>OW285239.1:159400464-160692339 GCA_935421215.2 Melolontha melolontha
GCGTTATGATGAAGGTGGAACAGCTTGTTTGCACTGAACAACAACTATACCTCGCACATGGTATCAATTTGGCTGTCTGTGATGTGCTCTATAAAATAAAGAATTATTTTCAAGACAGGCAAGACAGCCCTACCTCAGACTCAGATGATACTATAAATAAACCAGCTGTAATTGCTGATTATATGAACGATAGTGATGATGATGACAATTTAGAAGACTTAGACTGTCCAGAATCAGTGTCACAAAATGAACTTGTGCGAGAACACATACTAGAGTTAACGGAAGATGAAAACATTAATGAGCTGATAAAGAAAATCCGCAAAGTTGTAGTGTATCTCAAAAGATCACCATTGAAAAATGAAACAGTACTTCAAAAATATGTGAAGATTGAACACGAAAAAGAGCTGTCACTTCTTTTGGACTATAGAACCAGGTGGGATAGTCTTTTAACCATGCTGGAACGATTTTCTCTTTTAAAAACCTGCATTCAAAAAGCTCTTATAGATCTCAATCATCCAATCCGTTTATAAGATGCTGATTTTGACTTGGTAAATAAAATTGTTGATGTGCTGACCCCAATTAAATTAACAATAGATGCAATCTGTCGACGAGATGCTAATTTATGCACAGCTGATGACGTTTTGAAATTCCTTATAAAACAATTGTCTAGCAAAAACTCAGCACTCGCCAATAAAATGAAAACACCCTTAGTGGAACGTATAAAGCAACGACGAAGTGATGATTTAACTGGTGTGTTAAATTATTTACAAAATTCACGAAAAGATGATGAAAATCAGTTATTATCGGATTTCGAATGGCTTGACTTATTTCCAGTTCCTACACGGGCTTTAGTGAGGGCGCAAATAAAGAGTATTGTTAAAAGACTAAATAGTCGAGATGACACGGAAGAGGTAGAAAGGTCAGGATCACAAACAGATGATGAGCCAAGGCAACAAACCTCCCAACCCCAATTAACACTAAAGGAAAAGTTACAGCTGGAAATTAATAAGAGCATGGAATCCCCAGATCCTGAAGTACAAAATGAATCTGGGTTGGTAAATAGTATTAGACGCGAAATGAGCCTGTTCAAAAATGGAGGAGTTCGTGGATATCACTTAGAATTAACATATTAATATCTATTGTCTATTCCTCCAACAAGTGTAGAACCTGAGCGAGTGTTTTCAGCTGCTGCTTATGTTGGTAATAAACTACGAAGCAGGCTTGGAAGTCGAACATTGGATGTTTTGATGTTTCTGCGATTGTATTTTCGTTATTCTAAATAGTTTTTTGTATTGCCTATTTTGTTCCTTATTTTAGTACATTGTGTATTGTGTTGTGCAACAATATTAATAAATAAGTTTTAAAGAAATTACTTAAGTTTCTTTTTAATTTGAGCACGATTAGAAAGCACATAGTCTAATTCCGGGATTAATCCCGGGATCACGAGGATACGCTTCAAAAATCCCGTAATCCCGGGATTGGAAAACATGCTCGGGATTGTATTCTCTAAATACGGTTTTTGAACGCACGAAATTTTAACCCAACTGAAATTCATTGTCAACTTGTAAAGTTTCCGATTCAAAACAAAAGACGAGGAGGGCATTGTGTTGCTCTATGACAACGCACGTTCCCATTCTGCTGGTGTCACTCAAAACCTTATTGAAAAATTAGGTTGGGAGTAGTTCGATTACCCGCCGTGCAGCCCCGATCTCGAACCTTTTGACTACCATTTATTATTGAAATTGAAGCGTGATTTTGAAGGAAGGCGCGTTAACATCGTAATGACGTAAGAAACGGTGTTCTGCAGTGGCTGTCTTCACTGGCACTTTCTATGAAGAGGGTATAGAAAAATTGGTTTTCCGCTATGACAACTGTCTGAACAATGACGGCAACTAAATTGAAAAATAATTTAAGAATTGCTCTTACGTGTAGTAACAAATTTTGTATTGAATAAAATGTTTTTAGAGTTTTTTTTTCAAAGTCATACTTTCAGGGCAAGCCTCGTATATTGAAGAATATGTATAAATTCAAAATAAAAAGTTTTACAGCATCGGTCGATATTTTGTAGCAAGACCTTGTATTCTACATATATCTATAAAATGAATATTTTTAATTCTAATAATTTAAAATTCAATTTTCGATTTTTAATTAAATTGTTTAAAAATGCAGTTTGTATAAATTTATTATAGATTTCTTTAGCGTTGTATCGTTTTATCTGGGAAAGCAAATGTTTGCTATTCCGTTATATTACATTAGTGTTATATTAGCTATAAATCCCCTGCAGCAAATTGCAAGTTGCACTTTGAGCGAAATTCAATTCAAACGGGATTTCACAAAAATATAATACTCTGGACTGTTTCCAATAGAGATCTATAGTAATAAGTTTTCATGTTTCCGGAGGATATAAAATCAAACAGGGTTTCCTAAATTTATTCCAGAATCGTATAAATTTAAATTATAAAATTTTTCTTTAATAACGCGTTATATTCCTTTAATACTTTAATATATTAAATACTTTAATATTTACATTTTTAACTACCGTAGTAAGAGTGAGTATTAAGATTTTTTTCTAGTTTAATGATAATAATTTTATAATAGCTAATACGGCAGTGCACTTAAGGTAACAGTATTGCAATTGACAAAGTCAAACAGATCCTACAATAATGAGTAGTAAAGAAAATGACATTGCGGCTCGACGCGTTCGGCCCCTCGACGTCAAATGATAAAAGAGGGATATAAATAATGAAAGACCGAATAACTTTATATAATCTTACGTAAAAAGTAATTCTTATGATAGATATCATTCAAATATTATAAAAAACAATGAACATAAATCAAGCCACTACTGATACATGAGAATGTGAGCCGTTCATTGAAAAAGAAACTTTAGCTGCTTGACATTCGTATCACTATTATTTGCATAATTGATGCCTATTGCTACACTATGGCGTGCACAGGTACTGAGATGGCGTCCGAAGATGATCAAGACCTAAGAAAAACAGCAGTTGTATCCCACCATAGTCTAGGAGCTTCTATTTATCGCGTATGCCCTTAGTCAGTGGAGATGGGTGTGAGTGACTAAAGTAAAAAATGGTAGGTAGCGCCACTCAGTTTTCTTACGGAAGCTCAAGTCTAAAAACGGAGAAAAAGGATTGCGCGATTTTAGGTGCATGCGCATATAGACTATTAAAAATTCAACCAACTAATAAAAACGCAATGACAAAATGCCGCACAGGATATCTACAACCTGAAAATAAATATTCAAACACCAACTTGTTAAAGATAGAATAAATCAAAATAAACGAGGGTAAAGGAAAAAAAAAACTTAGAAACAGTTAACTCGTATATTAACACTATTAAAAATTAATAACACAAAATGCTGTTCAAAATAATAATAATAATATAACATACACGCTGTATATGCGTGCCGCACTGTATATGTGCAAAGAAATCTGAAATTTTGCACAATTAAAAAAAATAAGGGTGATTATAACGAAAATAAGCTATATATATATATACATATATATATACATATATATTTTAATGTTAATAAGAATTAAAATTTATTTCTTATTTATTTTATTGGCCGTGTGCATAATATTAAAATAATAAGCTTTTTTTTTTGGTTTAGCGACCTTTATTGAAATTCAATTTTTAACTAACGGAAGTTACACTTAAGATTCCGAGATACGCTGTTCGGACCCTGTAGTGAAGGGTCGACATGTTTTCGACCATGCATATTGCACTGGGCATGTGTTTAAATGCGAAATAAATTGTTCTAAATCACTTGAAAAAGACTTAATTATATACAAAAAAGTCGAAACGTCGTTAGTTAAATAAATTGAATTTCAATAAAGGTCGCTAAATCAAAAAGCTTATTATTTTAATATATATATATATATATATATATATATATATATATATATATATATATATAATAACTTCGTGACCTTGGTATGATATGGTAAACCTAATCAGTAGGCGATTAAAGGTCTGTATATTACTTCAAAATATATGTATTTAAAAAACTCTACATGTTTCGGCGGTACGCCTTTATCAAGAGTATACAAAATATAAATGACAGAATATATATGAACATATATATTCTGTCATTTATATTTTGTATACTCTTTTTCAATTTCACACTGCTCGCGTAGAATTCGCTAGATGGTTACAAAATCAGAAAAATCAAGATGAAGATTTCTTCAGGAACATTTTGTTTGGTGACGAAGCTACATTCTCAAAAAATGGAATTTTTAATGTACATAATGCACATTATTATTCGTACGTTGGTGACAATCCCCACGTTGTTCAAGAATTTAAGCATCAGCATAGGTTTAGCATAAACGTCTGGATAGGAGTAGTTGACGATTATCTACTTGGACCTGTGGAATTACCTGTTCGTTTAAATGGTGCTGATTACTTACATTTCCTGCAAAATATTTTACCTGATTTGTTAGATGAGGTGCGTTTAAATATTCGGCAAAACTTATGGTTTCTACAGGACGGCTGTCCGGCCCACTTTAGCAGGAATGTACGAGACTTTCTAGATAATAACTACGAAGACCATTGGATTGGAAGAGGCGGTCCAGTTGCTTGGCCAGCAAGGTCGCCGGATTTGAATCCTTGTGTTTGGGGATACATAAAAGCATTTGTTTATTCCGTTCCGATACAAAATCGCGCACAACTCTGGCTAAGGATACAAGATGCTTGCAACGAATTTAGAAATAACTTTGGAATTTTTGCAAGAATTCGGCGTTCTCTAAGCAAAAGGGTAAACTTATGCATAGAGACTAATGGTTATCACATCGAGCAACTTTTGTAACAATCTACCTTTGATACTTGTTCTTTTTTTGTTAGTTTCGTTCCATTGTAATTAATAATTTGTTTTTAATTTATTAAATTAATTTTCATCCATGCCTTGATAGTCCAAGCCAACATCGTCGCTAAAAATAAGTAGGTACATAATAAATTGAACTTCAATGAAGAAAAAACGAAAAATTTACAAATCGATTTTTCTAGAAAACGGTGCATCCTACCGACTTAAAGTAAGAGTACATTTTAGTATTGGAATACCTGAAAATTTAATAATCTAGTGTCACAAATGCTTAAAAGTTAAAGACAAAAAAGTTATGCCTTAAAATAACCGTTGACCTACCCAAAACGGACGCCTATGACCGGTACTAGAAATTCGCAATTGATGGAATCGATTCATCTCTGGAGGATAAATAAGCATACCAGTTTTTGTTTTTCTAAATAGAAGCGTTCTGGAGGAATTAAAAAAAAATAAATACAAGGCGCCATCTTCAAAGAACTCTAGCTCCCTTAGGAAGCATTTTCGGACTAGGTGAATTTCGGTTAAATTTTCGTTTGTCAGGAGAGTTTCTGGACAGCCTGTATACACCTCTTTTCCAATGTTGTATTTTATAGTTAAGTATATAGTAGTAATTTTAAATAACATCATAAACCTCCCCCATATATTTTTGTGTCATTTATAAGATCTATGTAGGCCTGTAACTTTTGCAGTTTGATAATGACATTGTATGTCGAAACCGCGGTCACTATTACATGTGAATAAAGTGGTATAACAAAGTTATTGTTTTATTTTATTTTATTATTTTCAAAATGAATTACCACAAAGTTACGGCTACCAGTATTAATTTACATATAACATAACCAAAAATGCAGATGCAGATCATGGAGATGCCGCTACAAAATGACAAAACTCACCAAAACATTTGTGAAATTTCAATTTTATTACAATGTAACGGTCACCCTGAGCATTGGTGGCTCTCTCTGCGAGAACAATACGAAGTACATACAGTATTTTGGGTTATATCCTTTATTTTGTATTCACTTTCCCTATCTAAGCTAACAGGCCGTGATTCAAAATGGTTGAAGTTTTCGGAGGCATCTTTCGAGGCATATAACGGTTGTCGTAGCAGAATGATTTTGGCGACTAACGCCATCTTCGTGATAAGGCTTAAAACATTTCAGATCATCCTCTTACTGTGATAGTTATTTCAATTACGCATTTATTATACGATTTGGAGTTATGACGATTCTCCAGTTGATGTAGAAAAGTCTATAATCTAACTACCTTTAAAAATGTTGTGTAATGTTTTATGATAATAGTATTATCTGTGATACAATATGCCTTAACAGTCTGCTAAAAACAATTTGAAAATTAAATAACTTTAGCTAAATTAATTAATTTTTTAAATTTTTATAAGGACATGTTCTATCCAATAAAAATACTTTTTTAATTACCCTACATACAGGTAGATATGTATGAGTATCCTGATCATAAATTAAATTATAATTTCAATTTAGGTTTTGAATTGTGTATTTCAGGTTTAAATCGATTTTTACAGGACATTTTAATTTATTTTCAATTCTTTTTAACGGTTGTCATTTGCTTTCCAAACAACAAATAGGCACTGTTCCAGTGTTATTACAGTTTCCAATGTGTATTGCGCGTGTGAACACTTGAATTTGTTTGCCATGTAGCAACACGTATGAAATTATGTACAGAATGGATTGTAATTAAAACAACACAGTTCCAAACCTCAGTCATTTTGTTCACGTTCTGTTCTATTTTTGTATTTGCAAATCAACTTGCGCGTTTATTTAAGCCTTAGTAATGATCATTATAATTTCTTTATAAGGAATAAAGTAAAGGAGAGAGAAATGTTCAAAGTTTTGGTACTCGATTCTGAAAATTAACAATACTCTTTCATTATTATACGAAGATAGACCAAGTACATTAGTTCCGTGAGTTCGCAAATTCTGACAAATAAAATTATGCTTCATCACCAAAAATTACATTTAAATCATAAAGGATATTGTTATTTATTTATTTCTTATGAGACGCGATGTTAAAAAATAAAAAAAATAAATCAAATGAAAATTATATACGAGGGTTATCTTTTATATTTTGCATATAGAGTTGGAATGAAACAGTAGATAGCTCTTCAAGGTTTTATTATTTTTCGAAGTATTCTCCACGAAGATTTATGCACGTTTGCATGCGCTCGAACCAACTCTGTAAGCAGTTATTCCACTCGCTTGTTGGTATAGTCAAAATAGCGTTCTTGATGGCATCGACTGCTCCTTCTGAAACCTTTGATCACGCAGTCCGTCTTTGATTTTCGAAAAGGTAAAGAAATCGCTGGGACTTATTTCGACAACATTGTTGTGTTTTCTTTTGGTTAGTAAGTTGTAGTGTATTTATCTCAGCATATTATACGCGCCCTGGACCTTTGACGTTAATCATCACCACCATAATTATTTAAGCATTTACACTATTGTTAAGACGCTCTAGTTAGCCCGAGAAGAATCAAAACGAGCCACATTTTGTAACAAATTGGCGCTCCCACGTGGTGATATACAACTACAACCTCAACTAGCGTTCTTGATAACATCGTGCGCCCATCTCCCCTTTCCAGAACAACATCCCCCTATCCCAAAATATCTCACTACACCACGACCCCCCTCGACCGTTTGTTCTCTCCTTAGTTTCCGGTACTCGACACCACTCAATTTCTTCGACATTTTACAAAAAAGTTAAAACACTATGTCGCAGTTCATGATGCATAATACTTATCGCACGCTCGCACTGATGCATTAGGCACAATTATTCGAAATCAAATCCTGGTTACTATAGATTAAAACAGAGGAAAGCAACTACAACATAATAATTTGTTTTTAAACTGATAAAAATACAGCATGCGACGCGAACCGGTGAAACGAGAAATAGGACTGTACTAAACACGAATGTGTAAAGCTGTAAAGGCACAGCGAGCGAAACAAGTGCATAAACGCTGCTCGGGTCACTCCACTCACAGAGACAGTGATTTATTGTCAAAACAGGGTGTGGACCGGGCCGGCCTTGGCGTGTGATCAAAGCAAAGCACAAGTCAGCTGGGCTGGGGGTGTGTTTGTTTGAAGAAAGTGGGCTTTAAATGACGACAGGGTTGAGTAGGAGTGGAGGAGGCGGTCTAGCCACGCACTCGCGGCCGAGTCGTACTGTATACTTTACTGTATTGGCAAATATAAACCAAGGAATGACTTGAGCATTTGAGTTTTCACTAAAAATGTTTTTTTTCAATCGAGAAGGTTCCGCATTTTTTGCCCATCCCTGGAGCGGCTGCTCCACTTGCTCCTCTGTCGCTACACCATTAGGTTATGCCCGGCAGAGATTTTGAAGGATTAAAAATTAAATCTCTGTTCCTCAATTTAGGGTGTTGTTCGAGGAGAGCTAACCAGTAATCACTAACATTGATGAAGTGCTGAACTTGGTATTCTAGATTTCAATCGGGTCTTGGTGACGCTTTCCAAATCATCGTGTATAGGAAGATCAATGCTGTTGGTAATTTTAGCGCATTTATTCTGTGCTGAACCGAAACGTCTGATACCCTGCAAGACAATGTTAGAATGATTCGGTAGCTAGAGACTAGGTGTGGATCTAAGAGTAGTGATCCTCATTGTATCGTTAAGTTGTATATCTGTGAGCTTGGTATTAGAGCTTCGATACCAGACAGCAGCACAGCATTCAGCTAGCGCAATAGCTGCCTTCATTCACTTCCCATGGATTGTTGGAAAGTTTAAATAATATATTATTACGGATCTTCACTGTTTGACTAGTTTTATAGAGGTTCTGCTTGAATCTCAGAGACCGGTCTAACGTTACGTCCAGATATCTAGAGTGGGGGTTGTGATTGATCCGACCACCATAAAAATCGTCGTTCTACTCTCTGTTGGCTTCTTTTTTTACGCAAATGAAAGGCACATAATTTGGAATTTGAAGGGTTTGGTTATAAACGCCATTTCTTATAATATTTGTCTAAAGCCTACAGATTTTCAACAAGTTGTAATTCTCCATCTTCTAAATTCTTTATTTGAGTGTCAAAAACCATGTCATCTTCACATAGAAATTTTCGTGATTATGTGGGGAGGGGGCCTGATCATTGGTGTAAATGTTGAACAATTGAGGAGCCAGAACCGAGATATGAGGAAGGCCATTCTTCAAGGGTTTGCCATTGCTATGTCGATTGTTTAAGCAGACTCCGATTCGGCGATTACTTAGAATATTCTGGATAAGTTTGCTTAATTTAGCACATGGGATATTTTTTTGGAATTTAAAAATCATTCCATTCTTCTAAACTGTGTCGTAGGCACTCGACCAACAAAAGAAGCATATGTTCTCAGGACCTTCTGAAAACCTGTTTCAATGTGTATGTTAACAACAAGACTTGGTCACAGCAGTTCCTTCCCGTTCTGAAATCGACTTGCTCCTTAATAATTATCTCGTCGACATAGAGAAGTGAAATTTAGGATATCGTTAAACGAATGACAATAACATTTTCGTTGCTCAAAGTTGTGTTCAAGCAAGTGATCTAAAACAGATAGTTAGAACACTTTCACCTGAAAGAAAAATACAAAATAGTAAAACCATAACAAAAATACCTCGCAATGATCGACAACAAACAATAATGACTGGTAAAAAGGCACAAATCCAAAGATGAGAAATGCCGCCAATTTCAAAATATTTTAACGTTCTAATCTAGGAATTTTGATACAACAATCTACAGTCAGATTTTGCTCACGGTGTAAATAATAATAAACTATTCAATTGATGAAATAAAAATGAAAAAACTTTCTACATTTTACGACGCTAATTATCCGATTTTTTAATTGAAAAAATTCGCCCTTAAGCAGGGTTGGGACCCACGTCCATGGTTTGCCGAACCATTGCTCTGCCACTTGAGCTATTAAGGACTGTGGTTCTGAATACATCTTATTCATAACTTACTTACAAATTAGAGCTTACCGATGTATTCGGAACCACAGTCCTTAATATCTTAGTGGTAGAGCAATGGTCCGGCAAACCATGAATCCTGCTTAAAGGCGAATTAATTTTTTCAATTAAAAAATTCGAATAATTAGCGTCGCAAAATATAAAAAGCAATATTTACATTCACATTACTTCGTGAAAATGCAATTAATTTGCAGTGACTTAATTTTAACTTTATTGGTAAAATACCATAACAATTGTTTCGACACATAATGTCTTCCTCAGATAGAGTTGTAATTTAACTTAATTTACACTTTATTGGTAAAATACCATAACAATTGTGTCGACACAAAGTGTCTTAATGTTTATATAATGTGGAAATTAAATGATATTGTTTTTTCATTGTTATTTCATCGACAACACAAATTATTCGGTTTTGTTAGATATAGAAGTACAAAAATGGCAATTTTCTCACATAATAAACTCGAATTTAAGCTATTACAAAAGAATAAAAACTTCTAAAATACTACTTAGTCAATCACTCTGTATATTGTAACTCGTTCCTCAAAAAATACAAAAGAGAGTTTTCAAAGATTTATTTTTAATAATTGACGCTGTTTACACTGCCGGAGGAATTGATTATGACTCCTTTTTTAACTTCTCACAAAGAAGAAGCAAGTAGCAGATTTTTAATTAAACTTGTCAACAACAAAGTAGGCTCATCATTATTATCATCACTCGCAATTTCATATTCGCACTTTCTATACATTTTTATATAGGTACACATTTGTTATGAAACGAGCCTTTATTCTCAAGAAATTGTACAATTATAATAGGTACCTAATAAATTATTAAATATTAAAATCTTGCGACTGTAGTAATATAATACACGAATATACAGTGCTTCTCAAAAGTTCCCTCCCCCCTCTTATCTTTGGAACGATTATACATACACATGTGAAATTTGGAAACTGAATAATATAGGTTATAAACTTCCCTACTAGTGATGATAGATGACAAAATCGTCATAGATGACGTCACAAGGCCATTGTGACGAATAATTTTAAATGGATCGCTACGGCAAGCGACACCTCTTTTAAAAGATATCGAAAAAACCTATTCAATGATACTAATTTTGTTTGTGTTTGAGGCAGTTTTAATGGCTCATTAGTAAACATGAAAATTTAAATTCCATTCAGTATGATATTAAATACAAATTTAAGAAACTGTATGTACTTAAAGAAATTGCTCGAAGTGACCTCCATTTACTTCGTGACAGTAAAATATCCTATTTTTAAACTCTTCTCGTACTTATTCAAATGTGTCTGCGGAAACAGCCTCACATTCTGCAACAATACGTTGTTTTAAAACGTCAAATTGCCAAGTTAATACTAAAACTCAAAATTCAAGCTCCGCCTATGGTTAGTTGTCAAATAATCTGACGTTTTTGTTAGTCTCCAATATTCGACTTTTTGTAATTGTCCAAGTTTTTGTACATTTAATAATTTGTGTATTGTTGATAGAACGTCTCGCTGTTTTTACAGCTTATGGTACTTTTAATATTTTTGTACATTTTAATAATTTGTTAAACTGTTGTGAGTCGAAAGTTTTAGTGCTTCAAGAAGCAAAATGGTACGTGCTTTAGGTGATAAAGTAGCAGCGGTCCTAATTCTTGGTGAAACTAGACAAAATATTCATGCAGCAGAACGCATTTTTAATGAGAGGTTTCCCGATCGCCCCATTTCGAGGACTTATTTAAGGGAGCTTCTTCGTAAGTTTGAAACAACGGGTAGTATTAATGATGCGAAACGATCTGGCAGACAACAAATCTCTGATGAGAAAAAAATTGATATACTGGCAGAAGTCAGAGTTAATCCTACTTCTTCAACAACTCAAGTTGCATCTACCTGTGAAGTTAGTCGAAGTGCAGTACACAGGGTGTTGAAAAAATACAAATTTCATCCACACAAATTAAAAATGGTTCATCAACTCTCAGACGACGACCCAGACCGAAGACTAGAATTTTGTGAAAATATGGAAACTAAAATTAACCAACAGCCGGACTACGTCAAAACAATTTGTTTTAGTGACGAAAGTACTTTCTATCTAAATGGAAATGTAAATACACAAAATGTGAGGTATTGGAGTGACGCAAATCCTCACCTGTTTCGTGAAACACATACCCAATTTCCCCAGAAGGTGAATGTTTGGGCAGGTATCCTGGGAAACCACATCGTTGGGCCTCTATTTTTAAATACTAATTTAACTGGTGAGGTTTATCTGGAGATGTTGCAAAACGCAATAGAACCGTTAATCCTTGAAATTTTGGAAGATAATCCAGATGAATTCGGCAATTTGGAAATAACATTCCAACAGGATGGTGCTCCTCCACACTATTACGGTGCAGTAAGACGGTATTTGCATGAGGAGTATCCTGGTAGATGGATTGGACGACGAGGTTCAACGGAATGGCCACCTCGATCACCGGACCTCACACCTTTGGATTTTTTTCTGTGGGGGTACTTTAAATCGAAGGTTTACGCCACTGAACTTGACAATATTGACGTTTTAAAACAACGTATTGTTGCAGAATGTGAGGCTGTTTCCGCAGACACATTTGAAGAAGTACGAGAAGAGTTTAAAAATAGGATATTTTACTGTCAGGAAGTAAATGGAGGTCACTTCGAGCAATTTCTTTAAGTACTTAATATCATACTGAATGGAATTTAAATTTTCATGTTTACTAATGAGCCATTAAAACTGCTTCAAACACAAACAAAATTAGTATCATTGAATAGGTTTTTTCGATACCTTTTAAAAGAGGTGTCGCTTGCCGTAGCGTTCCATTTAAAATTATTGGTCACAATGGCCTTGTGACGTCATCTATGACGATTTCGTCATCTATCATCACTAGTAGGGAAGTTCATAACCTATATCATAACCTATAATATTCAGTTTCACTTGTGTATGTATAATCGTTCCAAAGATAAGAGGGGGGAGGGGACTTTTGAGAAGCACTGTATAGAATTTTTGAAAATTTACTTTATACAGTTTGTTCTTTAAATAAAAATACAGCATATTAAAAATGAAAAGATTTAATTATGTAGAATATGAATCCAAAATATTTTCAGTCAATTACGACGTAAACCCTAAAATTAAAAGCCCCTAAAAATTGTATCATGTTCTGCCCATGAATTCAAATATTTCGAAAGTGTATAAATCTTAATACATAAAACAAAGTCGGGTTAGTTACACCATTTATAACTCAAGAACGGCTGAACCGATTTCAATGATCTGTGATTTGTTGGATTCGTCCCGAATAGCAGAATAACTATTAAAATTTCGGAAAAATTCACGGAAAAAAAATTATACAGAAAATTTATTTATAAATAAATTAGGGCAGGAACACCGCCATCTTTCGCAATTGAACAGCTTATGTCACGCATTCCTATAGCTTATTTGTAATAATTGATGTTCATTGCAAATCAGTGACATAAAATTGTAATTTTTTTTGTTTCAAGTTGTCTGTGATTTGTTTTGAAAAAAGCATATAAAGGTTACTGGTCGATTTGTTTGTTTTGTGCCGCGTCAGCTAGTAATAAATAAAGGCCGGTACTTAGGCAGGCAAACAGCGGTGTCAGTGCGTTGGGTTTACTAAAATAAAAGTTGGCGCTATTTAGAAAAATGTTCGAATTGCACCTACGCGTATTCGAAAATACTATAAACAATTTCATACTATGATAGCTGTTCAAGTATTCATGTATTACATACACATATCAGACGAGGTACTCGAAAAGTGAGTCTCCCGAACCTATCGCTAATATTTAATAATAAATACCTCTGTTGAAGTTTCGCACATACATACACTACAGCCTATGTTAACATACCAACGTTATAAATTCAAAACAAAAAAGTGCCATTAGGGTTCCAAGTAGTAGTAGTGTTCTTGAATATGTCCACAATACACCGCAAAAGTTCTCATTAAACAGTGATCTTCACAATTACGGCACCATCAAACTAAACAACATAGTGATACCTTATCATCAGTTACAGAAAAACCAAACGAGTACTAGTTACTTAGCCTTAAAAATTTACAATAAAATTTTCAATCGAATGAAAGGTCTGGACCGTGGAAAATTTAAAATCAACGCCGAAGACATATTGCTAACGGAGTGTTTTTACTCGATAAGTGATTTTTTTAATCATTAATTTTGTTAATGTGTTTTTTTTTCATTTATCGTTATTTTGGACTTTCCTTATTTATATTTTATACTGCATATTACAATATGACGTATATATGCATATTAGACCGTTTATAGCATATGAGGCAGAAAGTTGCTGCGATCCTTGATTGCCGGGCCGAAAAAGTTTCTATTTGGCCTACAAGCCTCCTATAAAAAATTAGGGGCCGATCGGATAACGCTAAGGTCTGCCCAAAGTTCATTGAAAAATTAAAACACACTTTATATTGTGAAATATGGGGTTTTTAATCAAAATACGAATGTTTAAGCAACAAAAATATTTTTTTTGTGATAACTTAACTTGACATCGATTTTAAATACAGTTTCTATTCTAACAAGCCATAAATGTTCAAAACCGTTAGTGAAACAAAAAAGTTACAACAATTTGAAGATTATATTAGATCCGACTTGTTGTGTGAGGGATATTTTCGACGATATGCTTCAATGCACTGTAAGATAAATTGATTTTGTTCTTCGTCTTTCGTAAGGATCCTGTTGTAATCATTCATAAATTGTACACCGCGTTCAGCAGCGTCGTTAACAACAAACAGATCACGACAAACATCGAGAGCATCTTGATAATCTTCTTTCGTTTCCCAAATGGATGGATCGTGCTTCAAGAATTCAGTGGTCAATCGGAAGGCATCGAAAAATGTTTGCTTTTGTATGACACGAAATCGGTCAAATTATTGTACAGCAATAGTTTTGGGTCGGAGAATTTTCGATCATCATCCAATTTTACGATTGGTTCTGTTGATTGCAGGCGCCTAACCATGTTTCGTTTCTGTTCGTGTGAAACATCCGAATCGAAAAACGCTAAAGCCATTGTTTCCGGTGCCAAATACCACAAATGACTTTTACATTTACGTAAAACCGCTTCAGACACATCTGGGTCGGTTTTGCATATGCGATGGAGTCTCAAAAAATGTATATCTTGATTTGGGGCTCGTATGGCATTTGTGCATGTAAACCACGCTTTGACATACAGTCGCACGAGAAAAATACATATATCGCGTAGTCCATTCAATTCTCGTTGTGTCAAAGTGAACTGCTCCCGAAAGAGGTATATTTTCAAGGTGTATATGCCTTTTCTCATGAACCTTGCGTGGGATGTTGGGCCAGGTGTACGAAAGCTTCCGCCGACTTCACCAAGGAACGTTATTGTTAATTGTAGTAGTTCCTTGTAATCCGCGCGGATTTGTGTTTGTTGTAGCTGTTGGTTGCAGAAATTCTTAATGGCTTCGCCGTCAGAATTACTAATTTTTGAGCGTACAATTTGGTCTTCGGATCCGCTTTTAAACAATTTGTGGTCGAGATTTTGCCAAGTGGCAGCAAAACGATTAAAAATAGGCACTTCAGGCCCACTTGTTTCGGAATGTTTGACTTCAAAGACGTGTTTCAATACGATTTCCAACATGTGATGCCGACATGCGAACTTGATTAATTTCCGATCGAGTTTGTGCTGCAACAAAATGCATGCGCCAGTGTTTTGGCCTGTATTTGATGAAGTGGTTTCGAAACCCATGGCGGAAACTTTATTAAAAATATCCCATTTGATGAGTGCATCATGAACGACCTTGGCCATATTTTCTCCTGTGCCAGCAGGGACTTTGGGAGCGCCCAAAAATTTAGATGCCCCTTCATAACTGGCGAGAATTGCGATTCGATCAATTTTGCTTCTGTCAAACAGGTCCGGCAACAGTTTTCCGTCCCAGTGAATAACCAATGACTGTACGCTATTGATCTACGTGTTAAAAATAAAATAGAAATCGGTGAAAATTAACATTATTCGTATAACTTCGAATTAAATATAAGTTTTGAACTAAACTAAATTACCTTTGTAATGAATTATGTTTGAGTCTCCTCCGCTTCTCGCTTACGATATTCTTTTCGTAACTCATAGATCGTAGATCGATTGATCACAAGCTCACCAACAGAGGTCAGAGGCGTCACAGCATTATTCATGACAGTTATTACATTATCTGCGCATGCTATCAAAATATGGACAGCATCTGAACAGCTAACTATGGCCTTATCAAGTACTACAGTAAGACGTAGCGAGATCCAATGATGTCGTCCTCTTGAACGTTTGATGTGATCATCGTCATCATCGGCATGCAATTCGCATGCCGCATCCGTACCCGTACTGTTATCATCGAATTCATATTCGTCTTCACTTCCAATGTAAACTGTATCAAGTACTGCAAAATATCAGTTGATGATTCATGTTTTAAGCAATTTAAACATTTCAATAATTTCACTTACAAGATTGATTGTTAAGTTCTGAATATTTTCTCTTCCGCGATTCTTCTTTTTGCTTTCGTTGTTCTGATCGCTGTTCTCGGACGTATAACTTCTTGTCAACGCCTGCCATGTGCTCTGGTCTACCTTTCTGTCTTTGCATCAACAAAAACTTCTTGTCTTCTTGTATACGCATCTCATCCAGGGCGTTTGCACTAGCGATATCGAACAGATCGTCCATTGTTTCCTTGAAAATGTTCACGTTCGATTTTGGTGTATCCGATCTGCTGTTTGCACTTTGTTTGTGGACATTTCTCCAGTCGCCGTACAATTTTAGCAATTTATCTTGACATTTATATTTATCACGTATTGGTATGCGCGCCTGTTGCCAAAAAATTATAGCTGCATCCACTGCTAGCTTAGCACTTTCTTTTGCACAATTTCGTCTGCCAACATTTACAAACCGCATATTGTAAAAAAAAAACTTGCAGTACCTATCTGTCTGTTTGACGGCAGTTTGGCTCCAGATATCAGGTGTGATACATGCCCAATTGATTCCACGGAGCGCAATTTATCACTGGATCGACTAACCATCATGGATGTAGTCGATGGTAACTCCGAATCTGGTGTAGACGGTAAATCCGACATCGAAACAACAATTTATATTTAATTACTTAGATATGGATAACGTCCTATATATGGGATGGCAAGTGTTCAGAATAAACACGACTGAACTGCTTGTTTGTTTGTAAGACACTGTTTTCTATTTCAAAATATGATCTCATAATAGCAAACAATTCAAATAAATCTTAACCAATAGTAAATTTAAGAGAGCGCGAGAAACGACTATATAGGGGTGGTTTTCCTTATCACCAACCATCTACTCAAACATATGAGAGCGTTAATACAATTAGCCAGACGAACATGTGTTGTTGTTGTAGGCAAAAAAGTAACAGGACACAGTTACAACAAAAAACAAAGAAAGAAAGAGAATGTGCTAAAGTTGATAAGTTACTTAGCATGCATGCGCACATTGTTCATGCCATGTCAGCTACAACATTCAATTGACGTAAAATTCAAATGAAAACCGTTGTAACTTTTTTGTTTCTCTAACGATTTTGATCATTTATGGCTTGTTAGAATAGAAACTGTATTTAAAATCGATGTCAAGTCTAGTTATCCTTAAAGAAATATTTTTAGTTGCTTAAACATACGTATTTTGATTAAAAACCCCATATTTCACCATATAAAGTGTGTTTTAATTTTTCAATGAACTTTGGGCAGACCTTAGCGTTATTTGATCGTCCCCAAATTTTTTATTGGAGGCTTGTAGGCCAAATGGAAACTTTTTCGGCCCGGCAATCAATACGAAAAAAATAATAAATGGTTTAATGCAATAAATTCAATAAATATTATTATTATTGTTATTATTGTAAAAACTTATATCATTTTTGTATGCTAAGGTTAATAACTTCGTACAAAATCAGCTAATCAGTTGACTTTGTACCAGGTTATTCACCTACATTCTAAAAATTCCATGTGTATTGAATGTTTTTTTTTGTTACGAGAAATAATAAATATATGCATTCAGAATACTGCTATTTAAATTACACAGTGCAGTGTTTATGTTTATAAAATCGTCAAAGAATAAAATTGTTTAGGCGGCGGTCGATGTTATGATAATATACATACATACGGCAAGTTTTACAACTTACACCGGTTTCGTTATAAATGTAAATAATATCGAACAGTTCATGCGTTATGTAAGGCATAATTGAAATGTACACATGCAACGATCGAAATTGATTGAGTCACATGCAAAATTGTTACTGTAGTTATACCCCAAACAATAGTGGGGTGAAAAATATTTTCTAAATATTTTTTCACTTTTTAAAAGGCTTTTTACGAAGAATTTGTTAAAAATATAAAGTAATAATACGGGTTCAGAATGTACATAGAAAAATATTTACAGGTAAACACAAACTACAATGTTTATATTTATAACTTTTGAAGATAATATTATTTAAACTGCTTTGTATGCTAAGCGTTCGAAAGAAGTCGCCCGTTAAAAATTTAAAGCGGCAGACAATAACAAAACTACTATTTTTCTTATTGTCCGTCACCATTAATATCGTCCCCGATAGTATTTATGATATAGTCAGTGGCGTGACAAAAATTTTCTAGATATCTTTTGTATTTTTTTTCTCGCTTATGAGAGGGAATTTTGCGAAAATATTTCGAGTGTGTATTCTATATAATTTAATCTTACAATTTTTCATACGTTGTCTTTTTATTTCAAAGACCCGGTATATTGGGTAACATTTAATTGTGAATTTAGCTCGTTTTTTTATGTAAGTAGTAGGTATGTGTTGTAGTATGTGTTGTGACTGGATTCCGGGTTTTCTTCCGCGTTTCCATTGTTTGGTCTTCGTAAAGACCCGGTGTTGGTTTCTGGACGACGTTTCGGCAAAACCACATTTGCCATCTTCAGGTCTGCGACAACAGTTTTCTTCTGCTTCTGGTTACCTGTAACATCGTTACTCAGTTTACCTATTTGGGTGTGCCTTAGGTGTGGGTAGGAGTAACTTAAGTCATTGCAATATGTCACTGTTGTAATATATCAGTTTTGAGTTTTTCAAAGCATTATGTATTAATTTATTCATATAAAATGTCAGAATATAGCTTTATTAGAAAGAAGCAAATTATAAAGTGGTATCACAGAGGTAATCAATAAGAAATATAATACATTTATTTGAAGAGACATACAATTTCGTCCGTCGTGTGGTACTATTTATAAAATTATAGAAGGATTTGAAACTGGTGGTTGTCTTTCTCCGCGGCATCATAAAAGGACTAGGCGATCTAATATTACCAATTCTGAAGAACGAGATACATTTGCGCTAGTGTAGAAGAAACTCCGACCACGTCGAGCAGAGCAATTCGGTGTTACAGCAAAAACAGTTTGCAATGTTTTAAAGAAAAATAAATATTATTCTTATAAATTAAAAGAATCAAATGAATTATTTCCGCCCTTCGGAAACATAGCAAATTTTGTTCTATCAAATGACACCAGATAAACTCGTGACTGAATATTGGTACAAAAGGAAAAAATACGCATATAGATGTAAGTTCATTAACTTGGAGCCAGATGGCAGCAATATACCAAAGAAATTTATTACATCAGTACATTAAACTTCACTTCATTAGTCAGACTGATGACGTCTGTAAGACAGAAACACTTGTCTTTGGCTGAAGTGAACGTTGGAAAATACGAGATGTACGAGATCGGTAAGACGTTATCTGAATTAGTCTGAATTATTTCCGAATGACGGACAGCACAGAATGGAATTTTGCGATCAAATATTTGAGAAACCCTATACGGATGCAAATTTCAAAATAAATATTTTTTTCTACTGATGAAGGTACATTGCACGGTAAGCACAATCCATCAAGACCGCGATATTGGTCTAGAGAAAACTGTCATTTGCATTATGCTGCAAATACACAGTATCCCTAAAAACTAAATGTGCGGGCTGGGTTACTTAGAGTGTGCAACTGCCTACGTCAACTCATGGTGGTCCACTGCAACCAAGATTTGCAAAAAAACTCTGATAATCTAGCATTTTTTTATCTTAGTATATGTTTTTATTATGTCATTGGAATCTGTAGAAAATTTTCTTTTGTTAAAATTAAGAAAAGAAAAAACAGTATGAGAGAGAAAAATTGATTCACGTTTCTGGAAAATTGCGCATAGCTGTATGTAGCCTTTCCGAAACCGTTTAATTTGATGTACAGATCATTAAAATCAAATAATAAATAAAGACGTTACAGCCTTTGGCAATTTTTGTGGAACACACGGTATATAGGGATCGATGTATGCAAAAACCTTCTTATTTTAAAATTCGATTCAATTTGCCCTTTATGCAGATTACGAGTATATATTATTATTCCTCTCATCCATCTCTTATAAATCTGTGCTTAACGCGTACACATTTAGTCCACTGTGTGGTAGCAAATGATGCTTTCAATCAAGTTCTGTTACACACAACCCCTGCCGCCTCTTCCTCTCAGCTAAAATTACTTGAATCGTTTGACTAGGAAAATGCATTAAGTTATTGTAATTTAGAGCTTTTATTATTTGAACTAATATTCCGCGAAAAAAATTTTTGTTTGATAGCAATAATAAAAATATTAATTGATTCTCTAGAGGTCAAAACGCAAGTGCAGAAAATGTAACAAAAAATATTAAATTTTGCGAAAACATACAGTATTCAGCAAAGTAAAGAAAACTTAGATCTTTCACGTGATCAAGGGTTGTTCCTAATCTCGAAGAAGATGAGGAGTTACCTGTAAATGTTTGGTTTCCTGGCTATTATACATGGATCCACATACTTCATCTATGGCCCTTCTTAGGATCAAACAACAAAAAAACCTTGGAAAAACAATTCGAATTTGTCAAATAATCAGTGAAGGAATTAGCAGAGATAACAGTATATTTCAAACTCACATAGAAAACGACTATCAATGCTACAGAAGTAAAATTAATGGATTTGATTTACTTGGGGCCATCTACCACCGTTTCTTTGGAAATGCAACCTACGTTTGGAAAGACATTGGGAACGCTTTATTATTAAATTCCATAGTAAATTAAAACGTTCACCAGTAGTAACAAAAATAGATGATATTATTGTTTAATAATATTTTGTTTAATAATGTTTATAAGCCACCATAAGGGTCTTGGCCTGATAATGTATTAGATACGTATTCATACCCTACAATATATGGAGGTGACTTTAACAATAATCACACTGATTGGAAATATCATGCCACTGATGAGAATGGTGATCGCCTTGCGAAATGGTCAGACACCTACAACCTCCACCAACTCTTCGATGATAAAGAACGAAATACTTTCAGGTCAGCTGCATGGAACACTGAAACCAACCCGGACATATGCTTCGTGTCGGAAAATATTAAAACACACCAAATTCCAATCTCAAGGAAAGTTTTAGATGACTTGACACATAGCCAACATCGTCCGGTGGTTCTCGAAAACTTATTTTGAAAATAAAAATCTCAAATTAAATTGTAGATTAACCACATTAGATGTAGTTGCTAATAATTTGAAAAATATTCCAAATGATTTCGGATGTGGCCTTCGGCAAGAGTTAGACGCAATTTTTAATATAAATCCAGATTTAATAACATTGAGGCAATTATGTATGGGGGCAATGCCCCAAAATCTAACTGCTAAATACGCTAAAATAAAAGAATATTTCTAGTATGCACCTATAACCAGTTGCGATATAGAAAGAACGTTTTCTATCTGCAAGGATGTATTTCATTCAAAGAAAACAAATTTTCCATAAGAGAACCTTCAGAAAGTATTGTAAGTTAATATTAATTCTCCTTTACTCAACTTGAACTACAAAACAAACAAATAAAAAATATGTTTCGTATTTTATAGATCACCACTCATTTGTTTTCCTATTATATAGATAAAATTAAACTCTTTAAAAACACAAATTTTCAATAGTACGTCTGTGGGCGATTAGCCGTCGTCCTCTTGTTTTCGGTCCCTAGTGATAAGTTATAATATATCCATTTTGCACCTCGTCACTAAAGTATCTTTATCGAACTCGCCTGTTACACACCTCGATCGCTTCGCTCGCTCGGCTCATAATCTTAGGCTCGTTCAATTCAAAGAGTTCGATTCAAAGAATCAATTTACTGACATGGTACATAAGTAACTATTATCTTCGTTTTATTAATATGATATGTGGTGTATATAAAACAAATTGTTAAGATTGTGATGACATCTACACCGGATGGTAGAAATATACATATTAGGCTAAAAGAAATAATTTATGGTAATGAAAAGACAGGATTTGCAGAACATCGTATAAATAATATTCACTTTCCCTATCTATATAGAAGGCTACGAACTACTGTAAAATGTAAATAAAAGCAAAAAAAATATTGCTACAAAATATTAGAAATAAAAAAAGACAAGTACAGGGAAAGAACACACAATCACAAAATGGTCAAAGCAACCACTACACACAAATACATATATATATATATATATATATATATATATATATATATATATATATATATCTATCATAGTTAAAAACGGCAGACTATGTGCCCCAGCAGTGGCGTTGCGTGGAGAGTTTAGCAGAATAACAGTGCGCTTACTTAAAAATAAATATATCGAATCCCTATACAAAACGTTAAGGAAAAACATAAATAACTTACCCAACATGTTTACATTGTAGCAAAAAAATGCGGATGTGCGCGATGAAAGAACTGCACCATAATATATGTTTCTGTATTAGTCTCGGAAAGGTTCGTACGTAGCGACGTATATATATGTTTATATACAGAGAAGGATTGTTCGACGTTGAGAGATGTTATATTTGCATAGTTAAAGCGCTCTTTGTATCTGTACAACGGATCTTCAGTATTGGTAAAAAGTTGCCCTAATTTTGTAAAATCTACATTTTTATCTAATACACTGTTAAATTTTTCACGGACACAATCACTTTTTTCATCTTCAAGGATATGCAGCACTAGTTTTACGTGGTCAATAATTGCTAATGAGTCCGATAAGGATAGCGCAGTGTTCCGTAAATTTTTTATTGCGTCCAGTATTGGAACGTAACTGTCGTAAATAATTTTTAAATTTGCTGCAACTTGAGGATTGTTAAATTGAACCTGGCTGAGCCGAATTGCAGCTGTTTCTTTGGCATCTAGTTGTAATATCACTGATTTAATTTTTTCAAAATGTTTATAATAATAAAATGCTGCTTCTAACCAAGTACCCAATCGTATAAGAATTGGTTGCGGCGGCTCGGGTATATCAGGACACAGCGAATGAAATAGCCGAATACGTTTCGGAGATTTAAGAAAAACCGCTTTTGTTTGTCCCATCAGTTGATCCACATCAGGATAAGTTGTACGTATAGTGTTTGTTACAAGGTGTAAAGCGTGAAGCAAACATGTGACATGCAGCAGGTTTGGTTGAATCGTTTTGAGTAAGTTTGCCGTGGAACACATAGCCTTGGCAGCATCGGTAACTAACATTAACACTTGCTTCGGTAAAATCTCAAATTTGTGTAGTGTTTCTATTAATACATCATATATCGCTCTGGCAGTACACCCTTGCATTCGTTTACAGGTTAGTAAATAAGGAGAAGGTCCTTGCGGAGTCAGCGTTCGTACTAGAATGGCTAGGATGGACTGTTTTTTAATATCTGTAGTTTCGTCTATTGTTAACCACAGGATTTTTTTTAGCGTATTTTTCGTACAATTTACATTTCTCTCACGCACTGACGGTACGTAATTCCGTAGCGTACTTCTTGCTGGTAATTTCCACGTACGATTGTATTTCTTCCAAACCTGACGAAACATTTGGCATTTGGCCACTTTCTGCATTGGTATATTGGTCTCAATTAACATCATTGTTAAATCACATACAAATTTATTATATGATCTGCGTCCACTATTATTCGATTTATGTTTGTCACTATTTATATGTCTTTGGCACTGACTTGCTTTTCAAGTTAATAAAGTTGTTTCACAAACTAAACATTTCACTACGGTACCGTCATATATTAAATCGGGAAACCGATGTAAAAATTTCTTTACTACGTTAGCATGCAACCGAGTCGATGCATTGTTTCTACGCACTCCCGACATTTTCAACACGATTGTGTTAACAATGTATCGCTTACAACGTCTCAACGGCAACTGAATTGATCGTCGTACGCCTCTACTCGATCCCTCCACATCACGCTATTGTTTGGGCACATAGTCTGCCGTCTTTAATCATAGTACATTATAGTAAGTTGCGCCACAATATTTAGGTGAATAAGATCTTTCTTTGAGAATGGCAGAAATGACCAAAACAATATTGCCAGGACAATAAAATAAAACACTGAAATTTTTTTGCTTTTCTTTTAAATTTATATATTAAGTATATTTAATAGGTTATTTTGAAAATATACCAAAGTCAACGTACACACCTACACACCAATATGTACATACAAATTGTGGACAATATATTTATTTGGCCATTAATATATTAATGAAATTCCATAGATCAAAAACAAATCTATTATAACGGCATTGCGCTATGCGTATCAGCAAACAAACGTGCCTAGAATTTATTTTTCACTGTGCGGCAAATGTCGGCGCCTGACCAATTTTAATTTTCTACTGTATTTTAATATTGGGTGTACGCATGCCGGCGGAAAATGCAATATATTAATGATAAAAAATTAACGAGCTTTTATGCTGCCTGAATTTATATTTATATTAATTAACCTAAAGTGGCGTCGATGCTCCAATGTTTTTACAGATACCGTATTTTCTGGATTTTATTTTAAAAAATAAAAACTGTATTTTGTTATATTTTTGAACTAATATATGAAATTACGACGAAAGACGATCACATTTTGTTTATTTGGAAAATAATATATGATATTGAAAGGAATTTGAGGCCATTTTACTTCGGTGCAAAGTACAGATAATAATTGTTATTCAAATATCTTCCACGGAAGGGCAGACAGGAGTGAATTCATTGAACTAAATTTTTTATAGCTTTCTCAGACAAATTGAATCGAATGTCACCAATGACATATTTCTTATTTCTTGGAGTAAACTAATTACTTACATAAGTAGAGGGAAACCGATGGCTCTGGCACCACCACCACTTAAAGTAGGATGTCCAATCCAAAACCGAGCCAATCCATACTGGTAGGGGTAATCCGAACGGATACCTGACATATATCTGTTCCTATAAACAGGCTTTCTCTATTTTTGAAAACGTTGAAATTCTAAATATGTGAGCTAGTTAAATATAGATAAAAAAAATACGTGTGTATATGTCTTATAAAATTGAGAATCAGCAAGCGAATTGTATATATTTTTCCAAAGAGTAGAAAAGTATATACTAATGTTTATATTGTGACAACTACGTGAAAGAAAAAAGGATACTCATACGACGCGTTTAATGGGCGAAAAGTGTGGACGAAGACAGAGTGAGGAAGCTGTCGACAAATCCAGATAGGTGATAAGTAATAACAAAATAATTTGAAACATACATGAGTGGGTAAAAACCACACCAATTTGTATAATACAAAAGTATTTTTAATAATATAAAATATTATTAAAAATGGGGTGTGAAGAACACAATACAAGTTATATATTTGTGAATGTATCTCCTCTCCAGAGACGCAGATACGTATTTCACCTTTCTACAGGATCGTCGGTACGCCCCTGCTGGAGAAGAGATACATTCAACCAAATATAACTACCTTGCTATCAACCAGAAATTATTAAGACAGAGCGTGAAAGAATATTCAGCGCTGTCTAGATAACAACTGTCGAACTAAGCAACGTGTTTCTCTAGACGGTAACATACCATATCTATAGAAAACTGTATTATCGTGTCTTCACTACTTGTCGGGCGAACCGAATGCGTATATAACAAAATAATTTGAAACATACATGAGTGGGTAAAAACCACACCAATTTGTATAATACAAAAGTATTTTTAATAATATAAAATATTATTAAAAATGGGGTGTGAAGAACACAATACAAGTTATATATTTGTGAATGTATCTCCTCTCCAGAGACGCAGATACGTATTTCACCTTTCTACAGGATCGTCGGTACGCCCCTGCTGGAGAAGAGATACATTCAACCAAATATAACTACCTTGCTATCAACCAGAAATTATTAAGACAGAGCGTGAAAGAATATTCAGCGCTGTCTAGATAACAACTGTCGAACTAAGCAACGTGTTTCTCTAGACGGTAACATACCATATCTATAGAAAACTGTATTATCGTGTCTTCACTACTTGTCGGGCGAACCGAATGCGTATATAACAAAATAATTTGAAACATACATGAGTGGGTAAAAACCACACCAATTTGTATAATACAAAAGTATTTTTAATAATATAAAATATTATTAAAAATGGGGTGTGAAGAACACAATACAAGTTATATATTTGTGAATGTATCTCCTCTCCAGAGACGCAGATACGTATTTCACCTTTCTACAGGATCGTCGGTACGCCCCTGCTGGAGAAGAGATACATTCAACCAAATATAACTACCTTGCTATCAACCAGAAATTATTAAGACAGAGCGTGAAAGAATATTCAGCGCTGTCTAGATAACAACTGTCGAACTAAGCAACGTGTTTCTCTAGTTATATTTGGTTGAATGTATCTCTTCTCCAGCAGGGGCGTACCGACGATCCTGTAGAAAGGTGAAATACGTATCTGCGTCTCTGGAGAGGAGATACATTCACAAATATATAACTTGTATTGTGTTCTTCACACCCCATTTTTAATAATATTTTATATTATTAAAAATACTTTTGTATTATACAAATTGGTGTGGTTTTTACCCACTCATGTATGTTTCAAATTATTTTGTTATATACGCATTCGGTTCGCCCGACAAGTAGTGAAGACACGATAATACAGTTTTCTATAGATATGGTATGTTACCGTCTAGAGAAACACGTTGCTTAGTTCGACAGTTGTTATCTAGACAGCGCTGAATATTCTTTCACGCTCTGTCTTAATAATTTCTGGTTGATAGCAAGGTAGTTATATTTGGTTGAATGTATCTCTTCTCCAGCAGGGGCGTACCGACGATCCTGTAGAAAGGTGAAATACGTATCTGCGTCTCTGGAGAGGAGATACATTCACAAATATATAACTTGTATTGTGTTCTTCACACCCCATTTTTAATAATATTTTATATTATTAAAAATACTTTTGTATTATACAAATTGGTGTGGTTTTTACCCACTCATGTATGTTTCAAATTATTTTGTTATATACGCATTCGGTTCGCCCGACAAGTAGTGAAGACACGATAATACAGTTTTCTATAGATATGGTATGTTACCGTCTAGAGAAACACGTTGCTTAGTTCGACAGTTGTTATCTAGACAGCGCTGAATATTCTTTCACGCTCTGTCTTAATAATTTCTGGTTGATAGCAAGGTAGTTATATTTGGTTGAATGTATCTCTTCTCCAGCAGGGGCGTACCGACGATCCTGTAGAAAGGTGAAATACGTATCTGCGTCTCTGGAGAGGAGATACATTCACAAATATATAACTTGTATTGTGTTCTTCACACCCCATTTTTAATAATATTTTATATTATTAAAAATACTTTTGTATGATAAGTAATATCTAACGACGCATAAAAATGTACGTGTACATATACACTATTGTGCCACAAAAGCAATGTTTTTTTTTAATTAGATGGAATGTTAGTATTTTTTCGGCTGTCTTAGCAGATATTAGTTTTATTAGGCGGGTATTACACTATCAAAGATCGTTCATAATATTACATAAAAGAAATTTTATCCCATGCCGCTTTACATCAACACATTTGTCTAGTAGTGGAGAAGTTTCAGACTACAGTATTAAATTTAGCGCTTTTAGGCCCGGTTTATTCACCTTCCAGTAAAGTACCTGTTAGTGACTTGACAATTAAATTTACTTGGCACATTTACTATTTTTGGGTTTATTCATATAATTTTAAAGGTCGGTTAGTTACTGGAGAGAACTAGATGTTTTTACAACAGTAGTATGTTTAGGGGAAAATAGAGAAAGATGAAACGTGCCACTAACACATGGTATAGAGAAGGATGCACAGCTTTCGGTAATTTGAAATTCTAGTTGCCGGCATGACAAATGAGTGCATCTTATATTACCTTAAATCTCAAGCGTTTGTTGTGTGTTATCACGTGTTGTCCATTTTTACTTTTTTCATAAACATTATTGATATAAAATACATATTTTAATATAAAATAGGAATGTTTATATTATTACCTAATCCCAGGCTATTGTAGTTCGCATTTTATTGTCAAAACTTGTTTAATTTCAGAGAAAATGGAAAGTAAGAAACGGGATAGATCGGCAAATATCTCTATCGAGGAATCAAGAATTTTAGTTGACCTAATTTTATAGTACAAGAATGTCATCGAATGCAAAAAGACTAACAGTACAACATGGAAACAAAGGGAGAATGCGTGGTCAGAAGTATCAAAAAACTTGTTATTCAACCCCTTTTTATATTTTCAATAAAAGTAAATAAATATATGTATTCTATATTAATATTGGTTGTTTTATTATTATATTTATTTTGTTCAGAGTTTTTTTTAAATATATCTTTTATGTCTAGCATCATATTATAATTTACTATGACTACATATGAAATAAAGACGAAATTTTTGTTTAGAACATTAATACTTTATTTACCACACACACATTATGTAATAAACATTACAAACGAACAAATTCATCACTACTAAATTTATTGAAATTGTCTTCTATTTTATATCGATTGCGTGTTTGATAGGGGTTTCTCTCTCTATTCACTAAATTATTAATATTGACAAAATCGTTGTCTAAAATATCGTCAATGTCTTCAAATAAATCCATTTTACTTGTCAATAACTTAATTTTCTACATGACAGTTCACAAAACATGATATTAGTCTTATTTGACACTTTATATGGTAGATGAGCAGCAAGTAAATTTTCTGCCAAGTAAGTAATTTTACTGGGCGGTTAAATTTTACTTGACGGTGAATAAACACTTAATCTGGCAAGTAAGGCTTTATCTTACAAGTAACGTTACCCGATACTTTACTGGAAGGTGAATAAACCGGCTCCTAGAAGATTACTTCCCTTATCGAGTTATAAGCCGAGGTGTTTGGCCAACGCGGACACCAGATCCCACTCCGTTAGATTTTTCAATTTTCGGATTGCTAAAAAATTAAGTTTATAAGACAAGAACGAATAACTTAAATGAGTTAATGAATACAATTACAAATGTAATGAAATCACACCAAATATATTGCAGAATATTTTTGACAACATGAAATGCCGTATTGCATTATGCATTCAACAGAATGGTGACCATTTTGAACACTTATTACAAATTATAATAATTAAAACTTCTACAAATTAATTATTTACCTTGGTTGTTTGATTAATATATCATCTTTAAAGTTTTCTTAATAAGAATAAATTAATAATCTAATTGTACCTTTTATTAATTGTTGTATATGCCTTTTATGTTATAGGTATATGTACATAGATGAACCTGAACAAAGCTAAATGTCAACCAACATATTAGTAATCTTCATTTTATAATAGTTATAATAGTAATTTTCTTTCGTTTGATCCTTATATTCAATAGTTTGTTTAGTATCTTTATTATTTTGTTCTATTTAATATTTATACTGTCATAAATTAATGAACAGAGCGTTTCAGATTCTACTCGAATACCCTCACTTATCTACTTTTCTAAGACGCCGAAAAGATAGGTACCTGACACCGGGCCTTTGTCGACATTGTACGTGTCCTTTTGGTTCTCAACAATATGAATGGAATCGTAATAATCCAACTCCCTCGGGTTGTTTATATTTGTTATCAGATTCAAACAATCTACCATAATATTATGATTATTTTCTAATGCATGATGGGCGACACCAGATTTTTCATATTCATTGTTTGCTTTCATATTAAATAAAAGGGAGAAAGGTATATTTATTGTTTCTTTCATGAATCTGAATCGCCCTGAGATATCTTCAATCAAAGATAAGTAATAGATTTTCGTTGCAAAGTAAGTTCTTTTTATTCATTTTACGTAAAGTCAAGTACGTTTTCTTTAAACAAATCGTTACAACACCCCAAATACTTTATTTCTTTTAATCAATAGATAAATTCAAAACATCATTTTGAAGCATCCAACAAAAATATTCAAATTTTAACTATATTTTTTTATTTAAGCTAACAAATTAAGAGTACTGTAAAAAAAGGATTATCAGAGTTACCATAACTTGATTGGTCTAGTCTAAGTAATACACTTAACACAGAATTATTCTTAAATCTGACTATCGCTTTGGAACAATTGCGACATTTTAGATTTCACTAAATTCTCTCCTATTCATTACATAGGAATCTCTACTATTAAAATATTCACCTTTTCGTCGCAAAAACTCGAAATAGCAAGATATAACATACCGCAAGAGCTAATGCAATAAATTGCTTGTATATTTTCTCAGTAATCGTCGCGGGAAATCAAGTTACTAGATTTAACGGACCACGTATAACTTGTAAAATATAAATTTAATATTTACATTATTTAGATGTAATTTAGATGTAGCCCATAACAAGACACCAAACAGAAACAGACTTCTTTTAGGAAATGGTAATTGAACTTAGTTCTGTGAAGTCTGTTAATATCCAGACAAGCAATTTAGCCTTTTCTAAAACCAATTATATTGCAATTTACTCTGGCTATGTATACCGCGTATTTATTCGAGGAAGTCTTATTCGAAGATAGAAGTTATAATGAGAGAAGATTCTTAGAAAATACTGGCAATAATGAAAAATGAAATTATAATTTAGATTTAGGAGGATTCATTTTCTAGCATTAGTTCGCTTGTTATTTTTCTTTATTACAAGAAAATATCTCTTTTTTTCAAACAATTCACTTCTAAAGAAATTAAATAAATGGTCTCCATTAATTTAATGTTTATTTAACAAAAGATATAAAGCCCTTTACCGTCTCGTAAATACGATTTCGACAACGAAGTTGTCATCCTCAAGGGTGTTGAAAATGAGGCACAATAAAGCTAACATAAAGAATCGCGATGCACTTTACAAGTGTCCATGCATTCACTAAATATTTTAAGGAAAACTAAGAATTATATTACTCACCCCTCTTCTGAAAAGGCACACATGTGTTTTATTCTTCCTCGCTCACGCTCTAGTCTTATCTACTTTACTAAGAATCCTAAAAGAGAACTACCTAACACTGGGCCTGTGACGATATTGTACGTGTTCTTTTGGTTCTTAACAATATGAATGGACTCGTAACAATCCGACTCCCTCGGGTTGCTTATATTTTATATGATACAATCTACCCTAATATTATGATTACTTTCTAATGCGTGGCGGGTGATACTGGATTCTTTAGATGTATTTCAAATTACAGCCGCGGCAATTAATTTCATATACCTGACTTCTCCTTGATATGTAATTTATCCTTTACACTACCCAGAAGAGATTTTATTGAATTTTCGGACTGAAAAGCAAATTGAAGGCCCTGCTCTTTAAGAACCTTATTTTTGACTGTTTATGGTTTGTGACTGCTATTTTGCTTACTTTTACCTCGATTATAGCTAAAAGCGTTTCCACATTAAGAGATTGCAATATTGTAACGATTACTGCATAGTATAACAATTACTAGACGCCAACATTATTGATCATTAAGTTTTTATTTATTTATTAATTTATTTTTGATTAGACTGTGAGAACAGAATAACCAAAATAAGTAAGAAAATATCAGCTATTAGTCGAATCTAATATAACCAAAACGGTTAGCATAAATAACGAAGAGTAAATTAAATTGCTCCGTATCTACCGGAAGTGGATTTAATGAGCTCTATTGATGTTGACGCCATAAACCGTATAGTTAAACGATAATGCAAATAGGTGTTAGTTTCGTGATCTTAACCTTGGTACACAAATCCGAAACAGTGATTATTCACTTCAAACCTAACCTGAGACAATTTATCTTAGCAACAATACTGAAGCCTTGATTGTATGCATTTCACTCTTATTGGAGCTTGTCATTGTACGGTATCTTGGACAGACATGACTTTTCAATTCTATACTTCGTGTTAATAATTAATATATATATATATATATATTGAAATAGACTTATAGGGTGTATAAATAAATGTAACTTACGTTATATTTTTAATAGAAATGTAAAGACTAATAAAGATTATGTAATTTTTAAATGTTGAACCCGCTAGTAAAGTTCAATATTCGACCTATAGATCTAGCTAAGGTTTGAGTTTACAGATGTCGCTAAAATTAAGGGCAAAAACATAAATAATACGTAAATTAAATAACTTATACTTAACTTAATCGGTCCTTTCAAGGTACATAATCTTCTGGTTATAATCGTTAAATATATTATTAAATGGGCGCCAACTAGCTCAGTACGATAAGGTGAATTATAGTTTATTAATAACAAAAGTGCGGGTCTGGTACTTAGTGTAATATAGATGTGTGTGAATAAACAAGTTAATATATAAATAAATTCTGGATATGTAATCTAATAAAGAAAACGAGAGAGTGATGAATAAATAAATGATTTAATTAATAACTTTCTCTTTCAAAGGTAAGTGTTTACAATAGATATATGATAAATTAACCTATATATAAAGACGGCAGACTATGTGCCCGGTGCATGGTGACAAGAATCTATTCACCATCTGTACTAAATATTATTTTTCATTCCTCTCGCTTTGTTTACATATCGGAGCAGAAAAACATATATTTAGTAGTTATAGTTATAGTTTACATTTAGTTTCCTAAATATTTCTATACATGCATTTATCAAAGAGCTAACAGAATTTGAACATATATTTCACAGTTCTAAATCAAAATAAAAAAAAAACATTATTTTGTATTTCTAACAATGAACGAAACATTTATTCTAAAGAAAAAGTTGTATTATTGGTAGGGAACGGACATTCTTACCACATGACTCGGCGTAATTCAATGAAGTATTTGTTAGACTTACCCGGCCATCTGGTCCGCGGCGTTAACAGTGCACAAGCCCGCTATTGTATTCGGAGAAAATATTCCATTAGACGCAATCGGCAATTGGAAATGTTTATAAACTTCTTGAAAATATTTATAAACTTCGCTCAGAACATCCCGGGGTAATACAATGAAGATTTTGTGTTTGACTTACTCGGACACCTGCTCTCGCCGACAAAACAATAACAATATAGTCATGTGGTAAGAATGTCCGTTCTCTAATTATTGGCAATAACTAGAGAACGGACATTCTTACCACATGACTAAGTTCTCCCAATACAATAGCCGTTGTCCATTGTTAACGATGCGAAAATCAGGTGGCCGAGAAAGTCAAACACAAATACTTTATTGTATTACGCCGGGTTGTACTCAGCGAAGTTTATAAACATTTCGAATTTCCGATTGCGTTTAATGGATATTTATCCTCCGAATTCAATAGCTGTGTTATCATTGTAATCGCAGCGGACCAGATGGCCGAGTAAGACTAACAAATACTTCATTGAATTACGCCGAGTCATGTGGTAAGAATGTCCGTTCTCTAGCAATAACAGATGCACCTTCAAAACATATTTATATTATAGTATCCAAAACAATATTTAGTACACATGGTGAAATGATTCTTATCTGTCTGGCACATAGTCTGCCGTCTTTACCTATATATGGTCACGTGTTCATGTTATGATTAAAAAAATTAGGTTAATTTTATTTTAATGAAATGATACATAACTACATTGCCTAAATTTACTTGAATTAAAACACAAGGGAACTGTATTTTTCTGATATTGAGGTGTACTTATTGATAATTAAAGTGTTTTGCATAAAATTTATAATATAAAACGATTGTGTTTAAATAGTAATATAAATAATTTTGATGTTGTAGAAAATAGATTAAAAAGGTACTCAAATTTGGTAGATTGAGGCTTCTGGATATTCAAACGGTTTCAGGATCCTTTTCTACGGGATAAAAGCACTGGTTAAGGAATAAGGCAGGTAGCGTCCATCGGGATAGGATATTCGTTTAATATCTTCTAGGTAGGAGTTGGGATTGGATCTTGCGTTTATCGATGCTTCTAAGGTTGGTGATTCGTAGGATATGACTTCGGGTATGGAAATTGTACTTTATTTAATAAATTTTCACTTAATTCTTGGAACTCTTTTAAAATATGTCAACGCGTGCAAATTAAAATTCAACAACCCACGATAAGTAGAGTTTGTTTTATCTCCAGGCTTCTTATTCGTTAATTCATGTTTGTACTTTTTAATCTAATTTTAATATTTCTAAATGAGTTAATTTACAACAACAAATCGTTTAGATATCCCACATAATTAATAAATTTAATTTTGAAATACAAAAAACTAACCTAGAAACATACACACTTTCGCTATGCGCCTGTACAAAATTGGGATATTTCCCGCCGTAAACAATTCAAATAGGTACAGTTATTTCTAAAGTATAGTACTATTAAGTAATCAATCAATCAAGTTAAAAATCTTCGGAATAACAACAATATTAATGAAAATGACTAAAGCAAATGAAAAATAGAAAATTGTAAAATACATGACTCAAATTTAAGCAATAAATACGCGGAATTAACTTCATTGATTTGACATGTGAAATATACAGTTCCGAAAAATTTTTATGTACTAACTTATTGTTACAAGATAAAAATTATCCAGTATTTTTATTCCAGGGCCTCTTATGTAAATGGGAATGCCCCACCACAATATATATATATATATATATATATATATATATATATATATATATAATATTTTCGTAACCTTGGTATGATATGGTAAACTTAATAACCAGACCTTTAATCGCCGACTTATTAAGTTTACCATATATATATATATATATATATATATAAGGTAAACTTAATTAGTCGGCGATTAAAGGTCTATTTGAATGTATCTTTGAATAATTTAAACCATAGCAACTCAATTACTTGACATTTATATTCTGTCATTTATATTTTTTATATCCTTGACAAAGGCATCATTGCCGAAACATGTAGGATTATTTTAAATATATACACTTTGAAGTAATATCCAGACCTTTAATCGCCGACTAATTAAGTTTACCTTATCATACCAAGGTCACGAAAATACTATATTTATATATATATATATATATATATATATATATATATATATATATATGTATATAGTAAACTTAATAAGTCGGCGATTAAAGGTCTGGTTTATTACTTCACAGTATATATATTTAAAACAACCCTACATGTTTCGGCAATAATGCCTTTGTCGAGGATATAAAAAATATATTTTTTATATCCTTGACAAAGGCATCATTGCCGAAACATATAGGGTTGTTTTAAATATATATACTTTGAAGTAATAAACCAGACCTTTAATCGCCGACTTATTAAGTTTACCATATCATACCAAGGTCACGAAAATATTATTTATATATATATATATATATATATTATAATAGAATATTAATCATCATAGGGAAAATTGAATACTTAGACTAGATTAGTCACATTACTATTATCTCTATACATGTAAGGTTTTAGAAGTTTATGTTCTCTATAGTATATATAGTATGTACGATAAGTTAATTAAATTAAAGCCATACTAACCTATATTTATCGAGATATCCACAATAAGCTTACCTTTTCTTTTGCCAAATAAGAGCCCGATCCTAGAGATAATTAAGGAGTACATGTTCTATGTTTTCTTTTAATTGCATTAAAACACCGGCTATTATTTAAATCAAGTCTCCATTTTGGAATCTATTTAGTTTTTTTATCTTCGATTGTTTTTCGTTTATTATTGATTCTGCGCAAGACTATTTTTATCGCGCATGAAAATTTGAATTCAAACTCATTATATTTCTTCAAAGTAAAACAATTTAACCATTAAAACTTTATTTAATTGGTACTAAAAGAGATATAGATCGAATTTAATGAGAATGTATTAGGGAACATTTAATATAAATCAAATAAGAACCAAAATGCTGATTTAATTGAATTTCATATATTCAACTAAACATTTTGATTTTAAAATTAAAAATTATCATTTGATAACTCTAATTACTTTTTATTTTGCTTGCCCAATGTGTCACTGAGTAACAACAATTTCGTTTTATTTGACGGTCCAACGTGGAGCATTTAATCTCATACATTTAGTTAGTTTCCAGCTGTTTTATCTCTCATCGAATTATGTTATAATATATATATATATATATATATATATATATATATATATATATAGTTATATATTTTGAACTTATTGTAAATGAGAATTAATGGCTATTGAATCTCATTTCTACATGCAAATGTCGCCTAATATGGCGCGTTAATTTCTACTCTTTGACAAACTAAGTTTGTACCAGTATGCAGGACGTTGTTTCCCGGTTGTTAGGATAATTAGAAATTCTTGAAAATTCGTATAGAAGTGAAAAGTCCTGTCTGTCCAGGATACCGTATATTGACAAGCTCCAATAAATGCAAGTTGCATCTGTAGGTGTGACTTTTCAAAAATTTCTACTTATCCTAACAACTGGGAAAAGGTGACGCCGCAACGTGTGCGTTCTGCATTCTGGTACAAACTTTGTTATTCAAATTGTAGAAATTAAGGCCTCACATTAGGCGTCCTTTCAAACCGTCGTGTGTTTTTAGATATCTTTAATCGTATCAAAACGGTGACCTTTTCAGTGGAATTTTCATAAACTGGGCAAGTTTTTCTGATGTACGAGGTGCATTCAAGTTCTAAGGCCTCCGATTTTTTTTCTAACTAACTACTCACCCGAAAACAATGAAACTGGTGTTACTTCTCGACGTAATCTCCCTGCAGACGTACACATTTTTCACAACGTCGAAGCCATGATTCCATGGCCGCGGCGAAGGCTTCTTTAGGAGTCCACTGGAAAATCGCTGAAGCAATAGCAGCACCGTTGGTGAATGTGCGGCCACGGACAGTGTCTTTCATTGTTGGGAACAGCCAAAAGTCACTAGGAGCCAGATCAGGTGAGTAGGGAGCATGAGAAGTGACTTCAAAGTTGTTTTCACGAAGAAACTGTTGCGTAACGTTAGCCCGATGTGCGGGTGCGTTGTCTTGGTGAAACAGCGCACGCGCAGCCTTTCCCAGACGTTTTTGTTGCAGTGCAGGAAGGAACTTGTTCTTCAAAATATTTTCGTAGGATGCACCTGTCACCGTAGTGCCCTTTGGAACACAATGGGTAAGGATTACGCCCTCACTGTCCCAGAACATGGACACCATCATTTTTTCAGCACTGGCGGTTACCCGAAATTTTTTTGGTGGCGGTGAGTCTGTCTGCTTCCATTGAGCTGACTGGCGCTTTGCTTCTGGATTGAAAAATGGCATCCACGTCTCATCCATTGTCACAATCGACGAAAAGAAAGTCCCATTCATGCATGCCTTGGTTGCGCGTCAACATTGCTTGGCAACATGCCACACGAGCAGCCTTGTGGTCGTCCGTGAGCATTCGTGGCACCCACCTGGAGGACACTTTTCGCATTTTCAGGTCGTCATGCAGGATTGTGTGCACAGAACCCACGGAAATGCTAACACTGGAGGCGATCTGATCAACTGTCATTCGGCGATCCCCAAAAACATGTCTCTCCACTTTCTCGATCATATCGTCAGACCGGCTTGTGCGAGCCCGAGGTTGTTTCGGTTTGTTGCCACACGATGTTCTGCCTTCATTAAACTGTCGCACCCACGAACGCACTTTCGACACATCCATAACTTCATCACCACATGTCTCCTTCAACTGTCTATGAATTTCAATTGGTGTCACACCACGCAAATTCAGAAAACGAATGATTACACGCTGTTCAAGTAAGGAAAACGTAGCCATTTTAAGTATCTAAAACAGGTCTCATTCTCGATGCTGCCGCTACAATTCCATCTGCCGTACAGTGCTGCCATTTCTGTAACGTATTGACAACGAACGCACGCTCATTTTAAAACAATGCACATGCTTCTATCCCTTTCCAGTCTGGAGAAAAGAAATCGGAGGCCTTAGAACTTGAATGCACCTCGCAATATTGTAAGAAGGCAGGTCATTCACATATATTAGAAAGAGTAGTGGACCTAATATTAATCCCTGTGGAACCCCTCAATTTACAGGTAATAGTGAATAATTACATAATTAGCTATATAATAATAAGTATAATTCTTTTTTTGTCTTGACTAACGTTATATTTAATGTTACATAGAATAGATTTAAGTTTTGAAATAAGGTTTGCAGTTCATGGGTGCTCGAGTTGTAAGCACTTTTGAAACATCCTATATTTATCTCTATATCGGCGAAAAACAAACGCACTTCTCTCTTGGACTTGAAACTTGAATAACATAACGAAACTTTTGTAGGGGAAAGTATCTTCGGAAGTAAGTAGCTAATTAATTCTAATATATTTTCTTTCTAAAGAAACAAACTTTCGGCAATAAAAGAAAGGAATTTTACATAATTATTCAGAAGTCTTGTCGCATCTTTTTTTATGTAATTTTGATGCGAAATCAATGCCTTGTAAATACAAATAAAACAATTTGGTAAGTATTGGCATTTGAAACTAAAGATGTTTTATACAGTCAATTATTGAATATAATGTAGAAAATTAATTTTTTCTATTTTGCGTTCGAAATGAACTCATTATGAAACCCAAAACAGTATCGAAATTAGCTTCATTTCGATACGATTTTTTTCATTTTTCAATGTTGGCGTTGTTCGAACACAGAAATAAATATCATTGCTGTCATTTGATTTTAAGAATTTAAGTACATTTGACAGATATGATATATGTTCGTACTCTACACAAACAACGTATATTGTATACAATTGACACCAAGATATTTTAGTTTCTAAGTCACTCATGTTTATATTTTTAAATAAAATATCAAGTAATGTTAACGAAAATTAATAAATAATAAGTAATGTAATATACTTCTCGGATAGCAAGATTTAAATTTTACAATGTCAAGTATCAATGTGACCAACTGCATGCTTTATATAAAAATTAAACTCTGAACTTCCAAATTAAATATTTCCAATTTATTAATGTAAAAAATTCAAAATAGAAAAAATAGTATAAAAAACTCGTTTCATAATGCCTATTGTAGCACTCGCTCTTTAGAAAACTGATCTCGTGCGGCAAAATGGTGCCTTATGAAACTTGTTTTTTAATATACTATTACGACATTCGCAAAACGAATAGATTAAAATTTTCATTTTAAAATATCTGGTGTAATAAAATAGAGACCGGACGCATTGGGCCGAACTTACGGTGAACCATATACATAGTCTATATCACCGCTAAGTACAACACGCAGTTATTGAATAGCACTATTCATTCGTTTAACCGCACATCTGGTTTTATTTTTTAATTTAACGGATATGTACATGTACATGGTACTACACATTTGTACATCACTGTATATGCACTGTTCCAATATTTGCGTGCTATAACAGAAGTATAAATAAAAGAGGGAGTGGAATACACCTATCTAGACAGAATTTAGTAATAATCCTATTACTAGGACCAACTGACTCTAAGGAGTTCAAGCTTGTCCTGGAGATGTATCAAATTTTAGCCTACATTCCCGCCAAAGGAGAAGCTAAGAATGTTGTTAGACTCAATGCTACTCTACCAGTTTAATTTACATACCTCTTATACAAAATACTATAAAAATACCTTGGTTCTCCGAGTTTTAAAAATATTGGATGTATAGTTTCGTTATATGTGTGCGAAAATGCGAAAATATCCAGTAAAATCAGTTCTAGAATGTTTTTTTTTTAACTAGAGAACGGACATTCTTACCACATGACTCGGCGTAATTCAATGAAGTATTTGTTGTCTTACCCGGCCATCTGGTCCGTTGCGATTACAACGGACAACACAGCGATTGTATTCGGAGGATATATTCCATTAAACGCAATCCGCAATTGGAAATGTTTATAAACTTCGCCGAGTACATCCCGCCGTAATACAATGAAGTATTTGTCGGCCACCTGATTTTTCGCAGCGTTAACAATGGACAACGGCTATTGATTCGGAGAACTTAGTCATGTGGTAAGAATGTCCGTTCTCTATTTATAAGTTTAGTCCAGAATATTCGTGGACAAAATAAAATAACAAATACTGAAGCAGACAAAGTTTTTCAAAATTGGAGCAGATATATATTGTTATATGCATCCAAATATTTATTTTTATTGTATATCTAAACGGCGTAATATGTAAATAACTGCTTTCAAGCCATATATTCGTAAGAGATTGGTCAACACTATATAAAAAAAAAATCGTAAAAACAACGAAAAATCCGAAATACATATTGCTTTTTCCAGTTGGAATTCATGTTTCCCTGTGGGATACCAAAAACAATATATTCCAATGTTTCAGTGTTCTTTCTGCGTATAATATTCGTGTAAAGTATATAGGGAAGGTTGGATATTAAAAACAAGCACTGGGTTATAACTAGCTTGAAATTTACCGTTGTATCGACTAATATTCGAGAAAGAATTATTAACAACACCGTTAATAAAATACACTGGCAATTTTTCACAAAGTTAGCAGAGCCAATCCCCCATGTAATTTATTCTCTAACACTGATTTTTTATCATCCGTGAATTAAATACAGTCTGTTCAAATAATAAAAGTATATGCTTAAACCAAATGGTATATTCAGTTATAATATCACAAGAGCATAGAAAATAATCGATTATATTTCCGAGTCACGAGACGTATTCTGCGAAACACCACGAGAGCGTAGCTCGAGTGGTGTTTTAAGGATATACGTCCAGTGAAGAGGTTATATAATGGATTATTTTCGTTTGCCCGAGTGGTATTCGTTACGATTATATAAAGAATTAACTAACGAATTTTTTTAATTGGTTGAAATTAAAACCAAAAAATTTAAAAAAACGTTATGAAAATTGCTGAATATATTTTTGACGTTTATCAACAAACTTCAAAACACTTGTTACCTTGACAAAATTCATATTGTTGGAAGAAGCGAAACACCAAAACGGTTATATCACGTCGTCAAGAGTATATTCACTTATCAATACATGGTAACTATGTAAAATTCGTAATTGCTATTGGCTAAATTTCAAATGAGTTATATAATCGTTTATATATTACGAATTTCTTAGAAGTATAGGATACGTTTAATTAAACCAATAAATAAATTGTTAATTTTATTGAAACTTAACCGATAAATCTTGTAACTAAATAATATAGTTAAATAAATGAAATGGAAATAAATTAGCAGGTTTATGAATGGATTATGTAAGAGCATATATAATTAAATAAGTATTAATAATTGTCATATGTATCAAAAATTCAAGTCTCCAAAATACAACAACTTATTTTCCATAATTCAACATGAAATTTATGCGATCTAATAATGATATTAATATTATTCTTTATTGTCTAACAGAATTAAAACAAAATTCCAATTAGAGGACAAAATAACATAAATAAATAAAAAGTGTCCCGTAAAGTTATGTTCAGATTTTAGGAGTGTTAAAGTAGACTTCATTTCAAGTAACAAAAATGCAAAACTTGTATATCCATTTTTATTTATTTCAAAGTTACAGATCTACGAATGTGATTGTCAGATCATGAAAAAAAATGTAATCCTAAAGTCAATACAAACTGATTTTATCTAAAAAAAGTTATACGATTCAATAACAGGCCTCTGATTGTTAACGTCGCATAATAAAATGTTATCCTAAAATAAATAAACACGTGTCGTAGAGCATACAGTAATTTCTTGGAGATCTACCAAAAAAGAGTACTGGACATTGATTTATGATAAAGAAGGTTCTTACTTATTTCGTAAGTGCTGAACTATGATATCATACAATAAACAAATGTTCAGATGACTGTTAACGTTGCATTTTTTAATAAAGGGTTACATTACGTTTCAGTTCATACAACACCTTGGACACGTTTTGTTTAAGCAAAATGCCTTACCGATTTTCTTCTCAAGAGTATGCGGACATGCATTCTATGTATGGCTACTGTAACGGCAGTGCACGTCAAGTAGTTATTGAATACCGACATCGGTTTCCCGATAGGCGCATTCCTCACTACAGAAGGTTTCTGGAAATACACAGATAATTTAGGGAATGCGGACTACGTGATTTTCTTTTCGACTGAGGAGTGAATTTGCCAGCTGACTTAGAGGACGAAGCAGTAGCTAATGTTACAAGGGATCCAACTCTCAGTGTACGTCGAATCGCTAGAGACCTAGGAGTGCCACGAACGACAGTTTGGCGAATTTTAAAACGTGAGGGCTAATATCCACATCACTATCGCACGGGACACGGTTTGTTTGAGGCAGACCATTATGCTCGTCTAGTTTATTCTACCTGGATATTAAGACAGTCACGGCTTCATTTTAATTTCTGCAGAACAGTCCTCTGGACAGATGAATCTACTTTCACGAGAAGTGGTGTTACAAATCTGAGAAACCTGAACAGGTGGTTATTAGAGAATCCCAAAACTATACGCCTATCTAAATTTCAACATGAATTTTCTATTAACGTTTGGGCGGCCCTAATCAATGACTTGTTGATTGGTCCTATCGTTCTTCCTGGGAGGTTAAATGCAGACAATTACCTTCAATTTCTTATTGACGAACTACCAGGTCTTTTAGAGGATGTCCCACTGAATGTTCGACGAGACATGTGGTTTCACATGGATGGGGCACCACCACATTTCGGAATTGCTGTCCGAAATTTAGTTAATGTCAATTATCCAATATGGATTGGTCGAGGTGGTCCTGTTGCATGGCCACCCAGATCATCCGATCTTAATCCCCTTGACTTTTATTTCTGGGGATACATGAAAAATTTAGTCTACGCGCAAGTTTCGAACACAAGAGAAGAGTTGTTGAATCGTATTCACCTGGCTGTCGAGCAAGTTAGACAAAACAAGTATGAAATTCGGATGAGTACTTCTTCAGTTGCCTTACGGGCACAAGCCTGCATTCAACAAGGAGGTGGACATTTCGAAAATATTATTAATTGAACTTTTTTAAATAAAATCAGTTTTTATTGACTTTAGAATTACATTTTTTTTCATGATCTGACAATCACATTCATAGATCTGTATCTTTGAAACAAATAAAAATGGATATACAAGTTTTGCGTTTTTGTTACTTGAAATGAAGTCTACTTTACAGTCCTAAAATTTGAACATAACGATACGGGACACTTGTATATAATGTAATGAAATAAATTAAAATAAGAAATAAAATGAAAAAAAAAATTCATAATAACAGGTACAATGGTCGAAAGTAAATTCAAGTGTTAATTCTTCCTCGTAAACTTTTGCCCTTGATGTAACCCCATAAAAAGAATATAGATCGGGTAAGATCATATGATCTCGGCGGTCATTTTATAAAACCACCTCGTCCAATTCATCTGTCAGAAAAGGTAACATTGAAAAATTGACGGACATTGCAGTGGCTAAAAGAACAGGTGAATGTTAACTTGAAAATGTTAAGTAGGTGTTTCCAGTTAAATGTTCTTAAAAAAAAAGGTCCAACAATTTGGGCACCGATTATACAGATGGATCACTTGGCCAATTTTCGTGTTAATAATTTATTCTTTGTAGTCCTTGAGCAGAAGTATAATAAAGTCCATGTACCGTTTTGGAACATGCTCCTCTCAGTTTATTAGACGCCGTTGATGCTCTGGTATGCTTCCGTAGAAATACACAAGTTTTCTTTGGAATGTGAAAGTGATTTTAGTTTTTATTGTAAATGTTATATAGTGTTTTTGTATTTTTCATAGACTTTTATAATTATCATTTATTAAATAGTGTACATTCATATTTAACTAATGAATAATAATAATAATAATAATAATGATAATAATATTTATTTATTTGCCCAACAGGTAATCCCAATTACAGAGCAATAAGTACACAAATTAGATGTATGAATACACATACTATGTTAAATTATTACATAACTAAAATAATTTTGATATATAACAAATAAGTAATACCGATAATTATGATGTCAATGTTCACATATCCTTAGTGTCCACCTCTCCAATGAATATGTCACTGTAATATGCCTCAGCATTCCTCATCATGTGGAATATCGGTGATCTCATCAGTAGATTCGTCCTTGGAGTCGACAGCAAGAAAGTAACAGGGTTACGGGTACTAACACTAGGCACATTGAATCTGACCCTAGACAACAGCGCGGCACAATCAATTTTATTGTGGAGAAGATTATGAAGAAAATGATAAAAACACACAATGTTGTATTAGATTTACACTTTATTTATATATATAATAAAGTGTAAATCTAATACAACATTGTGTGTTTTTATCATTTGATATGGATTTACATCAACTAAAGGCAGAATCGATTCAATTATGAAGAAACCTTGCGCTGTAGTTAACTCGACGAACAGTCAAAGACTGAACCACATAGAGTCGAAGCAGTTCTTCATAAGAAGTGTTCCAGTCAGGATATACATGATTAGATTTGAAAAAGAGGTATTTTACAAATCGGCGCTGTATACGTTCAACTGGAAACTGTTGCGAGATGTAGAAGGGATACCAAAAAATAGACGCATACTCGAGTTTCGGAACTATAAGAGTGAAATACAAAGATTTTAGCAAGGAGATGCTGCTGAAGCACCCCGATGCTCGAATGAGGAAGCCCAATTCTCTCGAAGACGAGTGGCAGATGCCCACAATGTGATCATTAAAAGATAGCTCCGGATCAAACGTCACTCCCAGGTCCCTTACTGAGTTTGTGTTATTCAACTGCTGATTATTTATAAAATAACGTGATAAGACTGGTGCGTTCTTCCTGGAGAATGACATCACCACATTTGTCGATATTCAAAGACAACTCATTCCTCCGAGACCACTCCTCAAGAATGTTAACATCATGCTGCAAGCCAATAGCATCACCTGGTTTGGCGATATCAGGAAATAGTTTGATGCCGTCTGCGTAAGCTAGCGCCTGACATCTTAACAGTGGAAAAAGGTCATTCATATATAATGAGAATAGCAAAGGTCCCAAGTTAGAACCCTGTGGTACTCCAGAAGCCACTGCAAAGGTGTACGATTTATAACCATTATAAAACACATAATTATATCGATTAGATAAATAAGATCCCAACAACATGTATAAACTCGGAGATAAGTCAAAGCTATCAAGTTTTTGAAGTAGCAACATATCGTTGATGCTATCAAAAGCATGTGAATAATCCATATAAACAACATCCACTTGACCCCTACTGTCCAAGACTTCATTCGTATATTGCGTGAAGCAAGCTAGATTTGTAGTAGTAGACCGACCTTTCATAAAACCATGCTGGTGCTGTGTGATATATGAATGGATATTGAAGTAAATAGCATCAAACAAAACTTGTTCGAAAATTTTTGCAAAGTTTGATAAGAGCGAAATCGGTCTGTAGTTTGAAACATGTCTGCAATCACCCTTCCTGAATACAGGAACAATACGGCCGCACTTCCATCTATCAGGGAAGGATGATGTCTACAGTGCTAGGTTTATAATTTTGGTTAGTGGTGCTGATAGAACAAATTTGGTGTCCCTGATCAGGAAGCTGGGAATGCCATCATCACCAGAGGTAAACCTATCAGGAAAAGTAGCCATTATGGAAATAGTATGTTCAGTAATGCGACAGAGAGAAAACGGCTGACATTGAGATTTTAGAGTGGAAGAGTCAACAATATTGGCGGTCGAGAACATTTCCGAGAAATTACTGGCAAATGCGTCTACAATGGCTTGTGGTTTGTCAAGCCAAGCATTTCTATAAAATAGTTTTCCAGGAATACGTGAGGTTCCTCTCCGGGAACGTACGAAAGACCATATTCTTCTAGGATCCGCCGTGATGCTGGTCTCTATATTCACCATGTATGCAGTATAAGCAGTAGATATTTGTGATTTCGTGAGTGTACGCAGTCTTCTGAACTCTTCCTAGAACATCGGACTATTAGTACCTTTCCATTTACGCCTATAATAATTTTTTGCTTTAATGTTACATTTAATTTCATTATAGAACCAAGCAGGAAAATGCGAGGTGCTTTTCGACATCTTCGGAATAGTTGAATCAAATATATCGCTGAGAACATTGTAAAGCCAATCCAGGGCGAGATTAACATCATTAATACCATCCAGAAAGGACCAATCAACCTCCACCAGGTCCTCATACAGTTTTTCTTAATTCGCCTTTCTGAAGTTGTACTGACAGTTAGTAGATGGAAACTGATCCGGTCTCAATGTAGATAAAAACTCCATATTAACTGACAAGGCAGGATGATATGCGTCTTCAGGAACAAAGGGATGCTGGTCGTGGGTAGTGCTTAGATTGTGATCCAAGTTCGAGAAGACCAAATCAAGAAGTCGACCGTCAGCATTCACAATCGCATTGTATTGCTTGAGTTGTAAGAAATCACAAAATTCCAGGAAAGCAGAAACTCTAGTACTCACTGTACTGGAACTAATATGTTCATAATATTGTGGTAAATTAAAATCACCAATAATTAAAATACGTTTGTTTATTATAAGGATTTGAAGTGCTTCGAAGAAGGTATCCAAAGCAGAATTCGGTAATTCAGGTGGAATGTATATAACGGAAATATAGAAATTGAAATTATGAATAGTGCACTTGCAAATGAGAAGGTCAATCGACGGCACCAGAGTTTTTAATTCAGAGATGTCAAGCACCGCTAATGTAAATTCAGTTGCTAAGCCCAACAGAACACCACCACCTGTGGATTTTCCCACAGAGGCAAAATCTCTGTCGCATCTGACAATATTGTAGTAGGGAGGAAAAAATTCATAGCTGTCGAAAGACTCGTCAAGCCATGTTTCAGATATAAGTATGACATCATATGCCAAATCAGAAGAACTAGGATAGAAAATATGCGACTTACAGCGAAGGCTGCGAGTGTTTTGGTAATAAATACTTAATGTCTGGGAGATACTGTCGGGCTTTGGTGGTTTTCCGTTATAATAACAGGGATACCGCTCCTATACACAATTCTCAAGGCATGTTCACCCTGATCCAATCGTTGCTCTAATTGTGCCCTAACACTTTTATAAAGTTCCCGCTGCATGAGAGTGCGATCACGAGAAAAACCAAAACCGCGCCACTGATTAAGAGATTTTATTTTGTCAGTTTTCCTCAACAAAGCAGTAACAATAGACTCGCCTGGAAATTGTATTTTAATAGGACGACAACGGCTGCTGCTGCCAGGGTCAAACTTACCCAATCTATATACCTGAAAGTCTGGTGCATCTATGCTTACGGCAGAAAGCATATCCTTTATAGAAATGATATCAGTAGCTATTTGCTCCTTGCTGGAGGTAGCTGACTCAGTACAGCCGTGAATAAATGTATACTAGTAAATTTACTATTCTAATAGTTTTTCTTTTGTAGTTTTCTACAGATTGCTCCGAAATATTGTTGTGTCCAATTGTGTTCCAATAAAACGGAATACAATGTGAGTTTAAGTTTTTTTTTCATTTAAAATTTTTAAATGAAGATGGTTACAACTGTAAAACGTTATAAATTAAGACAATTAGAACATATGTAGCACTATGTTGACAAAATGTTCAACAAAATTGTATCATTTCTATTTTATTTTTTATAATTATTAAAATATAATGGTAATCTATCGCTAAATTTGCATTAACTTTTATACTATGATTATGGTGCTTAGTTTCTTAATTAAGATAAAACTTCGAATTCGGAACACCTTTCGAATATATAAATAAATTTCATATGAATTTCATGTAACTCGAAAAATGAAAAATACATCTGACCACAATTTGAAAGTAACAATTAAATATTATAATGTTTTTTAAACAATATTTTCTGATTATATAATTACAGGTTCTTATAAATTTTGTATAACTCTAAAGAATTTTGCAGATGATAGATATATTTTTGGAATATTTAATAGAAGAACTTATATAGAACTTATATATTTCAATCCAGTTTTTATCAAATTACGTATTAATTAGCTAATTGAATGTTTCCTTTTAAATGTAATCTGGTGGTCAAAAAACTGATCCAATCTTTTTTTGCTTTATGAAACGATCTTCAATATGTCAAAATAATAATTATTGTAGCTGTCATAATAAAGTCATAATGGTGTCATGTAATAAGAAATAAAATTACTACCATAGGCTACTTAAATGATGTAGATATAACCTCTAAATTCATAAATCTAATTCACATCATGTATGTACTTAAAATATTATTAAATGTCAATATGATGGGTCAGTTTTTTGTCCGCCAGTTTACAATATTTTATATATTCAGAGATCTGGAAATTGTTAAATCATATTTTCTAAAAAGCAAATTTAATTTAAATTCATGGATTTCAAATATGCAAATCACCTATAATTTTTAATTACACAGAATTTGTGAATATATTAGAGACACTTTGATAGACTTGTATCAGCTTTTAAAAAAGCTTTCAGAAAAGCACCATTGAGAGTAACTCTTTACAGGCAAAAAGTTCCGTCTTTTTCACTGCCTCTCTCCAGTAATAACTAGATGGGGAACATGGTTGGAAGCTACTAGTTTTTATGTAGAGAATTTCGTTATATGTTTAAATAACGATACTCGAAGTGATACTCTTAATGCAGTGAACAAATACAAATTCCAAATTTAAAAAATCAGCTGTACTTTCTTCAGGAACACACTATAAGTACTTCTTCTGTTGGCTTACGGGCACAAGCCTGCATTCAACAAGGAGGTGGACATTTCGAAAATATTATTAATTGAACTTTTTTAAATAAAATCAATTTTTATTGACTTTGGGATTACATTTTTTTTCATGATCTGACAATCACATTCATAGATCTGTAACTTTGAAACAAATAAAAATGGATATACAAGTTTTGCGTTTTTGTTACTTTTTTTTTGTTGAAATGAAGTCTACTTTACACTCCTAAAATTTGAACATAACGATACGGGACACTTGTATAACTAATTAACAATATTTAATATAACTTCTTATAAACTATGTAACCTGCTATTTTAATAATATTCCTGACGTCGTCTTAATGCGATTCAAGTGCAGCAACAGCTCCGTAAAATACGAGGAGTGGGAATTAGTCAGTGGACAGTAAGACAAAGACTAAAGGTCCAGAATTTGACTCGTAAAACACCTGTATTTTGTCCAAACCTTATCGCAGCTCATCGCCAAGCACACCTGCGTTTTGCACGGAAGCATCTGAATTGGACATTGGAACAGTGGGGTCTGTTCCATTCTCAGATGAGACCAGGATATGCCTCTATGGCAGCGATCGAAGAAGAAAAGTGTACTGGAGACCAGGAGAGTGATTTTCAGAATGCTGGATTGTAGAGCGGAATGCTTATGGGTATGGTTCTTGCATGATTTGGAGTGCAATTTGTATAGGAGTTTGGACCGACCCAGTTCTCATCCGTAGAGACGACAGTGGTCACGAGAGAAGAGGTTTAACGGGTACTAGGTACATTGAGGAAATTTTAACAGTTCATGTGGTACCTTTAATCGACTACAGTCGGTTTTCGAGTTATGCCAGCATGCAGTCCCCTGCTTAATCCAATCGAACATGTATGGAATGAGGTAAAGCGAAGAATTCGTGCTAGACCTTGTGCCCAAACCTCGATCCTAGAGCTTGTTGTTGCAGTAGAAGAAGAGTGTGTTAACATTCCACAAGAAACAATATTTAACTTTATTAGATCTATGCTTAATCGTATGAGAGATGTTATTAGGGTAAGAGGGAGTCATACCCATTATTAAAACTTAAGTGTTAATTTAGGCAATTGTCAATACACTATACTTCTTTAAGTAATAAAAAAATATCATTTGTTTTATGTATTCATTTCACAATTTTAAGTTTAAGAAGCCGAAATAAATTTTAATAAATTTTAACTCATATCATAGCATATTAAATTGCTTTTCAAACAGCCTGTATTTTTTCTTAATCTGGTAAATAGATTCGAGACAAAATATAGTTAAAGTCAAGTCAAAAGTTTACAGTGGGCCGATTTCTATGCATGCAATATATGTATTATATATAATTGTATCTTACCATTTTTCATACGTTGTCGCTTTATTTCAAGGACAGCCCCTGTATAAAACATACAAATAAGAAAGGTTACAAACATACACTAAGTAGGTAGATAAATATAAAACTTATACAACTAACACACACAAGAGAAACAAAATACATCATATTCATAAAACATGAAACAGTATGCAGTACATACTCCACATATTGGAGAGAACTAGATTCTATCAGACCAGTATCAACCATGTTCTCCTTGGGCAGTAACAGGTCTTCTAAGGTGTAGGATGATGGACACTATGGACAATTGTATAGATGGATTTTGTTCAGCTCCATATTCATACAGGATTGATGGGTCTCTGAGAAAATTATACCTAGCAAGGTCGTCCCTTGACCTACCTATCCTGTTTCTTAATCCGTTAAGAGACCTTCAAGTACTCCATTTCAAGTTTTTGCCAGTGTGTAGAGTATCTGAAGGAGGAATCCATGTCGTGTAGTTGGCCATCTTGGGTCTCCACTGGCTTGGTCGGTCTTTCGCAGGTGATACAATGGTATTGATCTTACAAAAGCTCTTTCTGGAGTTTAATCTGCTGCTGGGTGTAGATGTCCATATAGTGGATGGTGGGGGTTTTGTTTTGCTTTCCACCTATCAGTGTTTGAAGCAACTTCACACTATATAGCAGCTTATCAGTGGAGGTTGGTAATGGTTACAAACTGTTAAACAAATTTATCTTATACAAAAAGGTTTTGTTTAAGTATGACAATACGTTAAGCACGTATAAAGCGTTTGTACAATATGAAACAAACATGTAAATAATTTACATATCTGTAACTATGCACATGGACAATACACCTCGTATTTTCAGCAATTACTTCTGCTTAATACATATGTTTCTGCCATCTGGGCGTCCTCAGTTAAGCTAGTGAAGCAATGTATACAAATTAATACAAACCTGTTATAAACAACTGGTTTGTATCTGTATTAATTTGTATCTGTATTAATTTGTATACATTGCTTCACTAGCTTAACTGAGGACGCCCAGATGGCAGAAACATATTGCAGTGGAATGTGCTTTTAATTGCTTATTAATTTTTTTATTCACACTACAACTTATGCTTCCGGCTGTTCAGTCTAGTAGATTCCTCGAACTCACTTCTCACGGGTCGCTCTTTTCAGATGAGGGCCAGGTTATGTTTGAAGTAAAACAATAAACATTAATAAAAGACTCAGTTAGCTAGTTTACAATATTTAATACAGAAAAAAAAAAAAAAAATCCCTTTACCGAATGTACAGGGAGCTAAAGCAAAATTAACAGTAGCTTAGGAGGAAAGACTCTTTATGAATATGACTCGCACAAAGAGAAAAACCCCCTGTGACTCTCGAACAAACATAAAATTAATAAATAATTGAGAAATTTGTCAAGTTTGACCTCTACTTTAACCCCTACAATTTAAAGTGTCAACAACTACAAAGTTATTGAAATCGCGTAATAGTCTTACAGTCATGCGCAAATAAAACACGATAAAATAAACTCACAACTAAAAAAAAATCCAACCTGAATTTAAAACGTTCTAGAATATTATCTTGAAGAAAAAACTCCACAAAAAAAGAAACATGACAATTTTCTCTAATACTCATATATTACTTTAAATATCAAAATTATCACAAATAATACATTACATTAATTATAAGAAAAATAATCGTAGCATCAATTATATAAATTAAATATTTTTATCGAACTTACATCGATCTAAGCACTGATAACACAAAAACTACGTGAGAGATATCATACTTTATTTAATTCCACAACGAGATCACCAACTCTCGTAAAAATCGAAATAACGTTACATGCACAGGAATAAATGCATAAACTAAAATAAAACCCGACTTTACTTAAAACAGAGAATAAAAATGAACTTCTTATCCTCTACAACCGGTCACTTTGAAAGTCTTGATATCTCTAACAAAATTTACCGCGAAAAATTCCTACATCTAATTCAATAGTACCACAACTGTCCGCATCCATACGTTTAAACTAATAAACATACAGAGTCAGTCAAAATATAATTACAAATATAATAAATATCAATAAAATTCAAATGTTGTACAAAATTTAAATCTTCCATCATTTTCTCTCTCTCTCTGGATAGAAAAATCCACTACAATATGTATTAAGCAGAAGTAAATGCTGAAAATACGAGGTGTATTGTCCATGTGCATAGTTACAGATATGTAAATTATTTACATGTTTGTTTCATATTGTAAATTTATCTTAGATTAATGGTGTTTAAACAACTATCTAAGTTTCTTACACAGTATGCTCTCTGGAGCACTCCTATACATGACATTTTAACACATCCATACCAGATGCTTATTGTAGTTGTAGATAGATTGCTAATAAATGGACTTACAAAAAAATTGTTTTGTCGATTATTATTTTTTTACACATACATATCGATTATTTAACATTACTGTCAATTCCAGTTAATTGGGCCACCGGTTATTTGGGGCAGCTGCTTATTTGGACGAAATCTCAAAGAACAGAATTCAAACTATGAAGAAAACGTTTTGGATCTGATATTTAGGACAATATTCCGCTTAATCGGGCCAAAAAATTTAAGATCGAAACTTTTAATACATATTTAACTATGTATATATTTACAAAATTTTATAACAAAATATCTAAACATCCAATTATGAATATGGTCTTTAAGAAATGCACTGTATAAGAGCACTTGACGGCCATGTTATACTGTTGTTTTCATTCTAGTTTATCTCAAACGGAGAATCACACGTTGTGCAAATTTGACAAAATTTATTTTGAAAATCAAAATCTCAAATTATATGATAGCTTAACCACATTAGATGTGACTATTAGTAATTTGAAAGATGTTTCAAGTGACTTCGGATGTGGCCATCGGCAAAAGTTAGAAGCAGTTTTTAATATAAATCCAGATTTAATAACATTGCGGCAATTGTGTATGGGGACAATGCCACAAAATCTAACTGTATATACGCTGAAATAAAAGAATATTTTCAGTATGCGCCTATAACCAGTTGCGATGTAGAAAGGATATTTTCTGTCTACAAGGATGTATTTCATTCAAAGTGAACAAATATTACAGAATTAATTCTCCTTTACTCAACTTGAACTACAAAATGAACAAATAAAAATATATTTCGCATTTTATAGATCACCACCCGTTTGATTTCCAATTAACGGTTAAAACAATGAAAAAAGGTAACTAACTCACCGTACTTTATTTATCTTACGAAATATAAAATAAAATGAAATAATTTATTGAAACTCCTCACCCGTCTATCTACGCCCATGAAGAAAGCAATTTAACTATAATATTGAAGTAATTGCGTCACAGTTCAACGACAAAAAACATATGTGCGGTTAACCGAATGAATAGTGCTATTCAATAACTGCGTGTTGTACATAGCGATGTTATAGATTATTTATATGATCCATCCAGTGGCGGCTCGTGCTAAAAATTTTAAGGTGTTCTGCAAGTTTTACAAAAAAATTTACCTTGCACGGGCAGTAAGAGGTTGTCTCCCATCGATCTTATCGTGCTTTCTTCGCCTTCCGCACTGAAGTAATGGATTTCTGGAACGATTGTCAATTGTCACACAAAAAAATAAGAGTCTCTAATATTATTGTTTTTACGTTAAACTCGCCGCACCGTAAAAATTGTCGCGAAAATATTAAATACCGATAGGTCCAACTCGCAACGGGCCATAGGCAACAATATACGTATGGAACGTAATGCGGTGTGGCAACGTGTGTACGATGCCTATATTGAGTGACTTTCTTAAAATTTAAATTTATTTTGCAGAATTATTGATTTTTTTACTTTTATCTTTTAGAAAACGTTATTGTTTTTTTATTACTTAAAATTACTTTATATGAAAAATAGTATACCATAAAAGTGTAAACAAAGACAGTATACATTGAAACGAATATTCATTCAATTGTATTGTCATGAAATTGAATTTGTCAATCGTTGTTAAATTTGTTAGAATGAATAGATATTTATATTTATCGGAAAATACTAATACTTAAAGCAAACAAATAAGGTGTAGTGTTTTGTTATAGGAATGTATAATATCCATTTCTTCCTGCATATTGATTATGCAGCTGATGCTTTCGTAATATGCTCATATTTGTATTATTTCAACTTATACTTCGGTCGATACATACCGACTTCCTTCAAACCAGGAGGAAGCTACAGTTGTAATTAAACTATACTTCCTTTTTTTTTATTACCTACGGATATTCACAATTCCAAAATACGTTACAATGTTGCTTATTTTAGATTGTAATTAGCTGAATGCTGTGGCAAAACTGATCTCTGCATTTTTAAAAATGCCAGAATAAAATTAACCCCTGCCCTTATTATAATTTTACAAAGGAACAGACACGTACTTCAATTTCTACGAAAAACTAAGCCTACAGTTCATGTATAATACAGTGATAATGAAGACTGGAGCGTTTGTCGACCTACGAAGTTGTACTTTACTTGTTTATTGTTAGTAAAAGGCTGATGGAAATATTACGTGAGATTTTGGTATCTGTATTATAATAACATCACGATAATAGTAGAAATACAAATATGAGCATATTACGAAAGCATCAGCTGCATAATCAATATGCAGGAAGAAATGGATATTATACATTCCTCATTCCTATAACAAAACACTACACCTTATTTGTTTGCTTTAAGTATTAGTTTTTTCCGATAAATATAAATATCTATTCATTCTAACAAATTTAACAACGATTGACAAATTCAATTTCATGACAATACAATTGAATGAATATTCGTTTCAATGTATACTGTCTTTGTTTACACTTTTATGGTATACTATTTTTCATATAAAGTAATTTTAAGTAATAAAAAAACAATAACGTTTTCTAAAAGATAAAAGTAAAAAAATCAATAATTCTGCAAAATAAATTTAAATTTTAAGAAAGTCACTCAATATAGGCATCTTACACACGTTGCCCACCGCATTACGTTCGATACGTATATTGTTGCCTATGGCCCGTTGCAAGTTGGACCTATCGTATACTGAATCATATCGCCTTCCGCGCTGGAATAAATGCACTGCATTTCGCTGCATTTAATGCAGCGACCAGGCCTGCTAAAATGACGCATTGGTTTTTGACACTCACGGGGAAGCGGGGTGCGCGCGGGTGTTTGACAGAGCTCTGAGCGCACGCTCGTGTGGACCAGATAAGGAACAAGTGAGCGATCGCGCGAATTAGGTTGGTTATTCCACTGGTCGCCTATTGAATATTATTTGGAATTTCGGAAGCGAATATCTCGGCTTCTACTTGTCGGATTTTGATGATTGAGGTGTCAAATTGTAGGGTTTGATGTCCTCTACAGGTGATGTAGAAAAATATGCAAATTTTTTGATATACAGGGGGAGAATTTTCATAACAATATGTTACGCTTTTATAAACATCAGAAATTTCGGAAAAATTATGTAAAAGAAAACTAGTTCTAACTAATACAGGTTCGCCCGCCCAATTTTTTGGGAGCTCTGCAGCACTGCAGCGCTTATGCGCTAGCCGCCACTGGATCCATCGTAATTTCAGCCTGAAGCATTCGGTCTCTACTAATGAGTCTTCGTGGCTACTGTGATTTTTAATGAATGGAGTAAGGGATTTTTAAAAGAAAATTAAATATCTAGGTATAGGACATATTTAACGAAAATAATAGCTGCTAAAGCACCTAATATGACTATTTAAAATAATATAGGTTCATTTAAAATGCACGAGATTTTTTAGCGTAAATTTCATTCATTTAATCGAACTTTCGCGAACACCCAGTATACACTAGAACAATTTCCGTATAAACGTATCTCATGGCACACCTTGTGCAAACGCCATACCAAGTTATTTCATTTAAACCATGGCACTCTCGAATCATTGGCACTTAAAGACGCTCTTAGAAATGTCATTTTTTCTCTTTAATCCTTAATATTATCCTTAATAAAAATATTCCAAATTTAGCGAATAATAAAAAATTAGACATATATGTATAGGCCATTAAATTTTAAAAAAATTTATATTTTTTTGTGCCAGTGATTTACGGAACATTCTGTATGAGTCTACACATTTTTAGAATCTGCAGCGATAGCAACCCTATCAACTCTGGCATATGATTTTTTTATTATATTCACCATTTTTAAGTAAATGTACTTTGTCAGATCGTTGATTTATCCGGTATATACGTTCGTGTTTACCCAGGATCTACGGTGACAAACAATTTACATAATTTATCATTTCAATGTAGTAATAAGTAGAGCTGAGGATGTTTGCGGTACGGCAGGACCGAATGTAGTGCATCCCACATTTAACTATTTATCTAAATATTCTCTGAAATGATTTGCCGGATCTCATAAATTAATAGAGTGATATTTTAGTATGCACTGGATATTGTTATTATACAAAATCATAATAGCCATTTGTATTTATGAATCATAAATAATAATACGCATGTATTTGTATTTGGTTGTGAATTCAATTTAAACTTAAAACGAATCGTAATATTTTAACGACAAGCCGTCCTTACAATACATGCATTCGAGACAAAGTGTGCAACTCTACGAATAACTTCCATAATTGATCGAAAATGGACATTTTGGAGCTGAAGTAAAGCCCCTATTCTTAGCAAATTTTATTACTGTCGTTAAGAACTATTATTATAAATAAAGACGGCAGACTATGTGCCCGAACACTAAGTAAACTAACTGCCTCGGTATATGTATTTATATGATCGTCTCTTTGTTCTTTTCTGCGTTTTTTTTTATATTTAACAATCAATAAAAACATCCATACATATATGTGTGTTTATTTAGGTTGTCTAACGTAAACGAATTTCAAACGCATGATGTTATTGTTATATAGTTATATGTATGCATTAATAAATGCTTAATATTTTCAAAATATTGTATTTATAAAATTGTATTTATTAAAATGTTTTGAATTTTTTATTGGCGTTGGCAAAATAAAAAAAAAACGCAGAAAAGAACAAAGAGACGATCATATAAATACGAATACCGAGGCAGTTAGTTTACTTAGTGTTCGGGCACATAGTCTGCCGTCTTTAATTATAAACAACAAAGGCCTTTTATTAGTGCTGAAGTTTTAGTTTCATTGAATTTCCATGTTGTAAGTAGTCAATTGTAAAGTGTTCATTCACAATATTCTAAAACAAGGTGTAAATTTAACTAAAATCCAGAAAAACACATTCTGATAATATATTACTAGATTAGAAGCTGTGTTTATTACTATTTATTATATTATTTTTATAACCAAATGCAATAAAAGCTACGAAAACAAAAGAAACCTCGATTTATTAAAATCTTGTCACACAGCCTTTCAAAGCCTGGCAGCACATATTTTGCATATATTTTATATATACTACCTACTTGAACTAGGTGAATGAAGTTAGAAGTTAGAAGTTATAACTTCCAACTTCATTCACCTAGTTCAAGTAGGTAGTATATATAAAATATATGCAAAATATGTGCTGCCAGGCTTTGAAAGGCTGTGTGACAAGATTTTAATAAATCGAGGTTTCTTTTGTTTTCGTAGCTTTTATTGCATTTGGTTATAAAAATAATATAATAAATAGTAATAAACACAGCTTCTAATCTAGTAATATATTATCAGAATGTGTTTTTCTGGATTTTAGTTAAATTTACACCTTGTTTTAGAATATTGTGAATGAACACTTTACAATTGACTACTTACAACATGGAAATTCAATTAAACTAAAACTTCAACACTAATAAAAGGCCTTTGTTGTTTATAATAATAGTTCTTAACGACAGTAATAAAATTTTCTAAGAATAGGTGCTTTACTTCAGCTCCAAAATGTCCATTTTCGATCAATTATGGACGTTATTCGTAGAGTTGCACACTTTGTTTCGAATGCATGTATTGTAAGGACGGCTTGTCGTTAAAATATTACGATTCGTTTTAAGTTTAAATTGAATTCACAACCAAATACAAATACATGCGTATTATTATTTATGATCCATAAATACAAATGGCTATTATGATTTTGTATAATAACAATATCCAGTGCATACTAAAATATTACTCTATTAATTTATGAGTTCCGGCAAATCATTACAGAGAATATTTAGATAAATAGTTAAATGTGGGGATGCACTACATACGGTCCTGCCGTACCGCAAAGATCCTCAGCTCTAGTAATAAGTAATAAATGCGTCATGTAGTAATAAGAAGTAAAGGAGAAAAAAAGAAAAAAAATGCGTGGTTATAAATTAAGAGTATGTTAGTAAATGCATGTTATTTTCTACATACACGAAATTAATGTGGTAATTGTGAATTTTTTCAAAACCGAACTGAAAGTAAATGGAAATTACAGAACCACGTAATCAGTAAAAGTAAAAAAAATCTCCTGCAATCGAAGAAGTCGGATTGGATGGTCTTTCAGTCCAGAATTTCGGACACTGTCAGTTTTTGGTTTTATAAAAAAAACAAGCATAAAAAATCTAAATATTTGTCACACGATTTAAATTAAAATACCAGGAATTGTTTACATATAAAGAAGTTCCACAGATGTTATATAATATTAGTATTTTCTACACAAAGGTTTTTTATAATGTGAATAAAAAGAGAAAAACAATATTTTATGTGAGAAAAATAATCCCAAATACGGAATAAAAATAATTACTTCAAAATGCATTTTAAGAGAGAGAAACATTTCTTATTTAATATTTAAAATCAACCTGTCAAACAGTAGAACAATTCATGGCAAAAAAACATCCAAAAAAATCGTAAATAAAATCCATTAGCGAAAGCAGTTCTTGCAATTCGTTCGAATGCATTCTAATGCTAGGGCATTGACCTGATTTAAGTACATGCGTACGCGAATGGCTATTGGCGTTCGCCGTTCACGTGGACTGCCGTTCTGTTGCTAAGCCATTTATTTCCACTCTGACAATTTGACATGATAAGAGATGCATAGTCCACGTTGCTTGATCGTATGGTTCCCATGACTAATTCGAATTCAATTTCCAATGAAATATAAGTAAATATTAACATATTTTCTCGGTTATTTCTTATTTTAAGTTTTATATTTGCAATATTTTAAATTACCCATTTTAGTATTTAGAATTACGATTCCTGAATATTCATTTGATGCATTTAGTCAACTACATTTACAATTAGATATTATCATATTAAATTTAAAATCATAGGATAATAATTTAGTAATCTGTCAGAAAATATCACTATTAATTGTTACGTTACTTAGCAACAGTACCTATCAAAAGCATTTGTTGAAATGCCATGAAATTTAATACTATTATATGTTTGGAATTTAGTGATTTAGTAGTTTATATACCGGGTGCGGCAATAGTGTGTCGGCGGAGCTTAGCATGAAAACTAATAAAGTTGTAAGAATGAAATTTTACGTACACATGTAGTATGCTACAGTGCATTTTCTAATTTTATTTATATATTTACAGGGTGTTCCAAATTTCCGCAACCACTTTCGATTTTTTTTTTTTTAAAGATTGCTATACTTTCTTGTTATTATGATGATAGCCACCCAAATTATCTTTGCAATGATATATGACAATGTGCACTTACAACTGTTAGTTTTGGTTTTATTGCAAAATTTTGTTAAAATCTTGACAGTTGCAGCGTCTAACATTTTAAGTCTTAGCCTGAAAATGGGTTCAGTGCCTCACGTAACTTTTTTGTTACCAATTTATGGACTAACACGTTATATGTTTTGAAGGTGAACAACGTGACAACATATACAGAGTGTTAAATATGTCGTGCCAAAGTTATCGAAGTTTAAAGGCTATTTTCTCTTTTTTTTAAATTGAACCTATAATTTTTTTGTTAGTCAGCAAATTCCTTGTAAAATTGCCGTTAAAATGGTACCAATAACATAGTACTTATTTCTAGTATTTTCGAAGTTATAACCCTTTAATGGGATATACCTATGTTTATAATATTCAGTATGCGGTGCATCTAATAGTTGGTTGGCCATGAAATGATATCAAACAAAGTAGCTTTTACAAACACCTGTTTGTTAATTCTTTATTATTAGTTTTAGAATTACATTTTGTAATTTTTCAATAATAAAACAAAATTAATTTGAAATGTGTTCAAATATATTTCCATTCTGCTCTACACATGCTCTTAATCGCCTCTGCATCGACAGACTTACATTTTGAGCCATGTTGTTTTCACTTACTTGAAGAAAAGCGTTTCTGATTCGTTGCTGCATGTTCTCTGCCATTGTAAGAGGTGTTTCGTAAACTATATTTTTTACAGTAGGCCACAGAAAAGAATCACAAGGGGTTAGATCTGGCGACCGCGGTGGCCAGCTTATAAAGCTTCCTCTCCCAATCCACCTATTGGTGAATACCCTATCTAAATGTGTTCTTGCAGCAGCACCGTAATGTGCAGGTGCACCATCATGTTGGTACCACAATCTCCTTATGACGTTATCTGGTAGGTCTTCTAACAGCAATGGTAAATTATTTTGTAGGAAATTTGTGTAGATTTCACAATTTATAGTATTATTTAAAAAGAATGGACCTACAATAGTGTTTCCTATGATGCCTCTCCAGGTGTTAACACTCCATTTTTGTTGGTATAAAATGGGTTGCACAAAATGAGGGTTTCTAGTGTCATAATAATGAGAATTTTTTCTGTTTGTTATTCCACAATTAGCAAATGTTGCTTCATCTGTGAAAAGCACATGATCTATAAAAGTTAGATCTTGTCGTAATTGGAAAAGTAGCCATTCACAGTAAACAAGTCTCCTTTCAAAATCCGTTTGTAATAAGCCTTGATGATTTTGAATTTTGCAAGGGTGAAATTTATGTTTTTTTAAAATCCTTCTTACAGCAGTGACTTCTATCCCGTGTTCTTTCGAAATTATCCATGTAGATACGCGCGGATTTTCCACAACGGACTGGACGACTGTCACTTCATTATCTTCTGTAACCATAGACTTAGTTCTTTCATGTTTGACATAATTCATTGAACCCGTCCGAAGAAACCTTGTCAACAAATTTTCAAACGTCTTAATATCTGGTGCTCTTCGGTGAGGATACTCCATAGCATATGTTCTTGATGCTAAAAGTGGATTTCTATTGCTAGCGCCAAGAACAAATACCATGTCTATTAGCTCCTCCTTCGAAAAATTCATTCTAAAGAAACACAACTATAAACTATTACGGCATGGAAATAAAAAATAATGACAACAAAACGATATAACTGACAACAAGATAACAACTAATAACGAACAAACGGAAATTGATAATTAACTAGCCGAACTTAAATAACAATTAAACGCGATTACAGTAAAGAGAAACTATTGAAAAACACTTTATATGGAAATTTTAAGTAGATATTTGACGTTTGGTTACACAGCAATTTTTGCTTAATATCATTTCATGGCCAACCACCCAACTATTAGATGCAGCACCGCATATTGAATATTATAAACATAGGTATATCCCATTAAAGGGTTATAACTTCGAAAATACTAGAAATAAGTACTGTGTTATTGGTACCATTTTAACGGCAATTTTACAAGGAATTTGCTGACTAATAAAAAAATTATAGGTTCAATTTAAAAAAAAAGAGGAAATAGCCTTTAAACTTCGATAACTTTGGCACGACATATTTAGCACTCAGTATATGTTGTCACGTTGTTCACCCTCAAAACATATAACGTGTTAGTCCATAAAAAAGTTACGTGAGGCACTGCACCCATTTTCAGGCTAAGACTTAAAATGTTAGACGCTGCAACTGTCAAGATTTTAACAAAATTTTCAATAAAACCAAAACTAACAGTTGTAAGTGCACATTGTCATATATCATTGCAAAGATAATTTGGGTGGCCATCATCATAATAACAAGAAAGTATAGCAATCTATTTAAAAAAAAAAAATTGAAAGTGGTTACGGAAATTTGGAACAGCCTTTAAATATATAAATAAAATTAGAAAATGCACTGTAGCATACTACATGTGTACGTAAAATTTCATTGTTACAACTTTATTAGTTTTCATGCTAAGCTCCGCCGACACACTATTGCCGCACCCGGTATAATTAATTAAAGTTTTACATTATTGTCACAGTCAAGGTTGATTTATTATTTTGGTTCATTAATGTATTCAATTATGGCAATAGGTAAAGAGTTGTTTTTTGGTTGTATTGTGATGAATTAGCAATATAATTTTAAAACTTTTAAGATTAATTCATTAATATAGTATGAAGTATCAACATGAATGAATAATATACTTACTTTGGCGTATAAGTTTCTGAAATGGGGTCTGTAGTTTATTTCGTTACTGTAACTTTGTTATTATATTCTATAGCTATTTTATGTTTGGATGCTAAATATGATTCTAGTGCTCAATCATTTTATAGTGTTGGAGCCATTGTGTTTTTTAAATCTTTTTTGAAAAGTGATAATAAATCATAATAATTATCTTAAATATCTTTAAAAATATTGCGCACTTTTTTACTTTCCTTTAAATATGTAATGTACTCAAATAGATGTCATTATTTATTCACTTTAATTAAAAATGTGTAGATAGTCGAGTAGTTTTACTTGCAAATATAATACGATTAATTAAAAATGTGTAGATAGTCGAGTAGTATTGCTCGCAAATATAATACGATTTTGTATTACCTTGTAATTATGACAGTTGTCTAAGTCTAATTTTTTGACTTCTGTCATTTTCCTAAACTTGACAATTTATGTTAGTGTTGGGCACTCGTTAAAAGTGAAGTAGTACCATTGTTCGTAAAAAAAATTTTATACAATGAAATTATATTTATTTATTTTTTTAAATTAAGGGCACACAAAGTGTTATTATATTGGTGTTTTCGACATATTTCATCATTAATTAGCTACACTGTGTACGTATCGTGCGGACAAAGTTTTCATGCCTGGTTGCCATGGCAACTTAGCGTTTATTAAGATCTAATAATATTTATTTTAATAGAAAAAATTCATTATAATTAAGTAAAATTTACGAAACTATTCATAAAGAGCCTGATTAAATCGAAGACTGTGGTTTAGCGAAATATAGTTTTAAGACCTGGATACGTATTTCGACAACAAAGTTCTCATCATCTACAGTTGAAAAAGTTTTATTAAATGATTCACGACTTAGTTTTAAATTGAATTCGAAAGGAACGTTAAGTATTTTCCGAAGGTATTGATTAAGTAGTTTACTGAAATATACCTTTAAATCTTGAATACGTATTTCGACAAGTAAGTTGTAATCTTCAGAAATAGAAAAAGCATTTATTAAGTGATTTATAAGTTAGTTTTAAATTGAAATTGAAACACCGTCCACTTTAACCAATAACTAGAGTATTTTTCCTGTCCTTCCCAAAAAATTAGTGGATACTGCAAGGTATTGTACCGCGATATCATAAAGTTTCAGGGTCCAAGATGGCATTGAAATAGAAAATATATGTCTGAACTTTATCCATATTATAATACTGGTAACTTAACCTTAATTTTTGAAAATTATTTTGATAGTGTCATCGTGACATCAATAAATATGTCATTTGATTTAATAAAGATACAATAAAACAACAAGCTCAGCTTGTATTCAAAATTTTATTAATAAAAAAAGGCAAAATTAAAGCAAATGTTGAAATTGTTGTCCGTTATTTTCAATTCCCAATGTGACACGCCTTTTCATGCTGTTCAAGGCATTTTGCAGCATTGCGGGCGTTATTAATGCACATTCGTCAATAATTCTTTGTTGCATATCTTGCAAATTAGCAACAGGAGTTTTAAATATTCTATTCTTTAGGTAAGGAAACACGAAAAAGTCCATAATTGTCAAACAAGATGATCGTGGTGGAAATTCAACTTCCGTATGTAAACTTATGATCCGATCGTCAAAAAACTCACGAAGAAAAGCAATATTTTCTCGTGTTGTATGTGCCGTTGCACCATCTTGTTGAAAGTATCCATATTGCAATTCATCATCATGCAACTGTTCAATAAATTCATTCAGAATGTTTCTATACCTCTCAGCATTAATTGTGAAATTAAAAAAAAATAGGGCCAACAACTCTGCGGCGAGAAACTGCTAGCCAAACACCAAGTTTCGCATTATGGAGAAACGATTCAATAAAAATATGAGGATTTTCACTACTACACATTCGAGTATTTTGGGAATTGACATACCCCGAAAGATGAAACCATGCTTCATCAGAGAAAAATGACAAATTTAGCAGGTCATCATCTTCTATTAAGTTATTTGCAAACCACTGGCAGTACGCACGACGTCTAGGGTAGTCTACCGGCAAAATAGCCTGATGTGATTGCATATTATACGGATGCATGTGTAAGTTTTTCTTTACAATTTTCTGACATGTTCCATTAGAAAGTCCAATCTCTTGAGAAAGGCGTTTCAAAGGTTTTGTGGGTTCATTTACCATACGTTGATAACTTGTTCCGAACGAACAGTTGGTCTACCAGTACGTGATTTATGACCCACAGAACCAGTCTCACGAAACACACCAACACAATTGGAAAGGCAATTATAAAAATCTTTGGGAATTACAGCTAACTCTGGAAAGTGCTCTCTAAAATCATCCAAACATGCACGTTGACTGTACACCCAAATTCCATCAATTCGCACTCCACTCCTAAAATAGGCTTCAATCATGTACGCTTTTTACACTATATTGTAAACCATATTTGAATTTACTCGAATGTGCTATGTTTCAAACTCGACGTTCAAACTTGCTTTCAGCAATTCTAACACATTAATGGATGACAGATAATGTCACTGTCAAAATAATTTACAAAACAGAGTTATAGTTCCTAACTTAAGTTCAGACATACCATTTATATTACAAAGCCATCTTCGTCCTAGAAACTTTATGATATCACGGTATTATCGATGTATTCCAGCGATACGTTGAATCGCATCATCCCGTCGATGAATATTGATGTCACGCATATTAAACTCATCTGCAAGCATAAAGATGGCCACTTCATCGATTGTTGGTGCGTTATAGCGTCTGGAACGCTCTCTGGCTAGTTCACTGGCTGGTCAAACTGGCATCTTCGGGGCATTCCTAAAAATTTGTACCGCAGGCATAAGTCAGCTTAGTGTTTTCGATGAGTATAAAACTATGCAGCTGGTCGTTCTGTCTCTTTGTGATAACGTCAAAGCTTATTTATTATTTGACAGCCCGTTATGTCACTTTGTGAAGACCGTTTCTCCATGAGAACATCAAAGAGCATTTATTAAATTGACAGTTCGTTCTGTCACTTCGCGACAACATCAAAACATATTTACCGCAGACTTCAAGCGATTGATTTTAACTCAGAGTCTGCGATGCTGTGCTAATCCCAGGCACTCAGGACAACCAACTGAGGCTTTCCTATCGATTCACAAAAACGGCTGCAAAATACAACATGCAAATATCCACAGACAAGATAAAGCCGTTAGTGGTCGCAAAAGAGCTTATGCGATGTAAATTACAAATATGCAAGAAAATCGTCGTATAAATGATGTCTTTTACGTACTTGGGGGTAGAAATATCGAGTGAATTGAAAAACTACAGAGAAATCAGGCGAAAGATCGTGAAAGCAGCAATATATAAAACCATAGTAAGACCAATAATGACTTATACAGCTTAAACCCATGACGACCAAGCAGAACTAAACAACTCCACTTTGGGCTATAAAACAAAACCTTTTTCGACAACGAGTGTTCTCTTATACCAAACTCATTCTTCTTCTATTTCCAACTCTTGCAAGATACACATCATTTAAACTCGATATATGCCGTTCAGCACCCAAGCGCCGTTCGGCATTGCTTGCACATGTCTGATCGCGATATGCTCACAACACGAAGGTAATCTGTATTGTTCAATATATATTATTCTTTTATTTAATTCACATATAACTTACTGAATAATTTAAGTTTCTTTCCAGTGTACATTTCTTAATATTATTTTCTTTAATTCTTATTCGACATTCATTGTATATTGCTACTTTTATTTAATCGCTAAATTCATTTTGAATCACTCAATTTCTCATATAAATATCAAATAAAAACTTTAAGGACAATGTTGTCTTGTTTTCTTTTAGCTAATAAGTTGTAGTATAGTTATTTCAGCATTATTACATACATCCTAGACCTTTGACCGAAACACTCGCTCTGTCCATAAGACAAATACAGAACAAACGAGGTGTTTTCAAAGATGGCATTGCCGTGTCTCTAGAAACTGTATTATTCGTATCTTCACTACTATATACGGAAAGGTTTTAAATATTTCTATACGTTAATGCACGTATAATGCTCTTGTTTCATTATGAAACAGACATGTAAATAATTTACACATCTGTAACTTTATCATGGACAATACACCTCGTATTTTCTGCATTAACTTCTGCTTAAGACATATGTTTCTGCCATCTATAGGCGTCGTCAGTTAAGCTAGTGAAGCAATGTATACAAATGATACAAATCTTTATAAATAGATCTATATCTGTATATAACATTAAGCCGAAATCCCTATTAGATAAAGCAAATTTCATCCTGTAAGGTGGCACTTATTAATAAGTGACATCTGACGGACGAAAGAGACCTTGGCCATCTGGCTTGTTGTTAATGGACTACCCGTATTGTTTCGCTTGTCGTACCAGCATAGCTGGTCACAAACGAAAGGTCCCTTTTCCGGCAAAGTCTCTTTCGTCCGTCAGATGTCACTTATTAATAAGTGCCACCTTACAGGATGAAATTTGCTTTATCTAATAGGGATTTCGGCTTAATGTTATATACAGGTACAGATCTATTTATAAGGATTTGTACCATTTGTATACATTGCTTCACTAGCTTAACTGACGACGCCTATAGATGGCAGAAACATATGTCTTAAGCAGAAGTTAATGCCGAAAATACGAGGTGTATTGTCCATGATACAGTTACAGATGTGTAAATTATTTACATGTCTGTTTCATAATGAAACTATTTACGGGATAACCGCATTCGTAATGTAACAGAATAATTTGAAATATACATGAGTGGGTAAAAACCTCACCAGCTTTGTATAATACAAAATTATTTTTAATAATATAAAATAATATTAAAAATCTGGGCTTCGGTCGTTTGCTAATATGCAGCGGAGAATGTACTTCTATGCTCCTCGGTCTTAATAACTTCTGTGAGATGGCGAAGTCGTTCTTTTTGTGAAGGTATTATTCTTCAGCAGGGGTATACTGAGAGGGGTCTGTAGAAAGATGAAATAAGTCTGCGTCTCTGGAGAAGGATACATTCACAAAAATATTAATATTAAACTTGTATTGTGCTCTCCACACCAGATTTTTAATATTTTATATTAGATTTTTACCCACTCCAGTATGTTTCAATTGATTCTGTTAAATTTCCTTTATTGTTAGCACGCCGTCCAACAGAACCAGCGTATTTTTAACAAAGCCTATACGGACCGAACAGACACACATTCATTTGTATATGAGCGTTAGAAGTTTGACCCTTTTTCGACTGCTTATTTTGCTAATTTAACTCTTAGGGCATAGAGACATAAGCAGTATTAGAGCCAAAATTAAGTAATAAATAACGAATCTAAGCTGTGGTATGTTTATCGCGTTCGATTATTTAAAGTTTATTAAATTAAATTACTTCTAAAGCGTTTCCGTCTATCCCCTACGATATCTAAAGATTATGCATGAACAAAAAGTAAATGAATGTTTGTAAAGCTAAGGAATAAACTTTAATCAAGTAAATGTTCGAACGATGTAGCGCTTGCGGCATGAATCCGTTGTGGCGAAGAAGTTCTTTAGTAATTAACTAACTAACTAAATAAAGTAAACTTAAAGATTAGTATCAAATGCCAAGGCACGAGACACAAAGGAATAAAAATAGTGATGCAGTAAACTTACTCTCTAGTGTACAATGGAGATAATAATAATTAATGCCGTCGGTGATTCGGCACAGATAGGGCGAAGGCGCAATCCGCTGCGAGGCTTGGTGTTATAAAAAGGAGACTTTCCCAAACGTCACCTTTGCGAAACTTAGTGGTGCTCAAGCGCCAAAACTATTCATCCTACCTATGCACAATTTATACTTGCTTTAAGCCTCTCCACGATGGTTTTAATTTACCTCAATTTTCACGCCAATCGGATAAGAAATGGGGGAGTTACGGCGGTTATTCGTAATTTCTTTTACCTCCGCTTTTGGTTCTCCTCGATATCTTGGAAACTAAAGATCACTTGGCGATTCCGCTAAAACGGGTGGACGCGTATTCCTGTCCCGAAGAGACTGCTGAAAACCGTAATTCGCTGTGAGGCTCGGTTCTCCAAGTTACTTCCGAAAAACGAAATTTTCCAAAACGCGAACGTTACTTTCGAGAAAGTTCGGGTTTCTCTAGCGCCAATACGGTTCACCCTACCTATACATAATTTATATAGACCTTTCACGATAACAGACGAGTCACGTGCTAAATAGTTACAAAGCAGGGTTGACAAATCTACATTGCTTTGAGTCAGCTGTTGTTAGTAAATAATTTATGAGATTAGGTTCACGTAATCTTAAAATATTAATAACTTCTATTGATATGCTTTAATTTGAATATGTATTTAGATTTTGTTTATATTTTTTGTTAATAAATTTACATGTTGCTGTGTAATTTGATTTTCAAAATGGGCGCCATTATATTAAATATGAATTGTCAATTATTAAACATGAATCATCGTACACATATTTTGTTTTAAACTCTTAAAATTGCTCTAAGGATTTTTGTTTTATAAAAAGGGTTCCTTGTAACTAGGCTTAGCATCTAATGTTAAGTTTAATACATTTGTTATTCACACTTTCTCAAGACATACATTAATATTCAATTGTATTAAATATCGTCAATTATTAGTAAAACATAGTACGCCAATCTCATATCTAGTCATATAATATTCACTTTTATATAGATATGCAGGCTGATTCATTTTCGGCCCTCACCATGGGGATCTCTCTTATTATTGGAGATAGAGTATAGGTTTAAATTTGGCAAAGTTGTTAAATTTTGTGTTTGTTATAAATCCGTGAATAAAATAGACCTGTGACAAATGACCTTCGTTATTTAAAAAAAAACGCGAAAACCCCATTTTCTTCTTTTACCTGTAGCACCGACATTTGGCCTTGTAGAGAAAACATAAAAACACATCCTTGTGGCCATTTCTAAATCTCTATCCAGTCGTGCACTCGAAATTTTTATACGACGTTTCGTTTCTTTCTGGCCATCACCAACTATCTAATTTCTTATAGACGCCATATTGGATTTAGACATTTTCAGAAAGAGTTTTTTTTCTGATTTCATCCATGTACCACATGCTGACTAAAGTCTTTGACATTAGGTTTTATTTGAAAGAATAAATTATAAGATTAAATAAGGTAGCCTTTGGAATTTCAATCTGTCAAACATTTCATTTATTGTTCATTAATAATACAAAAATGTCATACACTAACAAAGAGAAACGAGATATGATAAGTATTTTTTATTCTTCGAAACGAAATTCAACAGTAGCTTGGGGTACGCACCCTTTCCTCTTCTACTGGAATATTTAGTAAGGAATAAATTAGTTTTATACGAAAGTTCAGATGGTTTGCTTTTGGATTTTCGTTTGCGTAGAGAAGATAAGCATTAACTACTGCAGCGCCAAATATAACATCATCGGCAACTTTATGATACCATCGTATGGATTTTCTTATTGCGGAGTGATAGTACGAAAGTTAATCAGAAATATCTATTCCGCCTTTCATCGTATTATATTGCATAATCATTTCTGGTTTAACAATTTCTTTACCTTGACGGTTTTTCTTTCCTGTTGGTAACAGGTTTGTTGAAAATTTTGAAGAGGCAGCATATACTTCTCTCTTGTCTTTCCACTTAATAGCAACTACTCTTTTAGCATTTTCTAATGCTTTTATTTCTCCACGCTTTAGTTTTGCAGAAACTACTTCTTTAGGGAAATACTTTCTATTTTTCCGGAAGGTACCGACGAATAATGTTTTTTTGGACAATAGTGATACACACACTATTGTCCAAGCGGAATACTTGTGTAGAAGTTGTCCGTACATACTGTCCTCCCGGAATCTAAGTAAGAATTTAGTAGGGACATCACTACATTGGTAGCAAGACTGGCAGTGAATTTTCATTTCTTTTGCCTGCATAGATTTGAGTTTTGTATGTATAGCCAGTTTGGTCACAAAGCTTGAAGACTTTTATACCGTACTTGTGTCTTTTCCGGGAATATACTGTCTAAAATTAAGCCTGCCGCGAAAAGGCACCATTGATTCATCAATAACTAAGTTTTCCCCTGGAAATTTAACCCGTTGAATTTTTTTTTTCGATTAGGTCAACTAGCGGTTTTATTTTGCACAGTTTGTCACCCTCAACTTCTTCTCCAAAGTACCAAAACCTTAGGATTATCTGGAACCTATTTCTAGTCATAAACAACGATACTTAATTTTTGAATAGTTTGGCATGGCTCCAGTATAATTCAATAGAAGGCATCCTAACACAATCCATCCATAGTCGTATACCTAAAAATGTTCTCATTTCAGAGCAAGTTGTATCTTTCATGCGACTGCTCCTTTTAATTTGGTTTAAGGATAAATACTTGGTAGCATTCTTATTTGTTTCATTTACCATCAACTCTATAACTTCATCTGATATGAAAAGATTATAATAATCTCTTGGAAGGGCATTCAAAGTATCAAATGGAACTTCAATTTTTTCAGATCCAGTAAACGGAATATTCCTCGTATTCAACGTGCATGTATTACAATCGTCTGCTAAATCTCTGTTCGTAGGTAAAGTAGTGTGTTCGTTTACCAGTTCCTCCTCGTCTTCTATATCGCTATCGTCTTCTGCATCTGAAGTTTTATCAGAATTACTCGATTCACTCTGTATATATTCGCTACCACTGTCCGAAAGGGTTCTTCTTCACTACTCGTGTAATTTTCCCAATATTCCTCAAGCTCTTTATCGGTCAATCGTTGCTTTGCATTAGGTTCGTCAAAAATCTTTACTCGCGTAATCCTCTTGCTCATTTCTTATCCGGTATGTATCACAATTTCACAAAATCACATACAGCTTTTAGGTTAAGATTAAAAACGTAATGAATAAATAAGCAAATATGAAGTATCCAGGTAGGTAGGACTGGTAGGTATCTGTAAACTGCACCCAACACGTGCTGATAACTTGCAAGAGAATTAATTTGTACACCGACAACGGTGGACACGGTAATTACAGAAGTCTGTTTTAAAACCATGTAAGCTTATTTCAACCTGTAGTGAGTAGATGTCGTTCAAAACAGAGTTTTAAAAAAACCCTTGTCCACCCAAATGGATGGACAAAAGCATAAACTTGAGAACTTGTGTCAACCCATATGGATGGACATGGCGTTATTGGCAAGACTAACATATTTACCTTGGCAGCGCACGTGTTAAATGCGATCTTATTTTAAGTGTTCCTTTTTTTACCGTCCGACGCCGTGTTTTCTTTACAATTCACGTTATTTTTGTTTGAAATTTTATTTTTTATTTTTTATTACAAAAATCATGTTTATGTATTTAAGAAATTTTTCAAAATTCAAGTATTGATTGTGATGCTTACTATAACTTACAAATATTCTTTTATAAATTGGTATATATAGCATGATTTAAACTCTAAGTTATTAACAATTATAAACCAGAACGTAAAGAAATATAATAACTTACATGACATTTTACATACAATATAACTTTACTAAATATACACAGATATGTTTTTCTTAACACGATCTGTATCGTTGCATATAACAACTTATTACAGAAAATAACGATAAACTTTACGTAAAATATAAACCTAATGGTTTGTTTTATCTATTGTTTATATAGGGTTTATTAAAAATTTACTTGTTTTAAATTTTTCACCTCTGTTCTCAACTTTATTTAATTATTCAATTTATCTCGGTTAGAAGAGAATACAGCAATATGTATGTGAATTTATTTATTCTAGACTACATATACAAAAATAATACACAGAAAATCTATACACGTATTAGAGATTAAAGAACTCATAACATTGTAATAAATATGATAATGGGTTATCCATTTCGTAGTTTCAAAACCGTACGGCTGTCATTTGAGAGCTGTTAAATATTTATGTCAATCGAAGCGTAAAATTTTGAGTTGAACGTTTGCCATTTACAAAAATGCATCAAATAATAACAGAAAAACGCGTTAAAATTGCTAAAACATACTACAAAACTGGGAATTCAAACGTAGCCACGTTTCTCGCAACTAGAAATAACTTTGGCAGTCATAATCGTCCTACTGTGCAAGCAATTGGCAAAATAGTGAAAAATGTTGATGGAACATGTTAGATATTCAGAGCAATGTGCATCATCGTAATGTATGTTCTGCTCAAAATATCGCCGCCGTGAGTGACAGTGTGGCTGAAAAGCCGAATTTGTCGATTAAACAGCGTTCTCAGCAATTGGGCCTGTCTTACGGCTCATTATGGCAAATTTTGCATCTGGATTTACATCTGCATCCGTATAAAGCTCCAGCTCGCCCAACAATTAAAGCCTGCTCACCATCAACAACGCAGGAGATACGTAAATGATGATTCTTCGAACAAAATTCTCTTCAGCAATGAGGCGCATTTCTCAATCGGTGGGTACGTAAATAAGCAAAATTGTAGCATTTAATAGTTTGAAAATCCTCAAATAATTGAAGAGAGGCCGTTACACCCAGAAAAAGTGACTGTGTGATCCGCATTTTCGTCTGGAGGCGTCATAGGGCCGTCTTTTTTCGAAGATGACGATATAAGAGGGGCTATCATCAATTTGGAGAGGTATGGTCGAATGATAACAGACTTTTTCTGAACTGCGATTGAATATATGGACTGACACGATATGTTGTTCCAGCAAGACGGTACAACAAGCCCACAAGACGAACGATTTTGTCTCTATTGCACGAGAATTTGCCGGCCGTCTAATTTCACGTTTTGGCGACGTCAATTGGCCACCGAGATCATGTGATTTCACGCCGTTAGACTTTTTTGTGGAGCTATGCAAAACACCGTGTTTATGCCAACAATCCCCTAACTTTAGAGCATTTGAAAGACAACATTCGTCAACTGATGGCCGAGATACCGGCCGAAATGTGCCGAAAAGTGGTCCAAAATTACCTCAAAAGGATCGAGTGTTGCCACAAATCCCGAAGTGGTCATCTATAACACTTTGTTGATGAATTATATAATTTGTTGCATGTGTGCTACGCAAAAGACCGTGTTTATGCCAACAATCCTCTAACTTTAGAGCATTTGAAAGACAACATTCGTCAACTGATGGCCGAGATACCGGCCGAAATGTGCCGAAAAGTGGTCCAAAATTACCTCAAAAGGATCGAGTGTTGCCACAAATCCCGAAGCGGTCATCTATAACACTTTGTTGATGAATTATATAATTTGTTGCATGTGTGCGGATTGCAAACACCTTCGGAGCATATTTTTCACTAAAATCTCTCATAAAATTATCTTCTAGGACGACAGAAAAATAACTAACATTGTAAGGAAAGAAAATATCAGAAATAGATTTTACACTTTTTCCTGCATTTGTAAAAACACCCAGAAAAGAAACAGCCACAAAAACAAACTCTATCGTTAAATCGTATAAACAAAGGAAGTATTGTACTAAGTAAATATAATTTTAAATTATAGGATCGTTTCAGCATTTACTTGATGAAATTCTAAACTATTATCGGGATAAAATAAAACAAATTTTAATGAATTTCCTACTTTTTACTTTACACAGTAACGATCGTTTCGCTCCAACCTGAGCTTCGTCAGACATATAACCCATTAGGCGCCGTTGATGCGAAAACGCAACATTATATAAATGATTTTTTTTTATTGGTTTCATATAATATTTTGAAAATTTGTTTATATGGTTTTTATTAAGGAAGGTTTGAAGTTGCTAATTTATATTTTTCTATTAACAAATATTCGTTACCATTGATTTTACAAATTTTTGAAAATTGCCAATTTCAGTGATTCGAACATGCTACCTTATTTTTTTTTATAAAATAATAATCTTTTTTACTAAATGTATTTTTTTATAAGTATTATATAGATAATAAGTGTTGTTTTCACCTACATGAAAAAGAAAATATGTAGGGGAGGTCGGGTACAGTTGTAACAATTTGTACAGATTTTTTTTTTTGAAGCTATGTTATAAATTTTCCAAATTCTAAAATATCATTCGATATTTGTTACAATACAGCTATAAGTAAAAATTATAATATTGATGTTTATCACTTTAATAACAGAAGAAAAAAAATATGAATGCTTGAACGCAGAATGAAAGAAGAATTAAATATTGAACAGTATTTGTATAATTTGGATTTAAAATGCATTGTTGAATTTTATGTATATTTATATTTATTGTGTTTGAATTTATATTTTGACTGGCCCTGTATGTATATTATATTAGATTGATGGGTGCGGCCAGATTTTGTACTAGTGAATTCGATGTATGAGATTTTCGCGGTAATTTTATGGAGAGATACCAGTACTGGCAAACCAGATGGTCAGAGAGAATAAAAAACCTCATTTTTATTCTCCTGTTTTTAAGTAAATTCGGGTTATCTGTTTTTGATGCTTTAATTTGTGCATTTTAAAAATTAATTACGATTTGCACGAGTGTTTGTGATCTCGTTTCTTTTTGATAGTAAATTTAAATAATGGTATCTCTCGCGTAGTTTAGTGTTGGATGTGATTAGATCGATGCAAGTACATTGAACAATTAATTTATATAATAATTTTGATATAAATATTAGTATATAAATAATTCAAGAAAATTGTCATGTTTTTGGTAATGGAGTTTTTTTTTTTTTTAGTCAAGATGTTCTAGATCGTTTTAAATTCAGGTTGGTTTTTTGTTTCTGGGTTTGATTTTGTCATGTTTTATTGCGCATGACTGTAAGGCTGTCACGCGTACTCGATAACTTGGTGGTTGTTGACATTTGATTTTGTTGGGGATACAGTTAGAGGTCAAACTTGACAAGTTTCTTAATTATTTATCAATTATATGTTTGCTCGAGAGTCACAGGGGGTTTTTCTCTTTGTGCGTGCCATTATCATAAAGAGTGTTTCCTCCTAAGCTACTGTTAATTTTGCTTTAGCTCCCTATACACTCGGTAAAGGGATTTTTTTTATTTTTTATTTTTTTAATAAACGAAAATGATGAAAGTGTGAATTTTATTGACTGCTATATTGTTTTTTTTTTGCTTACACGTTTCTTGCTTGCTTGAGAGCAAGACCTGAGACTAGAAGATTCCAGCTTGGAGATTGAGCGACTGAGCAACCGGACATTCGTCGTGAACTGTACCCATGAGCTAGGCACAGTTCATAGCAATATGTACCCGTGGCTGGACAAATGTAACACCCATGGGGGTCAATTGTAACAATGTCTTAATATTTTAGATATTATTTTTTATTAGTGAATAAAACATGCTTATGTAACATTTAGAGGGTAATTAAACTAATCACTTCCAACATCATTATCATCATCGCAGTTTAAGCAGAAGAAAAAATCCGGTCGTAGTTTATGAACACAATTTTCGTGCGCCCATCCTTTACATTTGTAGCACTGAATCCACGTTGCTCCAGGTTTATTGCTAAATGGTTCGAAACAATACAAACAAAATGAATCTTCCCTTTTGTCATCAGAGAGCATTTCATCTACTGCTATGTGTTTTTTAACTCTCTCAGGAGATTTTTGTTTGTTTGTACATTCATTAATTTTTTTTTGTTCGTTCTTCATCAATTTTAACTAATTTTCTTTTCATTTTGGATGCTTTTTGTTTTCTTATTTTCTGTTCTAGTTCTAGTACCAATTTCTCTGGCGTATCTGTCAATATAGCGCTGTGCTTTTTTCTTCTTTTTGGCAATTGTTTTTGGGGACGTGACGCCTTTGGAAGTGGCCGAATGCTTTCAAGACCTTCAAAGGATGCATCTGCATCTCCTGTAGTAACCGGCTTTGTGCTGGAACCTGCTGTTGCCATCTCTGCGATACCTTTGTTATTTTCCACTCGGGCGTTGTCAGTGGATACAGCTTCTGCTTGGGTGTTCATTGGTAGATCCCTGTCGGTTACTAATGACGGGGAAAATTCGTCGTCGCCGAAAATGTCCTTGTTATATGGCCAAATTCCAGACACCCTAAATCCTCACATAATATTCATTGGAGTTGTCGCTTTTGGAAAAGCCTCAGCAACTACAGCCGGTATGTCCTAGATGGTAATTGTTTGATCAGGATGTGATTTCATCCAATTATCCATAGCGCCATTCACATAATGTTTAAAAGGGCCGTACACGCCACGATCTAGGGGCTGCAACTTGTGCGACGTATGTGGGGGAAAAGATAAAAGCACTATTCCATTTGCCTTACAAAGGTCTATAGTTGGAACATATAGATGGGAATTATGGTTGTCCAATAATAGCAAAACTTTTTTTTCGGGCGAAGGTCTTACATGCTTTACAAAGTGATTTATGAAAATCTGAAAAGTTTCTTCGTTCATCCAGCCTGAGCCATTTTCCTCGCCAATGCATCCAGGAGGTCCGCCTCGTATAAAATGGGCTTGAAATTTTTTTCGAGGAAAGACAATTAATGGTGGCACGGTATTTCCGACAGCACTTACAGCTGTGCAAACAGTCACCAAAGTGCCTCGCTCTCCAGAGGTAATGGCACCTATTTGTTTCGAACCTTTTATAGCGACGACCTTGTTCGGCTTTTGCACGGTTGTGACCCCTGCTTCGTCGACATTGTATATATCAGAGGCTTCAAATTTGTATCTCTCAAAAAGGAGGGAAAGTTTATCAAAAAAATTTCCGACATTTGTTTTGTTAAAATTAATCGTTCGTGCATAACTTGTCGCCTCTGGGGTTCTTATAGAGAGACTGGGGTGTCTCCTCATGAAATTCGGTAACCAGTCCTTACCAGCTAGCCCGTTTTCTGACCATTTGGGAGGAACGGTTGTTTCATTTTGTATAGCGAATTGAAAAACCTGTGGACACTTTTTAAATTATATAACATTTTTTCTTATTCTGATTGTTAGTTGATCTACTAACCAATTTGCGTATTTCCTTTGGCGTTAACCCAAAATAAATAAGTGAGGAAATCCGTATATATCTCAAAAACGCTTGCTCTTGTTCTTCTGATAGAATTTTGGTATGTGGATTGTAACCCATTTCTGGCGAACCTCCATTATTTAATTTTTTCATGTAACGGTTAAGTGTTACATGGCATATATTCTTTGGCTACTTGTCGTTGAGAGTTATTTCCCTCTATAATTAGATTAGCCGACCTTTTCATAAGTTCATTTGAGGGTCCTCTATTGGTTTTTCTGATTCTTTGACGCGGCATTGTCTCCTACACAATAATGTATAATTACAGTAGTATATATGTTGAGCACTTGTGAAATTATTACACTATTAAACTTAAATAAAACACCTTATATTTCACAAACAATAGTATATTAACTATATGTACATTTCATGTGCCCTGCACACATCATCAGTAGTAACTAAATTTAAAAGTATTATTTTTTAAATACATGTATAGTAAAAATATCTATCTATTTTTTGGTTAGGGGTGTAAAAATTACAATTATAAATGGTCAACAAATGGTCAAAAAACATGCATATAAAAATATAAAACTAAAAATAAAAATAAAAAATTTTGGTCGTATATTGTAATAGTGCCTGTTAAAATCTATTGAAATTCCCAGAAAGGACAAATTATGGGAAAGACCGTTACCTATGAAAAACAAGACAATGACTGTGTTTGGCATGTCGGGTTCTATTAAATAACAATATAGTAACGTGAAAAAGAAAAATTAGTTATTAGATACTGTAGGTATACAATTTAAAAGTTTATTATTAATAGGTGAAATGTCATTGTTTAAGAGGTAATTTTTGTATTTTTTTCATATGTATTGCTTCCCACATGTCTAAATTTTTGCTATTACATTTTTTAATTAATTTTACATTATCTGAGCTGAAATTATGTCCGGTATCTAAATGATGTAGAGCTAATGCTGATTTATCTACATTGTGAAGTTTTACATGAGCTAAATGTTCTTTGAAACGGGTTTGAATATTTCTTCTTGTTTGGCCGATATATAATTTTGGGCAGGAATTACAGTTAATTCTGTAAATACCTGATTCTTTCAGTGGGTCTGTGTTAACTAACTTTGTTTGAAGATGTTGTTGTAACTTATGAGTGTTGGAAAATGCAGGAGTTAGATTATATTTTTTTAACAATTTAGTTACGTTATTCTGCCAAAAAAAAAAAAAAAATTACTATTTTAGACAGGAAGTTTGAATTTGACATTTACAGAAAAGAAACACATACTGACAATTACATACATAAACAATCAGACACTTTTAACAAATATAAAGAAAGTAGTTTTTATTTTTTAATTAATAGATTATTATCAATCCCTCTATCACCAGTGAATTTTAAGAAAGAACTAGACCACATAACAAAAGGAGCAGAATCCAACGGATACGATAAACAATTGGTGGATAAAATCAAAAACAAACTAGAAAAGAAGAAGCTAAAAACTTTTAAAACCAGATTAACTCCAAATACAAAGAGTAATACCAAAAAATATTGCAAAATTACTTTTCACAAAAGTTGGCAGAATAACGTAACTAAATTGTTAAAAAAATATAATCTAACTCCTGCATTTTCCAACACTCATAAGTTACAACAATATCTTCAAACAAAGTTAGTTAACACAGACCCACTGAAAGAATCAGGTATTTACAGAATTAACTGTAATTCCTGCCCAAAATTATATATCGGCCAAACAAGAAGAAATATTCAAACCCGTTTTAAAGAACATTTAGCTCATGTAAAACTTCACAATGTAGATAAATCAGCATTAGCTCTACATCATTTAGATACCGGACATAATTTCAGCGCAGATAATGTAAAATTAATTAAAAAATGTAATAGCAAAAATTTAGACATGTGGGAAGCAATACATATGAAAAAAATACAAAAATTACCTCTTAAACAATGACATTTCACCTATTAATAATAAACTTTTAAATTGTATACCTACAGTATCTAATAACTAATTTTTCTTTTTCACGTTACTATATTGTTATTTAATAGAACCCGACATGCCAAACACAGTCATTGTCTTGTTTTTCATAGGTAACGGTCTTTCCCATAATTTGTCCTTTCTGGGAATTTCAATAGATTTTAACAGGCACTATTACAATATACGACCAAAATTTTTTATTTTTATTTTTAGTTTTATATTTTTATATGCATGTTTTTTGACCATTTGTTGACCATTTATAATTGTAATTTTTACACCCCTAACCAAAAAATAGATAGATATTTTTACTATACATGTATTTAAAAAATAATACTTTTAAATTTAGTTACTACTGATGATGTGTGCAGGGCACATGAAATGTACATATAGTTAATATACTATTGTTTGTGAAATATAATGTGTTTTATTTAAGTTTAATAATGTATAATTAATTCAATATCAAAAGTTTCATGGGTACAAATGTAACATGTTACAATTGTACCAGCTACTAATGTTACATTTGTACCCCCGTGACATTTTTATATATTTGGCTTCAATACAAAAGCTAGACAATACCTAACCACAAAATACCGGCAGAATATTTTAAAGGTATATCTACGCTAAACATTCACTACGAACTCTTTCGAAGAAATAGTAACATGCAGAGGTTATCCTAAATACAAAAAAAGATTTAAAATTTACTTACCTGACTTCAAAATAAACAATCTGTAGTAACTTCTTAATAATAATATACTTCTCGCTCAAACTAACATGTAATGGAGTACGTCACCTGGTCTGCTCATGCGCCGGGTTGTCAAATTTAGAGACTGCGCTAATACATTTTAGAACTGTTGTTACATTCGTACCGCGTTACAATTGTACCCGACCTCCCCTATATATATTTAAATAATAGTTACATTTGTTTAAACTTAATGTTGCGTTTTCGCATCAACGGCGCGATACACGATATAAACTTTTCATGTTGGGGCGGGGCGTGCAAGCACAGCGCATGTGCTGTAACTTTGGTAGTCACAGCGTGGCTGCACGAATATCATTTTCGTTTTGAAAACATCATTAGTTAGACATCAGTCTAATATTATTGTTATCGTGATATTGTGAATATGAGTGGTAATAAAATGAAGTGGAAGGATAATTATGAGCGCAAAAGGGCTCTTACAATCGAAGAATTGGAAGCGGCGTTGGAAGATATTGGGTCGGAAGATGAAGTTGATGCTGTAATTATTCCCCCTGGCGTGGATGCACTAACGGATGAGGAAGAAATAGATGAAAATTTATTGCAAGGTAAATTGTTATTTGTGATCTTCAATATTATTATTTTTATAACACAAAATATACTTTTTGTAGATGATGCTTTGCCCCAAGACGTAGCAGGAACATTTGAAATACTGACCGCGGAAAATAATTTTGAAGAGGACAGTAATGCACCCAGTACTTCAAAAAAACGGAAATCCATATCTTATAAAGCAAAGTGGAGAAAAACACATCCTAATTATAATAATTCGCCTATATTCCAAGAACATATACTGAAACATTTTATAAAAGAAATAGTTCGTCATAAATCACCATTAGAAGTTTTCTTTTATTATTTTGACAACGAAGTGTTTGAAATGATTTTAAAATTCTCTCTAAAGTACGCCCAAGATAACAATCGACACGATTTTACTATGGAAATCTCGGATATAAAAAAGTTTATTGGTATTATGATATTATCTGGTTACCATACATTATCTCAGTTAGATATGTATTGGAGTAGAGACGAAGATAAAGGAATCCAATTAGTAAAAGACTGCATGACACGGAACAGGTTTCGCAATATTAAAAAAAATTTACATCTTTCTGACAATGGAAAACTTGATAAGGAAGACAAATTTTCCAAATTACGGACATTATTTGATGTGATTAACAGAAAGAATCTACAGTTTGGTCTATTTTCTCATAATCTTTCAGTTGATGAAGAGATGGTTCCGTATTTTGGCAGGCACTCATGCATAATGTTTATAAAGGGAAAACCAGTGCGTTTTGGCTTTAAACTATGGCGCCTTTGTTCGGAAGACGGTTATTTATTTCAATTTATCCCATATGCAGGAGCACGTGGGAATAAAAGCGACATGGGTCTTGGAGCAGATGTTGTTATAAGTTTACTGAAAGTTTTAGATAATCCTAATCATCATAGAATTTTCTTTGATAATTTCTTCTCCTCATTAAAATTACTTCAGCATCTAACTGAGGAAAATATATGTGCTACTGGCACAGTTCGAGATAATAGAACCGAGAGATGTCCTTTAGATATACCAAAAGACATGAAAAAAAAGACAGGGGTTCAATTGATTACAGATGTGAATTAAATTCTAACATTTGCGTAGTAAGATGGAACGATAATAATATCGTAACCATGATGTCTAACTATCTAGCAGTAAATCCAATCCACCAGGTCAAACGGTACGATAGAAAATTAAGGAAGGAAGTAAGTGTTCCCCAACCATTTCTAATAAAAGAATATAATAAGAACATGGGAGGTGTTGACCTACACGATAATGGCATAGCTAATTATCGGATAAGAGTACGGGGAAAAAAGTGGTGGTGGTTCCTATTTATAAATACCGTTGACAGCACCATTGTCAACGCTTGGAAAATTTATAATTTAGCAAATGACACTAAAATGTCGCAGTTGGAGTTTCGGTCGTATCTTGCAATGGCACTGATAAAAATTGAGCAAGCTAGCGCATCTGTAAATACTGGAGATGAGCAAGGATCGGTTTCATTTTACAAAGGACGAGGCCGACCATCAAAATCAGGGCTTCCAGACGAGATGAGAACAGACACAGTTGGTCACGTCATTATTCGTCATCCCGAAAAATCAAGAAAAAGGTGCGGAAAATGTCATAGCCAGACAGTATATATGTGTCAAAAATGTAACGTTCACTTACATACTGCTTGTTTTGAAACTTTTCATAATATGTAATTACTATATTTTAATGTTATTTATAGTTGTTAACTAAAGAATATAGTTATTTTTGTATCTATTTGCAAATAAACGCATAATACTTAAAAATTCCATTCCTTCAACTATTCAAAACAAAACATGTGTTTGTTACGGTACATTTTTGTTAAGATATATACATAAGTTAGTTATATGTCTAACGAAGCTCAGGTCGGAGCGAAATGATCGTTACTGTAAAGTAAAAAGTAGTGAAATTCATTAGAATTATTCGTTTTATTTTATCCCGATAATAGTAATTTTAAATTTATTTTATTTTAAACAAAACTAACGTACAATATTACTTAGATCTTTAGCAATTGTTGAGTAGTGTATATATTAGTCTAGCACAGAAGACATAGTAACCAAGCCATTAACATTACAATTTTTATTTTATCACAAATACCGCACAATATTGCGCAGTACTTCTGTACAAAGTAAATGTACACTAGTATAGTAAGAGTATTAAGAAAAATAAAGGTGGAAAAGAACTACAGATCACACAATTTATTATAATGAGTTTAAGATTACCAATGTAACAGGCGAAGTAAAATGAGTAAATATAGCCCAGGATAATACGAACACACATGGTGTAGAAAAATGTCATAATTTCTGAGAAATTAGCAAACAGAATGCTTCGTCATAAGTTACATTTTGATTGTTGGATATTGTGTTGGCGGACGTTAACAATTACGATTAGTTTAAGTAGTGTGTACATTACTAAATGTAGTCGCATTTCTAGTGTTGTGTATCAAAATATCGAACGCGTAAAATAAATTTTTATACTTATGTAAGTATGGATTTGCATAAAATATAAATACATTTACAATCTTATTAAAACCATGCAGTTGCTTTGAAAAAAAAACACAGAGACAACACTTGTTAGAAGGTTTAATTAATTGTTTGTTGTGAAACGTTTTGTTCTGTTGATACCCTGTAGATAAGACTTAGTCTATTGATAAAGTTATTATTGTTTGATCTTTCTATTTTATGTCATAATGTCAATAATTTACATTTAATTTATTATTATGAAAAACTTCACATAATGCGCTTGAATTCAATATTAAATAAATATTTTTGCGACTTAATCATATTGGCATTTCACGATCGTCTATCGTTTACTAGTTTCTAAACCACAGTGGCTACATTAGAACGATAGGTTCATCGAATCGATGGAAATTTGGCCGGCTCTCAACCACGATTGGATGCGCTAATTCAAATTGAAACCACTGCAACTTCATTCTAAGTGCATTACATATACACCGATAAAAATGAAATTGGAAATTCAGAACCAGGTAATTCTTTTGTTGAAATTTTTAAAGTCTGATACATATTTTGCAGTTACAAAAAATAAAAAAATAACAAAACATTGTTGAATAGAGAGAACACGAAGAGCAAAATTCCGGATCAAATTTAGATTTTTTTATATCTTCTGGCCTCATTTTATGTCCAGTATTCGTATTTAATTTTTTCAAGCTATTACATAAATATATATATATATATATATATATATATATATATACATATTATATATATAGTAAATTAAATTTGTTGGCGATTTAAGCTCTGGTTTTACTTCAAAATGTATATAGGAATTTAAAATATAAATTTATATTTTATATTCTTTGAAAAAGGCATTATTTGCCGAAACATGTGGGATTGTTTTAAATATACGTACGTTTTGAAGTAAAACCAGACCTTAAATCGCCAACAAATTGAATTTACCATAACATACAAAGGTAACGAAATAATTATCTATATATATATATATATATATATATATATATATATATATACATATATATATATATATATATATATATATATATATATATATAAAAGTGTTTAGATAATTTCTTAGCCGTTTATTAAATATAACAATTGATAAATTATTTGAGTTTCTTCGGCTTTTATATGAAATATTAACAAATATCAAATTAGTACGTATGTAGTTGCAAAGTAAGTGGGGATGTAAACATTGCTGTCTACAAATTACAAAGCAAATCATACGAAATTTTTAATTGAAAAATATTGTCTACGTTGGGACTTGAACCCAAGTTTACAGTTTGCCGGACTGTTGCTTTTACGACTGAAGCCACGATAGACCTTGGTTCAAGCTATTTAGAAATGCATTGTGAAGTAAGAGTGTTAATGAATCAGATGTCAGTTATTGAATGTAGATGTCAAGTTGAAAGCAGAAGTCAGTTTTGAAATCTGGTGTCAGTTTTTATAGCAGATGTCAGTTATTGAAAGCAAATGTCAGTTATTGAAAGCAGATGTCTGTCTTGAAATCAGATATCTGTTATGAAAGCAAACGTCAGATATGAAAGCAAATGCGTGTTTTGAAAGGAGATGTCAGTTATTGAAAGCAGATGTCAGTATTTTGAGAGCAGATGTCAGTTTTGAAGGTTTGAAATTTTTTTGAGGTTAACGTACAGGATTATAAGAGAAGCTATAGAAATTGAGAAACGGCAAAACTGTATGAACAAACGTGACGACGGACAGCGTTTGCCTGACAAATGGAAGTCGGCCTTGCTCAACAGGCAGATTACACACAAGCGACGTAATGATAACAACTTGCCACAGCCAAGTCATACTAACTCGGACCGAACGCAAACCGATCGACCAATAGTCGAGGAGTCAGACACGCGTCCCCACTACGACGGGACCATATAGTACGAGCGGCACAGGAAATCGACGCACTCTTGAAGTTACCATTGCAACGAGAAGATCCTCTAGAAAAAGGTGAAAGTGATGTCACCGAAACGTCAGGAAGAAAGTTGTCCTGCTCAGGACGAAATCATCCAAACGCGGCGAAATATCCCGAAGAACAACGCTTCAACAAACGACCGCGAAAACATTCGACGATATATATATATATACATATATATATTATACAGGGTGATAAAAAAGTGCAGCATTATTTTTAAATGAGAGTAGTATACACACGAAAAAATGACAAATGAAAAAAAAAATGTGATAAAAGTTGTAAAGTAACAGAGATATTCAAACTTATGCGAGCAACAGAGGAGCATCTCCTAGAGCAAATATTCGACGTTACTGCCTCCTGCTATTAAAAAAAAAAAATCAAATTAGTCTTTGATTTCAAATATGCGATAAAAAAAAATTAAGATACAGCCAAAATGATCCAAACATTTCCTTATGTTAATGTACAAAATTTCATTAAGATATCTCGAACCGTTCTCAATATACTCAATATACGTTTCCATACATAATAAAGACCCTGTATATAATACCCCGTATTATGTCAGTTAGTCGAATCACACTTCATCAGTTCTGAGATGGTCGCAGATTAATAGAATCACTATCAAAAGTCCACGATCAATAATACTCAACACAATGAGTTGAGTATTACGGACATGTCATCTCTGTAAATTTTACAAAATAATGAGAATAAAATAATGAAATAATTTGTAGTAAATAGCATTCTATAATGTATGTAAATACCCCAATATCAGACATCAATAATCGAGGTCATAACCATAGATACGTGGGTTGAGTAAAATGTTTCCCGGCTACAGGCCGAGGAATTGCGAGGGTAGGAAATATAAGCTATTCTAAACGAAATAACAAACGGTAAAAATCATTTGACAAACAAACACACGTGTATCAAATGTTTCCGATTTAATTACGAAGTCCTCAATGTTATAACACTCCCATTCCGTTAGCATTTTGTTTACTTTTTTCTAACTTTTTTTAAATATTCTGGCGGTTTAATATATAATTTGCTCCCGCAATAATCAATTCACGACCAGTAAGTATAATTATGATATTTTTTGCTTTATAAATGCTTCGAAAATTGTTTTTTGTCTAAGGTGAAAGCTTGTCAAGACCCCAGGAGCGCTTAGAGTGTATGTGGCACGTGCAAAGTGTTCCCTGGCTTTGTTACTATACTTTCTCGCCGTGAAAGGATAGAAATATTGATTCGACTTTCACTTCCTCAAAATTTAAGGGTAAATAGGATACCCGTGCCTAATAAACTGAACTTTCGCATTCTGGTTTTGAGATTCGAAACCTCATTCAAGAGACTCTCATTTCCGTTGTCGAAAGCTATTACCACTGGCGCCGTTGAGCTGATTATCTATAGAATTAAAATATTACATTAATTTTGATAGCATCGAATCTCATTTGAATTGCGTAAATTTCGCTAATTACACTATTACTACGAGATTGTGGCTTAAATCTCAAACAGACAGAAACAAGAAAAATCCCTAACGGCAATATAAATTAACAAAGTCTAAATACGTATTTTGGCATTTATGTTGCCGTATTCAGTAGAACAATCTGAAAAAACCTTAGCCAGAAACCCTATTTTTACATTATTTTTCCTTTTCAGATTATTCTACTGAAGATGTCAACTTAGTTGCCGAAATACGTATTTAAAGTGTCTTCATTTATATCGTTGTTAGTGTTTTTTTCTTGTTTCTGTCTTTTACTTTTGCAATGAAAAGATTCTTATATTCACAAAGTATTTCATTCGTATAATATATTCACCGCATCTAAGTGTCTTTTGAAATCGATAGTCTCTTGTAAAGTACACTAACAACTTCTCTTCTAAGTGTTTACACATAACATGCTTCCATTTACTCGAATACTGGGAGCTCTACCTAAAGTTTCTACACTAGTTAATACCGCCCATATTTTCGGATCAAAAATTCATAACAAATGAATACATTGGTTGACACGTTGCGTGTTAAACTCGAAATGTGTATATCGTGATTGTAACTAACCCTTTAAATATATGTTACGTGTTTCTTAAGAAACTTGTACCGTAGATACATTGTGTTTTAAATACATTTTAATACTTTGACGAAAGCGTTCATGTCTCTTAGTTTTACATTGAAATACCAACGTATAATGCTTTAGCTATTCGTGAAGGAGGATGAAATATATCCTGTGTTGTTTACCAAAATTCTTTTATAGCGATTACTTCCGCTTGATATAATATTTATATCTATTCAAGTTACCTTAAAGTGACGAAAATCAGTAATATTGGGTGTAAGATATTAAAAGAACACTAATACGCGAAGAGGTTTTTATTATATACAACTTAAAGTTACTATACAAAAAAGGTTTCAGTATATCAATACGTTAAGCACGTATTACGCATTTGTTACAAATGAAACAGACATGTAATATACACATCTGTAACTGTACACATGGACAATACACCTCGTATTTTACAGCACTTACTTCTCGTGCTTCTAGTGCTACCTGATAGGACGAAATTTGCTATGTCTTGTAGGCGATTTAAGCTTAAATGTATATACAGATACAAAACTGTTTTTTAAATAGATTTGTATTAGTTTGTATTACATTGCTACACTAGCTTGACTGATGACGCCTATAGATGGCAGAAACACGTGTTTTAAGCAGAAGTAAGTGCTGTAAAATACGAGGTGTATTGTCCATGTGTATAGTTACAGATGTGTATATTACATGTCTGTTTCATTTGTAATTAAAGTTACTACTATCAGATATTTTTCTACATAGTTGCCATTAAGATTGAGACATTTGTCATAGCTGTGAACCAGCTTTTTAATGCCCTCTTCATAGAATTCTGCGCCTGTGAATTAAGCCATGTCGTAACACTGTTTTCATTACATTGTTTTCCTTTTCTTATATGGTTTTATCTGATAATTTCAAGATCTGGCATCGGAGACAGTTATTCTGGAATGATTTTAGGATTGTTTATATTCGAAAATTATAAATAAAGATACGTAAAATAATATTTTCAAATACTGCTATCATTATATTTGCCATTATATCAAAAAATATACAATTGATTTAATAAAATATATACCATAATCATTTACAACAGCTGCCCATTTGGTACGAAAGCTGTATTTTCCATTTCACACATGTTTTTAAATTGTTGAGTCGTGTTAGCGAGTAATTTTAATCAGTAAAGACAAACCTTTATTTTACATAAATTATAGGCACATTAACTGGTTTTAATATTTTATTAGGAATAGCACTAGTACAAGGATATTCAATTTAAGCTTGACGTAAACATCTCTCTGTGTAAATATGCACGTTATTTTTGAAAATATTTTTATTTCGAAAATTACTAACGAATAAATTGTTTAAAGCACACACACACATACACATATACACACACACACAAATCATATGAAATTTCGTATAATTTGCTTTGTAATTAGTAGACAACAATGTTTACATTCAAACTTATTTTCGCAACTATATACTAATTTGATAATATTTGTAAATATTTCATATAAGAAGACGAAAAACTATATATTTAGATAATTTCTTAGCCGTTCATTTAATATATCAATTGATAAATTCTTGGACATCTGAATCATTAACACTGTTACTTTATAATGCATTCCTAATTAGCTTGAGCCAAGGTCTATCGTGGTTTAATTGGTAAAGCTACGGTCCGGCAAACCGTAGACTTGAGTTCAACTCCGAATGTAGACAAAATTTTTCAATTAAAAATTTCGTATGATTTGCGTTGTAATTTGTAGACAGCAAAGTTACATTCACATTTACTTCGCAATTACATACTAATTTGATAATATTTGTAAATATTTCATATAAAAGCCAAAAAACTCCAAGGATTTATATACGAGTATATACATATATGTATATATATATATATATATATATATATATATATATATATTGAGGTAGGTCAAGCTAACACTCGGGAATGCCTCAGTAAGCAAAAGACAGAATTTTCGAATGTATAAATATATAAGTTCTAGAGTTATTTAAAATATATCAAAAACTGAATTCTTCACGTGCTAAATCAATAAAGTTGATTTCGCGTATTTAATTATTTTTAAAATGTCATTCTCACATTTATAATTTATATCATTTCATTTTGTATCAGTATTTTCATTTCGATAATTTGTATTACAAAAATATCAACTTAATTGATTAATTATTAATGACGCCTTTTATTTAGGCATAACTGTATATTATTTGAATTGTTTACCGCGGGAAAGTTTCCTACAATAAAAACAGCATTATGTACTATATTTGACATTCAAACAACAAACATTTTATCATCAAAATAGATTAAATATTTATTACTACTTATAAATATATTTAAAATTATTAAATTGTCATTTTCATAATAAAAATATGTCGAGATTAATTGAATACATACCGATGGACGAATCAAAATTGGGATACGAAAAAAAAAAGAAAGTTAGCGTTACTAGAAATGTGGCGATTAAAAAACACCTCGAAATACTGGAGTGTCTCTCTGAAAGCAATAAGAAAAATACAAATAATTTGAATAAAACCATACGTCCGTTTTAGAAAAAAAACTTACCAATATTCCCAGCTCCCGTTTAACATTTTTTTTCAAGACCATACGAACACCAGTGTTGAAGATATTGCCGAGTGCAGTTTGCCGGGAAGAGGTTCGTTGGACCGGACATCTAACTGGGGTGACGCCGTTCAATTGCCGCTGAAAGAACCATGCCTTTACAGACCTATAAGTGATCCTGTACACCAATTTTCCTGTCCAGATTACTTAAGTATTCTTATAATCTCCTATAAACATTGAAAACGACAAATTAATCAACATATTAATAAAGAATACATCATATTTTCTACATCTGTTAAGATAATAATGATTAATGTCATAATATAAGATCTAGGTATTCTATTTCTAAGATAAGGAAGAATACAGTTTCTTTTTATTTTATTTTATTTTATTATTATTCAGTAAATTCATTATTCATTAATTTATGTCACATGTAGTGTTTCTTTAAATTAATCTAAAAGCTTCACCATATTTGTTTAATCACGTGACATGTTTGATATCAAAAATTCTTTACATTAGTATATTTTTCACTTACCTGTTATATTTGGATAATCAGTTCATTAAAGTTGTTATTCATTAATCCGATCTCGACCTTTTATTTTGTAGTATAGAATATAAACGAAACAAACAGTCTATCACTTTAAAATCAGTGAACTTTATGAGTGTTTGATTGGAGATACCGAACTTGCACTATTAAATTTGGACATATCTCAATGCCCTATCACAAGAGTCAACATTGTTCTTGAGTTTAGCCGGATCTTAATCACAACTAACGCCCACTAATTAATGCTTATAAGAAATCTATACATCCGAACAACTTTTAAGGTTAATGTTATGGAGTTGTTTACTAGCATGTAACTTTGTATCATGCGCATATAATTAAGCATTGTGCAACTCCATCTATATGTTATTTGAAGTAACCTAGTTAATTTTGAAATTGATAATTCACAAAATTTAATATAAAAATTACCAAGTTAATTATTTTTAACTTAGAATCTTTGTATTTACAAACTGTTGAATATTTTATAGCTCTTCCGATTCGTTACAATATATAGATATTTTTCAAATAAAAAAATTTCGTATGATTTGCTTTGTAATTTGTAGACAGCAATGTTTACATCCCCACTTACTCTGCAATTACATACATTCTAATTTAATATTTGTAAATATTTCATATAAAAAGCCGAAAAACTCCAATAATTTATCAAATGTTATATATATATATATATATATATATATATATATACATATATATTTATATATATATGTATATATTCGATATTACTTAGTTCCTTTATTTATTTTATTGGCCGTATAATCATACTAAATACAATTTTTTGTTTGTTTTGGTTTTAGCGACCTTTAATGAAATCAAACTTAAATCAATTTTATCAATCAATCAAATCAAACTTATTTATGAAAACGACGTTTCGACTTTTATTAATTATTAGTCTTTGTCAAGTTTGTGAACTGTAACGGAACAAGAAATTATGTTTCTAATAATATTTTATATGAAAATTTTGTATAACTAAACTCACCAATTGTTCTATTCGTTAATTAATGATTTTCATGAATTAAACTATCTTAAACTATACACTTCACAAGTTTTTTTCTTTTCATAGTTGTTTTGCAAAAGGGATATGTGTTTCAACTGAGATATTTCGTGTGCTCCTTTCTGAAAGTGGACCTAACGGTCTTGTTTTACTGCGTTTTTGTGTGAATTATTTTTTTTATTATGCTCTTGACTTATTTTTTTTAACATCTGTTCGGAAATTGTAAACGGGGGTATATTATTTGATAAGTGGCTAATAAATTTTTGAAAGTCCATCTATTTCGTTTCGAACTGTGTTATTTTTTAATGTGTGTATAATTTCTATACATATATATATATATATATATATATATATATAAAGGTAATTATTTCGTGACCTTTGTATGTTATGGTAAATTCAATTTGTTGGCAATTTAACGTCTGGCTTTACTTCAAAATGTATGTATTTTAAACAATCCTACATGTTTCGGCAAATGATGCCTTTTTCAAGGAATATAAGATATAATTTTATATCTTATATTCCTTGAAAAAGGCATTTTTGCATATGTATAGGTTAAAATAACTTAAAAACGGACAAGCGGTCTGTCAATTAAAACTCATTTATATATTATCTCTATATTTCGCAACGAGTTTGTTGCTTCTTCTGGAGATAAGAATGTAGAGTTCAAAAAAAAGAAAGTGATTTTTCAATTTTGACACAATTTTAACTGCATCATGACTCCTTTTTAATCTGTTTTCGTGCTACGTCTGTTCATGTTGTGTGTTCGGACCTCTTACTTAAAAAAAAAACAGAATTATACACGTGGCGACATCATCCTTGCGCTAGTACATGTCAAATTGCAAACTTTCGACTAAAATTAAAGTTCAAATTTCAGAAACCCTGTAGAACCATACCGATATAGGATGCGAAATATTGAATTGAAATAAATAACTACTCATGATAACATTGTTTTGCTGGAATCCCCAAGAACTTTCTCCTTGCTCTGTACCTAACGAGAAGACTCCTTGTCTCCCATGTATATGTATATATATATATATATATATATATATATATATATATATATATTATATATATATATATATTGTAATGGGAAAAACAGCATTAACAATTATAAAACTCATACAAGAAGGGTTAAATTGGCGGATTTAACATGTAAAATTAGTATCTAAATGTATATAAATTAAATATAAATATAACGATCTTTGAATATTTTTAAATTAACCTATTTTTATTTCTAAACTTACTTTTATATTTTAATTTTCAATTTCATAATTCAAATCTTCAGCGCGAAATAACAGATATCTAATTTATCTACATCAATATTTTGTATCGATACCAGTTAGACACGCCCACTTTTAAAAATACAATGAACCCGCGAAAATGTTATTTTCTACATACAAATACAACATAACCTAATATTTGAATGCATGTTTTGACAACTTGAAAATTATTTTGTAAATTTAATTATTATAACAAAATTGTCACATTGTTTATATTTTACTTGTTTGTGGATTTAGTAAAAGTAAAACTTCGAGGCTATTTTACAATATTAAATAGGCTTTGAAAATAAATAACCGCTATCGGCGTCTTTTCCTAAAAATCTAATAACGTACGTCCGTAATTTTGTTCGACTCCTTTAAAAAGTTATATAAAAATTAATATACCAGTGATATTATTATAAATTTATGCTGAATCGAGATATAAATAATTGGCTCATCATTTGAAAACAAGCCTGAAGTCAATCGCTCGGTAACTCAGAAAATTCGAGACAAGCATCTTTTATATTGGAGTTCCGACGAAGAGGCAGAATCGAAGCCGTTTTCACGCCGCATACGCCGTCATCAAAATTGGAGGACCCGCCCTTTGAATTTTCCCGAATACGACGCTTTCATTCCGGATAGCCGCAGAGTTCGTTGGAATACAGGTTCACTTCTATCAATATTCTACAACAAAGTCAAAAAGTTAATATTAGTTAATTAAAACAAATCATTCAATTTAATAAAAACCTGAATTTTACTTTTATTTACATCCTAGACAACCGTATTATAGTTATCCCATATAAATATTTTTAACATAGTAGTACATACCTGATTTATTATATAAACTGTTGGAATTTAATTTAAGATCATATTTCTTAACAACACATAACCTTTAAGTATCCAACACACGTGCTTATATTTGTCGCTAGACATATCTAGTTGTTCAAATTACAGATTTCTTATTTGTTTCAATGAATTATTTATTTTTATCACTTAATTAAATCTTTTATTTGCTAGTGTTTGGTTGTAAGAGTTATTTATATTAGATCTATTTATTTAAACACCATACTAAGGAATAAACATTCACATTCTATCTACGACGATCCTGAAGAGTCATATTCTAATTATTACATGCTCACGACTGCTAGTTGGTATATTAAGAACATAGATAGCGTTGATTTAAATATATTTTCATATTATAAGGCGCCCAATTATAAATTCAAATCTATTAACATTTACTTTCTTATACTTTAATTCATCATTTATTTATTATTCATATTTAGATCTTTAGATCTCAGCATTTTATCATTTGACGAACCAACGTGGTGCATTTATATTACACCTTCTCAGCGCCTTATCAAGTTAACTTAAAATAAATTAAAAACAGGCAAGCGGTCTGTCAATTAAAACTCATTTATTTATTATCTCTATATTTCACAATGAGTTTGTTGCTTCTTCAGGAGATAAGAATGTAGAGTACAAAAAATGAAAGTGACGTACGCGGTGATTAAAATCAATTTTAATGTCCGTGTATGTCACTTTCTCTCTCGTCTCCTTCTGTTGCCTTATAACTTATAAGGCAACAGAACTTATAAGTTATAAGTTTTCGAGGTCAACCGGCATGCAAAGAACGTTTTGGAGCAATACATCCTGTCTCTACAATACGTATTTCTACAATTTGGATTGTTTTGTGAAATCGTTCTCTGTACAAACGCTCGGCAGTACGTGCTTTATTATAACCGGCACCAAAAACTTTTATCATATCGACGTATTCTTTGTTAGTATACCCTATTATTTTGAATTTAAAAATATTTTTTAAACTTTTAATAGTCAATAAATAATACAAGTCGTATACATATAATAAGGTCAAAGTCAACTAAATCCCCGTATCAACTCGGATCATTTCGGATCAACGAGATCAACACCGCCGTTAGGTAGAGTGGGAGGAGTCGAATACGGTACTCAGTGCCATACAGTGGCAGCTCTTTAATTAGAGCAAGTGAGCAATTGCACCCCCTGGAATTATGAAACAAAACAAAACAAGCGGCGACTAACAGTGAAAGTATTTATTTATTATGTATATTATGTATTCATACTTTCATAGTTATTGACGAGGAACGTGGCACGCTAGCAACGTACATACACCAATCGTCGTCACAGATATAGTGAGCAAAGCCCGACTGTTGCTCTCTTAAGGCATTAACATTACATTGACGGTGGGGAGAACTGTATATTGCCGTGCTTCAATGTCGTATAATACATAGCGTTGGAGCAACTGAACCAGACTGCTCTCGGGCGTTGTTACAATAATTCCGTGTCATTTTTAGAGAACAACGCGTTTTCGCGGTTAACGTATAATGAAAAAATCGCAGTAAAAAATCCTAAACGGCCGATGCCTCAATTATGTTTAGAAAATAAACGTTATAACGTTATATATGTATATATATATAAACGTTATAAGAAAATTCAAAATGAATATTTATCAGAAAAATGACTGGATTTTTGCGTGTGAAATTAAAAATACTTTGTTTTGTTTTCCGTGTCTTTTGTTTGGTGGTGAACCGTCTTGGTCAAAGAACGGAATAAGAGACTTAATTCAACTTAGTGCTAAAATTATTAAACATGAAAATTCCAAAGGGCATTTGAAAAATATATTTAGTCTAAGAATGTTAGGAAAAAATAACATTCAGAATGTTTTAGATTCATCATATAGAAACGCAATTCAACAACATAATGAAATGGTAACAAAAAATAGGCATGTGTTAAATTTAATAATAAGTTGCATTAGATTTTGTGGCGCGTTTGAACTGGCACTTCGCAGTCACGATGAACAGCAAACGTCGAATAACAAGGGCATTTCTCGGGAATTGATAAATTTTACGGCAGAATTGGATAAATCGCTCAGAGATCACATCGAAGCAGCACCGGTTTTTAAAGTATTATCAAAAACGATACTGAATGACCTGCTTGATGCAATGTTGAACGTGTATCATGAACAAGTTGCCAGTGAAATTAAAGCAACCGACTTCGTATCTGTGATAGCTGATGAAACCACAGATGTGTCCAATTAGTTTCAGTTGGTGGTTGTTTTAAGATATATTCTGAACGCGAGACAGGTCGAAAGATTTTGGAAATTTCTTCTGCCTAGTGGACATGATGCTAATTCTTTATCTGCCTCCATCCTTAACGAAATTAGTTTGCTTGTTGATGACCCAGAAAAACTGATTGCACAGAGCTATGATGGGGCAGCAGTCATGAGTGGTGCTATTAACGGCGTACAAAGACATGTCCAAGACCAGTATCCAAGGGCTAATTTTGTACATTGTTATGCACATCAGACAAATCTAATTATGTCACATGCTACATCGAGCAGTAGTAATTGCAGAATTTTTTTGCCAGTCTGACGGGATTATGTACATTTTTCTCCACTTCACCACAACGAGCTGCAAGATTGGAAGAATTCCTTCAGAGAAAAAGCTTACCTCGTTCTTCAAAAATAAGATCGAACTTCAATTCTAGGACAGTGTATACAATATATGAACACCGAGAAAAAATAATTGAAGCTCTAGAACAAATCGAAGGAGAAGCTTGTTTACAAACTACCATTCATCAAGCTGGTGTTGCGAATTTTAGAGGAGGAAAATTTTATCTATTGGTTAACTTTCTTCCCTAAATTATGCCGCATGTGGACATATTGTCTAATTACAAAATGTCAATACAGATGCATTAAAAATCAAGAATAATTTAGATAATTTTGAACGCGCTATTGGAAAAATTCGAACCGAAATCGCTGACACAGATAATCAGTTGGTTAAACAAAATGACCCAGAACTGACTCCTCGACCATCAAAGCGGCGAAGAGTAACTGATCGTAGCGAAAGAAGGAGGGAAACTATTGAAGTGTGCGATATTATTTTGCTAGAAATAAAAACTAGATTTCGGTATACAGGGCACTTAATATTAGCAAATTTATTTTTTTTTAACAGTTCTCCTCCTTTCAAAAAAAATTTCCGGAAGATTGCCTTAAAGAAGCAGTAAAATTTTATCCATGCCTCAATGAAAGCAGACTACGAACTAAATTAAGCGTTCTATATTCTAGAGAAGAATTTAGGCAAAATATAGAAGTCGGTGCTGTAGGTCTGCTAGGTCTTCTGCTGGATGGATTAAGCGACACCTTTAATGAAGTTGTTACGCTTTTAAAAATTGTCGTTACAATCCCAATGACAACGTCCGATGCGGAACGCCAATTTTCACGGCTGAAGAGAATAAAAACTTTCCTGAGAAATACAATGAAAGAAGAGAGATTAAATGCCCTTACTATGTTATCTTGTGAAAAAGAATCTATAAATGATTTCCCAAAGTTTAATGAAAAAGTGATAGAACTGTTCTTCAAGTCAAAGACACGTAAAATGGACTTCGTTTATCGTCAGATGTAATTAAACTGTGTAGTGTAATATTTACTATTCCCTCAAAACAAACTCTACAATGATCAGTACCTGTCTGGAACAGTACGTCGGTGAAATTTATAAGGATTGGGTTAGCGTTTTTGTATTACAATTTTTAATTTTGAAATTATGCACTCCCTCTATTTATTCAAATCTACTTTCTATAAATATTAATTCTGCTTGTGCGTGGTTTTGTCTATTCCGCCGCCATTAAATCGTTCATTAACTTTTTATTTAAGTTCGATTTCTGAACTTTAGTATTGTTAGTTTCTGTCTTATTTTTAATAGTAACATGTAATGAAAAGCTGGAGAGTGAATAGTGAAACATCTCTCACGATATTATAATAGGAAAAAAAGTTAAATAATTCGTAGACAAAACGCGAAAATAGATTAGTTGCCTTATTACAATAAACTCTTGCGAAATCTATGCATATGTAAATATAATATATATTTATGCCTCTCTCCTATACTTAGTTAGTCAGCGCATGAAGCTCCTTTGGGGCAAACTTTCGAGATGTAATAAGCGTACGTCTCCGGAAAGTTTGAAACTTTTATGACACGTATCCTGCGTAGGAGTGCACGCAGCAGTGACGAGTGTCTAAGACCAGGTATATAAATTCTTGTAATTATGTAAGTTGTGCGTGCACCAGATTCGAAGAAGCGAAGGAGAAAATTTGAATTTCATGTAGAATAGGAAATGCGATTCTTTTGTCTTTTTTTCTGTTCGACTTTCATTTACAGTTTTAATATTTCAAACGTTTCATTTTCCCAGCGGTATAATTTCATTTACTCGCCTAGTATATCCCTTTATACACTGCATACTTTTATTCGCATATATACAAATTCAACTTTCATATGTAGATTACATAGGAGAAGTACTGAAAAATAACATAATTGCGGTACCTTAAAGGATTAGTTTATATATTTTGCATTTAATTTGAAATTTAAATAGCTGTTTTCTAGATATAATTCGTATTTATGAGAATAATAAAATGATCAAAGTAATAGCCTTAATACCATAATCCCTTTTTATTCATTTCAAAAAGAATACTTAAACAGTGTATACATAAGAGATGTGACGATTAACACTACGATGCATATCTGGTACCGTATCCACTTTTACATAAACCGCACCTCTAAAGCCCGCCTATTAAAACTCGTTATAAAATGCGAAAACACAAATTTATTGAAATAAAGCTACATTCAAGAGATCATTTCACAAAAAAAACAACAGATGTCCTTGAAATAAAAAACTACGTATGAAAAATGGAAATATACAGCGTGTCCACGAATAATTCTTAAAGAATGAAAGGGGTGATGTTATATACAAAAGTATAAAAAAGGTCTCTATCAACTTGTGTCCGCAGATGCTTCTCATGGGAGCTACCGTACTTTAGAGATGGGGTCACAAAATTTGTTTTTCGTCAATTAATTTACGATTTAAATTTGGTACATGATTTACAAATGATAATTTATGGCAAGAGTGTAAATGTAGATTATGTTTAAGGATACGTCTGCAAAGTATTATAAGAAAGACAACAAGAATAAACAAACAGAGGGTCTAGCAATGGGAAACCCACTAAGCCCCTTATTAGCGGAAATTTTCATGAATAATTTAGAAACTATAATTAGTACACATCCCTTGCTTGGTAATTGTGTATATTGGTTTAGGTATGTTGATGACATATTAATTTGCTTTAACGGTTCAGATAGACAATTAAAAACTTTACATAATTATATCAACACTATTCACCCCAAAATAAATTTTACTATAGAAACAGAAATAAATAAAAGCATTAATTTTCTAGATTTAACCATATCACACAAAACTAATAAACACGAGTTCGCTATATACCATAAACCAACACATACAGATACCACAATACACGCAAATTATTTTCATCCTATAACACACAAATTATCAGCATACCAATCAATGGTATATAGATTAATTCATGTCCCCATGAGTAAGAGTAATTTCGACCTTGAACTAAATAGAATATACACAATAGCATTAAACAATGGTTACTCTATTAATATTGTCAATAACATACTAAATAGCCAACAAAAATCTAAAACCCTTTCCTTAGTTTATCCAAAATTAAAATACAAGATAATTAATTCCTATAATTCAATCACTTACTAAGGAAAAATTTCAGAAAAAATTGGTACTTTCATTAAAAAACTTAATAAGGAACATATATCATTTAAAACAGACAATGTTATACAGAACATTATTAAAAACAACAAAGATAAAATAGACAAAGATTCAAACTCTGGTGTATATAAGTTAACATGTGTAGATTGTAATAAGGTATACATAGGACAAACGGGGAGGACATTAAAAATTAGGATGAAAGAACACGAGAGACGCCATAAAGAAAAGAAAACAGATTCAACTTTCGCAAGTCATTGTATAGATATCAATCATAGATTTAATATAGATTTCAAAATTTTACACATTCAAGAAAAAAGTAAAAAACTTAACCTGTTAGAAAACTTAGAAATTAATAGATACAATAGTTTAGGATTAGCTTTAAATGACCAACTAGATTTAAGCAACTCCCCTCTACTAAATTTAAGATTTCACCATTTCCCCAATAATTTTCAAATAAATATTCAAACTTGTATTGTACATATTCAGTATTTCATCCACCTGATGAAGCCATTGTATGGCGAAACAATATTGTGGTGGTATTTACAATAAAAGAATTTTTGAAACTAGAAATTTAAATACTAATTTCTTAGCGTTATAATAAATAACTAATTCTTGATGTAAATGTTGCACAGAAAGCTGAGGACGTTCTTCTACTAATTTCCTTACCGCTTCAACTATTCCTGTTCCCTGAATAATTGCACGAAACGACGAATCCATGTGGAAAACTGATCATATGGGATAGCTATATGTGGAAATTCTTCTAAAAAATCCTGATATGCATTTCTGTTAGAATAAACCCATTCACAATTAATTTTACTACTATTTCTAAAATAAATTTCAACCATGTGCCATTTTTGTTGTCCATTAAACCCAATGTTACTATCGTGCGTTCAAAAAAAAACTGTCTCTAGTGAGCCATGATTCCTAAGTAACATCAAAAAGCATGTCGTAACTTTACTAATATATATATATATATATAAATAATAGACTTTTTATTGGTTTAGCGACCTTTTATTGAATTATGATGTTTTATTCTACGACGTTTCGACTTTTATTATTTTTCAGTCTTTTTCAAGTAGCTAGAAACAAGAATTAATGCAATGAGAACATGAGAACTGTGTTTGCTTTTGTGAGACTGAATTCACGATTAAATTAACGATTAGAATTAAAATTAGATTAAAGACTGAATTACCAATTAAATTAACAATTAAAGTTAAAATTTAAAATTAGATTAATAATGAGTAAGGAAACATTAAAGTGGTTAAATCTGTATAAATGAATTGAAAATTTGATGTTTAACTACATTACAGTAAGAAACAATGAATGAACAATGAATGACAAAACTCACCGTTTCTTTTGGTTTTCAAAATCACGCATTCTGTGTAACATGTGTTATCGGGGGCCCGAGACCTTTTTTTGTAACGAACCGATCGCACTGGTTGGAATATTGTAAGTGTTTGTGGCTTTGTTAAGAGAGGTTAATTTCTGTTCTATTTTGGAATTTAACAAATTGGTCAGGACCGTGTTTAGGGGTATGTAGTAAAAGTATTTACAAATGGGAACTGATAAAAAGTTTTTCTGTTTTTTTGGTTTGTGTTTGTGTGTTCGGGGGGGGGGGGGGTTATTTTATCTACTGTTTAATGAGTGGGTAATAGAGTTTAGACAGTCCATCAATTTCGTTTCTGTCGTTGATTGTTCTGCTGTTTTTGAAAATGTGGATCATTTCTAAGACCTCCCTAGCCTTTGTATTCTTTTTCTGTGTTATTACTTTGGTGTTATCAAAATCAAAATTATGTTTTAGTGTCAATTGGTGTTTTTAAGGCATTTTGATTTTTTGCGTATTTGTGACCTTTCAATCTTTTTGTAGTAAATGTTTTGTTTGGCCTATGTATACTTTGTCACAGTCTTTGCAGGGTATGTTGTATATTGTGTGTGATTGTTTTACTGTAGGTGTTGAGTCTTTCAGTTTGGTGTGTCGGAATTTTAGGTTTTTACCGCTTTGGTGTGCTATTTTAAAGTTAAATGGTTTAAATATATTGTCTAGTTTTTCGGATGATCCAGTTGTATAGGGTGTGGGGATATATGTTAATTCATTGTTTTTTTTTTGGTTTTGTTGTGGCCGTTTGTTGTGTTATAAATTTTATTAAGTCTTAGTTTTATAATTTTTTGTATAAATTGTGGTGGATAATTGTTTTCTGTTAGTATTGTTTTTACTTTATTTAGTACACCTAAAATTCCTACACACCAAATTAAAAGACTCAACACCTACACTAAAACAATCACACACAATATACAACATACCCTGCAAAGACTGTGACAAAGTGTACATAGGCCAAACAAAACAATTACTACAAGAAAGATTGAATGGTCACAAATACGCAAAAAATCAAACTGCCTTAAAAAAACAACAATTGACACTAAAACATAATTTTGATTTTGATAACACCAAAGTAATAACACAGAAAAAGATTACAAAGGCTAGGGAGGTCTTAGAAATGATCCACATTTTCAAAAACAGCAGAACAATCAACGACAGAAACGAAATTGATGGACTGTCTAAACTCTATTACCCACTCATTAAACAATAGATAAAATCACCCCCCCCCCCCCCCCCCCGCACACACAAACACAAACCAAAAAAACCAAAAAAACTTTTTATCAGTTCCCATTTGTAAATACTTTTACTACATACCCCTAAACACGGTCCTGACCAATTTGTTAAATTCCAAAATAGAACAGAAATTAACCTCTCTTAACAAAGCCACAAACACTTACAATATTCCAACCAGTGCGATCGGTTCGTTACAAAAAAAGGTCTCGGGCCCCCGATAACACATGTTACACAGAATGCGTGATTTTGAAAACCAAAAGAAACTGTGAGTTTTGTCATTCATTGTTCATTCATTGTTTCTTACTGTATGTAATGTAGTTAAACATCAAATTTTCAATTCATTTATACAGATTTAACCACTTTAATTTTTCCTTACTCATTATTAATCTAATTTTAAATTTTAACTTTAATTGTTAATTTAATTGGTAATTCAGTCTTTAATCTAATTTTAATTCTAATTGTTAATTTAATCGTGAATTCAGTCTCACAAAAGCAAACACAGCTCTCACGTTTTCATTGTAGTAATTCTTGTTTCTATTTACCTTACTGTATTGTAGTTTAATTCAAATTTTCATTTCATTTATACAGATGTAATCACTTTAATTGTCCTTACTCATTATTAATCTAATTGGTAATTCAGTCTTTAATCTAATTTTAATTTTAATTGTTAATTTAATTGTTAATTCAATCTCACAAAAGCAAACACAGTTCTCATGTTCTCATTGCATTAATTCTTGTTTCTAGCTACTTGAAAAAGACTGAAAAATAATAAAAGTCGAAACGTCGTAGAATAAAACATCATAATTCAATAAAAGGTCGCTAAACCAATAAGAAGTCTATTATTTTTAATATTAAGACACGGCCAATAAAATAAATCAGAAAAATAAAATTCTTATAAACACTAAATATATATATATATATATATATAACATTTGATAAATTATTGGAGTTTTTCGTCTATTGTGGCCTAGTGGTAAAGGCGACAGCCCGGATAGCTGTAGACTTGAGTTCGAGTCCCAACGTAGACCATATTTTTCAAATAAAAAATTTCGTATGATTTGCTTTGTAATTTGTAGACAGCAATGTTTACATCCCCACTTACTCTGCAATTACATACATTCTAATTTAATATTTGTAAATATTTCATATAAAAAAGCCGAAAAACTCCAATAATTTATCAAATGTTATATTTAATGAACGGCTAAGAAATTATCTAAATACTTATATATATATATATATATATATATATATATATATATATATGAAAAATTTTGTGAAAAACTTATCTGCGCGGAATGTGCATATATCGATATTTCACTGTTTTTTACAGATCATCAGTGCACCTTACCGAAGACAGACATGATATTCACTTCTATACTACGTGTATATATACGCAACAAATATATGCAACAAATTATAGCGACAATCGCATGTAAAATGAGATTTAATAATTATTAATTCTCATACACATGAAGTTCATATATATATATATATATATAATACATATATATATATATATATATATATATATATATATATAAGGTAAACTTAATAAGTCGGCGATTAAAGGTCTGGTTCATTATTTCAAAGTATATATATTTCAAACAACCTATGGTACAATTACATCATGAAATTTACAATTATATAAACGATTAAAAGGGTTGTTTTAAATATATATACTTTGAAGTAATGAACCAGACCTTTAATCGCCGACTTATTAAGTTTACCTTATCATACCAAGGTCACGAAAATATTATATTTATATATACGTATATATATATATATATATATATATAATATTTTCGTGACCTTGGTATGATATGGTAAACTCAATCAATCGGTCGGCGATTAAAGGTCTGTTTTACTTCAAAGTATATATATTTAAAAAACCCTACATGTTTCGGCAATGATGCCTTTATCAAGGATATAAAATATAAATGACAATTTATATTTTATATCCTTGATAAAGGCATCATTGCCGAAACATGTAGGTTTTTTTTTAAATATATATACTTTGAAGTAAAACAGATCCTTAATCGCCGACTGATTGAGTTTACCATATATATATATATATATATATATATATATATATATATTTAAATATTTCATATAAAAGCCGAAAAACTCCCAGAATTTATCAATTGATATATATATATATATATATATATATATATATATATATATATGTGTGTGTGTGTGTGTGTGTGTGTGTGTGTGTTGTAACTGTATTCCGGGTTTTCTTCCGCGTTTCTACTGTTTGGTCTTCGTAAAGACCGGTGCTGCTTTCCGGACGACGTTTCGGCACACATTTGCCATCTTCAGGTCTGCGATAACTGTCTGCTTCTGCTTCTGCTTCTGGTTGCTCGTAAACTGACGTAGTCGAGTTTAGGATGGTGGTTATATACTCGATTAGCGTTCTGATTGGTTACACTTGGTTGAGTGAGTGCGCGGCTCCGTGTCGTTGGGCCTGTAGCTGGAGTGTACTGGCTGGGTTGTGGTGTAGGTGTTTTTGTTTGTTGTTTGTTGTTGCCAGCTTCTCTGCTTAATACTGGTTTCCAGCATGGAAACCAGTATTAAGACATGGAAACCAGTATTAAGACCAAGATATAGACTTTGTATACTCTGTCTCAATGTTTGCTTAACATTTCTATGTTGTAGCACCTTCCTTGCCTGTTGCTGTGCTATTCGATCAAATGCCTTTTCTAGATCTAGTAATGCTAGATACAGTTCTGTGTTCTTTGATCTGTTTTTTTCAATTATTGGTTTGATCGTAAATATGTGATCTTGCGTACTTCTGTCTTTCCTAAACCCACTCTGCGTCTCTGCCAGTTATGTTTGAATTGCATTTCGTAGTCTTTTCTCCAAAATATGCTCGTACGATTTGGATACAACACTAAGCAGTGTAATACCTCTGTAGTTAGCGTAGTCCCTGCTATCGTCATTTTTAAATAGTGGTACAATTATTCCAATCTTCCTTATCTTAACCAATCTTCTGGTATTTTCCCTTCGTTCCATGCCTTACTGAATATGCACGTGATAGTTTCTATTCCGCTTTGTCCTAATGTTTTGATTAACTCCGGTTTTATATTGTCATGTGAACTAATATGAATTTCTTAAATGACAGTTACATCTAAATGGCAATGAGTTTTAGAAAATTTCAAGGTTAGAAAATTGGTAACATATAATCTTCCTTTCATGAATAAACAAAATTCCATGTTATCGTCTTTATGAGATGACACTAATGACATTGACATTTGACAATTCAGAAACGTGCGGTTAGGTTACGACATAACTTAAAATTCCATGCTGTTTTTTTTTTTGAACGCACGATAGAACGCTAGATGGGGTTATACGAAGCGTAACAACAAAAGCCATTATTAAATAGCTAATAAATTGTAAAGATATATTTCAACTTGTCAATTTGACTTATAATTATTTATTTTTCACTTAAGTATTATTAGTTCATTTCATTTGGATATGGTTACCATAAACACGGACACGGCCCGTGGGCGTTATTACCAGGCGATATAGCGCATAACGCCCGCTAATTTATTAACAGTTTTTAATGTTGTGTGAGTATAAATACGGCCCGAGAAGAACGGATATACATTTTACAGAACTAATAATTTGAATTTTTAAGAAAGTTTAAAGAAAGAAGCGAAACTTTAGAATTCTTTATTACAGCTGTCATTTAAAATACGTAAAACTTAATAGCTGTTTATTTTCAACAATTTCAAAAAAACAATCAAATTTTTAACATTATTTAGCAAAATTAAAAATACAGTTTTCGAAATGTCCTGATAAATTATGTGATCCGAATCTTTCCAAGTTTGTGAAAGTTCTTGGTGGGAAAACATCTCCACTAGTTACTTTGACAAGCCAGCAAGGATTTACGGATACTGGAACGGAATTTAATATCATGTTGGGTACTCTATTCTTAGAAGAAATGCTTTCCTCTTCTGCTAAAAATGCACTTTTCCATTTCCAATGCATTTTTAGGGTCCCAAACGATGCACCGGCCTCAACATAGTAGATGCGTAACGACTGTAAACGACAGGACAGTTCTCGGAACTTTTCCAATGTAATTTGAATTTTCCTCTTTTTCGTGAAAAATAAAATCTTATAAAATCTATGAACCACTGGCGTTATGGCAATTATATTCGACCTCAGAGCAATATAAAACCCATAACGCCCTTGATGCATAAATAACTATTACAAATGACACTTCGTCAATTCTCTAAGCTCAGATGTGACTTATACATATTGCTGTGTATTGTGGAAATTATTGGAGATACTCCTTCATCAATTTTCGAATAATTTCTTTCTTTCAAATTTTATATAAATTTTCTTTCTATTTGGAACATTTTCCTTATAAATATATTAATTAATTAACTTTTCATAAATTCAAAATCTTTTTCAATAACTCAATCACACCAAATCCATTTCCTTTTAACTAATGCTTTTTATATCATCCAGCAAAACCAATTTCAAATTCCTAATTAATTATCCAAAGGCAAAAATCATATTTCTCGCACAATCAATTTTTTTTCAATAGTATACAACATCTTTGTTGGGCCTATCTAAAATTCTTGACTATTAGCAAGTTCTGATTTCTTTTTCTTTACCTTAATCTGTCTATTAAAATTAAGTCTAGTACTTTTGTATCCAGTACCTTTATAATTAACATTAGGTCTAGTACGTTTGTATCTAGTACCTTTATAACTAAAATTTGGTCTAGTACTTTTGTATCTAGTACCTTTAAATCTCCTATTTTTATAAATATTTTTATTTGCAATATCAATACTTGAATTATTATAATGATAATAATGATAAGCTCGGTTTGGAAAGGCCATTTTACTTTTATTTCTTTGCATATTATTATTTTTATATGTAGAAACTGCCTGACTAAATTTTAAATTACGATGTCTTCTCAATTCAGACACCCTGTATACTTCCTTATTTACTTCAATCAAATATTTTAAATTAGAGTGTCTCCTAATTATTTTCGACTCTCTTTTCTTATTATAATAATTACTATCTAATTTATTAATTAAAATTTCCTTTCTTACCCCTTTTTTCCTTTCCCAGGGTTGACTAAAGAACCTATCCTGGATTCCATCTGTGGCATTCACTTTGTCAGGTACCATGTCCTCCCTGGTTATCGCAACATCTTGTATACAAATTTCTGTCTTCGGCAGTTCATTTTTAATTTCCGGCACAACCTCTAAACTCACTTTAATTACTTCCTCCATCACTTTTCTAATTTCTACCTCTTTCTTTAATTGTTTTCCCATTTGTACTATTTCTTCCTTATATTGTTTTTCCATTTGTCCTATCTCTTCCTTTGCTTGACTACTATTGTTCGATGCCATGATTTTGTCAATTTTTCTTTCCTTATCCTGTTGGTTTTTTAACATAATTTCCATCATATCTTCCCTTTTTCTTTCCATATCTTCTAATTTTCTTTTCATATTTTCCCATTTTCTTTCCATATCCTGTTGGTTTTTCAACATCATTTCCATCATCACATGCATCATGTCCTGCACCTTATCACTGATTCCTCCAAAGGGTCTTTCTTCATGCATGGCCCTCTTGTGACCTATTCTTTGTTCCATATTCATTATACGATCCATTTTTTCTATTATTATATTAATTTTGGTTGGATTGCACCATAAAAGGATTGCTATATCTTTTTCTTCTTTTGTGTTCGCCTCACGTTGGTTGCGCCATAAATAGGCTGTGCATTTTTTATTTCTTCTTCATTCGGCTCACGTTGGACTGCGCCATAAATAGGTGCTGTGTATTGTGGAAATTATTGGAGATACTCCACGGAACACCACTATAAGTCCGGACTAGCTTACGGAGAGTTTATTTCTTTACTAGAGTCATCTACAGTCTCAGGTTCATCAAAGAACCGTGGACAGAAAAATAAAATATAAGCATTAAAACAAGCACTCTTCCACAATATGTCTTTATTACAAAAAAAAAGAAAAAAGAAAAAATCTTAATCAAATATTAAGATAGCTAACTGCATTAATAAACAAAAAGCAGGAGGGAAAAGGATTGCGAAATAAGTGACGCGCTCGCAATAAAAAACCTCCAATTATACGCGAACAAAATTTAAACTAATTAAATGGTATGGAAAACTTTTAATTTCAATTGTTTACTTTAATCCCAAAATTCAAACGTCAAACAGATATATAAACTGTTATCACGCGTGTCTAAAACCAGATCATGCGCACATAAACATGAATATAAATTTCCCTCCAAATCCTGACTTCAACAGATAGCTTACACGTGAATAAAAAAAATCCCTCACCAAAAAATATGAAAATTTTCCTTACTATCAAATAACACACTATTAAACATATCAAGATTAAATCTAATCAATAATGAATATAACTCTAACAATCAATGCATTGAAATATTAAATTTTTAATATAACTTATGTTTTTAAATATATAAAAACTATATTTGAAACACACATGGCAGATAAAAGTTAAATTAATCAAAATTAACGAGTCAAAACCCTCGTTAAAAATCCCGCAATGAAATCAAATCACCATCAACCAATTACAAACAATAAACGTGATATTAATCAAAAATTTATAGTTAATTAACTATTTCTTTAAAATCAACCGTATCTACCAATATTCAATGTGTGTCTGAAGGTTACACCCCTCTAACCTCCTATCCGAAGCGCAAAATGCGACCACATGTCAAACTATAACTATTTTATACGTCACAGAGATATACAGATATAATCAAAAGAATCGGTCCAACATTAAATTAAAATAATTTTCAAAATATATAAAAATATCCTGCAAAAATGAAAGTACATAAATAAAATATATTATTCAAAATTATCTTCGGGGAAAAAAACACTACAATATGTCTATCTCAGCCGCTCATGGTCTGTCTAATACAAATTTTGTGTGTTGCTTGATATTTAAATACACTCATAGTTAGACACAATTATTAAATGGAAATTAAGGCCAATCCCAAGCATATATATTCACATATAAATATTGGAAGTTGATCCCTTAACTTAGTTGAATAGACTCTGTGAGAATGGTCAAATAGACCGAAGCAATTGTTGGAGTAGAAATTTAATAAACAAGTGAAACTGAACAGAAGTTTTTAATTTACCCAAGTGAACTATATCCTGTGTTTTATTGAATAATTCAGCCTATAGTTTTGATTATATTGTGGGTGACATACTTAATGTATTTATTTTCTGTTGTTTCAGGAAAAATCACAAAATATAAGACTACCGATTACAATATTGTGACTATAATATTGTGACTATAGCGACTGCATCACTAAGATGTTAAGCGGAGCGGATGTAGTTCTTATAACAACGGGTATCGTTGGTGTTATCGCCAATATCATTATTTTATTAATAATTGTAACTTCCCGCCAGAAGACATCAACGTACATTTATATATGTTATATTGCCATATTATCACTTTTACAACAATTCGTTAGTCCAGCATTTCATCGTCATTATATCAGTGATTTTTACACAGAGTTTAGCGACACTTTATCTTTAATATATTTTGTTTTAATAATAGGCATTACAGTTATATTTACGTTACTGCTTTTTATGAATTATTTCAAATGAAAATATACAAGATCATAATTATTATAGTACATTTAACTCTGATGGTATTTATATCTTTATTATATCATTTTACAACACGTGACGAACATAATATATTATTTCATTGTTTCGACCTTTCCTTGATGTAAATCCATATCACAAATAAATAAAACAAACATAAGATGTTTTAGATTTACACTTTATTAATAAAATAATGACAGCTGTTTCGCTAACACAGTAGCTTCTTCAAATTCAACTTAAGACTAAAGATACATACAAGATACAGCGTTAATCAGGTAGTTGACCCAAGTTAAAATTCTAGGAACTATTACATTTATATTTTGCTTTTTGAAAACTATACCATGTCCTACTTATGTGAGGTTTAAGTTTAATAATATAACATAAGCAACTAAGAAACAATATTTCAATGGGTGAACAGATTTAACAGTGGGGATGAATTCAAGTCTAATTTATCGTTTAGTAACATTTCTGAGTTTTTGAGTTTATTAATTTCTAAAGACTCTAAACAATTTAGTTTTCTACCTTTATTTTCTACATGTATGATATCGAATTGTAAATTAAATTCGTGTTCATTCTCTATTAAATGATTAGAGTAGGTTTAGTCAGTTTTCTTATTGATATAAGAATGATAGTGGTCTTGGATTCGTTTTTTAAACGTTCTACCTGTCTGTCCAATATATGTTTTGGTACATGATCCGCATGATAACTTATAGACTCCTGATTTATTGTCTTTGGTAGTTTTTTCTTTATTATTTTTAATATATTTGGCTAGATTATTATTAGTTTTATAAGCAATATTAATGTTTTCTTTTTTAAGGAAGTTTGATAATTTAAGTTGCTGTTGACCTATGTAAGTAAATGATTTAAACTGCTTGTCTGGCTCCACTTTAATGATCGGATACACCTCCCTTAATAATTTACCCGATCATTAAAGTGAAGCCAGACAAGCAGTTTAAATCATTTACTTACATAGGTCAACAGCAACTTAAATTATCAAACTTCCTTAAAAAAGAAAACATTAATATTGCTTATAAAAACTAATAATAATCTAGCCAAATATATTAAAAATAATAAAGAAAAAACTACCAAATACAATAAATCAGGAGTCTATAAGTTATCATGCGGATCATGTACCAAAACATATATTGGACAGACAGGTAGAACGTTTAAAAAACGAATCCAAGACCACTATCATTCTTATATCAATAAGAAAACTGACTCAATCTACTCTAATTATTTAATAGAGAATGAACACGAATTTAATTTACAATTCGATATCATACATGTAGAAAATAAAGGTAGAAAACTAAATTGTTTAGAGTCTTTAGAAATTAATAAACTCAAAAACTCAGAAATGTTACTAAACGATAAATTAGACTTGAATTCATCCCCACTGTTAAATCTGTTCACCCATTGAAATATTGTTTCTTAGTTGCTTATGTTATATTATTAAACTTAAACCTCACACAAGTAGGACATGGTATAGTTTTCAAAGAGCAAAATATAAATGTAATAGTTCCTAGAATTTTAACTTGGGTCAACTACCTGATTAACGCTGTATCTTTTATGTATCTTTAGTCTTAAGTTGAATTAGAAGAAGCTACTGTGTTAGCGAAACAGCTGTCATTATTTTATTAATAAAGTGTAAATCTAGAACATAATATATCTCTGTTTTGTACAATATTATTTATGTTTACGTTAATATTTGTTCTTTTGTTGTTATTTATTTTGCATGAGCATATAGAGTGTTTAAAAAAAGAGGAAATGTACTGACGATGAAAGTAATGTAAGACAAATTCTTGTTTTAACATATAACATTTCCAAAATTTGCGCTATGTTTAAAAACTCTGGCCTTACGTTTGGACATTTAACATTTGCGTTGACTCAAATGATCCGGTGTTCTTTTTAGTTGTACTATATAAAATCGATATTAACTTGATAAATTTATTTCGAATACGTTTCTTAAAAAGACCAAATCACGTTCAACTTGAACAGAATAATATTAACTAGTAATGTGAAAGTCGACCTACACAAACACTGGGTCATTAATAGGGTTGCACGCTGCCAATAGTGTTTAAGTTGGAATTTAAGATTATTATGGTACAATAAAATCCTATTTATAAATTGAGTCAACGTTGACCACAGTCGTCAAAAACTGATTAGTGAATGCCTGTCGTAAAGCTTTGTAACTTCACCCAAAAGCCTCGAGTCGACGCAACTGACTTATAATCGAGAATGGCAAGCCGTATTCATTGCATCCTTTGGGGAAAAGGATGTGTCTTTACAGATAAGAAAATGTATAAAACTATTTCAATTTCTGATTTCAAGTCTGCACCAGCAATTTTACTTTGAGCCTGGTTTTTATGTTTTAATATATTGAAAAGGGTATTCTGGCCAACTAAACAGTTGCGTTTTCAGAATTAACGTACACATTACTAAAATAATATATTAGTACACAATAGATATATATATATATATATATATATATATATATATATATATATATATATATATATGCCTTGAAGTCACGAAAATATAGAGGCAATCTCAGCATAAAATATAACAAAGAAGAAATAAATAACAAGAGTTGGCCCGAAACTAAACTCATAATTCATCTAATCGATAAAACAGTGGACTCAATCAGTCCGCTTTTACACCTCTATCAAATCTAAATTATATGCGGAGCGAGTCGGGAAGAAAAGATAAAACTTCAGCGCGTAAAAATAATTTAAAAAAACTCAAATGTTATCCGATTTTTATTTATTTCTAAGTTATAACGTAATCAAAAAGAAAAAAAAATTCCATACATTAACGTTTTGGTAATCATAGAGTTCTTATAATAAATATATGTTCAAAAATACTCCCTTTCAACTTGTTTCGTTATAAAACTAAATATCATATATTTATATGTGTTTGACATAAGTAAATTCGGGATGAAGAATTAAACTATAACATTTCCAATTTTATAGATATTCAACGTTCATTTTCAAGTTTAAACAACACTATAACATATTTTTATTAGCATATTCAAATTGTAAAACTTTCTTTAGGTTTTAAGAATCCTTTACATTTGCAAATTTATTTATTACCCACTTTATCACTTAGACCGCTTCTTTTATTGTCAAGGGTTATTAGCAGAGACCGGACACATCGGGTTGAAATGGACGTCATTACGACGGACGATATAAATAGTCTACAACATCTGTAAGTACATCACGCAGTTGTTGAATAGCACTATTCATTCGGTTAACTGCACACCTATTTTTTGTGTGCGCGAGAGTTTGATGACTCATCGCCCACGAGCGTACTATTGAACATTTTAGATTTTAAAGATTTCAATTTTATTTATATAATTATACTTATAATAATAAAACGGGTATATATTCGGCCACAAAATACGATATATATTTTTATTTGTTCCTTTTGTAGTTCAAGTTGAGTAAAGGAGTATTAATATTTACTAGCAATACTTTCTCAAGGTTCTTTTCTGTAAAATTTGTTCTCTTTGAATGAAATACATCCTTGTAAATAGAAAACTTCCTTTCTACATCGAAACTGGTTATAGGTGCATACTGGAAATATTCTTTTATTTCCACGTATCTTGCAGTTAGATGTTGTGGCATTGTCCCCATACCCAATTGCCGAAATGTTATTAAACATGGATTTCTATTAAACACTGCATCTAACTTTTGCCGAAGGCCACATCCGAAGTCACTTGGAATATTTTTCAAATTATTAATAGCCACATCTAATGTGGTTAATCCATCATTTAATTTCAGATTTTGATTTTCAAAATAAGTGATTAGTTTGGCAAATTTCCAAAGTGTTCGTGAAACTACAACTGATTTCTTTGATTTGGAATTTGTGTTAGTTCCTTGCACTCAGAAATACTTCGAGCATCGTCATTTAAACACGTAACGAAATTTTATAGACTATCGAAATTCTCTGCATAGAAACTAGTAGCTTCCAACCATGTTCCCCATCTAATTATTACTGGAGAGGGAGGCTGTGACAAATATGGATGCTTTTCCCTGTAAAGAGCAACTTTCAATGGTGTTTTTCTGAGAAATTTTTTAAAAATGGATACATGTTTATCAATTTCCGGAAAGGTTTCTCTAATATATGCACAGATTCTGTGCAAAGCATGTGCTACACAAGTAATATGCAGCATACTAGGATATGTTTCGCCTGTTTTTAACATATATGCAGCACAGTCACTGACAAATAAAAGTATTTTTTCTGTGTACCTGTCGTCCGAATAAAGCATTTGGTGCATATTCTCGTAAATAGTTTCCGCATCAACTGTATTTACAACTGTTGTTGATATTACATATGCGTTATATGAAATAGCTGGATGTAGTACACCAGCTACAATATTTACCACACAGCGTCCTAATATATCGACAGTTTCGTCGGCATTTATCTGTAGGTACTGATTTGAAATATGGCTTCTAATGCATTCTACTGCTATTAAGATAAAATAAAACAAATTTTATGAATTTCACTTTTTAATTATCACTGTAACGAGTCGTTTCGCACCAACCTGGGCTTCGTCAGACATATAACTAACTTATTTACAAAATATTTTTTATATTAAACACAAGTAAACAGTAACAAGCAAAAACACATGTTTTATTTTAAAAAATAGTCAGAGGGATGGGTGCTTTTTATTACGGGATGTCTATACAAAACTTTCGCTACGGTTTATAAAAAAAATGTTCTGTTCTTAAGTAATAAAACTAAAGGTTTACATTATATTACAGGGATAAAGAATTCTATGGAAAAATACAAAAATACTATACACTATGTAACTGTCTGCAAATCAAATAAATAGATTAAGTAAGGGTGAATTATTTGTTTCTAATTGATCATTTAAGATCTTGTCAGTTTTCTTGATTTTATTGATTTCCAGTGACTCTAATAAATTAAGTTTTTTGCCCTTATTTTCTATATGTAATATTTTAAATTCTTTGTTAAAAATGTGGTTCGTTGAATTGATATGAGACGCATATGAAGTGAAATTCATAAAATTTGTTTTATTTTATCTTAATAGTTATAATGGAATTTCATCAAGTAAAGGCCGAAACAATCATACATTCTACTGCTTTCGTGTAGCACTTAGAAACATAATATTTGCGTAAGGTTCATCAGGAACATTTCGACCAGTATATTTTTGGAGAAATGTTTTGATGGTGGGATTTTTAAGTTTACTTAATGGAATAAAGTGACGTTTTACGTGTGATTTCTTGGAATTTTTTAACGATATTTTACAGACTTTGCAATAAATTTCGTAATCACTGGCAATGGACATACACTTAATCCAACTCGCTATTATTTCACGGTGCCATTCTCGACCTTGTTCCATATCGTATCTGAAAAAGTAATTTAAACAATGTTCTAGCTCTAAATAAATGAAAATTAAAAATGTATTCGTAAGTAATTGAAACTTAACGAAATTCACTATGTAATTAACAGTTAGAACAATGATATAAAAGAAACTAACTCACCGTAATTTATTTATCTTCCGAAATACAAACTAATAAATAAAATTATTTTACTAACTCCTCAAGCTACTACGCTTATGAAGAAAGAAATTTTACTGTAAAATTGAAGTTATTGCGTCGCAATTCAATGAGGAAAAATAGATCTGCGCTTAACCGAATGAATACTGCTATCCAATAACTGCGTGTTGTACATAGCGATGTTATAGACTATATGGTTCATCGTAATTTCGGCCCGATGCGTCCGGTCTCTACTTATTATATCCCTGGCAATATCGGGTCTCCATTAATGATTGAAGCTGACGTTTGTCAAATTTTCGATATTTCTTTGCTTATTATTTGCCACATTGAGAATTAGCATGGACATACACCTTGTATTTTTCATCGTTCACTTCAGCCAAAAACACGTGTTTCTATCTTAATAGACGTCATCAGTTTGGCTAATGAAGTAAAGCTTGATGGCTCGCCTCGAAGGTAAGTAGCAAATTTTCTCTTATGAAGTGGCACCAGATAATCCAATGGAGTCATACGAAAAATCCCTTTAACGTAAACAGATAGAAATTATAGGATTGAGTTTCACTACTTTTTACTTTACACAGTAACGGTCGTTTCGCTTCACATGAACTTCATCATACATATAACTAACTTATGGACATGTCTTTACATAAATAAGCAAAACGATCGTTACTGTGTAAAGTAAAACGTAGTGAAATTTATTAAAATTTGTTGTATTTTATACCGATAATACTTAAAAATTACACTAAATATAAATAACGTGTTGGAATAAAAATAATTTTATTTACAAATGCAGTGTTTATAACACATTTGTAATAAATAATAAATACATTAATTTGTTTTTTTGAGATAAAATTTATCAAATAAAATAACGATTTAAATAATAAGTCTTATCAAAACAGAATTTAATAAGCATACCGCAATTTTGTTTTAAGAACAAATGCGATATGGTTTGCACATGTAATCGTAGAGTAATTCTGTAACTAGAAATTGTATTTTTTCTGCAAATTTGATTATAATAACATACCGAGCAGATAACGTAGTTTAGCAATAAAAGAATCAATTCACTAAAGCCAATTTAAGAGCAGCATAACTTATGTATCCAAGAAAATATTTATGTTGAAATACTTTCGCAAGAAATATATTTACGCACTTAGTAACTATTAGCAGAGAAATTTGAAAATATGTTTTTCTATTTTGCGTTCGAAATGAACTCATTATGAAACCAAAAACAGTATCGAAATGAGCTCTATTTCGATACACTTTTTTTCATTTTTCAATGTTGGCGTTGTTCGAATACAGAAATAAATATAATGCTGTCATTTGATTTTAAGAATTTATGTACATTTGACAGATATGATATATGTCCGTATTTTGCAGAAACAACGTCTGTATACAATTGACAACAACATATATATATATATATATATATATATATATATATATATATATATATATATATATATATGTTTCTATGTCACTCATGTTTATATATTTAAATGAAATATCAAGTAATGTTAACGAAAATTAATAAATAATATGTAATATAATATACTTCGCGGATAGCAAGATTTAAATTTGAAAATGTCAAGTATCAATGTGACCAACTGCATGCTTTATATAAAAATTAAACTCTGAACTTTCAAATTAAATAATTCCAATTTAAGCAATTTATTAATGTAAAAAACGCAAAATAGAAAAAATAGTATAAAAAACTCGTTTCATAAGGCCTTTTGGCGCACTCGCTCTTTAGAAAACTCGCCGCTATCGCGGCTCGTTTTCTAAACTGATCTCGTGCGGTAAAATGGTGCATTATGAAACTTATTTTTTAATATACTATTAGATAATCATTTTTATATGTGATTATGGAGCAAATTCCTAAAGCCATCTAATCAATATTTACAGGGCGATTTAGCAGAAGAGTGACTTGATAATGAAATACTTATTATAGTGTAAGAAATATATTTTAGTTGTTAATTTTTTATAGCCGTCTAGACAGTAATCTTTCCGCAACGCTGTAATTTATGTGTTTGTCTCGGATATCACATCTTTGTTTGTTCGAAATCTCTGCCTCCGAGGTATTTTTTATAATTTTAAAGAAAATTAAGTTTAAAAGAAATCACTGGGAGTTAGATCTGGTGAATATGGTGTATAATACAGCAATTTGTAACACAATTCGATAAATTTTATTGTAGCAACAGCGGACGAATGAGGAGCTGTATTATCGTGATCGAATAACATTCTTTTCTTCAATATATACAGTCCTTCTTTCTTTAGTTCTACGCCAAAACGTGTCGGCAAAGCAACAATAGTGGCCAGTTATGGTTTTTCGTCTTCTTAAATAACACGGGCCACCAATTAAATTATCTTTTTGCTGCTGACTATGATCTGACACCTGTTTTTAGTTAATATTGGTACGCTAACGCCAAATATGAAAGCCATTGTCCCTATCGCATCAAGTTTTCTTTCTACGGCACTTCTTGTTTGCCGATTTCAAAATTCTTGAAAATCGTTAGGTAAATGCAGCAAATTCTTAATTCAAAGAACTAAAATACATTTATATCATTAGTATAATGTACACTTGTACAATTATAAAGAAATGTATAGCAAGCGCCAATTAAGTTGGCGCGAGGAGGGGGTGTGCAGAAGTCGTTTTTAAAAACGTCCACCCCCACTTCTCAAGTAATTGTCAGAATATATTTGTCATTGACGTTTGACGGAACATAATGTCTTTGCTAGGGGATCATAAAGTTATACGCGCTCAGGGGTTAGAATTATCTGACATTTGATGTAAAACCAAATACAAATCTCTCTACTACTTTTAATCCTGCGCGAACTTACCCCTCATCGCGCCAACTTAATTCGCATTTGCTATAAGTCTATTAAGCTAATTCTATTCATTAAGTGAACACATCAGGGTTTAATGAGATTTTATTAGAAAGTATTGAACACTTAGGACTATTTAAAAATAAACAAGGGTGATAATACAACGTTAGTAACATGTTAGTTGTTAGGCAAGAAACTATATCATGTCTACTACTAGAAGATGTGTAAATAGTGCCGACTCGTTTTGCTACATTTGTGGCAGCTTCACCGTTCCCAGTCAAAGGGTAACTATTACTGTTTCGTTAAGAAAATGTATTTGGCTTATTTTGACATAAAACTTCCTGATCAGGACAAGTCATGGGCTCCACATAATGTGTGTAAACTATGTGTGGAAAATTTGCGACAGCGAAGCAATGGAAACGCCAGAAATGAGCTTTTGGCGTTCCAATTGCTATTTTTGTTTAGTTCAGACCTCCGGTTATAATAAGAAAAATAAGAATAAAATTATATATCCTAATATCGACTCCGCGATTCAACCAGTGACCCATTCCGATGAAATACCCGTGCCAATTTATGAAAAGCTTCTTTCACTTGTGTACTCGTATGCTGAAGACATGGCAGATGCTATTGAGGGGCAAGATTCAGATGTAGATAGTGACTATGGAGATATAATTTCTAATGATGGACCACAACATTTTACTCAAGCAGAATTGAAGGATTTAGTAAGGGATTTGGGCCTATCAAAGGATTATCGGAACTGCTAGCTTCAAGATGAAATGAAAAGAACTAACTCGAGTTAAGTTCGAATTTTTTATCGTAGCAGGGAAAGTGATCTTGATCTGGTGCTACATTTTAAAGAAGTGCTAGGTTTGCTAACTAAAATGGGCGTTGTACAATATGACCCAAATGAGTGGCGTTTGTTTATCGACAGTTCCAGCAGAAGCCTTAAGTTTGTCCTACTACACAACGGGAATGGTTTCGGTTCAATTCCTATCGAATATTGCGTTCAATTAAAGGAAACATATGACGGCATTGAGAAAGTTATAAAATTACTAAAATATACAGACCATAGCTGAGTCTTCTGTGTGGATCTTAAAATGGTAAACTCTTTACTTGGCTTTCAAAGAAGATATACCAAATTTCCGTGCTTTTTGTATCTCTGGGATAGTCGAGCTAGAAGCCAATACTGGATTCAGAAACATTGACCTCCAAGAACATCACTAGATGTTGGAGAAGAAGAATATTATAAGTCAACCTTTAGCCGACAGAGAAAAATTTTTCCACCTCTTGACATCAAACTTGGTCTTATGAAGCGATATGTTAAAGCTCTACATTTGCAAGGTAACTGCTTCCAGTACATATGTGAAAGTTTCGACGACTAAGTTACGAAAAAATTAAAGCTGGGGTATTTGATGGACATCTAATTATAACTTTAATGAGAGATCCAAATATCATCAACTCTCTAAATGAAGCTGAGAAAGAAGCCTGGACTTTATTCGCGATGGTCGGGAACAATTTTCTTAGGGAAAAGACTGATCCGCCTTCAGGGCGTCTAATTTTCCAAAAATTTCTCTCAAACGATAAAACCGACACTAAACATTGTACTCTTAATTTTCAGTTTCGGTTTTATCGTTTCAGAGAAATTTTTGGAAAATTAGACGCCCTGAAGGCGGATGAGTCTTTTCGCTAATAAAATTGTTCGCGACAATCATGAAGTCCAGGCTTCTTTCTCAGCTTCATTTATAGGGTTGATGACATTTGGATATCTCATTAAAGTTCTAATTAGATGTCCATCAAATACCCCAGCTTTAATTTTTTCGTAACTTAGTCGTCGAAACTTTTCACTACAACCCACTCGCCTCTCGCTGACTTTTAGAACGAAAGTACACGAAATGCGCCTAAATCTGTACTCTACTCTACGGCGATGCAGGAAATTTCGGCGCATGCATCCTTGAAAACCACATCAAGCCAAGAATATACAGGCACCGACCAAAATATTGTAACAACCAGTTCGGTTGAAATGTATACTTCATTAGGTATCTCACGTACTTTCAATCGAGAATCGCTACTTACAAGCGCATGGACTTTATTAAGTAATTCTGTAGTAGTTACTGTAAATGAGGATCCAGAATTTTCGGCATCATCCGTGCTCATGCAGAAAACCACTTACAAATCATTTCATGGGACAGAGCACATTCACGATGATAGTTACTTTTCCTCGCTTTTTTTAATTGTTTTCCATGCAAAAGATAATGCTTAATTAACTCTATATTTACTTACACGACAACGAAAACAATTTTCTTTAAATGAGTATAAAACACAACCTATCTGTCAGATTTGTTTGAAAATTTGACAGTAGATATTAGCTGGCAACATAATCAACGCAGCGAAAATGTTGCCAACCTTTGAAAAGTTACTCTTCCGTCAAAACCGCCCTCGTATAACAGGTTCAGGTTACGGCTTTTCTGTTCAAATTAGGGAGTACCGCAGGGGTTAAATCTCGGTCACCTTTTATTTAACATCTTCATCGCCGATCTTATTAAATCACGTATAATATCGACAATGGCTCAGTGTCATGTAGTCTTTTCAGATTCTTAGAAAAGTAGATAAAATTAGAGTGTGGGCGAGGAGAAATAAAACACCTGTGTGCCGTTTCAGAAGCGTGGAATTAGGAGAATTTTAACAAAATAGGGAACAGCGCTAAAATATGAAAATTATGCAAAAATTATTGAAAGATTTTGAATAACTGGAAAATATGGAAACAGCAAAATTTGAAAATAATGGAATCAAATAACTAAAATATGAAAATTATGCAAGAATTTCTGAAAAATGGAGAAATTTGTAAAAATTTTAAAATCATGGGAAAAATTTCTATAATATGAAAATTATGCCAGAATTTCTGAAAAATGCGGAAATATAGAATGTGAGAAATTTGAAAGAAATGGGAGAAAAATTGCTAAAATATGAAAATTATGCCAGAATTTCTGAAAAATGCCGAAATGTAGAATTATTAGTAAAATTTGAAATTAATAGGAAAATACCGGTAAAATCGAATTTTTAGTTGTTCTTAAAAGTTAGTGTACATGTGGGCACCTTGTAAAATGTCACACGATTCTTTGTATTAGCTTTACTGTGCCCTAAGTTCAACACTGCGTTTATTAATTTTACCTACTGAGGATGACAACTTAGTTGTCGAAATACATATTTAGGATACGATTATTAATTGTGATAAGGGGTTTTATAGCTTTTATAAACTTATTACTTTTTTCGTAATAAAATTATTCACCGTATTTTTTGATCACACCTCGTTTGTTATTGGTCTTGTTGCAGTTTAAATCTCCTAGTACTAATAACAATAATAATAATAATAATAATTATTATTATTATATTCATAAATAGGTAGTGAATAGAACATTAAGATCAAATATAAAATAGATAAATACATGAAAATATACTAAATGACTCTCTAACTATTATATCGTATTTGTGAAGAATGAACATCTCAATACATGTACGTATAGTTTTCTACTTCAAACATCTAAAGCTGACCACTTTAATATTATTTAGTACTATGCTGATAGTATTTAATTACTTGCATGTAGAAAACTATTATTTTAACGACTTTCGTATGAATAAAAGAGAACATTGTAAGTATCAGCAAAACACTACTGAATTCGAGAAATTTTGTTTGAGTTTAATAAATAAACAAGACTTTTTACAAAGAGTTAATTCGGCATATCAATCGAGTTTCCTTGAATTTCGACCTAGAACGTCAAGAATTTATTCTTAGAAAACATTATCGGAATGATACAAGTCAATATATCTACTGCGATAATGTATAAATACTATAAATGTATTATAAGAATTACATTTGCATAATTAAAACAACTCTCACAGCTTCATATTATTCTTGTGTTGTGTACAAAATCTACATTGAAAGGATCTGTGACCTTATTAAGGTAAATAATATTATTTTACCTCACTTACTGTATTTAGCATTACATTTCCTTATGTTGATGAAACAAAAATAGCAAAAAAAAATATCACATAATTTCCACTTTATTATCAAAATAGCACAACGATTATTTCGACACACAGTGTCTTCCTCAGAAGGAGTATTATACAGGTAATACAATTCCATCTGAGGAAGACACTGTATTGAAACAATTGTTATGGTATTTTACCAATAAAGTGGAAATTATGTGATATTGTTTTCTCATTTGTGTTCCTCAGATAGAGTACTATTCAGGTAATACAACACTATCTGAGGAAGGCACTGTGTGTCGAAACAATTGTTATGGTAATTTTTAAATAAAGTGGAAATTAAGTTATATTGTTTTTCATTTTTATTTCATCAACAGTATGAATTTTCATCAAGTAAAAGCTACTTCGATTTAAAATATTTCATTATATGAACATTAGCTAATCGTTCGGTTTCCAAACAAAGAAGGGATTGGTATGTGGAAAATCTCTAATGCCATTGTGTTACTGTCTTAACATACGCTTAACATATCAATTCTATTTAAAAATCGTTTCGACTCTTCTAAAATTGTTCCGTTAAATATTTCGGAAGCACGTTAAACAATTCTCATGTTTCTTACGTTTCTGAAATATCAAATACGAAGGTTTAATAGCATTTCGCTTTCCTAAAGAAAAGAAAAATTATAATTTAATCATTCTGTCAATATGTTACATGATATTAATTTAGATAGCGTTTCAAATATCGAAATTATGACATTTTTTATTCGTTTACTATAAATCCTTAGGAATAAAAAGTACATTCTTACTTACTCAATACTGCAAAAATTGTTGCAGCAATTGAAGAAATTATGAACTCCAGAACTCTCATATTCTTGTTCGGTTGTTCGTTTAGTTAAAATAAGGTTTTCCTACCTAATTCTCTATCCCTATATTTTTTGATATTGACAGTAAATTCCCTGTAAAATTACCTTCAAAATGGTACCAACAACGTAATACCTATTTACAGTATTCTAAACTATATTCCACTTTTATGGGAAATATCTTTAATACTATTTAATATTCAGTACGTCTAACATAGCTACATACAAAATACGTAATACAAAATTATTATTCCTTTAAAATTAAAATCTAGAGAGAAGCGTTTGAATTTCGATAAATGTGGCATGACCTAATTAACACCCTGTTTATATTTTTACATTATACCATCATGAAACATATAAAGTATTAGACCGCAAATTGATATCCAAAGACTAATTCGATGCACAATACCCATGTCAGCTTACGTCTTAAAACGTCAGCCGCTGCAACTGTAAAATTTCTCATAAAAATTTCAATATAACCAAAAGTAGTTGTCGGAAATATTATTGCAAAGGTAATTTCGGTGGCTATTGAAATATTTTCTAAAACATATAGCAATTATTTTAATCTGAAAAATCTGAAGGTTGACGCGTGAATTTGTAACACCCTGTAAATTCGTAAATAATTTTACAATACTCGCTGTGATATACTATATACGTACAGAAAAACTCACAAAATCACTCATATTTAAAATCAGTGAAAAGTTGCAACATATTCAATTGGAAATACTTTGTTATGTTCGAAGGAATGCTCCGATTGAAATGAAAACTTGCAACGATGTCGTGCATACTGCCCGACATATAAAACACTAACACAGTACACTAACATATTATTAATGTAAGCCAAGCTTATCAAATTTGACATGTCTTATTTGACTTGTCAAATCTTAATTAAGTTTTAAAGGCATTAGCAATGTATATATAATCTACGAAGTCTATAAGTGACAGTATGAATCAGGCGCGGCTCGCGATGACGTATTTGGGAGTGCAAGTACAATGATGCGATTTCTTCGTGTATTCTCGTGTACTAACTGTAACGTTTTCTTAGTAAACACCGAAAACACACGAGGCACTCGCATCATTGTACTTGCACTCCCAAATCCGTCATCACTAGAGTGGATCAATTCGGAGCGAAAGCAGACGCGTGACTAACGAATTAGTTCCCGCGTGCCCCATCGTACATACGATTACTTAGTATGTTGTTCACGGTCATCGTGTATACACGTATAATAGCAGCAGGAAAGTGTATTCTGTGTATTTAATAATGTTGAAGGAGCGTACAGTACAAAAACCGCTATCATCAAAGTTAGTCAATAGGTTTATTAACAACCATCCTAGTTTATCTTACAATGGCGTAAATGTAAAATCTTTAGTGTGCAATATATATATATATATATATATATATATATATATATATATATATATATATATAAACCATTTAACAAAATCAAATTTGCAACGCCACATGCATAGCGCAAGACATAAAGGTAGAGATACTGGTGCCGATACAAAATACGAAGTATTCTTATTTGATTTGTGTACAATGATGAGAAATAACTTTGGTGACGCATCTTATGTTAACAATATTTCATCGCGCTACTCCAGATTTTCAAGTCACGGAAAACGCATAAGACGGTAAGTTTTTATTGAATCATCTAATTACATACATTTTAGGTTTTATTTTTTATACGTATCATCGTTTCATAATCTAGAAAAACCGTCTTACATTTTTTTTGTATCTAACATAATAACAGCACCGTTCGTGATAGTATAGCTCTAGATATTAATAATGTTTCGCATGCGGGAACCAATTCGTTAGTCACGCCTCTGCTTTCGCTCTGAATTGGTCCACTCTAGTCATCACGAGCCGAGCCTTGTATGAATGTATTTGTCCCGTTTACGCAAATAAACAACGCCGATTTTATGCTCATAAGAGTTGTACGTGATTTATATGTCGCGCGGTGTACACAAGTAAATTGACTATAGCGCGCACCGATAAACACACATGTAGAAGCGGCGAAACGCTTAATGTATAACTTGCGGGGATAGCGAAGAGATGGGGTGCCAGTATATACACAGGTTATAGCGTTCACCGATATACACATACACAGTATACACGCTCTAGAGAGAGGGGAGCGCCAGAGCGAAGAGAGGGGAGCGGTGACTGAGCGATTGCCGCGTGATGGCATTCAAAAGCCTAGTTTACCCCCGTGGAGCGCCTTTAGATGTTTCACATTAAAAAGAAACATATTTTTCTAAGGAAGCTCTTTGAAATTTTTATTGATTTGTAAAGAGAAAATGCTGGAAATAAAATATCAGTCAAATAGTCACCGCGATTTAGTTGGCAGGTAAAAGACGTTTTCGAGTAAAGGCGGCTGAATTTCAAACATGTTGCCTTCGATGTCTTCCTTGAGTTGTTGAATCTTTTCAGCATATTTCACGTAAACTCGACTTTTCAAATAATCCCAGAGGAAGAAATCGCAACTTCTCGGCGGCCAGTTTTGTTCTCCAAAACGAGAGATGACACGACCTGGCAACTTTGTTTGCAAGTATGTCATCGTTTTGCGTGCAATGTGACAGATTACGCTATTCTGTTAAATCCACATGTCATTTACTTCTGTTATATCCAATTTCCGCCAAAAAGTGTGTCAACATGCCACGATAGCGAGCGCCATTAACAGATACGGATGCACCTTGTTCATCTTCAAGAAAGTACGTTCTGATGATCCCCTTGCCCAGATAGTACACCAAACAATTACTCCTTGAGAGTGTATCGAAAGTTCCTGTATGACATGTGAATTTTCTGTTCCACTGATCTGAGAATTCTGTTTATTGATGTAGCCGTTTAGGTGAAAATGTGCCTCATCACTATAGATGATTTTGTTGTAGAATGCTTCATTAACTTGTTGTTGTTCCATGATCCAGTTAGCGAAGTTTCTGCGCTCTACATGATCGGTTGGCTTTAACTCTTGTGTCAATTGGATACTCATGAAGGTGCAAATTCCTGGAAAAATTTGTTGGAGGGTGCTGCCATTCATGTCTAATTCCTGTGCGCGATGCTGAATGGACGTATTGCGATGTTCTGTGGCACTAGCTCTCCCAGCAGTGATGTTATTGTCCGACCTTCCTAAGCGATGACGCATGTCTTTTAAATAGCGGGCCGAGACGGACGATTACGTACGCCAAAATGATCTCGTAACTTGCAAATCGTAGCTTCCGAATTTTTACCATTTTTGTAATGTGTTTTTGCAATTAATAAAGGTTATTCCAAATTGTAACGTAACATGTTTGTAAATGTCAATGTGTTCTTGTGACAACTACCAATTCTGGCTGACCAAACAATTGAAAGACTGAACTGCGCGCCATTTAAATTGCAGGTTCTTATTGAGACACTCTTTAATGTAATATGGTTCTAACGACTTTAGATAGGTGGCGCTCGGTCAATATTTAAATAATTGACTTGATTCGGCTTTTACTTGATGAAGATCCATAATTTAAAGTAGAAATAAAACTAATTAAGTTAAAATCTTCACATTATTAATATTTGTTCGTAAAATGACAATTGTTTCGGCAACACAGTGGCTTCATCAGGTACTTACTATAGCACGTTACAAACTCGTTTGTTTCCAATATTTAAGTAACCTTCATATTTCAAACGTAAATAGCATCATATTATTTAAGATTGCAACATAAATATAAAATCCATTTCAATCACTTTTAATTTATCATGCTGTGTACTATATATATTAATTGTACATTTTCCCTTTCTGTTCCAGAGAGAATAAAAAAAAAAACATGAAAATATAAGATTATTGACTGCCAGCATATTCGCAAAATTGTGATTCCGTTCGTAAAATATTCTAAACATGATAAACGTATTATCAGAAGTGATTGTGATAATATCAGGCTGCGCTGGTATCATTGGAAGTATTATTACTCTTTTGGTGCTTCTACTTACACGTCAGAGAACACGAACAAGAATTTACATAAGTTATATTGCAGTATTATCACTTCTACAACAGATTTCTAGTCCATCGTTTCATGTTTTATATAGCACCGATGTCAGCGAAGAGTTTAATATTCAAATTCTCTTTAATTTAATATTCTTTATTGTAATAATTGGTACTTTACTTATTCTAACGCTATTTCTATTTATTGATTATTTCAAATGTATTGAGATTTACAACGTTCCTATTATCGCCGTACACTCCGTTTCAATAGTATTTTTAATTATTTTATTACATTTTTTATTAGCTAATCGATTACATGCTGGTCATGAAGGAATAATTATATTTTGTATTGTATTGACATCACTTATTTTCCTATTTATATTTATATCACATGAACATTATACATGTCTAAAGAACAGAAAACAAACAGATGATGAAAGTGTATTAAGACATATGCTTGTATTGATATATATTTGTTCCAAAATTATAGCAGGGATTATATTTTTATTTGAAACGTTGCTGAGAGCAATGTTTTATTATTATTTTAACGATATGACGGGTGCGTTTTCAATGAGTTTCTTGCAATTAGATCCAATTTTCTTTTTAATCGTTTTATTTAAAGTTGATCATAAGTTTTTTAAGGATTTCGTTTATTTGACTCAGTCGTGTTCTTTGAAAAAGTCTGAGCACGCTCAATTTCAAAATGAAGTGTAATAAATTGATACACATGCATCAACAACATTAACCTGTATTTTTTGTATAAAGTTTTTGTAATTATTTCATAATTATAAGTTAGTTACGTAAATAAAAGTTTCTAAATGAATCTTTGACTGTTGCTTATTTTGTTAAAGTTAATTTAAAAAACCCTTACCGCAAAATAGATTTAAATCCTACATGTACATTTTGACAACTAAGCTGTTTATCATCAGCAGTACAAAAAGTATTGCCCTTGGAATTCTAGCACACGCTTCACACAAGAAAAGAACATCAACATATCACCGATACATTAATAATAATTTCTAAAAATAAACTATATTTATATATAATGTGTTCATTTGAAAAGTCAATCTGGGTTACTTTGAAATTTTTATAGAATAAGACGCATATATGTATATTAGTATGTGTTTGTTGTTCCGTAAATGTAAATCCAAATGACATTTGATAATGTCAATCACAAATATCAGTTAGTGCATAAAATAATCGTGCGTCGATTCTGGTTTAAATAAATTGCTTCTCAGTTTTAAAATGGCTTTCACTTTAGAACATAAAATTTTTTTAGTCCAGGCTTATTTTCGAAGTGGTAATAAATACCTATTAGAGGGGCGCCATATATGGACCACCATAAGGATTTCCTAAAATATAACTCAGATTTTTAAAGTATAAACAACCTTATTTATTTTAAACTATTCGATAATTATTTGGTTTTGAAAAGAATTTAAATTAAAACAAAAAAACTTCAACATCTTAGAAATAATCTACATTTTTTATAATCTGTCATTTTTACGATCTTACTAAAAGTGAGCATAACATGGACCACATGGTTTCAAATATGGACCAAGGTGAACTAAGCTTAAATTAATAGAAAAAAAAATTGCCCACTCTATTATCAGGGCCTAGATGAATCATTGGTACAAAATTCGCAAACATAGAAGTCGACCACATCTTCTATGCCAGCACAATCTTCATGAGCTCATCGCCTACAAGAAGCACATTGGATCCATTTCTCTCCATGAACATCTTCAGAAAAAAGCCCATGACAATACAAGCATTTGGCGTTTTCATTTTGAGAGCGGTCGGGACTCTCGTCTGAGCTATCATGAACTATCATCAACTAAATAGTCACTCTGATTAGAAGTTTCAGAAGATGATTCTTTATATTTTGAGATGATGCTTTTTTTCTTTGGTGCTTTCTTTGATTTATTTTTAATGTTCAACTGTCTCTTTTTCTTTAATTTATCTGATTCCTTCTTCCTTTTAATCGATGTTCATAAATCTCGCTTATAAGGTGAAGACGTCAAAATCACTGATTTTGTGGCCTTTATTCCTCTATTACTGACAGTTTTCTTCAAATGTGGTATGCGTTGCAATACTTTTGGTGACAAATATATTCTAGTTGATGTGGAGGAACCAGCCACTGAATCATTCAAGGTGGTTGTCGGTTCCTTGGATTGTAGATTTGGAAGGTCACTTTCGTCAAATGTCAGAGTAGAAATAGGTGTGGAGTGGGCTTCCAGAGCTTCAACAGCATCTGCCTCAGGAAAATTGTTATCACCATTTTCAATAACTGGTGTTATCCTATCGTGGTGGATCATTAACAGATTCTTCTACTACTGGACAATCGTCGTAAATAAAGTCATAATCTTCGAAGACATTTCTGTTAATTGCGCGAAAACCATTTATAGCCAGTTCTGCACGCTGAGCTCTTATGTAGGCTTGACCAAATAATTCAGCTATGTCATAATGTGTCACTGCTTGTGGTTGCATTCGTACCCGCTTACGAATTTCTTCTGTCAAGTACTTTTAGAGTGTGGGGCAGAGACAATAAGCTAACGTGATTTTTTCTTTCTAAATCCACCACCCTGATGTTACGAGTGTGACTAGCATGGCCATCTAAAACAAGGAGAACCGGCGATGTAGCAGTTGTGCTGTAAAAAGTGCTCGAACCACTGAGTAAATAGTTCTAATTGTATCCATCCTGATGGATGACAGGCATGAATAGAACCAGGTGGAGCACCTTTCATCAGTAATGGATTATCCCGTTTTCTTGGAAATATCAACATTGGTGGGATAAATGTGCCACCTGCACTCATACATATGACACAAGTAATTGCTGATCCACGTTCTGCTGAAGTTGCAGTTCCAATTTGTTTTTTGCCCTTAAGTGCCAATATCTCCAGCATTTTTGATGGCACGACTGAAATACCAGTTTCGTCCACGTTATAAACATTAGTCGCAGGATACTGGAATTCATTCATACAACTCTCTAATACGTCAAAAAATGCATTTACATTTTCTTTGTTGAAACCTTTCATTCTTGATATTGATGTATCCGTTGGACGGCGAACTGATAGGTTAGGATGGCGCTTGAGGAATAACCTCAACCATGTTCTGCCTGCAGATTCTTTAGCTTCTGAAAACAAGTGCTCTATGTTGTTTTTCTTCGCTAACTGGTAAGACAAAGATCTTATGTCCCTGCGTGTTAGACCAAATCCTGATTTTTCCATTTCTAAAATATAATTAGATAGATCATCCTCCAATTCAGTAGGTAACGTCGATTTTATGCCAAGTTTGAGGTTAGTTATATCACAAAGTGATTCATTTTCTGTTTTTGTTAATCGTAAAAGTGTAGTTTTGGGTACTCCGTATGTTTTCGATGCTTTTAAAAAGCCCATTGTCTTTTCTCGTACAGCTTTAATTGCATCTGCCATTGCACTTTTATCCCACGCCTGTCTGGCCTTCCCTTTTACTTTAGATGCCATTCTGCATAAAAAACATAACAACATAAAAAAAACACAAGTGATGGTTTGTAATATGGACCACGGCTGCCAACACAACTTTAAAAATTTTCCGTAGTCCATATTTAAAACATGCCGGTGGTCTATATTTGAACACTCGTACATTTTAAGGTTAACATTGTTGTTAATAAAATTATAAAAACTATAGGAGATGCGACTTTATATGAATAATTGTACAATAACTCACCTTTCTCCTGGTCTAATTCACTTTCACATCGAGTAGTATTTGTTCAAGTGATGAGCTTACGAAGTAAAAAAATGTATCGTGAGTTGACGAAAACGAAAAATGGCTCCCAAGAAAACGTGCGTCTACGTTACGATACTGTAAACGACTAGTGGTTCGCGAGAGGAGTGCGGGTTAGTACGCACCGACTGTCGGCTTGATACATCCAACGTTATTTAAGATATGTCGGTGGTCCATATTATAGACCTAGTCCATATATGACGCCTTTTCTCTATTTGTTATTTATTTGTATGTATGAAACTGTCAAAATATACGACTTCGTAGGTTAAGTAGTAAATTTTAATTTACGACATACCTCAAAATGTTCTCAGTAAATCACATGCTCCTAGATTGACTTTTCAAATGAACACTTGATATTTATAATCGTATGCTGACCTGAGAATCATTATGTGTGACTCCTAAAGTTACCTAAGCACACCCTCTTGTACAATCGTTGGTATTATGATTTGATAATTCTGTCTATTTAATATTTTGGATTGGACGCCAGTAAGTCGAGGAAGTTGAGCACAGTGCTTTTTGTACAAGAGCATAACAATTAGAATTGAATTAGAATAGAATTGAAGTTATCATGCGAAGACTATAAAAATTGGTCAAATGCTGCAACAATACGATTTCTCAGTCCATGAACATTTTCAATGGGTGACGTATAAACTAGTGCTTTAAGGGGACTCCAGAAAAAAATATGTAGAGAATTCAAGTCTGAAGATACCTCTTCGCCCTATCCACCGATTTGGATACCCACCGTCTCAAGATCAACTAAACTGAAAATTGTAACGGGACTTCTTCCAACAGTAGCGGTAGCTCCTCTTCGTGAGAGCGGTGAGATACTTCTCCATTTAACCTCATCAGCAAAAAATATGGACCTATCAAGTGATCTCCAAAAATTCCGGCCCACATACTAACAGAGAATTGATGTTAATGACGAGTTTCCAATGTCTCGTGTGAGTTTTCTTCGGCCCATGTGTGATTATTATGAAAATTAATAATAGCGTAATAGCATGTATGGAGAAATTAGTCTCGTCGATGTAGAATACTTAAGCCAAAAACTGAGGATTTAGTGCGATTTTTTGTTGTATCCATTGACAAAAAGTCAATCTTTGCGGGAAATTCGCTGGCAGAAGTGCTTGTACCTGTTCTATGAGATATGGACACGACAGTTAATTGTTCAATATCCACCAATCTGTGGACTGACTTATGTTTAAGGCAGAGGCAATTATTATGGTGCTTGTAATAGGATGTTCCTCAATTTCATTTAGCACTATTTCTCCAACTTGTGGAGTTCTAACTGTACGTGGGTGACCGCTATCAGCCGTATGTTTTTTAAAATTCCCATTTCACTAAGACGTTGGTGAAGACGGGTAAATATTGAATGGTGCGGGATGTTACAATTCGGGTATCGTTCTTCATAAAGACGTGTAGCTGCACGTGAATTACCATTAGTAAGACTATAAGAAAAATGCATATCGTACAAATCAGCATTTATGTAATTCATTTTAGAAAACTTTGACAATACTTTAACACAATAATATTGAAATGACAAATAAATATTTTCCCTTCGAAACGAATGTTTTTGCAGAGTTATACTATACTATAACAAATGAATCGAGCATTTGAGACAAGTCGAAACACCCCCGGTATACTTGAACGCACTCACCAATGAATGCAACGGAGAATAGAAACTGTCATTTTCAACGATTTTTATAAGGTAATTTTGTTGTATTAGTAAGATATATTGTAAGAACTTTTAATTTACTATTTAACATTCCGTAACTTTAAAACTAAGTCGGTTAAGATATATATTCATATGAACTTTTATAATCAGAATAACCCTAGGAGCCAGCCTATAAAATTTGTCGCATATATTTATTATTACCCTGTATACAAGTGTCCCGTATCGTTATGTTCAAATTTTAGGAGTGTAAAGTAGACTTCATTTCAAGTAACAAAAACGCAAAACTTGTATATCCATTTTTATTTGTTTCAAAGTTACAAATCTGTGAATGTGGAAAAAAAGTAATTCTAAAGTCAATACAAACTGATTTTATTTAAAAAAAGTTATACGTTTCAATAACAGGCCTGCGATTGTTAACGTGGCATAATAAAATGTTATCCTAAAATAAATAAACAGTTGCAGTGCATACAGTAATTTCTTGGAGATCTACAAAAAAGAGTACTGGAAATTGATTTATGATAAAGAAGGTTCTTACTTATTTCGTAAGTGCTGAACCATGAATATCATACAATAAACAAATGTTCAAATGACTGTTAACGTTGCATTTTTTAATAAGGGATTACATTACGTTTCAGTTCATACAACAGCTTCTTCTTCTATTTTGGGCTGGACGCCAGCACGTCCAGGCACTTGAGCACATTGCTCTTTGTTCTATCCCCAATAAATCTCTCAGTTCCACTCTGTTAGTCTTGTGCCCTCGATAAAAGCCACTATCCTCCTTAGGGGAAGTTTGAGTACACTCGAAGGATCCAATAGAGAGTTCCTTCAGTTCCTCACACGTACATATTACATGAAGCCTAATTGCTGCACCATGAATATCATACAATAAACAAATGTTCAGATGACTGTTAACGTTGAATTTTTTAATAAAGGATTACATTATGTTTCAGTTCATACAACAGCTTATTAGTGAGTGGACACGTTTTCTTTATTCAAAATGCCTTAACGATTTTCTTCTCAAGGGTATGCGGACATGCATTTTGTGTATGGCTACTGTAACGGCAGTGCACGTTGAATACCGACATCGGTTTCCCAATAGACGCATTCCTCATTACAGAACGTTTCTGGAAGTACACAGACAATTTCGGGAATGCGGACTGCGTGATTATCTTTTCGACCGAGGAATAAATTTGCCAGCAGACTTAGAAGAAGAAGCAGTAGCTATTGTTACAAGGGTTCCAACTCTCAGCGTACCTGGAATCGCTAGGCAACTAGGAGTGCCACGAATGACAGTTTGGCGGATTTTAAAACGTGAGGGCTTATATCCATATCACTATCGCAGGGGACAGGGTTTGCTTGAGGCAGACCACTATCCTCCTCTAGTTTATTCTACCTGAATATTAAGACAGTCACGGCTTCATTTTAATTTCTGCAGCTCAGTCCTCCGGACAGATGAATCTACGTTCACGAGAAGTGGTGTTACAAATCTGAGAAACCTGCACAGATGGTCATCAGGAAATCCCACAGCTATACGCCCATGTAAATTTCAACTTGAATTTTTTATTAAAGTTTTGGCGGCTCTAATCGATGACTTGTTGATTGGTCCTGTCGTTCTTCTTTGGAGGTTAAATGCGGACAATTGCCTTCAATTTCTTATTGACGAACTGCCAGGTCTTTTAGAAGATGTCCCACTGAATATTCGACGAGGCATGGTTTCACATGGATGGGGCACCACCACATTTCGGAATTGCTATCCGAAATTAGGTTAATGTCAATTATCCTAGATGGATTGGTCGAGGTGGTCCTGTTGCATGGCCACCCAGATCACCCGATTTTAATCCCCGTGACTTTTATTTATGGGGGTACATGAAAAATTTAGTCTACGCGCAAGTTTCGAACACAAGAGAAAAGAGTTGTTGGATCGTATTCACCTGGCTGCCGAGCAAATCCGACAAAAGAAATACGAAATTAGGATAAGTACTTCTTCTGTTGGCTTACGGGCACAAGCCTGCATTCAACGATGTGAACATTTCGAAAATATTATTAATTGAACTTTTTTAAGTAAAATCAGTTCTTATTGACTTTAGGATTACATTTTTTTCATTATTTGACAATCACATTCATAGATCTGTAACTTTGAAACAAATAAAAATGGACATACAAATTTTGCGTTTTTGTTACTTGAAATGAAGTCTACTTTACACTCCTAAAATTTGAACATAACTATACGGGACACCTTGTATTTGTATTCCATTAATTCATATTCAATAAAGCTACAAAAATTTGAAATCTCGATTCCTTCGTCAGAACTACATGACGTTATTTCAAAATATAATTAATTATAATTACCGAATTTAGCTATGCGATTCCATAAATATTAGTTTTTCTTATAAATTCCACGCCTCTAATTTATTATTGAATGATTTATGTAAAATACTGTAAACTGTCACTCAGATTTTGACAGATATTAATTAATTTGCTTTCGCAACCACCAATTTTCATAAATCTCTTCCTTTTGTAGCAATAAATTACAAATAATCTTGAGTTATATTGATTTAATTATTGTGATAAATTTTTGTTGATTTTAATATATTATATTGTTATAGTCATATTGTTGTTCTAAGTTATCTCCAGTTAATCTTATGTAGATAAGCAGTCCAACGAAAGTGTGGGGTTCGTATTTCGATATAATGCATTTTCATACAGGACTGTTTATAAGCGAAAATCGATGCAGTGTGTTTTCACGCTAAGAGAAACCAACAAAAATTATGCAAGCGAAAACGGCTAACAAGAAGACAATGGTTCTTTTTTTTTGTCGGCCGGATCATATGACCACAATTCCATTAGAGAAGCATCGTATGTTAATGCCAAATGGCAGGCCACTATTTGTTTGCCGACAGTGTTTGAAAAAAGCGTTTTCCAGTCGGTATAGAAGCCGTATCGTCCTGCATCAAGGCAACGCGGTCGCTCACACCACAACTCAAACAATGGACCTTTATGTCACATCTAGAGTGAAACTGCCTCATACGGCTTAAAACTACGATGTAATTCTCTGCACTGGGTCCAGTATTTCAATGCCTAGTTTTACAGAATGCAAAAATACACGCATTGTCGAAGCGAATACTTCGAAAACAACGAAACTTAACCTTTTCTTTTCCATTATATTTTCCTTTGTCACTAACATAAATTCACATTTTTTAAATTAATTATTTTATTAATCTTTGACCTAGATATTTTAGTTAAACCTGTAATCTTTATGTTACGATAAGGTACCTTACGTATGCTGGATCAACTATTCAAAAGGCCAGTCCATAACAAATAAAGCTAGCAATACATACAATTAAGTCTTTACCTCCTTGTTAGTCATCAGAAAAACTTAAATTACATACTTTTCTTCACTATTTATTAGCACTTCACTTAACTAAATTAATAACACTGTTTATTGCCTAAGTTATCTAGTTTAAGCTTTTTAAAGTAGGCAAATTGCGAACACACATAAGAGTTTTACAAATTATTATTTCACGTACATTCAGTTGCCTAATGATTATATTAAAAATCTTATCTATTTATCTAAAACATACTGATTTATGACTTTTACAACTCAATCTTCTCTTTAATTACACAGGACTGTATTTTTTCGGTTGTATCATGTTTTTCGATTTTCGATGATGCGTTCCTATGTATGTTTGTGCGCTGAATCCAAAGAATCCGTCGCGTCAGAATTTTTTGCTAATCGCAATTTGTCAAAATGTGTTATATGTCGACAAAGAATCACAAATATAAGACGTACTGACAGATTTAAATAACGGGTGTTCAGAAACATTCGTGGTCAAGTGGGCTCTGAACAAAAAATCGTATATCTTTACTTAAGTATCTGATTTGTAATAATTATTAAATGTCAACTGTTGTCTGTCAAAAATTGTCAGAATCTAATATCGAAGATACTAATTTATATTTTGTAATTTTGAAAATGGTATTTACTAACGTACACAAAGCATTCATGGTTGAAGCATATTTTCGAAATGGTCAAAATGTCGATGGCCAGTGGAAGTATTCAATTTAAGCTTGTTTCGAAGAATTTCGAGATGAATTTCCCAACCTTGCTTTTGATTATAATACTTTTCAGTGTACACTAATCAGAATTTTCCCTGTTTTTCGACAAACTGGTAGTGTGGGACGCCAAGAGGGTAGCGGGCGACCAAAAGTCCGGACAGAAGAAGTGATTGGGAATGTTAGAGAAATAATGACTGATGCCCGTAAAACTTCAGTAAGAACTCTTGCACAACAAACCGGGTTGTCAGTTGGTTCTTGCCATAATGTTTTAAAAGAAAATTTACAGTTATTCCCATATCGTATATCTTGTTTGCAAGAAATCCTCGATATTGATTATCCGCGACGAGTAGTATTTTGCGAATGGTTTACAAATGATTTTAATGATGATGTCCTAGACAAAACTTTCTTTTCAGACGAAGCATGGTTTCATGTTAGTGATATGTTAACTCGCAAAACATGAGAATGTGGAGTGATACAAAGCCCAATAATTTTTATGTTGAAGCTCCTTTACATCCTCAGAAAGTTGGTGTTTGGTGCGCTATAAGTAGAAGAAGGATTATTTGTAAATTTTTTTTTTAATGGTACCTTGACTGCAGAAAGATATCGACAGGAAATACTATTGCCTTTCTTTAATCAACTTCGCGATGATGAACAAGCTTTGGGATACTTTCAACAAGATGGTGCTAGAGCTCACACAGCGGGGGAAACAATGAATATGTTACAAGAAGTGTTTGGAAATCGTTTAATTAGTTTGAAGAGCGATCATGAATTTCCTCCAACATCTTGTGATCTTACACCGTGTGATTACTATTTATGGCCTTTTTTAAAAAATTAAATATATCAAGTACCAGTGCAACTTTATATAGATCTCCAAGACATAATTATAAATAAAATTAGTGAAATTAGAAATAGTCCCATACTGCAAAATGTATTTAGTAGCATTCGGAGGAGGTGCGCAAAATGCTTGTAAGAAGGAGTGGACATTTTCAACATCTTTTATAATTATGGTCATTATTGTTGGTAATTTATACAACTACAATTTATGATATTTATTATAAGGTTGTAATCTAAGGACTCTACAAACAATTTATTTGTTTCAAATTTATTTTAAGCCATTTCTTACAATAATTTGTTGAATGCTAATATATTAAACTAGTACGATAACTAGATACTATTGTCACTATAAGATGAATAAAACCTTTACTTGTAAAGTTATTTCCTCTTAATTCTGTATTGTCTTTTTACATGTCACTATAGATTAGATGAGCTTTATTACACAAGAATGAACAGCATATTAATTGGATTATGTAATTTTTTCCAGTTGTCGCATGAAGAGGTGCTATTGTTCAGCAAGAATTCTTTAAAATATCAAAATACTTAATTTGAAATTTGCAAATTAATTACTGTTACCTTCTAAAATCATTACTTGACTAGTTTATATTAATTAATATGGAATATTAAAGTAATATATTTCGACATAAACTGACATTTGCGTGTATGATAACCTATAAAATTGTATTAAGTAAATGTATCAATCTATATCAGACATGACTTCATATTTTCAAGGACTACTTTGACTTCGAATGTTTCTGAACCCCGTTACATAGGAAATGCTGCCATCTGTCGGCTTATGATGAAAACGAATCGTTGATATCAGAAACCGGCAGATGGCAGCATTTCCCATGTATCTAAATCTGTCAGTACGTCTTATATTTGTAATTTTTTCGACATATAACACATTTTGACAAATTGCGATTAGTAAAAAATACTGACGTGATGGATAAAAACTAAGTCCATTCTTTGGATACAGCGCACAAACATACATAGCGCTCAATCCAAATAATGAACTTAATTTTTATCCAACACGTCAGAATTTTTTACTAATCGCAATTTGTCAAAATGTATTACACGTCGACAAAAATCACAAATATTAAAACGTACTGACAGATTCAAATACATAGGAAATGCTGCCATCTGACGGTTTATGCTGAAAACGAATAGTTGATATCATAAACCGGCAGATGGCAGCACTTTCGCCATTAAATAAACGTAATGTACTTCTAAACTGTCAGTGCTGGTACGTATCCTCTGAGATCATAAACGTTTGTGTCGGCGAATATACGCTATAAAGCAAACATATAGTGTTCGAAATGGCGTCAAGAGGTTGTAAAAAATCAGCAGATTCCTTTTGTTACATTTGTGGTGAGTTAATGGCATGGCAAAAAAGTTCAGAAAGTGAATCAAGTGAAGAAACCGAAGATAACGAAGAGGAGTACGAACCTGGCAATTCTGCACTACAATCATTTACATAACCTGAATTTAACGACTTGTTCGCGACTTACATATCACCAAAAAGGCTTCAGAATTGCTTGATTCGATGCTTAAAGAAAAGAATTTGCTCGCAGCTGACAGTTCGTTTTCCTGGTTGATGTACAGAGAAAAAGATTTTATTCCATCTTTTTCCGAAGAAGGATAGTATTCTGCAATGATGTGTGTGGATTGTTTAAGACATTTAACATTCCGTACGAAAGCAATGTTTGGAGACTATTCATCGACTCGTCGAAACCAAGCGTTAGTCCCGCTTCACAACGGAAACAGATATGCATCCATACCCATAGGGAATTCTGTACAGTTAAAAGAACGTTACGACAATTTACAATTTGTTCTCCAGAAAATTAAGGATGATGATCATAAGTGGATCATGTGTTTTGATCTCAAAGTAATATCAATTATCCTTACACAGCAAGGCGGATACACAAAGTTTCCTGTGTTTTTTATGTGAATGGAATAGCAGAGTCAGGGAAAATCGTTGGAAAAATTGGCCATAACAAGTTTCATTGGAACCTGAAGTAAAAAAATGTGCTCCTAAAACCTCTCACCGAGTCGACGAAAGTTCTCCTTCCACTTCTTCATATTAAACTAGGCTTGATGATGCAATTTGTGAAAGCCATACCAAAAGATGGTAAATGCTTCCAGTACATTTGTAACAAATTTCCAGCTTAATCACCACAAAATTAAAACAGGGTGTCTTTACGGGTCCGGACATTAGAAAACTGTGCAAAGATGGAAATTTTGAAAAATAAATGTAGGTTGCTGAAACAGAAGCCTGGGTCGCCTTTAATGACGTAGTGACCAAGTTTCTGGGCAACAACAACGATCCCAATTTCAAGTCTATCGTTGAGACTATACTGTAGATGTACCAAAATTTAGGTTGTTCCATGTGTTTTAAGCTTAGTTTCCTACATTCACATTTGGACCACATCCCTGAGAATCTGAGTGCTGTTAATGAAGAGATGCGTGAAAGATTCCATCAGAACATCAAAGAAATGGGGAAGCGTTACCAAGAAAGATGGAATACTACAATGATGACTAACCATTGCTGGAATTTGCACCGAGATGAACCCAAAAGAGCACGTGCACGGAAAAGTCTGAAACTGGCTCTGAGCATGGCTGGTCTAAGGAGACGTCGACACAACGACTAAAATTGCGAGTTTCTTTATTTTCTATTATATTCTGTTATTATATTATTGTCTATTATAAGCCGCAAAATAATAACATTTATACGAAACAAATCTATTTCACTCTGTCATTAATAGACTCGGTAAAGAGGGGCAATTTCCAGTGCAACTCAAGCGTCCGTATCAAAGCACACTTGTTCAGTATTATTCCACTGGTCGTTGTGAGTGCATGTCAGTACACATATTCTTAGAAAATGTGGCATTTCGGTACGTTTCGGAAACGGCGTATTTCGAAGAAACTGGAAAACGTAATAGCGAGTATGCTGGATTTAGAATACGAAGGCGATAGAATTAAATGTGTAAGGTGCGACGACTATTTGACGTATACCAGCAGGTGGAAGTGTGAACGCCACCTAAAAAGTATAAAACACTGTTTTGCAATTCGTGGCAAACGATATAGCGAACAATTAACATTTGATATAGGTTTTTGTTTTATTATATGTAATCTACCGTTCACTTTGCTAGACTAGAAAGTATTTGTCTCCTTGTGAAGCAAGTATTCGGATTATACATTACCAAGTCGGACATCGGTAAGAAACGTTATGCCATCCGCTCGTGACTATGTTGAAAGAAGAATTAAAGCAGAATTGAAAGATAAAAAATTATGGTTATGTGTGGACGAAACAACCGATCGGCAAAAAAATTCTGTGGTGAATGTGATGGTACGTACAATGGAATAATTTAAACTGTCATCCTCAATCTTATTTGCTTCCAAAAGAGTTGCAAAATGTACTAGCGATGAAATTTTAAAAGTGGTTTTTTGGTGCATTGAACAAATTACAAGTTTGAACAAACCAACTTTTAATGGTTATGAGTGACGTTGCCGCTAACATGCTTTCCTTAGGCCGATCTCTTAAAGAAGAGAGTGGTAATCTATTACATATAACATGCAAAATCCATGCTTTAAACCTTGTGGCGCAATTGATACCTAAATGTTATCCACGAGTAAGTGATTTAATAGCTCATACGAAGGCACTGTTTCTAAAGTCCCCAAAACATACAAGAAAAATTCACGAACTGTGTCCCAAAGTGCAGGCGATTACTACGCATTGGGATCATCGTTAGAGGCTGCGTTTTACTACTGCGAACATTTTGATAATGTAAAGGAGTTAGTTTTACAATTCGAGCCGAGACACGCCGAAGCTGTCAAGAAAAGCCAGAAAATATTTCAAGACAGTCAGATAAAAAGTCATTTGGAAACTATTCGCAAGAACTACTATGGACTAGCGGAGGGAAGTGTTTCAGTATTTTCTTCTTCTTCTGTTTTAGGTTGGACGCTAGCACGTCCAGGCACTTGAGCACACTGCTCTTTGTAGTATCCCAAATAGATCTCTCAGTTCCACTCTGTTAGTCTTGTGACCTCGATAAAAGCTACTATCCTCCTCAGGGTAAGTTTAAGTACACTCGAAGGATCCAACAGATCTCTCCGAAATATTTCTGTCTGAGTTCCTTCAGTTCCTCACACGTGCATATTACATGAAGGCTAGTTTCCTCCTGTTTTTCACATCTCTTACCACACCAGGACTCGCCAACCAAGCCCATGCTGTACAAATGCTTCCTTAAAGGACAATATCCGGTTATTAAGCCGGTAATTATTTTAATTTCTCTTTTGTTACTACGAATTATGTTGGCTGAAAACTTTCCGTCCAGCTCCCTTAGTAGTGTTTTGGTATGGTGTTGACCTTGCGTTAACCTCCATTTATTTTTATGTTCTTTTTCTAGCCATAGCCAGATCTCCCTTTTAGCGGAATCCTTAGCAATTCCACATACAAGTTCTGGTTCTATTAGTACCTTCTTTGGCCAGTTCGTCGGCTATCTCATTGCCTTTAATTCCCTCATGTCCTGGCACTCATATCAGCGACACAGTTTTGTCTTGTGCCAGTTTATAGAGGACTTGTTTACAATATTTCACCAGCTTAGACGTGGTAGATGGGTTGTGTTTCAGTATGTTATATAATATATTTTTTCTACAAAAACCGTTAAAAGTTGACATTTTGACACGGCTAACCTTAATTAAAAATGCGATTTTATAGCGTAGCGTGTTAAAAGTAGTTGACTAATTGACATGACAGTTTGTCAAAAATGACAACATATATTAAACTGATTGAAAATTACATATTTCTTGGATAATTAATATTAAATGTACAGTTTGTGTAATTCGAGATATTCTCGCTATTACTTCATTTTCTTTATTAAAATACGAACTCATCTTTTGTATGAACTGTGACTTAATTTGACGTAATTTAACGGTTGCGTTCAGTTGTGTCAAAACGTATTCATGAGCTGTCAAATTTGGTGAGTGGAGTTTCATTATATTTTATAATAAAAATTGTGTTTGTAGAAAAAATATTGTACGACACGTGTTAAAAATGCTATTTTATTTCACTCGTAAATTGCGACACTCGCTAACGCCCGTGTCGCAAACTTTTACTCGTGAAATAAAATCCCACTTTTAACACTTGTTTCGTAAATAACTATTTCTCCCGACCGAGAATAAAGTGTCATCTTATACATCTGACAATTGACATATATTAGACTACTTTATTCTCTAGGGAATAAAATATTCGATTTTCCCTAGGGAATAAAGTGAATACTGTAGTGAATGACTTTTGGTTCATTTATTTAAGTCAAAATTAATTTAACTGTCAGATTGACGAAGCATTTAAATATATCAATCAATTTTATTTTGTAATCGTAATAGTAACATTAGATGAGTTTACAATATTTATATATAGACTACCATCTGATATCTTAACTTGGCGGTTGCTTACAGTAGTGCTTGTGCAAGGTTCGTTCTCATTTACTTGTAAAATTTTTCTTGCGATATGAAGTTTATTCTCCTCGTACGTTTCTATGTAGCCCTCTGCGACAGTACCTGTGAACAGTTTCTTTTATATTAGTAGCCCAACGAATGTAAACATGATAACTACTTGACTTCCAGCCACCATGTCTTTTAACAGTAAGAATATCAACCCCACTATTTGCTAAAAGACTTGCAGAAGTGCGTCTCAAACAGTGGCCTGTATATAGGTCGGGATCAAGCAATTCCAAATACGCTGCAATTACCGATGGTATTTTTCCTAGCTATTCAAGTTTGTGCATTTTGATACGTGACAACACAAACTGACAGATATTAGAACGAATACTGCTGTAATTGTTTTGTAAATTGTCAAAGTCGTTACCAAGGCATGTATGATAAAAAAACACTATACTGGAAAATTATATTAAAATTCAAAAATGTCTAGTCCGGGAATATAAAACGAACCCTTGTACATTGGCAAAATTGTTCAATAGATATTATTGCATTATAATAAAATACATATTTTTATTAAGATCACTATATGAAGACTATTTACGAAATTATGTTTTTATTGTGATAATCGAGCATCGTTCAATTCTCGTCCAAACACAGATAATTTATGCCCAGACCTGCTTATCGTAATTTCATTTATCAACATATTTGCCTTACCAATGACGATAAAATAGCATCCTGTACTTACTTAGTTGTATTAAAACTTAAGTTGTATTCCACACAAAGAACATACATCTTTATTCAGAGTGTCAATAGTTCTTTAGTTGTAACCATATGTGCGGTGTTATTGTGAAGGTTAGTCTCTTTTATTTATTTAATTTTACTTGAAGACATTTTTATACCCTTATCCCCTTATTAAAGTAAAGTCTTATTAAAGTATATATTTAATTTTCTATTTCAAATTATGTGAGTTTACAGGGAAAGTAATACTAATATTTAAGCAAACGAAAATTTTTATTTCATTTGTAAAGAGAAACAATTTCATTCCAGAAAATTTTAATTTAAAAATTTATGGACCGTATGGTATTTGGTGTTTTAATAGAATTATAGATTTCTTTTCGAATTTACAGAGCAGTGTCTGCCAAGTTCATGTTTTTATTAAACTTTTACTGAATATTTCGTTTCCAATTCGCAAGAATATAAATTTTTTTTTGAATTAAGTATATTTGGATATTTTGATGTTTACTTGAAAGGAAATAGTGCCTTAGGTCACGTCGTAATTATTATATTGATTAAAAGTGAAGATTAGAACCGTAGTTTTATTTCTATTTTATATTATATTGTATTTTTCAATGTAATTAAGTGAATTACTTGTCGAACTTCGCTCTCAGTGAAAGAATTTAGAACGTAAGACAGTCAATTTCATAATACACAAGGTCGGGTTGATTAATTCACGCGATCGTACAGAAACAAAGGAATAATTTAAATAAACATACTTTATTTTTCTACATTATCTCCTCTTATTTCCATACATTTGGTCTATCTGTGTTCAAGCTTCTCCATTCCGTCTCGAAAGTGATTTTCTTCTAACCCTGCATAGTATTCGTCCACTGTTCAAGTTAGCTTTTTATTTGCGCAGAATTTTTTACCTCCTACAAAATCTTTTAATTTAGGTAATAGATGAAAGTCGGATGATGCTAGGTCTGGCGAATGTCCGTGATGTGGCACTTACTCGTACGTTAATTCCTCAATTTTCTTTGCTACAACCGTACTGGAATGCACAGGCGTATAATCATGGTTAAAGAGCTCTTTTTTCTTGGCTATTCCTGGACGCATTTAAGCAATAGCGATCTTCAAACGATCTAGAAGATTTGCATAATATTCGTCGTTTACGGTCTTGTCCTTTTGAAGGTAGTTTATCAATAATATTTTGCATCCCAGAATACCGATGCCATGGCCTTGCCCGCCGATAAAAATGTTGACTTTTTTAGAGTTGGTTCTCCGCGTTCGATCCACATTTTCGACTGTTGTTTAGTTTTGGGTGTATATAATGAGCCCATGTTTCGCCACAAGTAAAAAATCTGTCGTGTTGCGTTTAAAAACTTCTAAATTATTCATCGATAGAGCGAACACATCTTCGGTCCTTTGTCAGTAAACGCGACACCTATCTTGCCTATCTTTTATCATATCAAGTTCTTAGTGCAAAATATAAATCACCCGTTGCTTTGAAATGCCCACTGCCTCTGCTATTTCTAATGCTTTCAATTGTCGGTTAATTAGCAAAAAATTAATCTTTATTCACCTTTTCTGAACTTGTAGCCGTTTTCGGCTGTCCATTGTGGGGACCATCTCCTAAACTGCTCCTGCCACGCTTAAATTTATTTCCCCATTTTCTTACGGTTGTATACGAAGAACAACCCTTATCCCGCGTATTTCGATATAATGGATATAATTGGATATAATGGAGACACGCCTTCCCTTAAGAGATATTTAATCACTGCAATGTTCAAAATGATCTATTTACACTTAATTACTAGTAGGTTAAACTGACAAGGTATCGGTTGTCAAAATGTGTGTTTTTTTTATTTCATGCCCTAATCTAGGCGATCACACCAATAAGTCAACTTGCTCTCGTAAAAATTAATTATTTAAAATTTCCTATTTTAATAAATTAGTTTGGATTTAATTATGAAATCGATAATAATTAATACTGAAACTACATACAGTGACAAGCCAAACTTAGTATCTTTAAATAGGTTATAAATATGTCCATCCAGATAATTTAGGTAGAGGATCGACATATTTACAATAAAAACAACAATTATTATTGTTTATTAGCTTCATTATTTTGCTATAGCTTTAAATAATTAACAAAGAGACTTGATTTGTATCTATTAATACTTTTTATCGAATTCTCTACCTTACGAAATCTGCTATTCTGCTCATAAGCCTCTCATAACAATTAAAATCAAAATACGATATTGTATTGTAATCAACTAAATTTTGTTAACAATATTAACGATCTTGAAGGATGTCTTAAACATTTTGGTGAAAAATAATTTATGGTGAGCGTTATCATGATGCAGTACGACCATCTATTATAGTCGATTATTACTCTTGAAGGTAAAACGTCTTTCTTTGGACACTGTAGTTAAGTAAAAACTCAGAAAAGGTACAAAACCCCTTATCACATCCCAAATATGTCTTCTTCTTCTTCTTCTTCTTCTTCTTCTTCTTCTTCTTCTTCTTCTTCTTCTTCTTCTTCTTCTTCTTCTTCTTCTTCTTCTTCTTCTTCTTCTTCTTCTTCTTCTCTTCTTCTTCTTCTTCTTCTTCTTCTTCTTCTTCTTCTTCTTCTTCTTTTTCTTCTTCTTCTTCTTCTTCTTCTTCTTCTTCTTCTTCTTCTTCTTCTTCATCATCTTCTTCTTCTTCTTCTTCTTCTTCTTTTTCTTCTTTTTTCTTCTTCTTTTTCTTCTTTTTTTTTTTCTTCTTCTTCTATTAATCTAGGCGGCTACTAGGCGCCTTCTATGTCACAGTATGCAAAATATAAAATACATCTCCCGTATAACCATGCATCGAGATTTAACTCAACCAATTACCCAATAATTAAATAGACTAATCTACTCATAGGTTTATAGTAACTAATATTAAGCTCACTTAGTCATAGTAGGATACCTATGTTATCTTAAATTGAGAATTGAACTAAGATTATTCTCTCAAGTTTCATAAATATCTGATTATTATACTTATTGCCCAATAAATACATGGACAGATTATACGAAAAGTGGGAAAAGATGTTGATCATATTAGTTCCCTTAGATCAAGTTCTAAGAAGTGACCGATAAGAATTTTCCGTAGTTATAAAGCGCACAATAGTAAAGAACAAAATGGTAACGAATTATTAGAAGTATTGGAAAGTGCCTAAAAACAACCGATCCTGTAATAATAGAAAACAGAGGTTGTGTCAAATATATAAGTAAAGTAGGTCATGTATGAGTATAAAAGCAACTGGAACAGCAAGCAAAAGTGTTGTTAAAAAAGAAAATTGATTTTTATGGCAGGAAGTGTAATTTAATAGAACAACTTGCCAACTTTAAGTCTACATAAGAAAAAACGAGAACTTTTCGCGAAGGAATAGTATCATTAAACCCTACCGAAGTTTTCCATAAACAGACAATATAAATAAAAGAAACTTAAATACACACGCTGGCGTAGATAGTGAAAAAGTACCTTGGATATTGAATTACTACGTTAGTTTAGTCAGAATTTTTTTGAAACATACAAGAAATACATTGGAAATATTGAATTACTACGTTGTCAGAATTTTTTTTGAAACGTACAAGAAAGTAAGGTAAGTTAGGTTTGGTTATTAAAAATAAGCACCAATTCACGAGAGGTTTTTATTATATACAACTTAAAGCAACTACTTTCAGCTATTTTTCTATATACACTCAGCGGCAGAATTAACCGCCCGCCCTATGTTTTGTTATTTTGTTGGAGATTTTCGTCAATTTTCGATATTAATTGACATTACATAACACTTTGACAGTTAATAATTAAGTTTAACTGTCATTCTCTGTGTATTACTGTCATTCGTACGCTTATTAGTAGTTTGGTTCAAATTTGACTTGCTTAGTGTTAGTGTATTTTCGTTTTCTTTTTTATTAAACTTATTTAAACTTGTTTAGTGTTGGTGTATATCTTTTCAAATCGGTTTAAGTTAAGTTCAAAAACATTTTTAATTTGAAACAATGGCATTGAGCGCAAACTTCGAAGCCAAGGCTGTGGTTCTATTGGATGAATGTTACAGTCAACGTCGTATTGCTGGAATACTTGGTGCTGCCCGTGAGATAGTCAGAGATGCCATCAGGCGGTTTCGAGAGACGGGTTCTTACACCAGAAGGCCTGGTCAGCTGCACTTCCATGAGGGATGATCATTTTGTTGTAAGCACGATTTTAAAAGATCGGTTTTGTACTTCGCCCTCATCACAAAACAGCTAGACTCCGTTTTGTGCGGGAATACAGTATGTTGAATATGATTCAGTGGAAGAATGTTTTAATCTCCGACGAAAGCAGAATTGCTTTAAGAAATCCCGATGGTCGCCAGCGTGTATACAGACGTCTAAACAAGCGGTTTGCTCCTTGTTCTCTTGTTTAAGCTGTAGGTTACCGAGGAGGCTCTATAATGGTACGAGAAGGAATTTCTTACGAGGCTCGTATGGATCTGGTGATTTTTGATAGAGGCGGTGTAGATGCTCACAGATATGTACAAGAAGTTCTTCAAGATCATGTCATTCCGTTTGCGCCGTTTATTGGAGACAACTTTGTTTTAATGCAAGACAACGCACTCTGTCATGTCGTTCGAGTGGTTTTACAATACCTTAATCAAGTTGACATCAGAACTTTACCATGGCCAGCAAATAGTCCAGATATCAATTCAATAGAATACATCTGGGATAACCTGAAAAGTCGGATTCGAGCACGGAGACCAACTCCAACCACCATTAGAGAGCTGAAAACTGCTGCGTTGGAAGAACGAGAAAATATCCCACAAGTTGACATTCAAAACGCCATGGATATACCTCCACGCAGAATCTTTGATGTGATTAGGGCACGGGGGAGTAACACTCATTATTGAGGTCAAGTTCGTTAACAACAATACTTTTTTTCCATAAATTTCATGCATTACTTCCTTTTTCAAGATGTACTTCGATATTAAAAACAGAATTACAGAAATCTCCGAATTAATGACAAAACATGGGGTGGGCGGTTAATTCCGCCGCTGAGTGTAGTTGCCATTAAGATTGAGACATTTGTCATGGCGACGAACCAGCTTTTTAATGTCCTCTGTATAAAACTCTGCCGCCAATGAATTAAGCCATGCTGTAACATTGTTTTATCACCGCAGCGCTGCAATCTCCACTCCTCTGCTCACTACGCGGAAACGGAACTTACTTTACGAATCGCCACCCAGCTTAGGAACTGTGACTAAAAGTACATTTTCAGGTACATGAAATACTTAAAAATCCTTGGACACTTTTCATTTAAAAATGATATGTATTATAATTTTTACTCGTTATTGATAACATATTAACAAAGCCATTTAAATAGTAATGGCATTCAACATTAGTTCGTGACATGACAATTGTTTCGCCAGCATAGTAACTTCATCAGGTATTACTTAAAAAACATCAACCCACTTTTAACCTATATTATTTGCATATTAGTTGTAAACTTAAACATAAAATTGATAACTGTAACGTTGTTCCTAGTGGTGGACTTTTATGGTGGCATATCTAGTGAATATTGATTTCTGAAATGATATTGAAAGGACGCGAAACTCACAAACTGTGTATTGAACACGCTCATTAATAAAACAATGTAGAAATGCAAACTGTCTAATTAATAGAGTAATAATACTTTGCAAATATAAAAGGCGCAACTTAAAATATGGATAAAGTTTTATCATTTAAATATTATGATTTTATACAATGGCTTCAAGTTGTAAGTGAAGATTGAATATTGATAAAATTGTAAATATTATGTTTCTTCTTCAGCATCCTACATTTAAATACATTTAACATATACCGCGTGTCATCGAAGAGGCAACGCATGAGAAATGGAAAGATGTACTTTTATAGAATATAGAATCTATAATATTTTGCCAAAATTCCCTCTCATAAGCGAAAAATAAATGTCAAAGGTATTTAAAAAAAAATTGTTACGCCACTTTGCGACCGACTTACAGTGTTTTCGCGGATGGACTTACTTATACTTGCAAAAAATCTTATTTTCAATTTTTCGAAAATATCTCTTCAGAATTTTTTTTTGCTTGTTATATAACTACAAGTCACGTTGAGAAAATCCGATTTTGTTGTACACGATGTCCATGAAAAATAAAAATGTAGATTTGAGAAATCAAAAACTTTCAAATTAAACTTTTTTGAAGTACTAAAATGAAAGAACTTAACAGGAGAAATGAAAAAGTGAAATAAAGTTTTCTCATGGGAGTTATTGTTATTAATACTTAGTTGAATTAATTTCGTAGTATTTTAAGAAGTGCTACTTCATTTTGTTATGTAATAAATCAAGATTATTGTTGTTAAATAATTATCCAATTATATTTCTAGTATCATTGATATTTGATTACATTGACAATTCATAACATTTGTCAACTGATGTATTCAGAAAGATGCTGATCGTCGACACCTGTCCAAACAATGTTATCTGTTACAGTTTTTATAAACATAAACATTGCAGCGTATATGTACATTCAATTTCCATTTTTCTTACGTTGTCTCTTTATTTCAAGGACACCTATATACAAATGAGCAACTTTCCTTTTAACCCGTTTATGCCCGAATTATTTCTTTTCGCAATTTTTTCGTTGCGGTGTAAATTTTAATTGTTGGGGATATTTTATAAGCTGTCTGGTTATAAATTTTTACATTTTACATTATACTTTTGTGATTTTAGTGTAGTTCCAATAATGGAACAATGGGCATGAATGACAGCTATATTTTAGGTACACTTATGTCAAAAGAATTAATAAAACCAAGTATCTTTTTTAATATAAAAGTATAATTTATTAAAAAAAAACGTATTTTTGCATTTTATATACCTAATGGAAAATATTATAAAACTGATTCACAAACAAAAGTTATTTAGAGTGGAACAATGCAAATAAGTCTTCATGACAGTTAACACCACATTTTTCACATGCTTTTGTAGTATTTTTTTTGCAGGCAACGCAGCGATTTTGTTTCTGGGCTGCAATAATCCAATGGTCTAATCGATCATACCTGACCTGGTCTGGCACTCTTGAGGAAATTTCTTTATGTGTGATAGGACGACCAGCACCTTTTCCAGGCTTACCATATTTTGTCAGATAGGTCTGAACTATTGTTCGTCTAAACTTTAGAAGATCAATCTTTTTTCGGTAGCTTTTTCTGTGTAGTTGCCAAGCATTATGAACACTAGTGTCTACGCAATATGCAAAGACCGACCACTACCACTTTTTCGATCTAATTGATGTTCTATAATTGTCGACATTTTGGTCTAACCGATCGACACCCCCCATAAACTTATTGTATTGAGATACCACAAATGGCCGAGTAACAGGAACTTTTTTCTTTTCTGCAGACATCCATCTGTCTACACTACCTACAGGACCGGTAGGATCGCAGCTGCTAACAGTAAGCACGATTCTATTGTCATGCCAACTTGTAATTGTAACATTAGTTTTTTTATCAGTGCAGAAATCGTAGTAACCCCTGGGTTTTTTCTCGATAAGTTTTGAAGACATTATAGCGGGGCATTTTTCAATTCTGTTGTACTTTATAGTTCCTGTATAACCGATACCTATATCTTGTAAACGGTTAACTAGTTTTAACGATGAAAAAAAGCGATCGCCGTATATTTTGAAGGATGTGTTTTGCGGTAGATCTTTCAAGAGAGCAAGTACAACGGTCCCACCTACTCCCAATTCATTCTGAAATAATTTTGAGACTACCTTTGTTTTCTTGTTTCTTGTTGTGGAACACCCTGCTATGACAGTTTTAGTTGGTATAGAATCTTCAGCTTGTTTTACTTTCCCTTGGTAAGGCTCAAATTTCATAAGATATCCAAGAGGTTCGCACAGGCACCACATTTTATAACCATATCTTATTGGTTTTCCCTTTAGGAATTGTTTAGCCCCATGTCTCCCAAAGTATGGTACCATGCTTTCATTAATGCTTAGTTTTTCTTGAAGTTCTGAATACTTAAGAAATCTTTCATTTAGCATATTCATCAAAGGTCTCATTTTTCCGAATTTGTCATTAGTAGGTAAGTTATTATTGTCAGAGCAATGCAGATATCTTTTTATTTCCTTAAACCTATTACTACGCATTGCATTTACGACAGACAAGTTACAGGTCTCAGTTCCAATCTCCCACCACATACGCCAACGAGGTACTGAATAATAGCCGGATAATAGAAGTATAGCTATAAAGCAACGAATTTCTTCCTCGCTAACCTGAAATGCTGGTTCTTTTTTTTTACATATATATTCGTCATTTCAGTTAGAAAACTGCAAATAATTCCGTCAAAAAATAACTCAAAACATTCCACCGCGTCTTCTGGAATCGGTGGCATTTGCTTGGGAGAAACAAAAGCGGGTAAGTTGTCGTCAAGATCGGTGGAATTTTGCCAAACTCTGGTATATGTTCTCGGCAACTTTTTTCTTAGGTCTGATAATGAAATATTATCTTCGCTTGAATAGCCATCATTATTTTCCTCGATATTATTTTCTATTTGAGTTTTTGTCTCTATCTCCTCTTGGCTAATTTCTTCATCATGGTATTCATCTTCATCACTATCTATGTCAGTGTCATCACCAACAGTAAATGTTTCCCCTCTGTTTGTAATTTTTGCCACAGCTTCAGTTTGAAGTTGACGACCGCTTAACTTATTTATATCATTACAGTCCTCGTCGTCACCACTATCTTCCGCACTTTCATCACCGTCATTCGGGGGTGTTATAAAAAAATCCGCCCGCCAGAACTCTTCGTCCTCTACTAGTTGTATAAGCTCTTCAGTAGTATAACACCTAAAATTGAGAAAAAAATAGCATGAAGCCATCCATGCCCAATGTTCCAGTAATGGAACTTTTAGAAAAAAAATCTACTGTTATGAGGGTATCAAATATATATTTTTTCGGTGCATGCCAATTAGTTTGGGTACTAACCAATAAGAGATAAATACCACTATAGATTTGGTTAAAAAAATGTAAACATTTGATTTTACTTACTTTCGGTACGCCATTTTTTTCACACTGTTTCAAAATATGTAGCACTATAGATTTTTCAAACAAAACGCCCGATACACTAGAAAGATTCTTTATTCACTGCACAATGGTATCGAAATCACGTTGAGACTTGCAGTAAATACGTATGACTAATCTGCATCAGGTGGAGGGGGCTAATATAGCGTGTTCCATTAATGGAACAATGGGATAAAATGGGTTAATCATATTTGTTTCAAGTCAATGATTCTTTTTTTTTTAATTTTGAATATTTTATTACCTACTGTTAAATTTTGTGAATAACTTCTCTCTTTTGTTTCAGAGCAAAGAACCATAAGATGGAAATTGTATAAACACCTAACGAAAATCATATTTGTCACATAAAACTGTTTGACAAAATACTTCGACAATGTATTTGATGGCAGAAATAGTTTTAATAAGTTCTGGTGTCATTGGTATTTTGGGCGATATCCTCATAGTATTGGGAGTTCTAATATCTGGCCGAAGAACATCTACTCATATGTATATATCCTATATGACAATTCTGTCACTTTTAAAACAATTTGCCAGCCCAGCATTTCACCACCTTTACATTAATAGTTTTTATAAAGAGTTCAATGTCGAAGAATTTTTAACATTAATATATTTCATTGTCACGGTTGGCTTTGTAATAATTCTAATATTGCTTTTCTTAATGGATTATGTCAAATGGATTGCTATATACACATTTTTCGTGCTTGTTATTCACTTTGTTTCAATGATTCTGGCTACTTTGCTATATTATTTTGTAATAGAAAAATACGGACCTATATTTCTAATTATAGGGTTACTTTTGTTAGTCTACCTGGGTTTTCATTTAATATTTATTTTACACAAGGATCTCGAGTGCCTGAAAAAACGCAAACAAGTTGATGAGGAAAGCAAATTAAGACATATATTAGTCGTAATATTTTTTTCCCTAATAATTGTAACAATTATGATTTGTCTTCTAGAAAATTGTATACTGCTTGTGACAACTGGATTGGCGACATTTGGCTATTTCACATTCAGTTTCACGCAAATGTATTCAGTATTTTATTTTCTTGGATTATACAAGTTGGATAATAAATTCAGTTGTGGTATATTAGATTTACTCAATATGTGCTCGTGTAGATTTAATAACTCGAAATTTGAAAATTTATCAAATGATAATGGGAGACTGTTGAGTCAAGATCCATAGAACAATAAAGACATACACTGTGTTTCGTTTAAAAGGTAACACTTTCATTAATTATTTCTGGGATTCCGCCTGGAACCGCTTCCTTAGCGTTACTAAATTCTGGGCCGGCGTTTCGTACACTGTTGTACCATCTTCTAAGCTGTCACGTCTGTAGCTGCACTGAAACCAATGTCTGTTAGTATGGGACGGGGATATATAAGAACTGCTCCATCTCACTGGAGCGACACAGTTACGGCCTCACAAAAACTCAATCATAACTAAGACACCCCAGTTAACCGAAATAGCTCGTATACAATCTCGTTCGAAACTAACAGACCGTCGAATTCAGTCAAGCAACAGTAGTCGTATCCCTGAAGATATCCCTTGCAACAGTGGACGAAACTTCGGCGAAGAAGTTACCAGTGACAAAGGCACGTTACCAGCCTGGATTCTATAAGCCATAACGGCTCTTTTAGCGACTTTTGAAAGACTGATCTCATGGAAGAATGGTGAGACAGATCATATTTTGTTTCAAGAGGTCACTCTTACACATATTCTAAATGGGATTATACATGATTTGAAAGCTCATTTACGTAAGGCGTCTTATTTTTTTTATTTTAACACGTTCGTTTTCAAGATATTGAGTAATGGAATACAGAGATTGGAATAAATTGTAAAGATAAATCAAATGAACTTTATGCATGTTCAAAATGTCCATCGCCAATCTCCATACACTTAAATAATCGTTTGAAAATTTACACCAACTCTTTACAGCACCTATGATATAACCATCTCACAGCCCTGCACAATTCGTATTCTTAAATTTTCTAAACTATTATCTGTGCTGTATAAACTTGAGGTTTAATGAAACCACTAAGGAAAAAGTTCAATACGGTTAAATTCGGTAACCTAGCTGGTTATTGGTCATATATTCTTCTATCAATTTATCGACCAGGAAGATTTTGAATCAAATATTTCCTTACTGGTGTTACACAATTCTGTGAAGCCTCATGTTTTTACAACAATAATTTCTCTTTTATCAGTTTATCAATTTGTTCTATAATATGCCTGATCATTGGATCTCTATTATTTTAGCGCATACTTACATTACATTTCGCCAATTACATTATCCTTTACAAATGATGTTATCACCCACAATAACCGCCCGAACCTAATTTTATGGCCTCTGTATATATAGAAGTTCTCGTTATACCAACATCTTCAATTATGGGTTCTCAAGGTTTCGTTTTAAGTGAATGATGTTTCACCTGACGAACGGATATTTTTCAGAAAATTTGCGCTTTATTGGATGCTATCGGTCAAAATATCGCTAAATCACAGTGAATAATCTTCTTTAATATATATATATATATATATATATATATATATATATATATATATATATATGTTTAGTGTTTATAAGAATTTTACTTCTCTTTTTTATTTTATTGGCCGTGTCTTAATATTAAAAATAATAGATTTTTTTATTGGTTTTAGCAACACCAATTGACACTTAAACACAATTTTGATTTTGAAAACACCAAAGTAATAACACAAAAAAAGAACACAAAAGCTAGAGAAATCTTAGAAATGATACACATTTTCAAAAATAGCAAAAACTATCAACGATAGGAACGAAATTGATGGTCTTTCAAAACTCTATTACCCTCTCATAAAACAATAGATAAAATCACCCCCCCCCCCCCCCCGCACGCACAAGACACAACGGAAAAAACAGCTCCCATTAGAAAAAACAACGTTAACTATATACCCCTAAATACTGTCCTGACCACCATTTTAAATTCCAAAGAACAGAAATTAAAACCCCGCAAACTAAATGACTTAGTTCTCTTACAATATCCGCACAAGCACGGTCGTTCCTCAAGAAAATTGGTCTCGGATGTCTATTTAAAAAAAAAAAACACATGTGTTACCCTTGTAAAACCAACGAACAACAACTGTGAGTTATTTGTCTTTTCTTTGTTCTCGTTACTTATTTGTAGTGCAATTCAACTTTCCAATATTCATACAGATGTTAATCACTTTAATGTCTCCCTACCTATTCATTTAAGCTATTTTTTATTTTTTTTTATTTTCAACGTTAAATGTTAACTTAATTTGTAATCATTTTTAATCTAATGTTAAATTTAAAATTGTTAATTTAATCGTTAAGTCTCCAATTCATTCATACAGATGTTAATCACTTTAATGTCCCCCTACCATTCAGTTAAGCTATTTTAAATTAATTTTATTTAATTTTCAACGTTAAATGCTAACCTAATTTGTAATTAATTTTTTAATCTAATTGTTATATCTATCACACGAAACAAACACAGTTCTCATGTTCATTGTAATAATTCTTGTTTCCAGATACTTGAAAAAGACTGAACTAATAAAAGTCGAAACGTCGTAAAAACATCAAAATTCAATAAAAGGTCGCTAAAACCAATAAAAAATCTATTATTTTTAATATATATATATGTATATATATGGAAGGGAAATTGTTTTTGGGGAATCCAGCAAAATTAAACTCTATTATTTAAGTCAGTTCTTTATTTCTTCTCCCAATATTTCGCATCAAGATTGTATGCTTCCACAGGGGGTCAAAATGTGAACTATTTTTACTATGGAGAAATTAGCCGCCTCACTATTCATAACGTTTACAATATTTCAAAGTAGTCTGACTAATAACAATTAGCGTACATATAGTTTATTTTGAAATTACAATTTAAAATCTAGGACAAACACATTTAAAAGAAAGGAAACACGTGTTATTGTGACGAACAAAAGCAATCCTCGCACAACCACATGTTATCTGTCACAAAGTTATACATATAACGTATATTATGATTATATGTAATGTATATTATATGATATTTGTTATAAAATTTCTCTTCTTTAGAAAAAATGTCGTTAGTTGCTTTCTATCATTTGTATCATTTATTAGCAAATAATGATTTAAACACCTTCCGTTCAAATAAGGTTTCTCTATAATGTTCATAGAAGTTTCTCAATAATTACTTCAAAAACTGCAAAAGTAATGAAAAAATTATTCAAACGAAAGATATTTGAGTCTTCTTGATTATTATTATTCTGCCTTAAAAAATATAGGATTCCCTTAAAAAGAAAGATGTTGACGTTCAAATGACCGACAAGGCGATAACTAAATGCAAAATTAACTACATGAGCCTATAGATTTTAAGAGATAAAACAACTTTCATTTCGAACATTTATTCGTAAATATATTGAGTGAGGAGTTGCAGTCTGTTAACTAAAATCGGACACTCGCTATAAGTAAACTAAATTTGGGTATTGCAGAACATATGATCAAGTAAAGTAATTAATCGGAGACTATTAATGTATTTTAGTGTATTTTCGTATACTTTAGAGCTTAATGCTAGTTGTTCCCATTAGTGTGGGTAATAATTAAATAATGTCATTGTTATTATTTTGAAACCCATCCAGAACAAAAGCTAAAATCAACACACAAGCAGATTGTATTGTATATATCTTTTATATCGCATGTTTATAACACCAAGATTTATATATGTGAAAGTTTATCGTTCATCAAAGCGGTGCTAAATAGGTTGGTTATGCAAACGACTTATTCTATTTAAATACGAATGTGTATAAATAGAAAAAAAAATATATGGGTGTTAACTTAGATAAAAGAGCTTTCAAATTCCCCGCCTCATAATCCACCTAACTTTTCTGAAAGAGTGGTTATACAGAAGCATGCAATTTCGAATGTCAGTTTTATGACAAAAGGTTCGCTTCTCAAAACAAGAATTGATCTTCTGATCATCATTCTTCCATTACATCATTATATCAAGAATTATTTTTAAACGAAACACATATAGAGTCAAGTTCATTATGGAAAGCGAGAATTATTATTGAACTTATTAAAAGATGTATTACAATAATGTTTACGTTTATCTTGACACAAATCTTTATTTATAATTAATAAAATACATATATTGGATTATAAACACTATTCTCATACAGCAAATATTTTACTATCGGCAGTATTGATAGCTAAGTTCTTCGAAATACATTTAGCTTTAAGTATTTAATGTATATAATAATTATTTCTTCTCTATTTGGGTGTAAGTTTTTAAAGATATTATTGTAAATAAGCAAATGTAATAAAAAAGAATATCCTCATTTGTTGTTTTACTTCATTTATTCTGTCTTAAATTAACGAGTTGTAAATAATAATTTAAAAAAATTACATCGCGTAATTCAAGAGATTTAACCACTCCACAAATACGTAAATTAACGAATATCTATAGTGAAATTACATTAATAAAAACGCCAACACATCTTTACGTAAAAGCGTAAACTTATTAGCAGAAAACACAGATTTCTTAATCTCCTTAACTTTGTCGGCTGCTTTCTTTACCAACAGCGGTTTCCGACCTTGTAAATTAGCTTCCTGAAAATACCCACCGTGTGAACTTACTCGCTGTAATGTACTTGGTCGCTATCAGATTAAACTCGGTTGTAATTTCCGGAGTTGTTAAACTTTTATTTTGTTTACTGCTTAATGTGCACGTTGCTCATCAGCAATGTACCTAAACTGACCGTCAGCTGGTAGCGATGCAATATTAAATTTGAAGTGGACGGTGTGTCTTTTAAATTTTCAATTTTCAACAACGTTAAAAATATAATATTCTATCTTATGCGGGGCAAGTGTTTCGAATTTTTTGAACGCTTAGCGGTTTACTGCCAAGCGTATTTTCAAATTACGTTCGGGTTTTCCTTTATCGAATTTTAAATAGACTGGATACATATGGTACACAAAATCAGGTCTAACAATAGGCCATTATCTTGCCCTCAGATAAAAATATACCGAGCGACTATAATTGATTCAAGCAAATATTTAATTTGGTAACCCTGAGAAATTAGCTTCCCTGGTCATTTGCTTTAATATTTATCTTACTTGGATAGAATACTTTTTATGTAAATAGAGATGACATATTGTCAGAATCATTAATAAATTAATATTAATTGATATCAGAAGTGATATTTATACATGATAAAAATGGAAAAAAAATTGGGATTCTCTATTACAAATAATACAATTATGGGCTCCTACATATAATCGGCGGAGGTAATCTCACCACCAAATGTTACCCTCTACCTGCATCGATAGAATAATCTCATAATCCTGCAGGTATTGTCACCACTAACAGAGTTCAAGTAATAAAAGCAACATATACAGTAATTTGGGAATTTCCAGTACTACTATTAACTAATGTCTATTTAATGTTGATGTTCTTGCAAAGTTATTATTTCACAAGTTAGTTTCTTTTGCTCAACAGAAGAGGTCAGTACTTACAATTGGTGTTGTTTATTGTGATAATAATTTAATATAAGTATTCGATTTATAAGATGTCAGCTACGTTAGTAAAAAGTATACGGGGTAAAGATTTACTTCTCTTTGAGAATTTTACGTATTTTAAAGAAAAAGAATTGAAAAGCGGAGAAGTTTTCTGGAGATGTGTCCAAAGAAGAAAGTGTAATGCTAAAGTATTTACTGTTGGTCCTGAGCTTACAATATCGAGGAGTGATATAGTTCATAACCATGAAGTAGATGAGCAAAAAACAAACAGGAAAGTGCTTACAAATTTGTGCAAGCGAAAAGCAGAAGAAGATTTATTGGAAAAACCTTCAAAGATTATTCGAAGAGTCCTTAGTGCCAATATGCCAGAGTCTGTTATAACCAATGCTGTCAATTATGTACGAAGAAATATGTATAACTGCCGTCGGAAAATATTTCCTAGTCGCCTACCTGCAAATATAAACGAAGTGCATGAAGTTGTAAATCTAAATTCTCCTAAAATTAAAACCGCGAAAAAAAGGTGAAAACTATTTATTTATAAATAGTGCAGAACATAACATTATCGTATTTACATGTGAAGCCAATATTCGTGCCTTGTCTAAAATGAATACTTTGTATATGGACGGCACATTCTCATATTGTACGAAATACTTTCTACAATTTTTTACCATCCATGGACTTCAGAATGGACACTATGTCCCACTACTGTATTGCTTGTTGCCAAACAAAAGTTGGACCACATATAAAACTTTTTTTTGTTGTTGAAATCTAACATTTTTGAATCATTTAATTCATTTTTCGAACCTAGCGAGATCTATGTTGATTTTGAAAAAGCAATACATACCGCAATAATTCATGTTTGACCCAGTGTAAAAATCAGAGGCTATAGATTTCACCTACACCAAGCATGGTACAGAAAAATTCAGAAAATAATTCAGAAACAGGAAATTGGCTGAAACTTACCTTTGGTATGACTTATCTACAACCAGAACATGTTGCGGACTGCTTTGTTTTCGATTTCATGGCTTATAAACCAGACAATAGCCTGTTAGATAAATACGCCGATTATTTGTTAGAAACGTATATAGAGGAAAATGCTACAATATATGGGCGGAAGAAGTTGCCTCGAATACTCGCACTACAAATGCGTGAGAGTCATTCCATTCCAGATTTAATGCATTTTTTATAGTACGCATCCGTCTATATATGTGTTTATCGAAAAATTGAAAGAATTCCGAGTTGACACTGACATCAAAATACAAAGTTTACATATTATATTTACATATAAAATAAAGGATAGGCAAGTGAAAAACAAATTAAAATATTTGGAAAATTGTATAAATCGATTAAAATCAGGTCATTTGTCTAGGCTAGAGTTCATAAAATGTGTTTGTCATTCTTCGTTACCCAATTAATTTTGCTTTTTTTTATATATAATATGTATATACCTAATAGTTTCTATAACTTTTTAGTGATTTATTTATATATGTATATAAATGTTTACTATTTACTGTGGTGCATGCTATGTAACGTGTTACTTTTTATTTTTGTGTTTTGAATTCCATATGATGTTTTTCGTTATTTTTGTATTTTTAGCCTATTACTATCACTACTTCTTTTTATTATTATCCTCAATAAAATCTCAAATTTCATTTGCTAGTGTTGAATGTTTGCAAAATTATAATTTGTTAAACTTTTTATAATAGATTCTGAAAAGGCACTCAGTAATAAATTCATTCTTCCTTCATTAGAAAATTTAATGAAAAATTACGTATTAAAACTAGTGGTGAGAATACCTATGGTATTAACGTGAATCCTTACGGACGATGGGGAATTTACCTATAGGATTAAGGTAGACTGGTCATTTAGTGGTGAGATTACATCCGCCCCATATAATGATTTCAGGTTATTACGTTTTTTTTTGGAAGAAGAGAATAAAAACCAATCCAGAGGCGTCTAATTAGCCGATCTAGTTGGCCATACCTTTACTTATTAAACGATTTGGGGAAAATTGCTGTAAATAATTCGCAGAGTGTGGTGTGGCGGAATCCTATTGGAAGTAATTATTAGATAATTGCATGTAATCCAACTGATTTATAAATCACTCTAAAACAATAGGATTGTACAACGCGTTCCCAAAAGAATCAGATCTTGATGTCCATGACTTTCCCCTATAAATTATGATGTTCTGCATTATTAAAATGCGAATATATTTTAAATAGTATGACGGTTATCTACCTGTCACTGTCAAAATTTGCTAATATGGGTGGTGTGAACAGATGCGATCAATATTTGAGCCTTTATCGTATATCTATCGGAGGCAAAAAATGGAATTTTTCACTCGTACTGCATTGACATGGCCGTACATAATGCTTGGCAAATACATAGGCAAAGTGGTGGAAAACTAGTTAAAATTTAGAAGAAGACTTGCCACCATGCTATTAGCGCAAAATACCAAGCAAACTACTTAGAGGGAACACATGTCACGTAATAAAGGCATCGATAGTCGCTTTGACAGTATGGACCATTTCCTGATACCGCAGAATAAACAAACTCGATGTGCCTGCTGTCATGAGATGACTACCTCTAGGAGCATGAAGTGTAAGAAAGGCCTGCATGTAAAGTGTTATTGACATATCATACACAAAATAATATTTAATTTCGCTACCGTCCTTTTGCCCACCATACTATATGTAGTACGGCCTAAATTTTACATTTCTTAGAATAAAACTTATTTTATTTTTTGCTAAACATGATTGTATATACCTTGAACACAAGTCCTTAAAAAAAAATTCGTCAAAATAACTGCATTATTTGTATGGGCATATCTTGGTTAAATTTGTTTTTGTTAATAATTCCAGAATAATATCGATTTAAATATGGAAATAATGTACAAGTGATGATGCTTTTCTTCAGCTCGAATAAAAAATATTATTACTTACGCAGTTATTCTCTGATATGTGTTTCTCGGACTTATCTATAATTTCAATCGTAATTATTTCGATAACGGTAAACTCTACAAAAATTGAACAATAATATTATTTTTCTATTTCGCACACACAATGATCTCATTTTGATACGCATTCGTGGCTCAAAATGAACCTTATTTCGAGACGCAGCCTTTCATTATTCAGTGTGTTGGTTTCCTGTTCAATTTGGAATAATATTTGACACGCTGCTACCAGAATACAAAAGATAATACATGAATGTAGAATAACGACTATTTATTATTATATTTTAGTACTTAAACAAGGTAATAATGAAGCACAAAACTCAATATAAAAATATAATTATGTTAATGTATTTTATTTTAGTCATTGTAATTAGTATAAACATGTACATTAACTTGCGATGAATCATAAGCATTTATACTAATTCCAGGTAGGTTTTGATTGGAAACTAACGTTTTCCTTGTAGTATTAGTTTCAACAATAACTTTAGATTTTTTATTTGAAGATTGTGGCTGTGAAACGCTTGAACACCCACTTGATGTATTTTGTTCAGACGAGAACATTTGAGCAACCTCAATTTTTCTTTTCATGGATGTATCAATATAACCCTCAGCTATAGCTGACGATTTCCATCCTCCATGTTGCTTAATTGTAATCTAATCACCACCCTTATTTGCTATATGAGACGCACTGGAACGTCTAAAACAGTGTCCACTAAATAATTTAGGATTTGGTAATTTAAGAAAGACCGCAATAAGTTTAGGCATCTTGCCTATTGTATGAATTCCAATTGGACATGATATACAATATCCATTGCGATAGGTAAGAAAGAAACGTTCAATGGTTGTGTTTTTTGGTCTTAAACTTATATATTTATTTATTAAATCAATCCATTTAGGGGTTGTGATTGCAAAACTTCTAGGTAAATAATTTTTTGTTTTAGGTATAGAAAAAACAATGAAATCATCCTTATATTCAATATCATTGATTAACATATTTACTAATTCATCTCGTCTACAAGCTCCAGCATAACCTATTAATAATGCAACCTAAAATGAAAATGCTATACAAATTGTGTTTTAATAGAGAAACAGAAATACCTTTATTGCAAGGTACAATTTATCATCAGCATTTTCTATAAAATGATCAATTTGTTCCATATCTAATATTTTAGATTTCTTTGGCTGATATCCTTGTCCACAACGTTTTAAGAATGCTTGTAGTTTAGAATATTTTGATATATCTAAGTTCTTATAAATATTTAAACAAGAACGCAACATAGAATATAATGCCCATAGTGTCGAGGGCTTTTTTATTTCACTTTGTAGCTTAAAATATGCCAATAAAACATTTTCTGATAGTATGTGAACTTCATTTTCAATACACCAAGATTCAAATTACTGATAATTTTTACGAGATTTTTCTGGCAATAAATTTCCAGATGTATTTTCTGCTATTTCACGGAGATTCGGTGGTGTCCCGCTTAGGTAATTAGAGTTATCGATCATTTCTTTATAGTTTCGGTTTGAATTAGAACAATAATAAATTTTAAATGACATTCGCTATTTAAAAATAGGGAATGTCAGTTTGACCAACGCTTACATTTCAAAAAATTAAATGTCACTTATTTTATACAAATTGCATACTATGAAAAATACAAATTTTAAAAGTTATGGAAATGCGAAATAGAAAAAATAGTATAGAAAACTCGTTTCATAAGACGTTTTGTTGTCCTCGTCCTTTGGAAAACTCGCCTTCGGCTCGTTTTCCAAACTTGGCCTCGTACAACAAAACATCGTCTTATGACACTAGTTCTCTAATATACTATTTTTCGGAAATATGCTAGAGATTCTGAAATTGGGTGAGATTTGAAAGAAGGCATTAGCGTTGCATTTTTCCAAGCAAAATATTTGGTTTCAATTAATATGTACGCCACTGGTCAGCTTTTTCTTTTGGAGTTATTATCGAAAAGTAGGCCAGGAAAAATTTCGTATATTTTTTCAATTCTGAGTTCTATTTATTGGATAAATCTTTAACACTCAGACAACGTTTAATATAAAAATATTATAGATGAATCCACATTATTTCAGAGCGGGGTATCCGCACACAACTGATTTTGAAACATAAATAGGGCATCTTGTAAATAGACGTCTACAGAAAGAATTCAAACTTAATTTCCTTTAAGTTTATTCCGTAGATAACAAAATTAATTAGAAGTTGTCGTTTGCCGACTTTAAAGCGCGATCCCTGTGAAGCTATTATACGCAATTTAATTTGCATCGTCATTGGTGTAACTGACACGTTACCGGGAGAAATGTTGCTAAAGTGTCGCCTAGGGCATAACATTACATTTCCACATACGCAGGGATATGTTCGGTAAAAGCTACACAAAGTACACCGTTATTTCTTTTCGTTATAGCGGAATGCCGCAAAGGTTGCTCGTTTGGCTTTAAGTAGTTTCAGATTGTAACAATTTCAGTTGTTGATGAGTTTGTCATATATTCCTAGATTAGAATTAACCATTATAATTTGAAACATATTTGAGTAGGAAAAACACCAGATTTTGTATTAAACAAAAATATTTTTATTATATACGCATTCGGTTTGTCCAATAAAGAATGAAGACATGTTAACCCTTAACTACAGACAAGTTTTTGCCGAGATGCAAGCACAGACACCCGGTAAGTTCTACCGTCATTTTTCTACCGCTATTAACAAGTTAAAAAAAAAGAAATTATATAAAAAACCCTCTACAAAATGTTTGTTGGTGTATCTAAATTTGCAATTTGGGTATTTCAAATGACTTTCAATCATTCAACGAAGAACGTTTATAAAAAATATATTTTACCTCAAATTTTAACATGGAATGAGGTGTATATGCAGATTTTAAAGATTTGCGACCCATTAGTATTCTCCCCGCATTGAGTAAGGTATTCGAGAGAATTATGTGCGAACAATTACGCGAACATCTCGATTTAAACAATCTTATGCCAAACAGTCAGTCGGGATTTACGCGCGGTCACAGTTGTGTTACGGCATTGTTAAGGGTAACCGTTGACATACTGCAAGCTGGCGATAGAGGCGAATTAACTTTGCTTGTCTTGCTGGATTTCAGCAAGGCATTTGATACCGTCACTCATGAGATTTTGCTGTCTATACTGCATTATTTGGGTTGCGATGCATCAGCTGTGGAGATGCTGAAGTCTTACTTGCAGGGACGATCGCAGACTGTTCGTCTGGGTAGCAGTGTTTCGCGGCCTCTACCAGTTAATCGTGGCGTGCCTCAGGGCTCGATCCTGGGGCCGCTATTGTTCTGCGTTTATACACACTTACTGCCAGAATGTGTAAAATTCTCGAATGTGCAAATGTATGCGGATGATACGCAAATTTATCACTCGTTTCAGTCGGCAGATATCCAGTCTGCCTTATATAAAATTAATTCTGACTTCGATAATATTAATACTTTCGCGACGCCTCATTCTTTGTATCTTAACCCTAGCAAGAGTAGCGCGATTTTGTTTGGGGGTTTGTGAGAGGTTGAGAGGTGTGTGCAGCAAGTTGCAGTACGAATCTCAGATGAAAATATACCTGTTGTTAGGGAGGTGAGGAATCTTGGGCTAATTATGGATAACACATTTAGATATAGAGCACAGATGTCTAATGTTATAGGAAGGGCTTACTATCAACTTAAATCTCTGTATCCGCATCGTTCGATATTGACTAACAAATTAAAGGCGTCCTTGTGTCAGACACTGGTCCTGTCACTTTTCAATTACTGTTTGGTTGTTTATGGTCCATGTTTGGATTTTGTAGAGGCTGGTAGGGTACAGAGGGTGCAGAATGCTTGTATAAGATATATTTTTGGCATAAGAAAATATAAGCATGTTTCACATAAACTAAAGGATTTGAATTGGTTAAACATGCGTGGGAGAGTAGCTCTGCATTCGCTTAATCTTTATCATAAAATATTGTATCACAGAAAACCACCCTACCTTTTGGATAGGATTACTTTCAGAACGGATGTCCACAACATCAATATATGAAATAAGAATCTTATTACACCGCCTGCTCATAGGACGGCATTGTTTGAGCGATCGTTCTCTTATAATATCTATTTATTATATAACTCTGTGCCGGGTGAACTAAAAACGAAAAATGTTGCGACGTTTAGGCGTTTAATCTACAATCACCTCATTCTGCGTCAATAAATTCTTTACTACAAGCGAATGATACGTAGGCATCTTTTGCTTTAAGTTGCTTATGCGGTTGTATTATATATATATTTGTTACATGATTTGTATCTTTGATATATACTTCTTTCATTTTCATTTGACATCACACACAGAATTAGATTAGGTTAGGTTAGATTACTAGGCATTTAATTAGAATTAGGAGAATGTTCTTCATTTGTTATTAAAGTAAGGGTTCAGTGGAAGAGCGCTAATAACATTGTTATTTTGCTGAACTGCCCCTTAAGGTTTTCCCAACTTCTTTCTTGATTATTTAATTTTAATACTTTGATTTTAATTTTTATTCCTGTTATTTGTTTATTCTATTATCACCGGTTTCTGTATTATTATTATAATTTCTTTTCTCTAACCCATATTGTTCGATATATGAAAATGTATTGTTTGGGAAAATAAAGGCATTATTATTATTATTATTATATATATATATATATATATATATATATATATATATATAATTTCTCAAAAAAAAAATTAAACTCAACTCTTTTTTATAAAGGAACCTATAAAAGAAACTGTAATAACGAAGATAAAATTAATTTCAAGTTAAAAAGTTCATATCGAAAAAATCCAACAGGAGGTAATGTAGCACAAAATTTTATGTGGTACAATCTTTGCAAATTCTCTCGGTGCACTGTAAACATATCGGTGTCTTACATATTAAACATATGTGGGTGGTTTTTCTTTCTTTCTTGGCCGGGCATTTTCTGCACATGGTTCATTTAGGAGGTTGACCAATTTCAAATGGGTATTCTTCATCCAATTTTAGAATCCGTCTTATACATAATTTAACTTCTCAGCATATACGTATATTATAGAATCTACGTTTCATTTGAGGAGTTACCAACAACATTCCTAATTGTTTTCCAAACTCGTAACGAAGCATTGTTTTATTGTCCCTGTAAGCTTGGTGAGCAATATATGAATTAACAGAATGCTATATCCAATAATCTAAGGAATATAGCTAGAGGCCAGCGGCGAGTCCTGCGACTACAACAGTAAACGCTGCATTTTTGGTCGAGACTATCGACCCCTCCTTTTGTTTGATTATAATAATTTATAATTTCTGGCTTACCAGTTTCAGCATCATTATATTCGTTGTGATGCATGGAGGAGATCAATAATAACGACTTATTCTTTTTTGGTATGTATGATAATAATGTCATGTCAGTAGTATATCCATATAAACTAGTACCGACATCTTTTTTTTCTGTTGGGCAAAAATGCAGGAGGTATTTCACCTTTATTTTTTTAAAGAGTTCCCACATAAGTAAGCTTTTTACTCTTCAAAACATTTACTAGTTCTATTGAAGAGAACCAATTGTCGGCTGTTACATTCCTATTTGTATTTGAGATTGGCTGGGTAAACCTTAATACGGCTTGTGTGGGTTTTGAATATTTATTTTCCTCTTCACTCAAAACATTACCGTCAGAGTTCTTTCCACAATATATATAGGAATTGTATAAATATCCTGTTCTGGCATTTGTCAGAGCCATAAATTTGAGACCATACTTAGTCGGTTTGTTTGGCATAAACATCTTGAACTTGCATCTGCCGCGAAAAGCAATTAGCATCTCATCCACACAAGCATTACTTCCAATGCTGTACCTAGATTGACAATTTACTATAAATGCATTAAAAATTTCATTAATAGCTGCTAGTTGATCGATTTTTTTCCGTTCATTTCTAGATTCAGCATCATCAAATCTTAGACACGTAACAATGATGGTGAATCGATTTACATTCATTACAGATCGAAAGATATCTCGACCAGATCCATCAGTGGTAAAAATGGATCGTATATCCTCGTGATCGGATTTAAAAATTGAGGATAGAATTAGTAATCCTAGAAAAGCTCGTAGTTCTATTATATCTAAATCACGCAGATCAGAATTATTTTCATATTTTTTGTATTTCAGTCTCATCTTTACAAGACGAGCATTAGATTAAAGTAGAATCACATTTAAAATATGATCATCAAAGAAAAGATTCCACACATCTTCAGGATTAGCCGTGTAGATATTGTTAGTCTTTACATATGGGCATTTTACAACAATATTCTGTTGTAAGGTACGCGGTGTTCCTAGGCACTGGTGAAGTTTTTGACCATTTAAAACGATTCTTACCATAATAATAATTATTGTTAGCACCTGTATTGGACGCCTCAGATAACCTTACATTTTCTTCCTCCTCCTCTTGGTTTAGTTCAACCTCTGATTCACTTTCATGATCCGACGGAATGTACTCTTCATCTGATTCTATATCGCTATCGTCAGAATTCACTTCTGCCACCCATTTCAACAAGATCTCTTCAAAATTCACATCTCCGTACCTTACTCCCTTTACCCTTAAAGAGAGTAAAATGTCTACACAAGAAAATCCAGGACCGTTCCTGGATTTTCTTGTGTAGACATTTTAGCGACTAAAATATTACACAAAATCAGTAAATTAAAATATAAACATAATAACATAAATACATACCTCCGGTAATTTTTACCGGTTACAATCTTCAAACTAATACTATTACTCTATTTAGAATCAAATGACGCGCTCACCTCGGCAGTCTACTCAAAACTGACCACTAGGAATGTACATAGACGCATAGATCTATAAGTGACGGAAAGCGCCGAAACTTGACGAATCGGAAACGCTCGAAGGTAATATTTACCGGGGATCTGTAGTTAAGGGTTAATACAGCTTCTACAGATGCGGTTGTATCGTCAGATGGAAGCACTTGGCTTAGTTCTGCATTTGTTATTGAGACAGTGTTAGTTGTTTCGGCGTTTGTCAATAGGTAGCACTGAATATTTTTCTATGCTCTGCCTTAATAACTTCTGTAAGATAGCAGAGTTGTTGTTTTGTGAACGTATCTCTACAGCAGGGGCGCACTGATGATTTTGTAGAATGATGAAACACGTGTCTACGAGAGAGATACTTTCACAAATATATGAACTTGTATTGTGTTCTACGCACCCGATTTTTAGACACAGATTCTTGAGATGCCACTTCCTCACATGGTGAAGCAAAAGAAGAAAGTGTACGAATCCCTGTATCTAGGAAATCAAGGCCCGGTGATGTCTTCGGATAATTTAGAAAGGACTGACAAAAGTGGTGCTTAGTGCACAAAAATAGAAAAAAAAACTTGGGGCACACTATAATTACACAGTTGCCACATGGCGTTGTTGGAAGGCTTATATATCAACCCACCGGTACTATTATATCTTCCTAGTTACCAATTTCTTGAAAAATTAACCCACCACTCGCGGGGCGTAATTTTCCTATAAGCTCCCTTCACCTTGGTTGGTGGCAGATATATTGAAACTTAGGTGTGCTTACAATTTTTTATTTGGTTAATAAGAACACTTAAATTATTTTATTGTCGATATCTGGATGAACTTGAACCGTTACCTGCTAATGAACTCTTGATACTATTATGATTAAACTGCTATATTCCAATGTTGTGTTGAATGATGTGTTGATTCGAAGAGGCGACTGATTTTGTTGTCGTTGAAAAATATTGGAAGTAAGCTAAATTTACGACTACCTCATTTTATTTAATAAAAGTGAATCGTATCACTTGTACGGCAAGACAACAGTATAACTCGGGAGATTTCTAAAGTTAACCATTCCTGGCAAATTGTGTCTCCCGCAATATTAAATTAATTAATATTTAACAATGTGCTTTTAGCTTATACTAATGTAATGCTAGTAGTTAATCTAGTAAGTACAACGTTTATAATTCCAACATTCCCAATGGTACTTATTGTGGGATGTTTAGTGAACATGAAGTTATGAACAGATATGCAATTTACAAACTTTGTATTGAACATGTTCACAAGTAAAAAGAATAGAGTAATAAAACTTTTCAAATACAAAGGGTGTCGCTACTTAAAATATGGATAAAGCTTTACAATTCAAATATTGTTACAAAATCCTGTTTATAAAGTGTGTTTTGTTAAGAGGTGTAGGATTATAAATTCAAATAAAAAACACAGGTGTTGGGGAAATGCGAATTGTTTTTTAATCTGTTGATAGTTTTATAACATTAGTGATGGAAAATGATTTCAGGCATATGGCCATCACGGGAGCATCTGAGATACGTTATCCTGGAGTACCAATTTTCAACTACTTTTTCGAGCATTTGAGGCTCTATGTCACGAATGTTCGAATGTCACGAATGCTCGATGTTGATTTCCAAAGCTGCAATAGTTGTTGGCGTGTTCCCGTGGACCAATTGATTCAAATAGCACCACATAGATTAGTTCAAAGGCATCAAATCACATGATCTTGGAGGCCAGTGTACAGGTCCATTTCTGGAGATAATCCTAGAGAACACTTCCTTCAATAAATCTATTGTTTTGTGGGTAGATATAGCACCGTCTTGCCGAAACCAAAAGTCTTCCAGACCATGTTCATGCATTTTTGGGAACCAAAAATCGGTAAGCATGGGGCATACTTATCACCATTGACGGTGACAGTTTTCTTCGTTTTTGAACAAGTATGGCCCAATTATGCTTCCAGTCCACAAACCGAAACCAACAGATAGTTGATGAGTCTCCTGTGGATTAGTGTCGCTTCAAATACGGCAGTTTTACTTACTCACAAACTGAGCCAGAAGTGAACACAAAATACAAATGAACAACTAGCGCTCCAAGAATACAGAATTACTTTTAACATTTCAGTTTAAATTTTTATTGGCTCTTAGTTTAGATAATTTTTTCACAATTTTGATTTTATAAGCATTTCATTTATGTTTACTAATTTAGAATTTCATTGTGCTTAACAATCATTGCTGTCCTGTGTACTTTTTTAGCCTCTCTTGTTCGTTCTCATCGCTTACTTAACCCATTTATGCCCAGAACTATTTTTTTTTGCATTTTGCTTATGAAATTTATATATGTTGGTAAAAATGTCATTTTTATAATGGGCAAATACCCAAAAAAAGTAGATAAAGGCCAGTTCTTGAAATATGATGTGGGTCGTTTTCGACCCAATTGGGCAAATTAATGTACTTTTTTGTCGTATAGTGCTTTAAATTTAGAAAGCATTTTTTGTTAAGTTTTGGTATATGTAGAAAAATAAAACTAGCCGTATTTACAGTTATATTTTCGCACAATAAACTAAAAATCTTTATTGTCTGTGATAATCTGCAAAACATTTATCGTGAAGAGCAACATTACATTTATCACAGGCCTTAGTCGTTTTATTTTTACACAAGGCACATCTTCGCCGTGTTTGGCTAGTTACAGCCAGATGCTGACCCTGTCGACGTGCCGCTGGATGTATAGAATGGAATGTAGAACCTGTGGCCAAAGGAGGTTTTCCATATTTTTGTAAAATATCAATTACAGCTCTTCTTCGAAATTCGAAATTGTCCAACTTCAATCCAAATTTGCGTGCCAAAACCAAAGAATTACTCATACATATGTCCAAAATAAAATAGGAGTATACCATTTTTTACCTCGCAGACCTATACGATAATTTGCAATATTTTTGTCCATCTGATCTACCCCTCCCATATATTTATTATAATATTGCACGACGTATGGTTGCTGTATGTCTATCTTCTTTTTATCTTTTGCAGAATATCTTGCTGCTTTTTGGATTGGTCTTAAACCATATTCATTTGACATCAAAGTAACAACACTGTTGTCTTTCTACCTCACACAAACTATATTTTCATCTTTGTCAACTGCACTGTCGTAGACACCTCGTTCTTTCTTTTTCAATACAGCAGGATTTTCAAGAGGACATTTATCTGTTCTGTTTTTTCGAACGGTACCAGTTGTACCCAAACCCATTTTACCAAGTTTACTAACAAGTGAAGCACTCGTAAAAAAATTGTTAAAATATAATGAAAACTTTTTATCAGGAAATTTGTGTTGCAGCAAGTTGGCAAAGTTCGAACAGACCCTCCGAGCCCCATCTTCTTCTCCGCTATGTTCATACTCTTCCCTTGGTATACATCAAAACTGACACAGTACCCGGACGGCAGAGCAAGAACCCACGCTTTGTAACCGAAACGGATAGGTTTTCCTTTTATAAATTGCTTACATCCGTTTCGGCCAAAGTACGGGATCATAGACTCATCGATTGATAATTGTGAGTTCAAAGGTACATATTTTATAAAATTTTTATTCGTTTTTTCTATTAGCGGACGCAACTTAGCCATTTTGTCATTTTCTGCCAAGTTATTGTTATCTGCTGCATGTAGGAATCTAAATATTTCCTCAAATCTATTTCTTCGCATGGAGTTGTAAACCAGACTATTTCGAGTATCGTCTCGCCCTTCCCAAAATATTCTTCGCCGTGGAATTGGTACATAGCCCCTTACGTATAATATTGCTATGAAAACAAGTACTTCATCGTTGCCTATTTCTAATCGACAATTTTTGCTACTTGCATACAAAACAGTATTTTTTACAAGATGTTCAAGTACATCTACATTTAGGAAGAGTTCCAAAAATTCTAAAGGTTTGCTTTTATCGCTTAGCGTAAGCACAGGTAATACGTCAACCATAGGAAAATTTTCAGTAGTTGATTGAGACGTTGCTGTCTTATCTAAATCACCCTTTGACCAGTTCCTTTTTTTTTTGTTTAGACGGGCCACTCTTCTCTTGTACTCTAGTTTCATCCTCATTGTCACTGCTGTCTTCTACTCGCTGGTTGCTTACTGTTTCTGCTTGAAGCTGCTTAGAATTCAGTCTGCTGGGATCAGCGCAATCCTCATCCCCAGAATCCTCACCACTTTTAAAACCATTGTCAATTCGTCGGAGTAATATATATAGCATCGAGAATATTAGGATCGTCCTCGTGGAGTCTTTCTATCTCGTCTAACAGCTCAGCTGTTGTTAGCGGTTTTATCCTAAATATGAGAAAAATATATCACATATCTGCCCAACGGGTCGTTACCGACCCAACAAAATTATACTTCAACTGTACTCAAAGTATCCAGGCCTGCGCTTATAAATATGAACGTACCATAAACTTTGAAGTTTAAACAACAGGATTTCATAAATTGATCAATTTCACTATAAAATTGAAATACTTACCAGTAATTACTTTTAGCCATGTCACACGCAGATATATTACACTTTACTTTGGTACAAATTTACTACAACTCGCTGTCGAACGTGCTTTCTTACTGACACCGCAACAAAATATGAGTTTATAACATGTGAATGCCACGATAGGTCACACTCCGAACACAGCGGTGTATACAGGTGCATATATGAAAGGCAGTGGGTCGTTTTCGACCCGTTGGGCATAAATGGGTTAAGAGTGTCTTCAGTTTATTGTAGGCACATACTTAATAATAAAAATTACACTACCTTCGAGCGATAATGTAATTTGAAATAGAAAATAAAATTTTTAGTCTAACAAATTACAATATAAATACATTAACTATCTACTGTTAGGATAAAAATAAACACTCAATGAAACTGAATATACTACAAACAATAAACGTAAATAGTAGTTATGATTAGAGACTGGAAAATATGCACTAAAAAGTTTGCCAAATACGCATGCAATATGCACTTAAAAAATCCCTAAATATGCACTTACAATATGCAATTATGCACTTATGATGTGCATTTATTTATTGTTTTAGGAAATTAAAATTCATTTGTCGTATTTACAAATTGTATATTTATTTATTACAATAAATTTTCGTATTTACAAATTATATATTTATTTATTACAATAAATAACCATATATTTCTTTAAATTTTCCATAGTTAAATTATGTCTACGATCTGTAAGTATATGTTTGTATTGGGAAAATGTTCTTTCAACATCGCAAGATGTGATCGGTGCATTCTTAAAACTAGGTATTAATGAGGGGCTTATATTAATGTCTTCATTAAAATTGCCATTAATTACATTATTTATAGATTTTAATGTAACAAATCCTCCATTTTTGCTTAGAATTGCGGCTAATTTTTCTTTAATTCTTTTTCCAGTCAATCCGTTGACTTTTCCAATTTTCTCTTCAATATCATTTACAATGACAACACCATCATTTAAAGATAAATTTCTATCTTCTAATCTAGTAATTGCCTGCTCAATTAGCGCAAAATTAGATTTAATATATGATAGCTGATTTTGTATTGTCGAATTATTGAAAATTACTTTACACTTTTCTATGGCAAGACTGGTTGCTGAATCAAATTGAGTTACAACATTTTTGATGCCTTCGTAATTATCGGCAAGAAACACAGCACATTTAAGCCATGTTCCCCATCTTGCTAAGATAGGTTCTGGTGGCAATGGAATGCCGGGAAGCATTTCGTTATATAATTGCACTCGTAAGGACGCTTTTAAAAATACTTTTTTTGATATTACTAATTAAATTATTTACATCTGGAAACTCTAATCTAACTTTTTCAACAACCCTATTTAAACCATGAGCCAAACAAGTACAATGAATTAAATTGGGAAAAAAAATTTAAAGACTTTGAGCTGATTTTAACATATACGAAGCGGCGTCAGTTACAATTAACGGAAATTTTTCAAAAGGTACTTTGTCGGGTAAAAAGGAATTCGCTAAGGACTCATTAATAAACCTGGCTATGGTAACAAGATTTGTTTTGTCTAAATTACCTACATTAATTAAATGTCTTTTAGATTGAGTTGAATCATTTAAGGTTCCAATAATCAAATTAGCAACCTGACGGCCCTTCGTGTCGGTAGTTTCATCAACAGAGATCCAAAGATTTTGGTTTTTCAACTCCTTTCTAATACCATCGGTAACATCTTGATAAATTTCGTTGATGTATTTCTTGCGTAGAATTGAGGAATTGGGTACATAAATGGGTTTATCATCGACTTTGCAATAAGTTTTCAGGAATTCTTGAAATATCGGATTGTCCAATTTATGTAAAGGAATATTACAACCCACAAAAAGATTACACAAATATTTGGAAAATGCTTCTTGTGGATTCTTCGAATTATTGAGAAAACTTTCCTCCAAAAGTTGCTGCCGCGGTTTATTACAATTTTCAGAAACCTTGTTCTGATGAAAAGTTGTATTCAAATGTTGCACTACTTGAAATTTCTTCTGGCAGGTAATCTGTGTAACAAATATATATTTTTAACATTCAGTTATAATAATTATTATTAATTACTATATTACTACAAAAACTAGAAAAATAAATTGTCTGGTTTTGTAAAGTTCTCCAGTTGTTTAAATTTGATTGATTCTGGTTATTTTGGTGTTTATGACAAAGAAATATTACAAAGATATATTAGCTTTAAAGAACATAAAATTAAACATATCTAATAATAATTTATTATGAAATTGTTTCATTATATTTATGAACACAAAAAAAAAATTCTCATTGTAGAACTTGTTATTGACAAAATTTTTCAAAATTCAACTTACCCTTTTGTCGTAGAGTGTGCACAAAATACTTTCTTCGTCAATAATTTTTAGTGCACTGCAATCACTTATCCAATTTTTTATTAGAGATGAATTCGCTTTAGCTATCTTCGGCATTTTCAACAATTTTTAATTCACTTTTGTTTCACCAAATAGCACAGACCTTAACACGTTTACGAATGAACAAACTATGAAAGAAATTATTTCTTTTTCTTATATTGATATTAGTCGTACGGTATAATATACCTGCATTAATACCTACATTTCTGAAAAGGATTTCTTACGTAAGTTCTAATTGCCCTTTAACCGATTGTCAGTACAGTTAAATCCTATTTTTGGGAAAGTCATCTCATTATTAATGAGATGGACTTTTAATGAGTCATTAATGCAAAGTTGAAAGAATGCTAATCCCTTCACGTTTACACAAACAAATTAAATATCTTTAAATATCAGATTTTATTATGGTTCTTATGAAAATGGCGAATATATGCATAAATATGCAAAATAATTATGAAATATGTACGTGCATATGTAGTTATGGTAAAGTGTCCTAATATGCATTATATGCACTAAAAAAATGGTAAAAAACGTATTCTGAGGGTGGAAAATGGATAAGTACACAGTATAGAAGGAATATACCAAAAAACAACAAATATGCATTTTGCATAAAATTCAGTCTCTAGTTATGATATAGTAAAAACTTCACGATTAATGTGGATGTATATTCGATAAAAAAAGGGTCTTATAAAATGGAGCAAAGTAGAGCAACAGAAACGGATTTGCTACATTGACCCGCATAAATAATAGTTTCCATTCTTCTCGACAAAGTTAAAACTTCGGTCAGCGGAGCATGCATTTGTGTTAGACAAATCTTGGTGATCCTTTTAACTAAATTAGGAAAGAGCCAAAATATAACTCAACTTTTTTGATCATGTAAAGTGACAACTGTTTTCTATCAGTTGCGTACTTCTTCTGTATGTAAATAAGACGTATTTCCATAAAAATGTTTAAAAAAATAAAATTATGTTAGGGAAAATATTGTCTTGTTCAGTTGTATTTATTAAAATTTTATTAATAATTTTTTTCAATAATTATTAAACTGTGTGTAGTAAACTGAGTGGAACTATTGACACAATTTTTTCCGACAGCCAAGCAATGTGTTACGTGTCCGTAACGCGCAACGTTTTATTACTTTATTTCGTATTATAATTAATTAATATCTTCAATATATTTCGTTTCATTTCCAGCGAACCTACCTGTATAGGAACCGTTATTCATTATTTAAATTTATATTCAATTTCTTTAAGCTTTTTTACCTTTTTTTCCTTGACCTTTAGTGCTCGCTTTGTTTTTTCGTTGTTAAGAAAAGTCCGACTCGCTCTTGAGACTTGGTGTTGTTCGCTATCATCTTTGAACGAAGTTACGTCGTTTCACTTGACACGGATATCGATCGATGTCAGCCGTATTGTTATCCTTGTGATTACGGCCCCGTAGGGATATTTATCGATCAAACCTGTCCAAAAATATTATTCGCTAAATGCGATATTTCTCCCTGGGAGGATTTCAAGTGTTAGGAAGAATTAACCTGGTAACTCGTCAAACAATCATTGTTTTATTTAATCGCCATCGAACGTATACCCGGTATGTATGGGCCTTTTCTGTAATAACATTCTTTTGCTTACTTTCGTTGTATTCCTTTATTTAGATGGTGTTTCCGACGGGCTAAACAAAACCAAAAAAAAACACGTACATCACCTGTTCCGCTAGTGACGATTCTTTCCTGAAGGGAAAAGGGATCGCTGAACGCCGTTGGATCCATCAGATAAGCTTGTTACACTAATTCTATTTGTTAATAATTAATTATCATACGTAAATTTCCTATTTCGTTTCATTTAAAAATTATAGTCATTATTCATTAGTGTAATAGTCCTAGGTGTTTTCTAACGAAAAATCTGTGTCGCCTGACCTTATTTCTGTAGATCACTTTTTTATACATTTGCGTTCGCCTCACGAACTTTCTTTTTGTAGCTTCAAATTTTAACCTTGCGTTTAAATATATAAAATTTATTTCAACACCTTAAGTGTTGGTATTTCAAATTTTTGCTAATTTAATTAAAATACTTTTTACGCTTGAATTGTTTGTATTACATATTTTGCCAAGTAATTAGATTACTTTGTTTTTTTTTCCACTTTAATTGTGTGGATTTCATATTTTTACCATTTAATGTGAATACTTTCATTATACGCTAATTACATATTTTGCGTAACCTTATTTGAATAATAAAAAAACGACAAAAATAGACAACATCATTATTAATTTTAAATTCTTACTTGCTTTTGACTGGCCTTCAGCCCATAAATAAACTTCTATTTAAAATTTATTTTTGGTTTTTGGTGACTTTAACTATACACGGTGTGTTTAAATAAATAGGTTGTTTGGTTGGAAACACCGTATTTTCTTTCTTTTCCCGTCTCTCGATCCTCGAGAGTGGAACGAATCTCGGACACGGGACCGGTCTTCTGCCCCATGCGGCTTGCCTTCTTTTTTTTTTATATAAACTTTTTTTTATCAAGTTTCCGAGTTTTCGACATCCAGCGGCAAAAATTCGGTGGCGCCCTTGTCCATCTGTTTTTTTAGCTGACTTGCATACCTCTGAGTCTCACCACCCCTGGGCTGAGGCAGTTTCAGAAGCCGGGTGGGCCGTTGGACGTTGGCAAGAACGGGCAGGGGCAGGTTTAGTGGTCCGAGATCGGGTCTGCTCCGAGGAGCGTTTTCTGTTTTTTTTTTATATTTTAAGCTCAATGCAGCAGTCGTAGCAAATGTTAAAGGGTTTGGATTCACTGCAAGTTAAATTTAAACTTGCATGGGACTGTACGTGTGCTGTAAAGCTATATCCATGGCCTTCATCGAATCGGAGTCCTCCTGTGAGTGACATTGCGAAAACAATTAACAAGATGACCGCTAAAATTGAGTTAAAATAGATCTAGGCAAAAATAATAATAATAATAATAATATACAGGGTGAGTTTTTGTGAATGTTTAGCATTGGGATCTCAGAAACTACTGGAGATAGAAAAACGCTTAAATGGGGAAAGATGCGCAGTTTCACGAGTTTGATTTAAAACTGCTTTTGTTTCTCCGATAACTGTCATGGCTTATTAGATATTCAAAGTAAACTAAATTTTACGATTTTCTTTAAACATGCTTAGCATCGTTAATAGTAATTTTAGAGAAAAAGTGTTCAGACAAAAGTTTTAGACCATTTTATGCCAAATAAAACTATGTAGCTAATATTTTTCTTTCGTTCACTATTATTGAGTTATGTCACAAACTTGTGTTTTTTTTAATGGAAATCATAGTTGGTTTTAACATCATTAAAAAGATTATTTTTTTCTGATTACAATGATATAAGGTTTGATATGGTTATTTTAAAAAATAAAGAGGATATAGACATTTTTATGATTGTTCACTTCATAAGATAAAAACTTAAAAAAAAAATGTTTGGTGTTTTGTAATTCAAAAAACGAAAAATCTGAGTTACAATAGTGTTCGTTGGAGCAGTCGAGATAAATATAATAACATTGCTTTCACGTTGAGTCACAGAAGTGAGAGCTGTTAATTTTTACTTTTAAGTCAAGTTAATTGTCAAACATTGACAATTAACCATTAATTAATTTAATTGAAACTTAACTATAAGCGGTGCAAAAGGCCGTTAATCATAAGTTTGCATTGGCTATGGAATTTTCTAACGTAGAAAAGCGTGATATGGTTGAATGTTACATTCAGTGCCAGAAAAATTCTACTAGAGCTGTTGAAGTTTATTTTGAAAATTATTTTGATCGACGTCAGCCGTCGCTACCTACTTTTAAGAGATTATGGGATAATTTAGCAGATGATGGTTCGTTGGTTAAACCAAAATAAAAAAAAGGGATGGATGAAGATAGAGAAATAAACATATTAGCAAGTGTCGCTCAGAATCCATCTACATCGACCCGACAAATTTCAACAAAAATGGGCTCCTCTCAACGCACTATTGTCAGAGTGTTGAAGAAGCATAAATTTCGTCCCTACAAATTATCAGTATCACAAACTGTACATGAAGGTGAAAATATCAGACGAATAGCTTTTTGTAGATGGTTTAAAGATCAGTGTCAAAACGATCCACACTTTTCAATGAAAATATTATGGACTGATGAATCTCGTTTCACAAATTGTGGAATGTTTAATAGGCACAATGAGCACATATGGTCTCGAACAAATCCACTTCACGTTGAACATAGGAGACCACAAATTAAATTTGTGTTTAATGTTTGGTGTGGTGTTATAGGATAAACTGTTCTTCCTCCTTTTATTTTTGATGGATCACTAACTGGCAATGGTTATCTTAATTTTTTACAACAAGGTTTGGAGGAAATGTTAGATAATTTAATTTTAAGAACCCGAGCAATGCTGCAATGGTTTCAGCATGACGGAGCGCCTCCGTACAATCAACTGAATGTTAGAAATTATTTAAATTTGAACTTCCCTGATCAATGGATAGGGCGAAATGCACCCATTGAATGGCCGGCTAGATCCCTGATTTATCAGTTTTGGATTTTTTCTTGTGGGGTGTACTAAAGGACACAGTATACAAAAGAACATATGAAACAATCGACGATTTAAGAGAAGCTGTCTTAGTTGCTTTTAATAACATCGATAGGCGTAAAGTCCGCAATGCTACAAATTCTGTTGTGAAGAGATGCAATTTGTGTATTAATAATAATGGAGGTATCTTTGAACATTAATAATGTTGTGTGCCCTTAATAAAAGTTCTTATAGTTTTCATTTTATTACTACATAAGATTTCAAAATAAGTTTTCGTTTGGTTTGTATTTTATCAGTTCGAAATTCAATTGTTTTCCATAAAAACCATAAAAATGTCTATATCCTCTTTATTTTTTAAAATAACCATATCAAACCTTATATCATTGTAATCAGCAAAAAATAAGCTTTTTAATGATATCAAAACCAACTATGATTTCTATTTAAAAAAACACAAGTTTGTGTCATAACTCGATAATGGTGAACGAAAAAAAAATATTAGCTACAGAGTTTTATTTGGCGTAAAATTATCTAAAACTCTTGTTTGAACACTTTTTCTCCAAAACTACTATTAACGATGCTAAGCATGTTTAAAAAAATCGTAGAATTTAGTTCTCTGAATATCTAATAAGTCATGAAAGTTATCGGAGAAACAAAAGCAGTTTTAAATCAAACTCGTAAAACTGTGCATCTTTTCCCATTTAAGCGTTTTTCTATCTCCAGTAGTTTCTGAGATCCCAATGCTAAACATTCAAAAAAACTCACCCTGTATATTGCTCAACATATTATAAAATTCAATTATAGGACATGTTCCTAATATATCATCATGATAATTTGGAACCCGGACGAGGCACAATAAAGTTAAGTTGTTCTAAGAATTTTGGCGAGTCCAACCGATGGTTAGCCAGGTCATATAAAAATTTCATGCTTGTATGATTACGACGAAGTTCCAGAGAGTCAACTTTATATAAATTGAGCAACACACCGTAGCTAAAATTCTGAGCTGGATACTCAAAATTGTCTTTAAAGAATAAATATTTTAAGAAACGTCTATGGACTTCAGGTGGCGCCACCTGGCGACGAATTAATGGACTCACAGTAATATGCGTATTTTTTCTTTTTCTGTAATAGCTTAGCTATTCGAGAAGAAATTACTTTCATCGGCGTAGTCGGTTTTGTCCGTCAGATGTCACGAGGTTATCTGGTGTCATCTGATAGAACAAAATTTGCTACTTGACCAGAAGTGTACTACAGTCGTTTGTCTTCGTAAACCCGCCATTAACAAAGTCGTTAGACAGAAACGCATGCGTCTGGTGGTTGAAGCAAACGCTGGTAAATACGTACTGTGTGTCCATGTATACAGATACAGATTTGTTTTTATACAGATTTGTATTATTTTGTAGCAAAGCTTCGCATCGATATGCTAATTTGTTTTTTGTTAAACTTCTGAAATAATTTTTTTATTATAAATATAAAACGGCTAAAGCGATTTTGCTGAAATTTGGTAGGTTGACATAGTTTTATGAGACAAAAAAACAATCTCAAAATTTTGCGTAAAATCATTCCATAGGCGTAGAACTTGGGTTTTTTAATAATTGTGCATTTCAAATTTCTACGCCAATGAGAAGAGAGCGGTTTAAATATAAAATTTAGTTTTTGCATTATATTTACTACAGAAAAGGTACTCTTTGTAAGACTCGATTACAGTCACAGTTTTTGAGAAATTTGTATTTTAATAATTCAAAGTAACAGTAAACACAAAAACTATGTTACTAAAATATGCACAAATTTATTAAAGATGTTCTAAAAATGTTTGAAAGTGTCCACCATTTACACGCATACATAGATTTACACAACTAAGAAAATTAAAATGTACTCTTTGCATAATTTCTTATATTTTAGTTAAGCGTATATCTCGACGCGAGGCGGTTGAACTTGTAATGTTATAAACACATATAACAGTATATCGAACGAAAGAAAACGAGGAAGTAAACAACAGTTTGACACAGCGAAAAAGTTTGTCGGGGAATTTTCTGATTTATATTTTAAGGGCGCTAAAACAATGTGCAAAGTTTGCGATACCATTGATGTGTACGCACAGACGCGACTGTAGAGAGCATGTGAATAGCCAGAAACACACAAATAAATAGCTGGCGCGTCATCGGAGGAAGAATTTATGTTCCAATTGCTATTTATGTTTCTCAGTTGTGATTTGCCAGTTCACCTGCTGGATAAACAATCGTTTCGTGACTTCTGGAATAAATACAACCTACCTTCCCGGGGTACGTTAACAGCGTATCTACCTACTGTACGCCAAGACACCACAAACAAGATCAAAACCGAAGGAAAGAATAAATGTGATATATGTTGAAAACATTTGTACATATTTACTGTGCAGGACTCTGGAATATGGAGAAAAATAATAAATCTAGACATGACTTCGAATTTTTCTGAACACCTGTTATATAAATCAACATTCTGCGTATAATTTTACTGTTAGCGTGTTTTTGTATGGTCAAAATATAGCATCCAGGGATGACAAAAATACAGAAAGAATTGTAACACACCGTAAGTACCCCGGTTATGTATAAATAAACGCCAAAAGAATGTACAATGTTTCATTCATTATAGTTTTCAAAAATTAATATTAACCACACGATAGCACATTCTACGCATACACAAAAGAATAACAAAATAGAACGATAACGACCATACAAACACAAACAGCGTAAGAATAATTGTAAATTGTTCACCAAGGGGGTAAATAAACAAAACGATGCCACGAAGACGAACAACACTAGGGTGAAATACTCGTACGTCGCTTAGAAAAAGAGCCGCAAGAGGCTGTTCACGCGCTTGCAAACCGACAAATTTATTTGTGTACGTATCTGTTGGCCGAATAATAAATATTATATGCCAATAACTAGAATCATTTTAAATTTTGTACGAAAATAAAAAATTATAGATCAGTAATAGTTCAATAAGTAACGTTCCTTGAAAAACTCTCCTCGTTAGAGACAGCCATGCTCATTCAAAATTATGCGTTTGTGACAGATTACGTGCACTATCACCAATCATTATTGAAAAGATGGCCTCTAATGAGGAAAGTTTTTGAAGGCACGTTAAACAGGCTGATTCATTTTCGGCCCTCACCATGGGGATCTCTCTTATTATTGGAGATAGAGTATAGGTTTAAATTTGGCAAAGTTGTTAAATTTTGTGTTTGTTATAAATCCGTAAAGAAAATAGACCTGTGACAAATGACCTTCGTTATATGAAAAAAAAACGCGAAAACCCCATTTTCTTCTTTTACCTGTAGCACCGACATTTGGCCTTGTAGAGAAAAAATAAAAACACATTCTTTCGGCCATTTCTAAACCTCTATCCAGTGGTGTACTCGAAATTTTTTACGACGTTTCGTTTCTTTCTGACCATCATCAACTATCTAATTTCTTATAGGCGCCATATTGGATTTAGACATGCTCAGAAAGAGTTTTTTTTTCTGATTTCAACCATGTACCACATGCTGACTATAGTTTTTGACATTAGGTTTTATTTGAATAAATTATAAAGAATAAAAGAATAAATTATAAGATTAAATAAGGTAGCCATTGGAATTTCAATCTGTCAAACATTTTATTTATTGTTCATTAATAATACAAAAATGTCATACACTAACGAAGAGAAACGAGATATGATAAGTATTTTTTATTCTTCGAAACGAAATTCAACAGTAGCGAGTACAAGATAACAAAAACATTAATAAAAATACATAGAAAAGTAAACAATAAACAATTACAGTAAATGTTCAATTATCTGGCCATCTTCGGTAATGCACAATTGGGCACGCCTTCTGGCATTTTGTACTGCCCTTTGTACAGTTCTTCTACTAACTGCCTCGAAGGCATTCTGAAGTCTGTCTCGTAAATCTTCAATGTTTTGTGGCGCATCTACATTATAAATATTATTTTTAACATATCCTAATAAAAAAAATCTAGCGGACTTAAATCAGGTGATCTCGCAGGCCATTCAACAACTCCCCTATTTCCAATCCAACGGTTTGCAAACTCTTGATTTAAGAAATTTCTAACAACAGCTGCATTGTGTGCTGGTGCGCCATCTTGTTGCCACCATAAATATTGTAATTGATTTAATGGGATATTGTCGTCAAGATAGTCAGGAATGTATGTACGTAAAATGTTTAAATATCTTTCTCCATTTAAATGTTCTTCATACATAACTGTTCCTAAAAGACGATTTGCCAAAATACCCATCCAAACGTTTATTCCAAAACGATGTTGTGGTCTTCTAGCCCTGTTTTGTCGGGGATTTTGTACTGCCCAATAGTGCTCCGTATTTCTGTTGAACATTCCAGAATTTGTAAATTTTGTTTCATCTGACCAGATGATTTTGCTTAAAAAATTTTCGTCATTTTCTATCTTTCCCATTAACCAATTGCAATATTCTAGCCTTCTCAAATTATATCCAGGCAGTAAAGAGTGACTAACATGGATCCTGTATGGTTTAAACCTACTTTTATGTAAAGTTCTCCAAACTCTGGACTGGCACAAATTTAATTCTGACGCTACTTCGCGTGTAGAAATTGATGATTATTATTTATCTATAGAAATACAAGATTAACATGAAATTTGAAAACACGCTTTTAATTTACCATTTGTAAAATATCTTGTCGATTTTCATTTAAATTCCTGTTGTCTTGACCATTACGCGGCTTAGTAAACGATCCATTCTCGACCAAATTTCTGTCGTTCTGGATATAATTGTAGATATCTTGTACTCGCTACTGTTGAATTTCGGTTCGAAGAATAAAAGATACTTATCATATCTCGTTTCTCTTCGTTAGTGTATAACATTTTTGTATTATTAATGAACAATAAATAAAATATTTGACAGATTGAAATTCCATGGCTACCTTATTTAATCTTATAATTTATTTTTTCAAATTAAACCTAATGTCAAAAACTTTAGTCAGCATGTGGTACATGGTTGAAATCAGGAAGAAAAACTCTTTCTGAAGATGTCTAAATCCAATATGGCGCCTATAAGAAATTAGACAGTTGATGATGGCCAGAAAGAAACGAGTCGTCGTATAAAAATTTAGAGTACAACACTGAATACAGGTTTAGAAATGGCCACAAGGATGTGTTTTTATATTTTCTCTACAAGGCCAAATGTCGGTGCTACAAGTAAAAGAAGAAAATGGGGTTTTCGCGTTTTTTTTTTTAATAATGAAGGTCATTTGTCACAGCTCTATTTTCTTTACGGATTTATAACAAACACATAATTTAACAACTTTGCCAAATTTAAACCTATACTCTATCTCCAATAATAAGCGAGATCCCCATGGTGAGGGCCGAAAATGAATCAGCCTGTATAAGGTGTAAACGAAATATGCCAACACACTTTAATATGTAATAGCTGTAATAATATTAAACATAAAATTCGGCTTGTTTCATCGAGTCTTGCTATACGGTGGAACAGATGGAAAAATGTTGGAGCTACTAGACGAATTTATGAAGGGCGGTTACCGAACCGAAGATGCCCACCAAATAATTTAATTTTACAAACCGTGTACAGATTTATATTGCATAAAAGTTATGAAGACCATGGCGCGTTTAGTCATGTGAGGAATCGTAAACAAGCGGACGCGATAAAATACCATGCAATGTATACTTAGACGCGTCACTTGAGTTCGTAGAAACCCTACATAAGTCGACATAAGGGGCTGCGACTAATCTTAAAATTAGTAAAACATTCGTGTGGAAAATTTTAAAGACAAACAAATGGCATCACTTTAAGGTGACTTTAGTTCACGAACTTAATGAAACGATTCTGATAGGTGGAATGAATTATTCGAAGAAATAAAGAATTGCTTAGGTAACGATCCTGAGTTGGAGTATCATTATTTTTTCTAATGAAGCTTCATTCTATCTTAATGGAAAAACATTATTCGACAGAATTGTCGATTTTGAACAAATGAAAAACCCTCACTAGTCTATGGAAAGTTACACCCAGTTTTCAGAAAAAGGAAATGCTTGGATAGGCATCGTCGGAGATCGTATTTTAGAACTCTTCTTCATTTTGACTGTGGACAAGAGCTTATATCCCTTAAAAAATCGTTTATTCCTTGCACTCGCTGTTCTATACCAAAATGATATTGAACCAGACCTGTCCAACGACATTCTATCGTTTCGACAAGACCCATTCAGTTTACTGTACGAAATTACTTAAATAATGTTTTCTGGAAAAATGTATTTGTAGGAGGGGACCTATTGAGGGACCCATACGTTGACCGGAGCATTTTATGTGGGGTTATCTAAAAAGTAAAATTTAAGTGAACAGACCGGCGAACTCTGGCGTAATAAAGAACTAAATTCGAGATGAAATTAGGGTGATCCAGCCACCAGTTATTAGAAATGCCGTTCAAGAATTTAACTATCGGATATTTTATTGTCAGGAAGTGAATGGAAATCAGTTTGAACAATTAATGTAAAGTTTTTTCCCCTTTTTTTAAAACTCCTAACACAATCTTAAGATAAAGAGTTTCAAAACTTTAAAACTATAAAAAAGGGTTCGTTTTGAAAATAGTATATTAAAACACAAGGCATCATTTTGTCGCACGAGTTCAGTTTAGAAAATGAGTCGCGACCGCGGCGAGTTTTCTAAAGAACGAGTGCGACAAAAGGCTTTATGAAACGAGTTTTTTATACCATTTTTTCTATTTCCATTTTTGATTTGCCAATGACTCTTCATCAGTAGTAAAAGCAAAAAACAGAAGATAATGATACTGAATTGTTAACGACGCACTTGTCATGCTTTGAGTAGTGGCGGCTCTTTAATGAGAGCAAGTGAGCAATTGCACCCCCTGGAATTATGAAACAAAACAAACCAAGCGGGAACTAACTGTGAAAGTACTTATTTATTATGTATTCATACTTTCATAGTTATTGACGAGGAACGTGGCACGCTACCAACGTACATACACCAATCGTCGTCACAGATATACTGAGCAAAGCCCAACTGTTGCTCTCGTAAGGCATTAACATTACATTGATGGTGGGGAGAACTGTATTTTGCCGTACTTCAATGTCGTATAATACATAGCGTTGGAGCAACTGAACCAGACTGCTCTCGGGCGTTGTTACAATAATTCCGTGTCTTTTTTAGAGAACAACGCGTTTTCGCGGTTAACGTATAATGAAAAAATAGCAGTAAAAAATCCTAAACGGCCGATGCCTCAATTATGTTTAGAAAATAAACAATCTGTTAAAGGTAAAGACGTTATAAGAAAATTCAAAATGAATATTTATCAGAAAAATGACTGGATTTGTGGGTGTGAAATTAAAAATACTTTGTTTTGTTTTCCGTGTCTTTTGTTTGGTGGTGAACCGTCTTGGTCAAAGAACAGAATAAGAGACTTAATTCATCTTAGTGCTAAAATTATTAAACATGAAAATTCCGAAGGGCATTTGAAAAATATATTTAGTCTAAGAATGTTAGGAAAAAATAATATTCAGAATGTTTTAGATTCATCATATAGAAAAGCAATTCAACAACACAATGAAAAGGTAACAAAAAATAGGCATGTGTTAAATTTAATAATAAATTGCATTAGATTTTGTGGCGCGTTTGAACTGGCACTTCGGGGTCATGATGAACAGCAAACGTCGAATAACAAGGGCATTTTTCGGGAATTGATAAATTTTACGGCAGAATTGGATAAATCGCCCAGAGATCACATCGAAGCAGCACCGGTTTTTAAGGGATTATCAAAAACGATACAGAATGAGCTCTTTGATGCAATGCTGAACGTGTATCATGAACAAGTTGCCAGTGAAATTAAAGCAACCGACTTCGCATCTGTGATAGCTGATGAAACCACAGATGTGTTCAATCAGTTTCAGTTGGTGGTTGTTTTAAGATATATTGTGAACGCGAGACCGGTCGAAAGATTCTGGAAATTTCTTCTGCCTAGTGGACATGATGCTAATTCTTTATCTGCATCCATCCTTAACGAAATTAGCTTGCTTGTTGATGACCCAGAAAAACTGTTTGCACAGAGCTATGATGGGGCAGCAGTCATGAGTGGTGCTATTAACGGCGTGCAAAAACATGTCCAAGACCAGTATCCAAGGGCTAATTTTGTACATTGTTATGCACTTCAGACAAATCTAATTATGTCACATGCTACATCGAGCAGTAGTAATTGCAGAATTTTTTTGCCAATCTGACGGGATTATGTACATTTTTCTCCACTTCACCACAACGAGCTGCAACATTGGAAGAATTCCTTCAGAGAAAAAGCTTACCTCGTTCTTCAAAAATAAGATGGTACTTCAATTCTAGGATAGTGAATACAATATATGAGCACCGAGAAAAAATAATTGAAGCTCTAGAACAAATCGAGGGAGAAGCTAGTTTACAAACTACCATTCATCAAGCTAGTGCCAATTTGCGAATTTTAGAGGAGGAAAATTTTATCTATTGGTTAACTTTCTTTCATAAAATTATGCCACATGTGGACATATTGTTTAATCAATAACAAAATGTCAATACAGATGCATTAAAAAGAAGAATAATTTAGATAATTTTGAACGCGCTATTGGACAAATTCGAACCGAAATCGCTGACACGGATTATCAGTTGTTTAAACAAAATGACCCAGAACTGACTCCTCGGCCATCAAAGCGGCGAAGAGTAACTGATGGTAGCCAAAGAAGTAGGGAAACTATTGAAGTGTGCGATATTATTTTGCTAGAAATAAAAACTAGATTTCGGTATACAGGGCACTTAATATTAGCAAACTTAATTTCTTTTAAACAGTTCTCCTCCTTCCAAAAAAAAATTCCGGAAGATTGCCTTAAAGAAGCAGTAAAATTTTATCCATGCCTCAATGAAAGCAGACTACGAACTAAATTAAGCGCTCTATATTCTAGAGAAGAATTTAGGCAAAATATAGAAGTCGGTGCTGTAGGTCTGCTAGGTCTTCTGCTGGATGGATTAAGCGACACCTTTAATGAAGTTGTTACGCTTTTAAAAATTGTCATTACAATCCCAATGACAACGTCCGAAGCGAAACGCCAGTTTTCACGGCTGAAGAGAATAAAAACTTTCCTGAGAAATGCAATGAAAGAAGAGAGATTAAATGCCCTTACTATGTTATCTTGTGAAAAAGAATGTATAAATGATTTCAAAAACTTTAATGAAAAAGTGATAGAACTGTTCTGCAAGTCAAAGACACGTAAAATGGACTTCGTTTCGTCAGATGCAATTAAACTGTGTAGTGTAATATTTACTATTCCCTCAAAACAAAATCTACAATGAACAGTACCTGTCTGGAACAGTACGTCGGTGAAATTTATAAGGATTGGGTAAGCGTTTTTGTATTACACTTTTTAATTTTGAAATTATGCACGCCCTATGTGAACCACCCCGAGCCGCCACAGTTTGAGGATTGGTTTACAAGAAACAATTTAAAAATTAATGTAAGTAAAACGAATCTAATAAGATTTGGTGCTAAAAGACTGGAAATTGATATCGGATACAGGGATGTGCAACTTGCCTTCGGCGAGGAGGTCGACCTCTTGGGATTAGTGCTGATGCCGCGGTGAGTGCATATTATGCCTTCGTGCATTCTGGACTTGCATATGGTGTTATTTTTTGGGAAAATTCAGTTGATGTGGGACTAATTTTCGTAATTTAAAAGGCATGTATTAGATCTATATCTAACATCAACCCACGGGATACTTGTAGGAACACTTTTAGAGATCAAAAAATACTTACCCTACCCGCGGTATACATGCAAAATGCATTATCCTGATTTTTTTGCTAAATATGAACTCAAGCATAGTTATAGTACAAGAGGGACTTCCGAGTCATATTTTTGTCCACCGCGTTCTCATTTAACAAAAATACAAAGAAATGTACTCCACCAGTGTATCAAAATATACAACCACTTGTCTGAGACTTAATATCATTGTCAACAAAACAATTCAAATACCGGCTCAAGGAACTGTTAATAAACAAAGTGTTGTATAAAGTTGAAGATTTTTTTTAGAAAGAATTATGTAATAGTTGCCATGTACTTGAAAATCATTTTAATTATATGTTTATTAAATAATTAATTGATAAGGGAGACACTTGTTGAAACTCCATAACTATGATAGTATAAAAAATGCACTGACTTTAAGTTTCAAATAATTTAATCTGACTTTCCACTACAATATCGTTTCATCACACTGTGACTTCATCAGGTGGATGAATAAAATTCATTCATATTATTCATCCACCTGATGAAGTCACAGTGTGATGAAACGATATTGTAGTGGAAAGTTAGATTAAATTATTTGAAACTTAAAATCAGTGCATTCTTTATACTATCATAGATATGTTTATTATTTTATATATACAGATTTTGTATTTAATTTATGTATTTGTGACGTTTCGTATACATTTTGTGTGTCTTGACGAATTAAGGTATATATATATATTACATTAATAAATTGAAATTATTTAATTTGAAAATCCAGAGTTTTATTTTTATATAAAGCATGCAATTGAATTTAAATATTGCTTCCGGCAAAATCAAATGACTAATTAGATATTTATTTCTGTGTTCGAACAATGCCAATACTAAAAAATGAAAAAAAATGTATCAAAATGAAGCAAATTTCGATACCGTTTTGGCTTTCATAATGAGTTCATTACGAACGCGAAATAGAAAAATAAAATCGACGTGTTCAAGTATTTATTTGAAATATATCCTGGTAAGATATTATTATCGACGTGCATTACATTTTGGACTCACTGTATAAAATATATCTTGTTATATCAACATAGGCATACATATTTCTTTAGGACATCATTATATTATGTCATTTTATCAATAATAGAATAGCATTTCTCTTTTCTCATAAATAAAAATATTGAGAAAAGGACCAATACATAAATCTGTCAGTACGAACTGTCACATAGAATATATATTATATTTCATTCAGAATTTCCCTTCAATTAGCGCCTCTCTCTTTGGGCGGAACACTGTAGAACCTACGATATCTGTCTTCACCATTCGTTTTCTCATTAATGAGGAGTTTTAGTTAGTCTTTTTTTGTAGTTTACGACTGTGAGACCTATTACTCTTGAATGGAAAGCCAAGAATATACATAATAAAAATGGAAGGATAACAGAGGGTGTAAGAAACATAGGTTAGTAAGTAAAAAAGAAAAAATATAAAATATCAATTGATGTTCAGTGTAACACTAGATTATATTTATATAATCTTTTTTTGTTTCACTTCTTTAGATGAAAGAGATCGTAAACGATATAAAAGAAGTAGAAATCGATATTTACACTTTCACATATTTTCAGCAACGCTTTTCTTTCGTATTTATGATCATGAAATTTCATATTTCAAAGGGCTTTATTGTCGAGCGAGGCATTCATACAAAGTTTACTGTTTGAAACTCTTGGTAGTAAGTTGACGTGTTCGTTTCATTATTTGAATCACGAGTTAATTTTTCTTCGACACTTCTAACAAACTAATGATTATAAAAACTTAAAAGGGATATTTATTAATACGTTTTGCACGTATTACGCTGTTGTTATATAATGAAACAGATATGCAAAATACATATCCGTAACTGTAAACATGGACAAACACCTCGTATTTTTAGCATATACTTCTGTTCAATACATATGTTTCAGCCATCTAGGCCTCATCGGTTGAACTAGTGAAGCAATGTATATACAAATTAATACCGATCTGTTAAACAACGGATCTGTATCTTTATCTACATTTACGCTAAAATCGTCTCCAAGCCATAACCAGTTTCGTTCTATCAGGCGACACCAATTTAATCAATGACATCTGACGGAAGAAAGCGACTAGGCCAGAAAAGGCGACCTTCCGCTCGAATAGCAAGGCTATTACGATAGGCTATTACGAAGGCTTCCGTCAGATGTCACTGATTAAATTGGTGTCGCCTGATAGAACGAAACTGGTTATGACTTGGAGACGATTTTAGCGTAAATGTAGATAAAGATACAGATTCGTTGTTTAACAGATCTGTATTAATTTGTATATACATTGCTTCACTAGTTCAACCCATGAGGCCTAGATGGCTGAAACATATGTATTGAACAGAAGTATATGCTAAAAATACGAGGTGTTTGTCCATGTTTACAGTTACGGATATGTATTTTGCATATCTGTTTCATTATATAACAACAGCGTAATACGTGCAAAACGTATTGATAAATATCCCTTTTTTGTATATTTACCGCCATCTGGCGCGTGTTAATGGACAGCACCAATATACGTATTTTTCCGCTTTTTCGTAATAGCCTTGCTATTCGAGCGGAAGGTCGCCTTTTCTGGCCTAGTCGCTTTCTTCCGTCAGATGTCACTGATTAAATTGGTGTCGCCTGATAGAACGAAAATGGTTATGGATTGGAGACGATTTTAGCGTAAATGTAGATAGAGATACAGATCCGTTGTTTAACAGATCTGTATTAATTTGTATATAAATTGCTTCACTAGTTCAACCGATGAGGCCTAGATGGCTGAAACATATGTATTGAACAAAAGTATATGCTAAAAATACGAGGTGTTTGTCCACGTTTACAGTTACGGATATGTATTTTGCATATCTGTTTCATTATATAAAAACTTAAGTCAAAACGAAATTTTACTTTACTCCTACATACTTCCTGAAATGGATAACATTTACAGGTATATTGAAATAAATATTTACGTAAAAAAAAAGAAAAAAAAAAAATATTAAAATAGAAATAAAACTACGGTACTAATCTTCACTTTTAATATTTAATCGTAACACGACAATTGTTTCGCCAGCACAGTGGCTTCCTCAGGTGCTTACATCTAAAGAGTACGTTACAAACTAAATTCAAATATATATATATATATATATATATATATATATATATATATATATATATTATAATAAAAATATTAATTGAATATTTATTGAAGACACTAGTTTTAATTCGTTACATTTCTGTTACTGAAATTTCTTAGAAGGTTGGAAGTCTATTATATTTCTATTGTTTTTTTAATTTAGAATGTCAAATATTTTGGAAAATTCTATATAAGTAAAGCGACCAATGAACTTCAAGAACAGAAAAACTGTTGGGTTGCCATAGTGAGTTATTGAAACAATTGGGGAGAATAATTTTTGCACTTGAATTAAGGGAATGTGTTTTTAGATAAAACGAATTTTTTTGAAAAATATAAATAAATAAGCATAATTTATATTACCAAGATTTGAATTGTTTTCATCTTATACTCCGCTATCATTTAATGAGCCACAAAAGATGTCTATAAGCTTTAAATAAATATTGGGAAACATTACGAGGCCTTATATTACCAGGATTGTGACCGTAAATTAGAAAAGCAGAATTTAGAAAAGTTTGTTTACCTTTGAATAATCGGGGGATCCTAACCTACGAGATCTGCCAGTATTGTGACCGTTGTTCCTGAGGTTAAAATACACCAGCCGTACGCCAGGGAGGCAAGACTTATTTCCAGTGACTAGACGGATAATTGTGATAGAATATTGAGCTAAGTTTTAATTATTTGCATTTTTATTTTAAGTAAAAAGATACATTTACTTACCGAAGGTAGATAAAGATCCCTTTAATGACACTTTTGTTTAAAACATTGTAAGTAGGAAGGTTATATACAAATTTATTTATTCAGCAATTTGATTTATTTATTTACGTAGCCTAGTATTTGTCTCCTTTCCGTAGATTCAATTTTTAACCTATAAGAAATTCCACATAACCAATAAATTTTATAATTTTAATTTTCAATAAAATAAATTGTTAATCTATTGTTGATTCCGAATGTTTTGTTAAATATTTACCTAATATATTATACCAAATTAAATATTCACTTATAAAGATAAGAGTTTCCTTTTAATAAACGGAATTTAAGAACCAAAACAAGTCGTTTGAATTCTATTAGTTTATCATATTAATACTGAGCTAACATACCTTTTAATTTCTTTGTCAGACAGAATCTTCACGACCCTGGAGATATTAGAGGACTCACGTTTGTTGTTTTATATTAAATTTCAAACTTTCTTTTAAGACCAAAACACTATTTGGTTGTACATGTTATGATTATTAACAACAAACGTTTATATTCATTTCACCTGCGCATAAGTGTGTCAGAATGCGGGGGTAAAAATTAGAATTTTAAATTCATTTTCTGCTTTAAAGTTTAATATTTTGTCTTTAAAAACACTTTTTAGTAAACGTTTGACTTAAAGATTGTTTCAATATATATATATATATATATATATATATATATATATATATATACAGGCTGATTCATTTTCGGCCCTCACCATGGGAATCTCTCTTATTATTGGAGATAGAGTATAGGTTTAAATTTGGCAAAGTTGTTAAATTTTGTGTTTGTTATAAATCCGTAAAGAAAATAGACCTGCGACAAACGACCTTCGTTATTTAAAAAAAAACGCGAAAACCCCATTTCTTTCTTTTACTTGTAGCACCGACATTCGGCCTTGTAGAGAAAAAATAAAAACACATCCTTGTGGTCATTTCTAAACCTCTATCCAGTGGTGTACTCTACATTTTTATACGACGTTTCGTTTCTTTCTGGCCATCATCAACTATCTAATTTCATATAGGCGCCATTTTGGATTTAGACATCTTCAGAAGGAGATTTTTTTCTGATTTCAACTATGTACCACATGCTGACTATAGTTTTTGACATTAGGTTTTATTTGAAAGAATAAATTATAAGATTAAATAAGGTAGCCTTTGGAATTTCAATCTATCAAACATTTCATTTATTGTTCATTAATAATACAAAAATGTCATACACTAACGAAGAGAAACGAGATATGATAAGTATTAGTACAAGAGAACAAGATAACAAAAGCATTAATAAAAATACATAGAAAAGTAAACAATAAACAATTACAGTAAATGTTCAATTATCTGGCCATCTTCGGTAATGCACAATTGGGCACGCCTTCTGGCATTTTGTACTGCCCTTTGTATAGTTCTTCTAGGAACTGCATCGAAGGCATTCTGAAGTCTGTCTCGTAATTCTTCATAAATATTATTTTTAACATACCTATCCCCATAAAAAAAATCTAGCGGACTTAAATCAGGTGATCTCGCAGGCCATTCAACAACTCCCCTATTTCCAATCCAACGGTTTGCAAACTCTTGATTTAAGAAATTTCTAACAACAGCTGCATTGTGTGCTGGTACGCCATCTTGTTGCCACCATAAATATTGTAATTTATTTAATGGATATTGTCGTCAAGATAGTCGGATACGTATGTACGTAAAATGTTTAAATATCTTTCTCCATTTAAATGTTCTTCATACATAACTGGTCCTAAGAGACGATTTGCCAAAATACCCATCCAAACGTTTATTCCAAAACGATGTTGTGGTCTTCTAGCCCTGTTTTGTCGGGGATTTTGTACTGCCCAATAGTGCTCCGTATTTCTGTTGAACATTCCAGAATTTGTAAATTTAGTTTCATCTGACCAGATGATTTTGCTTAGAAAATTTTCGTCATTTTCTATCCTTCCCATTAACCAATTACAATATTCTAGCCTTCTCAAATTATCCCCAGGCAGTAAAGAGTGACTAACATGGAAACCTACTTTTATGTAAAGTTCTCCAAACTCTGGACTGGCACAAATTTAATTTTGACGCTACTTCGCGTGTAGAAGTTGATGGATTATTATTTATCTATAAAAATACAAGATTAACATGAAATTTGAAAACACGCTTTTAACGCTATTTACCATTTGTAAAATATCTTGTCGATTTTCATTTAAATTCTTGTTGTCTTGACCATTACGCGGCTTAGTAAACGATTCATTCACTACCAAATTTCTGTCGAGATCTAGAAAAATGGTACGATGAGGCTGCTGTCGTTCTGGATAATATTGTAGATATCTTGTACTCGCTACTGTTGAATTTCGGTTCGAAGAATAAAAAATACTTATCATATCTCGTTTCTCTTCGTTAGTGTATGACATTTTTGTATTATTAATGAACAATAAATGAAATTAACATTTGGAATTTACTGCAAGTGAGAATTAATGAATATTAAATCACATTCTTACATGTAAATGTCGACTTATTTAATGCGTATAAATCTACAATCCGTCAAACTAAGTTTGTACTAGTATGCAGAACACACTCTTTCGCGACAACGAACTTCCTGGTAGTTAGGTTAATTAAGAATTAAGAAATACTGAAAAAACAAGCCTATCAACGCGAGGAAACGTACAGACGACCGTTTCGTTCTAATTGGAACTTCTCAATGTACGGCATTCCCTTTCGATGACGACCTTGCTTTTTCATTTCTATACTTTCTGTATATATAGTTAACATTTGGAATTTACTGCAAGTGAGAATTAATGAATATTAAATCACATTCTTACATGTAAATGTCGACTTATTTAATGCGTATAAATCTACAATCCGTCAAACTAAGTTTGTACTAGTATGCAGAACACACTCTTTCGCGACAACGAACTTCCTGGTAGTTAGGTTAATTAAGAATTAAGAAATACTGAAAAAACAAGCCTATCAACGCGAGGAAACGTACAGACGACCGTTTCGTTCTAATTGGAACTTCTCAATGTACGGCATTCCCTTTCGATGACGACCTTGCTTTTTCATTTCTATACTTTCTGTATATATAGTTAACATTTGGAATTTACTGCAAGTGAGAATTAATGAATATTAAATCACATTCTTACATGTAAATGTCGACTTATTTAATGCGTATAAATCTACAATCCGTCAAACTAAGTTTGTACTAGTATGCAGAACACACTCTTTCGCGACAACGAACTTCCTGGTAGTTAGGTTAATTAAGAATTAAGAAATACTGAAAAAACAAGCCTATCAACGCGAGGAAACGTACAGACGACCGTTTCGTTCTAATTGGAACTTCTCAATGTACGGCATTCCCTTTCGATGACGACCTTGCTTTTTCATTTCTATACTTTCTGTATATATAGTTAACATTTGGAATTTACTGCAAGTGAGAATTAATGAATATTAAATCACATTCTTACATGTAAATGTCGACTTATTTAATGCGTATAAATCTACAATCCGTCAAACTAAGTTTGTACTAGTATGCAGAACACACTCTTTCGCGACAACGAACTTCCTGGTAGTTAGGTTAATTAAGAATTAAGAAATACTGAAAAAACAAGCCTATCAACGCGAGGAAACGTACAGACGACCGTTTCGTTCTAATTGGAACTTCTCAATGTACGGCATTCCCTTTCGATGACGACCTTGCTTTTTCATTTCTATACTTTCTGTATATATAGTTAACATTTGGAATTTACTGCAAGTGAGAATTAATGAATATTAAATCACATTCTTACATGTAAATGTCGACTTATTTAATGCGTATAAATCTACAATCCGTCAAACTAAGTTTGTACTAGTATGCAGAACACACTCTTTCGCGACAACGAACTTCCTGGTAGTTAGGTTAATTAAGAATTAAGAAATACTGAAAAAACAAGCCTATCAACGCGAGGAAACGTACAGACGACCGTTTCGTTCTAATTGGAACTTCTCAATGTATAAAATAAATGAAATGTTTGACAGATTTAAATTCCATGGCTACCTTATTTAATCTTATAATTTATTCTTTCAAATAAAACCTAATGTCAAAAACTTTAATCAGCATGTGTTACATGGTTGAAATCAGAAAAAAAAACTCTTTCTGAAGATGTCTACATCCAATATGGCGCCTATAAGAAATTAGATAGTTGATTATGGCCAGAAAGAAACCAAACGTCGTATAAAAATTTAGAGTACACCACTGGATAGGGGTTTAGAAATGGCCACAAGGATGTTTTTTTATATTTTCTCTACAAGGCCAAATGTCGGTGCTACAGGTAAAAGAAGAAAATGGGGTTTTCGCGTTTTTTTTTTAAACAAAGGTCATTTGTCACACGTCTATTTTCTTTACGGATTTATAACAAACACAAAATTTAACAACTTTGCCGAATTTAAACCTATACTCTATCTCCAATAATAAGCGAGATCCCCATGGTGAGGGCCGAAAATGAATCAGCCTGTATATATATATATATATAAAATCAACAAGGATGGTATTATTTTATAATGTTTTTAAAGAAATCTATGAATTTACACAAGTATTGTCGGTAGTGAGAAAATGTGGCACATCTGGTCATCCCTAACGGTATATTACATGAATATTAAATGAATATTACACAAAACAAATTTCAGAAATATCCAAATTGGTGGAGACAGTCGCCTGAAATCTCAAACAGACAGAAACAAGAGACATATTAACCACAATAGGTTAATAAACTTTCAAATACGTGTTTCGGCAACAAAATTGCCATCTTTAGTAGAACATTCTGAAAAAGAAAGGTAGTGTTAAACGTAGCATCTTTAGCTAAGATACAACCTTTGAAGAGATACTCTTCACCCAATCGCTAGTGGGATGACACTGGCTTAGTGATATGGTACGTCTAAGTATACAACGAATCTACTGAATAGACTAGCGTCCTAATAGAAAGTCTGTGCATCCTAACAGAAAGTCTGCAGGGATGCTGGTAGGCTTATTAAAGGAGTATTGTAAGTTCAACGAACAAATGAATAATGTGGGCTTAACAGAAGAAATGGTATTGTAATATTTTTATCCTTCTGGCTCTAAAATGTTTGTCTTCCTGTCGGGGTTCTTAAATAAAACTAGCGGTAATTTAAATACACACTATATTAACAATATACTGGGTGCGGCAATAGTGTGTCGGCGGAGCTTAGCATGAAAACTAATAAAGTTGTAGCAATGAAATTTTACGTGCACATGTAGTATGCTACAGTGCATTTTCTATTTTTATTTATATATTTACAGGTGTTCCAAATTTCCGCAACCACTTTCAAATTTTTTTTTAATAGATTGCTATACTTTCTTGTTATTATGACGATAGCCACCCAAATTATCTTTGCAATAATATATGATAATGTGCACTTACAACTGATAGTTTGGTTTTATTGCAAATTTTGTTAAAATCTTGACAGTTGCAGCGTCTAACATTTTAAGTCTTAGCCTCAAAATGGGTGCAGTGCCTCACGTAACTCTTTTGTTACCAATTTATGGACTAACACGTTATATGTTTTGAAGGTGAACAACGTGACAACATATACAGGGTGTTAAATATGTCGTGCCAAAGTTATCGAAGTTTAAAGGCTATTTTCTATTTTTTTTTTGGAAATTGAACCTATAATTTTTTTATGAGTCAGCAAATTCCTTATAAAATTGCGGTTAAAATGGTATCAATAACATAGTACTTATTTCTAGTATTTCCGATGGCCTATAGTTATCTCTTTTCGTTCTTAGAAAAGGAGGTAAAAAGGTTGAGGACGGTTCAAAAAGAGTATAAACACATGTGGGTGCCGTTTCCTTAACCCTTAATCATCCAGGTGCCGTCTGACGGACTACGCGATAAATATATTATGTGATATTTCTGTAATTCCACCGTCCATAAATCGGTTGCTCCATCTAATCATTTCTCTATTGTTGCTCCCACCACTACTCCCTACCCATGAGTCTATCATTACTCGTAAAGAAGTTATCGAATTTTACGTACAGAATTCAGTTTGTCACAGTCTGTCAGACGGCACCTGTGTGTTTGTGTACTAAATATTGTGTGACGTGAAATGGCGGGTCCGTCGAAAAGAGTTCGGTTTAGCGATAAAGATTTTGACGAAACTGTTTTCAAATGGCTTCAGGAAGTAGACGATGATGCAAGTGACATAGGCAGTGCGTCAGAGAACGAAAATATAGAATCAGAACATGATTCTGCTTCCGAAGTTTCGGAGGAAGACTCGCCTGATTATAGTGATGTTGATGAGAATGTGGTAGAACATGGTGAAAGTTCTACCAGCAAAAATTATTTATGTGGAAAAAACGAGTACAGATGGTGTACTACTGAGGTAGTTCCTTCGTCGCGGGTGAGAAAACACAACATTGTATTGAAAGTTCCCGTTCTCAAAGGAAGTGCTCGTGATCTTGGCCAAACTGCAGATCTATTTTCTATATGGAATTTACTTTTTTCGGAGGATATTCTAGTTCAGATAGTTGAGTAGACAAATCATAAGCTATTTCAAGTGCGATCAAACTATACACAAAAATATCATGTAAGTGATGTAGACATGATAGAATTGAAAGCCTTTCTAGGACTCTTGATTTATACTTCAATATTCAATTCCAATCATGAAAACATTGATACAATTTTCACTACTGACGGTACAGGCAGAGATATATTTAGAGCGGTGATGAGCAAAAATCGTTTTTCAGTTCTGCTGTCTGCCCTAAGATTTGATGACCCTAGGACAAGAACCGAGCGTAAAAAAGAAGATCCAACGGCAGCAATTTCTCAAGTTTTTCACAAATTTATTGAAAACTGCCAAAATATCTATGGAATGGGGGATTCGGTGACAATCGACGAGATGCTTGTAAGTTTTAGAGGGCGAACACACTTCAAGATGTACATGCCAAATAAGCGGTGTAAATACGGCATAAGAATTATGTGTATAACTGATATTCCAGAACAAGCTATTTATACAATGTCCACATTTACAGCGGAAAGGTTTCCGATGGACTTGGACTAAGCGAAGAAGAACATAAATTCTCTAAGCCAACACTGGCAGTAATACGTCTCGCGAAACCTCTCATTGGTAGTAATCGAAATGTTACTGCCGACAATTGGTTTAGTTCTATAGAACTTGTAGATATTTTACTAAGAAATAAACTAACATATATTGGCACTGTTAAAAAAAATAAGCGAGAAATACCAAGCGAGTTTTTGCCAAACAAAAAAAGAGCGGTAGGATCATCAGTTTATGGATTTAGAGATGAGAAACTATGGTATCTTACGTGTGAAAAAAGGGAAAGGCTACCATCCTTGTTTCTTCTATGCATAGTGGTGCATCTACCGATCGAGACACGCAGAAGCCAGACATTATCATGTACTACAACCGTAACAAAGGAGGAGTAGACACAATTGATGAGAAGTGCGCAAAAAGTTCGTCAAGCCGACGCACTTGCAGATGCCCCCTGGCAATATTTTTCAGAATCCTTGACATTTCTATTGCTAATTCTTATATTCTACATCAATGTTAAACGAGAAATTCGGTAATTAGGGAAAAGTCGGTATTTGCAAAACAACTAGCGGTCCAATTAGTACGTCAGCACATGGAAAGGCGACTAACAAATCCTCGAGTATCTCGCGAAGTACGTTCCAGCATTAGCAGAATTTTTGGAATTCCAGAAATAATTGCGCCATCAAGTGGTGAAGACCTTTTATTGGAAAAACGCAAAGGATGTTATCTGTGCCCGAGGGCCAAAAACCGAATGACGAAATATCTATGTGTGCAGTGTAAAAAAGCAGTTTGTTTACAATGCTCAAAGCCAATTTGTAATACATGTGTAAACAACCGCGATGTTTAGCTCCTGTCGCAAAGTATTTTTATTAATTTTAGAGTTTTTTTGAGTTTTTCATATACCTAATACAACCTTTTATTAATGAATATGAATTAAGACATTGACAGGTTTTTATGATTTTTATGTTTATAATGGGAAGGCTTGAATTTATTTTACAAATAGTTCTTTATTTTTTTATTTTTAGTAAAAAAGTCTCCCAATTTTCCTTAGTTTTATGTCTTAGTAGGCTCATTTGTAACTAGTAAATACACAATAAACAATATTTTCAAAAAACTATGATTGTTTTTATGGTCTTTAATTAAGTAGTCTGTCAGACGTCACCTGGGTGCTTGTGTAAAAATATTTCACTTGGGTGGTTAAGGGTTAGGAGAGGTAATTTTGTCGTAATTTTTAGTCGATATATTTGTGTTTGTAAGTTAGTGCATATGTGGACGCTGTGTAAAGTTGTTGCGTGATCAGTTGTGCCCCATGTGCGACACCTTGATTAGTGGTTTTTACCTACTGATGATGACAACTTAGTTGTCGAAATACGTATTTAGGATACGATTAATAATTTTGGTAAGGGGTTATATACCTTCTTTAAATTTTTACTTAACCGCAATCTCCAAAGTAAGACCTATCCATATCCAAGTCTAAAATACCCTATGTAGAAGCGATCCTGATCACATTCCTTGTATGGAACTTGCTTGATCTTTGCGGGCTATTTCAGTAAATTTAAATACAGATACAAACCAGTTGTTTATAACAGGTTTGTATTAATTTGTATAAATTGCTTCACTAGCTTAGCTGATGACGCCTATATTGGCAGAAACATATGTATTAAGCAGAAGTAATTGCTGAAAATACGAGGTGTATTGTCCATGTGCATAGTTACAGATATGTAAATTATTTACATGTTTGTTTCATATTGTACATTCCTTGTATATCCATTCTGCGAAAAACCTATCCAAGCAAATATATTATAAGAGAAATAGCGTAAAAGACAATGTACAATATTTATTTAACAATCACCGTTTTTTAATCACTTAACATTAAAATATTAAATCAAATATCCACTTACCAGATCACATATTCAACGCTAGAGTCAATCACTAATTTAATATATCATTATTTTTTGTTATAATCAAAAATAGTTTTTGCTGTTGAAAACTTATTCTATTATCAACAAGAAAAAGCTCGTACTTAATGATTAGAAATAATTTAAAATATAGCAATTTTATATTCAATAAATTTGTAGCGATATTGAAAATTAAACGCTGCCGACTCCCAATTTCCTTTTCTCTGAATTGTATACTTTTAGATACGTACAATTCTTGCATTGTTAATTTAATCACTTCACGGAAAAATTTTATATTAGGGTCGTGTCAGTGAACATGAAGGAAAAAGGGGACCAACCTTTTATATTTTTTATAGGCGAGAATTTAATAATTATATTGAAAAGAACGGAACTGACAGTATTGATTGGATTCTAAAAATTATTCAAATGAAAGCGCAGTTAAATAGAATTAATATAAATTTGAAATTATGTGCTACCGACGTTTTGCATATAGTAGTTCGTTAAATTTATTCCATGATTTGGATGAAAATGTGATTCGACTACTGGCATTATCTTTCGGAAAAGCCTGTTTTATTGTGACGGGTGAAATTTATTAGTGTTACATCAGTATTAATAAAGTGTTTAAATAAAAAATCCTGAATTAAACTCGCAAAGCGTTGAATAATTCAATATTTATTTCTTAAAGAATTACTGAAATTTTGACTGATGTCTCTTTAGTGTTGTACATAACCATAAAATCAAACAGCGGATCAACTCGAAGTGCTTTATTGCTTTTAAAAATATCAACAAAAATTGACGCTTCTGCATTCGTTTCAACCAATTGTTAAAGTAGTTATTCCAGTTTTTAGTTGCGACAGTCAAAATTACTGTTTTGAAGATATTTACTGCTTCTTTGGGCTACTGAAATCACGATCACCTTCCATTCTTGATCTTTGGGAATGAAAAAAAATCGTTAGGTCTTAGGTCGGGACTATTGGGATTTAAGATTACCGATGGTGGCGCCACGATCGTTGCCAAGATGGCGTCAAATGGAGGAATACCTTTATAGCTTTGTATATAGCGTACCATGTTAACAAGTGTTTTTGTAGTTAGTTTGGGGTTTTATTTTATGGCATTCTAGGCGGTCATATTATCGGTCCCCTTTCCATCAATGGCAATTTAACTTCGGCTCTGTATTTGCAGTTATCGCAAAATGAAATAATACCTGCTTGTGCTACGCTCTATCCTCATGAAAACAATGAACACCTGCCCAATGACAGTATCTGGTTCCAGCAAGATGGCGCCCCACCACATTATGGTGTAAATTTTCGTCAATATCTGGACAACGTTTCTCCCCACAGATGGATTCGAAGACGAGGAACCATTGAATGGCCAGCCTGTTCGCCAGATTTAAGTCCTTTAGATTTTTTTCTTTGGGGATACGTAAAAAACAAAGTTTATAAAGATAGGTCCGATAACGTCGAAGATTTACAAATCCGAATTACCAGAACGATACAAGAAATTCCCAGAGATTTTTTACAGAACTCTGTTCGGGGTTTTGTAAATCGATTGGGTCATTGTCAAATTACTAATGGACGACAATTTGAACACTTACTTTAATTTACTTTGTTATTAATTTGTTTAATTTTTCTTGTAAAAAAATTATTAAAATGAATTTAAAAAAACCAAAAATATTATTGTAAAGAGAAAAAAAACCTCTATCGAATGGAAGAGCAAAATTTACTAGTTCCCATTTTTAAAAAATGCGCGTACAGGCGTAACTAAAAAACAATTGAAGAAAAAAAAAATCAAATATTCTCAAATGTAGATCAAAATATCCCAACAAACTTTTATATTGAACATAATTCCCTAAAATGAATATTAAGGACAATAAATCGCCGTCTCCATACTTTTAACTAACCCTGTATATGTCCATATGGATTGATAACTCAATTACATTAAACCATGTTTCGTAAACCATTTGTTCATAGCTTTTACGTAATTTTTAAAACTATTTAATTTACACGTAACTACATACGAGTTCATTTTGCTGTGTATTTTACATATGATGTATGTATAAAAGCTAGAAATTAAGAAAATTGCATGTCGTATATCATTTAATTTGGGAAATGTACGAGCATATAAGCAAATCTGTTTACTTTATATTTACGTACTCCATGTAATTGCGATATAAATTAATCTATGTCTATTCAAAAATTTAATAGATATTTTCAATATACTAAACTATATTCTAGAAATTACATAAAACATATATTAATAATAGAATATTTAAAATAAAAATAAAACTAATGGTTCAAATCTTCACTTTAGTAATACGTAATAGTAAAACTACAACAATTGTTTCGCCAGCACAGTGGCATCATCAGGTACTTACAGTACATTACGAAACAATTGTTATCGTTTTACGATTACATATTAAAGAAGTGAAGATTTTAACCGTTAGTTTTGTTTTTATTTTAAATTATGGATCTTCATCAAATAAAAGCCGAATTGAAGGCCAATGACGTATGGTGTCCTAATAAGGTTGAAGGGAGCCATACAGATATCACAGGAACTATACTGGAAGAGCCGATATTTCAAATGCCGGTGGACAGTATGGCACCTGAAATTATGTTTACAGCTAAGCTGAAGATACTTATACCGACCAGGGAACAGGCAAAAAGTCGCTCGATCGATTGTGGTGCCGGCACCTGGTACACTGATAGATCACAATCTAGTCAGGGGCAGGTACAGGCATATACGGAATGTGCCCTGGAAGGAAGATATCGATATGTCTGGGGAAACATGCTACGGTTTTCCAGGCCGAATTGTTAGCAGTCGCAGCCTGCGCCGATGAAATTCGGGAAGCCGGCTGCGCAAGCAAAAAAATTAACATAATGACTGATAGTCAGGCGGCTATTAAAGCCATTATGAACCCATCTACCAGGTCTAAGCTGGTGAAATATTGTAAACAGGTCCTCAATAACCTGGCACAAGACAATACAGTGTCGCGGATATGGGTGCCAGGACATGAGGGAATTAAAGGCAATGAGACAAAGCCGACAAACTGGCCAAAGAAGGTACTAATAGGAACTTCATAGGACCAGAACCTGTATGTGGAATCACTAAGGATTCCGCTAAAAGGGAGATCTGGTCATGGCTAGAAAAAGAACATAAAAATAAATGGAGGTTAACGGAAGGTCAACTCCATACCAAAACACTACTAAGGGGGCTGGACGGGAAGTTTTCAGGCAACCTAATTCGTAGTAGCAAAAAAAGAAATTAAAATAATTACCGGGTTAATAACCGGACATTGTCCTTTAAGGAAGCATTTGTACACCATGGGCTTGGTTAGCAAGCCCTGGTGTAGGAGATGTGAAAAACAGGAGGAAACTAGCCTTCATGTAATATGCACGTGTGAGGAACTGAAGGAACTCAGACAGAAATATTTCGGGAGAGATCTATTGGATCCTTCGAGTATACTCAAACTTCCCCTGAGGAGGTTAGTGGCTTTTATCGAGGACCACAAGACTAACAGAGTGGAATTGAGAGATCTATTGGGGATAGTACAAAGAGCAGTGTGTTCAAGTGCCTGGACGTGGTGGCGTCCACCCCAAAACAGAGAAGAAGAAGAAGAAGAAGCCGAATTGATCCAGTTAATCACAGTCAGGACTTCCATTAGATGAGTTAAAATAGTTTGTATTCACGTTATCGTACAACTTTCTAAATAACGTTTAATTTCATTACCTTACGTACAGATAAATTCATTATACAGGATTCGTAGTAAAACCTTACAAAGAGCGGTTTCTTCACTATACGGATACGAAATGTAATTATCATTAAAAGTAAAAGTATCAGCTACAGCAATAAAAAGTCAAAAGAAGAAAGACAAGAATAAACAATGATAATTGATTAGAAATGCATATATATCATTTTATAATAATAATAATTAACGATTATTGAAAATTAAAAATTCGCGAAAATCTATATCAATTCCGGAACGTGTGGATGCATTTCGCTCTTATTAGAACTCGTCACCACATGATATCCTGGAGACAGGCATGACTTCTCATTTCTATACTTCATATATACAGGGTGACTTACGGGAAACTGACGTTTTTAAAATAGATAATATAAAGGCGTTAGTGGTGGGAGGAAGAAGGTGGAGTGGTCATACGCGTCGGCATAACTTACCGTTTCAGTTACAATAGAGTAGTGGACAATACAGCACCGCATATTCGCGTACGATACTTTTGTCAAAAATGGCGAATCAGTTATCATAACACAACGAATTTTCCGCCGGAATTTCAATATCCGCCGGAATAGCGCGGTTCCAAGCCGCAATACAATCCTGAAATGGGTGCAAACATTGAGAACAACAGGGAATATTGCAAAGAAGAAGCCGCCAGGCCCTGCAAGAACAGCGAGAACGCCCGAAAACATCAACGCAGTGAGAGAGGCAATGAACAGGAGCCCAAATCGATCTGCACGGCGACATGCACGTGAGTTGCAGTTAAGCCGTGATTCTGTGAGAAGAATTTTGCGTTTGGATTTGAAATTTCACCCATATAAAATGCAGGTTGTTCAGAAGCTCAACGAGAGGGACTATGTTGAACGCGAAGACTTCGCCGTACGTATGCAAGTGTTGTTTGAGGAAAACCTAATGGTGATAATGAGCGATGAAGCTCATTTTAGCTTGGATGGCTCAGTAAATAAACAAAACTTTCGTTACTGGGCCCCACATAATCCTCGCATTACCCGTGAAAGGCCTCTTCACTCCGCGCACGTGACCGTATGGTGCGCGGTTGCGGCTTTTGGTGTTATTGGACCGTATTTTTTTTATGAGAATGGCGTTACGGTGACCGTGAATTCGGAGCGTTACATTCACATGTTAAATACGTTTTTTCTACTTGAACTACGAAGAAGACAAATAAACCTCAGAAATGTTTATGTTCAGCAGGATGGTGCCACAGCACACATTGCAAATGCATCAATGGAACCTTTGAGAAACATGTTTCCTGGGCGCCTCATTTCTCGTTTCGGTGACGTGCCGTGGCCCCCAAGATCGCCGGACTTGTCGTCTTGTGACTTTTTCTTGTGGGGGTACTTGAAAGAACGTGTTTATGTTCACAAACCCCGTACTTTAATTGCGTTGCAAGATATCATTACAGAGGAGGTGCATACGATTGACCAAGAGCTATTGGCACGAGTTGTGAATAGATTTTGGCAGAGACTTGAAATCTGTATTCAAGCGGACGGCTGTCACTTGAGTGATATAATTTTCCATAAATGACAATGTTACATTAAATGGTAAATATTAATCTTTCGTTTTGTAAAAATAAACTTCTTCTTTATTGAAAAACAATTGAGTAATGTTCATTTTAAAACCGTCAGTTTCCCGCAAGTCACCCTGTACTATAGGTAAAGTTAACATTTTTAACTTACTGCAAATAAGAATTAATGACTATTAGATCATATTTCCGCATGAAAATTTCGCCTAATGTAAGGCCTAAATTACTACAATTTGACATCATATATTGAAAAAATTTGTCTCTGGGTTTGTTTAAATAAAACTCACAGTAATCAAAACACACTTTATTAATAATAAAACAAGATACACTAAATAACACTTAAAGCTAATAAGGTAAAACTAATAATAACAGTATTTATTTCAATATTTTTTTCACAGTATTTATTTGGATCACAATACTCATTGCCGGTTGCTATACACCTTCGAGAATAGTCCTGAGCTTCTAGACTTTTCCGGCGACAGCTGATATGTTGACGCTGATATTATGTCATTGCCAGACCATCGCCTGACGTATCGTAGATGACTCACATCACAATATTGTTCTATTTAATAACGGATTTTTTCATAAAAAAGACATTTTTCCTCGCCTAATACTGCAGCGAAAATTTGATTTCCGTCACTAGTGAGAGAAAATCCCGTAACGGTATCTTTCGCCCCTAGTGACGAAAATTACTTACTAATTTTCACCTGCGTCTAGTTGCCTGCTGTTGCTATATCCCGTCATTTTTAAATCGCGTCAGTTTGTGCTGTTTTTTAGCTTAATCATGATTTCTGATACAGAAAGTGATTTAGATATTCCTAATACACCACCAGAAATAGTAAATCAAGCTGAGAAAACCTATGTTGCGGGCTTATTATGAGAAAAATCGAGAAAGAGGTATGAAGAAGTCTATGTAAAATTCATTGAATAGAGGGCTGATAACGGTATTTTTCGCCACTAGTGACGAAAATTACTTACTAATTTTCACCTGCGTCTAGTTGCCTGCTGTTGCTATATCCCGTCATTTTTAAATCGCGTCAGTTTGTGCTGTTTTTTTTAGCTTAATCATGATTTCTGATACAGAAAGTGATTTCGATATTCCTAATACACCACTAGAAATAGTAAATCAAGCTGAGAAAACCTATGCGGACTTGTTATGAGAAAAATTGAGAAAGAGGTATGAAGAAGTCTATGTAAAATTCATTGAATAGAGAACTGATAATAGCGTAAATTCATATTCGGAAATTGTGCTGCTTGCATATTTTGCAAAATTGTAGGAAAATTTTAAACTATCGACCTTACGGTCTACATATTCTATGTATCAATAGTTAATCATAACTATTTTAAATATGATTAGTTTCGTAAGTTTTAATTGAAAATAAAGTACTTCTTTACATAATTTTTTTAAGTTTGTTATAATGCCATAGGCGAGATCGTAGAAAAAGTATAGTGTTTAACTCGTCGAAATAATTTTTTTAACTTCGCCAACTGTCTCTCGCTTAAAAAAATGTTACATTCATCACTTGTTACACAATATACTATACTTTACCTGCTTTTTCCATTGTTTATATTATTTGGTTATCTACCAAAAAATTCTTTTGGATTTCGTTAAAACTGCTATAGTTATTTTAAGTTGCAATACGTGGTCGCATTTGCTCAACAGTATGATTAAGATGTTTACGGCAGTAGCTGTCTCACATATTTCTATTCGATGGTCGTTCCTTATATATTGATATGGACTTCATTAAGCATTTATGGAGAATTTACTGTAAATTAAGGGCCAGTAAGTCTCAGAATCTATTGTACTCATATGCCCAATTTTGAAAGCAACTTAAAAATAATTCCATGGAAATGAGCAAATTCATATAATATTTATGCAGCTCTTCTTCTGTTTCTTTTTTGGCTTTTCAACGTAAAAAAAATATTCTTTTATTAATACACGAAATTATTTTTTCTCCATATTAACATTTTCGGTCGACAAATTGGCAGTATGCTTTTAAAACATGACTGAAGTCAGCAGTATACCTGTCATGGCAAAAAAATTTACTCTCCCGTACAATCACCCTCGTATATAATTTAAGTGAATATCAGTTGCATATTTAAATATTTAATGTGTAAAACTTCATCCAGCGTATTCGAAATTAACTTAACGAAGTTACTAAAATGTTCCCAAATATCAACTTAGAACTATAACTTGTATATTACGGTTAAGTTATTCTAGTTTTCACTACAAAGGACCAAGTTTCTTCTTATGTAGAATAACGAAATTTCCATAGTATCACGCGTTTGCCGTCCAGCAACATAATGACTTTACTATATGTATAACAGACTGTGGGATTTTGTAGAACCGCAGTTACTCAGGTAAATTCCTAAACTCCTTGAGAAATACGAGATCATCAAGTAGACCATAATTGAGCGCTTGTTCAATTACACTATTCTAAAATACAATAGCATATATTTTACAGTAGTTAATTTAAATACACACAGATGCAAAAAAAAACGGGCCATCTATAATTTTTCTTTTAAGTCAGTTGTTTGTTATTTTGGCTTATAGTTTGCACTTTTAATTTTTATGGACAAAGGACTTCTTTATGAACTATTTAAAAAATAATATGATATTTACTCTAGTCTTAATAAACAGTAACACAAACAAATAAAAGGTATATGTATACTTAGCAAAATTTATGTTAACAATACATTTTAGAGGAACAGAAAACAAAAATTAAAACTTAAAATAGATTTCAATATTTTGTGTTGCCTCCTCTAGACTGCTTGCGTGGCATACCACTAAAGAGCTCACGAATTGTATTCTGCGGAATATTCTGTCACTCTTCTTGAAGAGCTACATAAAGCTCGATTATTGTGGTTGGTATTATTGCACGCTATCTAAGACGTTTACGGAACATATCCCAAACATGTTCTATAGGATTTGCTTCCAGATAACATGCTGGCCAGTTAATTTTTCGAACGCCAACTTCTGTCAAGTATTCATTGACGCATCTCGCTGAATATGGTCTCCCGTTATCCTGCATCAGGACAAAGTCATCACCAATAAATGGTGAAACAGATATGCAAAATACATATCCGTAACTGTAAACATGGACAAACACCTCGTATTCTTAGCATTTACTTCTGTTCAATACATATGTTTCAGCCATCTAGGCCTCATCGGTTGAACTAGTGAAGCAATGTATATACAAATTAATACAGATCTGTTAAACAACGGATCTGTATCTGTATCTACATTTACGCTAAAATCGTCTCCAAGCCATAACCAGTTTCGTTCTATCAGGCGACACCAATATAATCAGTGACATCTGACGGAAGAAAGCGACCGGGCCAGAAAAGGCGACCTTCCGCTCGAATAGCAAGGCTATTACGAAAAAGCGGAAAAATACGTATATTGGTGCTGTCTATTAACACGCGCCAGATGGCGGTAAATATACAAAAAAAGGATATTTATCAATACGTTTTGCACGTATTACGCCGTTGTTATATAATGAAACAGATACAGATCCGTTGTTTAACAGATCTGTATTAATTTGTATATACATTGCTTCACTAGTTCAACCGATGAGGCCTAGATGGCTGAAACATATGTATTGAACAGAAGTAAATGCTAAAAATACGAGGTGTTTGTCCATGTTTACAGTTACGGATATGTATTTTGCATATCTGTTTCATTATATAACAACGGCGTAATACGTGCAAAACGTATTGATAAATATCCCTTTTTTGTATATTTACCGCCATCTGGCGCGTGTTAATGGACAGCACCAATATACGTATTTTTCCGCTTTTTCGTAATAGCCTTGCTATTCGAGCGGAAGGTCGCCTTTTCTGGCCCGGTCGCTTTCTTCCGTCAGATGTCACTGATTATATTGGTGTCGCCTGATAGAACGAAACTGGTTATGGCTTGGAGACGATTTTAGCGTAAATGTAGATACAGATACAGATCCGTTGTTTAACAGATCTGTATTAATTTGTATATACATTGCTTCACTAGTTCAACCGATGAGGCCTAGATGGCTGAAACATATGTATTGAACACAAGTAAATGCTAAAAATACGAGGTGTTTGTCCATGTTTACAGTTACGGATATGTATTTTGCAGATCTGTTTCATTATATAACAACGGCGTAATACGTGCAAAACGTATTGATAAATATCCCTTTTTTGTATACCAATAAATGGAACAAATGGAACCACATGATATGCCAAAATTTCCTCAATATACTGTTGTGCCGTCAGTGAGCCCGCTGAACACTAATTCTGTAGATCCTCCATTTATATGTCTGCCCACACCATTATGGAACTTCCGTTATGACTAAGCCTGGAGCTGAAAATACACTCTGCGAATAGTTCCCGAGTCATCGGTAAACAGTAAATTACTCTATTGCTCAAGATTCCAGTTGATATGTTCAGGAGAAAATTGTAATCTCGCTATCCGGTGACATGGGAGTAACTTAGGTCCAGTTGCTGACCTGAAGGCTTTCATTCCAACTTCATATAATCTTCGGCGAACTGTCCGCTTACTCACATTTTTACCACGAACCTCCAGAAGCCGATTTTTTATCTGTACTGTGGTCAAATGACGATCCAGGAGAGAATTAACCATGCACCTGAACCACCATTTTAATTTAATATAGACTGAACCTTGGGGTTTTACGAACCCCAACTTAAAAATAAACATTTTTCCTTTTTTTAAATATGTTCGTGTTTTTTTCTTATAGGCATGAATCAATCATTTTGCAACAAACATAAGATGGGATTACATTTAAAACCTTTTTTTAGGTCTCCGTACCGCCTTTTGTTTCGTTATATGCGTGAATGATATCAGGTTTGCCTGTTGACTAATTAATTTTATTATCATGATGCACAGTTGATAAGAGTAAACCTATTTTGTTCTTTTTTGACGTATATGATACCATTGTTTTCTTACCATAAAGCAAATACGAATGTACTTTCAGTTTTCTTTGACAAAAAATCTGCAGGTATCTCCCGTTTGTTTTTTCTTAACGTTCCAATGAGAGTGAGTTTATATTTTTCTAATAACATATCGGCTAGTGCCACTAATGTAAACCAGTTCTCTACTTAAGAAATTGCTGAAAAAAACAAGTCAATCAACGGGAAACGTACAGACGCGTTTCGTTCTAGTTGGAACTTTTCAATGCACGGCATTCCTCGAAGACGGACATTGCTTTTCATTTCTATACTTTCTGTATATATAGTTAACATTTGGAACTTACTGCAAGTGAGAATTAATGAATATTAAATCTCATACTTACATGTAAATGTCGACTTATGTGATGCGTTCATAACTACAATCCGACAAACTAAGTTTGTACTAGTATGCAGAACACACCCTTTCGCGACAACGAACTTCCTGGTAATTAGGTTAATTAAGAAATTGCTGAAAAAAACAAGTCAATCAACGGGAAACGTACAGACGCGTTTCGTTCTAGTTGGAACTTTTCAATGCACGGCATTCCTCGAAGACGGACATTGCTTTTCATTTCTATACTTTCTGTATATATAGCTAACATTTGGAACTTACTGCAAGTGAGAATTAATGAATATTAAATCTCATACTTACATGTAAATGTCGACTTATGTGATGCGTTCATAACTACAATCCGACAAACTAAGTTTGTACCAGTTTGTATGTGATGAACGCATCACATAAGTCGACATTTACATGTAAGTATGAGATTTAATATTCATTAATTCTCACTTGCAGTAAGTTCCAAACAGTTCTCTACTGTTATGTTAGGGTTTGCTCCGTGAATTGTTTCGGATAAATTTCTAACAAAATAAGTTGGAAATTTGTCAACATCCTTTAGGTTTAGTTTGCAATACAACTCCATCTGAGGAAGACACTGTGCGTCGAAACAATTGAATCGGTGAGTTTTGAAAGGAACTAACTCCGCAAAACTTAAATTTTGGGAAAATACAAAAGTTTGTCTCACAACCTTGTTGAACGTTCTAATGAAAATAGCTTTTGTCCGACGCGATGTTGTTAAGTCAAGGATCAGTTACAGCTTAGAATTTATTTGGTTAGGGTCATAATAAGTTCAAAATTACGAAAAAAAGGCGATGGAGTTAGTTCCTTTTAATACCAAACTCTGACAAAAAACAATTTTACATACAAGAAAAGGTTTATTCAGCTTGTAAACAGTTTTTAAAAATATAAAACTCATGGTATATATTCTAGAGATTGTTGTCAGTGTTGGTAGTAGGCCATGTTAAGTTATCTTCATAAAATTGCCTGTTTCTTGCATTGCTCTCCGGAATATATCTTACAAGCTCCTTTACAGCATATATTCTGTTCCGCTTAATATACAAAGCGCATTTACAATATAAACCAAATGCGCATATCTTTATGTATAAATATAAACAGCTGATTCAGTCGCGAAATTGGGATTAAAGGGAACTAACTCCGGCACTTAGTTCCTTTCTCCACCGACTCGATTTTAACTGTTAGATGAAACAAGGTAACGTCAAATCGGAGTTAGTTCCTTTCATCACCATTCGATCCGTAGGGTTTCAAAATATACTAATACACGTAAATCTGAAAATGTCGATATTGTGGAGTTAGTTCCTTTTAATACTCACCGATTCAATTGTAATGAGATTTTACCTCAATAGTCGAAATTAATTAATATTGCTTTCTTATTTTTATTTCATTATTAACAATTATTATGAATCTAATTTTATGTTTTCTAATTTTTTAAAATTAAAATCTATGTTGAATATAGTTAATTATTAAATTACAAGAATTGATTATGATTAAAAATGGGTTTATATGCCAAATATGCTGTCTGTAATTAAGTTATTTTATTCAACCCAAGAAGCTCATAATTTTGTTGATATAATTTTGAACAACAAAATTATGAGTTTTCTAGGTTTTTTTAATGTTTTATGAATAAAATAAGGCAATTAAAAAATCATATTTTGTAATATAATCCGGTCTCTAAAATTTATGATAATATAATTCAATAATATAGGGGGATTAACTTTAATTTCGTATCACTCGGTACGCGGACTTGAGCAACCCATAATGCGGCAAGCTGTATTTTGGCCTATGGTTCATGTATTTCTACTGATATACTACACACACAATTCTACGCAATCGCATTTCACGTCTCTACACTTAGATGAGGGACCTACCAACTTTTTATGCCTTCTAAAAAGAAGGATCTTTGAAACTGCAAAATGGGCCTCTGTTTCAACGATGACCGTTTCGTTTGATACGAATCTCCGCCTGATAAGCTATTTCAGGCTATATCAGGCGAATATAGGAATTGAGATAGCAATTCGAAATCTAATTCTACCAATTTAGCGGTTACAATCGTAGACAAATGATGTGTTCATTATCATGGTGAAAGAACACTTTTTCTTGACCAAATGTAATTGTTTTTTCTTTAATTTATCATTGAAATGATACAATAAATTAACGTAATACGGTTCTGTGATTCCTTTTCCAAATCATCGATATAGATTATGCCGGAATTAAAGCATGAACATGTAAAGAATTAGTATGGGGTGTGAATAAATAATTCATTGAAAATCATAGATTGAAATATAAATTTTGATCTAACTTTGAACTAACTTAAAAACAAAAGCTGTAATATTACAAGCAAATGAAACATTAGTACCTAAGAAGACAAAGATTATACAGGCTGATTCATTTTCGGCCCTCGCCATGGTGATCTTTTTTATTATTGGAGATAGAGCATAGGTTTAAATTTGGCAAAGTTGTTAAATTTTGTGTTTGTTATAGATCCGTAAAGAAAATAGACCTGTGACAAATGACCTTCGTTATTTAAAAAAAAAACGCGAAAACCCCATTTTCTTCTTTTACCTGTAGCACTGACATTTGGCCTTTTAGAGAAGAAATAAAAACACATCCTTTTGGCCATTTCTAAACCTATATCCAGTGGTGTCCTCTAAATTTTTATACGACGTTTCGTTTCTTTCTGGCCATCATCAACTATCTAATTTCTTATAGGCGCCATATTGGATTTAGACATCTTCAGAAATAGTTTTTTTTTCTGATTTCAGTCATGTACCACATGCTGACTATAGTTTTTGACATTAGGTTTTATTTGAAAGAATAAATTATAAGATTAAATAAGGTAGCCTTTGGAATTTCAATCTGTCAAACATTTCATTTATTGTTCATTAATAATACAAAAATGTCATACACTAACGAAGAGAAATGAGATATGATAAGTATTTTTTATTCTTCGAAACGAAATTCAACAGTAGCGAGTGCAAGATAACAAAAACATTAATAAAAATACATAGAAAAGTAAACAATAAACAATTACAGTAAATGTTCAATTATCTGGCCATCTTCGGCAATGCACAATTGGGCACGCCTTCTGGCATTTTGTACTGCCCTTTGTATAGTTCTTCTAGGAACTGTATCGAAGGCATTCTGAAGTCTGTCTCGTAATTCTTCAATGTTTTGTGGCGCATCTACTTTATAAATACTATTTTTAACATATCCCCATAAAAAAAATTTAGCGGACTTAAATCAGGTGATCTCGCAGGCCATTCAACAACTCCCCTATTTCCAATCCAACGGTTTGCAAACTCTTGATTTAAGAAATTTCTAACAACAGCTGCATTGTGTGCTGGTGCGCCATCTTGTTGCCACCATAAATATTGTAATTGATTTAATGGGATATTGTCGTCAAGATAGTTAGATACGTATGTACGTAAAATGTTTAAATATCTTTCTCTATTTAAATGTTTTCCATACATAACTGGTCCTAAGAGACGATTTGCCAAAATACCCTCCAAACGTTTATTCCAAAACGATGTTGTGGTCTTCTAGCCCTGTTTTGTCGGGGATTTTGTACTGCCCAATAGTGCTCCGTATTTCTGTTTAACATTCCAGAATTTGTAAATTTAGTTTCATCTGACCAGATGATTTTGCTTAAAAAATTTTCGTCATTTTCTATCCTTCCCATTAACCAATTACAATATTCTAGCCTTCTCAAATTATCTCCAGGCAGTAAAGAGTGACTAACATGGATCCTGTATGGTTTAAACCTACTTTTATGTAAAGTTCTCCAAAATCTGGACTGGCACAAATTTAATTCTGACGCTACTTCGCTTGTAGAAATTGATGGATTGATTATATTATTATTTATCTATAAAAATACAAGATTAACATGAAATTTGAAAACACGCTTTTAATTTACCATTTGTAAAATATCTTGTCGATTTTCATTTAAATTCCTGTTGTCTTGACCATTACGCGGCTTAGTAAACGATCCATTCTCGACCAAATTTCTGTCGAGATCTAGAAAACTGGTACGATGAGGCTGTTGTCGTTCTGGATATAATTGTAGATATCTTGTACTCGCTACTGTTGAATTTCGGTTCGAAGAATAAAAAATACTTGTCATATCTCGTTTCTCTTCGTTAGTGTATGACATTTTTGTATTATTAATGAACAATAAATGAAATGTTTGACAGATTGAAATTCCATGGCTACCTTATTTAATCTTATAATTTATTCTTTCAAATAAAACCTAATGTCAAAAACTTTAGTAAGCATGTGGTACATGGTTGAAATCAGAGAAAGAAACTCTTTCTGAAGGTCATTTGTCACAGGTCTATTTTCTTTACGGATTTATAACAAACACAAAATTTAACAACTTTACCAAATTTAAACCTATACTCTATCTCCAATAATAAGCGAGATCCCCATGGTGAGGGCCGAAAATGAATCAGCCTGTATATGAATCAGATATGCACTACATATATTTGTGTCTGTACACATGGACATACACCTCGTATTTTTCAATGTTTACTTCAGCCAAATATAGGTGTTTCTCTCCCAATAGACTTCATCAGCTATGAAGTAAAGTTTGATGGCTCGCCTTCTAGGTAAGTAGCAAATTTTCTTCTATCTGGTGACACTGAAGGACAAAAGAGACTACTACTAAAATAGCGATTTGGCATCGTGTTAATGGACTTACACCTATATACGTATTTTTTCCCTTTTGTACCGGCATAACTGGTCGAGGGAAATATGAATGAAGATAAGGACTGAAACGCTTACTTTAAGTACGAGAGTGATCCAAATTAGACCTATATTTTTTTTACTGGTTGATACCAGCGATAAGTTAATATTATACAGGTGTCCTTGAAATAAAAAGACAACGTATGAAAAATGTAAAGACGTATTTATATAGAATATGAATCCAAAATATTGTGAATCAATTACGATGGGAAGTCCAGAATTAAAAACTTCCTGAAAATTTTAATATGTGCCATGAATGAATTCAAGATATTCAGAGAACGTAAATATGTATCTCTATTGAAGTTACACACACACACCGTATGCTTACATACTAACAGCTGTTAATTTTATAAAAGGTATAATATCCTGTATGCTAAAGTCTTTATCTCGTATGAAATCAGCTTTTTAATACCTTCAAGTAAATATTTAATTTAAAATTAAGTGTTAGATTTATTTACAAACCCACTTTAAAAATTATACTAAAATTTCATGTGTATTACGAGAATGTTTTTCTTGTTAGAGAAATTTAAATACGAATGTTGGAATCAGAATGCCCCATTGTGTTCAAAGGCGGCAATGTTTATAAACATAAGCGATAAGTTTTCTTATGGCAATGGTTCAACAACCTGTGTTGTTTAATTATATAAATTGATACTAGTAAATTCTTAAAGCTGATATACTGAAAAAGCATGCAAGATATATTCTTTACGTGCATTTAAGTCCCTATCTATTACTTTTAATCGAAAAATTGTAACAATCACAGCAGAACAAACCTAAAGCGAAATATATTATAATAAGACATTTTGTTATTTAAGTTTCGTGTACGATAGTATTTACGATATATTTAGTAGAGCAACACAATTTTTTTAAATATCTTTGTCATTTTTTTGTTAAAAACGGGCAAGCGGTCAGTCAATTAAAACTCATTTATTTTTTCATCTCAATATTTCACAACGAGTTTGTTGCTTCTTCAGGAGATAAGAATGTAGAGTTAAAAAATGAAAGTGACGTATAACAAACGCCAATTAAGTTGGCGCGAGGAGGGGTAAGTTCGCGCACGATTAGAAGTAGTAGAAGAAGTAGGGAGATTTGTATTTGGTTTTACATCAAATGTCAGATAATTCTAACGTCTGAGCGTGTATTACTTTATGATCCCCTAGCAAAGACATTATGTTCCGTCAAACGTCAATGACAAATGTATTCTGACAATTACTTGAGTAGTGGAGGTGGACGTTTTCAAAAAAGGCTTCCGCGCACCCCCTCCTCGCGCCAACTTAATTGGCGCTTGCTATACACAGACATATTAAAATTGGTTAAATTTAAAACATCAATGTTTTAAATTTAATAAACTGCAGCATGTCATATATGAGTGCCACATTTCACGTTAATAATTAGACGCTTACGCTAACCCTCCTGATGTTGATATGGTAGTACTAAATTTGTAAAGAAACGAGATGGCGGCATTTTTAAATTACTATAATGTTGTTTTTTTGATGTGAAACATCTAATGGCGTGCCACGGGGATAAACTCGGTCCTTGAATGCCATCACGGGATTACGGGACGACTGCTAAGTCAGTGCTCCTCTCTCTTCGCCATACCGCTTGCGCTCTCCACTCTCTGTAGCGCGAATACTGTCTGTGCATGTATATCGGCGAACCTTATAACCTGTGTGTATGCTGGTGCCTCTCTTTCCGCTATCCCTACAAGATATACACTAGGAGTTCACCGTTTTTACGTGAGTCCATCGGTGCACGCTAGAGTCGCTTTACTTGTGTACATGGCATCGTCTCAAGTTTTAATTTCAATCAGACGCGTCCTTTGGAGCATAACAAAGTATTTCCAACCGAATAAGTTGCAACTTTTTTATTACAGCAGTATGTAGTTACTCCCAGTCCCAAATCTATACTCGCCAGTGTAAATCTCAGTATAAAGAACATGATTAAGGTCAAATAAATCTGGAATTGAAGTAGGTTGTGCGTGAGAAAAAGTATTTTCTAACTTAAGCAATTCCAATATCAACATGCATGCCTAAATATTTGTCAATGTTAACATTTGATATTTAGTTGTAAACGCTGATATTTCACATAACTTTAAACGTATTTCAGCGATTGTAAAATTAAATTATTTTTATAAACTCAAAATATTTCTTTACTTTATATTGCCTTCTTTAAATAACAATCGTTTTCGACGTTTTACATCCGCCGGTTAATTTTTTTATTTAAAAAATAGTTCTCCATATTATTTTCTTCTAAATATGTTCTATATACGTGTTTCGATCTTTCTTGATCTCGTCAGTGCGATATATAAATAAAAATTAATTCTGTTAAAAAATAAATTTACACTCTATGTAATAAACATAAATATTTAAAATTCAACAAGTATATGAAAAAATTCTTGCAATAAAACAAAATAAACTATATACTCATAAAAATAAATAAATAGAAATTCTAATAAACCGCAATATAAAATAAGAATAATTCTTCATATGCACAAAAAATTAGAAAACCCTAAACTTACCAACGCGTTGGTACCAAGAATTTATCTTTTACACATGCATCAGCTGTCTATTTTTCTCAATCTCGATTCAGAGATCTATCACTAGAAGACCGACAAATGTCATCATGACATTTCCTAGTAATTAAAGTCATAGATATATTTAAGAACTGCTCTTGAACTAAAGTTTAATGATCGGATTTAACACAAGTATACCATGAAAAACTAACCTTCTGCAAAGATACCAACATTTTATTGTGAATAGAATTTACATGGCCCAAAGATTCTAACGACACAACCATCTTACCGTAAGTGGTATTAATATATAATACCAAACTAAGACTGAGATAAAGAAGACTATTTGATTCACTAAATTCCTTAAAAATTGTAAATGTGTGCTGGGGTCCTATGTTAGAAATAGGAATAGGAAAAAGAGAAAATTTACAAACCTCACAATCAGGTAAATTTTAGATTTTTTAGGAAGAATTTACATACAAAGATGACAATTAATATTTGATAATTAAAATCATTCTCATCATTAATCGCAATATTTAGTGAAGAATCTTATAATTTATTCGTATCCAATATACTAATCTTAGCACTTTTAGGCTCAATAGAAGGCATAAATGATTGCAGATTAGTTAAGATATGCCATTATCCTCCTCACAATTCAACCCAATGCAATGAGAAGACACCAAGTTATTTAGATGTTGTTCAAAATGATCCTCGCAAATATATACTTGTTTTGAATTCGATGAAATATCAATACCTGAAAAATCTTTAATAGATTTCAAGCATATCTGTTTTCTACAATCATCAGAAGGGAGGTGAAGAAGTGTTTATTTTGATAACTCGAAGCAGGAAAAATATTGGAATAATATCGATTTTCACCATCTAGAATTTTACATTTAGGGTAAGTAGGGGAGAGATAGACCGGTAGGAGAGATGGACTTTCGGTTTTAAAATTGTGCTACACCGCCATCTAGTTAGGGTGCGGTCAGTGAGTCGTAATACATTAGTGCTAGCGGCCGCATGTGAAAATTCCAGTAAATTTAGAAAAGAAATCGTAGTTTAATGCCGCAAAGTGTAACTAAAATTATTGTCAGTATAATCTATAAGTGAAGAAAAACTATTTAGGTAACTTTAAACGTACTATCTTTATATATTTGTTAACACCACATGTGATGGTATGGATATAACCTAAAAAGCCGGTTCTATTCGTATCGGTTGAGCAGAAATTGAACGGTCCATCTCACCTCTGCATTTAGGGCAGATGGACCCTCTCATATCGAGGAGAGACGGACTGGTTGTTTTTATGTTTTTTTACATTACAAATATGCCTACAGTTTATATTAGAAAGGAAAATACTGCGATTAGAGGGGCATGGAGAGCCCAAAATTTGCAAAATGCAATTAATGCAGTAAGAACAAATAATATGGGGGTTACTGTAGCAGCCAGAACCTTTCAAATTCCTAAATCTACATTATTGAGAAGATTACGAATTAATAATGCAGCTAAGGAAGATCGTCTTGGGCCGCCATCACTATTAGGAGACTATGCGGAAAGAAAATTAGTTAGTCACATAAAAAAACTACAAAAAACTGTGTTTGCACCAACCAGAGATGAGGTGCGCATGATGGCTTTTAATTTAGCTGAGAGATTAGGCATAAAACATACCTTTGACAAGGATGAAGGTAAAATAAAAGTTTGAAAATACAGCGTTACTAAAACTATATAATATTATTTTGCCATTTTCAGGTAAAGCAAGATATAAATAAGTGGTTGCAGTCTTTTCTGCGTAGGCAGAAGGACATAACAATACGCCAATCAGAAAATACTTCAGTTGCTCGTGCAGTGGCAATGTCAAGAGAAACTGTAACAGAATATTTTTCTTTGCTCGATAACATTTTGACTGAGAATGAATTGCATGATAAACCCGGCAATATTTATAATACTGACGAGACAGGCTTACAATTAAACAGTAGAGCCGGTGCAGTCTTAGCAGAAAAGGGATAAAAAAATGTGACATCCATGAGTTCCGGTGAGAAAGAAGAGACGATAAGTGTTCTGACTTGTTGTAATGCAGAGGGCGTTTTCCTTCCTCCTTACTGTATCTTTAAAGGAAAAAACAATAAGGATGAGCTATTGGACGGAATGCCACCTGGAACCGCAATTAGAATGTCACCAAAATCAGCCTATGTTAATTCTGACATTTCCTTTGAGTGGCTAAAAACCCATTTTCTGCCTAGAAAGATGCCCGGAAAGGTTCTCTTATACTCGACGGTCACACTTCTCACACTACTAATTTGGAGATGCTGGAATTTGCTGAACAAAATGATATTCAATTATTTTGTTTGCCTGCACACACTACTCATTACCTGCAGCTGTTGGATCAGGCATTTTTTAAGGTACTGAAGACTTATTATTCTCAAGCATGTCGTCATTGCAGAGATTGCAGTTTGGGAAGCTTTTATGGAAATCGTGGAATAGGGCTGCTACAGTAGACAATGCAGTTGCAGCATTTCGTGCCACTGGTATCGTTCCATTCTATCCCACGGCTATTCCGGATTACGCATACATTGATAATGTACAAGTTAATAATACCATTCAAGAACCAAATACAGTGCACGCTCAAACAGATAACCATTCATCCCAAAGCCACAAACCATCTATTGAGAAAGAAGATCAAGCAGAACGGAGTGACAAAGAGGAAGAGAAAGAAACATCGGGCAATCTTCTAGAATTAATTTCACCCCTCACCCTCAACAACAGCAGTATTAAACGCCCGTAAACACGGAAGAAGTATTGCGACTCTTCTTACCTCAGAAGAAAATTTAACCAAGAGAAGAGAGCTTAACAAAAAAAAAAGAACTTAGCGCAAAAAAGAAAAAAATACCAGCTAATACTGAGCGATTTAATAAAGCGAAGCGAAAGAATATTAAGTCAAACCGAAGGAGATCTTCTTCTTCTTCTACGACGACTTCTGAATAAATCGTTTTAAATTATTCATACGGCAGAAGCTGAGGACTCTGAAAATTAATGTGCAGGGTGCAAAGAAAACTACAGGAAGACAAAAAAGACTGAGGATTGGATCAAGTGCACCATATGCGGTCGCTGGTCACACGAGAATTGTGCCACCTATCATAATTTGTGCCAGCAGTGCGGTAAGCATGCTATACAAAAGAAAAGCAAATACTTACTTTTCATATTTGTATCGGTTCATCTCTCCTCTGTACGCAGTCCATCTCACCTGCACTGTGGAGGAGAGATGAACTTTTACTAACCACTATATATGTTATTTTTTGTTAGTATCCAAAAGATTTGTTTAAGTTATAACATCATTTTAATATTCGTTAAGTTATGTTAAGTTACCTATAAAATATTTGTTACCAAATATCTCTAATAAAAAAGTTAGAAGCAATTTTCTAAAATGTGGTCCATCTCTCCCCCACTTATATATATTTGTTCATATTTGGAAAATTCATTATAAAAGCAATTTTTTATGCAAAATATTATAGTTAATTATTACTACAATAATTAATAAAAACAACACAACTATTAATAATAATAAAACTTACCCAAAACTTGTTCCTCTTCAAAAATAATTTCTAAACTTTACGTCATTATGATTTGCATTTTATTGTGTCCTCGGTACCGTGCACTGCTGCCTGTCACATACTCTTATAGTTAACCATATTTATTTATAGATTTCTTAAGAATTTTGGTGAAGCTCTCATTCTACATACCAAAACGTTCTTTGATGTTTGATTGTAATTTCTTTAGATACAAAGACTACAAAGACTTGGTAAGAATACTATATTTAGTATGCCATATGAAACAGAGATAGCGCGCATATCTTGCCCGAAATTTCATATTTGATAGAATACCCATTGACCTGCACTAATAACAATAAAATACCTGCTATTTCAATAAATCTGTTAAAATGTGTAAATAAAAGAAGATTAATTGGCAACATTTTACAAAACACACATGTATTGAACACAATTGAAATTTTGCTACGGAATTTGGAATTCAATTTGCAAATACATGAATCAATCTAAATTTTATTACTTTTATAATTATTAGTGTTTATATGTTTTCATGCAATAAATCTAAAACTATCAAACTGGGCGAAATGTAAATAGTGAAAAATCAAATAAATTTTAATACTACTTTTGATTAGATTTGCAGGGACATTAACTACATAAAAATGTTAATGCAAAAAGCTGAATTATATAAAATTATTTAAGTATAGCCACGACGATTAACAATTCTCTTTCTCATGCTGTCAAAAATACATTTAGAACAAATTTAGAATTTTCGTAGCATTCACAAGCACTTAAAGTTAATACGGCGGCATCTATCAAGCTAAACTTCCAATCCAATATTGATTACCGTAATTGATGCTATTAATTACATCACTGACTACGGAGATAAAAAAGATCCAGTTAATTCGATCTGATACTCAATAAGTCCTCATAAATAAGATTTAGTAAAATAAATTATGTCTTAAAAAAATGAGTTAAAGTAACTTATAATAAAATGGTTATAATTTATATCAAGCCGAAGAAACTATTATGGTTATAATAAATTGACATAATTTTAAGACTGTGGATTTATTATTAAATTCATGGATGAAATTGGAACTCAATACAGCTAGCACATTTTATATATAATATTCATGAATACATAAATTATAATTATTTATGTCTTGGAAATATTTTCGCATTTTCATTTACGAAAAACTAGGGCATGAAAACGATGAAACTATTAAATATTTAAAATCTCATTAGAGACTTTAACTCAAGGGAAGAATGATTAAGACTCTATAAAATTTTAATTGGCGTAAAATATGGTTTTCTTGCTTAATGTTTAATGTAAATTTATAGTCATAAATAGACATCGTACATCACAGTAGCGTCAGAGAAGGGGTAAACACTAGTATTTAAGGATGAGCTAGATTTTAAATTTTCGTAAAAAGAAACGAAAATATATAAGGGGGTTCAATATAAATTTTATTTTTTGTAAAACACATCTTTGACACGACAATAAAGAAAATGAATAATATAAATAAAATATGATTCAAATAGGTAAGTATATAATTAATAAAGAATATAATAAATATAATAAATATAATAAATATAAAACAATGCACATATTGCAATGGATTTTTCCTTGGACAAGAAAGGAAAATGATTGAACGATATTGAACTTTTTGTGTAGTACATTTATTAAAATTATCTATTTCATTTTTGATGTTTATTTATTTCAGACGGGGATCGTTATAAATATATTTAATTTTAAGTGATGAATTTTATTATGTTTGAAATTTTGATCCATCCTCGTATATTTAGGTTGGTCAGATGATTAAAGTTGCCGCTACCCCGGATATCGTATTATTATAAAATGTGTATTTTCTGTATATTTTTGATTTTATAGTTGGTGGGGATGTCCAAGCGGATATTGGAATTTTCATTTTTGGTTAGAGATATCTAGACTTCGACAGTGACCGGGTTGTTAAAGAATAAGATATTCAATTTTATTCTCTGTTTTAGTAAAATCGGGTTTTATTTTGTTTATGCATTTTTTGAGGTGCATGTAAATGTTAATTCGATTTTTGCGAGAGTTTTGTGATTATAATATGATCTTATAAGTAAGATATCTCTCACGTAGTTTTTGTATTATCAGTGCATAGATCTATGTAAGTTTGATAAAAATATTTAATTTATATAATTGATACTGCGTTTATTTCTATTATTATATTTCATGTATTTCTTGTAATAATTTAGATATTTGAAGTTAGTATATGGGTATTAGAGAAAATTGTCATGTTTTTTGTTAGTGGAGTTTTTCTTCAAAGATAATATTCTAGAACGTTTTAAATTCAAGGTTGGATTTTTTTTTATTGTGGGTTGACCTTGTCGTGTTATTTTGCGCACGACTAAAATTCAATTTTCGCGGGTTTTGAAAACTTTGTTGTTTTTGACATTTGATTGTAGGGGTTAAAGTAGAGGTCAAACTTGACAAATTTCACTAGTATTTATTAGTTTTATTTTTGTTCGAGAGTCACAGGGGGTTTTCCTCTGTGTGCGAGTCATTATTCACAAAGAGTGTTTCCTCCCATTGCTACTGTTAATGTTGCTTTAGCACCCTATACATTCGGTAAAGGGATTTTTTTTCTTTTTTTTTCATTGATTAAAAATTATAAATGATTTAAGTGTGACTTTTTATTGACATTTATTGTTTTACTTCCAATATAACCTGGACCAATTCTGCAAAGAACGATCCGTGAGATGGGAGTTCGTGGATTCTACTAGACTGAACAGCCGGCAACATAAGTTGTAGTGTGAATAAAAATTAATTAGCAATTTAAAAGCAAATTCCACTGCAATATGTATAATGAGCGATTGACTCTAGGACTACCGAGCGGGTCCAATGGATCCGAAACGATTTCTAACCATTGTTTTATCGTACTTATGGTTGGGCTAATTTATTGGTATTAATAAACTTTTTAAGTACGAGTTATAGTTTTAAAATTTTGACAAAAAAATTATTTTAGAAAGAATGACTTTGGCAGTATAAAAATACTTTCGCGATTTACCAACCTATATGGGTCCAACGGACCCATATGTCGTTTACTGTATAAATGTAGGTAAAGCGAGTGTGTTTTACAATGATAGTGGTTCGCTTATAAATTCCGGACTTCCCCGCTGCTGATAAACATTTCTTGGCATTCCCCGATGTATAGAGAAAGGGTAAATCCCTTTATCATGCGGATTTTGGGGACTTTAGTTGTTTCAGCTTGAACAATTCATTAGTGCTTGCCGAATCTGTGTAGTGTTACTTTGTTACTGTGAATAAGACAAAATTTATATTTTGTTCAGTTGTGATATGCGATTTGATATTTTAGCATCATTTTTTATCAATTGTAAGGTAGTTATTTCTGAATACTATAATGCGGCTATTTTCTACTTTGCGTTTTACTCATTACGGAAAATGGATCGTAGAAATAAGGAATAACTTACACAACAACAGCTAGAGGTGATAGAAGCCGAAATGAGTGACGTTGAATACAATAGCAGATATGAAGCTTCAGACGACGATGGAGAGGTAGATGCAGACAAAGGCCTCATCTATGGAGGTGATACAAGCACAGCAGAAGAATCAGATAGCGAAGAATCTGCTGAGAGCATTGATGATGACCACAACAGAAATCCGGCTGGAGCTAAATCTTTTATATCAAAGAACAAACAAGTTATTTGGTACCAAGATCCTATTTTACTTCATCACGGAAGACAACCACGACACAATATTTTACGAGAGCGTTCAGGCCCAACACGTTTTTGATTTATTTTCGTAAACCTCTTCTTGAAATTATCCTAAAGTGGACGAATGAGGAAGGAGACAATGTTTTCGGCAAAAATTGGATAGAAATGGATGTCCAAAAATTGAAGAAATTTATAGGAGTTTTGATACTATTAGGTGTACAAATCTTATAGCGAGGATATAACACAACTTTGGAGCGAAAACAATGATCGAAAAATCATTCGTACTATTATCGCTCGAAACAGATTTCAAAATATACTTCGTGTACTTGGATTCCACGATGTAGCGGAAAGACGCAAAAAAAGGAGTGGCGACAAAATAGCACCAAAACGGGAATTCTTTGAGTTATGGAATACTTATTTGCGAGATGCGTTTGTACTAAATTGGTGTATGACGATAGATGAACAGCTTGTAACTTTCAGAGGCAGATGTCCCTTTAGACAATATATTCCGTCAAAACCTGGACCATATGGAATTAAATTTTGGGCCATTTGTAATAGTGTAACAACCTATCCATGGAAACTGGAAATTTATCCTGGAAGACAGGTAGAGGAAAGAGAGTAGAATCAAGGCGAAAAGGTTGTAAAACGTCTAGTAGAAGAAATTGAAAACTCTGGAAGGAATGTCATCGGCGATAATTTCTTTGATTGTCTTTGCAAGATTGTACTTCGTACAATCTTGCAAAGTATTTTTTATTGGAATAATTGCTTAACATCAGTGAGGGACTGGGAAGATTCGTTAGACAATACTGAAATTAGATCTTTTAGTTGACAGAAATCCTTCAAATAAAAAAAGTGGCTTCGAACCAAGTGCCCCATCTTGTAATAACAGGTTGAGGTAGAAGGGGAGTGTTTGGTAGTTTTTCTTTGTAGAACTGAACCATTATAGGCGCTTTAAAGAAGATTTTTTCATGTTGGAAACTAAACTATTTACAAGAGAAAAATGTTTTCTAATCTCTATTTACAGCATGAGCAACATATGTTCCATTATTAAGTTCGGATAAAAGTTTTTAAAATTTTGCCCGGCCTTTATCATCTGCTGCATGTGCTGTATCTGTCAAAATACCAAAAAAATTATCTCCAGGAACAGGCGTAGGAAGAAAAAATGTTGATAGTTTTAAGCAAACCTGGCCACTCCCAGTGCAATTGTTTTTTCTAGCTCTTTAGAAGCAATGGGGTAAGTTTTTGGCAGAATCTCGTCGCTAAGACACCAATCAATAATTGAGCAATACAACGTCCACTTGAATCGGTGGTTTCATCAGTACGTATGTAAAAATGTTTTTTGTTCCGAATTTTAGCTTTAATTTCCTCAATTACCTCCGAATTCAAGGAACTTACGTCGTTTCTTCGTAGTGTTGTTCCATCTGGGGCATTGAATTTGCAATACTTCTGGATAAAATAAGTGAAGTTTTGAATACATAGCTTTGACAAGGGAATATTTGGCGTAATCATTGTATGACATAGGTCTCGGTTAAAGATGTCTTATTCGTTTAGCTTTTTGGGCATTGGTTGGTAACATTGCGTTAATGTGGGTTGTGGCACGTATCCAGATTTAATCTTACCTGATTTAGTAATATGATCAAAAGTTTTCACATATTGGTCTATTTTATATTTTTTATCGTATAACAAATAAGTTCAAAGTATTAAACTAAAGCGCCCCAAGTGTCCAAATGGAGCGAAATCGGTCGATATGACCAGGATTCAGTATAAAAAATTAAGTTAATACTAACAGGACAAAACCGAAACGCCCTGTACATTTCTATGCATTTTCATTGTATATCTCCCTCAAAAAAATGTAACTTGCTTTCAACTTTTTTTTGTATATCAAAAAATAACAAATATCCACCGATTTCGCTCCGCCCTCTATATTGAATATTCAAAAATTAGACTTACAATTTTAACGCACTCGGAACAGTAGACTTTTCGCGTATCTACACATAGTTCTTTGTATTGCTTAACCCACACTAACGCTCTACTGACTTTGGGAATTTTACTAATAAAAATAAGTAACGTACCACAACACAACAAAACATGAATCTTATCTCTTCAAAAGCACAATCAGAAATAAAATTCAGAAATCGATTTATTATTTACCTACTTATGTAAATATAGGTACAATAAAACCTCTGTTAACGGTTTAAAACGACCTATTTTGAATTCTTGCAATTTAGGACTGGGAATACCCGTACTTTTGTACCCCATAAAAAATTTCTTTCTTGAGAACTGCAAATAAAATAAATAAATTACTTTATAATGGAAGATTTATAAAATTGTTTATCTTGAACTCTCGAAACGCCTGATATACATCATTCAAAATTATTTCAATTATGCACAATATGCTATTTATTAAAGATATATGCGAATATTTAAAAAAACGAATATAATATGCAAAAAAATTAGAAAACTCGTCGCTGTCGTTAAATGAATCACTGCAAATCGTTAAAGATGTTCACGCACAACTGTGTGCTGTAGAAGACGCAAAAAGTGAAAGTGTTCTAATTAAATTTGAAATTGTTTTAGACAGAAATGCAGATTTTGACACCTTAACACGTATTTGTGAGGGCACGTCTACAGATGCGTTAAGTTGCTTAAAAAACATTTTGATTATGCGAATATAACATCACTAGATGTAGAACGCTCGTTTTCCGAATATAAACATATTTTTTCCTCACGGCGGACATGTTTTTCAGAAATAACCTTAGAAACGCACCTGATGTTGAAATTATACAATCGAGTTTCTCCAGTTTGCCAATTCTGGGAAGACGCTTAAAACGATAAGTGTTTTTTTAAATCCTCTGTCGTGCACACAATCACTGATTTCATACATTTTCCATTTTATTTAGGTACATACATACAATGCTTCTATAAAATGTACTATTCTTATTTTTCGTGTGTTTATGCATATTACTTTAATAGCAGAAAACCAAATGTATATTTAATTATTCCTGATGGAATAAATGTCTCTACTTCTATACTTATATAGGTAACAAGCTCATGTTGCGTCCCTATTCTATCGCATATGCTAATATATTACGAATTACGCTCCCATATCGGCGCTCATGGCGCGCACGGAAATTGGTTTTCTTTAGTGATGAGCCTGAAATTCACACGTGTTTCGCATGTAAGATCCTGATTTGGCATTTTCTGATTTCTGGTTGTTCCCAAAATTGAAGTAGGTATTGACGCGTTAATATTTTTCATCAGACACTGAAGTTCAGGCTGCGCTTCGCAATTAGATCAACACCAAGAAAGAAAGTTTTTTCTTGGCTGGAATGAAGAAATGGATTAAGTGTATGGAGAAATGTGTGCATTGAATGGTGATTGCGTGGAAGAATAATTATGTACATTATTAGTACAATAAATTTAATTTATTTTGAAAAGGGTCTAATTATTTTGTCTCTCTTTATTCTCATTTAATTAGAGTTTCAGATTTTATATATCAATCTGCCCTGGTATAACCCGTTATTTCAAATTAATTCTTTGACGAAGAGGATACGTGTTTAAACATATTAAATTTCGTTTTCTTATATAAAATATCACTTTACTGAACTAGTTTTAATAGGTACTTTGTTGATAAACAAAAACTCATTTGAATAATGCTGTTACATATTCATAAACTTTATTAAATGTATACGAGAAGAGATTTATATTAAAAGGAAGATATTAACAGGACTATCGTACTTCCGCATTTTCCTACTATAAAAATTTTCCGCATTTTCAAAATAAAATTTATGTAAATTTATTTTTGCATCGAGTAACCTTATTTTGTGCTATTCACTGTTCACGGTAAAGCACTTCTAGCATTTTAGTTCACTCCATTTACATATTTTATATTTCCGAATTGGAAACATGTAGTAATGTTACTATAATTTTCAATGCAAAAGTGTAACAAATGTAATGGTATAACGTTGCTGGCATATCTTAGAAATTGCTGAAGGAAATTCATCGAATGGGTTAGTTATTCAATGTAGGAACTAGAAAATTTAGTTTATGAACATTTATTTATTAATTTTTTATGTATTTTTATTGTTTCAGTATTAATTTTTGGTTTTATTTCTTGGATCTTTCGGGCTTAAGATGGTGAATCAAGTAACACCAACGTAATACTTTATGCTTTGTCACACAAGCATATACATATCTACACTCTTTAAACCTAGGATGCATATCTGGTACGATATATACTTTTATATAAATCGGGCCTCAAAAGCGCGCCTACTAAAACTCATTATAAAATGCGACGACAAAAATTTATTGAAATAAAGCTTAAATTAAACAGATTATTTCACAAAAAAACAGTCCAGTTTCGAGAGGCCCACACGAGAGTACTATTAAAAATTTGTATTTTTAAAGAGTACTAAATTATATTTATATAATTGGAAAACAAACGGGTGGTGATATATAAAATGCGAAATACATTTTTATTTGTTCACTTTGTATTTCAAGTTGAGTAAAGGAGTATTAATATTAACTAGCAATATTGTCTCAAGGTTCTCTTCTGTATAATTTGTTCTTTTTGAATGAAATACATCCTTGTAGATAGAAGACGTCGTTTCTACATCGCAACTGGATATAAGTGTATACTGGAAATATTCTTTTATTTGAGCGTATTTAGCAGTTTGATTTTGAGGCATTGTCCCCATACACAATTACCGCAATGTTATTAAATCTGGATTTCTATAGAAAACTGCATCTAACTCTTGCGAATGCCACATCCGAAGTCACTAGGAATATTTTTCAAATTATTAATAGCCACATCTAATGTGGTTAGTCCATCATTTAATTTGAGATTTTGATTTTTAAAATAAGTGATTAGTTTTGACAAATTTCCAAAGTGTTCCTGAGGAAAGTACATCTAATTTTTAAATATGGAATTTGTATTAGTTCCTTGCACTCAGAAATACTTTGAGCATCGTCATTTAAACATGTAACGAAATTTTGTAAACTATCGAAATTCTCTGCATAAGAACAAGTAGCTTCAAACCATGTTTCCCATATAGTTATTGCTGGAGAGGGAGGCAGTGACAAAGATGGAAGTTTTACCATGTAAGGAACTACCCTCAATGGTGCTTTTCTGAAAACATTTTTAAAAGCGGATACAAGTCTTCAAACTTCCGGAAAGGTGTCTTAGATATATTAACAGATTCTGTGAAGAGTATGTGCTACACAAGTAGCACATGCTTATTAGGATATGTTTCCTTAAATAGTCTGCCTGTTTTTAACATATGGCAACACTGTCACTGACAAGTAAAGGTATTTTTTCTTTATACACGTCGTCCGAATAAAGCATTTGGTGCATTTTCTCGTAAATAGTTTTAGCTACTGTTTCCGCATTAACTGTATTTATAGCATTTATTGCTATTGCATATGCGTTATATGGAATAGTTGGATATCGTACACCAGCTACAACATTTACCACACAGCGTCCTAATATATCGACAGTTTCGTCGGCACTTATCCATTGGTACTGATTTGAAAGATGGCTTCTAATGCGTTCTACTGCTTTCGTGTAGCACTTAGAAACATAATATTTTCCTAAGTTGGATTCACCAGGAACATTTCGCACAGTATATTTTTGGAGAAATGTTTTGAAGGTGGGATTGAATAGAATATTTGCCGCCATTAAAATTACACAGAGTTCTTAGTTAGAATTGTCAAATTCCAATGGGTCTAATTTCTGTGTATGTGTTTGCGATTCTAAGTAACATTTTACATGCGATTTCTTAGAACATTTTAACGATATTTTACAGACTTTGCAATAAATTTCGGAATCACTGGAAATGGACATACAATCAGTATGACTCTTAGTCCAACTCGCCATTGTTTTACGATGCCATTCTCGAAGTTGTTCCACATCATATCTGAAAAACTAACTTAAACAATGTTCTAGATCTAAATAAATGAAAATTAAAAATGAATGCGTAAGTTATTGAAACTTAACGAAATTCACGGCGTCACTTATGTCAAAATAATTGGGAGTAGTAGATTCGATGAAACGATATTAAACAGGATCTATTACAAAAATTACGTATTATGGTAATTAACAGTTAAAAAGAATCTAATTCACCATACGTTATTTATCTTACGAAATATAAACTAATAAATAAAATAAATTATTAAATAAATTACAAAAACCCCGCTTCTATCTACACCCATGAAGAAAGGAATTTCACTATAATATTGCATTGCAAATTCAACGACAAAAACCAGATGTGGGGTTAACCGAATGAACAGTGCCAATAATTACGTGTTGTACTTAGTGATGTTATAGACTATTTATACGGTCCATCGTAATTTCGGCCTGATGCGTCCGGTCTCTAGTCATTATACCGGGTGTGTCAATAATATGTCGGTGGAGTTTGGCGTGAAAACTAACAAAGATAGGAATGTGAGATTTTCTGTACGTATATAGTATATCATAGCGGATATTGTAAAATTATTTAATCATTTACGAATTTACAGTGTGTTACAAATTCTCGCACCCACCTTTTTCAGCTTAAATGGATTGCTATATTTTGTAGAAAGTTTTTTAATAGCCACCTAAATTTCCTTTGCCTTTATATTGGAATTTTTATCAAAAAATTTTACAGTTGCAGCATCTGACGTTTTAAAACGTAAGCTGAAGATGGGTATTGTGCATCGAATTATTCTTTGGATATCAATTTGGTGTCTAACACTTTGTTTGTTTCAAGATGGTAGAATGTAGATATATATACAGGGGTATTAAATAGATCGTGTCGCATTTATCGAAATTCAAACACTTTTTTCTCGATTTTTTTAAATGAAACCTATATTTTTCGATATGTTTCAGCAAATTTTTTGTAAACTTACCTTCAAAATGATTCCAATAACGTAATACTTATTTATAATATTTTCAACGATATTCCACTTTTATGGAAGACTATTCAACATACTGGACACGCAATATGGCTAGATGGCCATGATTTACAAACAACTAAGTATCTAACTAAACGTCAAATCTCTGCTGAAAATTTCCACATCAAGCCGACTTTTGTAGTTTCTCTTTGTTATCATCGCGTTTAAATATTTGTTACAACTTAATCAGTGCTTGCTTATTGCAATTTGATTTATTTAATTGCTGATTATAGTTATTACGTATTACTTTAATCAGGTTATCAATTATACCATTGGTTCCCGTTATTTCCCGCCTATTTTCATATACTAAAAATGAATTTCTCGAAGGGGGAACTCATAGACATGGTATTTGTTCTGCCAGCTTCTTCATACACATACACCAGACCATTTCAATTTTTCCTTGTACAGTTAAATACTCCATTCTGTAGTAGGTACTATTAACAGCGTAATAGAAACAGGTCTTTTACATTTCAAAATATTCTTCGAATTGAGTAAGATAAGTTGTTTCTTAAGGTTATTTCTTTCTTTTGTACGTTTATTTTATGTTTTAGGAATTTGAAACAATACGAATGGAAGAAATAACACAAACTTTAAATACATACACTGTACATATAAAAAACATTTAAAAAAATATTTTCAACATAAAAAATGGTATTAAAAAGAATACATTTGTTTCTATTTGAAAGCACTCCGATAAGTCATGAGCGAAGGAAATCGTGTTAACCAAGTATGCGAAGAAGGATGCTTGTTCCTGGGTTATGATTAGACTCGCCAAAGAGGGTCAATTTTCAGTGCAGTGCCGAGAGCAACAGAAATTCAAGCGTCCGTATCAAAGCACACTTGTTCAATATTATTCCACTGGTCGTTTTGAGTGCATTTAGGTACGTTTTGGAAACGGCGTATTTCCAAGAAACTAGAAAACCTAATAGCGAGTATGCCGGATTTAGAATGCGAAGGCGATATAATTAAATGTGTAAGGTGCGACGACTATTTGACGTGGACCAGCAGGTGGAAGTGCGAACGCCACATTAAAAGTACAAAACACTGTTCCGTGGCAAACAATAAGGCGAACAATTAACATTTGATGTAAGTGTTTATTTTATTGTACGTAATTTACCGTTCACTTTACTTGACCAAAAAGAATTTGTCTACTTTGGAGCAAGTATTCGGATTATACATTACCAAGTCGGACATCTATAGGAAACGTTATGCCATCTGCTCGTGACTATGTTGAAAGAAGAATTAAAGCAGAATTGAGACATAAAAATTGTGATTATGTGTGGACGATACAACCGATCGGCAAAAAATTCTGTGGTGAATGTGATGGTATGTAAATTGGAAGAATTTGAACAGTCATCCTCTATCTTACTTGCTTCCAAAAGAGTTGCAAAATGTACCAGCGATGAAATTTTAAACGTGGTGTTGAGCGTATTGAACAAATTTCAAGCTTCAACGAATCAACTTTTAATGTTTGTGAGTGACGGTGCTGCTAACATGCTTTCCCTAGCCCAATCTCTTAAAGAAGAGAGTGCCAATTTATTACATGTAACAGGTAAACTCCATGCTTTAAACCAGGGATGCAAAGACTTATAGGGAACAGGGGCCACTCGGGAAAATTATAAGCCAAGGACGGGCCACTACAAAGAATACTTATTAACACAAATATTTTTATTTTTAAATAGTATGAATTACTACAAATGATAAAAATAAAAGAACATTCAAAAATGTTTGTTGTAATTATGTAATCGTAATGTAATCTAATCATTACAATGTAATATTTCATGTTTTATTATTTTGATGCATGACATTGCATTGACCTAACAATTATGTTTATGTTTGACTCCACATTACTTGTCGCTACACGTAAAATTGCTTCCAGATTTTCATTTACCAGACGGTTTCGATTTTTTTTTTTGTTAAGCTTCATCACTGAAAACGTTTGTTCACCAATATATGTCGATCCAAAGAAGCTTGCGCATTTTAATGTATTTATTCGCAACTCTTTATAAGCGGTTTTGTCAACGCAACGGTAAAAGTTGAGTAAATTACCTTCATTAAACTTGTTTCGTAAATTGTCATCATTTTGCATGTCTAGCAATTCCAGCTGTATTGATTCCGGTGCATTTTCGGGTGAAATGTTGAAAGAATTGCTGAAAATGTCTAATAGAGGTTTAACTTTTTTGAAGTCTAGAAAACGATCATGAGAAGCTTGTATTAAAATATCAATTTTTTCAACATAAGCGAAATTGACATCAGCTTTATTGAATTTCTCCATATTTTTTTGTAGTTTGGAAAATGGCTGTAATTGATTTGTGTACTGAAAAGACTCAATTTGCATTGAAAGGACGAAACATGAGAGTATAACTGCGAAATCAATTGATCTTTGCCTTGGAGTCACGTATTTAAGACACTCAAGTGATTAGTGATGTCTACAAGAAACGCTAAGTCACACAGCCAATCAGGGTTGTTGAGTTCGGAGACGTCTTTTCTTTTCCGCCGGAAATATTTTAATTTCTTCAATCAAGTTAAGAAACCGCTCTAGTGATAACCCACGACTTAGCCACCTTACTTCAGTGTAAAACAGGAGATCACCATATTCGCTTTCAATATCCTCGAGAAATTGTCTCAGTGTTTCTAAAATCCCCAAAACGTACAAAAAAATTCACGAACTGTGTCCCAAAGTACCTGAACCACCACAGCCGATTACTACGCGTTTGGGAGCATGATTAAAGGCTACGTTTTACTACTGCGAACATTTTGATGATGTAAAGAGGGTAGTTTTACAATTCAAGATCCATTAGGTTGTCACAAGGATTACTTTAAATTTGCGAATATAACATCACTCTATGTGGAACGGTCGTTTTCATCATTAAAAAATACTTATTCCACACGTCGTACTCATTTGACTGAAACAAGTATGGAAACATATTTAATGATTCAAATATTTAATAGATGCCATCCAGATTGTGATTTTATGGAAGCTTTTTAATACAGTAAGTGCTTCAGCACGTTATATAATATATTTTTTATCATTGTTTAATGTGTAAACATTCATGCGTCCGCATCGCTTATGTTCACTCATGAAAATCATGAACATAAATGATGCGAGTACGCAAACATTACTGAACGCTCGTCTTGATACGGCCGCTAGGCCCCTCCACGTTGTTCTGCGCACTGCACTAAAACTTGCCCCTCTTTGCCGAATATACTTATGACAATACTTTCTTGACGTCATTTTTCGTGGTATACCTTTTATTGAAAACGAATTGCAGAATCGTATGCGTAGGTTCCAGGTGCGAGAAATTTAATAAAATTGAATTTCATCGATTACAGCCCCATCTATAGTGAACTGAACAAATGTTTCAGACAAATCCTGCGTACTTTTGCCAATAGAATTCAAATCTGTAATAAACTATACGGGTCCCTATTTGAAACTTCAAAGTTACTTTCGCCCCACCTATTTGGAGCGAGAGAGAATGACTAATTCTAGCACTAGTATATTTCATCCATTGAATTATTAAATTATAGAGCTAAGAACTTTTTTTTGAACTGCTTATTTTTACAGATATTTCATAGTTCAAGTTAGAAAATACACCCGATATAATGAGGATGTTTATAGTTTCCGCATTTCAGTTTTATTCATGCGAAATTCGAGTTAAGTATCGGCAATTTTTTATTACACGCTTGACTTACAACATTAAATATAAATAAGAAATAAGAGAAAAAATTGATATTGAAGGAAAAAAAGCGGACAAGATATGAAACGAATAAAACATAAAAGGATTCAAACGGATCCTTTTTTTTCCGCAAAATATATGTGGGAAAATAATATGAGAGAATGTATTCGAAGTCAAGATAGAAAATAAAAACGCGGATTTTAAATATTGATGGCAGAACAGAAAAGGGTATAAAACCTTTTATGTTTGTGTTGATCAGCCGCTGTGTCTGTCATAAATTTTGCTCGTTGCTGAGAATGTGTTTCCGCAATACGCATGTTGAGAAACAGAGTGGCATTCATTAATGAAACTGAAATGTAGTGAAATTCGATGTTTTAGTATCTCTCAGGACGTATTTGTGGTTTCGGATATTAGCATTACCTGCAGTCTTCGGCTGCGATTATATTATAATAGGTAATAAATTTCCAATTTACCTGCGTAAATTTTTATTCCGGAAGTAGAGTAAAATCATTTTCGAATGAGACTGGCACAGCTAGTAGTATAAATCCGTGTACTATACGAGCCACAAACGTTTATCGATTATTTGTCAGTCGGTACCAGGCATTTGATCGGTGTGTTTCGTTGTGGTGTTGTACGTACATTGAGAGTTTTCCTATTTGTAATATTATTGTTGTGTTTTATCTATTAATTAATCTTTTTTCAAAGCTATTCAAGAGTAAGAATGCATCCTCTTGTAAGTCAAAATATACTTAACATAAAATTCCTGAAAATTTAGTTGTATTTATTTACACAGGGTAAAATGTCTGATATGGCAACAAACTCTTTCTTATTATATATTCTTGAACAATCTCGTGAAATAATTTTTAATGTATATAACTATTTTAAAAAACAAGGCGTAACAGGTAAATATATTTACAAATTAGGTGGATACATAATATTTAACCTGTAATAATATTACTTTTTTTAAATCAAATTCAAAATTAAAATTTATGTTGTTCATCATTTATGGGTCAGCTGCTAGATACAGTTGCGGAAGCAACAGGTATTTCTAGGAGCACTGTAGGTCGAATAATTAAAGAAGGTCATGCTGTTGAAACAAGAAAAGTAAATTCATTCTTATCGAAAAAAATAAAACCACCAACACCATCACCAAAATCTACTGTCGATAACTGTGGGGAAGAAATTATTCGCAGAATTATACATAATTTTCATGTGACTGAAAAGAGAAGACCCACAATGAAAGCCGTTTATAATAAAATTCACGATGATGAAGGAATCGGTTTTGCAGGAGGGCTACATCTTTTAGGAAATTATTGCTGCGAATAGGATTCAGGTACTTTTTCTTTATTATTTTTAGTAATATCACTCTAACCTTTTTATTTGCTAGATGGAAAAAAACTACTGATAACCCTAAGATTTTAATGGAGCGGTTTGACATAAGAGAGCTGAGGTGTTCTTACATCCGCAAAATAACAAATTATCGTACCCAAGGACGTCCAATAATATATACAGGTATAAAAAGCATTTAGAAAATCTATTTAGTACATATTTTAAGTACATAAGTAATTTTTAGATGAAACTTACATACATGCAGGGCATCTCCTTTTGGATGGGTCGATCAATCTAATGAAGGATTAAAGTGTCCAATTTCAAAAGGGAAGCGTTTAATAATTGTTCATGCTGGTTCTGCAGAGGGTTTTGTTAATGATGCGTTATTAATTTTCAAATCAGGTCAAAAAAATGGCGACTAGCATGACGACATGAACTTCATAAATTATAAAAAATGGTTAGAAACATCATAATATTATGTCATATAAACATTCAACATCAGCCAGTAGAAAGTGTGATATGATACAGTGGCTAAACGAAAGGGGCATAACTTACGATGCAAATTGTACTAAACCGGAGTTGTACAATTTAGTAAAACTTCACAAGCCAAAACATATACAGTACAGCATAGATGGTATATTTGCAAAAAAAGGCCACACCGTCCTGAGATTGCCACCATACCACCCAGAACTAATCCCGATTGAAAAAATCTGGGGCATTGTAAAGAATCGGGTTGCATCAAGAAATGTTACATTTCATATAAATGATGTTGAAAAATTGGTGAGAGAAGAATTTTTAAACATCAAGGTAGAGGAATGGTCAGAAACTTGTCGACATGTAGAAGGTGTAGAAAAAGATTACATTATGAAGGAGCACATAATGGATGATTTTTGTGAAGAATTTATTATTAATGTCAATAATGACGCTGAAGATGATTTCTACGATTTTTCAAGCGATGAAGACTGAAGATTTTAAATGTTTCAAAATATATTATATTAATTTTGTCATCAGCGAAAATAAGTATTTGATTATACATTGTATGTATGTATATTTGTTTTAATAAATACAAAAATTTTTCTAGGCACATGCTTGTGTATTTATCTTCTTTTAATGTCTCTAAAGTGAGATTTTGGTTAGGAGTAAAATTATAATGAGAAAAACCAAAATTAAGGTTAATGAAAACCATATTACAAAATATGGATTAATATAATAATAATTTGTAAATACAAAGACTTAAATGTGAAAGCACTATAAAAAGAAATATTTCATTGTAAAATACAATTTATAAAAAATTTGTTACATAATACCTATTGATTTAATAATTATTTTATTCTTCGCGAAGTAATAAGTTCATTTAAAATCGACACAAAACATAATTATTATGGTTTAATATAACTAAATATTATTTAAATTTAAAACTGCCGCCTATATTGTCAAGACTGCTCAATGTTTTTAAGGTGTTCTCTATTTTTGTAACGTCATCGCTCGCTCATCTTCAGTCTCGACCGAAAGTAATTTTACTCTATAGTTGCGGGATCATAAAGCGGGACATGTCTTATATTCAAATACTTGTTATTTTGGTATTGTAAGTTGGACGTACTTTTTGGCAGTTATTAATTGTAATGTCAATTCGTTGTCAAAGAATTAATAGTGATTAAGCCATGTATAATCACTAATTCTGGGAATTACATACACACGGAAACTGTATTATATGGGTATATGTTTCCAAAATTCGCAGAACTTTTATTAAAATATACAAAAATATGTAAAATATGTAAGTGGTTAATAGTAACGTGTGTTCATTTGAAAAGTCAAACTAGGTTACTTTGAAATTTTGATAGAATAAGACGCATATATATTAGTATGTGTTTGTTGTTCCGTGAACATACATAATGACATTTGATAATGTCAATCACATTTGTTATTTATTTGTATGTATGAAACTGTCAAAATATACGACTCGTAGGTTAAGTAGTAAATTTTAATTTACGACATACTTCAAAATGTTCTCAGTAAGTCACATGCTACTAGATTGACTTTTCAAATGAACACCCGTTATATGTTAATTGTTGTCATTTAGTTGTCAAATTGTAGTGCATTATATGCAGTTTTATGTAAAATAGACATATTTCCAATTGATGGCGAGTTTTTGCAGTTAAGAGTTTTATTTCTAATCAATTGTGTAAAAGTTTCCGGCGAGAATTCAAAGTAGCAAAACACGGACAAATCCCTAGCAGAAAAATTATTTTAAGGTGGTTGAGGGATTTTGATGAAAGAGGGAATGTTTCATCAAAATATACTGGAAGAGTACGGACAGTGAAGACACCGGCAAATATTGAACACGTCAGACAAGCACTTCTGCGTTCTGCAAAAAAAAACTTTCAATTGCTTTGCAAATTACTGAAACGAATATTACATCCTACAACATCCAAGTCGTTTATAAGTTTCAAGATGGTAACCGAGATGTCCGAATGACTTTCTGCAGGAATATGTTGGAAATTTTGAATCAAGACGAAAATGCGATTAATTCCCTGCTTACATCCGATGAAGCGCATTTTGTCAGTGGAAGTGTAAACAAACAAACTGCCATTATTGGACGGCAGAACACCCACAACAATTACACGAAAAACTGCTTCAGGATGCAAAAGTCACTGTAAGGTGTGGTGTTTCATAATTTGGAATAGTAGTGCCGTATTTCTTCGAGGAAAACGAGGAAGCTGTTACAGTCACCTTGGAGCGTTACATTTTCATTTTAGAAACATTTCTATGGCATGAACTAGAACATGAACAAGTTGATCCCACACCACATACAGCAAGGCAAATTTGATTGCGTTATGGCGAATGTTTCCAAACAGATTAATCTCAAGGTTTGGAGATTTACCATGGCCGTCAAGATTCCGACCTGACAGCGCCAGATTTCTTCCTTTGGCGATATATCGAACAAAAAGTCTTCGAGAGTCGCCCGCGGACAATTAAAGATCTTGAAGAAGTCATTCGAGGAGAAATACGTGCGATTAATCGTGCAATGTTACAAAGAGAAATACATAATTTCAGGAGCAGGCTTGAGCAACACATTGCAGCCGATAGGGGACACTTGAATCACGTTATTTTTAGGAATTAAAATTGCATATAATATAGTTCTCGTTTATTACAAATTTGTTTAATTTCGCTATTTTTTGAACTTGCAGTGCATGTTTGAAAGTAGGTTATATCTATTGAAGGACTTTGTACGTGGGAGAGATGTGACGTTACCATCTTTTCCTTCTTCGCGTTCAAAATACTCGGTACTGATTCGTTGTAGACGAAAAATTTGTTTAGAAATTTCATTTTATTTAATTTAGCTAAATGCATATTTTAAAAATTGCAGTAACACCCTTTACACCCTGTATCTAGATGAAATAGTTAAAATTTCGGAAACGAGTCGTTTTATTTTATAGCATTTTCTTGTGTTTTCGTTAGTGTCACCGGCGGTTTTATTTGCGTACTTAAACCATATCTCAGTTAATCACGTCGAACTCGCTCGGATCCCATTTAATTGATGCTTACGGAATTGGCCAACAACAATCGTTGTTCGTTAATTAACAACCATGTAGGGATTATTGGAGTTCAAAGTATAATCTAAAAACTAAATCGATTTATAGTCCTTTCGTTTTATTTTGCAAATATGTTTTACAGAATTTACACGTAAATAAATATCATTAGTGCAGAGTTCACATATCAGAGTTTTTACTTTAATGCATCTAACGTTTCCTATGAATGAAAATTTAGCTTTCTGACAATGCGAAATTACGGTGTCTTAATGCAAGATGACACAGATTTGTGAGCATTTTTACAGTCCTGGAATGTTATCGGCCGTATACCATATCAGATTTGACTATATTCCTCTAGTCCCACTGCAGCAATATATTCTGCGATCACTTCTTTGTTGTTCTTAGATGTTCAACTCTTTTCCTTGACTACGTTTAAACTTAGTTTAGAACTTGCACAAATACATTCGTCTTTATGCGGGGGTGTTGAGCGTTTGGTTTGTATTTGTATTTTGTATATCTACACACGAAATACTTCCACAAATTTTATTTCAATTTCATCAGTTTCATTAATTGATGTTGCAGACACTTCTAGGTGAAACATTTTAGTAATTATTGATGTACTTGGTAGGAATAACACATTTGGCTATATTTCCCAAATTTCATTTTATTTCTCTAACATATATTCGGCTAATTAAAAATTTCTGAAAAGCCACGTCCATCAACGGAACGTACAGACGCGTTTCGCTCTTATTGGAGCTTATCAATGTACGGTATCTTGAAGACGGGTATAGCTTTTCACTTCCATACTTTGTGTATATATATATATATATATATATATATATATATATATATATATATATATATATATATATATATATATATATATATATATATATATAGTTAACATTCTGAACTTACTGCAAATGAGAATTAATGAATATTAAATCTCATTTTTACATGTAAATGTCGCCTTATGTGATGCGTTAATAACTACAATCCGACGAACTAAGTTTGTACCAATTTTTAATGATCTTAACAACCAGGAAGGTCGGAGTCGCAACGAGGTATGTTCTACATCTGGTACAAACTTAGTTTGTCGGATTGTAGTTATTAACGCATCACATAAGGCGACATTTACATGTAATATTGATATTTAATATCATTAATTCTCATTTTCAGTAAGTTCAGAATGTTAAATATATTCGGCTGTTATGCAATTCTCACAGAGTTTCTTACAACTAACTTAATCTATGTAACAGTGTACCCCATGTACCTAGTTTTTTGATGCGGTGATGGTTAGATGATGTTTATAATGGTGTCTATGATGAGGGTATTTATAAATTCTAGTTGTGTATTAGTGACTATTTTGTTTTGGGCATTTTTAATTTCTAAAAAATCAAATCTTTTAGTTGCAGCTATTTATATAGGGCAAATGATTTTGCTCAATACAGTGTTCTGAGAAACCTGTGCTTTTAATGCTATATTTCACGTCGCTTACATGTTCTGATATACGTCTTTTAACGGATCCAATTTGACCTATATATAGAGCTTCACAGTCTTGATATTTAATGGTATATACTCCAGATTTTTCTAGTTTACCTATTTCATTTTTATTGTTGTTTGATTATAGTACCTAATTTTGTCTTATTGTTACATATAATTTTAATGACTAATTTTCTTAATATTTTGTTTACTTTGTCTGTGATAGGGGGATATATGTTATCGCATACCAAATGGTTTTATTTAATTCAAATCTACAAAAAATTGTATTATGCATCAGCTGTTCTGTTGTTATTTGTAAATAGGTCAATGGCCTGACATTTGTAATATCTCGAAAGAAATCTCGAGTTTATTTAAATGTCTAAAATTCACGCGGAGAAATAATAAATTATATTTGTAACTTTTATTTGAATGCTCGTATTTTTTTCTGTGTTCTATTTGCCTCTCTTTTAATGACAATTTATTTGCCCAGTTTTGTGTGAAACAGGTTGAATGCTTAAAGGAGATTCAACATGGCTGTCCTTTTCGTAAATACAGGCTTCTAGCAGGTAAACTTTCGAAGTACATAATTTAACACGGGGCGGTCTTCACGGATGTGGGTCGCAGCTTGAAAAATACATTGTTAAGATCGTCTTTCACAATGTACCGCGATTTCTCAACCTGTACACGGTTTGTAAAATTAAATCATTTGATGGACATCTTTGATTTGGAAACCGCCTTTCATAAATACAGGATCCGGCAACGAAGCGGGAACGGAAGATTACACGCGTATTTGAAAGTTATTCAAATATTTAGTCATCGGATATCCTTCCGTACCATCAAGTGCACGTTTTAAAAATATTTTGTTTTATACAGGATGTTCCAGATGGAAATGCCAGACTAAAGTTTCATTTTTTTAAATGGAACATCCTGTATATTAATATACAAAATGATCCGAGCTTGAAAGCTGGTTACACCGATATAATGTTATATAGGTCTAAAGTTCATAGTTTCTGTGTAAATAATTATTTTACTTGATAAATTGATACATTTCAGTAGGCTATTCTGCATAAGGAAAATCAAAAGATCCGAAACCAATAGAATAGAATACTTTCTACTAGTATGCACTTTCGTTGCTACGTGAAATAAATTCTGCAACTGCTCGCGTTATACAGGCTGTTCACAATTTCGCAAAATCGAAGAAATCTCGTAATTTTTAAATGGAACACCCTGTATATTTTTAGCCCTTTTACTACGTTTTCTATTGATACCTCATTTGATGCACCTAGGATGGATCATTTGCTAATTATTTCTTTTTAGAGTTGAATTAATTAAACACAACAATTAAGAGAAGGAAACTGCTGTACATGGGACATGTCATGAGGGGAGAAAAATATCAAATACTACAAATAATTATGCAGGGAAAAATCCCGGGCAAGAGATCTATAGGAAGAAGACGGAATTCATGGCTGAAGAACCTTAGGGACTGGTTTGGATGTAATAATAATGAACTGTTTAGAGCTGCGGTTTCAAAAGTAAGAATTGCTATGATAATTGCCAACCTTCGAAGCGGAGACGGCACTTAAAGAAGAAGAAGAAGAATTAAAAATGCTTGTATTTTTAGTAGCTAATTTGCGCTTTTAAACCTTCTGTAAGATCGAATATTCAACAAATTATCCATAAATGGTCTATAACAAGAAGAAACCCCATTAAGTACGAGAAACAGTTGATTTTCACTCAGCGGTGAAAGCAAACATTAAATTAATATAAAGTAATATAGCATTTTCAATAGATACACTGCTGATCAAGTTATCTGGTGTCAGTTTTAAGCTTGTATACTTAATAACCAAGTTGTCAAAAATTTCGTTCCATCTTACAAAGTATTTCGTTCAATCTTTAAAAGAAATTGCTATAACGACTAATTTTAGTATTCAAGAAATGGTGAATATGATATTTATTCTTGGTGAGTGTACAAGAAATTGTCTCCCAGCAAGTAGAGTATATGCAGAGAGATTTCCAAACCTTGAAAGAAAGCCAAGACTATAAGCATTTGAAAGATTTACAGAAACTGGTAGTGTAACCTACAAGAAGAGAGAAATAAATAAGCCGGTAATCAATGAAAAAAGCGAATTGGCCGTATTATTAACAATACAGGAAAATCCACATATTAGTATACACGGTATTTCAAAGGTAACAGCTATTGAAGATAGGAGCGTACGAAGAATTTTAAGAAGTCATAAGTATCATCCGAACCATATGGAATTAAATCAGGAATTGCATGGTGATGATTTCATTAAAAGAACAGACTTTTGTGGTTGGTTATTAAATAAAATGCGAGAAATGCCAAATATTTTAACAAAGATTTTGTTTAGCGATGAGACTACTTTCAAAAGTAAGGGTGGTAAATAAACATAATATGCATTATTATGCAACAGAAAACCTGCATTGGATACGTCATGTAGACAATTAGAATAGATGGTCTCCTAACGTCTGGGGAGGTATACTTGGTCCATATATCATTGGGCCGTACTTTTTCGATGGAACCGTTACAGGCGATACGTATTTTGCATTTTTGCAGAACGAACTGCCTAATTTACTTGAGCATGTGGATGCTGTCACCCGACAAATTTTCTGGTTGCAACACGATGGTGCACCTGCTCAATACAGCCTTAATGTTAGGGAGTTTCTAGGACGATGGAAGGAAGACAAATGGATAGGGCGAGGTGGTCCAATCGCTTGGCCTCCACGAAGTCCAGATCTTACTGTCTTGGACTTCTACTTTTGGGGATTTGTCAAGGCTCTAGTTTATGTGGAAGTTCCTACAACAAGGAACAATATGATGGAACGCATATGAGAGGCAATTAGAAATGTTCGCCAAGAAACATTACAGCATGTTCAACAGAATTTCACCAGACGGCTTCATTTATGTATTGAGAGACATGGAAGGACATTTGAAAGTTTTCTTTGATTTATTTGCATTTACTATTTACATTTACTTTATTTTTATTTACTGTGCTAGTACTTTTATTAATTAAATTTAATGTTGTGGTTAATAATTAGTATTTATTTAAAGTAGTGCAAACTTTTAATACTACTCGTACTTGATTCTTTCCTACATGATTTCGATTTATGCTAATTAGGTATGTATTGTTTCATATTAGGTATTCCTAAAATAGTTGGTTTTACAAAATTCTTTAAAATACAAATTAATTAGTGCAATTTTTTTATTAAACTAACACCAGATAACTTGATCAGCAGTGTATCTATTGAAAATGCTATATTACTTTATATTAATTTAATGTTTGCTTTCACCGCTGAGTGAAAATCAACTGTTTCTCGTACTTAATGGGGTTTCTTCTTGTTATAGACCATTTATGGATAATTTGTTGAATATCCCATCTTACAGAAGGTTTAAAAGCGCAAATTAGCTACTAAAAATACAAGCATTTTTAATACAAAGGTATTTTTAATTATATAAAATATTATTAAAAAATCTTGTGTAAAGAACACAAATACAGGTTCACTATTAATATTTTTGTGAACGTGTCCGAACATATCCCTCCCCAAAGACGTAGATACGTATTTCGCCTTTCTACAGGCTCATCGGTACGCCCCTGCTCGAGAAAGGATATCATCAGACACATTCACAAAAAAGAACCACATCGCCACATCACAGGAATTATCCAGACCGAGCGTAGAAGTAAATTCAGGGAAGGGATGTGTTCGGACACGTTCACAAAAATATTAATAGTGAACCTGTATTTGTGTTTTTCACACCAGATTTTTAATAATATTTTATATTATTAAAAATACCTTTGTATTATACAAAACTGGTGGGGTTTACCTACTCATGTATGTTTCAATTATTCTGCTACAAGCATTTTTCATTAATTCAACTCTAAAAAGAAATAATTAGCAAATGATCCATCCTAGGTGCATCAAATGAGGTATCAATAGAAATCGTAGTGAAAGGGCTTTTTCAATGAGCTAAAAAATATACAGGGTGTTCCATTTAAAAATTAAGGGATTTCTTCGATTTTGCGAAATTGTGAACACCCTGTATAACGCGAGCAGTTGCAGAATTTATTTCACGTAGCAATGAAAGTGCATACTAGTAGAAAGTATTCTATTCTTTGTTTCGGATCTTTCGATTTTCCTTATGCAGAATAGCCTACTGAAATGTATCATTTATCAAGTAAAATAATTATTTACACAGAAACTATCAACTTTAGACCCATATAACATTATATCGATGTAACCAGCTGTCAAGCGCGGATCATTTTATCTATTAATATACAGGTTGTTCCATTAAAAAATATGCAACGTTAGTCTGGCATTTCCATCTGGAACACCATGTATAAAACGAAATATTTTTAAAACGTGCGCTTGATGGTACGGAAGGATATCCAATGACTAAATATTTGACTAACTTTCAAATACGCGTGTAATCTTCCGTCCCCGCTTCGTTGCCGGACCCTGTATTCGCTAACGCCATCGAAAGAGTCTCCGCCTGGCGGTATTTTTGCAAACTAGAGTAATAGGGAAAACAAGTTTCAAAGCATATGGTACCATATTGTTAATTGACTTGTCAAAAAAACGAATTGTGTGAGTAGTGATTTGTTTACAGGTTGAAATTACCTGGAATAATAAGATTAAACAATATATAATGTCTTTTAAAAGTAAAATGTACTGTTGTGTATCCCAGTGCCGTAGTTATAAAAGTAAAAATATTTCGCTGCATTACTTTCCCAAAAAACATATGTTATGTAAACAGTGGGCACACGTGTTAAAAATAGGAAAACCAGTGACAAAATACATGCGAGTTTGTAGTCTACATTTTAAAGAAACAGATTATCACCCAGGTAAAAGTATTTGAGACTTCTGTTATATATCTTCAGTATAATATATTTTGGTATTCATAGGCAGGTACACCATTAAAAAGGAAGAGGTATTTGAAGAAAAATGCTGTTCCGTCTTTAAATTTGCCAATCAGAAGACATGATGTAGTACATCTACCAGATAATGGAAGGCAACACAGATACGAGAAACGAGATAAAAGGTGAAATCAAAGAACTTCTTTTTTACATATTTTAAGCGATGATAAATTTATTTAATTTATAATATTGTATCTATATTTAGTTTAGAACTACTTTGGATTATTTTTTCTATTAAGATTTTATTTAAATAAAACAACAATTACACATGTATAAGATTTATGTATTTTCACAAATAAAATGTAACATGTTATTAAAATAAACATTTTTTAATTTTCCAATTCGGTAACAGGTATCACCTGTTTATACTCAGCTTGTATATCTTTACTTGCATATTTTCCCCATTCTTGCTCTAATTCAGTTTTTGAAATATTTTCTAATTCGTGCCTGCAATAAAATGCATTCTTAAAATAATTTATTTATTCTTGATAGTCTACAGGTAAGTACTATACATACTTGTTAGCATATAATAACACAGCAACAATATGTTTGCAAAAGCCGCCCGCACCTGCTTTACAAGTGCAAAAGCAATCCCAAACTTTGTTATCTTCTATCTTTATAGTAATCTTGTGTGGTTGAGAATGTATTTGCGAAGTTTTCAAACAGTATCCTATTATACTTGAATTTAAAAAACCGCACAAAACATGTTCAGCTTTGAAAACAGCTTCTCCTTCTTCCAAAGGCCTTCTTCTATCACCCACATATACAAAAATATCACTAATTAGTATAGACATTTCTCTTTTTTATAACACACGCAAACTCGATTTCAACACACCTTAACCCCAATACTAAAATGACGATTGTTTTCCCTATTCCTACGCCATCTTGGTTGGTTTTTTAACGCCATCTACAATCCTTGGCTTTGGCGAATATCTAGTAGCTCTAACATTTCCACCTGTTTCGCCGTATACGTATAGTGAGACGATATCTGTTAATTCGTGATTTGAACGAGCTATATCTCACGGAAATTGATAACCGATTGACTTCTGACTTACAGTATACATCATCGCATCTTTAACTCCCACCATTACGCTTCAGTAAAGATAGCGCTACAGTTATCTAGGAATACTAAATTTACCAGAGTCGGGTCGAGTCACGCGCCTTTATTAAATATTCTTTTTCTCCGGTCTCCTTCGATATAGAGTTTACGTGCATTAGCATTTTATGCTTAATACTATTACAGCCATTACATATTAAAGTATGCTGACATATTTCGTTTAAGCCCTGTATATCAATCCGCCATCCTAATTATTTGAAAAATCTAAGTACTCGCTTAGAGAGTACAGTTCTAAATTTAATAGGAAACACCGTACCGCAATCTCTTCTTTAGAATAAATAATTTTCTGATGCCTTAATAAGTAAGACCAATTTATCATGAATACAAATACAAGAATTAAGGTACTCTTTTCCGTCTGCGATAGATGCATGAGATATACATTGCTTGTGTCTTTTGACGATATATAAATTGTATATGCTGTTAAGATATTATTGTTTCTGAAAACAATTCTGCAAGTTTCGCAAATGTTTAAATTAAAAAGTGCTCTGACTGTACATTTCTGTAAAATAAAAACTGTGTTCATAAACGAGCCTTGTCCCCAAAGCAAAATTCCATATCTGAAGTGACTAAAAACTCGCATGATATTCATTTATTAAAATTGAGTGATCGACAGCAGTTCGCAAGTATAGGATTATATAGCAGAAAGAATTTAATTTTGAACATATTTTTCCAATATGTGGGTGCTGACCACTTCTAAAACTCGTCAATATAAACTCCAAAGAATTTTATTAGTATTAATGGTATGTGGTCAATGTATTGTCATAGTTAGCGCTTCATACAGGGTTAGTATAAAGTCCAAGAACGGCCGCATAATTTTTTTAAAATTTATTACTGATATACAGTGTGGCCCAAAAGTCGCGCAACCGAATAAAAAAAAAAGAAATGAAATTGTGTAGTACAAATACAAAATTTATTCTTCTATAAAAAAAATAATACAAATATGTTTGAACAAAAACTGACTCTTTGGGATCACAGCTTATGTTCGAAGTGTCCTCCACCTTCTTCAATGCATCACAGACATCGCTTTTTAACCGCGTTACAAATGCGCCGAAGTAATTGTTTGTCATCATTGAGTTTGGCGACTTCTTCGGTTATAACATTTTTCATGGTCTCAATATCCGGCAACTGATGATGGAATACCTTATCCTTTAAAATACCCCACACAGCGAAATCTAGTGGGGTTACGTCCAGAGATCTCGGAGGCCATTCGACTTGACCTCTTCTTCCAATCCATCCAATCCATCCAAAAATTCATCGAGAAATTCGCGAACAATTAAAGCGTAATGTGCTGGAGCACCATCTTGTTGAAGAGTTAAACATTGACCAGCAAACACTGGGTTATTGGCAAGTTCTTCACGTAGTTCCATCAACAAATCGAGGTATGCAACACCTGTTACAGTATTGTCGAAGAAATAGGGGCCGACGATTCCGAAGGCGCAAACACAAAGCCATACCGTTACTCCAGGCACGTTTAATTCTTCTTGAATGGTGATATGCGGATTTTCAGTGGACCAGTACACACAATTGTGTCTATTGATGTGCCCATTTAATTTAAATTGAGCTTCGTCCGACAACAAAATTGTTTTGAAGAAATTTTGAAAGGCTTCACATTGAATGACATACCATTCTGCGAACTGTAGCCGACTATCGGGATCATCTTCTGTCAATGCTTGTAAGAGGCGTGGTCTCTAAACCTTCAAACCTAGTTCCTTCATTATTCGCTGTAGGGTAGAACGTGAAATATCCAGTTCATTTGCGGATTTTCGGACAGATTGCGCAGGCGATTCAATAAAACTCTGAGCTACAGTTTCTAAGTTATCATCTATCCTCAGACTACGTGGCCGGCCTGTACGCTTGGAATCATCCACAGAACCGTTTTTTTCGAATCTTTTTATCAAGCGATCAACAGTCTCACGCCTCGGAACTTGACAGTCAGGGAATTTTACCGCGAAATCAGAAAAAATGTGTTCATAATCAGCATGGTAACGATAGTACGAAGACACCAAGAATACCCGTTGCGCAACGGTATACCGATAATGTGGGCTTGTTGCCATGATAACGCGTTCACACACTTACAAACTCCGACAAGATATTGCTTCACACACAGACAACCGCTGTACTGCCGACAGACCAGCCGTCAACCTTGCATTAGGGGCCGAATGGCGCATGTGTATTTCAATTTGACGCTGCGCGACTTTTGGGCCACGTGGTACTATAGTTAAAAATTAAGAATTTGCTCATGACTTTCATATTTATTTTGTATTCCCGGTTTGACCGGAAATGCTTCCTACTATATTTTTTTAAGTGTAATATCCTGTGTACTGTTGCAATTTCGGAAAGAGAATTAAAAGTCATCAATGGGACCTGTGTTTCGTAAGTAGAAGTTAGTGGGTTTAATGCAGCAGATCCACTCAACCAAGGAAGGTGTAAAACGATGTATTAGCTCTTGTTCTACCTGTTTTCTCATGAACGTACTGTCTTTAGTTGGGGGATGAAGTTTCACCTTTATCATCACTCTCCAATTCTATATCTGATTCAGAATATTCACGTATTGATTCTGCATCACTCAAGTCACTGTCGCTCTCTTGAATTCTATTCTTCATGGGTCCATCGTAGTGACTATGATCAGATAAATTGTTTAGAATTTCTTCCAATTCGGCACCAGCTAGATATCGGGGCATTTTCGAAAAATCAGTTAACACAATTGGTATTGTTGGGTCAAATTTAACCCATAAGATCTACACTGGTCCGACGGTAAACAATCACTGATGCACTTGTACTACGAGCCCTAACAACTATATGTTCGGACGATGTTAGAAAAATGCAGTTATGTTTATTTTAAAATGTTTTTTTCGTCTTCCCAATCTGAAAATTAAGGCAAATACCTTTCATTTAACAAGAAATTCGATTGTAATTGATTAACATTTTATTTTGCATAAACTACGTAACATTACAAAGAAAATATAACGAATTTACTGACAAATAAATATTCGGACGCATTTGAATCTTTATAACATTAATAAGAGGTAACGTCACCTTTTGCAGCAATAACGGCTTGTATGCGTTTTGGCATGGAATCTACTAAAGTTTTACAATATTCGGGAGTGAAAGAGTTCCAAATTTGCGTAATTTTTGTCTTTAATGCTGGAAGTGTACGTTGAGGATCATTACGCAAAGACTTTTTCATCTGATGCCATAAAGTTTCGATGACATTCAAGTCGGGACTGCTTGACTCCCACGATAAAACTTTTACATTATGGTCACCAAACCATTTTTTTGTTGTTTTCGCAGTGTGACAGGCTGCACCGTCTTATTGAAATATATAACTTTCGTTTCCAAAATATCGAGATGCTGTTGGGACAAGTTGCATTTACAGTGCCATCAATGAACTCATATTCACCAACTCCTTTACTACTCATACACCCCCATATCATAACTTCTTTTGGAAATTTTATAGTACGTTTTAGGCAATCCTTATGAAAGGCTTCAGATTTTGTACGAATGACTCTTTTTCGAAAATCGCCTACGAACACATCAAATTTAGATTCGTCGCTGAATATGACATTACTCCACATTTCTGTTGTACAGGATTTTTTGGATTTTGCCCAATCTAAACGTTTTTTCTTTTGAATAGTCGTTAATAATGGCTTTTCCTTTACCTATAAAGATAGTGGATAAAAGAACATCATTTGTTTCCATATTGTAACACGCAAAATTATAAACTTACTTTATAAAAACTGTAACTAGACTTATGCAACCATAGCCTACAGTATTCCCTGGAGACGTTTAAATTTATCTCATGATTCCATTGGGCTTGTATTTGCCGCAAGGTACCTCTTCTATTTCTTCTGCAAATTTTGACCAGAGCACGACGTTCTCTTTCAGTGATAGTACGGGGTCGGCCTAAACTTTTGCCGCGAACATTAATACTAGCTGTATCGCCAAACTTTTTGATAATATCTCCGACAGTAGATTTGGCAAGATTTAAGTCATTTGAAATTTTTTGCATTGATTTACCTCTGTAATACTGTGAAATTATAATTTCTCGCAGTTTTTTATTAGTTGCGACACCACGCGTCATTTTCTTATTACACAAAATGGCGAACATGACTTTAACTGACAACTATTCATCAAAGCACACTTTATTTATCAATATCAACGCGTTCATAATACTAATTTCAAAGCCAATAACGATTATCGTCCGAATATTTATTTGTCAGCAAATTTGTTATATTTTTGTTGTTGTCTTCCGTAAATTAAGCAAAATGAAATAGTATAATCAATTACAATAATTTCTTGTTAAATGAAAGGTATTTGCCTTAATTTTCAGATTGGTCCGAACATATAGTTGCTAGGGCTCGTATATAAGGAAGAATATATCACGAATAATGAACATCTGGTAAAGTGGTGGGTTATCGGGCCTACGCGCTTAAATACAGCCGTTTGAAAATGTTGTGGGTATAATTTGACCCAACAATACCGTTGAGTGTTAATATGTACTTCTTTGGCTTCCATGGCAATATTGTAATCACTATTTGCATTGCTGTAGACCTTCACCACAAGGTGTCTAATTAAAGTATTTGCACATCAGAAAGCTATTTACTTGTTATTTGAAAAAGGCGGCCTTAAACTGTCCCGATTATTTTATGAAGTTATTTACACTGCATATATTACAAAATGGGTATTATATTCCACTAGCATTTTGCTTACTGCCCAATAAAAAGGAGTATTCTTACAAAACACTTTTTAACCTGTTGCGAAGAAAGTGTCATAGTTTAGAAAATAATAAAATAAAATATTTAATTTACGACCTTTCTCGGCCAAATGCAATATTTTACGGTGACCAAATGTATGCCTTTCTGTAATAAGATGGTTTTGCGAATGTTGAATCTGTCTTCTTTAGTTTATATGACCTCATGTGTTCTTTTACCCGTATAATAAAACTTCGACCAGTCTGACCTATATACGAGGGTGGTTTGATGGGAGAGTGACTTTTCATAAGTTGGCACCACTGTTGCAATATTGACTGTATTGCTAACTTCAGCTATCTTTTAGACGTCTACTGTCAAAATTTCATGCAGATCTGTCAGTTAGTTTACATTTGGCAGACGTTTAAAGTAAACAAGTTATTATATTATTTAAAAATGGATAAAAAGGAATTTCGTGTGTTAATAAAACATTACTTTTTACGCGGAAAGAACATTAAAGACACTGAAGAAAAGTTACATAAGTATTATGGTAAATCTGCTCCTTCGCATGGAATGATTTGCAAGTGGTTTGCTGCCTTTAAAACTGGTCATATGACCACGGATGATGCTGAACGTCCTGGGCCTTCAGAAACCGTAACTACTGAAGAAATGATAGCTAAGGTCCGTGCTATTGTAAAAAATGACCGCCGGGTGAAAGTGCGCGAGATAGCTAATGCTGTAAGTATTTCAACCGAACGGGTCCACAATATTCTACACGAACATTTACATTTAAAAAAATTAACCGCAAGGTGGGTGCCGCGTTTGCTAACTGCAGAGCAAATGCGCACTCGTGCATCAATTTCCAGTGACTGTTTACTTTTGTTAAAACGTAATCCAACAGAATTTTCGTCGGTATGTCACCGTAGATGAAACCTGGATACATCACTACACGCCAGAGGCCAAAATACAATCAAAACAATGGACTTCTCCCGAAGAACGTGCTCCAAAAAAGGCAAAAACGGCTTTTTCAGCCAATAAGGTTATGGCTACCATTTTTTGGGATTGCCAAGGCGTAATTTTTATTGATTACTTACAGAAGGGAAGCACAATAACTGGCCAATATTATGCTAATTTACTGACGCTTTTCGATACGGAACTAAAGAAAAAACGACCTCGTTTATTTAAAAAGAAAATTTTGTTCTATCAAGATAACGCACCCTCTCATTCGTCCGCGATTGCATCCGCTAAATTCAAAGAATTGGGTTACGGATTGCTGCCGCATCCACCATATTCACCAGATCTGGCTCCGTCGGACTTCTTCTTGTTCCCAAATTTGAAAAAATGGCTTGGTGGAAAAAGATTCGGCACAAATAAGGATGTGATAGCCGATACGAATGCATATTTTGACGAGTTTCCAAAAGATTACTTTTTTGGTGGTTTAAAAAAATTGGAAAGCCGCTGGATTAAGTGTGTGGAATTGCAAGGGAACTATGTTGAAAAATAAAATATATTTTTACCCCTAAACAACTTTTTCATTGAAAAGTCACTCTCCCATATACCAACCCTCGTATACACTTTTACAATCATTACAATATAATTTGTACACTCCTGATTTATGATTGATATCTGTTTTAGGTTTTGCGTTAAAAATTAAATTAGTTGTTTTTACATATGGTTTGTAAGCTATACTAACATTACTATTATTTTTTGAAATTATATTTCCAATTTGCTCGCTTATTTTACCGAAGTAAGTTAACGAGACAAATTGTTTCAAATTAGCACTATCTTTAGGATATTCTAAGCTAAGGGCCACTTGTAACTGTTTTTTCTTTAGTATACTGTCAATTACTCTACTTTTATAACTATTGTTTACCGCTATTTGTTTTATATTATTGATTTCACGAACAAAAGATTCATTAGACAAAGGAATATTTAATGCTCTATGTATCATAGAATTAAAAAATGAATGTTTGTGTGTCTTAGGGTGTAGTGAATCTTTGGCAATAATGCAATCAGTGAAAGTAGGTTTACGATATATATCAAATTTTAAGCTCTGATCTAATTTGTTTAATTTTAAATCCAGGAAGTTAATACAGTTATTCTCTTCTATTTCTACTGTAAAATTGATATTAGAATGGATTGAATTTATGTAGTTCAGAAATGTTTGTAGTTGTCTATGAGTACCCTTAAAGCAAGCTAGGATGTCGTCTACACACCGATACCAAAATTTAATATGTTTTTTACTAGTTGTGATGAAAGAATTTCTTCTGTAATATGCTTCATGAAAAATACATTCTTTCATCACAACTAGGTAAAAAACATATTAAATTTTGGTATCGGTATGTAGACGACATCCTAGCTTGCTTTAAGGGTACTCAGGGTACTTAAATGTATAGCTTATTTTTATAAACGTTAAATGTAAATGTTAATATGTATTAGTGCTTTTATAAAACACAAGCAGGCATTTCTATTCCATTCTAAATTAATAAAATATGTTTTGTGGCACTTACTGAGTTTTTCATTTCTTGCATAAATAAATATGTTATCTATAGATTTTAAATAAGTATATGGGTGATTCATACTGGGACGAATTTCTGAAGCTATTTTATGGACCTACTCTTCTCAGGGACAAGTTTATGTATCAGGTACGAGTTTAACTAATTACTTCATTTTATTTCTGGGGACGAGTTTAGGTACGTCCTTTGAAAAGGACTATACTACAAACATAAGGCGTCCTAATGCATACAAAAAAAGTTAATATAAATTTAAATATATCAAAAAAATATGTGATAACAACAGTTATTGTAAATTTTAAAGAAATAAGACTTGAAAATGTAAATAAACTTACGAAACGTTGTGTTGCACAACAGTATGATATTAACAAAAAAAGGTACGCCGACCAAAAATTATACATTACGAAAATATCAAATAAGTAAAACGAAATGTGCATGGTTACATTTCGTATACGAATCACATTTCTACTCATTCGTGTCGAACGAGGGACATACTGGAAATTTGCTGTTTCTTGCAGTTCCTACTTGACGCTATTTTATACCCAAAGTATCACGTCGCGCAAATTACGGGTGGAAAATACGTTGTATATAAACGTTTCCATGACCGCACTTCAGCTTTGTATTAAGCTCTAATTCGTCTTGACTAAATCCCTAGTGCGGCGATAATTTAAAGATAGTTAATATTCCAGAGGCACATATCGGGTATATTAGGAATTACGAAAATCGTCAGTATTTTGTATAATAAATATTTCTTTATAGAATCTCATTGCTAACGGGTGTTCAGAAAAATTGGAAGTGAAAGTAGTCTTTGAAAATTTGAACTTAAGTCTGAGATAGAGTACGCGTTAGAATAATACATTTACCTACTTAACACAGTTTTATAGGTTATCATCAGAGAGCGGACTGAAGCGATTTAATTACCAATTGCCCCGATAAAACGTTGTGGCGGTATCAAACATAATATGCATGTTATAACACCCCATTTGCTTGCTAGATTGCAATCGTCGAGCAGATGTTGTTATTTCAGTCATTATGGTGTCTATTCATTTATAAATTCTATTCTACAGTGGCGTGTTTCTGGCTTCGTTTCTTTCAGTGTTATTTTGTTTCAACTTTTAGTACTTTAAAAAATTCGTTTTATATTGTTATATTGTATATTTATCCTATAATTTTTTATAAATATTATGTTTAATTTCCTACATTATTTTTGGGGTAGTTTTCGTTTCTTCTTTTTAGTCCATTTCTTTCTGTTCATAGTATTTCTATTTATTTTCATTAACTATGGAAAATTCTCGTAAGGCAACTATGGTAGGATGGATTAGAGGCCATACAGATTGGTTGCATATTCGTATTGATACCGAGATATATTGCAGTGCCTGTTCAGTAACTTTAAGGTAATATGCAGAGACATGTTCCTTCGAAAACTCATCTAGATAACATATTGTAGTGAACTTTTCCCCGAAGAAATAGAAGATAATTTTGAACAATATATTTTATTTATGTGCATTTATTTAGCAGGATATTTTTATATATATATATATATATATATACAGTGCTTCTCAAAAGTCCCCTCCCCCCCTCTTATCTTTGGAACGATTATACATACACATGTGAAATTTGGAAACTGAATATTATAGGTTATAAACTTCCCTACTAGTGATGATATGACATAGATGACGAAATCGTCATAGATGACGTCACAAGGCCATTGTGACCAATAATTGATGGAACGCTACGGCAAGCGACACCGTTTTTAAAAGGTATCGAAAAAACCTATTCAATGATACTAATTTTGTTTGTGTTTGAGGCAGTTTTAATGGCTCATTAGTAAACATGAAAATTTAAATTCCATTCAGTATGATATTAAATACAGATTTAAGAAACAGTATGTACCTAAAGAAATTGCTCGAAGTGACCTCCATTTACTTCCTGACAGTAAAATATCCTATTTTTAAATTCTTCTCGTACTTATTCAAATGTGTCGGCGGAAATAGCCTCACATTCTGCAACAATACGTTGTTTTAAAACGTCAAATTGTCAAGTTAATACTAAAATTCCAAATTCAAGCTCTGCCTATGGTTAGTTGTCAAATAATCTGACGTTTTTGTTAGTCTCCAATATTCGACGTTTTTGTAATTGTCCAAGTTTTTGTACATTTAATAATTCGTGTATTGTTGATCGAACGTCTCACTGTTTTTACAGCTTATGGTACTTTTAATATTTTTGTACATTTTAATAATTTGTTAAACTGTTGTGAGTCGAAAGTTTAAGTGCTTCAAGAAGCGAAATGGTACGTGCTTTAGGTGATAAAGTAGCAGCGGTCCTAATTCTTGGTGAAACTAGACAAAATATTCATGCAGCAGAACGCATTTTTAATGAGAGGTTTCCCGACCGCCCCATTTCGAGGACTTATTTAAGGGAGCTTCTTCGTAAGTTTGAAACAACGGTTAGTATTAATGATGCGAAACGATCTGGCAGACCAAAAATTTCTGATGAGAAAAAAATTGATATACTGGCAGAAGTAAGAGTTAATCCTACTTCTTCAACAACTCAAGTTGCATCTACCTGTGAAGTTAGTCGAAGTACAGTACACAGGCTGTTGAAAAAATACGAATTTCATCCATACAAATTAAAAATGGTTCATCAACTCTCAGACGACGACCCAGACCGAAGACTAGAATTTTGTGAAAATATGGAAACTAAAATTAACCAACAGCCAGACTACGTCAAAACAATTTGTTTTAGTGACGAAAGTACTTTCTATCTAAATGGAAATGTAAATACACAGAATGTGAGGTATAGGAGTGACGCAAATCCTCACCTGTTTCGTGAAACACATACCCAATTTCCCCAGAAGGTGAATGATTGGGCAGGTATCCTGGGAAACCACATCGTTGGGCCTCTTTTTTTAAATACTAATTTAACTGGTGAGGTTTATCTGGAGATGTTGCAAAACGCAATAGAACCGTTAATCCTTGAAATTTTGTAAGATAATCCAGATGAATTCGGCAATTTGGAAATAACATTCCAACAGGATGGTGCTCCTCCACACTATTACGGTGCAGTAAGACGGTATTTGCCCGAGGAGTATCCTGGTAGATGGATTCGACGACGAGGTTCAACGGAATGGCCACCTCGATCACCGGACCTCACACCTTTGGATTTTTTCTGTGGGGGTACCTTAAATCGAAGGTTTACGCCACTGAACTTGACAATATTGACGTTTCAAAACAACGTATTGTTGCAGAATGTGAGGCTGTTTCCGCAGACACATTTGAAGAAGTACGAGAAGAGTTTAAAAATAGGATATTTTACTGTCAGGAAGTAAATGGAGGTCACTTCGAGCAATTTCTTTAAGTACATACTGTTTCTTAAATCTGTATTTAATATCATACTGAATGGAATTTAAATTGTCATGTTTACTAATGAGCCATTAAAACTGCCTCAAACACAAACAAAATTAGTATCATTGAATAGGTTTTTTCGATACCTTTTAAAAGAGGTGTCGCTTGCCGTAGCGTTCCATTTAAAATTATTGGTCACAATGGCCTTGTGACGTCATCTATGACGATTTCGTCATCTATCGTCACTAGTAGGGAAGTTTATAACCTATAATATTCAGTTTCCAAATTTCACTTGTGTATGTATAATCGTTCCAAAGATAAGAGGGGTGGAGGGGACTTTTGAGAAGCACTGTATATAATGAAAATTATGTTATTTTAATGTTTGGACTGATTCTTTTGATCTTAACTGTATATCTCTGTGACGTAGATAATTGTTATAGTTAGATATGTTGTCGCATTATGCGCTTCGTTTAAGTGGGTTTGAGGGGTGTAATCTTTAGACACACATTGAACATCGGTAGATGCAGTTGATTTTAAAGAAATGGTTAATTAATTAAAATCACGTTTATTATCATTATTAATTGGTTGTTGATGATTTCATATTCATTACGGGTTTATTAACGAGCGTTTTGACTCGTTAATTTTGTTTAAATTTGTACTTATCTGCCATGTGTGTTTCAAATATAGTTTTTATGATTTAAGAAATGTAAGTAATTTTAAAGATTTAATATTTCAATGCATTGAGTATATTTCATTGATTATATATTTGATTGATTGTTAGAATTGTATTCAGTATTGAGTATATTTAATTTTGAGATGTTTGATAGTTGTTTGAATAGAAAGGAAAATTTTTATAGTTCTTATGAGGGATTTTTTTTATTCACGTGTAAGATATTTATTGAAATAAGGTTTTGGAGGGGAAATTCATATTCATGTTTAGTGCGCTTGTTCTGGTCCTAGACACGCGTAATAGCAGTTTGTATCTGTTTGACGTTTGATTTTGGGGGTACAGTAAACAAATGAAATTTAAAAGTTTTCCATCCTATTTAATTAGGTTAATTTTGTTCGCGTATAATTGGAGATTTTCATTGCGAGCGAGTCATTTATCTCGCAATCTTTCTCCTCCTGCTTCTTGTTAGTCAGGCAATTAGCTATCTTAATATTTGATTAGGATATATTTTTTTTCTTTTTCTTTTTTAATAAATTTTGTAGCAAAGTGCTTGTTTTAATACGTGTATTTTGTTTTTCTGTCCACGTTCGTGAATGAACCTGAGACGTTAGAGGACTCTATTAAAAGAAATAAACTCTCCGAAGAGCAGCTCGGACTCATTGTGGTGCATTGTGGATCATTTTCAACAAACTACTACAATACACAGCAATATGTCCATCTACACCTGACACTTTTAACGAAGAACTGTGTGAAGCTTTCATGGCGGCCAATATCCCATTCAAAAAGTTTAACAATACAGTCCTCAAGAAGTTTCTTACAAAATATACTGATCGTCATATAACAGATGAATCTACTTTACGTAAATACCATTTACCAGAATGTTATTTGAGAACCATTGAAAAAATACGAACCATCCTATTTGGTCATTATTTTTGGGTAAGTGCAAACGAAACAACGGATGTAATGGGACGATAATTTTTAAATGCAGTTGTTGGTATTCTTCATCCGACAACTTCATACCAAACAACTAAAATATTACCAGACGTAAATGGTGAAATAGTTGCAGAAGTAATTGATCAATGTATTCATAATATTCTGTCATCGGATAACAACTATAAAACCATAAAGGCAAGACGCTATTAGTTGTAACTGATGCGGTAGCTTATATGTTAAAAACAGGGAAGTTATTACAGCAATCTTATTCCAATATGCTACACGTTACATGTGCGACACATGCACTACACAGAGCATGTGAATATTTCAGGGGTCATTTTCCAAATATTGATAAGTTAGTTTCATAATTTAAAAAGATGTTTCTCAAAACTGAGACAAAAAGTTGACGCAATATTTAGCAGAAGTCCAGATTTGAATATATTATATCAATTCTGCACAGAGCCGATTGAAAAATCTATACATTCGAAGTATGGTGCACTTATCACGCAACTATTACCAGTTGTGATGTGGAACGGATATTTTCTATTATTTTTAAATATGTTTCAATATTTAAAAGAACTAATTTAACACAAGAACACCTTGAACAAATTTTAGTTGTTCATAGTAATGTTTTACACTTTCAATGTTGCACAGAAAATACACAGTTAGGAGTTTTGTTCTTTGTAAATTAGTTTTATTCAAAATTCGATACGCAATTCGCTTGTCAGCATTACTTTTGTTTCAGCAGCAGTTGCTGCCGGTTACCAAACCGTTTATTACGTTCGCTCTGTTATGCATTGACAGATACATATTAACTGCATATATAGGTATTCACCACTTATGCAACTAGCCACACGTATCAAATTGTTCGAAACTCACGGATCGCTCACAGAAACAAATCTATTGCGAATACAAGGCAGACGCCTATGAGCTATGAATCATCACTCGCTCGAATCCACTCTCTGGTTATCATACATGCTAATGTCAGTTTATGCCAAAAGATGTTCCATTAAAATGCTGTATTAATTAACAGAATTTACTCAAGTAATGATTTTAGAAGGTAAGAATAACAAAATACAGCAAAATTTTTAATATAAATACATTTTTTAATGTATTTTTCATTAAAGAAATAAACATAATATTTAAATGATAGGAGTTTTTTTTAAAGTTTCTTATACTCGATACTCAGCTAAGAACTTCGATTTGAATTCACATTTATTCTTTTTTGTTTCAATTTTCGTTCAAACCAGATTACGCAGGTGGATATATTGCAATTATTAATTAGCTGTCAACGTTGTTGTGTTCCTAAATCCTCTGATACAGTTCGCTATATTAACATTTAATGATAAGTATTTAATTATATACACAATTACTTTATCGCTCGAAACAGGTTTGTTACAGTTTCCAGTTAAGTAGGCTAGGCTTCTTTTCGAACTAATTCATATCATCTGGAAAGGATAATGCTCTCCTAATGGTACACAAAAGAAATAGGGGAGATTAAACGTAAATGTTTTTCCTTCACAAGTATTATACCACCTTAACTACAGTATTCCATTTACTAACCGAATTAGTGTTTGAGATAATATAACATTCTATTTTAGTACATTAATTTCTTTCCATTCTTTCCTTTTGAATCATAAAGTATTTATTTCAATTATTATAACTAACTTTTACAATATTACTAGCTGAACCTTGCAATGCGTTGCTATTGGTAGATTCGAATATATATATATATATATATATATATATGAAAAAAACCACATCCGTCCAGAAACGTGCATATATCGATATTTCACTGTCGTTACAGATCATCAGTACACGATATTCTAACATGGACATGATTTTATTTTTATACTTTCGTGTATATATACGAATTATATTGAATTTAATTGGAGTGAGAAATAGCAATTATTCAAATGTCCTCTCACATGTAATTGTCGCTATATGCACGTTTCTGGACGGATGTGGTTTTTTTCATACAATTTTCATTGTCCGCACAGGTGGATGGCTAACGTCGCGACGTGTTTGCGTCTACATTCTTCGGCTGGAGTAATCTTGTCAGATTGTAGAATCAATTGCACAAATTTAGCGACAATTACATGTGAGAGGAGATTTGAATAATTGCTATTTCTCACTCCAATTAAATTCAATATAATTCGTATATATACACGAAAGTATAAAAATAAAATCATGTCCATGTTAGAATATCGTGTACTGATGATCTGTAACGACAGTGAAATATCGATATATGCACGTTTCTGGACGGATGTGGTTTTTTTCATACAATTTTCATTATCCGCACAGGTGGATGGCTAACGTCGCGACGTGTTTGCGTCTACATTCTTCGGCTGGAGTAATCTTGTCAGATTGTAGAATCAATTGCACAAATTTAGCGACAATTACATGTGAGAGGAGATTTGAATAATTGCTATTTCTCACTCCAATTAAATTCAATATAATTCGTATATATATACGAAAGTATAAAAATAAAATCATGTCCATGTTAGAATATCGTGTACTGATGATCTGTAACGACAGTGAAATATCGATATATGCACGTTTCTGGACGGATGTGGTTTTTTTCATATAATTTTCATTATCCGCACAGGTGGATGGCTAACGTCGCGACGTGTTTGCGTCTACATTCTTCGGCTGGAGTAATCTTGTCAGATTGTAGAATCAATTGCACAAATTTAGCGACAATTACATGTGAGAGGAGATTTGATTAATTGCTATTTCTCACTCCAATTAAATTCAATATATATATATATATATATTCGTATGTATGTATATATATATATATATATACATAGTGAACTTTTCCCCGAAGAACAATTTTAAAAATAATTATTTATTATGTACAATTTGTTTATAGATTCATATTTATTTATATCTTGAATTTTGTTTAAATATTTATTTGGGCTTGTTTTATTGACCGCGCCTATATACTTTTAATATTTATGTTGTTTACCGTAGTTGTTATAAACAGGAAGTGGATCGACTAGAGTGATATTTTTGTATTATTCGTACTTTATGTCCGATCTATTTTCCGGCCGCAGAGATACTTTGTGCTTCAAGTGGATCAGTCTTAGTAATAAAAACTTCTTTTTTATTTCTATATTTTTATAACTTCGGTTTATTTTGGTTTTTGTGCTTTGATGTGAATTTAAATTTCATTATCGTTTAATTACGAGTGTTGTTTTATATCGCATAGTTAAGAGTATTTGAAATCCACTTGAAATATCTCTTATTAAGTTTTTGTGTGTGAAAATTTTACGTTAACGTAAGTAATTTTTCATATTATATTTATATAAATTCTTTTCTGTGTAATTCAATTGTAATTTTGCCAGTTTATATTCATCGATTTATTGTTATATTAGCTTAATATATAGATGGTGAAGAAAACTATCATATTTTTTATGAGGAAGTTTTTTGCTTGTCACGTTATTCTAGAACATTTAGAAATTCAGGTTTTGGAGGGAGATTTTATGCTTGTGTTAGTGCGCATGAGTGAAAGTTATTTACGTGTTTTTGACAATTTGTCAATTTTCGTATTGGATTTGGGGTTAATTATTTAAAATTTTTGAAATTGAAAGTTTTCCAAACAATCTATTAGATTTAATTTTGCTCGCGTTTCATGAGAGATTTTTCATTGTGTGTGCGTGTCTAGTATCACACAATATTTTTACTCTCCGCTTCTGTATTATGTTACAGTATATTTTTGTGTATTTTTATTGACTATTTTGAATTTCCACATTCTTGTACGAGAAAGCCCTGGATTAAGAAGTCTCAATTAAGAAGAAAACCTGACTGAGTTCAGTTCGGACATATAGTGGTGAAGAGTGGACTACCCTTCAATCAAACCCACTATTCACAGCAATATATATCATTTGATAAATCTTGCAAATTCGGCTATATTAAATATTTAATTAGGATGCTATTTCGTGAAGTAATGTGAAAATGTAAATATTGATATCAACAAATTACAGCGCTAATTAACGAGATGTTTTGAAAAATTTCGTCCTTAGGTGGGACTCGAACACACGACCTTTAGTTTTCTAGACTTAATCTCTCTCCACTCTATCCACTGCGCTACCAAGGCTCTTGTGTTCGAGTATTGTTAGGAAAGCCTTAAGTTACTTAATAATTTTCGTGCGGGTGCCGAAATTCGATGTCAAAATCGAATTAAATTTACTTTATTAATATATTTTATATTATAGGAAAATATAATTTTGATAAATTTTCAATCTCGTTTCTTCTTGTTTTATAACGTGAATTAGTTCTAATACTGACCTTGCTTTTTATTTTTTTGCCGTTTGTAGTACTTTAACCTCTTTGCAATTGAATGTGTGATTAACAATGACAATATGACATAAAAATTTGACAGTGCAAAATGTAATATGCTGTCACTTTTAATAATTGTATGTTCATATTTCTTTAACAGTTCTTTGGAAAAGGCCATGGGTGCTGATACATATGAGAGTAAAATTATATTAAATAAATTAATATTTAATAAAAACAGAGTATATATATATATATATATATATATATATATATATATATATATATATATATAGTAAACCTAATCAGTAGGCGATTAAAGGTCTGTATATTACTTCAAAATATATGTATTTAAAAAAACTCTACATGTTTCGGCTGTATACGCCTTTTTCAAGAGAATACAAAATATGAATGACAGGATATAAATGTCAAGTAATTAAGTTGCTATGGTTTAAATTATTCAAAGATACATTCTAGTAATAATAATAAATCATGCCTTAGTATTCCAAAAAATAGATAACAAGGTGTGAAAATATGTGTTGTTCGCTGCTAGCAATTTGTGTCTCCTTCTGGGTATGAACTTGTGTGTTGGTTGCTGCTGGCAGCCTGCGTCTCTCTATGGGTGTGTGGTTTTGTGTGAGAGCGTAAGTGTAGGGGTTTGTATGTCGGTGCGTTCGTGCGTGTGTTTAGTGATCGGTCGCATGAATTTAGAGAGGTCGGATAACCAGCCGTTGCGTAGGGCCGCCAACCCTTTCCCGACAACTTCTTTACAATTCCGTGCAGTACTTCGACGGTCTGACCCCCGCCCCAACGAGGCAAGGCGCAGACAGGCGAAGCGTACCCTGTACGGGGTTGCTCATCGCAACTAAGGGAACACTCTTAGTGGCTACCTCGGTCGACGATGGTCACACTTATGCCATCTTAACGTTTTCCGCCGAAGCGGGGGCATAGCACACACGTCGAACGTGTGTGTGCTGTTAACGGCAACCTAGCCAGGTTGTCGCCCAGGACCGGTCCTAGTGGTGTGTGCATTGCGCGGCGACGAGATAGCGCCGCGTAGCATGGTTCCTCACTCTTGCTGGAAAGGCGGAATGGCACCTGACTGCCCAACGGGCAGACCCCCCTAGAGTTTTGTAGCGCATATGCTAGGCTGCAACCATCGTCGACCGAGGTAGCCACTAAGAGTGTTCCCTTAGTTGCGATGAGCAACCCCGTACAGGGTACGCTTCGCCTGTCTGCGCCTTGCCTCGTTGGGGCGGGGGTCAGACCGTCGAAGTACTGCACGGAATTGTAAAGAAGTTGTCGGGAAAGGGTTGGCGGCCCTACGCAACGGCTGGTTATCCGACCTCTCTAAATTCATGCGACCGATCACTAAACACACGCACGAACGCACCGACATACAAACCCCTACACTTACGCTCTCACACAAAACCACACACCCATAGAGAGACGCAAGCTGCCAGCAGCAACCAACACACAAGTTCATACCCAGAAGGAGACACAAATTGCTAGCAGCGAACAACACATATTTTCACACCTTGTTATCTATTTTTTGGAATACTAAGGCATGATTTATTATTATTACTAGAATGTATCTTTGAATAATTTAAACCATAGCAACTTAATTACTTGACATTTATATCCTGTCATTCATATTTTGTATTCTCTTGAAAAAGGCGTATACAGCCGAAACATGTAGAGTTTTTTTAAATACATATATTTTGAAGTAATATACAGACCTTTAATCGCCTACTGATTAGGTTTACCATATCATACCAAGGTCACGAAGTTATTATATATATATATATAGTATTTTCGTGACCTTGGTATGATAAGGTAAACTTAATTAGTCGGCGATTAAAGGTCTGGTTATTACTTCAAAGTGTATATATTTAAAATAATCCTACATGTTTCGGCAATGATGCCTTTGTCAAGGATATAAAAAATATAAATGCATTTATATTTTTTATATCCTTGACAAAGGCATCATTGCCGAAACATGTAGGATTATTTTAAATATATACACTTTGAAGTAATAACCAGACCTTTAATCGCCGACTAATTAAGTTTACCTTATATATATATATATATATATATATATATATATATATATATAAATATAAAAAGATAATTATTTCTTCACCTTTGTATGTTATGGTAGATCCAATTAGTTGGCGATTTAAGGTCTGGTTTTACTTCAAAATGTATATATATATATATATATATATAATAACTTCGTGACGTTGGTATGATATGGTAAACCTAATCAGTAGGCGATTAAAGGTCTGTATATTACTTCAAAATATATGTATTTAAAAAACTCTACATGTTTCGGCTGTATACGCCTTTTTCAAGAGAATACAAAATATGAATGACAGGATATAAATGTCAAGTAATTAAGTTGCTATGGTTTAAATTATTCAAAGATACATTCTAGTAATAATAATAAATCATGCCTTAGTATTCCAAAAAATAGATAACAAGGTGTGAAAATATGTGTTGTTCGCTGCTAGCAATTTGTGTCTCCTTCTGGGTATGAACTTGTGTGTTGGTTGCTGCTGGCAGCTTGCGACTCTCTATGGGTGTGTGGTTTTGTGTGAGAGCGTAAGTGTAGGGTTTTGTATGTCGGTGCGTTCGTGCGTGTGTTTAGTGGTCGGTCGCATGAATTTAGAGAGGTCGGATAACCAGCCGTTGCGTAGGGCCGCCAACCCTTTCCCGACAACTTCTTTACAATTCCGTGCAGTACTTCGACGGTCTGACCCCCGCCCCAACGATGCACACACCACTAGGACCGGTCCTGGGCGACAACCTGGCTGCCGTTAACAGCACACACACGTTCGATGTGTGTGCTATGCCCCCGCTTCGGCGGAAAACGTTAAGATGGCATAAGTGTGACCATCGTCGACCGAGGTAGCCACTAAGAGTGTTCCCTTAGTTGCGATGAGCAACCCCGTGCAGGGTGCGCTTCGCCTGTCTGCGCCTTGCCTCGTTGGGGCGGGGGTCAGACCGTCGAAGTACTGCACGGAATTGTAAAGAAGTTGTCGGGAAAGGATTGGCGGCCCTACGCAACGGCTGGTTATCCGACCTCTCTAAATTCATGCGACCGATCACTAAACACACGCACGAACGCACCGACATACAAAACCCTACACTTACGCTCTCACACAAAACCACACACCCATAGAGAGTCGCAAGCTGCCAGCAGCAACCAACACACAAGTTCATACCCAGAAGGAGACACAAATTGCTAGCAGCGAATAACACATATTTTCACACCTTGTTATCTATTTTTTGGAATACTAAGGCATGATTTATTATTATTACTAGAATGTATCTTTGAATAATTTAAACCATAGCAACTTAATTACTTGACATTTATATCCTGTCATTCATATTTCGTATTCTCTTGAAAAAGGCGTATACAGCCGAAACATGTAGAGTTTTTTAAATACATATATTTTGAAGTAATATACAGACCTTTAATCGCCTACTGATTAGGTTTACTATATATATATATATATATATATATATATATATATATATATATATATATATATATATATATATATAAAACAATCTTACGTATATAAGATCGGTATAAGATGCCTTTTTCAAAGAATTTAAAGTATAAATGACAGTATAGTAATGTCATACTTATACATCTGTAGTTGTCATGGATAAAATTATTCAAAGATACATTCCAGTTTAATAAAAATAAATCATGCCTTAGCAGTACAGATATTTAAAAAATATATAACAGCAACATATATTATGCTGGTAAATTGCAGATCGTTACATTATTAGGTTATAGTATGTACTGCTTAGATTTTTTATATTACTTCTGTTGTTAATTGAATTTTTTCCTCTTTAGTATTAATTATTTCTTTAATTTCCTTTTTCATTGTGTGTTGTTCTTTACCGATTATCTGTGTGTTTTCAAAATCGAAATGGTGATCGCGTTGTAGTTTGTGTATAAATAAAGAAGTTTTGTCTGTTTTAGAGTATATGTTGGCTTGTATTCTTTTGTATAAATATTGTTTAGTTTGGCCTATGTAAAACTATCGCAATCGCGACATGGTATTTTATAGATGACATGTGTTTCTCGATTTTTTTCTATTTTAGGTTTTAGTTTAGAAAATTGATGTTTATTTGTATTACTAAGTTTATATGTTGTAGCTATATCATATTTTTTTAAAGTGTATTTAATTTTTTCTCATAATTCTGGAACATATGGAATCGTGATATATGTTGTGACATTGTTTAAATTGTTATTGGTGTATGCAGTGTTGTATATTTGGTGGATTCTTTTTTTAATTGTTTGGTCTATAAGTTGTGGTGGGTAGTTATTATCTGTTAAGATCGTTTTAATTTTCTTGATGTTATCTTTTCTATATTGAGTATGTCATTGTTTTACTACTCGATTAGTCAGATTATTTATAATCATTTTATTGAATATTATAGGTGCATTTGAGTGTTAATTCAAATCTCGAAAAGAAGCTGTGGGTTTATTATACCAAAATAATTTGAAACATACATGAGTGGGTAAAAACCACACAAATTTGTATAATACAAAAGTATTTTTAATAATATAAAATATTATTAAAAATGGGGTGTGAAGAACACAATACAAGTTATATATTTGTGAATGTATCTCCTCTCCAGAGACGCAGATACGTATTTCACCTTTCTACAGGATCGTCGGTACGCCCCTGCTGGAGAAGAGATACATTCAACCAAATATAACTACCTTGCTATCAACCAGAAATTATTATGACATAGCGTGAACGAATATTCAGCGCTGTCTAGATAACAACTGTCGAACTAAGCAACGTGTTTCTCTAGACGGTAACATACCATATCTATAGAAAACTGTATTATCGTGTCTTCACTACTTGTCGGGCGAACCGAATGCGTATATAACAAAATAATTTGAAACATACATGAGTGGGTAAAAACCACACCAATTTGTATAATACAAAAGTATTTTTAACAATATAAAATATTATTAAAAATGGGGTGTGAAGAACACAATACAAGTTATATATTTGTGAATGTATCTCCTCTCCAGAGACGCAGATACGTATTTCACCTTTCTACAGGATCGTCGGTACGCCCCTGCTGGAGAAGAGATACATTCAACCAAATATAACTACCTTGCTATCAACCAGAAATTATTAAGACAGAGCGTGAAAGAATATTCAGCGCTGTCTAGATAACAACTGCCGAACTAAGCAACGTGTTTCTCTAGACGGTAACATACCATATCTATAGAAAACTGTATTATCGTGTCTTCACTACTTGTCGGGCGAACCGAATGCGTATATAACAAAATAATTTGAAACATACATGAGTGGGTAAAAACCACACCAATTTGTATAATACAAAAGTATTTTTAATAATATAAAATATTATTAAAAATGGGGTGTGAAGAACACAATACAAGTTATATATTTGTGAATGTATCTCCTCTCCAGAGACGCAGATACGTATTTCACCTTTCTACAGGATCGTCGGTACGCCCCTGCTGGAGAAGAGATACATTCAACCAAATATAACTACCTTGCTATCAACCAAAAATTATTAAGACAGAGCGTGAAAGAATATTCAGCGCTGTCTAGATAACAACTATCGAACTAAGCAACGTGTTTCTCTAGACGATAACATACCATATCTATAGAAAACTGTATTATCGTGTCTTCACTACTTATCGGGCGAACCGAATGCGTATATAACAAAATAATTTGAAACATACATGAGTGGGTAAAAACCACACCAATTTGTATAATACAAAAGTATTTTTAATAATATAAAATATTATTAAAAATGGGGTGTGAAGAACACAATACAAGTTATATATTTGTGAATGTATCTCCTCTCCAGAGACGCAGATACGTATTTCACCTTTCTACAGGATCGTCGGTACGCCCCTGCTGGAGAAGAGATACATTCAACCAAATATAACTACCTTGCTATCAACCAGAAATTATTAAGACAGAGCGTGAAAGAATATTCAGCGCTGTCTAGATAACAACTGTCGAACTAAGCAACGTGTTTCTCTAGACGGTAACATACCATATCTACCATATATATATATCTTTCACGCTCTGTCTTAATAATTTCTGGTTGATAGCAAGGTAGTTATATTTGGTTGAATGTATCTCTTCTCCAGTAGGGGCGTACCGACGATCCTGTAGAAAGGTGAAATACGTATCTGCGTCTCTGGAGAGGAGATACATTCACAAATATATAACTTGTATTGTGTTCTTCACACCCCATTTTTAATAATATTTTATATTATTAAAAATACTTTTGTATTATACAAATTGGTGTGGTTTTTACCCACTCATGTATGTTTCAAATTATTTTGTTATATACGCATTCGGTTCGCCCGACAAGTAGTGAAGACACGATAATACAGTTTTCTATAGATATGGTATGTTACCGTCTAGAGAAACACGTTGCTTAGTTCGACAGTTGTTATCTAGACAGCGCTGAATATTCTTTCACGCTCTGTCTTAATAATTTCTGGTTGATAGCAAGGTAGTTATATTTGGTTGAATGTATCTCTTCTCCAGCAGGGGCGTACCGACGATCCTGCAGAAAGGTGAAATACGTATCTGCGTCTATGTAGAGGAGATACATTCACAAATATATAACTTGTATTGTGTTCTTCACACCCCATTTTTAATAATATTTTATATTATTAAAAATACTTTGGTTTATTATACCAATTTGTATAAATAGTACCCTGTCTATCATAGGTTAAAGAAATGTCAAGAAAATTAATACCGTTATTAATTTCTTCTTCAATAGTGAATTTTAATTTGTTGTGAAAATTGTTGAATTTATTTAAATAAATAATAATAAATAAAATAAACTACCTTTTAAATAAATTAAAAAATAAATTTTATTTTTTACACCACATATGGCTAATTTACAGTTTCCTGTATTGTTTCCAGAAACCAATAAATCATTATATGTTTAAAACGATAAAAATCTATGTTTTCTTTTCTCCATGTTACTTAAGTTAGCAATTTATTAATTTCAGTTAAATTTAAACCTATATTAGCGCAGCAACCAGCAAATAAGTTATCTTGAGTATTTCTAAAATAGTCTGGTCGATCTATAAATTATCGTAAGCACTAACGAACCGAGTAAATATAATAACAATAAATCCATATTTAATGAGATTATTCTATAGAGATAAGTAGAAAGAGAATTGTACATACATAATTAGGATTTTGTATTGTATCACATTAAGCACCTGTACAATTCATTTAAATTCTTCGACTCAATGTTACTCATCATCAGAACAACGTGAATTTGCTGAATATATGAATACTTAATAGTATCGCCTTTTATTTTGTTAATTTTACATATACTTGAATGTACCTTGATCTAAATTGTAAATTAGTCTATCTAAATTAAAGATCTTCTTCTAATTAGTTTAAAGATCGTCACTGGGAAATTACTGTTTCCCCTCTATGAGACTAAACTTAGTTCGAACATATAGTTACTGCTGAATATAATTACCATCTGCTTATTATAACGTTAATTATTCAAATGTTGTCTGGAATAAACAATAAGATATTTTAAGTTATGTTAAAGCGAAACATACTTGAACATATTTGAGCTGTTAAGTTGTATACTTAATTTAAATTTGGTCTAAATCCATTTCCTCATGTTTTATATATCACTGTCTAATACAAAGTATTGTTTTAGAACAGGTTTCTATGAATGATTGAAAACTTTTTTCTTGAGCTGGTAACTATTCTGCAATTATATGTTGACGCGCCTCATTTTTAAATTTAAATTCGTCGGACCAAAACACGGTGTTTGGATAAAAAGTTTATTACTAGGGACCACCATCTGGGTTTATCGAAACAAAAATGCGCGTTGTTTAGAAGCATGCTTTCCGTTAGAAATACACCTACGCGTATTCGTAAATATATTTATAAACAACTTTGTGCTATCAACGCTATTCATTCACAACATACATACAGCGAAGCGCTGGTGTTGGAGATGTGAGAGTAGCTCTGAATCTACCGAACTTCTCGCTCTTCCAGGACACTGTGAACTTACGGAACTTTTCGCTCTTCCAAGACGCTGTGATCGGACCAAGAGTGGTGGGTCTCAATTATCATCGTAGATATATCAAAGAAATTTGAATACATTAATATGTTAAGCACGCATTACGCATTTGTTATTAATGAAACAGATATGTATTACAAATATCTGTTTCTGTACACATGGACATACACCTCGTATTTTCCAACGTTCACTTCAACTAAAGACACGTGCTTCTTTCTCAATAGACGTCATTAGTTTAGTTAATGAAGTAAAGTTTGATGGCTCACCCTAAAGGTAAATAGCAAATTAATTATATTATCAGGTGACATCAGATAATTTAGTGAGATCTGGCGGAAAGAGACTACGCCGAAAATAGCTATTTACCATAAAGCAGTCAAGCAAAAACGAGGTGGCCTTGATACGTTGAATGTTTGACTATGTAGTTTTTCTCCTCGAATGCGAAATATTATAAATTTACAGCGAATAGACGGACAAAAGAACCTACATAGGTTTATTAGCATCAAAACTAAAAGACGTCCAATTACTCGATACGGTAATGAGGTTTCTTTTTAAATTTTCTCACTGCGCCCTAGTCGAATCCGCAAACTGCGTTAAAATATTTAAAGCAGGCGTGAAACATATTTCGATTATCGGAATACAGCTAGAAATAACAACCTTATTTACTGGTCATACAAACAGACGTGTCCATAAGACACTCGCGCGAAGAGCGGCCTTGTCGAAGGTTCACACAAACCATACAGAGGGCGCAGTCGATATCAAAGTATATAACGTACTAAAACTTAAATTTAAAATTTAAATACAGGGCGGTATAACCTTATCCACGCTAAATTTTTAAAACAAAGGAACATAAAATGTAACAACAGTATATTCAAAAAATTCGTATTATTATTTAAAAATTTTCGTGACGCCACTGACATTCTTAACTACAATAAAGAATCAATTACTAGCTTAGCATCTCTCACCCTGGTTGCGTGAACTTATTGTTAACCAACTGACGGCTCACCAAGTGCTACATAGTATTTAACAAATTTTAATTTCTGTTTGTGTATATAGCGTATGGAAAAGGTGGCCTTGTTATATCCAACGATACCTGCTTTCAAACAGTGGTGGGGGAAGCAAAGTGGTGGCCACACATACACGTTTAATATACCCTATTCCCTAGCAAACACTTGTCTGATGTACAACACTTATTTTTCTACGTGCGTATATTTATAGTCGATTTCAACATGCATGTTTTTACAACTCAAGAAAAGACATAAATCATAAAATTGTATTACGCTGGTAGACACCTCAACATACCTGTACATACTCAATATCCACAAAAATTAAATGTATGAGCTGGTATTTTAAATAAATCAATTGTCGGTCCTTTTTTATCAATGGCACCCTTAATGCCGATAAATATTTATACTTGTTAAATAACAGCATTATTCCCACTGTTCGCTCGTATTACGTTAATTTGGAGGTACTCTGGATTCAGCAAGATGGTTGCCCTGCTTATAGTGCGAGAAATGTGAAGGAGTTCTTGAGGAACACACTCAATGGTCGTATTATAAGCAAGGATTGCACAATCAGTTGGCCGCCGAGATCGCCAGATTTATCGCCCAATGATTTCTTTCTATGTGGACATATCAAACAAAAAGTTTACAGTAATTCTGACGAAAGAATGCACAATTTAAATAAATTGCGAGAAAAAATATTGATAGCATTTTTAACAACATTAACACCTGACATGCTTTGTAATGTCCGCCAAGGATTTTGTTATAGGTTGGCATACCGCCAAGATCAACATGTTGGATTATTTGAGCATTTAATTTAGGATATTTATTTTTTTATTATTATGGGACAAGATATAATTTATTTTCGTTTCATGCGAGTTACTTTTATTTTTTTCACATAATTTAGAATTCATATTTCATTTTATTTGATTTATACACGGGAAGTATAAGCTTTGTTGCACATCCTCATAAAATTAATACATCATGAAATAAATATTTTTCTGTAAATATTCGTGGCGAATTTTAAACGTATTTCTAAGATGCGTTCTACATGCCTCTAAAGCAATAAGCTTACTGACTAGCTATAATCTGACCGAACCTTATCGTACCTTCATCTACTTGCATACATTCATTGGCAACTTTGCTATATGTCCTTCTTTACTTTTCTTCGTCGCGCTCTTTTCCTCTTCAACTTTCGTACCAGATATTAAAATTTGTCGATTACGGTATATGTCTAGAAAGAAGTGTGTGATTAAAGTATAAAATGGAGCACGTTAATCCACTTTAATAATAAAACATTGCCGTTCATCTTTATTTATTAATAGTATATAGACAGCGGCTTTACACATAACCTTCGAGTATAAAATTATTTATCACAAAAAGACGAGTTTAAGAGCTTTTCGGCTTTTTGCGAAGATGTAAGGTAGCATATCTAAAAGGGATTTATATAATAATATTCTAATTTATTCCCATTGCAGACAATGCATCGATGATAAGGATTCTGAGTTAGTTAGAACAATTGGACATACCGGATAATAGAGGAGACCCTTGTACTTTGGGACAGCTTGTACTTTGGGACACACAAGTTTATTATTGTTTTATTTGAAAATGAGCGCCAATATTTCTATCAGTTATGCATTTGTACACTAGATGTCTATACGTGTTATAATATAGTGAAATTCCAGGAGCCATTTTATGTTTTGCGTGTTAAGGTGTTTTATAGGATTGGAAGTGAATTATTATCTGAGAACATCGAACTCGTTTCAATCCAAGGTAAGCTAAATTATTATTATTTGCTTATGTTATCTTGAAGAGCAAACATTAGATTATGTATTTTCAAAAGAATTTGTGTTTTAAACTTAACCTTTTAATAAAACTAAACTTTAAAAAAAATAATAGCTTGGCTTTTACTTTGGGACACCTTTTGGTTATATCTTATACTAAAATATTTTATTCATCATATGAAACTTTAATTGCAGATGCCAAGAAGTAAATTAAACAAAAAAAGGATTAAACCAGATGAAAAAATGTTACTGCTGCAGCTCGCTTAGTTTTAGAAAATAATTTCAGCGTCTGGCAAGCTGCTGACCACTATGGAATATCAAAATCTACTCTTTCAAGACATATTCTTAAGCATAAAGCAAGCGGAGGCGAAGAATTTATTTACAGTGCTGCTCAGGATGTTAAAAAAGTTTTAACTGAAACGCAAGAAAATGAATTAGTTGCATATTTGTTAGAATGTGCTAATATGCACTATGGTTTATCAACCCACGAAGTAAGAAAACTAGCATTTAACTATGCTGTGGCTAATAACATGAAATATCCTGTTTCTTGGGATACAAATAAAAAAGCAGGCAAAGAATGGTTTAGGTATTTCTTACGAAGACATCCACGAATATCATTAAGAAAACCACAAGCAACTAGTTTGGCAAGAGCAACTTCATTTAATAGAACCAACGTAAATACATTTTTTGATAAACTTGAAGATGTTATGCAACGCTATCACTTTTCTCCGGAAAATATTTACAATGTTGACGAGACGGGTATGTCAACTGTACATACTCCAGTTAGAGTTATTACAGCAAAAGGGTGTAAACAAGTTGGTAGCATGACGTCAGCTGAGCGGGGTATAAATGTTACTCTTATAGCAAGTATTAACGCATTGGCAATTCAATACCGCCTATGTTTGTTTTTCCGCGAGTATATTTCAAAGATCACATGCTGAACGGTGCCCCTGTAGGAAGCATAGGAAGTGCAAATCCAAGTGGGTGGTCAAATAGTTCAATATTTATTGAATATCTACATCACTTTATTAAGCACGCTCATTCTACCACTGAAAATAGAGTGCTGTTGATTATGGACAACCATGAGAGTCACATCTCAATTGAGGCTCTAGACTTAGCCAAAACTGCAGGAATAGCGATGTTAACTTTTCCTCCGCATACAAGCCACAAATTGCAGCCACTTGAACTGTATTTGGGCCTTTAAAAAAATATTTTAATATGCGTGTAATGAATATGCGTGTAATGAAACTGGTTCATTGTGGCATGCCAATATCAATTTATCATGTGGCTGAATGTGTTGGGAAGGCTTATCCACTGGCGTTTACACGTAAAAACGTCCAATCAGGATTTTCTGTTACGGGAATATATCCTATTGACAGGAACGTTTTCAGAGATGATGAATATTTGAGCTCTTTTGTGACAGATAGATTAATTCCACAGAGCCCATCTAATTCGGAAGAGCAGCCTCAACCTGGACCATCAAGAGAACATCACACACCAGAGCCAGAACGACCATATCCAAAGGCTCAACCAAGGAAGGAAGGTAAAAGAGGGGGTAGGAAACCAGGAAGATGCCGAATTGTTACTGACACTCCAGAAAAAAATTAAGTTGAAATGCAGGCACAAATGAAAAATAAGACAAAGAAGAAAGAATTAGCTATTAAGAAAAAGAAGGTTAAGAAAATTTTAAAATACAGCAGTTCTGAGAGTAGTTCAGAAGACGAATTGCTGGAAGATACAGATGATTCTCTAGAAGACATTGAATTTGGAGAAGCAGAGATAGAAACAAATAATGAGACCGAACAACTTAAGATTGGCGACTATATTTTAGCAAAATTAGAAACCAAAAGAATAAGAAAATATTACGTTGCTATAATCACAGGCATTGATGACGATACTTTTAATGTAAAATATTATAAAAAAAAAAATTAACACATAAATTTGCGATTGGCGACAATATAGAGTACGAATTGCGATGCTATAATTACACTTGGCAAACCACAAGTAGTTGCAGGTACTGCGAGACAAAATAAGGAGCTTAAATTTGAAATAGACATATCAGCTTATAATACAGAATAGAATTTGTTAAACCGTCCCAAGGTACAAACATCTATATCCCAAAGTACATTACAAGGCTTGTACTTTAGGACACAAAGGTTATTACAAAAAAATATTTTTTGTTCTTATGTATTTAATTTTATTAACAGTTTTATTGGTTCCTTCACATAAAAACAAGATTATCTTTTGTTGTATTCTATATTAATAATTATAATCAATAAAAATTATACGCTGTAAATATTATCACAAAGAACTTTTTTTTGTCCCAAAGTACAAGGATCTCCCCTATTAAATAAGAAATTCTCAATAACGTTATAATTTAAATTAAACGCAATTCATGCATAAAACAAGACGGAGGAGATTTAAATTTTAGGGAGAGAAACGCAGATCATCTCTATTCGTTGCAGTTAAATCACAAGGAAGAGGAAGGGGTTATCCGTTTTATCAGAGTGGTTTGAAACCCTCTTATTTAGGCGAAGACGCCGGCTGAACACGCGCCGAAAGTTTTATCTTATTGTTAACTACGGCGAATCTTAACTCTGTTGATGGGTTTGAAACGGTGATTTATTTTCATTTTCGTAAAATGAAATTTCGTGTTAGCATTGTATGGTTGTCGTAAGTTATTTATTACACAGCATGCGCACACAAAACCATTCATACATAATTTGAATGGTTTTGTAATAGGTGGTAGCTATTTTTCATAATTTTTATACATATTAGCCATACACATTATACCCTAAAGGATGTAAAATGTTTTTGTAAATTGTGACGAAATTGTGTTACGATTTAGGACACGTATTTTATTTTTGTAAACTTCACTCATCCATGTTTCATTCATTATCTACTACATTTGTTCATTTATTAACGCCATTAATCTTCCTAACTGAATATACAGAATCTTAAAACTTGCAGCAAACAATTGTGATGTAATTCCATGTATTGTGTTGATGTATAACTTAGTAGCATTTTGATTTAACTCAAAATTTATTAATTTTTTAACCAACAAAATACATGAACTAATGGAGAATGTGTTCTCCTGCATTATTGATGATGGCTTCCCAACCATCTGGCATTTTTTCAATTCCGCGTCTAAAGAAATTCGATCGTTTGGAAATAAAGAAGTCATCCATCAATTTCGAAGTGCGAGTTTGTGATTCAAGCAGAGTACTCCAAGATTTTTTGATCGAGAACCAGAAGGAAAGTTAACGAAATGTTATCATCAGAAGAAGGTGATGATAATTAAGTGACGACCAATTTCTTGAATAGTCGCGTTTGTAATGTTAGCAATATGAAAGCGTACGTTCTGGTGCTACAAAATGACTTGATGATGTCTTCCCGTTTTTTTTCTTTCTTGAATTCCAACCTCAAGTCGTTGAAGATGTTAATAATAAACCCCAGTAGTGATAGCTATATTTCTGGAAAGTAATTCACCAGCTGTGTAGCTTACACAGAAGAATATCAATTTTTACTTGAAGACTTGCCTTTTTGTTAGTGTAAGTTATTCTCTTTTGTTCTTGATGTTAATATGAAGGCATTATTTTTCGTCACCAGTAACAATATGGGGCAAAAGCAGTTGATGTTATTCCCAAACTAAAGGAAGACGAGTTAGCAACAAAGCAAAAATTTTGCCATGCCACCAATTCTTATTGTTTTCACTCAAAATATTCGAGTGATATATGGTGTGAGATATGGTCGATCCCCTAGCTGTTTGGTGCAGATCATCATGAATTAAATAATGTTCAGAATATCTTCATTAAATTTCAGAGGTCTTCCTAAATTGTTCTTGATGCTAATATGACGGCGCCATCACCAGTGACAATGTGGATAATAATCGTCGATGTTGTTCACAAACTGGATGAAGACGAGCTAGTAACAAAGTATAAATGTTACCATTCCAAATCCGGTTGTTTTCGCTCGAAATATGCCGCATTCAACCGCACAGTTTTTAAACTTTTCCCATGCATGTGTAAAATTATGCTGAATTGATTACAGCCCATTATAGTTAGGGACCGGATACGAAAGGCCCTTGACTCATCGCTCACTTTTAAAGAGTTTTAAATTTTATTTATATAATTGGAAAACAAACGGGTGGCGATCTATAAAATACGAAATACATTTTTATTTGTTCATTTTGTAGCTCAAGTTGGGTAAAGGTGTATTAATATTAACTAGCAATACTTTCTCAAGGTTCTCTTCTGTAAAATTTGTTCTCTTTGAATGAAATACATCTTTGTAGATAGTAAGCGTCCTTTCTACATCACAACTGGTTATAGGTGCATACTGGAAACATTATTTTATTTCAGCGTATTTAGCAGTTATATTTTGAGGCATTGTCCCCATACACAATTACCGCAATGTTATTAAATCTGGATTTCTATTAAACACTGCGTCTAACTTTTTCCGAAAGCCACATCCGAAGTCACATGGAATATTTTTAAAAATTTAATAATCACATCTAATGTGGTTACTGCATCATTTAATTTGAGATTTTGATATTTGAATTTGAGATCTCGAGTATTCGTTCACAAGCAAAATACAACTTTATGTGTGAAATTTATTACTACGTAAAATGCGACACAAAGATTCAATACAAAATCGGGACAAAATGGTGTAAACAAAAAGGCATTATTGCATGTTCAAAAGGTTTATAAATAATTGACAAATTCAACAAAGTAATAATTTTTGCGCGGCGTTAAATATACTTTTATATATGCTACAAATAAAAAAGTTTAGCGAACTACTAATTGAATAGAATAATCAAACGTAAATTAAACCTTCGGATTGTCAATGTAGGTCGACGTCAATTCCATTCCAATAGTGTCTCTTTCCGCTTCCTTTCGATATTACATTGGGCAATCAAAATATTTCTAGCGGAAAAGGAAAAGGACGTCTCCGAACTCGACAACCCTGTTTGGTTGCGTGACTTAGCGTTTCTCGTAGACATCACAAATCACTTGAATGTCTTAAATACGCGACTCCAAGGCAAAGATCAACTGATTTCGCAGTTATACTCTCATGTTTCGTCCTTTCAATGCAAATTGAGTCTTTTCAGGACACAAATCAATTCAGCCAATTACAACCATTTTCCGAACTACAAAAAAATTATGGAGAAATTCAATAAAACTGATGTCAATTTCGCTTATGTTGAAAAGATTGATATTTTAATACAAGCTTTCCATGATCGTTTTCCAGACTTCAAAACAGATAAACCTCTATTAGACATTTTCGGAAATCCAGCTGAAATTGATAGACATGCAAAATGATGATAATTTACGAAACAAGTTTAATGAAGGTAATTTACTCAACTTTTACCGTTGCGTTGACAAAACCGCTTATAAAGAGTTGCGAATAAATGTATTGAAATGCGCAAACTTATTTGGATCGACGCATATTTGTGAGCAAATGTTTTCAGTGATGAAACTTAACAGAACAAAAAATCGAAACCGTCTGCAAATGAAAATTTGGAAGCAATTTTACATGTGGCGACAAGTAATGTGGAGCCAAACATAAACAAAATTGTTAGGTCAATGCAATGTCATGCATCAAAATAATAAAACATGAAATATTACATTGTAATGATTAGTTTACATTACGATTACATAATTACAACAAACATTTTTGAATGTTCCTCTTTTTTTATCATTTGTAGTAGTTCATACTATTTAAAAATAAAAATATTTGTGTTAATAAGTATTCTTTGTAGTGGCCCGTCCTTGGCTTATAATTTTCCCGAGTGGTCCCTGTTCCCCCTATAAGTCTGTGCATCCGTGCCCTAACCCATTTGGCACTGAACCTGTCAAGAGGTTTGGAATGAACACAATGGATTGGCCAGCAAGTAATCCAGACCTCGATCTAATAGAACATGTCTGGGACATGATTGGCAAACACCTGACAGATTATCCGAAACCAGCCAACAACCGGGAAGAGGTAGGGTGCCACCTTGTGGAAATATGTTGAAATTCCATATTTTGAGTACGTGTCGTCGATATCAAGCCATTATTAGAAGGAGAGGTGGAAATACTAGATACTGATGTCATTTCATTAAAAATGTTAATAAATATTTTTCCGAAATTTTCCCCTTTTCATTGCTTTTCACCGTGTATTAATTGGTAAAGTCTAATTTATTAAAAAATTGAACAAAGTTTATTTATTAAAGGTTGCTAATTATCAAAGAATCGAATATACTTCTCTATCTAGTCATAGACTATAGTTTTATAACGATTCTCTAGTGGTGCGTTAATTTCTTGGAGCAGTGATTTTTGTTCAGTTTATAGAAGGGATCCACATGCTAAACATTAAATGCTGAGTTTAAGGTAACAGTAAAACAATAACTCTTGTTTTCCTAGACCATTATTAACCCAACTAGCAACACTATATTCATTTTATGGTTTCATGTTTATTTCTGAAAGCATAGTTGATAGTCTGGTATTCATCTTTTTTCTTCTGACATAGGCATAATTCGTTTTAGCAGCCATTTTTCAATGCGTTTGATCCCTTTGATTCATGATCATGATTGCCCCCCCTCCGCTTACTTTCCCCCGCCGCCGTAGCTGTTGTGGATAAAAACCAAAGGTTTTACATACTTACCTTTTTCTCGCTTTTGAAATATAATAATACCGAAGTATTTTTAATAATATAAAAAATATTATTAAAAATGGGGTGTGAAGAACACAATACAAGTTCATTTATGTATTTTTGAATGTATCTTCTCCAAAGACGTAGATACGTATTTCACATTTCTACATGATTCTCAATACGCCCCTGTTGGAGAAAACACATTCAAACAAACATAACTACGTTACTATCTAGCCGAAATTATTCAGACAGAGCGTCAAGGAATATTCAGCGCTGTCTAGATAATAAAAGCCGAAGCAGACGTGTTTTCTATAGTCGGTAACCACCGTATTTATAAAAAACTGTATTCTCGTGTCTTCACTACTTATCGGCGTGAGCCGAATATGTATATGACAACATAATTTGAAACATACTTGAGTGGGTAAAACCTCACTACATTTGTATAATACCAAAGTATTTTTAATAATATAAAAAATATTATTGAAAAAGAGGTGTGAAGAACACCCCAAGAATCATGTAGAAATGTGAAATACGTATCTACGTCTTTGGAGAAGATACATTCAAAAATACATAAATGAACTTGTATTGTGTTCTTCACACCCCATTTTTAATAATATTTTTTATATTATTAAAAATACTTTGGTTTTATACAAATGTAGTGAGGTTTTACCCACTCAAGTATGTTTCAAATTATGTTGAAATATAATAAATAAAATTCGTCATCAACGGCCTCGGATATTTGATATATAAACATTGCAAAGTCACAACACCTTCACTTTATCTTCTAGTAGTAGGTAAGCAAACACTATTTACAATGGCATCAATTCAATTTAATAATTTTAATAATATACCTGAAGAGCAAGATGCTAATGTAGTAATTCCAAATAGTGCAACGTCGACAACCGAGATATTTCATTCAGATCCAGACGGTTTGTATGACGAGTCGGACGGTTTTTGCCGCTTAAATGTAAGTAGTTTTGACGGTATTCGAAATTAACTTTTAAAATTTAAACAACTATACCCAATAGGGAGTGCTAATATCGCTAAATTTTATTTTAATTGCAAAATTCTTGAAACTTTTCCAATGTGGGCTTGTAAGCCAATCTATGATGTTTCAACTCATCATAATTACGAATTCAATTGCAGCCAATTCATCTTTATCTATGATACAATAGATCGAAAGTCCGCGATGTCATATCAGAATTGTATATCGAAATTTAAAAAACTAATAATGAATTACTGTGGTGTTACTCTTTGGTATATTCATGAGCACCAACTTCGGCATACACATTGTACAAGTTTGTATCCAACTACTACAATAAATAAAACTTGTATCCTTGACAATCTAGTTGAGACAGAAATGAGTATGCCTTACATTGTTATCGGTACACATTCGCGTTGTAGAAGCATGAATTTGGACGATTGGGAAAATCATTACTCTTACTAATATTTAATTTTTTAAAGATACCTTCAAGTAACGATGACTTCACTGGAAACACAACCTCTACTACAATACACGGAAATGGGACAGAAGCTATGGAAAACTGCCAACAGGAATGTCCTCTGAACTTAATCGAATTAATTTGGATGGATCCATTCCAAATACCTCTTTTGATAATGTGGTTGGAAATGTCGATATTCAATTGCGTCAAGGATCAGTACTTAACTGGCAAGAGGATTTGCAAGAACTTCTTGATGCCACTGCGGGAGTTATCGAAGGAAATGAAGTACGTGAAAATAGACGTGTCAACAGAAATTTCATTCGAGGAGCTTGTGGAGCTCTTAAAGGAAAAAAATTTATTCACGATGTACTGCCAGACATTACTTCCGAGCAAAATGGAAAATATTTTAGTAGATGTATTCAGCAAAAATTTAAAGGAGGGTGCTTTATCTGGGTGTGGCACGAAGACCATGCCCATATTGTCCACAACTGCTCGTGGAGTGGAGGATATTGTAGATGTTCCAGAATTGTTGGATTGCCTCTCAAACTAGATTCACGCCGAATTAGACGAACCTTCGACATCATCGACATCTCACAAAATATTTCATGGAACACCCAAGAAGGATATTGTATTATTCAGTCGCCGGGAGAAAAAGGGTCCCACCTTGTGAAATTGGAATTGTGCGATCTGAAGAATTTGCGACAGATACCGAAGAATCTATGGTGGAGAGAAGCGACGATTCGAATGAATTTTCTACTTGCTACCCCAGTAGATCCCCTTTACAATCCAATTCAAGCAATAATCAAGGACGCTATCAAAAGAGTAAACAATATAAAAGACATAAAGAAGGAAGTGAAGAAGAAGAGTTATTGGAATTCATATCCCAATATCCGACAAGCCCCTTATTGAATATTGTGAATACACCAATATGGATAAGTTCTCCGTATAAATTTAAAAGACGAGATGATTACATGATTCAAAATGTTATAGATATTATTAACTTGCAAATTATTAATTATGATGTAAGTCATATGTATAATTTTTAAAAAAATAGTTCTCCATATTTTTCCTGTACTACTGATAATGTATTTGATTATTACTATAATTTAGAAGATTCTGTAGCAATATGTTAACGATTGGTATTGTTTCAATTACATACTATGCTACCACGCGACGTAAAAAAGAAAGTGGCAAGTGATAAGGAGAGATCGCTCGCTGAACCTCTCTGTCTGAACCTACCTGTTGTTCAATGTCCCCAGGAAGGACTCTGCCGGCGAACTCTAGATTTGGAGAACGTCTGGGATTCAAGGCCGCGTGATATAATACGGGCGCCACCGTTATGTTCCACCTGCAGAGAAACAGCTATAACGGAAGCAGGCGGGACCTGGTAGCTCCAACAATCACCAGAGGGTCAGCCCCTTATCACTAGATGTTAACAATAAGAAACTTTGCCAGACTCAAAACTTGAGGGATGGGAAGAGATCAAAGTCAAAATCAACAAAACTTACAAATTTATTGCTAGACACTGGGAGTTCAATAACGTACAATATTGCTGATACAAAGCTTACAAATTTAAAGCTAGACACAGACAGTTCGAAAACAGACACAAGGTATTAGATACCTATAAATTAAATGTCAAGAATATTCAGTTACATCCAAAGCAAGGTGAAGCCTTAATCATTAAATAAAAGCAAAGTTAGTTGAAATTCAAGATAATTAAACAGGGACCGAAAATTCAGAGTCTCCCCCTGTATATATCGAGAGGCGAGAGGGGTTAATCCAAAATTATCCCATCAGGATAACAATAAATTGAATCTACGGAAGAATTCTAAAAGAAAGACTCAAAAGACGTCAGCGCGAAAGATTCTAGGTTTGCAAAATTCCAAGAAATATGGAATGTTACCTTATTAAAGGAAAACAAAGTTACGCCTTGTTTTCAAATAAAAATTAAGAAGGTAAGATAAATTACAGAAAATGAAATTCAAAACACCCAGATAGAGCTTTTGGAGTACACCCTGTATATCAGGTGTGCAAAATTTAAATGTAAATAAATGTCTGAAAGAAATTAATTAACAAAGGTATTATTTTAGAATACCAATTTCGTATACATAATTTAGATTCTGTACAGTTTTAACAAAATATATATAGTATAATTATAGAATAGTTCTTCGATTTAAAGGAATCGAATCAGTCAATAAGGGTCCGATCTGAAGGATCTGGCCTCGATTATGTCTCAAAATTCAAAACAGGTGACAGTCAGTGAAGCTGTCGGTCATCCGGAGTTATTAATATGTTTCAGTACTTGAACCCGAGGATATTTAAGTCTATCAACGGGTTGATAATTAAATCAAACTCGTATGATACTGTAAAACTAACTCGAAATAGGGAGAAATCCCTTCTAAATGATCTGAGAAAATAGGCAAATCTAACACACAAAGTGTGTGTCTTAATAAGTAAGAAACAGCTTGGTTTTATTATAAATTTAGAATTTTCTAAGGTCTAAAGAGTTACTTAAATGATCTTTAAATATCTTAAGGTCTGTGCGAAAGATTCTAGGTTTGCAAAATTCCAAGAAATATGTCCTTATTAAAGGAAAACAAAGTTACGCCTTGTTTTCAAATAAAAATTAAGAAGGTAAGATAAATTACAGAAAATGAAATTCAAAACACCCAGATAGAACTTTTGGAGTACACTCTGTATATCAGGTGTGCAAAATTTAAACGTAAATAAATGTCTGAAGGAAATTAATTAACAAAAGTATTATTTTAGAATACCAATTTGGTATAAGTAATTTAGATTCTGTACAGTTTTAACAAAATATATATAGTATAATTATAGAATAGTTCTTCGATTTAAAGGAATCGAATCAGTCAATAAGGGTCCGATCTGAAGGATCTGGCCTCGATTATGTCTCAAAATTCAAAACAGGTGACAGTCAGTGAAGCTGTCGGTCATCCGGAGTTATTAATATGTTTCAGTACTTGAACCCGAGGATATTTAAGTCTATCAACGGGTTGATAATTAAATCAAACTCGTATGATACTGTAAAACTAACTCGAAATAGGGAGAAATCCCTTCTAAATGATCTGAGAAAATAGGCAAATCTAACACACAAAGTGTGTGTCTTAATAAGTAAGAAACGGCTTGGTTTTATTATAAATTTAGAATTTTCTAAGGTCTAAAGAGTTACTTAAATGATCTTCAAATATCTTAAGGTCTGTGCGAAAGATTCTAGGTTTGCAAAATTCCAAGAAATATGTCCTTATTAAAGGAAAACAAAGTTACGCCTTGTTTTCAAATAAAAATTAAGAAGGTAAGATAAATTACAGAAAATGAAATTCAAAACACCCAGATAGAACTTTTGGAGTACACCCTGTATATCAGGTGTGCAAAATTTAAATGTAAATAAATGTCTGAAGGAAATTAATTAACAAAAGTATTATTTTAGAATACCAATTTGGTATACGTAATTTAGATTCTGTACAGTTTTAACAAAATATGTATAGTATAATTATAGAATAGTTCTTCGATTTAAAGGAATCGAATCAGTCAATAAGGGTCCGATCTGAAGGATCTGGCCTCGATTATGTCTCAAAATTCAAAACAGGTGACAGTCAGTGAAGCTGTCGGTCATCCGGAGTTATTAATATGTTTCAGTACTTGAACCCGAAGATATTTAAGTCTATCAACGGGTTGATAATTAAATCAAACTCGTATGATACTGTAAAACTAACTCGAAATAGGGAGAAATCCCTTCTAAATGATCTGAGAAAATAGGCAAATCTAACACACAAAGTGTGTGTCTTAATAAGTAAGAAACGGCTTGGTTTTATTATAAATTTAGAATTTTCTAAGGTCTAAAGAGTTACTTAAATGATCTTCAAATATCTTAAGGTCTGTGCGAAAGATTCTAGGTTTGCAAAATTCCAAGAAATATGTCCTTATTAAAGGAAAACAAAGTTACGCCTTGTTTTCAAATAAAAATTAAGAAGGTAAGATAAATTACAGAAAATGAAAATCAAAACACCCAGATAGAACTTTTGGAGTACAGCCTGTATATCAGGTGTGCAAAATTTAAATGTAAATAAATGTCTGAAGGAAATTAATTAACAAAAGTATTATTTTAGAATACCAATTTGGTATAAGTAATTTAGATTCTGTACAGTTTTAACAAAATATATATAGTATAATTATAGAATAGTTCTTCGATTTAAAGGAATCGAATCAGTCAATAAGGGTCCGATCTGAAGGATCTGGCCTCGATTATGTCTCAAAATTCAAAACAGGTGACAGTCAGTGAAGCTGTCGGTCATCCGGAGTTATTAATATGTTTCAGTACTTGAACCCGAGGATATTTAAGTCTATCAACGGGTTGATAATTAAATCAAACTCGTATGATACTGTAAAACTAACTCGAAATAGGGAGAAATCCCTTCTAAATGATCTGAGAAAATAGGCAAATCTAACACACAAAGTGTGTGTCTTAATAAGTAAGAAACGGCTTGGTTTTATTATAAATTTAGAATTTTCTAAGGTCTAAAGAGTTACTTAAATGAACTTCAAATATCTTAAGGTCTGTGCGAAAGATTCTAGGTTTGCAAAATTCCAAGAAATATGTCCTTATTAAAGGAAAACAAAGTTACGCCTTGTTTTCAAATAAAAATTAAGAAGGTAAGATAAATTACAGAAAATGAAATTCAAAACACCCAGATAGAACTTTTGGAGTACACCCTGTATATCAGGTGTGCAAAATTTAAATGTAAATAAATGTCTGAAGGAAATTAATTAACAAAAGTATTATTTTAGAATACCAATTTGGTATACGTAATTTAGATTCTGTACAGTTTTAACAAAATATATATAGTATAATTATAGAATAGTTCTTCGATTTAAAGGAATCGAATCAGTCAATAAGGGTGATCTGAAGGATCTGGCCTCGATTATGTCTCAAAATTCAAAACAGGTGACAGTCAGTGAAGCTGTCGGTCATCCGGAGTTATTAATATGTTTCAGTACTTGAACCCGAGGATATTTAAGTCTATCAACGGGTTGATAATTAAATCAAACTCGTATGATACTGTAAAACTAACTCGAAATAGGGAGAAATCCATTCTAAATGATCTGAGAAAATAGGCAAATCTAACACACAAAGTGTGTGTCTTAATAAGTAAGAAACGGCTTGGTTTTATTATAAATTTAGAATTTTCTAAGGTCTAAAGAGTTACTTAAATGATCTTCAAATATCTTAAGGTCTGTGCGAAAGATTCTAGGTTTGCAAAATTCCAAGAAATATGTCCTTATTAAAGGAAAACAAAGTTACGCCTTGTTTTCAAATAAAAATTAAGAAGGTAAGATAAATTACAGAAAATGAAATTCAAAACACCCAGATAGAACTTTTGGAGTACACCCTGTATATCAGGTGTGCAAAATTTAAATGTAAATAAATGTCTGAAGGAAATTAATTAACAAAAGTATTATTTTAGAATACCAATTTGGTATTCGTAATTTAGATTCTGTACAGCTTTAACAAAATATGTATAGTATAATTATAGAATAGTTCTTCGATTTAAAGGAATCGAATCAGTCAATAAGGGTCCGATCTGAAGGATCTGGCCTCGATTATGTCTCAAAATTCAAAACAGGTGACAGTCAGTGAAGCTGTCGGTCATCCGGAGTTATTAATATGTTTCAGTACTTGAACCCGAAGATATTTAAGTCTATCAACGGGTTGATAATTAAATCAAACTCGTATGATACTGTAAAACTAACTCGAAATAGGGAGAAATCCCTTCTAAATGATCTGAGAAAATAGGCAAATCTAACACACAAAGTGTGTGTCTTAATAAGTAAGAAACGGCTTGGTTTTATTATAAATTTAGAATTTTCTAAGGTCTAAAGAGTTACTTAAATGATCTTCAAATATCTTAAGGTCTGTGCGAAAGATTCTAGGTTTGCAAAATTCCAAGAAATATGTCCTTATTAAAGGAAAACAAAGTTACGCCTTGTTTTCAAATAAAAATTAAGAAGGTAAGATAAATTACAGAAAATGAAAATCAAAACACCCAGATAGAACTTTTGGAGTACAGCCTGTATATCAGGTGTGCAAAATTTAAATGTAAATAAATGTCTGAAGGAAATTAATTAACAAAAGTATTATTTTAGAATACCAATTTGGTATAAGTAATTTAGATTCTGTACAGTTTTAACAAAATATATATAGTATAATTATAGAATAGTTCTTCGATTTAAAGGAATCGAATCAGTCAATAAGGGTCCGATCTGAAGGATCTGGCCTCGATTATGTCTCAAAATTCAAAACAGGTGACAGTCAGTGAAGCTGTCGGTCATCCGGAGTTATTAATATGTTTCAGTACTTGAACCCGAGGATATTTAAGTCTATCAACGGGTTGATAATTAAATCAAACTCGTATGATACTGTAAAACTAACTCGAAATAGGGAGAAATCCCTTCTAAATGATCTGAGAAAATAGGCAAATCTAACACACAAAGTGTGTGTCTTAATAAGTAAGAACCGGCTTGGTTTTATTATAAATTTAGAATTTTCTAAGGTCTAAAGAGTTACTTAAATGATCTTCAAATATCTTAAGGTCTGCAAAATTTTAAAAGACAACACGTACTTTTATCTTGGTTACACAAACAGTTATCGTTCCCTCCAAATACTGTCCTCGCTTTCTAAGGCAAACGACTCTCTAAATCACGAACTAGTCATCGCTGCGCCGCCATTTTGGGGTTCAATATGGACGAACCGCGTCTTCTTCTCCTAGATCGAAAGGACTCGCAAAATATATGTGCCCCCTAGAATACAAGTTGTGGTCGACACAGGGAAGTTCCAATACAGCGACTAGGTGTTTCGGAAAGCTGGATAAGCCCCAATTCACAGGTTAAAAGTCTCAGGATAGAAGCCTTACGCCAACCAACAAATATCCAAACTAATCTCGGATATACAGAGAAATCTTCGATAAATATATCGTTCAAAAGTATCCTGAAAGTTCAAAGTACGATATGGTAAAAATATAAAGAGGATAACAATAACCTTACCGCAGAAATTTCGTTTCACATCACAAGTGACACAAACACGCCACAGCGCTACAAAAGCTTAAGACTAAATAGCCGCCGTAACGATACAGAAAGGAGATGCCGGAAATACGTCAAGAAGATGCCGGTAAAAATTTTAAGGAAGGGAATTTAGTTTTCAAAAACTCGAAAACGATACAAGATCGCGATTAATGTCCATCCAACCTCAACACGAAAAATATAACTAAAGTCCAGAGAAGGTTGTAAATAATAAGAGTCGGCAAGTGAGATTTCTGTTGATAGGACCGTCAAACGAAAAGGAGATGGCGCAATAAGCGGTGGTATTTAATTGGACAAGTAATAATTTCAATAGACAATATTAAACAATAGATTATGCGTCTAGATGAATTATAATTCATAGTAAAAATTCCTACATAAATAGTTTGATTATCGGGGTAACAATTTACGAGATAGAAGTGAAAATTTCATTTCAGAAAGGGAATTTCAAGAAGATGGCCGCTTTGTTATTGTACATAGGCTTCCAAAATAAATTGAACGAATGAAATAGGTTGTAAATATCGAAGTTGAAGGGACTAAACTGTTCGATAAAATAGAGAATTAAGCAAATAAAATATCATTAATCGAAAATAATTAGTTTGATAAAGCTACGAGGGTTTAAAGAGAACAAATAGAGTAACCTTGCACTAAAATAGGCAATAAGCAGGAGAATGATTTTGTATACGTAACAACTAATGATAATGTTCGTCAATTTTTGTTAGATTTGTTAAATATAGTTGACAAAAGTTTACCAAAAATTATCGTTAATTGTTTTGAGGTTGCATCTCCACCAAGTAGTGGTAAACATTATTTTTTTCATATGATTTTACATTATTTTATAAGTTTTGCTTGGTAATTTTTCGAAATTCTCTAATTTTCCGTTACAAGAATGTGTTAATAAAAGAATATTATTATGGAATGAACCTCAGTGTGAAGTAGGTCAATTTGATACTATAAAAATGTTATTTGATGGAGATACACTTAATGTCAAAGTTAAATATCAACAAGATGCAATAGTAAATAGAACACCTGTAATAGTTTTAAGCAATCAAAATATATTTCCTAATGATCCTACATTTACATGTAGACTGATTAGATATAAATGGCAAAGTGCACCATTTTTAAAAAATTGTAATATAAAACCCTTTCCGTTATGTTTCTGACATCTCTTAAAAAGTTTTGGATTACTTGAAGAGGATATTTAATAATAAATCTAAAAATATTATATTGTTTTATTATATTCTATATGTTACAAGATTCATTGGATAAAAATTATTATAATGACATCCTTCAATTCCTTCAATCTTAAAAGCTGCTTCGTCTGGTGATGCAACAAACATATGACCTTGTGAATATAATGATTCAGTATTTATTGATAATGTTAATTCAGCTTTGACAGACCAGTACGCACATGTGTTTTGGAAATGTGTTATATCAGTTGCTGGATTTAACCCATTAACTTCCAAATTTTTATTATCGTCATTTTTTGTAAATTTAAATTAAAAATAGGATTATATTAAAGGTAATAGGTCAATTTATTCGTTGGCAAATAAATATACGCCATTTTTCAAAAACAAAATTTAAGTCCCATTTGGGACCCATGACACTAGCCGTTACAAAAATTAAAAAAAAACTGAACCACCATTTCAAACTAAAGAAAAATATTTATAATTTATGCCAATTAGGAAAACATTCCATATGCAGTCCAATATTGCATTTTTTACACTGTTTGCGAACGTTTGTGTCACATATGGCACATTTTCTTTATTTTCCATCAATCGTTCGCTCCAAAACATGTCCAATGGGATCAAATCTAACATTGTCAGGCACGCGGCTTTTCCTCACCTTACTAGAACTTGGTCTTCCGGCAAATTTAGGATCGGATAATGATTCTTTCTTCAGATAAGTTCTGGCAATAATGCGTCTAAAATCTAATAATGGGATGCTTCCATTTACTGCAGTATAAAGAGCGTGGGCGTTAACAACCGCAACGTCAATCGTATTTGTGAAAAGAGGGAAATATCATTTCTTACCTCTAAATTTGATTCGATACTTTTGCACATTCCAGTCTAACTTGTCGACCCCTCCCATATGTTTATTGTATTGTCCGACAATGTTTGGTCTATCGACATGGCATTCTTTTTTTTCTTTCTTACAATATCTTTTTACTTTTCTATAGGTTGCAATCCTAAGTAATTCGATAGCATTTTAACACAGCTATTGTCATTCCAAATCAACGCAAATATTTTATTTTTTTCATCATAACGATAATCATATGCCCCGCGTTCCTCTTTTTTTATGATATTATCAGATTTCGAAGGACACTTGTTCATTCTATTTTAGCGTCCTGTTCCAGCCGCCTTTATATTTAGTTCTCTCAACTTCAACAATAAATCAAAGCTGGTTATCAAAGCTTAAGTTATCGAAAAATATTTCATATTCTGACGGATATTGCAAAAAAGAGGCCATCTTCATTATCACAGAAGCTCCAACACCACTTACAAGTTGTACTTCTTGGCTCTTTCCTTCATAAATGTCCATATGAAAACAATAGCCAGATTTAGAGCAGCACATAGCCCACTGTTTGAATCCAAATCTTATTGGTTTTCCCATAATAAACTGTTTCAGGTAATGGTGGCCCTAGTAATGCACTATTTGCTCATCTATTGAAAGTTTTTGTGCAAATATACCGAACTTTTTGAAATTTGTGTTCAATTTGTTTATCAAAGGACGGATTTGAAATAGTTTGTGTTGTTTATCGCTGGTGGATATGAGACTATTGCCGTTAAAATGCAGGTTTTTTTTTATTTCCAAAAACCTGTGCTTAGGCTTGCAGTTTCTAACGCATATAAGATTCATATCTTCATCCTCCGACCAATATAACTGCTATTGGGGCAACGAATGGTACCCTGATAGCAAAAAAATTCCAATAAAATTTAAGACAATTTGTGGAAAGTTCAAAGTTATGTCTGTTGTTTTGTCTAGCGTAATTTACACTTTGGATAGCTATATGGTTTAGTAAATCTTCGTCTAAACGTTCTTCAAATATCTGAACCGGTGATTTACCTTTCAAGTTTTGAATAATCTGTGATTTCAATTCAGATACATTGTTGCTTTCTAATGATGTATTAGTCAAATTTATGGCCTGCTTTTTCCACTCACTTTTTGGCAAGAATTTACCATTTGATTTTACTGTAGATGCTTGATCTTGATCATCATTCACAGCGCTGGAATATATTTCTAGTCGTCCAGGAACGTCTTGTGGAACAGTGACTTCTAAAATATTATCGTCAAATTCTTTACTATATCAATGACTTCTTGTTCCAGATCAGCAAAAAATTCATCATCTTCCAATATTTCTTCAAGTTCTGCGATAGTAAGGAATTTTCTAGAACCCATACTGAATTGGAAACAAAAAAAAACAGCAACTGTTAATAAAACTAACATAACGCTCTCCATATCATTTTTTTACATAGTAAATTCCATGATCCCCAAATGGGGATCAAGGTGTTTTGTACTATATTTTTTATAATAAATATTATATTTGCTCACCTATTATTCTAATATCAACTAAAGGAATGTATTATTACTTGAATTCACAAAACTGGCACAAAATTAATCAAATAAGCACAAAAATTTTTATTAGAAGTAATGTAAATATTCGACCATCAACTTTTGTGTATAGGTTATAAAATAACGCGCATAACATGCTTACAGGGTTACCAACACTAAAATATAAAATTTTTCTAGAAAGTACAGACTATTCATGTTCAGTTAGTATACATTACACTAAAGATAATAACATTTTAAAATATGTTAAAAAATAAAATTCGCGAATCCCCATTTGGGGATCAGGGAAGCTAATGGGTTAATTGAGGTACAGTTACCAAAGGTACAGTTACCAAAATAAGGCAATGGAATAGTTGAATTTCTTTGTCTTCTATTTTGTGGGTGATACATTTTTAGAGGATCTATACTTGCATATAATAACTCAACGGCATGAGGATCATAGTAGTAATTGACATTAATATTTCAATGTGTTTGATAAATCATCTTTTAAAGAATAAATAAAAGTAAACTTTTGTACAACGATAACTTTAGAAGTGCAAAATAATGCGTTCTGTATTATTCGCATACGCATTACGTGTCACACCGATAAAATTTTACACTCACAATCCATATACGCATTTCCTCATAAAACTGTAAAGACTTTACTGTTTTCCAATTTGTCGCGTGCGTATGATGGCATTTTCCGTTTCATTACTCGCATGAGAAGGGAAAGTTCAGTTCGAAGATGCTTTTCAATTTAGCCGCAACCTAGCAAGAATTCCTTCATATCCTGGATGTATATTCAGGCGAATAAACTTGCATGACGAGAAGATCTCGTTTTCTCAAGTAAGAAATGTCATTCATAAATTGTGCCATGTTAGGAAAATTTCAAGCAAAGCGCTTTAGGGTATCCATTTCATAAATTGATTATTTTTCTATCTTACGCCGAGATGTTTATGCAAATATTTTCTTGGCGGATGGCATTTGCCTGCGAAAGTGATACACAGATCATTAATAAGTTAGAAAGCATTTATTATAACTTCCCTCGCTGAAATGGAAATTTCAATAATTAAAAGTTTTCTTATAATTTGTCGAGAAAAATATGCGAATATTAAATAAGATTACTTGTAGCGGGTGGCTATAAATGATTAAAAATTTCTTTCTTAAGCTTGGCAATAATTCTGCAAGTTTATGTTGACATGATAGATTTTTAAATTTAATTTAAGTTAAGCTAGCAAATAAATAAAACAATTTATTTGTTTGCTTAACATAACAAATAGTCTTTACTATTGAATAAAATACATTCATTGTAATACCCTATTTTGGGGCTTCTTGTAAAATGAAGATGGTATTTAGTAGAGCAGACCAATTTCGGTGCGCGCCATGTCCGCCGATGTGAGGATGATTGTATTGCATCAGAACTAATAAATAGCATTCAGTATGTGTTTGGTACTTGCTTAGACTGCATGTAAGTGTAAGCATACGTAATAAAATGTCGTCGACACATAAATCGAGAAAACGACCGTTGTCAGACGAAGTGAATAAGTTTATTATGGATTTCCCGGACTTAATATACGATGGCTCAAAAATTAAATGTTTAGTGTGCAATACATATCTAATGTGTTGGTCAAAAACACATTGTAAAGAACACGTAAGCAGTTCGAAGCACAATAATAACAAAATCAATCGACAACAGTTTATACATAAACTATGTGTAACTATGATTGTGTGTACACTGCCGTTTACCTTGTTAAGTAATGATTCATTTATTTAATTTTGGAATAAATACGCGAATCAAAAATTACGGAGCACGACAACGTTACGAAGGAATTTACCATCGGTGCGCAAACAGGTTGAAAATAAAATCAAAACCGAACTGAAAAATAAAAAACTGTGGTTATATGTGGACAAAACAACTGACAGCAAAAAACAATCTGTAGTTAATGTGATTGCGCGTAATATGGAACCACATCAACCAACGTCTTCAATTTTATTAGTATCCAGACGACTAGAACAATGTAATGCCGAAAAAATTTCAGAGGTGCTATTCGATACTTTGGAAAAATTTAAACTTTCGAAAGACCAAGTATTAATGTTTATGACCGATGGTGCCGCAATCATGTGTTCTGTAGGCCGGTAGAAAATATTGTCCTAACTTGTTACATATTACTTGTAAACTCCATGCTCTACACCTTGTGGCAGAACAGGTTCGTAGTTGTTATCCAGAGATAGATGCTTTAATATCGATTACAATGGCAGTATTCCTGAAATATCCAAAACGTATTCGGAAATTTCACGAATTGTGTCACCATGCCCCTCAGCCACCACAGCCGATTCTAACACGTTGGGGTACATGGTTACAGGCGGGGTTTTACTATCATGAACATTTTGAAAAAATTAAGGACGTGGTTTTATCATTCGATCCGAAAGAAAGTGCAGCTATCAATACAAGCCAGAAAAAAATTCAAGACGCCCAGATTCAAATGGATTTACAAAGTATTCGTGAGAATTACTTGGGGCTAGAAGAAGCAATAACAAAATTAGAAAATTCGTCGCTGTCGTTAGAGGAATCACTGCAAATCGTTAAAGATGTTCACGCACAACTGTGTGCTGTAGAAGATGCAAGAAGTGAAAGTGGTCTAATTAAATTTGAAAGTGTTTTAAACAGAAATGCAGATTTTGACACCTTAACACGTATTTGTGAGGGCATGTCTACAGATGCGTTAAGTTGTTTAAAAAATTATTTTAATTATGCGAATATAACATCACTAGATGTAGAACGCTCGTTTTCCGAATATAAACATATTTTTTCCTTACGGCGGACATGTTTTTCAGAAATAATCTTAGAAACACACCTGATGTTGAAAATATACAATCGAGTTTCTCCAGTTTGCCAATCCTTGGAAGACGCTTAAAACGGTAAGCGTTTTTTTAAATCCTCTGTCGTGCACACAATCACTGATTTCATACATTTTCCATTTTATTTATAGGTACATACAACGCTGCTATAATATGTACTATTCTTATTTTTCGTGTGTTTATGCACATTACTTTAATAGCAGAAATCCAAATGTATATTTAATTATTTCTGATAGAATAAATGTCTCTACTTCTATACTTATATCGGTAACAAGCTCATGTTGCGTCCCTATTTTATCGCATATTCTAATATATTACGAATTACACTCCCATACCGGCGCTCATGGCGCGCACGGAAATTGGTCTGCTCTAGTAATTAGAAATATTCCAATCAGTTGATTTATAATTAAGTTATCGAAATGTACGACTAGAAGGACGAAGTACATTTAATATCGTTACTTAACACAACATAGTGTTAATATAATCCAACAGTTTTTAAACGCTGGTAATGTAACCAAGGGCACATACAGGTTGTCTCAGAACTCGCGCCCTAGAGAAAACTGACAAAGTAGGACGACAGTCTAAATTACAAAAATGCACACGAAGAAAAACTAATTGCTTGTATAACATAGCTTATTGTGCTGCCACCTTCAAGGTACGCCACTATTCCAGCCTTATCCACGGCATTCAAATGCGGAATTGTAGCAAAAATTGTTTGAATGTGAGTGACACAAATGACAAGTTGACAAACAATTGACAAGAGCAAATTCTCTTCCCCTCTAGAAAGAAACTCATTTTCCATTTTTTGTTGTAATCAATGGTACAATAGCGGAATTATGAATCAATATTAATATTTTATATTTCTTACTTCTGCTAACAAAAAGAAACATTCTCGTAACTCACATCGAATGGTGTTAGTTCTAAAAGTTCTCAAATTATTTTTAGTGTAATATTTAAAATGGGTTTGTAAATGAATGTCACAAACATCTTAATTTTTAATAATATATTTGAATGCATAAAAAGCTCATTTTGTACGAGGTATTAACCTTAGCCTAGATATTGATAGTTTTTATAAAATCGACAGCTGTTACGTATGTAAATATATGGTTTGTATAACTTCAATAAGCCCACATCTTTACATTCTGAATATTTCGAATTAATAGGCGGAACATAATATAATTTTCAGGGGTTTTTAATTCTGGGATTCACGTTGTAATTGACTCACAATATTTTGGATTCATATTCTACATAATTGCATCTTTCCATTTTTCATACGTTGTCTTTTTATTTCAAGGACACCCTGTATATAAAAATTCGCAACTATCCTATTCTGCCTGGTAATTTCGAATTCAGTTACCTGAAAAATAAATAAACTATCTAGAGACCTAATAATTTTGTCCCAAATTGTACATTATCTTAAAGATAAATTTATTTTCCACTTAACAATACGGAAAAGTTTATATTACCAGAATTACTTTGAGAATTTTAATTTAACTGTACACAATAAGTTACCAGTTATTTATGGATTTACCGTGTACAATAGGTATTAAAACCTATGTCCCTTTCAGCGTTAAAGATTAAAAAAGTCGTTTAGCTCAGAGTAGGAAACATTTCTACGAAGATAACTTTACGCGAATCGTAAATTTTTCAAAAGCGGGCGCTAACACACATCGTATTCAACATAGCTGTGATAATTCAGGTCACTAAAATATGTATATATAAGCGAGTCTTATTTGCTTTTTTAGGGGAGGTTAAATTACCCAAAAAGATATCTTACTTTCTCCGCAAAGAGCTTTTATCACGAAATCCTTCCAGTCCTGCTTTATAATATCCTAATGTTATTAAATTACATCTAAGCTAAGAAATATCAAATATACGAGGGGCGGTGACTTATTCGGGCGATCGCCCGATAGCATAAGTCGTTAAGAAAAAATAGACATTATATTTTGACAACCGAAGCCTCATCAGTTTACTGTTAGTGTTTGATAAATTTGTGTCAAAGCGTATTTTGAAGGCAATTTTTTTTAATTTTACGCTGCTACTAACTAAGTGTAAATGGATAATTTTGAACATCGTGCAGTGATTAAGTATCTTCTATAGAAAGGCATGTCTTTTATCGAAATCCCTGATGACATGCGAGATACACCTGGTGAAAGTTACCCTTCGTATACAAACGTCAGAAAATGGAGAAATTAATTTAAACGTGACAGGAGCAGCTTAGAAGGTGATCCTCGCAGTGGACAGCTACAAGTCTAGAAATGGTGGATAAAGTCGATGATGTGATGCTGAGTGAGCAACGATTGAAACGAGTTAAAAGTAATAGAGGCAGTGGGTATTTCAAAGGAAGGGATGCTTTATATTTTGCACGAAGAACTTGATATGAGATAGCTTTCGGCAAGGTGGCTGCCGCCTTTACTGACGACGGAACGAAGACGTGTTCGCTGTCAAATATCGATGAATAATTTAAAAATTTTTAAACGCTACAGAACAGATTTTTTGCGCCGATTTGTTACATGGGTTCATTATTATACACCCCAATCTAAACAATAGTCGAAGATGTGGACCAAACGTAGAGAATCAACTCCAAAGGAAGCCACGACAATTTTATCGGAGGGAATGGTAATGCCATCGGTATTATGGGATGCAAAAGGAATATTGTTGATGGACTATCTTCAAAAGGGCAAGATATAGGGGGGGTATAACTAGAATCATCTGACTTTCATTTATTCCCTAAATTAAAAGATTTTCTCGGAGGGCAAAAATTCTGCACAAATGAAGAGCTAGCTTCAATGATTATGATGATTATTTTGCAGGGCTAGAAGAAAATCACTTTCGAAACGGAATAAAGAAACTTGAACACAAATGTATCGAACCAAAAGCACATTATGTAAAAAAATAACGTTTGTTATTTAAATTATTTCTTCGAATTAAAAGTGGATTTCCTTCGTGACCATAGAACATGCACCTCTTGGACCAAGTGAAAGTAGCTTATTTGAGCAAAAGCGGTCACAACCGCCTTGTTCCTTTTTAAAGTTATGACATTAAGAAAATAGGAAAAAAATGCGTAAGCAAAAGTAAAGACTAAGTAAAGAAAAAAAATTATCTTTTGCAACTTTTTACGTTCATCAATAAATCTAAAAAGAAATTTATTGCCGTTTAAATTTGAAAGCCCCTCGTATACAGCTAATCATATCAAATAGCAATAGTTTTTCTTTGTTGCATTCAGAATTTGATATTATCCTTCATATTTTTAATATCCCAAAGAGCACTAATAAAGGGTCAAGTTATCCACTTGAACCCTGCCTTCCTCTCTTCTTTATTATTTGTTATTAGAGAACGGACGCATCAGGCCGAAATAGCGATGGACCATATAAATAGTGTATAACATCGTTAAGTACAACACGCAGATATTGAATAGCACTATTCGTTCGATTAACCACACATCTGTTTTTTGTCGTTGAATTGTGACGCAGTTACTTCAATATTATAGTTAAATTCCTTTCTTCATGGGCGTAGGTAGAAGAGTACAAAAATGCGAGATTCTAGATCAGTTAACGCATATTAAAAAAACCCTTAAAAGTTTTTTAAGTGGATTAATTAAAAAATTGGAGACTGATCAAATATCTTTAGTAGAGTAATTTCTATTGTAGAACATTGTGAAAATTTATTTAAAAAAGTGTTCCAGGTCGAACTGGTAAAGTTATATAAGATAAATTTTATAGTATTACAATAAAGAATGATGGTTTTCAAAAGTTAAAAGAAATATCAAAGATTTTACCATTATCATTAAGTTCGACTGTTAAAGATAATAATTTACATTTAGACATCGAACATCTGGCGTCATTAAAATGTGCACCTATCACTACAGATGAAGTCGAAAGAACGTTTTCAATATATAAAAATACTTTTTCTACAAACACCGTTAAAAGTTGACATTTTGACACGGCTAACTTTAATTAAAAATGCGATTTTATAGCGTAGCGTGTTAAAAGTAGTACTTTTAACACTAGTGTTAAAAGCAAATTGACATGACAGTTTGTCAAAAATGACAACATATATTATAGTATATTAAAAAACAAGTTTCATAAGGCACCATTTTGCCGCACGAGATCAGAGCGAGTGCGGCAAAAGGCCTTATGAAACGAGTTTTTTATACTATTTTTTCTATTTTGCATTTTTTTACATTAATAAATTGGAATTATTAAATTTGAAAGTTCAGAGTTTAATGTTTATATAAAGCATGCAGTTGGTCACATTGATACTTGACATTGTCAAATTTAAATCTTGCTATCCGCGAAGTATATTATATTACATATTATTTATTAATTTTCGTTAACATTACTTAATATTTTAATTAAAAATATAAACATAAGTGACTTAGAAACTAATATATCTTATTGTCAATTGTATACAATATACGTTGTTTGTGTAGAGTACAAACATATATCATATCTGTCAAATGTACTTAAATTCTTAAAATCAAATGACAGCAATGATATTTATTTCTGTGTTCGAACAACGCCAACATTGAAAAATGAAAAAAAGCGTATCGAAATGGAGCTCATTTCGATACTGTTTTTGGTTTCATAATGAGTTCATTTCGAACGCAAAATAGAAAAAAGTGATTTTTATTACTAAATGAAAATTACATATTTATTGGATAATTAATATTAAATGTACAGTTTGTGTAATTCGAGATATTTATTTCCTGTGTTGCAGTACTTTCAGAATTATTATTCTCGCTATTACTTCATTTTCTTTATTAAAACACGAACTCATCTTTTGTATGAATTGTGACAACTTAATTTGACGTAATTTAGCGGTTGCGTCCAGTTGTGTCAAAACGTATTCTTGAGCTGTCAAATTTGGTCAGTGGAGTTTCATTATAATTTATAATAAAAATTGTGTTTGTAGAAAAAATATTGTACGATACACATGTTAAAAATGCTATTTTATTTCACTCGTAAATTGCGACACTCGCTAACGCTCGTGTCGCAAACTTTTACTCGTGAAATAAAATCGCACTTTTAACACTTGTATCGTAAATAACTATTAAGCAATAGAAGACAAAATTTTAGTGTCGAAAATTTAGAAAATCACTTTATTATTAATTGGCACAATAATAAGTTAAGTAGATCCCGTTGCGAAAATATATAGTTATTAATAATAACTATACATATAATTCTAGGGATAATTTATAAAATATTAACTTAACTCATTTAAAGTCACTAGATACATATAAAGTACCACAATCCATAAGGCCAAAGAGTGCGAGAGAGAAAGCTCTACTTTTGCCCAAACATGGCCGCCAAACGTCAAATCACTTGTCGTTGCATCGTTGCATCTAAACCCACCGTTGGCAACATAAAGTGTAATTATGCCTGGTTGTTGTATTATCAATTGCAAAAACAGTGTCGCCAAAGGTTTCCGTTTATTTGCATTTCCCAGTGGTGAAAGGAATGCAGACAGAAGAAAAGTGTGGTTATGTGACATTAATCAAGACAATGTGCCGGTTAAATGCGAAGATTTGTGAGGTGAGTACATATGTAAAAGCAGATCACTTGTTATAACACTTAGTTACTTATGTAAGGTGCATTTTTCTGATTCCCAATTTGAACAATCAAGAGCAGATGACATGAAAAAACTAACTCCAAATGCACACCCTGATCTGGTTGTCAACCACAAAAGGCGAAAATGCGTGCTTTAGTAAACCAACAATAATAAATAATGAAAACAGTGCTTGCTTGTTTTAATTAATTGCCTTACTATCTGCGGTTTAATTATTAACGCATGTTCATACAGTTGCGTTCTTTTAAGAATACAGTACTAAATTGATTTTTTATTTAACACAGCAATTCAATTCTGACGCCAAATTTTTGCCCAAAAATGGCGGAGGTTTGCGGTACTTTATTTATCTAGTGACTTTAAACTCATTCGGTTAACCGCGCCATCTATCATGAACAGAAAAAAAATTTCAGACAAAGCTTAGGTACTTCTTTCAGTAGAATTCGAATCTGTAATAAAATATACGGGTTCTTATTTAAGATTTCAAAGTTACCACCGCCCCTTCTGACATTCAATGTAATTATCAGGAAATAAAATTATTATTATTATTATTATTAATTACTAGAGACTGGACACATCAGGCCGAAATTACGGTGGACCATATAGTCTTATAAAATCGCTAAGTACAATACGCACAACACATAGCGCTATTCATTCGGTTAACCGCACATTTTTCTCGTTGGATTGTGACGTAATTACTTCAATATTATAGTTAAATTCCTTTCTTCATGGGCGTAGATAGAAGGGTGAGGAGTTTTAACCATTTACTTTATTTATTAGTTCATATTTCGTAAGCTAAATAAAGTACGGCGAGCTAGTTTTTTTTAAATTGTTTTAACTGTTAATTGGAAAACAAACGTGTGGTGATCTATAAAATACGAAATATATTTTTGTTTGTTCATTTTGTAGTTCAAGTTGAGTAAAGGAGTATTAATGTTAACTAGCAAAACTTTATCAAGGTTCCCTTCTGTAAAATTTGTTCTCTTTGAATGAAATACATCCTTGTAGATAGAAAACGTAATTTCTACATCGCAACTGGTTATAGGTGAATACTGCAAATATTCTCTTATTTCATCATATTTAGCAGTTAGATTTTGAGGCATTGTCCCCATACACGATTGCTGTAATTTTATTAAATATTAATTTCTATTAAAAACTTCGTCTAACAATCAAACTATCGAAATTCTCTGGATAAAAACTAGTAGCTTCCAACCATCTCCCCATCTAGTTAACACTGGAGAGGGAGGCAGTGACAAAGATGGAAGTTTTTCTCTGTAAAGAGCTACTCTCAATGGTGTTTTTCTGAAAACTTTTTTAAAAGCGAATACAAGTCTATCAATTTCCGAAAAGATGTCTCTAAGAAAACGTATCCTAATATGCTGCATATTACTTGTGTAGCACATCCTCTCAACAGAATCTGTGAATATATCAGATACAATCAGTTGTAGTTTCTTCAGGAACACTTTGGAAATTTGCCAAAACTAATCACTTATTTTGAAAATCAAAATCTCAAATTAGATGACGGATTAACCACATTAGATGTGACTATTAATAATTTGAAAAACATTCCAAGTGACTTCGGATGTAGGCTTCGGTAAAAAATTAAACGCAGTTTTTAATAGAAATGCAGATTTAATAATATTGCGGCAATTATGTATGGGGACAGTGCCTCAAAATTTAACTACTATAGAGCGTTTCACGCCCATGATGAAGTACAGGCCATATGGAGATAGCGTACATAGTTGCCAAGTCGCGAACTCATTCCTACCAACATACCTATATTGCTGTTAATCAGGCTGTTGTAAATAGTATTGTATTGACATAACCTTAATTGTATTTATAATGAACAAAATTTTAAAATAATTATTCTTAGTTTGCATCTGTTTATAATATATTCGATGCCAAGAAAAAGTAAATAAGAGTGAAATATCATTCTAGTTAATGTATATGAGAAGTAAATCATTATAATAATAATAATAATAGATATATTTGCCCAACAGATATACATCTAATTACAGGACAATATAAGAATTTGATAATACAGTTCGTGTGTTACATATACTTAAAGAAGGCGGAAGTAAATAACAAGTGGTGTGAGGTGGTTGATACAATGCTATACGATAAAGCTATTAAGTATGTATATTAGTATTAGTGTGTATAATAGGATGGGGAAGGGGGGTGGAAAATAGATCAATACTATTGTTGGCTGTGAGAATTTCTTTGCAAATGGTACACATTAAATAGATTCGGGATTTCCGCAAAGCATTAGTTTTAGGGGTTTGGCAGTATAATGCGGTGTACGTACGCGCGGAGCGCTGTGGTGTCGCGAAAGGCAGCTTACTTAGTAGTTTGGAGGCATCAATGTTATTGTGTAGTAAGTTGCAGAAGAATGTAATGCTGGTTAATTTGCGACGGTGTTCCAGTGAATCGAAATGAAGTAATTGTAGTAAAGTGGTATGATCGTATCCCTGCCGTGGGTATTCGCCATATTCTTTAAAATGTAGATATTTTAAAAATCTACGTTGCACTTTTTCAAGTGACTCAATATGAGTTGTATATATAGGTGACCATACCAGTGAGGCGTATTCTAATTTAGATCTCACGTAACAGTTGTATAACTGAATAATGGTATCAGTAGACGTGAAGCTTTTCGAGTTGCGTATAACACACCCAAGGTCTTAAGAGATGTAGACGTCACGTAAGATATGTATTCCGAGAAGGACAATTTGGAATCGAATACAACTCCCAGATCTCTCACAGTCGAGTAGTTATATTAACAAACTACTTAAAATTGTATGTTTAAGTTATAATTTGGTTAACCAACACACCATTTGTATACTCAAGGTTTGTTTTGAATTAAAACAATTATTTTATATATATTGGTTTCCTCTATTATAAAAAATAGTTTTATTTGTCTATTAGAATACAAGCAATACTTATAAACATTTTTTTTTGTGTAGACCATAAACATACAAAAAATACTGCAATATAGATATATTTAACCAATAACATAAAAATACCAACATCTTAAAAACCTAATTTTTTATTTCAATTAAAAATTGACTGCTGTAGTAACATTAGTTATAGGTTTGTTCCGAGAAGAATCCCTATTATTTTTAGTGAATCGGAATTTAAATCTGTTTTACAGCCACCATTGTGTACTATAATACTGCCTACCAATTGTCTAAAAGAGATGCACACTGTCAGAGATTCGTTCTTGGAACAGACCTACAATCCACTGGATGTTGAAGCAGCATTCGAATAGCCGACAGGGTCAGTTAATAAATCGTCTTTCATATCATCAGTTGAACCTGAGTCTCCTACATGGATGATAAACTCCTCAACATCATCTTGTAATCAATCGACAATCCACATTTCTTCTTCAATTTTTTTACATGCTGAATATAATTCTTCCAATTGTCAGCTGTCACATTACTATAGGCACTCGTAATTAATGGTGCCATATCATTTACTTTGAACGTAGTGTTGTGCGTCTTTACGTGATTTTTCACTTGGGCCCAAACCATCTCTATTGGATTCAGCTCATAATGGTAATGTGGTAAACGTAGAACTTCTCGGCCAGCATCTTTCGCCAACATATCAAGCTTATATTTGTCATATTGATATTTTACTTGTGATACAATAAACAACAAATATCCTTTTAACATATTATCTTCAACGGATATATTTTTTTCAGTCAGCCAGTCAATTATATTTTCTTTTCTCCATGCATTTGTAGGTATCTTCTCAACCTTTCTGCTGTGGTACGATGCATTGTCTAGAACAATTACAGCATTTTCAGGAGAATTTGGCAATAAATGCTCAATGAACCACTTTTCAAACGTATCTGCATCCATCTCATTATGTGCATCAGCTGTATTTTTCTTGCATAGAAATGTTAATTCGGCACCAGGAAGTAAGCCATTTTCATTGCCAGCATATACTAATGCAAAGCGAGGACCAAGACCACTCGCAGATTTTAATCCTGCACTCATTTTAATCACGACTCATTTGTGCAAACTATACACCTACCTGGAACAAATATTATTTTAGGTATATACTTTTATATAAAGAACAAAGAAACTTTACCTACATTTCGAAATGTCTTGATATCTCGCAGATACTTGTGTCTCCATCTTATAATATCATCTCGTTCAATGAGTATGCTTTTCCGTTTAACAGTTTGAAATTCAAAACCAATATCTTTCAAAAGTCTATATAATGTTGATCGTGTAAAAGTAGGGAGATCATTGTCATTGTTGATAGTAGCAAGAACTGTATTCACAGTGGGTGGTATGTTTTGCATGAAAAATCTATGAACTTGTTGTCGTACAAGTGCGTGTATATTTTCATCATAACGGTGTAGACGAGCATTTACTTGTACCCCTTTTCTCTTCTGCTTGTTTTTTTTTTGGACTCAACAACGGCCCTTTTTCTTGTTCCTTTCTCATGTTGTATATGCTGTGTACTGAACAATGTAGTGCTTCACTTGCTTCAGCAGCAGCAGCAGTAACAGTCATAGGTTTTTTAAGAAAATGATTAAAAACATTTAGTATCATCTGCTTTTCTCTTCGACTAAAACATTCACCCCTTCGTGATTTTTTCTCTCCAAGCTCCATTACTGAAGGTTAGAATCTGTAACGGTAATGTTTTATTTACGAGCACATATCCTTCACATTCCAACTTACCACAAACTTTTGTAAACAACAACGGGAGAATATAATAAAGAGAGAGAGAATATAATATATAATAATAAGAATATAAGGTATATAATATAATAACACTATAACAATATAACAAGAACGAAGAACAACAAATAATATTTAATAAAAATTCCAGAAAGGAACAATTTGACACTTGACAAAATAACAAAGTGAACAAACTACTGCACTGTAGCAGTCTGGTTATTTGTACGAATTAAAAATCCCCAATAAAAATTAATATAAATTTTCGACATAGCGAGCGGTGGAAAAGGATAGCGCGATGCAATTTCATAAAGAAAATAAAGGAGGGGAATGCTCCATAAGAGCCAATACTTCATCGTGGGCGTGAAACGCTCTGTAAATACGATGAAATGAAAGAATTCTTCCAGTATGCACCTATAAACTGTTGCGATGTAGAAAGGACGTTTTCTGTCTACAAGGATGTATTTTATTCAAATAGAACAAATTTTACAGGAAAGAACCTTGAGACACTATTGTTAATTAAAAATAATACTCCTTTACTCAAAATAAACAAAATAAAAATATATTTCGTATTTTATAGATCACCACACGTTTGTTTTTCAATTATATAAATAAAACTAAAAACTCTTTGAAAATAATAAAATAAAATAAAACAATAACTTTGTTATACCACTTCATTCACATGTAGTAGTGACCGCGGTTTCGACATACAATTTCATTATCAAACTGCAAAAGTTACAGGCCTGAATAGATCTTATGAATGACACAAAAATATATTGGGGTGGTTTATGATGTTATCTAAAATTACTACTATATACTTAACTATTATATACAACATTGGAAAAGAGGTGTATATATAAGATCCAACTGGTCGTTCAAAACAATATCTATTCTGTTGTTTCGGCTTTTAAAAATTTCTAGTGACTCTAAAAGATTTAATTTACGACCTTTCTCGGCCAAATGCAATATTTTATGATGACCAAATGTATGCCTTTCTGTAATAAGATGGTTTACTAATGTAGAATCTGTCTTCTTTAGTTTATATGCCCTCATGTGTTCTTTTACCCCTATAATCAAACTTCGACCAGTCTGACCTATATATACACTTTTACAATCATTACAATATAATTTGTACAGTCCTGATTTATTATTGATATCTGTTTTAGGTTTTGCGTTAAAAATGAAATTACTTGTTTTTACATATGGTTTGTAAGCTATACTAACATTACTATTATTTTTTGAAATTATATGTTCAATTTGCTCGCTTATTTTACCGAAGTAAGTTAACAAGACAAATTGTTTCAAATTAGCACTATCTTTAGGATATATTAAACTAAGGGCCACTTGTAACTGTTTTTTCTTTAGTATACAGTCAATTACGCTACTTTTATAACTATTGTTTACTGCTATTTCTTTTATAGTATTGATTTCACGAACGAAAGATTCATTAGACAAAGGAATATTTAATGTTCTATGTATCATAGAATTAAAAAATGAATGTTTGTGTGTCTTAGGGTCTAGTGAATCTTTGGGAATAATGGAAGTGATAAAAAATATAAATTTATATTTTGTATATCCTTGACAAAGGCATCATTGCCGAAACATGTAGGGTTGTTTTAAATATATATATACTTTGAAGTAATAAACCAGACCTTTAATCGCCGACTTATTAAGTTTACCTTATCATACCAAGGTCACGAAAATATTATATTTATATATATATATATATATATATATATATATATATATGTATTTAAAATCTTATTTTTTACAACTTAAACTTTTGGCAGACATTTTTTTGTTGCGATCAAAACTCAATAATCTTTTCATCCCCTTTTCTTGCCTTCAAAAAATTCCAGCTACTTATTTTTTTTTATATAATACAAATTTTATAATAATTCTGCTTTCACAGTTGACAATCTTAAGCCATGATTTCTTTTATCTATCTCCCAATTCACATTCAAAGCAGTTTAAACATTTAAGATTCAATCCAATTTAATACACTTCTTAATTACGATTTTGTAACAATATTTTTACCCTAAAATAAGTTTATCATTTATAAGAAATTTCGCCTTCAAATTAGTCATAACCACATATATAGACTAATGCTAATGCAACTAGAAAGGATTGGTGACCGTGGTAAAAAGTGAATATCGGTAGCACTATTACACATGATATATGGGCAACTTCCACTTAATATTTGTATTTTCACGAGAATAGTAAAACGGATTATTTGATCGAGATGTTAGTCTCGAAGCAAGGAAATTAATTAAGTCTAATGACATACGAGCATCACTGCCATTATTAAGTAAATTGAGGAGGAATCGCATAGATATTTGATTTCGTCACAGCGACACAGAATCAATATGAAACATGTCTAACAGTTCTTGGCAATTAAAATCCCGAGCAGGGTATATGCTAGCCTATCTGAGATGGAGAAATTTAAAACAATTTCTCTGAATTAGTTCTAAAGTTCGTTATTGGTAAATATACGAGTATAGGGGCGACCTATACAGACTGTTTACAGTCTTGTGATTTTATTTTCAATGAGTGATTAAACATCTTAAAATTAGTTCATTAGCGTAAAAATTTCTTAACAAAAATTACGTAGTAAAAAAGGTATTACTGTTAAATTTTGTTTTATTTTTAAGGGGTGATTAAACATGATGATAGAAATGATGTATACAACAAATTAGAGACAGGACGGATATGTGTGGGAATATTTATAGACTTGAGTAAAGCATTTGATTTAGTAAATGACAAAATTTTATTGGAAAAATTCTTTGTCCTTGGACTGGTTTCAGAGTTATTTGGAAGACCGTTCAAGCTATGTGGAAGTAAAGGGAATTAAATCGAATGTAAGTGAAATAGGGAGAGGAGTTCCTGTTCGCGGACCTGTTCCGCGGGGGTTGAGCTACCGACCTGGCGCGTCCCTAGGTGGCGGATAAGGGGACGGTCATTAGTGACAGTCATAAGCGGGATGGATAGGCTTAAAAACCTTCTAATCCTTAGTGAAAGCTGTCGCCGCGGACCAGCTCTCCCAAGCTACAGTGTAAGGTAACGTCCTTAGAGCTGAATAGCCACTGGGGTATATGTGGTCTCAAACGTTCCCCTAGGGGCACTAGGCGCCACTCCCTTGTATTTACACCTTGTGCCCGTAATGGAAGGTCTGCAGGCATTGACTCCATACTTCTTCCATACTCGTGGTAATTAAATGAACAGAGAGAATAAAAAACAAAAACTTAAAAAGATGGAGTCTGAAGAGAATCCAAAACCTAAGGAGTCTATAGAGACTACTTTGGCAATGGAGACTGATGAGACTTCAAAAAATAAAATTGAAATGCAACGGACTGAAATTGAGAACGTTGCGAAGATAGAGAGTGCACCCAAGGAGAGGAAAACATCTCTCCAGAGCACAAAGAAAGATGTTAAAAAAGATGGGGAAACGCGCAAAATTAGGCTCCCTGTTTCCCAAAAAGAACCTCAGGGAGAACCTAAGCCAACATGGGCCGTTAAGCGAACCGTATCGGCTAGGGGCACTCCTCAAGATAAAGTAACTAAGCGCACGAAGTTTTCAGCTTCAGGCGTGAGTTACGAAGCAGCTCTTAAAGGTATTAAGGCTGCAACAGTTTACCCGGTCAGCTTAGTAACTGAGGGCAACGTAGAAGCTATACAGGAGGCCCTGATGATGGTCATAGATAGGGCGCAAAAGGCGCCGAGGTTTGAGTCCTCCCGTCTAATGTACGGCTACCATGGAGTCATCTGTGCAAATGAGGAATCGTACAACACTATAGGAGATTACTTGGAAAAGGAAACAGTTTGGAAACTCGTGAAGAGCGAGGAGTTGCCAAAACACTAATTAATTTTGAATTCAATAAAAATGCTAGGAAATTAAGCACCAACCCAATAAAATATTTATCATGTTTCTATAATATATTTGTTTTGTATATTATATTTGTTAGTAGAAAACACCAACGAGTTTTAGCGTTTCTACCAGAGACTAGAAAAGAGGATCTGACAGTTGGCTTGAAAAGACTGGAGAGGCAAAATCCAGGGCTTAAAGTGGACCTATGGAGTACCCTCAGTTCCAGGTCTTCCAAAAAGGGCCTACATGTGCGCCTTCGGATTGACAAAGAGCCTGAGGAAACGTTGGTGAGGACTGATTGGAGACCTTACTATCGCTTTCAGTGGGCTAGCTTTGCTCTTCTTCAAAGTTGGTTCTACGACTTCTTTGTTTTCAAATAACCGGATTTCTTCAAGTGTGGGAGTTAAGAATTAAAACGCCTTTGGAAGGCAATCATAAATAATAGGCGAATATTTATTTATTTATTTAAACTATACATCCTTATACCGTTAGGTGTCGGATTTTATTACTACATTTCAAGTTACTATTGCATTTATTCTTTCCTTCCACAAGTTTCTGTTCTGTGCCAAGTTCCTTGTTTCACACCATTGTATACCACGTTCTGCGGCTGCCTGTCGTACTTGTTCTTCCCATTGTATTCTAGGTCTTCCTATTCTGTTTTTTCCCTGTACTCTGGCTTCATACACCTGTTTTGATGGTCTATTTTCGTGCATCCGGTGCAAATGTCCTAACCAACCCAGCTGTCTTTCTTCAATAACTCTCTTAACCGGTTTCAGGTTCCTTCTTTGTAGTATTACCTCATTTCTAATTCTGTCTTTCCTTGTAATTCCTTCAATTTTTCTCAGGAATCTCATTTCTGCTGCTGTTATTCTGCTTTTGTTTCTATCTGAAATCGTTCAAGACTCACAACTGTATACTAGTGAAGGTCTTACTACTTTTTTATATATCTCTGTTTTTATTTCCTTTGATACTTCCTTTTTTCCAAAAAATGTATCCTTAAGCATGTTAAAAATTATTCCTATCTTTCCTATTCTCTCTGCTATTGCTTTATCTATCCTTCCATTTTCTTCTATTACTGTGCCTAAATAGTTGAAACTTTTAACTTGTTCTAGTTGTCTTTCCCCTAAGCATATTTTGTGTATCTTTTCCTTTCCTGCCATTATCATCGTTTTTGTTTTGCTTATGTTAATTTTCATATTTATTTTTTTGAATTCTGATTGGTATATATTTAGATTCTGTTGTAGATTCTTTTCTGAATCTGCTACTACAATCATGTCGTCTGCGAACAATAATTCGCGTAGGGCACTTTGGTGCATTCTCCAGCTACCCACTATCAGTTTCTCACATATCTGTTTACAATTTTTTATAACATCGTCCATTAATATCGTGAATAGAAGAGGGCTAAGAACACAACCCTGTTTTAATGCAATTTTTGTTTCAAATTCTGTTGATTCTTCGTTATGTGTTCTAACTTTATTTTTATTACCTTTATACAGGGCCTTTATTGTATCGATAATATATCCTTCTATCCCCCTGTTTTCTAGAGCTTTCCAGATGTCTTCTCTTTTAATTCTATCGAACGCCGTTTGTAGGTCGATAAAGCAGATATGTATTTCTTTTCCTTTTTTCAGAAATTTCTCTCCTAATTGTCTAACTATGAATATTAAATCTTGTGCACTTCTACCTCTTCTAAATCCATGCTGTTGTTCTTCTAGTGTTGGTTCTATTATATCCCTTAGTCTCTTTTCTAGTATCCTTGTTAGTACTTTTCCAGGTATACTAGTTAATGCAATTCCCCGATGGTTTGCGCATTCTCTCATGTCTCGGTATCATCTTTCGGTATTTCCTGTTTTGTTAATATATCGTTCAGCAGATTACAAAATTCAATTGTTGCTTTATCTCCAATATATTTTATCATATCTGCTGTTATTTTATCCTCCCCAGGTGCCTTTCCCGATTTCAGTTTATTAATGGCTTCTATTACTTCTTCTTTTATAATTGGCTGAATATTTGTTTCTGTACTATATTCTACTTGTTTGTTTTTCTCTTTCTGTTGCGCTTCGCTATTTGTTTCTGTTAGTTCTTTGAAGTGCTCCCTCCATCTTCTCATTATTAGTTTTTCCTCTGTTATTATGTTTCCATCCTTGTCCTTTATATTTTTCAATTTTATTTGTTTCTTTTGTCGTAGGTTCTTCAACATGCTATAGAACAGTTTCTGATTTTCTGCGTAATTTTCCCTCATCCTGTGACCAAATTCTTCCCATGACTGCCTCTTTGCAAGCTTAACCATTTTATTTACCTCAGTCCTTAACTGCTTGTATATATTATGATCCTCTTCTGATCTTGTTTGTATGTACATCTTCCACTTTCTTTTCTTGTCCTTTACTTTTTGCTGAATATCTGGTGTCCACCATTTGCTTTTCTTTGTGCTTATATTTGCAGTTCTTATTACTCCGCATCCAGCTTTTGCCGAATAGGCGAATATATATTCTTAATAAGTTCACGCATTTTTTTTGTTAAAAAAACTAATTAATTTTGAATTCAATAAAAATGCTAAGAAATTATGCACCGACCCAATAAAATATTTATCATGTTTCTATAATATATTTGTTTTGTGTATTATATTTGTTAGTAGAAGACATTTATGAAATTATATAATACATGAAGTTAAGATTGTCTAATGTTAGGTTTTCGGTAAATATGCGGAAACAAAATTTCTAATAATTAACGAAATTGCGTTACGCCAGGTTCAAATGCGATACCTTTAGAAGTTCGTGGAGGTACTTATGGGAAACACTTGTTAATCGAGAAATATGAAAACAGGTAACAGCTTTTAGAGCTTTTGCTTTCAATTAAAATTTAATCCGCTTACGCGCTAACTAATTTACATAAAAGCATCTCAATTTTGTTTTCTACCGTCACCTAGTCTCAAGTAACATATTACGAATAATTGGTAATTTTTACATTGAATAATAGCAACAAATACCTTTATCTCCAAATATTAATTTATATATTTAGCATATAAAACAAAGCAATAATTGGAATATATTAAATAGGGACCGAACACGAGAGGCCCATGACTCATCGCCCACGGGCGTACGTATTATTGAAAATTTGTGTTTTTAAATAAAGAGTTTTTAAAAAAATTAATACTGGTAGCCGTAACTTTGTGGTAATTCATTTTGAATATAATAAAATAAAATAAAACAATAACTTTGTTATACCACTTTTGTCACATGTAGTAGTGACCGCGGTTTCGACATACAATGTCATTATCAAACTGCAAAAGTTACAGGCCTACATAGATCTTATAAATGACACAAAAATATATGGGGGTGGTTTATGATGTTACTTAAAATTACTACTATATACTTAACTATTATATACAACATTGGAAAAGAGGTGTATATATAAGATACAACTGGTCGTTCAAAACTTCACAACTTGGTAAAAAACATATTAAATTTTGGTATCGGTATGTAGACGACATCCTAGCTTGCTTTAAGGGTACTCATAGACAACTACAAACATTTCTCAACTACATAAGTTCAATCCATTATAATATCAATTTTACAGTAGAAATAGAAGAGAATAACAGTATTAACATCCTGGATTTAAATTATGGACTTCTTTTCTCAGATGTATTGGATAATGTTAGTCATTCTTGTTATTAATGTAATTTCGTTAATGTCCTTTGATTCTTTTAGAAAAGGATCTAACTATCTGGCCCATATAAAATTTAGGGCAGGAAATACATTCAAGTTTGTAAACTCCCGATTTATTGTTTTTATCTGTTTTTTCTTTATTGTTTTTCATAACTGAACCGAAAGAGTTGGTGGTTTTGAAAGTTATGTTATAATTATTTCTCGTTAAGAATTTAAAATTTTTTTGCCTAAGATTACCAATATAAGTAAGAGTTTTATATGTATTATTCATATCACGACTGTCTGTATGGTATACGAATTTAATAGCTTTCTTGTAACTTTGTTTATTTAGAATATTGTACATAATACATGGTTTATATCCATTGTTATAGGCTATTTGTTTAATATAAGTGAAGCTCTTTATTATAATTTTCTATCGATAAGGGAGTATTAATAAGTCTATAAATTAAAGAATTAAACGAAGCCATTTTATGGGAGTATGGATCTGTGGATTTATTGTGAATTACTAAATCAGTATTTGATGGTTTATGGTATATGGAAAAATTATGCTTATTGTTTTTATTTAAAATCGTTAAATCTAGGAAACTGATGGTTTTATGTATGTATTTCTATTTCAACCCTGAACTTAATGTTAGGGTGGAGATTGTTAATATATGATAAGAAAATGTTTAGTTGTCTGTCTGTACCCGTAAAACATGATAACATATCGTCTACGTATCTATGCCAATAAATAAAATGTTTGCAAAGTGAGTGCTCATGAATTTCATTTCTAAACCGTTATTATTAAACCGTTCTTCGACATATAGTATAAATTATTGAAATAAAAATTATTTTGGTCTAAGCATACACGTAATAAATCTAAAATATCTTGTTTATTGATAAAATTTACATTATTTTTTGTTAAAAGTTCTACTAAGATCTTCTACTAATTTCAACACATCTTTAGGTGGAATAGAATTAACACCTAAGGAACTTGGGGAAAAATGTCGTGGAAATCTTCCTCTTTTTGCAAGACAATGCTCCTGATCTCAAACCGTTAATCCTACTACTAAAAAATTCATGAAATTACTTCAGCACCTGCTGCATTCTCCAAATTTAGTATCGCTAAACTATTATTTATTTCCAAAATTAAAAAAATATTTGAAAGGTAATAGATTTGCGATAAATGATCAGTGCTTTGCAGACAAATAATCTTTCTTCTAGAGCTTATAGTTACTTTAACAGAATAATTGAAACATACATGAGTGGCTAAAACTCCACCAGTTTTGTATAATACAAATACAATTTTGTATTATATAAAACTGGTGGGGTTTTACCCACATATGTATATTTCAATTATTCTGTTATATTACACATGGGGTTATTCCGTAAGTATGAGTGAAGACACAAACAAAATACAGTTTCTAGTGTCATGTTTGGAAACACTTCGTTAGTTCTGCATTGGTTATGTAGACGGAGTGAGTACTTCGGCCGTCTGACAATATGCAGCAATGAATGTACTTCTACTCTCGGTCTTAGTCATTTCTGTGTGATAGCGAAGTCGTTCTTTTTTTGTGAATGTGTCTGAAGATATCATTTCTCCAGCAGGGGCTTACTGATGAATCAGTAGACAGATGAAATACATATCTGCGTCTCTGGGGAGGGATATGTTAGGACACGTTCACAAAAAATATTAATACTGAACTTGTATTTGTGTTCTTCACACCAGATCTTTAATAATATTTTATTTATTTTTTTTTTAATTGAATCGGCCGATACTTGCTGGAAATCCACTATATGTAAATGGGATTTAAGTAAAACACTTATACTAATTTCCAGTATATATTACACTTTATTATATATTAATAAATAGATGACATGTTTCGCTACGATGTAGCTTCTTCGGATCTTATATTACTGCTACATATACACTATATTACTACAGTAGTAATATAAGATCCGAAGAAGCTATATCGTAGCGAAACATGTCATCTATTTATTAATATATAATAAAGTGTAATATATACTGGAAATTAGTATAAGTGTTTTACTTAAATCCCATTTATATATAAATAATTTATTTCATTAAAAATATTTTTGTATTATAATTACTTTATAAACATTCTGCTAAATGTGTAAGCCTTAATAGAAATTAAGTTGAATAAATAAAATTTGATATTGACATATTGCGGCGTCTTATATGGCTAAGTAGTAATCAATACCCTCTCGTAAGTGGAATGTTTCAATTTGTAAAATTATAGGAGGAAACATTTAAGGTACCAGCTTATAACCTATAACCAGTTATACAAATAATATTTATACTAAAATCAAGATTCCATTTGTCTTTAAAAATCCATAATTTCATACTATTAATATTGATAGTGTAATTTAATTCAACCTAATTCGCAACACCAACAATAACGAAGATAGCGAGGATTTAGTTGGAATCGCCTTATATATTTTAGATTTTACTTCACTTTGCATGATTAACACCATGAAAGTTTATAATGTACACATCTAGGAAACCCAAACTCTTTAGATGAACTTAACGTAATTTCATATGCTGATTTAATTGCCGCTTCCAAGACATAAATTAACCGCTGACAACATTTGTGGTTGCCATTTATGAACCAGAAACTAGTACGCTATTAGCGGATATATTTACATAGGCGATATAATCTTTGCCCTAAAATACATCCCCTTGTATTACGCTTTTCTCGCACATACTCCCTAAGACTGATTGATTATTCTCAGGAGGAAATGAGCGAATATTGTTAAGAGTTAAAAATTTTATTTTAAATTTTTGCTTGAATTTGGGAATCGCAGATGTTATTATTATTATTTTTCTATTTATATATTAATATATATATATATATATATATTTAGATAGTTTCCTAGCCGTTCATTAAATATATCAATTGATAAATTGTTGGAGTTTCTCGGCTTTTATATGAAATATTTACAAATATAATCAAATTAGTATGTAATTGCAAAGTAAATTTGAATGTAAACATTGCTGTCTACAAATTACAAAGCAAATCATATGAAATTTTTAATTGAAAAACAATTCATAATTAATTTGTAGACAGCAATGTTTACATTCAAATTTATTTCGCAATTACATACTAATTTGATTATATTCGTAAATATTTCATAAAAAAGCCGAAAAACTCCAAGAATTTATCAATTAATATATATATATATATATATATATATGTATATATATATATATATACGGTCATACGGTAGCCCATAGAATATATAAATAAACCGTTCTGTAGCCCGCGAATGCGTTGCCGATCCCATCTGCGGGCTCAACAACGTACCCCACCCTATTTTGATTGGAAACGTTAAAATAGATCCCTAAACGTCTATATCCAAAAAATCGTGAGGGTCTCAAAAAGTGCCCATACTCCAGACATTATATATGAAATAGTTGAATACTTTTGTCATACGGCGGCGCTTCACTGTATATAATTATATACTCCCATATTTGTATGTTTGTTGTGTAGCCCAATACATTGTTTGTCTTTAATGTAGCCCTTTTCTTGGCAACGCTGCGGATCAATTTTATACATGTATTTTACTGCGTTACATTTTACTTTGGTAACAACAACTCTGGAAATATGAAACGATGTGATTTTCGTATTGCATCATTAAAATTAGAATAATTTATTCTATAATATAAGATTAAATATATAGCTTGATTAAAATATAAATTCGCGTAAAAAATTATAAATAATGTTTGAATATTATTAAAAATAAAACTGCTAGGACGGACTTAAGAACAAATTCTTTTTTAATTATAATATTGAGACTAATTATGAACATAATAGAGGTGCGATTATATGAAAATGTATATTTTCAATTATTTGAAAATGTATATTTTCAATTATTTGAAAATGTATATTTTTTATTTTTAATTATTTGTACATCAATACGAATTACGCAAAAAATAGAAAGTATTTTCGTTTTTCATATTTTGTATATAAAGCCAACGTTAACTTTGAACAACTTTTACATGAAAGCTCTTTCAAAATTCGGAACGGAAGCATTACTTTTGATCTTATTGCGAATACGTCACAAATTATGGATTCTATGTAAACATATGAAGAGTACAAGCACGTATTCACTAGTAGCTTTGGAATAATTTGTTAGAATTTTTTTCACAAATTCGATCTGTAGAAGAAGGTCGTTTGATTCGGTAGCAATTACATATTACAATGATTAACTATGTATTATAATACATTTGTGTGTCTGCAATAAATTATTTTATACTTCAGCAATTTTGTGTTCTCATTTTAAACTTACATATAAGCAAACGCCAATTAAGTTGGCGCGAGGAGGGGTAAGTTCGCGCAGGATTAGAAGTAGTGGGGAGATTTGTATTTGGTTTTACATTAAATGTCAGATAATTCTAACCTCTGAGCGTGTATCACTTTATGATCCCCTAGCAAAGACATTATGTTCCGTCAAACGTCAATGACAAATGTATTCTGACAATTACTTGAGTAGTGGGGGTGGACGTTTTTAAAAACGGCTTCCGCGCACCCCCTCCTCGCGCCAACTTAATTGGCGCTTGCTATATATCTATATAGAATTTTGGAAACACATATGCGCATATATTTCAGGTTTTATATGCATATAATTCCGATGTTTAATATTAAATTAATATTAAATATTGAAAATTGCAAAAAAAAATTACAAGAAAAAAGAACATAAATTATGTTATATATTTTTAATTTATAAATCTTTGTAACAATTGTAAATAAAAACTTTGATTATAGTCCATGCTTTATTACTGAATTCATTTGGATGCGTTTTTTTTAAATTTTCAAATTCTTTTTTTGGAGATTTTTTACTTGTTATATGCTGAGAAAAATATTGTTTCATAATGGTTTTCTGTTCTTCTGTCCATTTGTTTCTGTATTTTTTAGGCCCTTCTTTTTTTGGTTGCGAATCTGAAATAAATAATTTTCTAGTTAATGACTTTTTTTATTATTTAGAAAATATTAGGTTTACCTATATTTGTTTCCGTACATGGTACATTATCATATTTATTTAATTCCACATCTGAGTCTTCAGAAGATACATTATCGGAGATTTCTATTTCATCTAACGTTTTGCCTTTATATTCTGATGTCTTGCCTTTATTGATAGCCAGTAATAATTTAGATACCTTTGCCGTCTGGTAGACATCTTGAGGTAACCTACATTATAATTTCAAGTGTATTGAAAATATATATTGTGTGTCTAATGTATTATTATCTAATTCCGTATTATATTATTTTCAGTCAAGTTTGGTATTACAGACAGCATATATTCAGTCAGTTATACCAAATGATAAAACACAAACACTTGTATTAGATTTACACTTTATTTATTTATTATTATAAAGTGTCAATCTAATACAACAGTGTTTGTGTTTTTATCATTTGATATGGATTTACATCAAGTAAAGGCAGAATCGATTCAATCAGTTATACCAAATAATTCATTATTACTGTACACCTTATTTCTACATCAACCATCGGTATTTGAATAACCTAACATGTTTAAATAATGATATGAAGCCAATTATTACCTGTAATAAGATTCATGAGTTTTTTTTGTATGTCCCATAAAATTAGTAAATTGCTCCATTTCGCTATCTGTTATGTTTAGAACCTGTAACACTGTAGCAATTTGTTTTGTTAGCCGAGTTGAAGTAAAGAGCCTCTCATTTTGTACTCCTGATTTGCTCGCCAATTTTTTTAATGTATGATAACCACTCAGCCACCTATTTTCAGTAGAGGGATTTGCGAAAAGATACTCATTACTATTCGGTACACACTGTTCTCTTACTTTTAACATCAGAATAATATATATTTGAATACTTTTAGGAAATAATATAGCGACAGGTTTTGTACCTTTACCTCCTGTGATAACTCTTTTGAAATTCTTAGTTAAAATTTTTTCTGCATCAGAAAGTGAATTCAAGAATTCCTCTTGTTGGGAATTTGTTGATTCTTTGGAATACGTTTTAATTCTCAAGTACTGAATTTCTCCAATTCGTTTCCTGTTTAGTAACAGCGTTAATGCTAGAACGGATTCCGCAAGTCGTCTATAATTTATTTCTAAATCTTTTCCAGCTTGGAGATTATCTGACGCTGCGTTCGCGCTTTTGGAAACATATTCTTGGAATTTCATAACGTCAGTGGTAAGCGGAAAGAGGTTCGGTTTCTCCCATTTTTTTTTTCGTTTAAGTCCTTTAACGCAAGACTGGATATTTCAAAGTTCCAATGATTTTCTACCAAGTTCTTTATACGTTTTATGTCTTTTAATGCTGCTTCTCTATCTTCACATATTATGAATCTGCTTTTTTTAATAATTAATTTCGTAGCAGTATCGCAAATTTGTTTTAATGTTGTTCCCATATGCAAGGCCAGGCTACTTGCCTTAAATGTTTGACTTTGACAGTCGTATCCACTAATAACTTTAGTCGCTGATACAATATTATCGAAAAACTCAGGTTTTAAGATATCCATAAATCTGCGAACCCCTGTTGTTTCTTTCAAAACTAAAAGCATTCTCCCCAGTTCTCGCATTTTATTTGATATAGTGTTTTTTATTTGCACACGCTTATGTCTTCGTAATAAACTTTCAGCGTAACTACAAATAAGTACGTCGTTCATAGCAATATTTGATATTTCGTCGGCTCTCATAATTTTAAAAACTTCTTTTTTTAGACGAAGTGATTTATAAAATTCTTTATTCGTTCCATTACATACACTAAAAATTCTAGATTCAGACAAATGATTTTCTCTTGCATCATGTCTAGTTTCTGATCGTAATCCACATTTTTTTCGATGTCTTCTTAAGTAATCCCGTTTAAAAAATCCTAGACAATATTGACAAACAACATATGTTTCGTTTATTTTTCTTTGCTTTAAATCAGTACCAACTCTCGGTCTTCTTACTGGTCGAATATCTTTAGTTTCGTTGCTATATAAATAGTTGCCTTGGCGCCGTATAGCGTCAAGTAAATTCTTCCTTTTTGGATCTCTGAAAGACATTTGTAATAATTCTCTTACTGCTCCTTCTTCTTTATGGTTTCAGCATTCTTAAGGGAAAACATTTAAATGATACTTATTTTTTCAAACAAAAAGAATGAATAATTTCATGAAATTAGTCAAAAAATAAGTATGTGTATATATCCACAGTCATGTATGTGTACTGAATACTGTATTGATTAGAATTAAACAAATAAAGAAATATTACAAATAATACCTATCATTGCGATATATTTGTACTATATATGTATGTACATATTTACGAATTAATTTGAGTAAATAATTTAGCGTGCGTAATCCAATTCTTTGCTAATACGACCATACCTGTTTCATGTAAAAAATTGTGGATTGTCGTGAATTGTCAGATTCTGAATCCGAACAAACAGAAAAGTTGTCATCTAGAATATTAGTGTTATCTAGTAAAATATTGTCTTTATTCTCAGTAAATATTTCGTAACATTTTCTTCCAACTGTTGAATTCTAAAAGTACAGATAAGTGTGTGTTATGATTGAATTACCTTCACGTTAAAAACAAATAACAGTAATATAACGTTTAACGCCTATTTCCAAAGCCTAAGTAAATTTGAAAAATATTTTGTATGAGCTTTCAGTGAAAAAAGAAAAAATTATATTTAATTTGAATAAAAAGCGAACTAGAACTGGGAAAATATTGTAATTTTTCAAAAGTTATTTTGATACATGATAAATAAAAGGCATTCAAAACTTTATATAAAAAGTATTTGTAGGAATACAAAATTTGCTCTACATATTTACTTTATTAATCTTTCAGCACCGATAAATACTGAACATCGACCTAATATTAGAAACAAACAATAGAAATTATTCAAAATGAATTCACTTTGTCAAATGAGAAAGAAAATATAAAATCCAGAATATGTGCTATGTATATAACTTTTAAACAATAAACAATTGCTTGAATTTTTTTTATTACATTTTTATTATTTATTTTATAGTTGACTCAATATTTAAAAAAAATATGTTAATAGTTTAAAATATGATTTCAGAATTTTTCAAACTACATATATTGCAATATTTTGAATCGTTTCATGTACTATGATTCAAAATTATTGTCAATTAGTAAGTTCTCAAATCCTATTTCCTTACAATTTTTAGGATACCAAGGACGGAACGATTCAAAAACTATTTTGACACAGTTTTAAGGGAAAAATACATTTGATATTTTTTTTTTACTTTGATTTAAATTAAGATGGTACCGAAGAATGATTCTCATATACGTTGAACAAATACAACACTGAAAGACTTCATTCAAGGTCTATATAGTTTTTGTTTACATTTCGGAGATTTATTTTCTTTTCCGTCGACCGTGTATTTATATGCTTTATGAATGTAAACAAAATCATTCATTATCTTAATTCACAAACGTAAAAAGACTGATATATCGAAAAGAAAAAGACGTAATATTACAATTTATTTCATACTAATACACGCGTTCACAAATGCATATATGTATTATTTAATTTCAAATATTATATCCCTTAAGGATAACTGCTACATCCTAAAATTGTATGCAAAGGTATAAATACTTCATTAGTAGGACACCAGCGTATCATAAACTTTTCATTAAGTGATTTAGCTTGCAATTGATATTGTGAATTAGCGATCCAATTTAAGTCGTTTATTGAAGAAACGGAAAGACTAATTCTGTTTGTATCAGAATTTTCTATACTAGAGTTGTTAGTGAGTATTCGTACATAAATAAATTTAAATAATAAAATATCTGTAATTTAATATTCTCTTTCTCGTTTATTTTTATATAGGTATGATATGTAGCATAAAAGTCTGATACGTTTATATGTAGTTTAATAGATATATACATATAATAATTAATAATATACTAACCTTATGCTTTTCTTGTAAATTATCACTTATTTTAGATAATGTATCTTTCTCGTTCTCTGCACCCATAAACGTGAATAGGTATTTAATATTGGTAAGTCTGGTATTACAATCTAAAGTATATACATATGTACCTTCGTACATAAGTAAATATAAATCCGTGTAGAATAATTAATTTTTAGATAGTAAGAATTTAAATAAGTTATTCGCAAAAAAATCAGTTTAAAACAAAATATTTAGGTATTTCTACTTTATAAGATTTTGGAATATATATATACTTTTGTAATACGTACATTTTATTATAATACCAATAATACATATTTACTTACTATTCATTGATATAGCTAGCGACACTAACTTTCTTCCGCGATCACCCATTTTCGATTCAAACATATTTTGCACATTATAACGGTTTTGGAATATGTATATACTTACACTGGGGAAGTACTCGTAACTTACAGTTGCCCATCAAATGTGGCAACAGCGTAGGGCTCAACATCAACCGCGTAATATAAATGTATATACGAATCGGATAAGCGGGCTGCACAACTGAACATTAATAAGTACGTGCGGCTGGACAAAATACTGTTCTTATAAATTCAAATAATTCGCTAAACAGATGTGAAAAACATTACCCCTCTTTGTGTGCGCATAATTTATAACAATTTCTAATATCATAAAAGTATTATATACAGTAAAAAGTACATGCTAAAGGATGGGTGGAACAACGCCCCTTAAATATAGTGGGCTTCACAATGTATGTTTATAAGTATATATATATATATATATATATATATATGTATATATATATATATATATATATATATATATATTGTTACACTTAGCGTATAGAAGTTTAATTCACTTAATTAAATACATATATTTCGTCTTTAAATATATCATTAAATTATATTTAACTAAGACATTTTTTTTCATTTGTACAAACTTTCATTTTCGTTACAAAGAGAAAGTATTTTCTTTTGTTATATATCTTGAACTGACCGACGAGACCCTTCCGTCTACCTGGACCGTCAACCGATAACCGTAATGTAGAATTTAGAATATCGAATTCTTCTGGAACATTCTAATATTTTAAATTGTTTTAATTTAATATTATTTACATATTCTTTTATGTGTTGTGTTTGATATCGTTAGGAAGCTTATGTCACAAGGGTTAATTTAAGAATAATTATGACATTAACAGACGACGTCTTCAGGTCGCGCTTTTAATTAACTATTATTCGAGATATCGACCCCCTCTTCGATAGATCATAAACTAGACCGTTTTCTAGACCCCTTCCTTTTCGATACAAACTACCAGTTCCTGCTTCTCTTTCGAACCTTTCGTGAGGAAACACACATCGTGCTGTTCAAGTGACGATGCTATCACGCCGACCAGGTGTTCTTCCGCTTCTAAGGTAAATTGCATTGTTCTATGCATATTATTCTTTTAAGTGAGTCCATATTAATTTAACTCATTTCTTATTCCCCCGGTAAAACATCGCTCTGCATATACTTGACCAAGGTATATCTTCGAAGACCACGTGGCCACCATCGCCGCAAATCAAAAGGTAAGCTCTGTATTCTTCGATACAGAGGTTATTTTATATACATATTAATTAACCCTTAATTTACTACCCCATTTAACGTTCGTTTCAGAGTATTTTTTGTGTTAATTTTAATCTATTTATCCACCACTCCACGTGTACATATTACTTTGTTTTAATTGCTTTTAAATATACGAGTTTCAATTCCTTATTATGTAAATATAAATACAAAATTTAAGGACGCCGCTGTGTTTTATTTTATGTATTAAGTTGATGTATATTTATTTTAATTAACCAATACCACGCACGTCCTGGACCTTTGAAGGAACTTCACCAGCATCCGTAATTATTTTATTATCTATCAAATAATTTTATTATTATAAATAGCCGAGCCTTGTATTTGTAATAATATATATATATATATATATATATATATATATATATATATGTATAATAACTTCGTGACCTTGGTATGATATGGTAAACCTAATCAGTAGGCGATTAAAGGTCTGTATATTACTTCAAAATATATGTATTTAAAAAACTCTACATGTTTCGGCTGTATACGCCTTTTTCAAGAGAATACAAAATTAGAATGACAGGATATAAATGTCTTGACATTTATATCCTGTCATTCATATTTTGTATTCTCTTGAAAAAAGCGTATACAGCCGAAACATGTAGAGTTTTTTAAATACATATATTTTGATGTAATATACAGACCTTTAATCGCCTACTGATTAGGTTTACCATATATATATATATATATATATATATATATATATATAATAACTTCGTGACCTTGGTATGATATGGTAAACCTAATCAGTAGGCGATTAAAGGTCTGTATATTACTTCAAAATATATGTATTTAAAAAACTTTATATGTTTCGGCTGTATACGCCTTTATCAAGAGAATACAAAATATGAATGACAGGATATAAATGTCAATGACTTGACATTTATATCCTGTCATTCATATTTTGTATTCTCTTGATAAAGACGTATACAGCCGAAACATGTAGAGTTTTTTAAATATATATATTTTGAAGTAATATACAGACCTTTAATCGCCTACTGATTAGGTTTACCATATATATATATATATATATATATATATATATATATATATATATATATATATATGGTAAATTCAATCAGTTGGCGATTAAAGGTCTGGCTTTACTTTAAAGTATATATATTTGGGTTGTTTTAAATATATATACTTTAAAGTAAAGTCAGACCTTTAATCGCCAACTGATTGAATTTACCATATCATACCAAAGTCACGAAAATATTATATATACCGGGTGTTTCAAATTCGACTCTCACCATTGGGATCTCGGTAACGGTAAGAGATACAGGGTGGCTTAAATTAGGGCAATGTTGCGTATCGGCGAGTCCAATAATTTTACGTTTTAAAATTAAAGTTATCTTGGCTACTTCCGGAAATTTGGCGGAAAAACTGAATATTCCGGTTTTCGTTTTTATTTTTGTACGACTTTATTTCAAAAGTTAGCCAAAATCTATAAGTAGATCCTCATTGGAACTTTTTGGGCTTCATCTTTTGGCCAGGTCAAAAATCCCTTACGACGTTTCGTTTTTCTCAAACCATCATCAACTTTATTTTTTCTTATAGGCGCCATATTGGATTTTTGTAGTTATGAATAGCCCGTTTTATTACTTTTTTTAATGATGTATCACAAGTTACGCTTGTATTTGCTCAAATCCAAAATATTGAAGAAAAACTTTTATACCAAAGTAAGCTTTGATTTTTTTCAATCTGTAACATGTAAATGACATTTTGATACATTGTGAATCTCTGTGTAGTTCAAAATGGAGTTTACCAATGAAGAAAAACGAGATATGGTGAAAATTTATTACAAAAACGATAGAAACGGTGTCAAGACATCGGCAATGTATTTGAACATGTATCCCGAAAGACGACAACCTCATCGAACTTTGTTTAAATTATTGGATAGAAATCTCGCTGAGTTTGGTTCGTTTGAAAAAACAAGACAAAAATATGGAGACAGAATGGATGAGGAAACTAAGGACAATTTAGTCAATGGGGTAAAATTGACGTTAAATTATCGTATACTTTTCAATAAAAGTAGATATTTTGCAGATAAATATGAACCCGGGCAAATCCACACGCCAAGATTCCTCCGATGTAAATGCTTCTTCTCATACGAGTGCTTGGAGACACCTAAAAAAAAAGTGGTTTCAAATGCTACAAAATTCACATATCACAAAAATTACATCCAGGTGATTCCGAAAGGCGATTACAATTTTGTGGTTGGGTACAAAGGAGACCCAATTTTCCAGCTTTCCTAGAAAATGTGGTTTGGACAGATGAAAGCACTTTTACGAATTGTGGAATATTCAGTCGGAACAATGAACACATCTGGAGCGTAAACAACCCTAGGCAATTTCGAGAAATTCGGCCGCAAGTTGGATTCAGTCTTAACGTGTGGGCAGGTATTTATAAAGACAAAATGTTGGGTCCTCATTTCTTTAACGGCACTCTGAATGGAGAAACTTATCATCAGTTTTTGGCGACAACTCTCGAAGACTATTTAGATAACTTACCTTTGATCCACTACAACAGCATCTGGTTTCAACACGATGGTGCTCCACCTCACAACTCAAGACTGGTATCTGATTATCTTACCGAAAGGTTTGGTGACAGATGGATCGGGAATAATGGACCAGTAAGATGGCCAGCCAGGTCTCCAGATCTTAGTGTCCTCGACACATTTTTATGGGGTACACTTAAAAATAGAATTTACGGGCGGGGTGAGTACCAAAATATCGAGGAGCTCGGAATCAACATCATTGGGAGTTTGGTAGATTACGGAGACGGGAAATACATCGCGCAGTGCACAACATAGAGAGAAGAGTAGAGTTCTGCTTGGAGAATCACGGAGGACATTTTGAGCATCTGTTGTAATTATTATTTTTATTTAGTCATTATAATTATGGTTAGTTTTTTCAATGTATTTTGAGGTCTCTCCTCTCATCTATCTACTTTTATTGAAAATTATACGATAATTTAACGTTAATTTTACCTCATTGACTAAATTGTCCTTAGTTTCCTCATCCATTCTGTCTCCATATTTTTACATGTTCAAATATGTACATTGCCGATGTCTCCATTTTTAACGACACAGAGATACACAATGTATCAAAATGTCATTTACATGTGACAAATTGAAAAAAATCAAAGCTTACTTTGGTATAAAAGTTTTTCTTCAATATCTTGGATTTGGGGAAATACAAGCGTAACTTGTGATACATCATTAAAAAAGTAATAAAACTGGCTATTCATAACTGCAAAAATCCAATATGGCGCCTATAAGAAAAAATAAAGTTGATGATGGTTTGAGAAAAACGAAACGTCGTAAGGGATTTTTGACCTGACCAAAAGATGAAGCCCAAAAAGTTCCAATGAGGACGTATTTATATATTTTGGCTAACTTTTGAAATAAAGTCGTACAAAAATAAAAACGAAAACCGGAATATTCAGTTTTTCCGCCATATTTCCGGAAGTAGCAAAGATAACTTTAAATTTTAAACGTAACATTATTGGACTCGCCGATACGCAAATTTGCCCTAATTTAAGCCACCATGTATCTCTTACCGTTACCGAGATCCCAATGGTGAGAGTCGAATTTGAAACACCCGGTATATATATATATATACATATATATATATATATATATATATATAAATATATATATATACGTATATATGGGAGATTCAATTAGTTGGTGATTTAAGGCCTGGTTTTACTTCAAAATTTATACATTTAAAACAATCTTACATGTTTCGGCATATGCCTTTTTCAAAGAAATTTGAAATATAAATGACAGTATAATAATGTCAATTAATTGCATCTACCATAACATACTAAGGTCAAGAAATAATTATATTTATATATATATACCTTCCGTAGGTTTTTTTTCGCTTAATAGGTCTAATAAAACAATTGATGTTTCAAAATTACAGGTGTGTTTATTTATCATTACCGAACATGTGTCTGAAATCTTTTTCCATTTTCAATGGTACAATTCCACTAAAACAGAATTACTTTTTTATTAGAATTGATTAATAGATATTACTGTACTAAAGATGTCACTTCACAACTGTACTGAGGGAATCGTTAGATCGAAACACATGTGTTGTTTGTTGATGTGACTAGTAGTTAAATACGTTGTGTATGTCCACGTGTTAAGTTATGTTATTTTTTTTGTTTCACTTTAATTATTTATTAGTTATTACAACAACGTATTTAAGATACAAATAATAATAAATAATTGATTTCCATGAGATAAAATTGAAGATTGTTATTGTAGATGTTGTAATTCATAAAAGTCAGTCAAAAACATTGGATTTGATAATTGAAGATATCATGTTTAAGAACTGCTTTAATTAGTTTTCTAATAAAATAGAACCAACCGATGTATAAATCATATTGCTTATGCAATGAGATTCAATAGATTGCTGAAGTTTATTTTATTGTAGTTAACATGAGTGGAAAAAAAAGAAGTTTGATTTCGCTGCCTTGCCGAAGTGGTAATATTTATTACAATCCATCTGTATATTCAGTGTTTCATTGCAGTACCAGCGCACATCATAGCAGATCAATGATGACCTTCCACTTTGAGGTAATGCATTTCCATGATAAACATTGTTGAACACAAACCAACACAGGCGATAAATTCCACTCAAATTATCACAAAAAGATTATACGATGTTTGCAAATACCTACTATAATTACGAAATGCGCCGTATCAAGTAATGGGACAACATAAACTGATACCAGCTTTTAGTGTTATAATTCGTGTCACAAAATCGACATAAAACACTACAGGATGTGAGCTGGCATTGTATTTTATAAAAACACATTATTGTTAGAAATTGTTGTTTAGAAATTATATCAAAGTAATTTGAAACATGTTGTAAAACGCTATCGGTTGTGTCCCATGTAAAATGAAGGCACGTTAATACAGTTTCTGTAAGTTGCGGATGTAACCACCAGATGGAAACATTTGGCTTGGTAAGAGCGTTATTAAGGTGACAGTATCATTCTAAAATTATGAACAAGTTAAAGTACAGAATTTTCCTTGTTGTTATGTATTACAGTGGTTATTGACGTATAATGACGTAAATCGAATATACGAACTCTTGTATATTAACTGTCAAAACTACGATTAGATTACTATGACTTCGACTTCAATAATTTGACACTACTGAATTGCCAAATTTGTTAGTTATCATCATGGTTCGTTTCGGCAATATTTCGGCGAAGTTAATTGGTGAAATAGTCGAAAATAGTAAACCAATCAATACGGTAAAAACGGAAGCATATGTTTTGCGACAGTTTCAAAAATTTTGCGATGTGCGTAAATAACAATTAATTCGAAACACGTATAATGAAGAACTTTGTCAAATTTTTAAAGATTTGGCAATCAACATGCGAAAAGCCAATGGCAGTGAATGCAAGGAAGGTGTTGTGAAAACTATTTGGAAACTTTCTGCCAAACTGGTGCAGCAGAAATATTACAAAGAGTTTAATCGAGCCATCAATCCTAAAGACATTGATTTTCGCATTGCAGTACACGTGAAAAATGCTAAACATAGAGAACTTCAGGCTATTCCATCAAAAAAGAAAGATTAGCGCTGTGGTACTTAATATTGAAGATATTAAAAAAATACTTGATACATTAGATGAAAACACACCCTCCGGATTGCAGCGTAAATTTGTTCATATCGCAGCTGTAGAGATAGCTTGCCGTGGTGGTGAAGCTGTGCTATGTTTCCTAAACTTTTTTAAAGATGAAATAGAGACGGTAATAAAACACTTGTTCGCCATTTATGTTTAGTTTTATTTAGAAATGCAAAACAAATACGTCGCAATATATTAATACCAAAAATATTTAATGTAAGTAGATTTACTATATCATCTTTTACGTTTTTTGACATTTAAACAAATTTTATCGCTGAAAAAGATACTATGTACAGTACCGAAACGTCAAATTAAATATTGTTTTAATTACCCGGCCTCTCCCCCCCAGAAAAAACATTATTTTTATCTCGTATTATAATTACTGCCAAGAAAATAAGAAATTTCTTTCTAATATAAATATATAACAAGTGTTCATTTGAAAAGTCAATCTAGTAACATGTGATTTACTGAGAACATTTTGAAGTATGTCGTAAATTAAAATTTACTACTTAACCTACGAAGTCGTATATTTTGACAGTTTCATACATACAAATAAATAACAAATAATAGGTATTTATAACAAAAGTTGAAAATATTGTAATATATTATTTTGGAATCAATAATTGAATGGTGTCCTTGGTATTTCTAGTAATTTTAACTTCTACATTGTAAATTTATAAAAACAAGAAAAAATGCGCTTTAATGGATTTTCGATTTTATTTAAAAAATTACTTCATGCTATAAAGTATATTCATAAATATGCTAATTCATTTTGTTTCTCATTTATATAGCCTTCTTCTGTTTTTTCAAAACTTAAATAAATTTTAATTGCAAAATGAATTCATCAAAAGTTTTATAATATATTAAAGAAAGCCTTCTCAATTTTCTATACAAGTATAATTATAGCATTTTCTTTTCAAGTCATTTATTTATTCATTAAAAATCTGTTTCAATAATAATTCAAATTATAATAAAAAGCTAAAGACCAAGTTTCAGTGTCAACTTTGGGCTTTAACAAACCTCACCAACTTATTAAGCATAATCATTAGAGATCGGACACAAGAGGCCGAAATTACGATGGACCATATAAATAGTCTATAACATCTCTAAGTACAACACGCAGTTATTGAGTAGCACTATTCATTCGATTAACAGCACATCTATTTTTTGTTGTTGAATTGTGACCCAATTACTTCAATATTACAGTTAGATTTCTTTCTTCATGGGCGTAGATACAAGCGTGAGGAGTTTCTATAATTTATTTTATTTATTAGTTTATATATCGTCTAGTAAATAAAGTTCGTTTCTTTTTTTTGATTGTTTTAACTGTTAATTATGTACTTTATAATTTTTGTAATAACAGGTGTTCATTTGAAAAGTCAATCTAGTAGCATGTGATTTACTGAGAACATTTTGAAGTATGTCGTAAATTAAAATTTACTACTTAACCTACGAAGTCGTATATTTGACAGTTTCATACATACAAATAAATAACAAATAATATGTATTTATTGAAAACTATAACAAATGTTGAAAATGTTGTCCTTCAAGATCAATGCACCTTAAAATCCTCCGTTCAAGATTTCTGATGATATTCTGCAACATTACTGGATTGTTATTAATTTCCATGCATTTCTGTTCGATTCTCTGTAGCATATCATTCAAATTCAATATAGGTGTTCGAAATATGTTATTTTTTAGATAAGGCCACAAAAAGAAGTCGCAAGGTGTTAAATCGCATGAACGTGCAGGCCAGGCAATTTCGGTACTTCGACTAATTATACGCTCATCAAAAAATTCTCTTAAATAATCCAAAGATTCTGCAGTACAGTGACACGGTCCTCCGTCTTGTTGGAAATATGCATTTTGAAGTTCATCATCATGCAACTGATTGACAAATGGTTGTAAAATTTCCGTACGGTACCTTGGAGCATTTAACGTTCCCTGAAAAAATATTGGTCCAATGATTCGCCTTTGGCTTATCGCTGCCCAAACACCAATTTTCTCTGGATGTAGCGATTCTTCATTAAACACATGTGGATTTTCACTACTCCAAATTCTTGTATTTTGTGAATTTAGGTATCCCGTTTTATAAAACCATGGTTCATCAGTAAAGATGACTCTTTGCGAAAGTTCTCCATTATTGTTCATATTTACAAACCAATTACAAAACTGTAGTCTACGTGGGTAATCAATTTCTAACAATTCTTGTACTTCTGTGACATGGTATGGATAAAGTTGCATATCTTTTTTTAATAACTTGTGAGTTGTACCAACAGAAAGGTTTATTTGTTGACTCAAATGTCGGACATATTGCAGTGGAATTTGCTTTGAAATTGCTTATTAATTTTTATTCACACTACAGCTTATATTGCCGACTATTCAGTCTAGTAGAATCCACGAACTCCCATCTCATGAATCGTTCCTCGCGGATCGGGTCCAAGTTTTAATTTGAAAATAAAACAATAAACATAAATAAAAGATCTTATTTGTTAATTTCGCAGTTTATTTAAAAAAAAAAGTCAAAAAAAATCCCTCTACAGAGTGTATAGGGTGCTAAAGCATCATCAAACAGTAGCAATGGGGAAACACTCTTTGTGAATAATGACTCGCACACAGAGAAAAACCCCTTGTGACACTCGATCAAACATAAAACTAATAAATACTAGTGAAATTTGTCAAGTTTGACCTCTACTTTTAACCCCTACAAACAAATGTCAAAAACAACCAAGTTTTCGAAACCCGCGAAAATTGAAATTTTTGTCGTGCGCAAAAATAACACAACAAGGTCAATCCACACTAAAGAAAACTCCAACCTTGAATTCAAAATGTTCTCGAATATTAATTTAAAAAAAAAACTTCCCTTACAAAAAACATGACAAGTTTCTCTAATACCCATATACTACTTTCAAATATAAATTATTACAAAAATACATAAAATTATAATAATGAAAATAATCGTGATATCAAATATATAAACAAAATATTTGATCAAACTTACATAGATCTATGCACCATTTATAAAATGCGTGAGAGATATCTTATTCATAAGAACATTTTATAAACATCAAAACACTCGCAAAAATCGAATTAATATTTACATGCACTTCACACAAATGCATAAACAATATTCAACCCGATTTTATAAAACAAAGAATAAAATTGAGTACTTTATTCTTTAATAATCCGATCACTTCAACCGTCAAGATATCTCTAACAAAAATGAAATCTTTAACATCCGCCTGGATATCCCTACCCACTATAAAATCAAAAATATATACAGACAACACATTTTAATAAATACAATATCCGGAAAAGCGGCCAGTTCAATCCTCTGGTCAACCTAAATATACGAGGGTTAATCATTATTTCAAACATTATAAAAATTTTCACTTATAAAATAAAATATATATATAACGATCCCCGTCTGAAATAAATAAACATACAATTGAAATAGATAATTTTTTATAAATGTACTACATAACAGAGTTCAATATTGTTCAATCATTTTTCCTTTCTTGTCCAAGGAAAATCTATAGCATGATTCCCCGAATTTATCCGAGAACAAAGTCAGAACATCCCTGAGCTTTTTTCAAGGATAAACTTCAGCACAGCACTCGAGACAGTAACGCACCCTGTCTTTGTTCCCCGCACTAACTTTTTGCATTAATGTTGAACAGGATCCTCGTCGTTCTGATGCTGTAGTGTGATAAACGGATTCAATGCACTGATGTGATATCGTCCTTTTTTCTTACGTCCATCCATCGAGTACAGCTCATACGTCACATTATTGAAGCATCTCGAAATCCGATAAGGTCCTGTATAAGGCATATCAAGCTTCTGACATTTGCCTTGATCTCTTCTACCCAAACGATAACTTTTTACTATTACCACATCACCAATATCAAATCTTGTTCTCGTCGTAATCTGCTCATTTTGTTTATTTAGGTATTTCTGTGCATTTATTGTAATTCTTTGAGCAACTTGGTTTTTTAATTGTACCAGGTTGTCAACCCTTTCATTTTGTGTATTCCAGGGTCTGGCAGGTTTCGTCCCATACATCACAGTCGCAGGACATTCCAGTGTGACAGTATTGGGTGTGTTGTTGATGTTATCTTCGACATCCTGGACATGAGCGACCCATCCTGCATGATTTTCATAGGTTTTGATCCTTAGAAACTTTATTATTTCCTGAATGTATCTCTCACATGGATTCCCGCATGGATGACGTATGGAAGAGAAAGAAATTTCAATATTACGATCATGTAAAGCAGTCTTATATCTATCATTATTAAAATACGAAGCATTATCAGCCAATATTCTATTCATTTTCCCTTGACGCATAATCCATGAATCAATACACTGTATAGAGGTATCTGTATTATATTGCGAAGTGGGAAATAATTTAACGAACTTTGAAAATACATCAACCATTACTAAAATATTTTTATATTCAAATTCTCCTGGAATAATTTTAATTTTTCATGAGTAATTATGCTCTTTACCTCATACTGACAGGTTCTATTCTTATGTTTGCCCAAACGACAAGTAATGCAATTTCTGACCACATCTTTAGCGATTATTCGATCTTTCTTAGCATAAAACGCCTCTCTAAACACTAACCATACTTTATATCCCCCTATATGTCCCAAACTTTCATGAATTTGCAACATCGTTTGCCTTGCATACACATCATTTACAGCAATATAACTCATTTCCCTAATCACTTTCATAATCTACCCCTCTTTCATAATAAAATTTTTATAATTATCTTTAGTATTTAATTGTTCCCTTATTATATTAAATCTTTCATCTCGCTGGATCTGAAGGATCATCTCAAATTCATAATTCCCCGTAGCATAGTGTCTATTATATTCATTCAACTCTACATAATGAAATTTACTTTTACTGTTGTACATTCGTGACAACGCATCGGCAGAAACATTTAGAACGCCTTTAATATGCTTTATTTCAAAAGTATACTCTGACAACAATAGTGACCATCGATACACTCTATTATTTTTAAAACGTGTATTCAAAAGTGATGTCAAGGCAGCATGATCTGTCTCTACAACAAAGTTTTTTCCCAATAAATAATATCTGAGCTTTTGAATCGCGTGTACCACAGCCAACATTTCCTTTTCACTAATGGTATATTTAACCTCATAGCTTTTCAAAATACGAGAGATAAAACATATCGGTTGTTCTATCCCTTCGTCATTTATTTGAATTAAAACTCCGCTTATAGCGACATCACTAGCATCCACTCTCAAAATAAACTGTTTATTAAAATCTGGTAGTATTAATATTAATTGATTATAAAACTCTTTCTTTAACTCCTCAAATGCATTCATTCTTAATTCTGTCCATTTAAACTTTTCATTCTTTTTAAGCATTTCATACAGAGGAACACTAATACGTGCCAGGTATGGTACAAAACATTTATAATAGTTAACCATGCCTAAAAATCCTCTCAACATTCTTATATTCTTAGGTAGAGGATACTTCTTTATGAGTTCCAATCTACTCTCATCTACACTTATATATTTAGTACTTATATTATATCCCAAAAATTTAATTTCTTTCTTATAAAATTCACATTTACTCAAATTTACCTTTAACCCTTCTCTGGCTAACACTTCCATGATCTTCTCTAAATGTTGTGAGTGTTCCTGCTCATCCCTGCTGTATATTAAAATGTCGTCCACATAGTGAACCACAAACTCTTCATAAGGTTCTAAAATTTGTTGCATTGCTCTAATTAAAGCTGCTGCCGAACTGCTCAACCCATATGGTACAGTCCTAAATTGATATACTCGTCCATCTACCATAAATCCACAATATTTTCTGGACTCCTTTTCTAATGGAACCAACCAAAAAGCACTTTTTAAGTCCAATTTACTATATATTCTTGCATTGTAACATTTCGCCAATAATGGTTCTATCGTAATAGGCGTCTCAAACTGAGGCTTTGTTCTCTCATTCAGTCGACGTGCATCTAGACATAATCGAATATCTCCTGTTTTCTTTTTTTACGACTACTAATGGATTAACATAACGCGTTTTACCAGTTTCAATAACACCATCTCTCAGCATCCTTTTGATTTCATCATTTACTTGTGATTGAATATTTTTAGGAATGGGATAATTTTTCACCTTAAATGGTCTCGTCTCATCTACCTCTAAGGAATGTTGGTAATTTCTGGCGATACTAGGAAATTTATTTACTAAATCTATATTCTTTTTAATTAAATTTTTTACTTCTACTTCCTTATCCTCTATGCAGTCCAATTTCATCAAATCTATATCTTCAGGGAACTCCACTTCTCCATTTTCTTCCTTACCCATATCTTCCATCATCATTACCTCCTTTTCTTTGAAATCCTCTTCTTCTATATTATTAATAATTTTTTCACCATCCTCTTCACACTCCTTAATCCATTCGACTTTCGTATTATTAATTATTATATCCCTTTTTTGTATATCTATTATCGCATTAATCTTATCTAATAAATCTACTCCTAGTATTCCATCCCTTCCCAATTCTTTTAATACTATAAATTCTCCCATGAACTTATTATTATCTATCATAAATTCAACAATAAAAACTTTATTCACTACTGTTAAAATTTTCTTTGTAGCTGTCACTATTGTAATTTTACTTGTGGGCATATATTTCCCCACATTACTTTTAATCAAACATTCAATCACATTCTCATCTAAAAATGACGTTTCACTTCCTGAATCAATTAAACAACTTAACTCTTTATCATTTATTTTTATTTTTATATGAGGTAAAACCGTATTTATTGCGTATTTCGACTGTTCATACAATGCATTACATTCATTCTTTTTGGTTGGTCTTTTTAAAAATCCTTACTACATGCTAATTCTACTTTACCCTGTTTATCATTTGTTTCTAAATTAAAATTACATCGACTATCTTTAGGACGTGTCCCTGTATAATTTTTAACTTCTGCTAAATTTTCCTTTCTTATATCTTTACTATGATTATCATCTATTCTACCTGGTGAAGCCATTCGATTATTTCTATTGCCATAGTTATTTACTCGCTGAGGACTTGAATATTTATTATTATTATTATTTTCTATTCTAGCATATGATGATCTATTAACATTTCGATCTATATAATTACTCTGATATCTTTTACCATATTCCATATCGTCTAATCTTTTCAAAAGTTCAATAAATTGTTGCATGTCACTTATATTTTGAATGGCTACTGCCTGACTAATTTGTGCATCAAAGTGAGTACTTAATTGGCATATTAGATCTCTATCAGTGATTTTTGGTTGCAAATATTTCAAAATTGAGTGTCTCCTCATAACATACGACGCTCGTGACTCATTACTATTATTATTATATCTACCAACAATAAATCATTTCTTACCCTCGTTTGTCTTGTTGTTCCCCAGAATTGACTGGTAAATCTGACCTCGAACTCCTCCATTGTCTTCACCTCATCCGAGATCATGTCCCACCAGGTCATCGCATCGTCCTTGAAACAGTTCCCTATTTTCTGGAGCTTCTTTTGGTCCCCTGGCACATCCTCTAGACTTTCCTTTAATTTTTTTAGAAAACCCATGGGATTTGTATTTGCCATACCATAAAATTTCGGCAATGGTTCATTTTGTACTGGTACAGGGATGAACACAGGCACACTCTCTTCACTTTTCTCTTTTCTCACTTGTTCAATTTGTTTCTGCATATACGTTAGTTTCTGTTCCTGCCATTCTCTTTTTTCCTTTTCTTCTAAAAATTGATCTACGCTAACAGTGTTTTGTGGTATGTTAGGTTCATTTATTAACGGAAATGATTCATCTATTATTTCTTTATCTGTCTGTTTACTGCTATTTATTGGTACCATTTGATCTACTATCTCTTCCAACTTTCTCTCTATCTCCTCTTGTCGTTGTTTTATTTCCATTTGTTGTTGTTTCATTTCCATTTGTTGTTGTTTTATTTCATTGTGATTTTGTTGTATCATCTGTTCCATCTCCTTATGTTTTTGTTGCATCATTCGTTCCATTTGTTGTTTCATTTCCATTTGTTGTTGTTTTATTTCATTATGATTTTGTTGTATCATATTCATTATCATTTGTGTCATTGTTTGCATCATGTCCATTATCCCTCTACTGTTACCTCCTTCCTGTCCTGCTTCATGTATGGGATTTAGATTGAGGTTACTTATACCTGCACTCGCACCTTCTAATGACTCTTGACTGCCAATTAGTGGTGGCTGTCTCCATTCATTTACATTCGAAATACCATCCATTTTGCTTGTTATAGTTTACTATTTCTTCAATATAACTTTTTTAATTTAGTTATATTCACGTGACACTTTATACTCTCCAAATTTATAAATTATCTTGTATTTCCAAATTATTTGCTTATATTCATTCGCCGACACGCTGGGCTGCCAAAATTGTGCAGTCCAATTATTAAATTATTTATTCTCGCACCACGTTGGGTTAGCCATAATTGTGCAGTGGAATTTGCTTTGAAATTGCTTATTAATTTTTATTCACACTACAGCTTATATTGCCGACTATTCAGTCTAGTAGAATCCACGAACTCCCATCTCATGAATCGTTCCTCGCGGATCGGGTTCAAGTTTTAATTTGAAAATAAAACAATAAACATAAATAAAAGATCTTATTTGTTAATTTCGCAGTTTATTTAAAAAAAAAAGTCAAAAAAAATCCCTCTACAGAGTGTATAGGGTGCTAAAGCATCATCAAACAGTAGCAATGGGGAAACACTCTTTGTGAATAATGACTCGCACACAGAGAAAAACCCCTTGTGACACTCGATCAAACATAAAACTAATAAATACTAGTGAAATTTGTCAAGTTTGACCTCTACTTTTAACCCCTACAAACAAATGTCAAAAACAACCAAGTTTTCGAAACCCGCGAAAATTGAAATTTTTGTCGTGCGCAAAAATAACACAACAAGGTCAATCCACACTAAAGAAAACTCCAACCTTGAATTCAAAATGTTCTCGAATATTAATTTTTAAAAAAAAACTTCCCTTACAAAAAACATGACAAGTTTCTCTAATACCCATATACTACTTTCAAATATAAATTATTACAAAAATACATAAAATTATAATAATGAAAATAATCGTGATATCAAATATATAAACAAAATATTTGATCAAACTTACATAGATCTATGCACCATTTATAAAATGCGTGAGAGATATCTTATTCATAAGAACATTTTATAAACATCAAAACACTCGCAAAAATCGAATTAATATTTACATGCACTTCACACAAATGCATAAACAATATTCAACCCGATTTTATAAAACAAAGAATAAAATTGAGTACTTTATTCTTTAATAATCCGATCACTTCAACCGTCAAGATATCTCTAACAAAAATGAAATCTTTAACATCCGCCTGGATATCCCTACCCACTATAAAATCAAAAATATATACAGACAACACATTTTAATAAATACAATATCCGGAAAAGCGGCCAGTTCAATCCTCTGGTCAACCTAAATATACGAGGGTTAATCATTATTTCAAACATTATAAAAATTTTCACTTATAAAATAAAATATATATATAACGATCCCCGTCTGAAATAAATAAACATACAATTGAAATAGATAATTTTTTATAAATGTACTACATAACAGAGTTCAATATTGTTCAATCATTTTTCCTTTCTTGTCCAAGGAAAATCTATAGCAATATGTTTGTGGTTCATTTTTCATTATTTCTTCAACACGATTCACAACTTGAAGTGTACGTTTCTTAACTGCTCCGCTGCCTGATTTTCATAAGAGACTACCAGTTTCAGAAAAAAGTTTTAAAGTTCTATCCAAAGTATCCTTAAATTGTATATAATCTATTACAAAATGTCGAAACTCAACTTGAAATTCTACCATGCAATCTTGAACTGAATAAACCCAAAAACCATCAATTTTATTACCACTTCGAAAATAAGCCTGGACTAAAAAAAATTTATGTTCTAAAGTGAAAGCCATTTTAAAACTGAGAAGCAATTTATTTAATCCAGAATCGACGCACGATTATTTTATGCACTAACTGATATTTGTGATTGACATTATCAAATGTCATTTGGATTTACGTTTACGGAACAACAAACACATACTAATATATTTACGTCTTATTCTATCGAAATTTCAAGTAACTTAGATTTACTTTTCAAATGAACACTTGTTATACAAGTTATGGGTGCCGAGTCATTAAGTTTCATTCATTATCTTCCAGACGCTGATTTTGTTGTTTCATTTATTTAGCCGGATACACGTGGAGTAAGATAAGATAATATTTAATATACCGGTATGGTAAGGGGTCATCTTAAATGCGGCTTTCCATGTATAACAGGAGAATTCTAGGAGCACGTTGCCATATCGTACAGCTCATGCTACAAGAATTATGCGCCTGCGTCATTTGCGTTCACAACGCTCCGCTCGGCATTTAACAGTACGTTCTCGCGGAAAAAACATCATTTAAAATAAAACATATCAATTTACTAACATACTTGGAATTTCAATATAAAAATTGAATAAATTACATTAAATAAATAAATAAAATTAAATTAAAACTTCTTTTCCAACTAAATAAACTTCTTACAACAATCAATACAATACGTAAAAAACAATTTTCTCAAATAGAATACTAAAACGCAAACAAAAAGCATTCTTATAATGTAAATAAAAAGATGGTTCTAAAAGTAAAATAAAACAAAAAGATTCTTCTAGGAAAACTTAATAAAAAAAATTCTTTAAGGAAAAATTTAAATTTAAATAAGTGTTGGAATAAATCGCCTCTCTGTTCTTGACAAAACAAAAGCCTGTGATATAGCGTGATAGGACGCTATATTACAGTGATAGGACGAACGCGAGACGATATAATTGACAGCAGCGAAGACACACTCACAATACGTGCTAGATTAGTACTGCCGCACTACTCGCACTAGTCATACTTGTAGTTTGTATATCGAAAGACTGTATGCGTGGTGGGGGCTTGGTTTCTAATCGTTGCTACATACGAGGCGATACTGGCAACTGCGCCGTGTTTTTATACATAAGTTTACGTCCCGATTATAAGTGTTGTCTTTCCGTACCGGTATAAGATGGGCAATGCTGTTTTAATTAAAACTCAATTGTTCTAAACTCAATATTTCGTCAATATATTTTTGACTTCATCAGGAGTAGCTATAGAATTGTAAAATACACTTTAGTCTTATACTAATACTTTACTTCTGATGAAGTCAAAAATATATTGACGAAATCTTGAGTTTAGAACACTTGAGTTTTAAAACAGACCGATAACCCAAATACTAGTGAATTTATATTAGTACGGTCAAAAAAATTTCTAGAATTAGTTACGAAATGGGTTTTTTTCAAGACATATCCAATACCTACAGCGTTGAAGTTGCAAGAAATTTTAAAAGATGGTCACCACTAAACATTAAGCTGGCGAACAAATCGTGAATATATTAGTGTAAGAGTAAAGTATATTTTGCAATTTTATAGCTACTAATGATGAAGTCAAAAATATTGTGACGAAATATTGAGTATAAAACAATTGAAAATTTAAAAAAAGGTATCTATCCCCTTACCACAATTATTAGTCGTATCCTAAATACGTATTTCGACAACTAAGTTGTCATCATCAGTAGGTAAAAACTACTAATTAAAAGTCGCACATGGGGCACAGTTAAACAAGAGAAACGCTTCCGCACAACTATTATACACTGCAACCCTGTATAGACTAAATTTAACAAGTCAATCTAAAACTACGAGATAAACGCGTACCTACTTTAGGAAAGGTCTAAACATATGTTAAATTGTCGGACAAAGGAACGGCAGACATCCTCTCTAAGGGGGGCGGCACTTCGATTTTTAAAAACTACGATGACCCACTATTAAACTTAGATAAACCACCTTTTATTTTCACAAACCAATAGTATATTTAAACGTATTATCTCGAGTACATGTATAGTAAAAATATCTATTTTGGGTAGGGGTGTAAAAATATTTCCAATTACAAATGGTTAAAAAAATGCTAAAATCGGAAAGTGTGGTCGTTTATTGTAAAAACTGTACTCTATTGAAAATTCTAAGAAGGACAAAATTTTGAAGGAACCGTTACATATGAAAAAACAAGACATCTGACTGTGTTGACTTATATTAAATGACAATCAAGTAACGTGAAAAGGTACTATGAATTATTAGATATTGTTGGTATATAATTTAAAAGTTAATTATAAATAGGTGACATGTCATTGTTAAGGAGGTAATTTTTGTGTTTTTTCATATGTATGACTTCTCACATGTCTAAAATTTCTGCTGTTACCCACCCACCCTTTTATGTTAATAAAAATGTGAATAAGCAGCTGAACGGTATAGGTGATTTATCGCTATTCAGCGATAAATCAACACAGTCAACACAGTCAGATGTCTTGTTTTTCATATGTAACGGTTCCTACAAAATTTTGTCCTTCTTAGAATTTTCAATAGAGTACAGTTTTTACAATATACGACCACACTTTCCGATTTTAGCATTTTTTTTAACCATTTGTAATTGGAAATATTTTTACACCCCTACCCAAAATAGATATTTTTACTATACATGTACTCGAGATAATACGTTTAAATATACTATTGGTTTGTGAAAATAAAAGGTGGTTTATCTAAGTTTAATAGTGGGTCATCGTAGTTTTTAAAAATCGAAGTGCCGCCCCCCTTAGAGAGGATGTCTGCCGTTCCTTTGTCCGACAATTTAACATATGTTTAGACCGTTCCTAAAGTAGGTACGCGTTTATCTCGTAGTTTTAGATTGACTTGTTAAATTTAGTCTATACAGGGTTGCAGTGTATAATAGTTGTGCGGAAGCGTTTCTCTTGTTTAACTGTGCCCCATGTGCGACTTTTAATTAGTAGTTTTTACCTACTGATGATGACAACTTAGTTGTCGAAATACGTATTTAGGATACGACTAATAATTGTGGTAAGGGGTTATATACTTTTTTTTTAAATTTTTATTTAACCACAGTCTCCATTGAAAGAATTTTTTATAAAACAATTGAGTTTTCATTAAAACAGACCGATAACCCAAATATTAGTGAATTTATATTAGTACGGTCAAGAAATTTTCTAGAATTAGTTACCAAATGGGTTTTTCTTCAAGACATATCCAATACCTATAGCGTTGAAGCTGCAAGAAATTTGTAAAGGTCATCACTAAATATCAAACTGGCAAACAAATCGTGAATATATTAATGTAAGAATAAAGTGTATTTTGCAATTTTATAGCTACTCCTGATGAAGTCAAAAATATTTTGACGAAATATCGAGTTTAAAACAATTGAGTTTTAATTAAAACAGACCGTTAACCCAAATAGTAGTGAATTTATATTAGTACGGTCAAGAAACTTTCTATAATTAGTTACGAAATGAGTTTTTTTTCAAGAGATATTTAATAGTTATAGCGTTGAAGTTGGAAGAAGTTGGTAATGATGGTCACCACTAAACATCAAGCTGGCGAACAAATCGTGAATATATTAGTGTAAGAGTAAAGTGTATTTTGCAATTTTACAGCTACTCCTGATGCAGTCAAAAATATATTGACGAATTATTGAGTTTTAATTAAAACGGACCGATAACCAGACTAGTAGTGAATTTATATTAGTATGGTCAAGAAATTTTCTAGAATCATACATATACATATATTTTCCAAGACGAATACAAAATTTGGTTCATGTCTTCATGTCTCCTTTGTTTTTTCCATCATGATTTTTATAGGAGTGGTAACAATATTATAACTTTCGAGTTTTGTCTAACTCGAATAAATAACTTGCAGCAATTATTTAGCAAAATGATAGAAATTTACATCTATAATATTTTCTGCTTTTTAGTATTTCATACTTCATCGCACAGGACCGTAATAAATTCAATCGCTGAAAGACCCTCGCCTATTTACATTTCCATATAAATATAAAAGGTCGCCATAATAGACATTGAAAGCACATAAAATAGTAACCTGTTTAACCTTACGTCTCAATATCCTACTATTACCTCAGAACTCTGCCTCTAAATACACATTTATCACATATACGAGTCAGAAATGCCAAAATGCCTTCGATATCTAACTCTGTACAAAAAAATCGAATCGATTTCACTAAATTAATAATAATATAACCTAAAGATCAGAAAAATATCCATTTTGGCGTACTAAAGTACATAAAAATGGACATTTTATGTATAAAAATACATAAAAATGGAGTTTAATATTACGAATTTACTCAATCCGATTAGATTTATTAAAAGGTTTTTAAGGAATTGCTTTATTATAATTTCTGAGACATTTCTTGCAACTTTCATTGGAAATTTATTCAAAATTTCAATTAGGGTACTACGCTAGAGCAACCCTTGCCTATACATCATTTTCACTTTCACTACAAATTGTTTTATATACCGCAAATATCCCTTAATTTCGATAATACGGAGGTGGATGGATATATAAGGTCTCCAATAACGCCATTGTGTAAGTAGTGGGGATAGAAACAAGTTCTACTTGCAAATATTAATTTCCAGTATCTCGTCTTTCATTCCCTTGTACCGTCGTTGAGTAATAGTGTCATTTAACAAGAGTTCGATTTCTGAGATGCGTACGAAATCCGTGATAGAATTTAACGCTGGAAGGTTGTCGGCCTATCGAAATTTATAGGCGTATGAAAGATGTTTATGGCAACGATTGCATGGCTGGGTAGAATGTTCGTCATTGTACAAACCTCTGTCATAGAGGTAAAATGAAGGTATTCGACGAAAAGCCAATAGGTTGACAAGTATCAGTGACGCCGTTACGTTTAGTATTTGAAATATCTTATAACGTACATTTTATCCAAAGTGTCCGAGATCAAGCCATGTTGTGTACAACGTGAATTGACACAGGTGGGCATTACGTCACCACCTCCCTTCCGATAGTGTCGATATGCACGTTTTAAAACCTTCCAACTTTTATTCGTGTCAATCTTTATTTACTGTTTAACGTTTAAAGTAAACCTAATTACATGTTATTTAGGTTGTCGTTGGTTTTATTTTAATTCCTTTAGCTCCTTAGGCCTGGGACTTACGTGTGTACGTTATCGCATGTAAGTCCTCCGCGTAACGTATATCTACTTATACAAGCAGCCCTCAAACCGCGGTAGCGCCCTTTTTAAAGATAGATCAGTCAGGTTAATATTTCGTCAAGAAACCCACGCCGTCTTCACTCGACCTAGATCCGTGGTACTAGCCGGTTGGCTTGCAGTTTTGTTGTTTGCACGTGGTGTGGGTAGCAACGCATGAGAAGAATCGAAGACAAATGAACGCATTGGTGGAAACCGTCGGATTACACAATAACAATTTGCTTGGCAATTAGACATTAGTTAAGAAATAGTCCAGTACATTGTTCAGACGTTGAATTCCGTAGAAAGTTGCGACGGATTGGTCCCGCGACAATTAAGCGACTTCATAAAAGAACAAAAAAAGAATTTGTCAAGAACTGCTTAATTAGTACCGACGTTAAAGAGATGATTTTTTCAAGAACATCACCACTGGAGACGCATCTCGTATTCGGCATTGTGACCCAGAGAGCAAGTGGCACTCCATTGAATATCGTCGTCCAGAATTTCCACGTGTAGGAAAATTCAAAAGAGTTGTATCTGTGCAGAAATTCATACTCATACAAATAAATATGTAAAATTTTGAGTTTTAGGTTATTTACTGCCATTTACTCTTATTTACTGTTGTTATACAGAGTAGCCCAGGAGGAACCTGAAATATTTTGGGACATTAAATTAGGGACTATTTCAAGATAAAAATGTTGAAAAACAATATTTTTATTTTCAACCGTTTCAGAGATACAGTACAATTGAGTTATGTGGTATGAACATGATTTACCTTACCGTGTACGCATCAAATTATTGAAAATTCAGCCCTGTACGTTCATACACTTGACTATCCTTTTCATTAAATTACGGGTAATGTTATGGAGTGATTATTGCCGTTCTCTAATACACGAAGCAGACAGAAAAATGTTAGCAATAAATTCGTCTCAAGTAAGCGGCTACCGTCGATAAACATCTGATTTCATCCATCCCCATAACGAACAGTCCATTGATGCCAAATCTGGAGTTCGTGGCGGCGAACGAATTGGCCTACCACGACCGATCGATCGACCAGGAAAATTTTCGTCATTATATTGGTTCACTACACGGGCATTATGCGGTGGTGCTCCGTCATGTTGATAGTAAATTTGGTATCCGACTGCCAATGGAACGTCCTCCAAAATACCTAGTAATTCATGTTTCAGAAAGTGTCCGTATCGTGCACCTGTCAGACGCTGGTTAATGATAACAGGACCAGTCAAGATGTTGTCGATAATACCGCACCACGCGTTAAATGCAAACCGTTGTTGGAAATGGGATTCAGCGGTTTCATAACGGTTTTCTTCAGACCAGACATGAGCGTTGTACGTGTTAGTGATACTGTCACTAGTGAACATTGCTTCGTCGGTGAATAGTATCTTTGGAATCAATCGGCAATGTTCGTGGATCCATTGAGGAAATGTAAGTCGCAACGCAGCATTGCCCGGGTACAAATGTTGAACACGCTGTACGTGATAGGGATGGGTGATATAAAAATTGGAGGTTTATTTTTAACTGAAAATAGTACACAAAATAATGATGCATTGGAAAAAATAGATGTGCGCCAAATGTGCTTTTTTAAATTTTCAATTTAAAAAAGTATAACTTCAGTACGTTACATTTTTTTGAACACTCTGTATATTTGAGAAATACTCCAAATGATAGCTCTTCATCTTTAACTTTCTTGTCTAAAATTTTATTACAATTTCTCTTTAATTTAACAGATGTTTATATGGTTCCATACATTTATACAAGGTGATAGAAAAAATTGAGCCTCATTTTTAACCGAAAATAGTATACAAAAAATAATGACAAATAAACAAAATGTGATAAAAGTTGTAAAATAACAGAGATATTCGCATTTACAGTTTAAGAATTGTTAATGGTACTCTCATCGGACCATTTATTTTACCACACCGTTTACACACCAAAAATTATTTGATGTTTTTGCGAAATAATTTACCAGACCTTTTAGAAGAGATGCTTTTAAACGTGCGTCAACACATGTGCACTAACTAATATAATATAATACTAACTAAACTTAGATGCTAATTGAATTTAAAGTATTAGTGTCTAACTAACCTAAGGTCTTTGTTTACAAGGAATAAATTTAGAAGTGGGGAGTTGGATATATCTAATTGGTTGTTTAATAATAAATTTTTTTTAATTTAATTTTGAAATGCGCGAAAAACACAGTACAAGCAGATGTTTGTGTGGACATTGCTATCCAGACATGCAGACACATTTTTCGTCATGTTCTAAATTAAATAATTTCATTTTATACAGTTTATTCTTTTCTTTTATAGAAAGACAGAAATGCTTTGATATACACTAATTATGTTTTACGCGCAATAAATTTAATATTGCCCTATTTCTGACTAAACAATTTCATTTCCTTTACTTTTATCATTCATTCGCGAAACATTTCATCGTATTGACCACAAATTCATTATATCAAATACAACAAAGAATACCGTTTCACAGGTATTTATTCTCGATTGAATAATACGCGATCATGAATTGTTCTTTTTGATGTTCACGAGAGCAAAATGCGATTAACGAATTAGCCTAGTGGTTTTATTGTTGCTCTTGGAGAAAATATACGTAATTTTCCTGTGGGCATTTGAAATGAGAATTTTATCAACCGCATATGTATGTAGATATTAAATTATTTTCAATTTAAATGCGTAATATTTCGTAATTTTACACTAAATTAAGTAAATTGAATTTGTTACAGTGGAAATATATTTACTTAAGGCACATCATAGCATCATTATTCGTTGAGATGAAGAGGTTGCCAATTTTCTGAAAGGCTCGGGGCAACATAATCTAAAGCTAATTAAAGCTAATATCGATCCTTTCTTCTTGCTGCCAAATATTTGGCTATTGCATATTGCGAATTTCGGTTTAACCTTTAGTAACATCACTGTTTTAACTTCTTAAGGCAAACTTTCTGTGACGATGTAAAAAACAAATATAATATAATAAAATTTAGCTAGCGACTTTATTGTTTTGAAGCTATATATATATATACAGGGTGGCCAAAAATGACCGAAGGGGTTTTAATTCCTTATAACATTTTTATTATAATTTTTTTTTTGTTTTCAGTATTTTGTAAAGAAGACTTGGGGAATTTAAAATGGAACAGTACAAAATTGAACAACGTGCCAAAATCGTTGAACTTTATTTCTCAAATCAACGATCCATTGTTTTGACTCAGCGTGCATATCGTCGTTATTTTAATGTGCGGGCTGGACCCTTAGAGTCAACAATAAACCATCTGGTTGCAAATTTTCGAGAACAAGGGGCAGTAAGGAACCTTCCTGGTGCCGGCAGACGACGAACGGTGCACACGGATGACAATATTGAACGGGTAAAGAAGAGTATTCGGGAAGATGGAGAAACATCAACCAGGAGACGTTCGACACAACTTGGCCTCTCAAGAGGGTCGCTGCAGAGAATTTTGAATACAATAAGAATGTTTCCATACAAAATTCAGCTTGTCCAACAATTGAAACAGACAGATTACCAGCAACGACTTGATTATGCAATTTATTTTCGTCAATGCGAGCAGAAGAAAATCATGATTTTATTCATAATTTAATTATGAGCGACGAAGCCCATTTCCAATTAAATGGGTTCGTTAATAGGCAAAACTGCAGGATATGGGCTACGGAAAATCCAAGAGTAGTTCAACAGCGAGAATTACACCCACTTAAGTGTACCGTATGGTGCGGTGTTTCGTCGGAAAGGATAATTGGCCCATATTTTTTTGAAAATGAACACGGTGTCGCCGTTTCCATCACTGGTGTTAGATATCGGACAATGTTGGAAAATTTTTTAAGGCCAGCCGTGGAAAACCATCCGCAAGTATTGTTCCAACAGGATGGAGCCACAGCGCACACTGCGAGAGACACAATGGCTCTTTTACGCGACATCTTGGTGAACGAATTATTTCCCGTACAAGCGATTTTAATTAGCCTCCGCGTTCACCGGATTTAACCTTTGGGGTTATTTGAAAGGAAAAGTCTATATTAATAAGCCTCGAACCGTACAGCAATTAAAAAATAATATACGCAGTGAAATCAACAACATAACACCTGAAGTTTTGCGAAAGGTTATGGAAAATGTTTTGGAAAGAGCACGAATGGCACGAATGGGAATATATTTTTTATATCCTTGACAAAGGCATCATTGCCGAAACATGTAGGGTTGTTTTAAATATATATACTTTTAAGTAATAAACCAGACCTTTAATCGCCGACTTATTAAGTTTACCATATATATACGAGGGTGGATCAATAAATACCTGTGTTAGGAAAGAAGACACAAGTTTTTCACAATTTTTTTTTTTTTTCAACGTAATCACCTTTTAGTATAATACACTTTTCCCAACGTTTCTGCCATTTCTTTAACCCCTCCAAAAAAATACGATTTGTCAAACTCTGCAAAATACGCTTCTGTCTCCGCGATAACCTCCTCGTTTGAGCTGAATCTTTTTCCCCCGAGCCACGTTTTCATGTTGGGGAACAGAAAGAAGTCGCAGGGAGCCAAGTCAGGCGAGTACGGTGGGTGCGGCAGCAATTCGTAGTGCAGCTCATGCAACTTTGCCGCGACAATTCTGGATGAATGTGCTGGTGCATTATCGTGGTGAAACAGCACTTTTTTCTTAGCCAAATGGGGCTGTGTCTCCTTCAATTTTATACCGAATCGGTCCAATAATTCACTGTAGTACTGCCCCGTGACCGTTCTTCCTTTCTGCAAAAAGTCCATGAGGATTATTCCGTTGGAATCCCAAAAAATCGTGGCCATGACCTTTCCGGCCGATGGGACGGTCTTTGCCTTCTTCGGAGCAGATTCACCCCGAAAAATCCATTGTTTTGACTGTCGCTTGGACTCTGGCGTATAATAATGGATCCAGGTTTCATCAACGGTGACGACTCGACGCAAAAACTCCTTCGAATTTCTCATAAAGAGGTTCAAACACTGCTTCGACATTGACAACCGTATCCGCTTGTTGTCCACCGTAAGCAATCGCGGCACCCATCGGGCCGACACCTTTCTCACCGATAACTTATCATGTAAAATATTAATTGCCGTTCCGTACGACACGCCTACGGCCTCTGTTACTTCGCGCACTTTCGTTCGGCGATCAGCGAGAATCATGTCGTGGACCCTTTCAACGATTTCCTCGGTAACCACGTCTGCCGGGCGGCCTGGGCGCTCCACATCAAAAACAGATGTACGACCACGTTTAAATTCGTTGAACCAATATCTTACGGTTGTCATAGATGGTGAAGGGTCCCCATAGACAGCATCCAACTTCGCTTTTATTTCTTCGCATGTTTTTCCATCCAAAAATAAAAAGCGAATTACGGATCGATATTGCTCTTTTTCCATTTTATCGAGAAACATGAAACACGTGTGATACAACTGGCTGCCAAATAAAAACTAACCTATGAATCAGTCTGAAATTTATTATGGTGTTGTCTGACAGATGGTAGTACACGACGGTAATGCCAACTTCCCTCAGCAGCGCCACCTGTCTTCAAACACGGGTACTTACTGATCTTCCCTCCTATATATATATATATATATATATATATATATATATATATATATATATAAATATATATATATATATATATATATATATATATATATAAATTGAGGCATTGCAAGAAGGATTCTTTCTCTGAAAGAAACAAAGAATATATGTAACCATAATATTTATACCATAATGTTTATATCTACTTTGTACTTTAATATCAAGAAGGGGAAAGATTGATTCAAAGAATAAATACGTTATTTTGACGACAAATTTACCTTGAAATAATTAACTTATTTTTCTAATTTTTTATTATAATGTTTATATTCATTTTTCTTTCAAATACATATTTAACGCGTGTTTATTCAAACAAATGTAACGTATTTATTTTCAAATGCATTTGAACGATGAAGCCCCGCCCACAATTTCAACGGTGCAATAACCCGAGAATAAACCGATATTGACGGAGTGTTTGTAAACACATAAAACATATGTTATTCAACTAAAATTATCTTATAAATCAAATTGTAATTTTTTCAACTGTTTTATACTGTAAAATTGTCTAATTTAATAATATTAACAAATTTAATGCAAGTAAAGAATGGGGCGATTTAGCGGAAAGTTATGCAATTAAAAACAAGTGAAAAAGCAAGCGTCGGTAATTAGTCGTCACAGTGAGAGGTCACGTTTTTTTGTGCTCCGTAATAATTAAAATAATTAGGCGAAATTATTAAGTGCAAGAGAGTTTTAATAATACAAAACGTTACACCTACCTACAAACTACCTGTGGACAAAATTTAACAGCTGCCGACCAAATAGTCCGAGAGTTACGAATTTTTAAAGTTTTACCCGCCATAAAAAAATCTCACCGTAGCTTGACCAACATCATTGAACGATCGAGATCGGTCATTCGCTCTAGACGCAGTCGGACTTGGAGATTTCAACGAATTTCAAGTTATCCCGAGGGACCGTAGCAGAAATATTCTCCAGTTTCCCGTTGTGAAGACGTCTCCAGAACACAGGCGCAGGAAGAAACGGAGGTTATATCCGAAGATTCAGGTTTTTGCTAATTTTAACAAAATTTCCCGCGCCATTTTTACTTGCGCATGTACGTTTCTAGAACTTTACTTTGTTTATTCCATAACTAACTATTTACATGACTTTCACCGATATTTTACCACTGTAATCTTTAGTCAACTTATTTAAATATTGGCATCTGCTATTTGTATTTTTAAAACTTGATGCTATGTAATTTTTATAAACTATTTTGCTAAGACAACACATTATTGCACCTGTCTTACACCATATTGTTATACTGTACGAATACCAACCGTTGAGTGTGTCTCCCTTAATGTTACTTGTGTGTCACGAAATTATTAATATAAATTTCTCAAACTTTGCAAAATCTTTTATCCCTAATAAAGTTAATTGTCAATATTTTACTTTGGTTTTTTTGTAATATACTTGAGATATTGTTCCGTTCCCAACTAAATAAAAAACTACGTAAATAAAGTCAATGTGGAAAGAAGTGAACCTACCTCAACCCTGAAGAGAAAACAAGAAGCTAGCCGAAGATAATAAAAAACCAGATAAGTATATATGAGCCCGATTTGAATTTTACATGACTTTTTTTTATGACATTCATTCATTTTATTTCACCGTACGTAGAAACATTTTTATATATATTAACGTCATTGAAACATTACATTTGGCGATCCCAACTTAGTGGGGCAATTTAGAAATATTACATTTATAAATTTAGTAATATAACATTTGCCTGCACAACGTGGGGCAATTGAGCAATATAACATTTGTCAGCCCAACTTTTGGGGCATTGAAATATAACAATATATATATATATATATGGTAAACCTAATCAGTAGGCGATTAAAGGTCTGTATATTACTTCAAAATATATGTATTTAAAAAACTCTACATGTTTCGGCTGTGTACGCCTTTATCAAGAGAATACAAAATATGAATATTTTGTATTCTCTTGATAAAGGCATACACAGCCGAAACATGTAGAGTTTTTTAAATACATATATTTTGAAGTAATATACAGACCTTTAATCGCCTACTGATTAGGTTTACCATATCATACCAAGGTCACGAAGTTATTATATATATATATATATATATATATATATATATATGTTTCTCCATTTTCTTTCTTCTTCACCAAAACGTCGAGGAATCGTAGCTGATTGTTTGATTCGACTTTCATTGTGAATTTTATCACTGGATTTAGAATGCTGAAATGATCTTTAGTGTTTCTTTTTATAAAGACATGGTACGTTAGCATGAGTTTTTCTTTCATTAGATTATAAATACTAAATCGTAACCTAAGATTGATTAACATTATGTATCTCATCTGATCATATATTACGTATTTATATAGGTGCACTCAAAGCACAACCCGTTTTGACTACATTTTGCTCTTGTTTATGCTATATTTACTTTGTTTAATTTATATTAAGGTGAAATATCACAGAAATATGTTAGAGTTAGTCTAATAAGATTAGTGAAATGTAGCAAAGTATTTTATATGGAGAATTTTTGTATTCAACAGTTTCACACGTTTGATTGGAAAATTCTTCTTGCTTTCGACTTTAGTTTATACTAAAATTTGTTAACAGGCTGCGGATGAGTTCTTTGCCATTCTAGAAATCTAATAATATACTCTGGAATTGGAGGTGGTGTTTGGATTACATCGCTTTGAGGTTGATAACCGTCTTCGCCAGTTACGTAGCTCACATATACGGCAAGTCCTTCAGGAGACGTGTATCTAAATTCTCCTTCTGCCCTTAAAGCTTCTTCTTGGTTGCGAGCCACAGATATTGCGCGAAGCTTTCCTTGCTCACTCGCACTAATACTAATAATTTTCGGTTTTAAATCTGTTGAAAAATTAAAGATTTATAAAATTAATATTTTTAGTTCGTAAATTTGATAAATGATTAGGTGTTAGTTAAATGGTAATTAGAACTATTTTGCTTACTGCCAATTATAGCTGCCAGCTGGATCTATTTCTTGTCTTTGGCGCAGAATTCTTTCGTAGCCTCTTGCTTAAGGCTTGTATTGTGCAAATGTCAGGCCGACAAGGGCAACTACCACTACCTAAAATAAAGTAAAATGATATTACCTTTTTTCGAATCTTTTCTTGAGAAAATTATATTCAAAAAATTTTCTAATACCTGCAAATACATAATTTTAAGAGAATACACTGCCTAAATTAAAACATTTCAAGGTAATTTGATGATTTATTAATATTTTATAAACATTCCCAAATTTTTTAACGTTTATTAATCGTTACAAACAGTCAATGATTTATTAAATATTAATATTTTGCCCTTGTATTTTTAAGGTAAAGTTAGTTTAATTACAAAAACAATTTTAAGTTTTTTAAGTTTAAAATAATTTTTAATAGGAAATGCTGGTAATATACCAAATATAAAAGTTGTTTCTATTGAGTTATGATGCATTGGGTTTATGTAAAAATACTTTTGGCGTAATTTAGATATTCACGAAAATTCACATTTTTCACTATTGTCACTAATTATCACTCATGCTTCTCAATGTAATTGTAATAACCCAATTAAGTAATGCAGTGTACCTTTTATCTGAGTCAAGGCGCGGCCCCGTGTTTAATTCATATTATATCCAAACATGGCCTCGCCCGACATAACTTACATACACAAGCATTCTCAAGGTACGTTACACACTTTCAACACTCATGTTTATCTTGAGTAAGGACATGTAGTCGAAATGAGATCACTCTAACGATATATAAGGCGTCCCATCTGAATGAGAGGCAGTCTTAGCAGAGTCACAATACACAGACGGTACGACAATAGTGAGAGTGAGTTAGATAGAGTCTCCTTTCGACTGCCGTCTACATTTGTTAACTATGTAAATATCATCTTTGTTGAATCGTTATAAGTGTTGGTTAATTAAACTGTGATAAACCCACTTTACTTGTGCATTATTTAACGCTACCACGATATCTGCGTAAAGACTCATCGATGTGGCCCTCAGGGCCGGGCCCACATCACATGGCGATCCTTGCCAGCCACTAAGGCACATTACGTGGCTTAAGTAACCAAGCCACATCACATACCACAGGACCCAGTTACATCACATCACAGTTGATTTTCGCCAATGTGCAGATACATTACGACTTACCAATTTCAACATTGTAACAAATTCTATATGTAACACTACTGTACAGAAAAATTCCAAACACCTTTATACGCGAAGGCGAGAAATACAATAAATTATTCTTATTTCGTGTGATATTTCTATCAATTTCGTGTGTCATTAGCCCCACCAGCTCATCTCCGGACACATAAAAAAATATTCTACAAATTATGCTTTAATACCTTCGACATTTTCGAATGACACAAGGTCACCTTAAAAACACATGAAATCCGTATCGTGTCTTCTTATATGCAAATGCGGAATTTACATCACATATATGAGTTCATTGTGGTATGCTTAGGGTCTTGCATATCTAAATAACGAGATTAGATGTAATAGCAATTATGTTTGCTATCCATAATTTAGCAATATTTTTTAATTTTTGACGATACACCTACGATTTGATTTATTGGAATATTTTCAAAAGCTTTTAGGATTTCCATTTAGTGAATATTTTTACAACATCCATACCCACATTTTTTGTATGAACTTGGAATTCTTTTAAAACATGTTTGCACCTAAAAAGAAATTTTTCAATTTATATTTTTATTTCCTCTTGAAATGTTGGTGGCTATTAAATAAAGTGTTTTCGAAGGCAATTAAAATTATGATTTGATTCAAACTTGTATTACTTTTAAATAATTTATGCCAAAAATGAAAAATAGAAGTACTGATTATAATGTGTGAGCAAAAAAAGAAAAAAAGAAATTTTTGTATTCAACAGTGTAATCCATTTGACTTCCTGTTGTTTATAATTTCCTTGTAATTACTATTACACTTACACTAATTTGTCCTGCATCTATTAAACTCTTATTAAACGACAAACCATATTATTATCTCTTTATCCCCATTTCAATGAATCGATTAAACCCCGCTTTCTGTACTTTAGACGCGTCGGTATCACCACCCTAAGTTTTCGGGGCGTCTGTACATTCCCTGTATAATTTATAGCTTCCTATTGAGATTTCTTCCCTTTACTGGTATATCGAGGACTAAAGACCGAAATCGCTCCCGCCGCCTCACGCACCTGCCCTACAATATACGCTTATTGCATGACATGATCTAAAGACCTTATTATCGCGTGAACACCAGCAATCTCTACGGTCTCGAGAACCCATTACGAACTTTCGATCCCCTTATCGATATTTTATCCAAAAAAATTCACCAATTACTGTCACAGCTAAGTTTATAAGTGCGGGGTGTTAAAATTATTAATGTTTTAGCATTTGAGGTAATATACAGTAAGGAATATAAAATCCCTTGTCAAATTAGACCTGTGCAATTTTAATGTTTGCACAATACCAAGATATTAATGAAATAACCTTAAATAATCATTCCGTAAAGGTACTGTTGTTTTAGGATATAATGCTCGTCAAGTTTACTTTAACATCTCTCCACGCTATGATTCGTATCAACCGCAAGCATTTTCAAAACTTCTACACAAAATTATTAAGTCAAAACTGTGTCAAGTAATAACATCTCGCATATTAATTGAAATTGAAACAATTTGCTATTAATACATTTATTTGTCCTGTAATATATGAATGTATGTAGCTAGGTAGGATGGTATAATGCAGTGATATCGCCCCTTTATAACAAAGGTGACGTGATGGAATGCAGAAGTTATAGAGGTATTGATTGCCCTATTAGATACAGTTGACAAGGTAGTAGCATCGCTAATAAAGAGAAGACTAGAGGTATTCGCAGAAGATCTAATTAGAGAATATCAAGGAGGTTTTAGGAAGAACATATTAACATAAGACTAGATATACAAAAAAGGTTTAAGTATATCAATACATTAAGCACCTATTACGCATTTGTTACAAATGAAACAGACGTGGTATACAGAATACGAATACAGAAGATAGGATTATATAAATTGGTATTGAGAACAACTCTGACATACAGCTGCGAATTATGGATAATAACTATGAAATTTGGAGGTTTGAGAGAGAATGATACTTAGGAGAATTTTCAGAGGGAAGAGGACGCAAGCAGGATGGGAGAGTGCTACCTACTCGCGAAGCTAGCGCAGCGAAGGCTTCTGAAGATGGTCGACATAAAAAAAACTGTAGTTGTATCGCACAAAGTATGGGAACTTCTATTTATTAAATATGTTCTTAGTCAGTGGAGACGGGTGTGGGTGACTAAAATAAAAGTTAGAAGATAGCGCCACTCAGTTTTGTTTACGGAAGCTCAGACTGAAAATTGAGAACAGAGATTGCGCGATCTTCGGCGCATGCACATACACACTATTCAAACTCACGCTATATAACTAGACTTACTAAGTACCTACGTAATAACTTCAATGTTGCTGATCAGGATACCTGAAAAGGAAATTGCTACGGGGAGTGCCAAGGCAAAGAATAAAACTCATGAACAAATAATTCGTATATTCATGATCAAAGGAAAATTAATGATTATAATAAAATTAAGTGAATGAATGTATTATATTTACATGTTGACCAAAATCAAATAAAAAAATTTTAATCAAATGAAATCTTCACCCTGTATAATTATATCGACTGTATGTTAAGGTAAAAAAATATATACAATAGGGTGGAGCGATTTTTTATTTATTTAGCAATAGCTTTGGAATACTTGTAAAAAGTTGCTCTATTATCTCCCAAATATACACAGAAAATTTCATTTCGCACATGATATATTTAGAGGTGCCCCCGACATTATTAAATTTGGCAAAATTCATGAATTTAGTCGAAAAATCAAAAATATTTAATGAATGCTAAATTACACACTGAGTGTTGCGCAGTTAGTATAAGATAGTAAAATATAATCCGAAGCGAGCGTATTAAGACGCGTGGGTGTTGAAGCACGTGGAGACGATTTCGCAACTCTCCTAAAACGTTATTCGAACGCTATAGTCAACTCGCGTGAGTACTATTTCACTTGTGATACCCTTTGAATTTTACGTCTGAGATCAAGGCATAAGACTTATGTAAGTAGTATTTTCAATTTCCTATTTAGGTTTCAGATATTATTGTAATACTTTAGCACATATTATATATCTTTATTACAGTAAAATGGCTCAAGTCAAAACACGACAAATGATTACCTGTGCTGTGTTCGGATTACCAGAGAAGTTACCAGTATCTCAATTGCCAACTTATAATGACGTTATGAAAAATTACATATTCACTAAAAATGAATTAAAGCCCAATAAAACAGTAAAAGAGCCAACCGTTCATGACATATCCGAAATATTGGCTCAAGAAGTTTTAGAAAATTGGCAAAAAGCTTCGCTGCCAACTGTTAGTGTTAAGAGAATTCTACAACTTATTCGTTCCTACCATGACAAATATAGAATCTTAATGAAACCTTATAAAGGTCGTCAAACAAACAAAAATTACGAAGAAAAGATTAATAGATTTATAACTGAGTTCCACAAATTATTTGATGTTTGCAGTTGCAAATGTAAACTTTTCTCAAATTGTAATTGTTTAAAAGGCAGTCGTGTTCCCAAGGAAGAAATAAATTTTTTACTCGATCAAAGAACAACAAGAAAAATGGTCATAGGCGGTGTAGATGTGGTTGAAACTATAAAAAATAAGAAAAAAGAAGAAAGAAAACAAAAAAGTTTATTGCGTAACAGAGAGATAACTGATTTTGAGAAACTGTGTTGTTCGCGTTCTTTACCTGAAGACTTGGCAATCGAAAGCGACAGTTCAAGCGATAGCGTAGCTTCTAGTCCTTACCTTGAAGCACCAAAAAAGACAGTTGATCCGCCACCAAAAAAAAGGAGATTAAATTTACCATCATTAGCTCTTGCCTGCGATTGTACTGGAGTTTCTGACAGAGCCGCTGCCATTATTGCTTCTTCTGTGTTAAAAGATGTTGGCATTATTTCACCAAAGGATCCAAGTGGTGTTATTGATTGTTCAAAGTTGCGCCGTGAAAGAACTAAAGTCAGAACAGCTTTACAGGATGCAAATCGCAAGAAAACCCTACGCGGTATGTATTTTGATGGGAAAAAGGATAAAACGTTGATTAGTATTCGGAAAAAAAATAAATTTTACAGAAAAAGGCTACTAGAAGACCATTATGTGATTTTATCAGAGCCAAGAAGCGACTATTTCGGGCATGTCACATGTGAGTTGGGAACTGCTATATGTATTAAAGATACTATATTAACTCACTTGAAATCCAGATCGGTGAAACTCAGTGAAATAGTTGTTGTTGGTTGCGATGGAACAGTAGTAAACACAGGTTTTAAAGCTGGTATTATTCGTTTGATGGAAGAAGAACTGAATAAACCATTACAGTGGTTTATCTGCCAGTTGCATTCCAATGAATTACCACTGCTACATCTGTTGTTACATTTGGACGGAAAAACTACAGGGCCTAAATGCTTTTCAGGTGCCATTGGATATCAGTCACAAAAATGTGAAACAATGCTAAAAGTCGAATTCAACGCCATTCCTAAGATATTACCTCAAATTTCCAGGGTTGATTTGAGTACCGACCAAAAATATCTGTACGATATTATGATCGCTATCAGCACTGGCGTTTTTTCTTCAGATTTAGCTAACATTGAACCTGGATCTCTCAACCACTCTAGATGGCTTAGAACAGAAAATCGAATTCTAAGATTATATGCTACTAAACCGGACCCCGAAGAAAAATTCGTGATATTAGCCACGTACGTGATGAGAGCTTATGGTCCGATGTGGTTTAGAATAAAATGTAATCCCTCGTGTATAAACGGAGCTAAGCACCAGTGGCAAACAATTAGTCTGAGTCGCTATTTGAACGCCGATATGAAGAAGGTCATTGACAAGGTAATCCAACGAAATAGATTTTTTGGTCACCCAGAAAATGTTCTTATTTATATGCTTGGAGATGAAAAGGAAATCATACGAGATCTAGCTAATCAACGAATTATAAAAGCAAGAAGCGAGAAAGCTCCAGGATTTCAGGAACTCCAGGTTTAAACTGCCTTCATTTAATTTCGATGCTGAAGATTATACCGACATTATAACGTGGCGAGACTGTGAGATAACTGAGTTACCTCTGACTTTAAATTTATCTAATGACGACTTGAAAGCCATTGTCAAAGACGGTCTCGGCACATGTCAAAAAATTAAAGATTTTCCATGCCATACTCAATCCGTTGAGCGCTGCATCAAAGTGGTGACAGAAGCTTCAAGTGCAGTTTGTGGTAAAAATAAACGAGACGGTTTCATCAGAGCAAGGCTACTATCACGTCAACAAATGCCAACTTTTGATACAAAAAAACAATTTAATATATAATTATTGTATTTCTGAATAATTATCTAGTTTACCATTATTTCTTGTATGTCGCTTCCTTAAATCTGTATAAAAAATATAAGATATTGACCTAACAAATAAAATATATAATTTGATCACAATATGAAAAATAGGTAATTTTTTTTTAATTTTCAATTGTGTTGGGTCACCTCAAAACATCATTACAAATAGGTAATATTTCGTACGTTTAATTTACTCATTGAAATGCAACTTTATATCGCTATACCATTTTAAAAAACAAAATTTTTTTTTTATTCATACATATCGCTCCACCCTAATATACAACTCTATACACAATCCAAAACTAGATATCGCAAAAAGGTGAACACAGTACGGTAAACATAATATATCAAAAGTTGAACGTAGTAATACTGTTAAAAGTAAATAGAAAATAATTACTTAAGTTAATTACATAGTTTATTCCCACAGATTTTTTTCTAAAGGTACCATTAGAGATAAATTCACAATAATTTTATAAATAGAAATAGCTATAGTCAAAATATCCTACTCACAAATACAAATGATTTAAATTCTAATTCAAAATTATGAAATTACAAAAATGCGTCGTCATTTATCGATACCTGCATGTATGCAAAAAAAGAACATCTGTGGTCACGTACGACACGGCAAAAACAATTGTTACCGCAGAAGAAATTACTATAAAATATATCTATATCGGAATACGCTACAAAATTAAGTTTTTAATTTCCTTAATACGAGAGAATAATTTGACCTTAAATGCAAGTAAGAAAAATAATTTAATTCACAAAAAATAATTCTTTTAAGTTATGCTAGACAAGATATATTCAATTTTAAATGAGTTGGGCTCTAAGCCGCTATGAAAATTGAATAATATGGCATCAAGAATGCTGATAACTATGTTAATATTACAAAAATGAAATTAAGTTATGCAAAAAGAAGTTAATTGATTACGGAAAAATAGGAAAGCAAGATATATAAAAATTATAGGACGAAATTTAAATTACACAAAAACTTTAATAATACGAATTATTTGATAGCTTGTCTCTGTCCGTCGAAGGTGGTAATTAATTCCTCAGGTCTATCGCTGTTCGGGGAATTAGATAACCATAAATTGCCCTTGACGTATAGGCTGCAGTGCCCGTGGATTCTTCAACAAGGAGCTATTTGTTTTCCGTTAAGAAAACAAAATGGAGCGCCACACAAAAACCAAGCTTGGGTTAAATTTTCCTCAAACCTACATAAGTCGCAAACGGCAATTGGCTGTTCCAGAAATTAGAATTCACCCTTTGACGTAATCCGTTTATTAACGATGAATTAACTAAAGGTCAAAGATGCGTGAATTAACTTCTATTATGAAGATGTACACTTGTAATTTTTTAAACGACTTTACACTACCAAGGTCTGTCTGCTAACCTCTAACCTCACCCGCGTATAAGCGAAAGGGGTGATATAGTTACCAAAGTTAACTATAGACAGCGTAACAAGTAATATATAGTAATATAAGATACCGGAACTCGTCAATAAATAATGAAGGCTATTAATCGATATAAAAAAGGGAAATTAAGGTGTAACAAGAGGCGAACGAACAAAGAAATAAATAAATTTGCAGAAACTTCCGTGACACACTTCATAAGAATGCAGCGACTTCAGTGGTTTGGCCATCTTGAAAGATTAGGAAATGAGAAGTTAATTAAAGATATAGGATTGAAGGTGCCTGATGTAAAGGAAAGGCGGGAAAGACCGAAGAGATAATGGAGGAATGCGGTTATAGAGGATGTAGAAAATAGAAGACTCAGAAATTGGAGATTGTTGGCAAGGGATAGGAAGAAATGGAATAACATTGCCAAGCAATGGGCATGAGAAGCCTGTAAACGCTTTATATATAAATATATGCTGCCAGGAATGGACCTAGGTTTGTTCTTCCTATGACGTAGAAATATTGTGCAATATTTTGCGATATTTGTGGTGAAACGAGAAAATTTCAACTAGGATAAGCAAGTTTGTTTTTGTACTTTGTGAGGCTGACACCTATTCTTGACTTGAATAAACTGAGTATTATAATTCATAATGGGATATGAATTTAATGTTACTGTTTCTACAACATTGGTCCAAAATATTCCATAACGGAGATGTGCCAGTTTGCTAAAAAATTACCAAAAGCGTTATTGAAACATTGCATAATGCACACGGTAAAAATGCTTAGAAATTGTCGGATACAAAGCAGAGCAAGAAGATGCGATGAATTATCGCGTAAGTGGACTGTCATAAATAGTAATTAGACTAACTTTAATTGAAGAACTGAATCTCGGAAAGATTTCTGTAAATTTGTGCATTCGATCTTGACAAATATGCACCAGTGGCGTCGGTTTGATGTTTTGTCATTTAATTATGTATCTGTTCGTAAGTGCATTTACGGATGATGAAATTAAGTGATTCCAGTGTGACCCGGAAACAAAATGTCAGGTTATATAAACGGAACCTTTGTCAATCATATTTAAAAAACGCGAAAAAACTTGCAGGCAGATTAAATCTCCACCATATCACAGTATTACGGCATCTTTAACAGTGCCATTGATAGAATTATGGGGTTGGTTAAGTAGATATTCTATAAATTTTCACAGAAAAACGAATTAAATTCTTTTAAATATGGTCGCCGCATTTGATAAGGAACAATTGGCAAGTTTTTCTGGGTCCATTAACGATATGTGAATAAGTTATAGAACAGTTGTAGAAGAACATCGACTACTAATTATGGGTAAATAACAAAAACATTAAAGACATGATCTAAAGTCTCCGCTTCATTTACCTCTTATTCCAGTATTTCAAGAGATGATCCATGAAAGGAGCCATCAGCCTCACCAAAACTTAAAAATATATGTCAATTGTCTCCTATAGCTGCTTGTATAAGAAAAACTCAGAAGACTGAGCTACAATTGGTGAATAGACTCGAAGTAAAGTGCAGGACGTATTTTCACTGGAGAAGCTTCATCCAGGTCAGTAGGGCACCGGTGTTTTTGGTGACCGGCTTTCCAGTTAGCAAAATAGTATGGAAGATGTAAATTCGAATTTGTTTTTGATAAGCCAACACAAAAGGTTCTATTCTAATTGTTATTAGTTCTTCTAGAACGCAATAGTCTTTATTGGTATAAAAATAAAATGGTACAAGTAATTGTTGTGTCTATTAATTATTAATGCAGTGCACAGTAATTATCTAAATTAGGCTTACAAACACTTCTAAGAAATGTTTCGCATTGCACTGGGTATATTTCCTTTGATACATGTTTTTATCTTAGAATAAATTCACTGTGAAATCTAAACGGTGTTTGTATAGAACCGACAAGTAGAGTTAACGAGAGAACAGTAAATTTTAAAAAGCATACGTTTATAAAATTAAAGCTAATTTGTTTGAGAATAACAAAGCACTGTCAGAAAAGAGTCTTTTCAATCAAAATCAATTTATGAATAGATAATTGCCTCTTTAACTGGCTTTTGCTGGCCATTCTCTCTACTCTGAAAAAGATTAATGAATATGACATCAACAGCTGAAGATAAATTCGCGGTATTTTTTTTTACAATACCGCTTGTTGTTTTTCCAGAAGTTCATTCACGCCTAATTAATTTACAAAGATATTAATTACTTTCAGTTTTTACCCAATTGGAAAATTAACTTTAGAATTTGCGAGACAAGGACTGTATAAATTTAATTTATTTCACATGATGAGTAAATATTGAGTTAAGTTTATTATCATTAAAGAATTAACCAGAATCAACTGCTTACGTTATAATCAAGCACAAACGCAACTCATTAAAGAATTATCGTTAAAGTAGACAATAAATTGTAAAGAAAATTAAAATAAACTAGATTAAATTTAAGGTTACCTATAAAGGCCTGATATATTGTATATTTCCCCACTACATAATTTGCTGAAATAGAATTTCTTAGTCGTTCTTGGAAAGACCATTTCTTCTTAGTCATTGGTAAATATCATAGCCTGTAATGCATTCTACGTTAAAAGTACCCTATGACCTATGCTATTAAAGCGAGGTACCTAAAGGCGATATCCCTACTTTGCCTGTCTATTTCTTCATTCACTGCCTCTAATGCATATTGAGAAAATGGGAAGTTCATCTAAGAGATGCGTAGCGAGGAAATATTCCCTAGTGTTAGAATCGAGACGGTATATAAAGAGTGATTTATTTTTCTCCCTAACAGTACTTATAAAGAATTCTTCTGTTAGACCTGCAACTCATGTGCATATACTGTCAGCGAAAGGGACTTTCTGTTTGGCTCGGTAGGTGTGAAATATGAGAATAAATGTAAATAAATATTCTTTAAGGAACAATTTTGCCCTGGGCGGATTATCTACAATTTCTGAGACTTGTTTCCTATCTATTATTCTTGGCTGTTTTAGCATTGATTGTTGTTGTTAACACCTACAGAAGGGCTTACAATCTGTGAAAGCTATTAAAGACCTGTGCCAGATTAACTCGTCCATCTTTCGTTACCGGAATAGCTTCGGAATTCAGACATAGTTGTCTATTTAATCACCTTTTTCATATTCACTTATCCCTTCGGTACGGATTTTATCACGCCTATTTCCGCCTGAATTATAGTTGAACTATAGTTGAACTATATATTTCATCTCTTAGATTTTCGTTTGCCTTTGAATCATCAGCGTAAAATTTAATGTCTGTCTCAGAGGATGGACATCTAATCCAGACTATTACACCTACCAATATTTTGCCAGGAGAGCTGCTTTAACCCTAGAATGCATGACCTAAATTTTTTACTCTTTTACATATAGTGAGTCTTTGAGACTCACATACATTAAGTACGAGAAAATAGGATTTAGCTGCCTTTTCTTGGTGCGTTTCTTTATTATTCATTAGTAGTTAGTAGTTTTGGTTTAGAAAAACAGTTCTGTAGCATTAAATACAATTTAATAACTCAAAAAATGAAAATACAAAATACCATTTGATATCCATATGGATATTCTAAAATAATGAAATACCCTTAGTTTACATTATTATAATTGTTCCAAATAATAAGAGTTTTTAATGGCAGCTACTACATATCATAACACTATGCTCCTTACACACATTGTTCTTACATTTATTACAAATCTGTTTGCTCATTCTTCCTAATTTGATGGACAGATATGACAACGCCTTTTCTTCGTAGGTGGCTCCTCTTGTTGCTTTACTGGAATTTCAATGAAGATCTTTATTGCGTCATATAGGGTAATATCAGAGCTTCAGAAAGGTTTTTTATAAAAATCCAACGGCGATGTTTTTTTCGTGCTTCAAAATCTGCATGCTCAGTTATATAAAGAAAAAATGCATTTACTGCACCGATATCTAACATGTTTGAAAATACGGCAAATGGCCACCGCCGTGGTTGCCTTTTGCACGTATAATTGGTAACCATTTGATTCATATGATCTACACCCCCTTTGGTTTTATTGTAAAATTCGATGTTTTCGGTTTTTTTCTTTATACTATCTTCATTCACAGCGCTGTCATGGTGCATTGTACTAAGCAATATAACTGATTTATTTTTTTTTGGGCACATAACTAACAAGGGTTAAGTTTTCACTGAATCCAAACAACGAAGAGGATACCTGCCGATCTTTCGAAGCTTTGAACTCTATGGGAATCTCCTTTTTATCTTTACGAAGTGTTCCTACTGCGGTGATACCGACTTTTAGCAGATTTTTAAACAAATCTAGAGTGGTAAAGTAGTTATCGCAGGTTAAATTTCGAGAACTATTCTTTATACTAGTTATAAGAGTAGTAACTACAGTTTCTCCAAGACGTCGTTGGACTTCTGCTCCAGGTTGCTTTCCAATATATATAATACCATCAATAGCGTACCCAGTTTCACTTTCACAAAGCCAGAAAAACTTTATGCCGTATTTACATGGCTTACTGGGCATATATTGTATAAAACTACAACGTCCACGAAATCCCAGTAATTGTTCATTAATAGTCACGTTCGCCTTTGGTATCATAACAGTTTTACATTGTTTGATAAATAAGTCCCAAATATATCTTATTGGTGCAAGTTTATCTGTTCCCAAACGATCGGCACGCGTTCTTTATCATCAAATCTAATAAACTATCTTATGTTCTCAAAGCGATTTACTGTCATTGTAGCTCTGTACATCGGATTTGAACATTTATTCAAAAACAATTCCCTTATCGGACTATCCCATTGTTTTTCGACTCCTGCTAACAGCAACAATCCCAGAAATGCGTTCATCTCATCAACTTCCACATTTTTCCACTCTTTACCTTTGTCAGAATATTGCCGCTTTGCTTCCTTGTTAGTACAAGCAACAACTTCTTCTAGGATTTCTCGGGTAAGAAAAACATTCCAAGCATCAATAAATGATATTATCCTGTTGCGTTGCTATGGACCAGGAGTAAAACGAATAATGTTGTGACATGAAATTTTTGTCTGAGCTGGAGCATCGATTTTCCACTCGTACCCATTCTTTCCTTTCATACCCTGAGAATTCTGATTTTCAATGATTTCTTCTAAATCTTGATCATCTGATTCTAGAGCTTCTTCACTGGCTGATAAAATGTCTTCCTCCATATTTTCAATTTCCTCGTTCCTGTTTGGATGAACACATTCCTCGGCTTCTTCTTCTGAATCGCAGTCGGAGCTAGACACATCTGAATCAGATTAATTTGCCCATTGCAGGACCGTGCTTTCAAAATCAGCGTCACCATACCTCACTGATCTTTTACTGCTGCCGGAAGCCATATGAATATCTAACTTTTTACTAAAAAGGAAATGCAATGTTGCGATATTATTTTCTAAATATGAAAAATAGAATCTTACCTTCTATTCAGAAGCTATTCATAATCTCTATACAACTATATTACGAATAAAATGAAGGACAAAAGAAGTTACCGCTACAACTGACTAATCACTACTGCACCACGACACGCGGAAGGGGGGAAGTTGCAGCTTCGAGTAGGATCGGTCCACTTTTACTGAAACAGCGGCTGTGGGGGGAGTAGGGAAGTAGTTTTCAATATAAACTATTTATGAATATGTGGAACTGTATTTATGTTGTTTGACGGGATTTATTCAACCAGGGTCTATGTAGCAACGACCGAGTCTCTGAGACTCACTTGATGTTTATGTGCAGTAATAACACAAAAAAATGTGTATGTGTAACCACTTGTGACCCCCCTGTTTGAAAATATTGTTAAAGTACACCAAGTCCGAGAGACTCACTTTATGCATTCTAGGGTTAACCCATTACTAGCCATTCTCCTATTTATCTGACACAACCTTTTATGATAATATAAATAATGGAAATGCAGAAAACTTTATATTCACGGTTTTCATTGACAGATGGCGCGGAAGTACAAAAAATCAGAAGAGAAAACATTTGATTGCAAGCATGCATAGTTGCTTTTTGCGATTTAGCTAAAAGGGTAAGCCACCTACACTAATATCTATTGTAAATTGGTTATTTATATTGATGTCACAGTCTTAGGACATTGGCTGAAAATAACATCAGTGTACGTTTATCGAAAACGAAATTTTTGTGGTTTACCTTTGTAAAAATAATATACAGGATTAGTTAAAAGTATGGAGACGGCGATTTATTGTCGTTAATATTCATTTTAGGGAATTATGTTCAATATAAAAGTTTGTTAGGATATTTTGATCTACATTTGAGAATATTTGAATTTTTCTTTTCTTCAATTGTTTTTTAGTTACGCCTGTCCGCGCAGTTTTTTTAAATGGGAACTAGTAAATTTTACTCTACCATTCGATAGAGTTTTTTTTTCTCTTTACAATAATATTTTTGTTTTTTTAAAATTCATTTTAATAACTTTTTTATAAGAAAAGGCCGGTTCATGTGTTTAACAGATGTTCGGTACATCGCAGATAGACAGAAGCGTAGCGATAAACAAACTTGAGCGACATAATTTTATCAGTGGTTATTGTGTACGTCAAATCTTTGACAGAAATAATTCATTTGTGCAATTTGTTGCTGTTAATATTAACAAAGACGAGTTTAAGTGAACATGAACGAATTGAAATACTTATGATGTAGGGTTATGGAGATAGACGCAGAAGTTTACAAGACGTTTGTAATTTATTTAATGATACGCATACAAATAGAAATCCAATTTCTAAATCCGTTGTTGGTAAAACTTTAAGACGCTTTGAACAAACGGGTAGCGTTAAAGATTTACCAAGGAGTGGTAGACCTAGAACAGCAAAAAGCGATGATAACAAACTAGATATTTTATTGGCTGTATCTTAATATCCCCATTTATCAACCAATCAATTAGCGGCCAATTTCAATATTTCACAGTCATCGATCGTGTCATTTTTAAAAAGTGAAAAGTATAAACCTCATAAGGTACACCTTGTACACGAGTTAACGGAAGATGATTTTGATAGGAGATTACAATTTTCTGAAGAAATGTTAAATATTTGCAATAATAATGAAAATTTTGTCAACAATATTCTTTTCTCTGACGAAGCTCTTTGCCTTACCGGTGAAGTAAACAGACATAACTGCAGATACTGGTCATCGGAAAATCCCTCTTGGTTTTTGGAGCACCATACGCAGTACCCCCAAAAGGTTAATGTTTGGGTTGGCATTCTAGGCGGTCATATTATCGGTCCCTTTTTCATCAATAGCAATTTGCCTTCGGCTCTGTATTTGCATTATTGCAAAATTAAATAATACCTGCTAGTGCTACGCTCTATCCTCATGAAAACAATGAACACCTGCCCAATGACAGTATCTGGTTCTAGCAAGATGGCGCCCCACCACATTATGGTGTATATGTTCGTCAATATCTGGACAACGTTTTTCCTCACAGATGGATTGGAAGACGAGGAACCATTGAATGGCCAGCCCGTTCGCCAGATTTAAGTCCTTTAGATTTTTTTCTTTGGGGATACGTAAAAAACAAAGTTTACAAAGATAAGCCCGATAAGGTTGAAGATTTACAAATCCGAATTACCAGAACGATACAAGAAATTCCCCGAGATTTTTTACAGTATTCTGTTCGGGGTTTTGTAAATTGATTGGGTCATTGTCAAATTACTAATGGACGACAATTTGAACACTTACTTTAAATTACTTTGTTTTTATTTTGTTTAATTTTTCTTGCAAAAAAGTTATTAAAATGAATTTTAAAAATACAAAAATATTATTGTAAAGAGAAAAAAATTCTCTTTCGAATGGTAGAGCAAAATTTACCAGTTCCCATTTAAAAAAAAACTGCGCGAACAGGCGTAACTAAAAATCAATTGAAGAAAAAAAAAATTCAAATATTCTCAAATGTAGACCAAAATATCCTAACAAACTTTTATATTGAACATAATTCCCTAAAATGAATATTAACGACAATAAATCGCCATCTCCATACTTTTATCTAACCCTGTATAATAGAGCGGCCACTGGGAATTCGAATTATTACAAATCTAATTTAATCAATAACTGCTGATTAATAATGAATAATTTTTCAATATCTTCAGTAAATGGAACAGTCCAAGAAAACCGAACACAACAATGTCTCTTAATTTCTAGCAAGCAAATGGAAAAAGATAAAGATTGGGGCTATTTTGATTATAAATTCTACCAATCAAATGAAGTTCTTGTATTAAAATGAAATGACAATAGACAAGTTTTACTTGCCTCTAATTACAGATGCATTGAACCTTTAGGACAAACTAGACGTTACTTCCGTGTAGACAGAATGGGTTAAGTTTGCTTATTAATTTACAGTAGGTGTCATACTGGCCTGAGAGTATAATTCTTAATGGCATTTGTGTCCCTTGGACTTGTCAGTTTTCATATGCCGCTTAACGACCCACCTCAGTTTTTGTTAATGACCAACTCCTAAGATTTTCATTTTAAAGTTTTCGCTCGATGTTGATACCCATAATCTTTTCCAACATTTAAGAGGTCTATCCAAAAGTGGTTGCGTTTCAGAAATACCGTATCGCGGGATTTTTGCAGATTTATGATTTTTCTTGTCGCTGTTATGCTCGTACCAATATCTTCGTCGTTAGAGCGTTATTTTGCAACGTCTAAAAATTGAAATTCATCTCTTATGTGCTTATTTCGAATTATATCTCTTAATGTGTTCTTATGTTCCTCAACATTTTTATGTTCATCAGTTTTTCGCATTATATTTTTGCCCATTTATTATTACAGGCCTGCATTTTTGAACTCTTTGAATGTTGATTTAAAAATTTTAACTAAATTTTAACGCTGATTTCAAATCTGCTTTTATTTTTTTTGTATCACGTAAGGTTATTTTTCAAACCAGTAAAATCAAAAAATATAGAAAAAACACGATTTATTTCATTTATAAGCTAGTTTGCTATTATATTAAAAAAAAACAAAAATATACATATAGAAACTATTAGAAATACTTATTTCTTCGTTATGCTTCTTAAAAAAACGTTTTCGTTTTTCAGAAAAGCTTCGTTTGGTTGTTTTTCTGTCATATTCAGCTAAAGGAAGATGTGAAGGTAGTTTCTGGGGCAAGCAAATTTTTTTGTTTCAACCTAGACCCCAGTACTTCAGAAAGATCTTATGAAAGTCCTAAATCTCTTACTAAATCATTCAGTTCGGCTTGTGAAAATAGCTGAGGTTGGTTTTGACCTGAGGTTGATGGTTCAAAATCACTATCCATCTGTACGGAGCCGGAAGTTGAAGAGGTTTCAATATCTTCTAGTAGTACTTTGGTATAGGTATAGGTACATGATCACTGTGAGGAACTGGTCTGATAGCTGATTTAATATTGTTTGGGTACAAAATATGTTTCAAAGTTTTTCTATTATGCCACTTAATATCACAAAGACAAAGGTAGCAATCTTCATGACGATTTTGCGGTTCTCTCCAAACCATCGGTATTCCAAAAGGAAGGCTTTTTCTATTCCCTTTGGTCCAATGTCTTAAACCTTCTTCACATACCTTACAAACAACGTGCGGTGCCCAATCTTTATCTTGATCTCCTGATTTGATTTTGAAATAAGCATAATATGAATTTTTCACAAATTCACCATTTGGTCTCTTAAACTTTTTCAAGACGAAATATCCACAAATATAACAGAAATCATCTGGTTTGTTTTTGCAACACCGGCTAGACATATTTTTAAGCAATGTTTATTTATCAAATACCACGCACAACACTAAAGACAAATTAATTTTACTTGTTTACTGATCGACACTCGACACAGAGCTATAATGAAGTAAATGACATTAAAATATACATTTTGTTTGGAGTGATAAACTTGAAATCCTTCTTCGCAGCACTAATAAAGTGAAAGCATAATAAATAGGATTTAGCAGGTAAAAATTCCCGGAAATCTTGTCCAAAATTAATACATGTAATAAAAGATTTACATCAGGCAATGAGAGCCTATTAACAAATTTCTTTAAAACCACAACATCATTTTTGGGTTAATACCTAGAATTTGAAGTAGTACATTCATTTCAAAATGTATTAAAACGCCTACTATAAGATTTTTCTTATATTTTTTCTTTTTCTTTTGTGCAAAAAAAAATCTGTGGTGGTAGAGACCAACTGTATTTTAATTAGTTATTGCTATATAAAAACTGAGCTTAACAAACAAAAATCACGTCATTATAAATTTTATGCAGGCCTGTGTTATCAGTCCTTGCTTCCACAGCGCACGTCGTTACGGATCTGATGCATGTTTCATATATATATTCTCTCTTTGTTACTCATGAATTGATTACACCAAACGGCATCTCTGAGGGCTCTGAATATTCTATGTGCTTTATTCGTTTGGACTCTGACTTTCTACTTTTTATCTTGATTGGAAGAAACTTCCACGCTCAGATGATTCAACGTTAAGACCTGTTCTGTTGGGTTTACCTCTACCACGAGTTTGCGCCTTGTTGTTGGTTCTTTAGCAATAATCAGAAATTTCGTTTTTGTCGTAGAAATTTGAATGTTTAGGCTTCTAGGTTTCAGGTGGAGTGAGCAAAAGGGTAGTTGTAAGTCGTTTTCTTTTTCTGTTATTATAATGGTGGAATGGTGGAATGGTGGAATGGTGGAAGAACACTCAGGCACCGTACGATAGAAATCACTTGCTTCGTATTACACTTGTCATGTGGACACGAATGGTTAAGTTGGCGTTTCTGATATTGATATTAGTCAATGAGCGGCACCAAATGCTGTTTTATGCTGTGTTCTGTATCTTGATTGTATGGAGCAAAGTAATTTTTGTAGAAAAATTTATCTTTCCCAGCATCATGCACTGATGAGTCTATAACAAGACGAAACACGTGTCTGCATGATTGGTAAGAAATTTGATCACAAATATTAACTTTTATTTTGTTCTCCACGGCCGATTTTTATGTTATTAAAAATGTTTTTTTATAAAATTATTTTCTTGGTCATTCTCGTCGAATTTTATTGAACTTTAAATTTAAAATGTTCTGACACATTTTCTATAGGTAAAGCAATTTAATGGTTTTTAATAAATGCGATAATTTGACAAACAATAAAACACAGAAACAAAGCACATCATATGTTAAGGTAGAGGTGACAAACCCTACAAACATTTTTTTACATATCAACCTAACCACTCGTTTAACAGAAGCCTTCAAGGGATGATTTATTATTACTTCCTGCATGTGGCGCTTAACATATAAATGGCGGTGACATATTAACCACGTCAGTGATATTTTGATATTTCAACTTTCATATATCTCCGTTTTTAGGAAATTAAATTTTTTTTAATTCAAGAGCTGCGTTTGATTTTAATCCGTTAAGGTACATATTGGCGTTGGTCTGAATTTTTGAAAAAAGTCGCTTTCTATGGTACAACATGTAATTAAATCATTTACAGTAGACAGTTTATTTGGCTGAGGAGGGAAATAAGAGCAAATAATTCTTTATAGGATATGATTTTGCTGATTTTTTTTTTGCATTGATTTAACTAAAATCTAATCAGATTTCACATTTTATTGCAAAAAATGCTAAAATCGAATTAGTCCAAATAAGACGCCGCGGCCGGTTTCAAAATATCTTTAGGAACCCATAACTTTATTTTGTATTTCTATTAACGTAAAATTTACATAAGCCGACTTGCTTAGGTTAATGAAGAGGTAGAAGCCATTGGGAAACTCCTTAGTAAGTCAGTATATTTAACGGTTATAATAATTATTTATGTATTACTTATCCTTCGAGGTTTGTTTAAATTAAAACTAATGGTAATTAAAACACTATATTAATAATAAAACAAAATACACTATAAAACACATAAACTATTACTAATAATAACAGTATCTATTTCAATATTTATTTCCCAGTATTTATTTATATTACAATACTCGTTGCAGGTTGCTGGTCATCTGTTTCTTTCCCTCCATCTTCGAGGGTTTATATAGGCCTAGACGAATTCGATAATAATTCCGAACTCCTTCTCGGAGGTCCGAGAGACTTGATGATGTGATGTAATCGCCAGATCATTGTTCGCCTGATGTATAATCGGATGACTCACATCACAGTATGATCACTGCCAAAACAGGGCTACTGTTCATTTCAGATTGCAAGTAAACTTGGAGAACAAGAAACCATTGACGGAAACTCCCGATATATATAATTTTCTGAATAGACTTTCCCTTAACATCTACAGTATTTCTCGGCGTAAGCTTCACACAAACTATTATAAATGAGAACCTGCGGGCAACTCTATTATTTGAAAGGATATAATATACTTTCTTTGGCATCATTTATAAGATTTTTTTGGGACTTTTTGGGCTCTGGAATCCACAACCTTTATCAGCCTGACACCTTCTTGTCCACCACACTTATTTGCTTAAAGATTCAAACACAAAGTTAATTTATTATTCTTTTGTCCCATCGGGATATTCTGCAATAAACTAGCTACATTTTGACAATGAAATGTTATTAGTTTAAAAACTATCTTAACTTCATGCAGAAACATGGTTGGGGAAGTGTAAACCCGAAAACTATACATGAGCTTAATTTATAAGTTTTGCAGGTTTCAAATATATAAATTGATAATTACAACTGATTAATTAATTTTTATCTAACGAAAAGTTAGATGGAGAGCAAAATGAAGTTAAAATTTGAAATCTCTGTCTTACTTCGCAAAACAAACCATGAAAAAAAATCAAACAATTTTGCGGCTCAACGGGCTTGAACCCGGATCATGTAGTCTACAGCCAAACGTGATAACCACTAGACCATGCACAATTTGAAAATTTTTCTAGCTGTAGTACTCGAAACTTAATAGCTCAACTTATAATAAATATTTTTAAAAACGGAAAAAGTCTCGTCTGCAGCGTACAATGTTGACTGCTTTCACAAATTTTCAGCAATTTATTTAAAATAACCAGGATTCGGGTGCACTTTACCTTCCAAATGTGCATATATTTGCATATATCTCTGTACACGCATGTTTTTTAATGCGAAAAGAATATGTCTGACGGTGCCGACCATAGAGATTCTGAAAATTATACCGCTGTCGAGCAATATCCATTTGCCTGAAATGAAGTTGGAAGCAAAGGTCTATTTTTACACTTTCTTTGAAATATTTTTCTTCAGGTTTGTAAATCAAGACACAGCTAAGTGTATCTCGCCGAAAGAAATCGATTGATACCATTCGCGACGCTATATCTTCAAAATTTACTCATTTAGGAGGTTTCAAAGCATGCGGTCTTATACCTCTTATAGCATAGCCGAGCCCCAGTGCATTTTGGTGAAAAATGTCGACAAATGTCAGTTATAATGTATATATGAGGATTATTTTAACAAGCACCGCATCAGAAAAGCTTTATTGGTTGACGAAATCCAAGATGATACAAACTTTTCGCTATGCCAAGCATATTATTAGGATACGCACTAACGTGCCCACCCTGACAAGCAACAAAAAATCTATTTGATGCCTACTTATTTTCTCTAGATTAATTTGAACTTTAAGTATCAGAATAATTGAAACATACATGAGTGGGTAAACCCCACCAGTTTTGCATAATACAAAGGTATTTGTAATAGTATAATATATTATTAAAAATCTGGTGTGAAGAACACAAATACAGGTTCACTATTAATATTTTTTTGTGAACGTGTCCGAATATATCCTTCCCCAGAGACGCAGATACGTATTTCGCCTTTCTACAGGCTCATCGGTACGCCCCTGCTGGAGAAAGGATATCTTCAGACACATTCACAAAAGAAACGGGCAGCGCTGAATTTACTTCTATGCTCGGTCTGGATAATTTCAGTGATATGGCGATGTGGTTCTTTTTTGTGAATGTGTCTGAAGATATCCTTTCTCCAGCAGGGGCGTACCGATGAGCCTGTAGAATGGCGAAATACGTATCTGCGTCTCTGGGGAGGGATATGTTCGGACACGTTCACAAAAAATATTAATAGTGAACCTGTATTTGTGTTCTTCACACCAGATTTTTAATAATTTTTATATTATTAAAAATACCTTTGTATTAAACTTTAAGTGTTATAATATTTTACAATTTATACACAAAGCTGATACTGTTATATGTTAAAATAACTTGTAACATATTTCACCGATTAAATGTCAATGAATAACACTTCGTTCATTTTGCGTTAAAGGCCTTTCAAAATAGATTTTTTCATTGATTTTTCTCACATTTCCTGGTAGTATCATGTATTCTAAAATGATATTTTGATTTACTTGAACAAGTAGGAACTTTTTATAATTAAAATAGAGAAATACTACATTAATTAAATGTAACCAATATTGTGTTCTTTTTCTGTTTATATAAAAAAAGGAACAAATTTTGAAATAAACTAATTAGTAGCAAATGGTCATAATATTATATTTTCGGAAATCCTAGATGTGGCTTTAATTCTTAATAATTTAATAATTAGAACCCTACATTTATTAAAAAATCGTGAGTGACTTAAAGAAGGTACCTACGGATCGGATGTTATCGCACACAGTAAGCAGTACTATCACAGATTGGTTGGTAGTTGCAGAATTAGCAAGTTTATAAACCAATTCTAATGTATATACGAGGGCGATTCATAAAGTAAGTTCCGTTTCCACCTAGTGACAAGAGAAGTGGGGATATCGGCGTGATTGTAGCGTTGTGGTGTATTCTGGTTCAGTGTGAGTCTGCCAGTGCTAGTGAGAGAATCGTTCGTACATCCTCTCATGCTATTTTGGTCGCCACCTGGCGTCGAGTTAACGTAGTTATAGTAATATGCGTATTTTTTCTTCTTCTGTAATAGCTTGGCTATTTGAGAAGAAATCACTTTCATCAGCGTAGTCAGCGTATTGTTTTGTTCGTCAGATGTTACGAGGTTATCTGGTGTCATTTGATAGGGCAAAATTCATTACTGGACCAGAAAGCGAACTTCAGACGTTACTTCGTAAACCCGTATTGACAAAGTCGTTAGACAAAAACGCATGCGTCTGTGGTTGAAATTAACGCTAGTAAATACGTGCTGTATTTCCACGTGTACAAATAGAGATTTGTTTTATGCAGATTTGTATTATTTGTAAAAAAAACAATAATATAGTTTGTTAAAAAAATCGCCACACTTTGAATGCCAAATTGTTACAAGGACGATGGTTGGTAATTGTGTACTCTACCACGAGGGAGTGCCAAATTGTTAAAATATGGACACATGTTGGTTTGTATTGATTCGTTTCGGGCTCGCTGTAACGTTTTAACAATTATGTAAATTATTTAAAATATAGATAGTATGACGATGATGCATCAAAGGTGCAGGGCGTGTGTAGTATGCTGAAATTAATGTCCATTAACTACAACTTATTAAGTAAAAGAAAAAAAAGTTGTCCTTAAAATTTTATTTAATATTTACATAAGAAATTAATTTAAAGTAATTAAATAGAAACTATATATAAAAGTACGACGAATAATTAATTAAAAATTTAAAAAAATTTAAGAAATGTTCTTTAATTAATTTGAATGTAAAAACTTAAAAAAGCTATATAACCCCTTACCACAATTATTAATCGTATCCTAAATATGTATTTCGACAACTAAGTTGTCATCATCAGTAGGTAAAACCACTAATCAAGGTGTCGCACATGGGGCACGGTAAAGCTAGAACACCGCTTACGCAACAACTACTTTACACGGCGTCCACGTATAGACTAATTTAAACATGCAAATATATCTAACGAAAAGATCGACAAACTTACCTCACTTAGGGAAACGGCATTCACATATGTTTATACTCCAATTTGAAATATATCGAACGAAAGATCGACAAAAATTACCTCTCTTAAGGAAACGGCACTCAACATGTGTTAATACTTCAATTTAAAATGTCGAAGACCCTTTTATGGTTCTAAGAATGAAAAGAGACAAGTGAAGGGGATCGGTGCTATATTACTGTTCATGGAATGTTGTTTGTTTTTACCGATATGAATGCTTTCGTAGGCGTCAAGATCGCGGGGGTTATTAATGCCCTTTACAAGCTTTAACCCTTTAATAGACACATTGTGTAGTGTACTTAAAGCATGGTTGGCAACGTTAGATTTATCCGGTCTATTGTATTCAATATGTGATATATGTTCTTTAAACCGGGTTATTATTGGTCGTTTTGTTTGGCCTATATATTTCAAATTACAATCATCGCAACTAATTTCGTATATACCTGATTTCGAATTAAAATTAACTCTATCATTAGTATTCCCTAGGAGACTTTTGATAGTATTTTCGGACCGAAAGGCAACTTGGAGACCTCTTTCTTTCACAACTTTATTAATGTTTTTTGTGATGGGGTGGTATGGTAAACACATGTACTTTTTCTCCTGGTTACTTTGAGATATCAAACTTGTGGATTCGCGGATTGTATTTTTTATTTTTGTTCTTCTAATTCATTTATTGATTATTCTATGTCAAACCCATTATATGTCGCGATATGTTTAATGAAATCCAGTTCTATTTCATATCTCTCTTTTGTTAACGGAAAATTTAGTAACCGATTGACTAAGAAATTAAACGAAGCTGTCCCAATTTCTTATTCAATCGGTTACTAAATTTTCTGTTAGCAAAAGAGAGATATGAAATAGAACTGGATTTCATTAAACATATCGCGACATATAATGGCTTTGACATAGAAATAATCAATAAATTAATTAGAAAAACAAAAGTAAAAAATACAATCCGCGAATCCATAAGTTTGATATCTCAAAGTAACCAGGAGAAAAAGTACATGTGTTTACCATACCACCCCATCACGAAAAACATTAATAAAGTTGTGAAAGAAAGAGGTCTCCAAGTTGCCTTTCGGTCCGAAAATACTATCAAAAGTTTTTAGGAATACTAAAGATAAAGTTAATTTTAATTCGAAATCAGGTATATACGAAATTAGTTGCGATGTTTGTAATTTGAAATATATAGGCCAAACAAAACGACCAATAATAACCCGGTTTAAAGAACACATATCACATATTAAATACAATAGACCGGATAAATCTAACGTTGCCAACCATGCTTTAAGTATACTACACAATGTGTCGATTAATTAAAGGGTTAAGGCTTGTAAAGGGAATTAATAACCCCCGCGATCTTGATGCCTACGAAAGCATTTATATCGCTAAAAACAAACAACATTTCATGAACAATAATATAGCAGCGATCCCCTTCACTTGTCTCTTTTCATTCTTAGAACCATAAAAGGGTCGTCGACGTTTTAAATTGAAGTATTAACACATGTTGAGTGCCTTTTCCTTAAAAGAGGTAATTTTTGTCGATCTTTCGTTCGATACATTTCAAATTGGAGTATATATTTCAAATTGGAGTATAAATTGGATATATTTCAAATTGGAGTATAAACATATGTGAAGGCCGTTTCCCTAAGAGAGGTAAGTTTGTCGATCTTTTCGTTAGATATATTTGCATGTTTAAATTAGTCTATACGCGGACGCCGTTTAAAGTAGTTGTTGCGTAAGCGGTGTTCTAGCTTTACTGTTCCCCATGTGCGACACCTTGATTAGTGGTTTTACCTACTGATGATGACAACTTAGTTGTCGAAATACGTATTTAGGATACGATTAATAACTGTGGTAAAGGGTTATGTACCTTTTTTAAGTTTTTACTTAACCACAGTCTCCAAAGAGATACTTTTTAATTTGAATGTAAATGTGATTAAAATAAATCTCTATATCGAACAATACAGAGTTACCTTTAGAACAAGTCGCGGTTGGACATGCGGTAGAAAACAAAGAAAAATGCCGAGGTGTGTGCTTAAACAGTACATGTGGCGAGAGATGCGTCTCTTACAAAATTAAGAAACCAAGAGAATTTTCGCAAGAGAAAAATAGTGTAAGATGGTTGAGATGGTTGGTTTATGATCCAAGTTGGGTGACCAATTATATTAAAACTAACGATCTCTTAAGAATGAGCATATGAATAAGAATAAGGAGAGAGAATAATTAAAGACGTGAGCCAAAAAGTTTCGATGTTAATGGAGCAAATATCATTAAAATATTCCCTGCGAAAAATACGTCCCGCAACAACATATCATTTAAATAATGTTTGCAAAAGTGATTTAAATGTTGCTATTAAAAATATGTCAGTCTTAATACGATGTCGATATAATTTCGATATGTAAAAAGAAAAGCTCGATTATAAATAATATTACTAAGTACGAAATATTTAGTAGAAAAGTTGTACGTAATTAATAATAACTAAATTAAAACGATATAAAATTGTCAGAAATATGAAAGAGAGAATATAAAATGTCTGGGTTTGCCGCTCGATAAATAATTTTTCGAAAGGCTGTTAAAACCAGAGCGTTACAAAAGAAAGACTTTCTCTTGAAAATACGAAATTCAAATATGCGAAGTTTTAATATTTTAAATTCGATATATTTGTGTATATATATAATTAGAAATAGATTTAAAAACATACTTGATATATATTTATCAGGTGTAACAGGGTCAACCCTCTGAAGGCATCAAATTGTAAATAACAGGATTTCTTTGATTAGTATATTAAAATAGAATATATTGGCATATATATTTACATATGTGCGAACAAAAAATCCAAAAAATCTTTATTTAAAAATCGTTGGAATTATTAATAGCATTAAATCACCAATGCTTACTAATACACGTTAATTCTATAATACACTGAAAAAGATAATGAATTTGAGCACAAAATCGATTAACTTTTGATATTGTTCACGTTTTTTTTTTTTCTATAAGGCATTTGTTCGGTCAATATAGATTTAATTTGTATTTTTAGTTTTATTTAAATATAATCAAATAGATTTAGTTGTATTTATTTTACGTATTAATTCATAGGTTTTAATTTTGTTGCGTTTGTAAGTATAAAGTTTATAGAAAGGTCTTCAAGTTTCCAAAATACTTAATGTGTTAATTACCTAGGTCTGGTCAGGTAATATTTTGCTTTATGCTTTGTTTTGTTATCTACGGCCATAAAACTATTTACTCAATACAGGTCGATTAAATCCGTTCATTTGCTAGTTGTAAATCTTTATAATAGCATAAGTTTTATTGTTATATTTCTTCTTCTTCTTCTTCTTCTTTCAGTAGGCGTATCGCCTGTTTAGTTCCGGTTTCTTTGTGGCGGCAGTTCTTGTGAATTTGATTGCCAGCTGTATCGCCAGCGTTTTGGTGGTCGTCCTATGGGTCTTCTTCCGTGAGGTATGTTGTTTCGTACTATTCTGGCCATTCTGTCGGGAGTCATTCGGCTGACATGGTGGTTCCATTCTCTTCTTCTTTTCCGTATCCATCTGACTACGTCATCCGTTTTACACTTCTCCCTTATATCTGTATTTCTTTGCCTATCATGTAATGTGTATCCTGTTATCGTTCTTAGAGTCTTCATTTCGGTTGTTCTTAGTATCCTCTTTGTTATCGTTGTTTCCGCTCTCGTCTCCGCACCATATGTCATCACCGGTCGTACGTGTTATATTATATTTCATGTACTGTATTTGTATATTGTATTGTATTCATGTGTAATGTATTCATATTTTTACCATATGTTTAGAGATATCGGTTGAATATTGTTCGTTATCTCTAGCTCACTTCCTGTTTATTGTAATTTACGTACTTGGCCATTAAATACCTGTAACAATTATATTGTGTATTAAGGATTTTACATTTATTTTATTTCCTAGTATTATAATTAAGGTTTCATGTGCATATTGTTTATTTTAATCCATTTATGATGGTAAACTAGCATATACTTTTCCTAGAAGAAGGGTGAAATATTTGAATGGCAATTTCAAAAGTGTTCTTTAAGTTTTAAGTTTTCACCTTGACAGGATATTTAATTTATTATTCATTGTTTTATAAAGTTTGAAATGTCGAATATACCTAATTAAGGCATAAGCAGCCACACTACCATACTTAGTTTATTATTAATAGTATTGCTATGAAAGAAATATTAAAACCGCTACAAAAATATAACTAAATTCAAAATAAGTGGTTAACTTTTTATAGAACCGTTCTTGTGTACTAACGTTAATGTGAGAAATGCAACTTTGCATCACGCGGGCAATTCTTAGAAGTACGATAAAGAGACGAGGTATTAAAAACCAAATGTAAGAGACAATATTGTTCATTATATCGCTTCACGACGAATACAGTACTGTTTTTATTCTAACGCGCGCTTCACGTTATTACCTTATTCACCTTGATTGTTATTTTAATAAACTATATTAAAACTAAACTAAATGTTTTAATTTTAAATTATAATTAAAATAAAGCCCTTTAAAAAGACGAGGGTTAACGAGGGTTGTAAAATAACGAGCAATCGAAAAAATTCATAATTGGAGTAGACTGAGAAATTGGGTTGGTACTTTAACCACTTCCACATAATGACATTTATTATTTGACATTGAAACTAAAAGCTTGTGTCAAATTTTTCAAAACTCTTATTAAGAAAATTGTTTATGCTTAGATGTAAATGGACAACATTTTCAACAACTTCTGTAGCTATATGTAAATTTTGATTATGATTTTGATATTAAATAAATTATTTGATTACTTTTTTGTTGTAGTATCATTTCAATGTCATAACCTTTTTTTACAATGAAACTGTCAAGCATCAAGTAATGTGTCATTATGTGGAAGTGGTTAAAGTACCAACCCAATTTCACAGTCTACTCCAATTATGAATTTATTCGATGGCTCGTTATAATTAACAGATAGATTTCAGTTGTTTTGTTATCATTTTTGAAACAGTTATGTGGAGTTCTTTTGAATATATATATATTATAATAAAATGTTGATTAGCTTATGGAAAGCACTAGTTTTAATTTGTTACATTTTTATTATTATTATTATATAGGTATGAGATTTCTTAGAAGGTGGAAGACTATGATCATATTTATATTTAATATTTGCTAACATAGAGTGTCAAATCTATTATTAAATTTTTAAAAGTAAGTGACTTTCCTATATTTTCCAATATAATAGGACAATGTAAATTTAGTTAGTTTTAGATACAATTCTTAATATTGGTTAATGTCAAGGGTTATGTGAGAAGGAAAACTTATTTGCAAAGCAATCAGTTTATAATATTAATTAAAGATCAAAATTATATTTAAAATGTCAAATATTTTGGAAAATCTGTATAACAAAGGCAACCAATGATCTTCAAAAGAGGAAAAGCTGTTTGGTCGCTATGGTTACTTATTGATAAAATTGGGGAGAAGAATTTTTGCATTTAGAAAGTTAAGTTATGTTTTAAAAAGAGAATAATTTTTGCATTTAAAAAGTTGAGATATGTTTTAGAAGAGAATAATTTTTGGATTTTAAAAAGTTTAGTTATGTTTTGAAGGATAATTAAAAAAAACCGTTAAAACCAGGAAAATTAAAGTTGCAAATGCGAAACCATTTGCCCGTAGTTGATCTAATGGTATCGGATCACCCTGGATCAACATAGGAGACAGCTTACCTTACTTATCTGGGGGATTCAACGCCTGAAGGATTTGTTAGGTTCATGACCAGACACCATTACAATATTTAACATAAAACTTTTTGCAATTTTTTTTAAATATTCGATAATTACGACAATTTAAAACAATTACAAATTTCGAAACTGTTTAAGTGAAATAAGCTATAACCTAAATTCAAAAATGTAACTATATTTAATGAAAAATATCAGCCAATACACTTCGCATTATAATAAAGAAAAATTGTATGCACGAGCTTGTGTTAGTTAAATGTAGCAGATAATGCGTATAATTAATATACCTATGTAAATTCATAAATGAAAAACCAACAGACCAAGCGGAGAAAAACTCATTTCAAGTGTAATCGGCAGCGAGGTAGTGCCTGTTAACGCGTAATTGGCTGCCAAAATAAGACGTCAAATTAAAATACGGGTTGGCATAATTGAAAATTATGCACATTCAAATTATAAATAACTACGCAAAATGATAATTAATATTTCCAGTAAGATTAGATACTAAGATTAGATGTATATTCGTATACGAGGGATATGAAGTCGGGAGTATGAAGTTTACTATATCAGAATAATTGAAACATACGTGAGTAGGTAAAACCCCACCAGTTTTGTATAATACAAAGGTATTTTTAATAATATAAAATATTATTAAAAATCTGGTGTGAATATTTTTTGTGAACTAGAAGGGCGTCGTTAGTTCGCATTGGTTATGTGGACAGGGCGAGGTACTTCAGCTGTCTAACAACAGGTAGGGCTGAATTTACTTCTACGCTCGGTCTGGATAATTTCTGTGATATGGCGATGTGGTTCTTTTTTGTGAATGTGTCTGAAGATATCCTTTCCCCAGCAGGGGCGTACCGATGACCCTGTAGAAAGGCGAAATACGTATCTACGTCTCTGGGGAGGGATATGTTCGGACACGTTCACAAAAAATATTAATAGTGAGCCTGTATTTGTGTTCTTCACACCAGATTTTTAAGAATACTTTATATTATTAAAAATACCTTTGTATTATGAAATCTTCTCCCAAAATTTAGCCTAAATCAGTCAGGTGTTTCTTAACTGACTTAACTTATTATAAAACTTAGAAATCAATAAATGTAACAAATTAGGATTAGTTTTAGATGACCAATTAGATTTAAATGACTCCCTTCTACTTAACTTAAGATTGTAAAATTCTTCTACCATTTCTTTCCTCAACAATGTCTACATAGATATTCAAATTTGTGTCCTTAATGATTCAGTTTTCATCCACCTGATGAAACCATTGTATGTCGAAACAACATTGTAGTGGGTTTACAATAAAAAAAATTGTACACTACAAGTTTATTACTTATTTCTAGAGACCGGACGCATCAGGCTGAATATATAACATCGCTAAGTACAATACACAGTTATTGAATAGTACTATTCATTCGGTTAACCGCAAACAAAGAATAGATGTGCAGCTAACCGCTTGAGCTGGTTTCAACGATGCCCAATACTCTCTCCATCTATCATTTGGGTTGAAATCGTTTCGCTCCAACCTGAGCAACCAAGCACAAAAATTTGTAAATATTTAAGAAAGTTTGACATTAACTCATTTACGGCTAGTGGTGCGTTTACGCACCACTGATTACAATTTTTGTTTTTTCGCTAATTGTTTAGATGCAGATTTTTAATTTTATATGATAACTAAACTAATATATTGAGTTAAATTTAGCATCAATCTATTTTTTTCTAAGACTATAACTTATTGAGATAGCAATTATTAAAAATAGACAATTTTCAGTTTCACCAATCCCCGAAGTAAATTTCTATAAATTGTTGTTAGTTTTTATTTTAATTTTTTAGAGTAAACATTCTAAATTCTAAATGTCAATACTATAATACTAAAACATTAGTTTAAATGTTTGTTATTAGTTTGTTTAGAAAAAATGACAGTAGATTACTTGGTGCGTAAACGCACCCATTGTCTGAATGCGTATTGCGCATGCATTTTTCAAGAAAATACAAGTTTAGACTTGTTTATGTTTTAGATTCATAACCAGATGCATTCAGTCTTTAACGTTCCTTTGCAGTATATAGACGCAAATAGACTTACGGTAAACAAAACAAATGCCGGTTTACCTAACTCAACGGGAATTGGAGGCCGCCTTAGACGAAATAGTAAATGAGTTAGAAAATAGAAATGGTACGTAAAATTTGTAGGTAGTGTACCCCATAACATAGTAAAGGTGAATATTTTTAGATAATATTGATGTAGTGTATATTCCGCCGGAAGTTGATGAATTGACCGATGAGGAAGATATTGATGATAATGTGGTAATTGAACAGGTTCGTCCAAATGAGCAAGAAATTTCTTGTTTATTTGAGATACAAAATCATAATGATACCACTAATGAAGGTCCTATTGATTCTTACGATGAGACGTTAGATGTAAAAAGACAAAAACTTTTAAGACAAAAAGTATCAGCGCCTGTTTGGAAAAAAGGCGAGACAACTTACGCAAACTTACCTGTTTTTGACAATACTGGAAGAGAAGATATAAAAAATAATTTATGTGGCAAATCTCCGTTGGAATTATTTTATCTCTTTTATGACGAAGAAGTTTTATCGAGAATAGTGAGCTATTCTGTCAAATATTCTTATGACAATAATCGTTATGATTTTCAATTTGGTATAACAGACCTAAAACGGTTCCTAGGAATATTGCTGCTTTCCGGTTACCATACACTGCCTCAGACTGATATGTTATGGTCTACCGACGAAGATAAAGGTTTGGTCATAGTTCGAAAATGTATGCCTCGCAATATATTTCGAAGTATAAAACGTAATTTGCATTTATCTGATAATGCTCAGTTAGACAAAAATGACAAATTCTCAAAACTTCGCCCGATTTTCAACATAATGAACAAAAGGTACATGCAGGTTGTTGTATTTGCTCACGATCTATCTATCGACGAACAAATGGTGCCCTATTTTGGGAAACATTCCTGTAAAATGTTCATAAAAGGAAAGCCCGTGCGATTTGGCTTTAAGATTTGGTGCCTAACTTCTGCCGATGGATATTTATTTCAGTTCATTCCATATGGAGGGGCGAATGCATCAAATAGTAAATCAGAACTTGGTTTAGGAGGCCAGGTTATTGTTGTCTTGCTCACAATTGTGAAAAGTCCACAAAAGCATTGCCTTTACTTTGATAACTTTTTCTCGTCGTATAAGTTATTGAAGTTTTTGAGTCAGAAAGGCTTTTATGCTACAGGCACCATAAGAGACAACCGAACGGTTAATTGTCCATTAGAAAACGTAAAAAGCATTTCCAAAAAACAACGAGGCAGTTTTGATTCTGTATTTGACGAACAAACCAACATATCTTTGAACAGGTGGAACGATAATTCAGTGGTGACTATTATTAGTAATACTTTTACACTACGACCTTTATGCACTGTTAAAAGATACGACCGAAAAGAGCGAAAGGAAGTGATGATTTCTCAGCTAAATATGATCGCACAATATAATAAATATATGGGCAGCGTGGATTTGCACGACAATGGCGTTTCTAACTATAGAATAAATATGCGTGGCAAAAAGTGGTGGTGGCCGTTATTTATAAATTTGCTAGACAGCACTATTGTTAACGCCTGGAAAATATACAACATAGCGAATGAAACCCAAATGACGCAACTGGAATTCAAATCTTACATTGCAGTACGCTTGATGAAGGCAGAAGATGACAATCGAAACAGGAAAATTAATCAAGCTGTTGGAAGCTCCATTCCTGATGATGTTCGTCTTGATAACATTGGTCATGTAATCTCGATGCATGCTGATAAAGCTAGACGTCGTTGCAAACTATGCAAAAGTCACACAATTTACATTTGTGTAAAGTGCAAAACACATCTACATTTAAAATGTTTTGAAGATTACCACAAGAAAATATGAACATGTGTTCGGCCAACGGTGCGTACACGCACCATCTTCTTTTTCATATACGCAATTTTTTTTTCGAGCTGATATGTATCAAATCGTTTTTTTTTTAATATGTTTTTAGTAATAAACCATACTTTTTTGTAAAGTTTTCGTTTAATATACACCTTGGCCGTAAATGGGTTAATACAGCGTACAGAACTAACAACAATTTATCCAAATTTATAAAAAACAATAAAGATTTAGCAAATAACAATAAAAAGTCAGGAGTCTATGAGTTAACTTGCGGTAGTTGCCCCATGACGTATATCGGACAGACAGGCAGATCGTTTGAAATACGCATCAAAGAACATTTTTCTTCATTTAGAAAGAATAAAAGTGACTCTTCATATGCGTCTCATATTAATTTAACAAACCAAAATTTTAACAAAGAATTTAAAATATTACACGTAGAAAATAAGGGCAAAAAACGTAATTTATTAGAGTCACTTGAAATTAATAAATTAAAGAAAACCGACAAGATTCTCAATGATCAATTAGAAACTAATAATTCACCCATACTCAATTTATTTATTTGATATTCAGACAGTCATATATCTTGGTCACTGCCTACCTCTCCAGTAATAACTAGATGGGAGACATGATTGGAAGCTACTAGTTTTTATGCAGAGAATTTCGATAGTTTACAAAATTTCGTTGCATGTTTAAATGACGATGCTCGGAGTATTTATGAGTGCCAGGAACTGACACAAATTCCACATTTCAAAAATCAGTTGTTTGGAAATTTGCCAAAACTAATCACTTATTTTGAAAACCAAAATCTCAAATTTAATGATGGATTAACGATATTAGATGTGGCTATTAATAATTTGAAAAATATTCCAAGTGACTTCGAATGTGGCCTTCGGCAAGAGTTAAACGCAGTTTATAATAGAAATCCAGATTCAATAACATTGCGGCAATTGTGTATGGGGACAATACCTCAAAATCTAACTACTAAATACGCTGAATTAAAATAATATTTCCAGTATGCACCTATAGCCAGTTGCGATGTAGAAAGGACGTTTTCTATCTTCAAGGATGTATTTTATTCAAAGAGAAGAAATTTTACAGAAGAGAACCTTGAGAAAATATTGCTAGTTAATATTAATACTACTTTACTCAACTTGAACTAAAAAATGCACATATAAAAATGTATTTCGTGTTTTATAGATCACCATCAGTTTGTTTTCCAATTATATAATTAAAATTAAAAACTCTTTAAAAATACAAATTTTCAATTGTACGCCCGTGGGCGATGAGTTATGGGCCTCTCTTGTCCTGTCCCTACTTATTATGTATACTATGTGTGTTTATGTAATCAGTAAATATATTCATATTATTATTATTATATGTTCAGAAGAAATTTGTGTTCCTTCGCAATTCTCGAAATATCGTGCGACAGCCCCTTTAAGCGCCTTATCAGATAGAAAGCTTTCTCCTCAGATGCATTCTTGAGTTAGAGAATTCTTAAGGGTTAAACGTATTGAATTGTATGGGAATTATATTGAAAAATGAAATATATTTTTTACCCTAAAATAAATAATTCATTTAAAAAGTCACCCTCCCGTCAATTCACCCTCATATGCATTAAGCTTGTTGAAAATAATTTATATCTCTTTCTACTATATCAACATTTATTTTCTCTTATGAAGATTAATTAATTCCAAAGTGTTATTTGGCATTTATGATTTATATTGCTCTATTAATGTATACAATATTAATATAGGTAGTTGATTTAGAATTATATTACCCGCCCAATTTAGACCTGAAATAGCCTATTATAGTAATGGTCTTTTTTGTGCTAAAACGAAAACGCTCAATCTATCTCAAGAAGAGAGTGTTCGAAATAAATTTGTTAGAAGAGACAACTTGATAGAGTCGCGTTTTTTCTTAAGATAATAGTTTTTTTTTTCAAAGACACATATAAGAAAAATATCTTACATTTCAAATAAATTATCTACTGTCCAGAAACGTGTTCAAAATAAATCTAACGAAACAAACAAATTATTTATAAATTGAAAGTCTTTAATATACGGGGGCGGATCGATATATAAAGTCTTCAACAACGCCATTGCGTGAGAATACAAGCGAGTCCTAACCTGCAAATCGTAATTTCTAATATTTCGTCTTAGCATGCAAAGATTCATTTTCCTGTGTACTGTCGTTGAATAACAATGTCATATATCTCACCACAAGAAGTTGTTGACGATGGATAATTAATGGGGTAGTTGTTTGGTCTATTTCCATCGTTTGTAGGATTTGAATAATCCAACGTTTCGGCAGTCAATCTAGCCATGCAAACAACAAGCACTATTAGATACAACATGACAAAGACAAGACCAGATGTTGGAAATCAGAGAAACAAAGATTGTATATACAAAGTACCATGCGAATGTGGAATAAAATACATCGGAGAAATAGGCAAACCTCTACATGATCAAAGAACATCAGAAATTGGTTCGGCTGAAAGAAATTTACTAATCACGCCTAGACCAACATGCTTGTAAAGTAGGACACAGGATTAAATGGGACAATGCAGTAATCCTGGGAAAGGAGCACAGTTAGACAAAAGAGAGCTAAAAGAGATAGCATATATGGCCATAACGCTAACCGCCATAAGTTCACAAAGCTTGTAGATAAAACAGATAAAAGGCTACCGTTTATTCGGGAAAATATAAAGAGAAAACCTACAACCACGGTACCATAACCCAGACTAGAAAAAATGGTGTAATGCGCACATAACACGGCGCAGCAATGTAGAACATAAACTATTGGGCATACGACACACCTCAGCACAATATATAGGGCTACAGCGAATGTTCCGCGTGAGTACATCTAAAGGTTTTAAGAAATAATATGTTGTTCCCTAAAAAGCGTAGTGGTTAGTATCATTGTTTCAGTTAAAACTTCGGAATGTCAGACCGAGTTTAAATCTCACACGGATACATTTCTCAATTTAAAAAATTGGAAAGACAAATATGTCAGACGTGAGTTTGGGAAGATCAAGTCCTTCTCAGGGCTACCACTGAAGTCTACACAAGGTTGACTGCCAAAACGTCAGATTATTCAAATTTTACAAACGATGGAAAGAGCCAAAACATCTACTCGAGTGTCATTTATAATGATCATTATCGGACGCAGTAAATAAGCTTATTAGAGAATTACCGAAATTAATTTACGATAGCACAAAAAACGAATGTTCAGCTTGCGATATATTTCTAATGTGCTGGACGAAAGTGTCTGTAAACAACACGTGAATATTGCGAAGCACAATTAAAAAAAGACTGGCGTACGATTGAATGAGCAATTTCTATTCGATATATGTGAAACACTTATTTTGTATAATCTACCGTTTGGTTTATTAAACAAAGAATCATTTGCTTTGTATTTTATTGCAGAAACTATTCGTAGAGTTTGTCCAGAGATAAATGCATTAATTGCTAGTATAAAGACAGTGTTTCGCTATAACAAGTTATTAAAGCAATAACCGGATGTAAGTGTGGATTACATCATTGTGGTACACTCTGGGCAACGTCGAGTTAACTCTACGGTAAAAAAATCCACACTCAGAGAGAAGCTACATTATATAGAGCAACATTCCAGATTCCACAAATACTACGTAGCTTACACGATGTCTATAAACATCGCTTGGCAGTTGACGAAGAATTGGATGTCCTCTGCCTGCAGGAAACCCACCTTTCTTGAGAAGATCAATGGAGACAATCCTACTTTGAACTTGCGTTGGATATATTCTTTCTTGTACTTACATCGCTTCTCATACGAAATAAATAAATCATGAGTTCGATATATGAGATGTGTATCAAGCAACAATCAATCATAGAATTTTTTGCGCGCCCATAGAAATTTACAGAAGTTTGGAAGCTATTGGGAAGCTATAAATTAATTTGAGGCATGTTTATATGAACTTCTTTATTTATTTTGTGCTAGAGAATACTTACCTAAACCAGTGTCGCGCAATTCTGAAATACCCTATATATACCCTAAATATTTTCCCAAAATTCGCTCTCACAAGAGATAATAAATGACAAAGATATTTAAAAAATATTTGTCACGCCACTGTGCGATGGATTGTACTATAAACGACGATATCTTACAGTTGGCGATTTTTTAAAGTTTTGTTATTGTGCATCTCGATTTAAGCTTCGTTTAGCTGTCGATCGTTTCGTACGTTCGATACAATTTACATCTACGTCTTCAATTAAAGATAGATTGTTACCAAATAGAACGTCAAATGCCCGTAGAGTACACATCTTACATGTTCTTTTAATACATCATCTTTAAGAATTCACGATAAATTTTTTAACACCTGACTTTGGTACCAGGTTATCGAATCCTTACCATAACAAAACTTATACACAATGTTGTTTTCAAACCTTTTATAAACATAAATATTGCAGTGTATTTACAATAGCGGTCTTTTCTTAATCCATATTAATATTTTATTTTATTACTTCTCGTAACAAAAAAAAATATAATACACAAGAAAACGTAGGTAATTTACGTCAGTTACAAAAGTTTTCGTCCACAAATGATTCACAAGCAGATATATGCCTACGTAATCTGTTACCAGTGCGTACGGTTACGTACGGAGGCTCGCGACTGAAAACTAAGAAAAGTGTTACGCGTTCGTAGGCGCATGCATTTATAGACTACAAAATTGAAACAAAACGTTGGACTAAACTAAAAAGGGGTACCTAAGTACAAAATAATTAATCGAAAATAGTTAATTCGTATATTGACAAAAAAAAGGATAACAAGAATTAACAAAGTGGCTTTCAAGCCGCAAACGAATTTTCGTTGTAATACAATGACAATAGAAATTAAACACTCGATATATTATGACTATGACATTAAAATAACAATATAATTCAAAAATTTTGCATAATTATATTGAATCAACAATTTATTCCCAGATTAAAATAAAAATAAATTGTATTATACTGCAGAATGCACGAAAAATATGACAAATTAAATATTCAAGCGACATCAAATAAACTTATACTTAGGATTAAAAATCTATTTCTATCTCAGATCTGTAGCGCAACCTTACAATGGATTTACACACAGTATATTATTTAAGCATTAGTAAAATGGTATCAAGAAAAGTTATAAATTTAACAGAAATTACAATTTATTTAAATCTTCCAGCACGGCTATGGTCTGAGTGGTAATGAATCAATGCAAAATATTTCGTTAAAATTATTTAATTGTGTGAAATCAACTAAAATAACAATTCATTTAAATACAAAATTATTTTAAATAAAAATTCTATAACACTATATCTACGATAATTAATTTTATATTTGCGTAATAATCAAATAAATTCTTTTAATAAGTACCTGAAATTACGCAATATTTTACCAAAGCTCCAAATATACATATACGAATACAACTATAGATTATATGCCGTTTTAATTGGCATCAGTAATGGCGATCGTTATAAAAGCAAATATAAAAAAATAAGTGGAAAGCTCGACAAGATCTAAATTTCATCAAAAAAAGAGAGTTTTGTAGATGTACATCGAGCAGCTGTATGCGGGCGACGGAGACAGATGGGCCCACATCTGGTACCTTTCTTGTGCAGATATTCAAACAAGATGACGATGGCTTGATTTTCTGTCTCCGTTGTTTGTTCGGATGACTATGTTCCTTGTAGCGAAATATGTATATCCAGTTTGTCGGAAAAAGAAAGCCTAAGCCTGATTACGTCTAATTGCTTCGCAGTAGGATGCCCAAATTCACTAACGGTAGTAGACTTTCTTGTAATTACCACACATACGTTTTTGAAATTTGAATCCACTAACAGCGTAAATTACCATAAAAATTAGGGTATAGCGTGATTTCTATCTTGCTTTACGAAGCGCACATCAAGAAACAACTCAATTTTCCCACGTCTAACAGAAGAATCTCGCAAAATCACTCCGGTCGACACGGGGTCAAATGCGGTGCCCACAGTCTATTCTAGATGGCGCAGCCGGAATCACAAAGAAAATAACGAATACGATGAACTAAATTTGGATATAAATATTTATGTACAGGGCGGTAAAAGAATAAATGTAACGAATCGTATTGAAGTTACCGAACGAAACTGCTTCATTGAATGGTTTTTATAACGTCGACAGCCGTCTAAATAAACACAAATATCGCAGCATATGTGTAAATTCAAAGGAGGTGCTTTTAATAGACATTCCGATATATAAGCGGCACGTAATTCAATGTTCAGGGGGTTTTTAATTTTCGTGTCGTGATTGACTCTCATACGTTGTCTTCTTATTTCAAGGACACCTTTATATCATATATACCATCAACAGATAATTTACATAAATTTTATATCAAATTTTAACAAACTCAGTTACAGAATAGGGTGTCCTAGAAACATACAAAGGGGGCATAAATCTAAAGCATCGCTAGATCACAAGCAAAATTAATTTATTTTTATAGACGTTGCGATAAAGCGACAAGCGATTGATTGCAGTCGTTACAAAAATATCTTAAGGTTGTAGATTATAGAGCATGTCGTTTACATTGACGAAAATACGCAAGGAAACAAACTAAAATGAAATATTGACATAGTAAATACACGATATCTGCTATCGAACACCGCTCGGAATTTTCCTGTTATCTGGTAATATAATTCTTGCTGATTCAGGCACCAGGAATCATAATAAGTCAATATGACTGCAGTCCGGAGGCTACAAACACTCATCCTGAATGTTAGTGTAATCAATCAATCAATCAATAAAATTTTACAGAACATGAAAATGGTAGAAATCTAATAAACCAATAACAGAAGTATATAATTATCGAAACGAATTTATATACGAGGTGCTACACTTAAATTCCCTCGAATGTAAAAAAATGAACACAATAAATAGTCTTTACAACTTATTCACTACCATCTCCTTCAAAGTACTCTCCGCATGAATACATCTATCAAAAATGGGTCGTGAAAAGATTTCAAAGCTATGTTTGACTATTTTAACCATAATCCTACCAAGTTTTTGCGGCGTTATATGACTGTTGATGAGACACTGGCGCACTAATATACGCCAGAAATTAGAAAGTTCAGTCAGCGACGGTTCCTTCGCTCGAGAGAGTCATGCCCACTGTACTTTAGGGCTCGCAAGGCATAATATTTATTCAGTACTTGGAGAAGGGAAGGATAATCATCGGGCAATACTGTGCTGATTTATGACATTGAATTAATGGGAAAACAGCTACATCTGGTAAATAAGAAACTACTTTTCCATTATAATAACGCTCAGCTGACTCACAATCGTCGCAGAGAAACTGATCGCGTTACGCTATGAATATTTACCTCGCCCACAGTATTCTAAAGATTTAGCCCTCTACGACTTCTTTGTGTTTCCAACAAACAAGGAGATGAACAACAAATATTATAAACGAAAATCTGTAAAATATTGTGAATAGCCACGGGGCAAATGAAAGGAATTCATTTGAAAATAAAAACCTGATTTAAAACTCTGTAAACTTTTGCAACGATTTTAATGCTTTCTGAAAAGAGAAACAAAATTTACTTACAATCAAACCACTAACACATTTGGAAGTTGTTTATAAACAATACTCCAGGCATTGCTGTGCAGTTGTGAATAAAACATTCTTTTATCAAATTTTATATTTTGTCATGCATTGAGTGGTTACTTTAAAACTTTTCAACTTCGCTGTTTCAGACCTGAGACATTTTTAACTCCCCTAAAGTTAACTTTAATATCTTCAATAGCATAAAATTTGGGTTGCGAAAAAGGATGTGCTTGGAGGTAATTATTTCAAATTACCTGAAATTTCTTTACCTTAACAGCATTTTAATAATAATAATAGTTTATTAGTTATAACTTTACAGAATGAAACATAGACAACTTCTTATATGTATAGCAGATACAAACAAGTACAAATATACAAACAACAAATAATACCTATGTATAAACAAATACTATAGGTATAATGGGTGCCTCAACGGGAGGTTTGATTTTGAAATTCGCGCGAAATATGGTTAAGTTGGTACTACAGCGGTGAGATTTTACAGTTATCATTGTGAAGTCTTGACATTTCAAGAATGTAGCGCTATACAAACGAGAAACGTGTACTTATTGTGAAAACCTATTACCAAAATGGAGAATCTATCGTGAGTACATTTCGCAATTTACGTGATCATTTTGGTAATCATAATCGCCCAAGTAAGACCGCGATTATGAAATTAATTGAAAAGTTTACACGCACTGGTTCTGTGGCAGACGTAAAAACACCTCTGCGTCCTCGCAGCGGTCGTTCGGCTGAAAACATAGCCGCAGTGGAAGAAAGTGTGGCCTATGATGCGCGCACCTCGATTCGTCGTCGTGCACAGCAATTAGATCTTTCCAGAAGTACTGTGCAGCGTATTTTGACCAAGGAATACACTTACACGCATACAAGATCCAATTGACGTAGACATTGAAACCAGCCGACCATGGACAGCGCCGTGAGTTCTGCAATTGGGTGTTGGCGATGCAACAGGATAATCCCGATTTTGCGACACAAATCATATTCAGTGATGAAGCGCATTTTCAACTTAGTGGTTACGTTAACAAATAAAATTGCAGAATTTGGGGCACTGAGAATCCTCGTGTGATTGAAGAACAACCTATGCACCCACCACGAGTCACTGTTTGGTGCGGATTTTGGGCCGGCGGTGTAATGGAACCATTTTTTTTGAAAACGCTGCTGGTGCCGCGGTAACAGTCACTGGTGATCGTTATCGTGACATGATAGCCCATTATTTGTGGGCTGAGTTGGATGGTATGGATGTGGATAACTTCTGGTTTCAGCAAGGTGGTGCCACCAGCCACACAGCGAACCAAACAATAGAGTTATTGCGCAAAAGGTATCCAGGCCGTGTAATTTCTCGTCATGGCGATCAAAATTGGCCACCAAGATCGTGCGACATCACGCCGATGGACTTTTTTCTTTGGGGATTTTTGAAGGAAAGGTTTATGCTAACAATTGTCAAACACTTCAACAGCTGAAAGACGCGATTCGAAACGCGATTGCTGATATGGTGCCGCAATTGTGTGTAAGAGTCATACAAAATTCCGTCAACAGAATGGACATCTGTCAACGTAGTCGCGGCGGCCACTTGTCAGATATTGAGTTCCATATGAAATGTCCATGTCTGTACTTTATCATGAATTAAAAACATTGACAATTTTGAACAATTTAATGTGTTTAATTACAACTTCAAAAACAAACCTCCCGTTGAGACATCCTTTATAAAGAAAAATTCTAAAATTTGCAAAGAGATTCAGTAATAAAAGAAAGAACAGATCTCAGTGCGCGTGGAAGCTTTTATGAATATATACGGTACACTAAAGATTAACTCTTTCTTTATCTTTTTTTTGAAAATTTCCATTGAATTTATATTTTGTAGAGATGTTGGTAATTGATTAGATAACCCACATTCGTTAAAAAGGAGAAACTTCTGGTAGAGAGATGTTGAAAGCTGGATTGGAAGTAACGTATGTTGTTTATGTCTTGTGTCATAATCATGTTTAAGACAGTTTTTGGAAAACAATTCTTTATGTTTCAAAGTAAAACACAACACTTCATAAATATATAGAACCGATACCGTCAAGATGCTAAGCGTCTTAAAACCCGACCTAAAGGTTTATCGCGTGGACATATTAGCCAAAATTCTGAAAGCACGTTCTTGAATTACAAATATTCTCTGCACGTCTCCAGAGTGGCCCCAATGAACAATGCTGCTCTGGAAACATGCGAAGTAATCTGTCCGCAATTTTCCAATGCTACAGGAACCTGATATTGTCCTTAAAGCAAACAAGGACTTGGACAATTGTCTACCTATGAAATCTATATGTTCACCACACTTCAGCCTGCCATCTATTGTTAGGCCCAACATCTTGACGCTAGCGCCCCCAAAAACATTAGCAATACCAAAGTCAGAGATGTTGAACTATGAAACCTTACCATGCAGGTTTTCTCGTCATTTCAAGTTTATTAAGTTTAGTCCAAGAGTGTACCTTCTCAAGAACTCGTTCCATAGTCAAACGCAACTGTAGTTGTTTGCGGTTATAAAAATATTTGTGTCGCCCGCGTAACTACCAATGAATTTGTGCCTCTCGTAATATAATGTTCAAGATCATTTATGTAAATTACAAATAATAGGGGACCTAATATAGATCTTTGCGGTATACCTGTAACGATAGACAAACTTTCCGATTGACTTCCGTTCCATGTAACACTCTGAGTTCTGCCCGATAGGAATGACGTAAACCAATCTAAAGCAAGTTTACGCACTCCTTCATAACCTAACTTATCAATAAGAATTACATGATCAACACAGTCAAAGGCATTAATGAAGTTGATAAACAATCCAACAGTCAAAAGTATGCAATCTAGTGCAGAAACAACTTAAATAATATAGACTTCAAGTGTCGTATCAATCTTGTATGAATCCGTGCCGAGAAGGTTTTAGAATTGAAGAAATTAATTAGTTTATTATTTACGATCGACTCGAATATCTTTGAGAAACTAGATATAGGCCAATGGGTCGATAATTTTCAATGTTTCCTCCATTACTCTTTTTATATATTGGGGTAACATGAGCATACTTTAGGAGAGTAGGAAAAACACCTAGTTTGGTTTTGAGATATATTTTCCAATAAATATTAATAAATAACCTGGAATGTCATCAAATCCACTCGATTTAGAAGACTTCAAAGAAGACATGGCATTTTCTAGATCTGCAGCTGATATTAGACATAAAAAAATGGTTTCGAGACTATCTCAGCTGCTGAGCTAAATTAAACTTTATAGTGATGTCAATTGTAAAGATGTAACCATCGGCCATTTAAATTTTATCCCTAACATTTGTTTTTGTTCGATTTAAATTTGGTTAGCTATGTGCAACATACCTTTGGTTTTATTGCTAGCTAACTTTGGAGATAGGTTTAACGATTCGTTGCCTTTTAAAGATATTTAGCTCGTTTTGATAAAGTTTACTATAAGAGAGAAGTTCATTATTAGATAGCTTAGAAAAAGTTAATAAAAATTTTATTGACTAATCAAGCGAGTAGAACATGTAGTTCCTTCAAATTTCATATGAAAAATATCTCGTTTAATTTAACTTACAAATTACGCTGCTATAGAAATTATTGTATCAAAAAAAATTGTATGATCTATTGATTCGAGCAGAAAGACTTAGAATACTTGTCGACAATTCTTTTACGTAATTTTTTAGAAACTTTTTCTAAACAATCTTAAGCATAGTTACATAATTTATACATGTTTACAATATATTTAACTGTTAAAAAAATAATGTAACTCTTCTAGTGATCGGCCTTTTATTACAAAGTATCCAAATGTATTATTTCCTGTGTTGTATCCTTTTTTATTCTCGCTATTCTACGATTAATGACGTTCGCTTCCATACAGAATGCTATAAACTGTCGTTCGTGATTAATAGAAGTTTCTTCAGATGATTTTTTCTCAGCTGTCATTTTGCAAATACACATTACTTTTCGTTTGTTTGTGTCGTTAGTTTTTTCTACTATAGATACAAGTACAACTACTTTTAAATAATTTACAATTTGTCTAGATATTTATGTCTCTTCCTAGTCGCGACTTAATACACAGGTTTACAAAAAAAAAAAAAAATTTGCGACCTTTTTTTAATTTTCCACCTGAATATATATATATATATATATATATATATATATATATATATATATATATATATGAGTTAATACAAAGGTATTTTTAATAATATAAAATATTATTAAAAACCTGGTGTGAAGAACACAAACAGGTTCACTATTAATATTTATGTGAACGTGTCCGAAAATATCTTTCCCCAGAGACGTAGATACGTATTTCACCTTTCTACAGGCTCATCGGTACGCCCCTGCTGGAGAAAGAATATTTCCAGACACATTCACAAAAAAGAACCACATCACCACATCACCGTAATTATACAGATCGGGCGTAGCAGTAAATTCAGCGCTGCCTGTTGTCAGACAACCGAAGTACCTCGCCCCGTCCACATAACCAATGTGAAGTAACGACGCCTTTCCAAAGGTGGCACAGTCATCCCTCTAGAAACTGTATTTTGTTTGTGTCTTAACTCATACTACGGACTAACCGCATGTGTAATGTATCAGAATAATTGAAACATACATGAGTAGGTAAACCCCACCAGTTTTGTATAATAAAAAGGTATTTTTAATAATATAAAATATTATTAAAAACCTGGTGTGAAGAACACAAATACAGGTTCACTATTAATATTTTTGTGAACGTGTCCGAAAATATCTTTCCCCAGAGACGTAGATACGTATTTCACGTTGGTGGGGTTTACCTACTCATGCGGTTAGTCCGTAGTATGAGTGAAGACACAAACAAAATACAGTTTCTAGAGGGATGACTGTGCCACCTTTGGAAAGGCGTCGTTACTTCACATTGGTTATTCACATTGGTTCACATTGGTCCGAAAATATCTTTCCCCAGAGACGTAGATACGTATTTCACCTTGGTGGGGTTTACCTACTCATGCGGTTAGTCCGTAGTATGAGTGAAGACACAAACAAAATACAGTTTCTAGAGGGATGACTGTGCCACCTTTGGAAAGGCGTCGTTACTTCACATTGGTTATGTGGACGGGGCGAGGTACTTCGGTTGTCTGACAACAGGCAGCGCTGAATTTACTTCTACGCCCGGTCTGGATAATTACGGTGATGTTGTGATGTGGTTCTTTTTTGTGAATGTGTCTGGAAATATTCTTTCTCCAGCAGGGGCGTACCGATGAGCCTGTATAAAGGTGAAATACGTATCTACGTCTCTGGGGAAAGATATTTTCGGACACGTTCACAAAAAATATTAATAGTGAACCTGTATTTGTGTTCTTCACACCAGGTTTTTCATAATATGTTATATACAAAACTGGTGGGGTTTACCTACTCATGTATGTTTCAATTATTCTGATATATATGAGTTTATAAATTCTTGGAATTTCGGCTTTATATTAAATATTTAAATTAGTATTGTAGGGGGTGTGGTAGGGGTGTTTGGATGAAGGAGGGCTGATCTCAGCGGTGAGCGTAGATTTTGACAAACACAAACACACAATAAAACACTAACTAGAACTTAATCGTTTATATACGAGTATATTTATAGATAATTTAAATGACACAACGAAATGTAACACAAATATATATATATACATATATAGTTATTTTAACTGTCTCGGAAACCTTGCTGCGGTAAGCCACTGTACCACGGGTGGTCACGGCGGTAACTCTGACTATCCTGCTGCTGGAGTTCCAAGGGTGGATGCTTCCAGGCGAGTCAAGTCGAAGGTTCTGACTGCCGTTTGGAGAGTCCGGATCCTCCTCTTATGGCCGTCCCGATCGGGGATCGGGTCGATGGTTGGAGAGATGGTGGTCCTCGGCCGTTGTCGCTGTACCTGTAAGAGGGAGGGTAGGAATGGAGGGGCCTACCGTGGCGCTCCCAAGAGCGTACTAGCGGAGCGCTATGGTACTAATGATGTAATTATTAAATGCGTCGTGCTACAGTATGTTATTTCGCGAAGTAACGTGAATTGTAGAAAATATCGCCCTAGGCTTTACCACTTTAACTGACATCTGCTATCAAAACTGACATCTGCTTTCAAAACTGACTTCTGGCTTCAAAACTTGACATCAATATTCAATAACTGACATCTGAATCATTAACACTGTTACTTTATACATGCATTTATAAATATCTTGAACCAAGGTCTATCGTTGCTTAAAGTGATAAAGTGGTAGGTAGTTATTGGAAAACGATATTTTACCATGCTGCGAAATTATGTTATCGTAAGATTGCACAATTACAACATTGAAAATATTATATTCATGAAAAATGGCGCATCCCCCCCTCATTTTTACATTCCAGTAAAAATCTGTCAATTAACACTTTAGGCAGTCGTATCATAAGCAGAAACTTTCCCAATCCTTGGTCAGCGCGTTCTCCAGCAGTTTCAAAATGTAATTTACCTTTGAATAACCCTATATATATATATATATATATATATATATATATATAGTAAATTCAATCAGTTGGCGATTTAAGGTCTGGCTTTACTTTAAAGTATATATATTTAAAACAACCCTACATGTTTCGGCAATGATGCCTTTATCAAGGATATAGAATATAAATGATACAAGTGTCATATAATTGAGTTGCTATGGATAAAATTATTCAAAGATACATTCCAATTGAAGAATAATAAATCATGCCTTAGTATTCTTGAAATACTTTTTTTGAAATACTAAGGCATGATTTATTATTATTCAATTGGAATGTATCTTTGAACAATTTTATCCATAGCAACTCAATTACATATATGACATTTGTATCATTTATATTTTATATCCTTGATAAAGGCATCATTGCCGAAACATGTAGGGTTGTTTTAAATATATATACTTTAAAGTAAAGCCAGACCTTAAATCGCCAACTGATTGAATTTACCATATCATACCAAGGTCACGAAAATATTATATATATATATATATATATATAAGTAAAAATTTCATTAACGGGTGAGCGGTCTGTCAAGTAAAAATAAAACTCCTTTATTCCACTCTATATTTCATAACGCATTGGATACTTCATCAGGAGTGTAATTCAGAATTAAAATTTAGCAAATAACGGCACTAAATTTGACGAATTTTAACATGTTTAGTGCCGTTATTTGCTAAATTTTAACTCTGAATTACACTCCTGATGAAGCAACCAATGCGACGACATCCTAGCTTGCTTTAAGGGTACTCATAGACAACTACAAACATTTCTGATCTACATAAATTCAATCCATTCTAATATCAATTTTACAGTAGAAATAGAAGAGAATAACAGTATTAACTTCCTGGAATTAAAATTAAACAAATTGGATCAGAGCTTAAAATTTGATATATATCGTAAACCTACTTTCACTGATTGCATTATTCCCAAAGATTCACTACACCCTAAGACACACAAACATTCATTTTTTAATTCTATGATACATAGAGCATTAAATATTCCTTTGTCTAATGAACCTTTTGTTCGTGAAATCAATACTATAAAACAAATAGCGGTAAACAATAGTTATAAAAGTAGCGTAATTGAGAGTATACTAAAGAAAAAACAGTTACAAGTAGCTCTTAGTTTAGTATATCCTAAAGATAGTGCTAATTTGAAACAATTTGTCTCGTAACTTACTTCGGCAAAAGAAGCGAGCAAATTGGAAATATAATTTCAAGAAATAATAGTAATGTTAGTACGTATAGCTTACAAACCACATGTAAAAACAAGTAATTTCATTTTTAACGCAAAACCTAAAACACATACCAATAATAAATCAGGAGTGTACAAATTATATTGTAATGATTGTAAAAGTGTATATATAGGTCAGACTGGTCGAAGTTTTATTATACGGGTAAAAGAACACATGAGGTCATATAAACTAAAGAAGACAACATTCGCAAACCATCTTCTTACAGAAAGGCATACATTTGGTCATCACAAAATATTGCATTTGGCCGACAAAGGTCGTAAATTAAATTTTTAGAGTCACTAGAAATTTTTAAAAGCTGAAACAACACAATAGATATTGTTCTAAACGACCAGTTGGATCTTATATATACACCTCTTTTCCAATGTTGTATATAATAGTTAAGTATATAGTAGTCATTTTAAATAACATCATAAACCACCCCGATATATTTTTGTGTCATTTATAAGATCTATGTAAGCCTGTAACTTTTGCAGTTTGATAATGACATTGTATGTCGAAACCGCGGTCACTATTACATGTGAATAAAGTGGTATAACAAGGTTATTGTTTTATTTTATTTTATTATTTTCAAAATGAATTACCACAAAGTTACGGCTACCAGTATTAATTTACATTTCTATTCTCTATTATGACTGAGGAAATATTCTTCAGCTCTTTCTTTCTTCAATAGAGTAGTTTTCTGTCTTCACCTACAAGGGAAACATCATGCATCGCAGTAAATAAAATATTGGAAAATTATTTTCCGAGTGCACCTCGTGTATAAACAAGAAGGAAAAAGGGTTTAATGAATTGTAAACTTTCGATGATTTGTTATGATTAAAGTTCAGAAACTACTTTCTTTCTCCGACTTTTTTTTTGAATTTATGTACATTACAATAAACGTTTTTTATAGTGCTGTTCAAAACTTTATTATTCGAAAATAATCTCTTAGGATGGATAAACACTAAGACGTTAACAAAACCGAAATCGCGTATACAGCAAATAATATATTCAGTCAACTGGAATTGTATTTCCAGCGCATAAAGGAATTCATTTAATAATACGGTTCTGTTGTTATAAAAGGCTACATTCTTCGTACACAATAATAATGAAAATCAGTTATAGCTATGGTTTTCCTACATCAGATAATTCTGAAGTTTAGTGGGCTGGTATTGTGTTTCTTAGAAATAAATTTTCGTCTTTGTATGTATACAAGTAAGATTTATGCATGGGATAAGAGAGATATATAAAAAACATGACAATGAGAAGTTTGTTTGCGATGCGGTTTGTATTAGCAGTAAGTACAATTGACTCTGTTAATTAACAATTTACATGTTGTTGTGTATCTTTTATCCAGTTGAGATCTTTATATTGACATGAAAGTGAATGCGACTATGCGAGATAAGGTTGCAAAATAACGTGATTGATGCTGTAAAACTTTTTATTTAAAATTTATACATAGTTAACTTCAATATACAAGTGTCCCTGTAATAAAAAGACAACGTATGAAAAATAGAAAGATGCAATTATATAGAGTATAAATCCAAAATATTTCCCCAAAATTCCTTCTCATAAGTGAGAAAGAAATTAAGAACATATTAAAAAAAAATTTGTCACGCCACTGTGCTATTAAAAAATATTAAAATATTAGAGACGATATCTTATAGTTGACCGACAATAACAAAAAGAATAGTTTTGTTATTGTCCACCTCATCCAGCTATTACGTATTGCTATGAATAGTGGGTTAGTAGTGAGATGTACCACTATTCACACCAACTCTGTCCAGCTTAGATACTCAGTCGATTACTTTCTTTAACTGGGACTGCTTTCCTCTCCGGGTTTCCAATGGAAAACGTGGAAAAATAATTTAATTAATACCACAATCAGGCGCCACACAAAATTTATTTGTGAATATTTTTAGTTTTACTGAAGTTACTGTTATGCACACAAGAAGAAGGTTAATCAAAAGATACATACATCTAAACTTAATTGAATCTTTAATATAAAAAAATTAAAAGAAAAAAAAATTCTTTGTAGAGTATAAAGAATTGTGTAATACAAACTTACACTTAGAGGTAAAAGAATTTGTTGACAATGACCGCAAAACAAATCCAAACATCCTCTTATTACACCCGAACTAAATTTAAATCTAATAAATTCCAAAGATACTTTTTTAATTTCACCCCATATAATCAACTTCCAAAGTAAACAAACAGAACTGACAGACCGAAGCAAATCTCTAACACATGCGCAGTCACATGTAATAAAAAACTTTGCCCTTGAACTCCAAGCGAACAAAATTTAAAAGTTACAGAAAATTTTTTATATAGAAATTTTAAAAACGTTCTTTGCCATTTATATATATCTAAGATAAAATATATCAAAATTACCACAATGGTAAAATTCAAATCAATACATACAAGAAAATAATAATAAAGATAATATGAATAATTTCTTTTACTTACGTAAATAAATTGTATTTTATTTATACGAGACACCAGAGTTAGAAGAACGTACAAAATTAAACAACTACGAGTACTGCACACTCGTAAATCAATCGGTATAGAAATCAATCACCAAAACTAATTAATAAAAATCACGAAGCTACTTATCTAAGATAAGAAATAGTATATTAGAGAACTAGTGTCATAAGACGATCTTTTGTTGTACGAGGCCAAGTTTGGAAAACGAGCCGAAGGCGAGTTTTCCAAAGGACGAGAACAACAAAACGTCTTATGAAACGAGTTTTCTATACTATTTTTTCTATTTCGCATTTCCATAACTTTTAAAATTTGTATTTTTCATAGTATGCAATTTGTATAAAATAAGTGACATTCACTTTTTTGAAATGTAAACGTTGGTCAAACTGACATTCCCTATTTTTAAATAGCGAATGTCATTTAAAATTTATTATTATTCTAATTCAAGCAGAAACTATAAAGAAATGATCGATAATTCTAATTACCTAAGCGGGACACCACCGAATCTCCGTGAAATAGCAGAAGATACATCTGGAAATTTATTGCCAGAAAAATCTCGTGTAGTATATGCAAAAAATTATCAGCAATTTGAATCTTGGTGTATTGAAAATGAAGTTCACATACTATCAGAAAATGTTTTATTGGCATATTTTAAGCTACAAAGTGAAAAAAAAACCCGACACTATGGGCATTATATTCTATGTTGCGTTCTTGTTTAAATATCTATAAGAACTTAGATATATCGAAATATTCTAAACTACAAGCATTCTTGAAACGTCGTGGACAAGGATATCAGCCAAAGAAATCTAAAATATTAGATATGGAACAAATTGATCATTTTATAGAAAATGCTGATGATAAATTGTACCTTGCAATAAAGGTATTTCTGTTTCTCTATTAAAACACAATATGTATAGCATTTTCATTTTAGGTTGCATTATTAGTAGGTTATGCTGGAGCTTGTAGACGAGATGAATTAGCAAATATGTCAATCAATGATATTGAATATAAGGATGATTTCATTGTTTTTTCGATACCTAAAACAAAAAATTATTTACCTAGAAGTTTTGCAATCACAACCCCTAAATGGATTGATTTAATAAAAAAATATATAAGTTTAAGACCAAAAGACAGAACCATTGAACGTTTCTTTCTTACCTATCGCAATGGATATTGTATATCATGTCCAATTGGAATTCATACAATAGGCAAGATGCCTAAACTTATTGCGGTCTTTCTTAAATTACCAAATCCTGAATTATTTAGTGGACACTGTTTTAGACGTTCCAGTGCGTCTCATATAGCAAATAAGGGTGGTGATTTGATTACAATTAAGCAACATGGAGGATGGAAATCGTCAGCTATAGCTGAGGGTTATATTGATACATCCGTGAAAAGAAAAATTGAGGTTGCTCAAATGTTCTCGTCTGAACAAAATACATCAAGTGGGTGTTCAAGCGTTTCACAGCCACAATCTTCAAATAAAAAATCTAAAGTTATTGTTGAAACTAATACTACAAGGAAAACGTTAGTTTCCAATCAAAACCTACCTGGCATTAGTATAAATGCTTATGATTCATCGCAAGTTAATGTACATGTTTATACTAATTACAATAACTAAAATAAAATACATTAACATAATTATATTTTTATATTGAGTTTTGTGCTTCATTATTACCTTGTTTAAGTACTAGAATATAATAATAAATAGTCGTTATTCTACATTCATGTATTATCTTTTGTATTCTGGTAGGTACATAACCTATATTAAGCAGCGTGTCAAATATTATTCCAAATTGAACAGGAAACCAACACTGAATAATGAAAGGTTGCGTCTCGAAATAAGGTTCATTTCGAGTCGCGAATGCGTATCAAAATGAGATCAGTGTGTGTGCGAAATAGAAAAAATATCTTATAACTCACGTCTTCACATCTCTGATAACAGTTAGTGTCTGCGGAAAAAGCATAGCAAATCAACGTACTAACAACGATAGTCAAAATAAATCAAAATAAAATCTGATGAATTCATAGATAAATTCCAAAATTGTACACTGGCATCCAAAATAAATGTCCAACGATAAATTAATGTTTTCAAAAATGTTGCGGGGAAAAGTTCATAGCAGTATGTAAGCATACGCTATATCGTTTGTATGTGTGTGAGGTATTTATTTCTTATACACATTTTAAATATTTCGAATTCATAGGTGTCACGTAATATAATCTTCAAGGTGCTTTTAATTTCAGGGTTCGCGTCGTAATTGACAAAATTTTGGGTTTATATTCATATATTATACAACTAGACATTTGAAAATACTAGATTATATGTGACGGATTGCCTGAAGCATCACATGACCAAAGATCGAATGGTGTCGAGTTGTATACAAGTAGACTATATCATTAAAACAAAAAGAAAAAAGGTAATGCTGCCGGGAATCGGAACCAAGTCGCCGGCGTGGCGGGCTAGTATTTTAGAGCTGAGTTACCTATGCGTCTGGAAGAATTTCCTACGACACTATAAGAAAGTTGTCAATATCAGACAATTGTGTAGGCACGAAAGTTCAAAATTTCAATCATCTGTCAAAAACCCGTACGCTATTATAATGCGCGGTTATAATGTAAAATATTTAAAAAACTTTGTCACGTCACTGTGCAATTATAAAAAGTATCGGAGACGATATCTTAAAGTTAACCGACAATAACAAAAATAGTTTTGGTATTGTCCATCTCATCTAGCTGTTACGTATGTAAACATACGCTATAGCGTAAATGAGTGAGAGGTATTTATTATTTATACACATTTTAAATAAATAAAATAAAATTTAAAAAAATATGTGTCAGGTATGTAGACGATGTGTTTGCAATTTTTGATACCAATAACTGCGACTTAGATTATTTTGTAACAGAATTAAATTCAAAATTTCCTAGTATTAAATTCACGGTTGAAAAGGAAAACAACGGAGGTTTGCCATTTTTAGATACCTTAGTAATTAGGAATGACAAAAACTTAGAGTTTGATATTTACCGAAAAGAAACCAACGTCAACAGATTTATAACCGCAGATTCAAACCATACTTTTCAGCACAAGAGTGCCTCTTTCAATTTTCTTATCAATCGTTTGTTAAGCATGCCATTGACAAAGGAAAGATATGAAAATTAATTAACTTTAATTAAAAAAATCGCGTGTTACAACGGTTTCGATTCAGAAATAATAAACAAGCTAGTTAGAAAACATAAAGTAAGAAAAACAATTCAGGATTCCACATGTTTGCTACCCCAAATTGATTCGAGCAAAAAATTTATTAGTTTACCGTTTCACGAAACTACGAAAAATTTAATTAAAACCTTTAAACAGTATAATGTTCAAGTAGCATTTCGGTCGAATAACTTCCTAAAATCTCTCTTAGGCAACGCGAAAGACAAAGTTGAGGTAAACAACAAATCTGGTATCTATGAAATATATTGTAAGGATTGTGATAAAAAATATGTCGGCCAAACAAAACGTTCGATTCTAACTCGTTATAAAGAACATGTTTCGCATATTAGATTCAATAGACCGGAAACATCAAGTGTTCCCAACATATTCTTGAATCAGATCACAACGTAACATCTTGTAATAACCTGTGCCCTAAAGGGCTGGTCAGGATCGCTATGTAATAACGTGGGCCTCAAGCCCTAAGTGCCTGGAGGATCGGCATGTAATAACGGTGGGGCCTTAAGCCCTAAGGCAGAATCGCCATGTAATGTGGGCCGTTGGGTGGCCACACCAGATAGCAGGTAGGGCGTCTTAACGTAAAGAATGATACGCACAAAGTAACATATTATAATTTAATATATAACACTTATAAACTGGTTAACAATTATATACATTATTACTATGATCTAACTATCATTAAGACTGTTACTGTCTATCTGAAAGTGAGTATGAATGTGGACATGATTCTGAATAAGAATCTGACTCTGAATGTGAATAAGACTGAATGTCTCCCACTTACATTACTGTCGTTATATATATCCCAGATGATCCTTGTACTTCTTCTGGAATATAATACAAACCCTGACATATAGTTTGTGTATGCAAACAACACGCGTGAGCGAGGTCGTGTTTGTAAAACACGTTACATTTGTATTACGGGAACGAGGCTGTGGCCTCATTGAGAGTGTTTGCATATACATACTACATTGCGTTATCACAATCTGACTGTCTGAGATTAATAAAAAACGTCACACGCCCCCGCGGATTAGATAGTTTTGAGAGCATTTTTATCTTTAAAAATAGGAATAACGTAATTAACGCAGATTTGGGTCCTATACCAGGTTCTTCTTTATTTAAGTTAATTGACAGTTAGATGTTATTAAAGTAAGAAAAATAGGAAAACCATTAAAAAATATTCGAATTCATGGAATTTATTTTTAAATTCGTTTCATTACAATATTTGCCATTAAAATATTCTGACTCAACATTAATTTCCAAATTTATATTTCAACATAATTTAAGGATTAGTTTCATAATTGGATCCTTAATGTATGTTAAATTACGGCTTTTATAATATTTCTAAACGGTTTTTCTATAGAATTTACAAATAATGGGTTAATGCTCTTGCATGAATAGGCGGGGTTTACCAAAATGTAGGTAATTTTTGTAGCATTTAAGATTGAAGATTTTAGTGTTAAACTAGAAGACGTTCAGAACAATCCTTCTGTGAGTGTTTTTGTGCGTTCAAGTGTTACACTGGTTTTTCTACTGAAGATGACAACGTGGTTGTAGAAATACGTATTTAGAATCATTAAATTCTATTGTGGTAAGGGTTTTTTAATTTTATTTTATTCGATTTGTTAGACATTTTAAATACTTTGAATTCATAGGCGCCATGTATTACAATTATTGGGGTGTTTTTCATTTCAAGGTTCGCGTCGTAATTGAATCACAATATTTTGAATTTATATTCTACATAATTGCATCTTTCAATTTATCATATGTCTCTTTATTTCAAGACAGCGTGTATGCCGATGCTGGAATTCTTCTTCTGTTAGCTCGTTCATGAGTAGAGTGGACCAATTCGTAGCGAAAGCAGTGGCGTTACTAACGAATTGGTTTCCGCATGCGAAACATTATTAATATCTAGAGATATACTATCACGAACGGTGCTGTTATTTTGTTAGAAACAAAAAAAAAATGTAAGACGGTTTTTCTAGATTATGAAACGTTCTCGATGATACGTATAAAAAATAAAATCTAAAATGTATGTTATTAGAAGATTAACAAAAAACTTACAGTCTTATTCGTTTTCCGTGACTTGAAAATCTGGAGAAGCGTGATGAAATATTGTTAACATAAGGTGCGTCTCCAAAGTTATTTCTCATCATTGTACACAAATCAAATAAGAACACTTCGTATTTTGTATCGGCACCAGTCTCTATCTTTATGACTTGCGCTATGCACGTGGCGTTGCAAATTTGATTTTGTTAAATGGTTTATATATATATTGCACACTAAACATTTTACATTTACCCCATTGTAAGATAAACTAGGATTGTTCTCAATAAACCTATTGACTAACTTTGATGATAGCGGTTTTTTTACTGTACGCTCCTTCAACATTATTAAATACACAGAATACACTTTCCTGCTGCTACCGTGATATCATAAAGTTTCTAGGACGAAGATGGCTTTGTAATATAAATTGTATGTCTGAACTTAAGTTAGGAACTATAATTCTGTTTTGTAAATTATTTTGACAGTGACATTATCTGTCATCCATTAATGTGTTAGAATTGCTGAAAGAAAGTTTGAACGTCGAGTTTGAAACATAGCACATTCGAGTAAATTCAAATATGGTTTACAATATAGTGCAAAAAGCGTACATGATTGAAGCCTATTTTCGGAGTGGAGTGCGAATTGATGGAATTTGGGTGTACAGTCAACGTGCATGTTTGGATGATTTTAGAGAGCACTTTCCAAAGTTAGCTGTAATTCCCAAAGATTTTTATAATTGCCTTTCCAATTGTGTTGGTGTGTTTCGTGAGACTGGTTCTGTGGGTCATAAATCAGGTACTGGTAGACCAACTGTTCGTTCGGAACAAGTTGTAAATGATGTTCGTCAACGTATGGTAAATGAACCCACAAAACCTTTGAAACGCCTTTCTCAAGAGATTGGACTTTCTTATGGAACATGTCAGAAAATTGTAAAGAAAAACTTACACATGCATCCGTATAAGATGCAATCACATCAGGCTATTTTGCCGGTAGACTACCCTAGACGTCGTGCGTACTGCCAGTGGTTTGCAAATAACTTAATAGAAGATGATGACCTGCTAAATTTCTCATTTTTCTCTGATGAAGCATGGTTTCATCTTTCGGGGTATGTCAATTCCCAAAATACTCGAATGTGGAGTAGTGAAAATCCTCATATTTTTATTGAATCGTTTCTCCATAATGCGAAACTTGGTGTTTGGCTAGCAGTTTCTCGCCGCAGAGTTGTTGGCCCTATTTTTTTTAATTTCACAATTAATGCTGAGAGTATAGAAACATTCTGAATGAATTTATTGAACAGTTGCATGATGATGAATTGCAATATGGATACTTTCAACAAGATGGTGCAACGGCACACACAACACGAGAAAATATTGCTTTTCTTCGTGAGTTTTTTGACGATCGGATCATAAGTTTACATACGGAAGTGGAGTTTCCACCACGATCACCTTGTTTGACAATTATGGACTTTTTCGTGTTTCCTCACCTAAAGAATAGAATATTTAAAACTAATGTTGCTAATTTGCAAGATATGAAACAAAGAATTATTGACGAATGTGCATTAATAACGCCCGCAATGCTGCAAAATGCCTTTAACAGCATGAAAAGGCGTGTCACATTGGGAATTGAAAATAACGGACAAAAATTTCAACATTTGCTTTAATTTTGCCTTTTTTTATTAATAAAATTTTGAATACAAGCTGAGCTTGTTGTTTTATTGTATCTTTATTAAATCAAATGACATATTTATTGATGTCACGATGACACTATCAAAATAATTTTGAAAAATTAAGGTTAAGTTACCAGTATGATAATATGGATAAAGTTCAGACATATATTTTCTATTTCAATGCCATCTTGGACCCAGAAACTTTATGATATCGCGGTATTATACGTGTACACACGATGACCGTGAACAACATACTAAGTAATCGTATGTGCGATGGGGCACGCGGGAACTAATTCGTTAGTCACGCCTCTGCTTTCGCTCCGAATTGGTTCACTCTATTCATGAGGTATGCCGTTTTTTTTTCTTTCACAGCTTCAACGGTTTGAAAAATTGTTTCTTTTAATGCAGATTTGACCTTGTGAATAGATAAAAGGCACAAGGTCCAAGGTCAAACGTATTTACATCTTTGTACAAGTTGGAACCTTCACTATTACAAGATGTATGAATACCCGTGCAGAAAACTTTGTCATTTAGTTGAATTGCATGCTGTATTAAGTGAAGTTATAGCACAAAAGCGATAGCGGCAACGAAAACGTTCAAATAGTAAAACTTAATGATCCTAAGTTCGAGGAAACGTTCTTGCAATGGGCAACTGAATGCGATAATTCACCTTCTGAAAAATTGGTGATAATAATTTTATTTTGATAGAAATTTAACGTTCTAAACATACTTTTGAATTGTAATTTAATTACAAATGCACTAGAAGTTTGTCAACATATTCAACCTAAAGACTATTATTGATATCTACAAAAAAAACATCGTAATAAAAAGACCATATGTACGGCTGACTATTTTACATAAATCTTTATTATTATTACTATTATCTCTTCCACTCACAAGAACCATTCGTTCTTGGTTGCCATTATCTTACCCCATCGGTTCATTCGAACAAGATGGATGGCGTAGTTATCTATCATTCATTTACTTTATATGAATATTGATTATAGTACATACTTACCAGTACTTTCAAGGTGTGAACTATCTGGGTGTGTGGTTTGTGTTTGTGCGAGCGCGCAAGTGTAGGGTGTTGTATGTTGGCGCGCTCGTGCGTGTGTTTAGTAACCGGTCGCGTTAATTTAGGGAGATCGGAGAACCAGCCGTTGCGCAGGGCCGCCAACCCTTTCCCGGCAACTTCTTTACTTTTCCGTGCAGTACTTCGACGGCCCGACCCCCGCCCCATCGAGGCAAGGCGCAGACCAGCGAAGCGCATCCTGCACGGGGTTGCTCATCGCCAACCGATGGAACACTCTTAGCGGCTACTTCGGTCGACGACGGTCACGCTTTGTGCCATCTTAACGTTTTCCGCCATTGCGGGGGCACTGCACACACGTCGAACGTGTGTGTGCTGTTAACTGCAGCCTAGCCAGGTTGCCGCCCAGGACCGGTCCTAGTGGTGTGTGCATTGCGCGGCGCCGTGTTTTGCGCCTCGTAGCTTGGTTCCTCTCTCCCCTGCTGGAAAGGCGGAATGGCACCTGTCCGCCCATCGGGCAGACCCCCCTAGAGTTTGGTAGCGCATATGCTAGGCTATAACCCAGTAGAGGGCCACATCAGCACCCCACCCGTTCCGTCATTTCGCCTCCCGGCCACATTGCCCGCGTTCGCGCTCTGCAACATCAGTTTATCACGCAACGTATTATTGCAGCCGTGTCTAACAAGACACTTTTTTGCATTTTTAAATAAAGTTTTTGGTAGGGATCCAAAGTATTTATGGACTTGTGTAATTTCTGTGGAATTTCTCCAGTTGCGCCAATCACAATTGGGACTATTAGGACCTTGTCCATCTTCCACATACTCTTGATATCGTCGCTGAGAGGTAAATATTTATTTACCTTCTCACTATAGTTCCTTGCAGTGTTTTTTGCCAACGGAACAGCAATGTCTATGATGTACGTTACCTTGGCCTTCTTCAGTGTCAGTATTATATCTGGAATATTGTTGGGAATTGTTTTATCTGTGATTATTTGGCGATTCCAATATAATCGAGAATTTTTGTCCTCGCAAACTGGAGGTGCTTCATATTCATAATACGGGACATTTTCAGAATACGACAAGTCCTTCAGTCTGAGCAGCTGGTGTAATATTTTTGCAACCCTGTTGTGCCTCTCGAGATATTGTTGGGGGGCAAGTACAGAGCATCCTGCCATCAAATGATCAATTGTTTCTTCCTTATCTGCGCATACACGACATTTAATGTCAGATAAATTCTCCTTAAGAATTTTTTTCCTATAGGAACGCGATAGAATTACTTGATCTTGGATGGCGGCTATGAATCCCTCTGTTTCTGCAAACAGGTTACCTGTATACAGCCATGCCTGCGACGCTGAGGTGTCAAAATTTTCAGATACAATTGTTAACGGATACTTGCCATGCAAAGATTTATTTTTCCACCTCTCTTTCTACATGCTTAAGATTCTCGTGGATGGATTGAATTCATCGTTAGCCAGTTTGAGTAACGTATTGTCCATTTGACCAATCGCATTATGCAATCTACTTTCTTTCGACTTTTGCAGAAAGTACTCTCGTAAATTATTTACCCGTGTATAATGCCTACAATAAGCACTCGGTATTCCTCTACCTCCTTCTCTTCTTGGTAGGTGGAACCTTTCGATCGCACTACGTGGGTGATGAATTCTAAATTTTCTGGCTTCTACTCTTGTCTTGATGTCTATTGCTTCAAGTTCCAATAACTAGTCCTTGTCCACCTTTCACTTCGAACCCACGATGTTCAACCCATTGTCCCTTTTCTATGCAACTTATTTTGCATTTTTCCAATCCAAATTTCATTTAGATATCTCTACTATAACGGCCAACACAGTTTAGGAGATCGCGAAGATGATTCTTTTTCCTAGCATACAATTTGAGATCATCCATGTACCAAATGTGACTAATTTGTACGACAGGTTGTAGTAAATTACATCCCTTATTTAGGGAATTTAACAAAGTTGTTATTATTATTATTATTATTATTATTATTATTATTAATATGTCTATTTTCCTCATTTCCATTTCTTTCTCTATATATTTTTTGTTTGGTTTTGTACGCGACAATCCAACATACTTCTTGGTTTGGAGATAATTTATTAATATTTCGTGTGATATTAACAGAGAGCATAAGCGTCTACCATGTATTCGCTATTTATATAGGCGTGTATCTGTAAGCGATCTGTGAGTTTGGAACAATTTGATACGTGTGGTCACCTGTATAAGTGGCACATACCTAAATATGCAGTTAATATATATCTGTTAATTCACAACAGAGCGAATGTAATAAACGGTTTGGTAACCGGCAGCAACTACTGCTGAAACAAAAATTGCATATCGAGTTTTGAATAAAAATAATTTACAAAGAACAAAACTCAAAACTATGTACTTTCTGTGAAACATTGAAAGAGTAAAACATTACTAGGAACAACTAAAATTTGTTCAAGGTGTTTCTGTGTTAAATTACATAGTTCTATTAGACGTTGAAACGTTTCTAAAAATAGAAAATGTCCGTTTCACATCACAGCTGGTGATGGGTGCATGATCAAAACGTTGCAAAAATGCACCATACTTCGAATGTATACATTTTTCAATCGGCTCTGTGCAGAATTGATATAATATATTCAAATCTGGATTTTTTCTAAATATGACATCAACTTTTTGTCACAGCTTTGAAAAATATATTTTTAAATGATGAAACTAACTTATCAACATTTGGAAAATGACCCCTGATGTATTCACATATTCTATGTGTGCATGCATTAGGATAAGATTGCTTTAATAATTTCCCTTTTTTTAACATATAAACTGTCACATTAGTACAAAATAATAGCATCTTGTCTTTATAGATGTTATCCTATGACAGGATATTGTGAATACATTGATCAATTACTTCTGCAACTGTTTCACTATTTACGACTGGCAATATTTTAGTTGCAATTAAGTATGGTTGGTATGAAGTTGTCGGATGAAGAATACCAACAACTACATTTAACACATATCGTTCCATTACATCCGTTGTTTCGTCTGCACTTACCCAAAAATAATGACCAAATAGGTTGGTTCGTATTTTTTCAATGATTCTCAAATAACATCCTAGTAAGTGGTATTTACGTAAAGTAGATCCATCTGGTATATGACGATCAGTATATTTTGTAAGAAACCTCTTGAGGACTGGATTGTTAAGCTTTTTGAATGGGATTTTGGCCGCCATGAAAGCTTCACACAGTTCTTCGTTGAAAGTGTCAGGTGCAGATGGTCATATGTTATCTTGATGAGTTTTCGAAGAAACATGTCTCTGCACATTACACTTTTGTGGACGCCTTAAACTTCATGAAAAACTGAATGAACAGACACTGCAATATATCTCGGTATCATTACGAATATGCAACCTATCTGTATGGCCTTTAATCCATCCTACTATAGTTGCTCTACGAGAATTCTCCATAGTTGATGAAAATAATGAGTAATACTAAGAACAGAAAGAAATATCTCAAAAGAAGAAACGAAAACTACTCCAAAAATAAGGTAGTAAAATTAAACTTAATACTTATAAAAAATTATATATGATAAATATATAATATAACAATATAAAACGGATTTTTTTTAATACTAAAAGTTGTAACCAAATAACACTGAATGAAACAAAACCAGAAACACGCCCCTGTAAAATAGAATTTATGAATGAATAGACACAATAGCGATGGAAATAACAACATCTGCTCAACTAATGTTATCAAGCAAGGAAGTAATGGGGCTGTTATAACATGCATGCTATACATGATACCACCACAACGTTTTATCGGGGCAATTGGTAATTCAATCGCTTCATTCCGCTCTCTGGATATTAAAAACCACTACAGCACACAAAAAAAAATTCAGTCGAAACACCAGGTGTTCACTTCATTTCTCACAATTCAAAGAACGTGAAATATTTTTAAATTAAAGACATCTCGATCGCTTCAAAGAAATTAATTGCACTTGAAAAGTTCAACAAATATCGGTCCCGTTTCCCAGATTGGCACGAACCAGGAAGAACAAACAAATACTTTCGAAGTATTCACGAATTAATATTACTTTTTCAATAAATTTTCACTAGTGTTAGATCCGTGCGAAAACAAAAGTTTAAATCTAGATTTATTAATATATCTTGGATTTTGTTAACTGCATAAAGATATTTTAAATATTTTGTATTCAATACTAATTGTAGTATATTTTTCAATATCAATTTGAGTAACTGATTATTATTATTTAACCAAATTGAACTCGTATTGTATTTAGGGATTAAATACACTAAAATGTAGAGCGAAGAGTAAGCAGAGCATAAAATTCGATTGCCAAAAATAAACTACCTACACTTTCAAAGATATCTTCATCATAGCATTCAAATTTACCGATAAATTACATTTGAAATAGAGAGGAATGAATGTGAAGAAGAGAATCTAGAAGATAACAAAACAGAAAATAAGAAAAATTGTGGTGTACTAGTATAGGAGAAAACGATAAATTCTCGTTTTAGTGTTACGTCTGAAACAGCTGAATCACTTCGTTTTAAATCCCGTCTTTTCCGTCTTAAAGGATTTCACAAAAGAATCTCGTTGTTTAAGTTGCAATAAAACATTGAGAGAATGCTTTTGTATGGCATACGAAGCATGTGTGTATAATTTGTGATTGTGCTATTTTTTGTACCTAAAAAAATAGTTAATGTAATTGTCACTAAATATTGTCAGAATATCTATATACGAGAGACACTCTGAAATTATATGCAGGTTTAGGCAAATATACGGATCCATTCGAATATCTATGATACAGCTGCTTAGACTTTAATAGAATTTTCTACATATAAGTTAGCAAATAGAGAATTCGAAGAGCATATTTATTTTCAAATCAGTCTTCCGGTTTAGCCGAAAACGGTGTTAACTTTTTTATTTTAAGTGAAGCACCCTTTGTTCAACAACGACAAAGATATTTAATTAAAACTGATATTTTAAAATCATGTTTATGTTCAGTAAGCCATGGAATTAAATTCAGTACTTGACCTAATCTGTCAGAATTAACTTTGTAGACGTCCAAATATTAATAATGGTTTAATTACGAAGGGGTATTGATATCTATATATTGCGATACCATAGCAACGAAAAATAACATATTAAAAGTGTCCGAAATTGGTGGAGACTGTGACTTGAAATCTTAAACAGAAATAAGAAAAACACCCAAATCACAATATATATCAATAAATACTATATACGTATTTCGGCAACTAAGTTGCAATCTTCAGTAGAATGACTTTTTTGTTTTTGGCTAAGGTAAACCTTAGAAGATATGCTCTTCACCAAATCGCCATGGGGATAACACTGTGTTATCCCAGTGTTATCCCACTAGCGATTTGGTGAAGAGCATACCTTCTAAGGTTTACCTTAGCCAAAAACGCTACATCTAACATTTTTTCAGTTTTAAGGTTATTCTACTGAAGATGGCAACTTAGTCGCCGAAATACGTATATGGTATTTATTGATATATATTGTGGTTAGGGTGTTTTTCTTATTTCCGATTAAAAGTATCAGTGTAAAGTATCACGTCAAAAAGTTAAACCAAAGTTGTGCAATAAAATTTGAAAAAAAGGATGACGACCGAAATTATGAAAATCGAAAAATTGGAGCATCGAGCCATCATCAAGTACCTGTATTTGAATGGGATTAAGAAGTAAGCAGATTTACGAGGATATGCTTAATACCCTTGGCGATCAATGCCCTTCGTATGTGACCGTGAAAAATTGGATTGCAAGTTTCAAAAGGGAAAAATTCTCCATTGGAAATGAACACCGATTGGGAAGATCAGATTCTGTGTCCGTCGCCGAAAATGTTGATGCAGTTTATGATATGATTTTGTTAGACCGTCGAATTGGGATAAAACGAATATCTGAGGCACTGAATATTTCATATGAACGCATCCATCATATAGTTCATGTCGATTTGGACATCAGAAAAATTTCTGCAAAATGGATGCCCAAATGTCTGAATGTTGACCAGAAGCGTGCAAGTGTGGAAGTATCGCTTCAATCTGTGCTCGGTTTGAAAGTAATGAAGACTTTTTAAGCGGTATTGTTACTGTGGGTGAAACTTGGGTACATTTCTACGACCCGGAAACAAAGCAACAATCGATGGAACGGAGATACTCTGGTTCTTCAATGCCTAAGAAGTTTTGCGTTCAAAAATCCCTTGGAAAAGTTCTTGCTTCAGTTTTTTGGGTTTGCCATTGAATAATTATCATTGATTTTCTGGATAAGGGCAGAACAATAACTGGGAATTAATATTAGACGTTACTGACCACTCTACGAGAAAAAATTATAGAGAAAAGACGCGGAAAGTTATCCAAAGGAGTTTTGTTTTTGCAGGACAATGCCCCTGCACACAAATCGCATGTTGCCATTCAAACAATTCGTGATTTAAGGTTCAAATTTCTCAAACACCCTCCTTATTCACCAGATCTGGTAACATTGGAAAAGAGGTGTATATATAAGATCTAACTGGTCGTTAAGAACAATATCTATTGTGTTATTTCATAAAAATTTTATATAACATCATAAACCACCCCCATATATTTTTGTGTCATTTATAAGATCTATGTAGGCCTGTAACTTTTGCAGTTCGATAATGACATTGTATGTCGAAACCACGGTCACTATTACATGTGAATAAAGTGGTAAAACAAAGTTATTGTTTTATTTTATTTATATTTTGAAAAGGAATTACCACAAAGTTACGGCTACCAGTATTAATTCAGTATATAAGATAAAAAAGAATTAAAAAAAACATTATATTTAAAAAATATATATAAAGATTCTGTATCATTACAATGATACTGGAGGTAAAAACATTCATTGAGAAATGACCGCAAATGAATGGAAAACATCCTCCAAATGACTCCGATCACTTAACTAAAATAATCAAGTTTAATATTAAATTCTCCCCAGAAAACCACACTGTATATTCAGATTCTGTACCACGAACAAAAACTACGCATGTACTTTGCCATGCACAAAAAAAAACCCTGACTCCACTCGGACAAACTTTCATTTATAATTTTAACAAAGAATTTTTAATACTAAACTGTATTATCTGTATGCTTAAAATCTAAATCTCTTATCTACTAGTTTTAATACAATAGAACTTTAATTCCGATAATTATGACGTCATAAAAATTTCTCTTACGAAAAGGCGCTTAATCAAATTAAACATCAATAGAACGAGAATTTAACTCTATAAATATCGAGAATTTATATCTCTAAACATCAACTATAAAACACATTCAATCAATCAAAACCCGAACTAATTAAATATATTTAAAATATATTTCACCAAGCAGACAGCCTTTTCATTCGATAGCTAGAATTCGTCTCCACGATTGACCTCGATCTGCACATAAAATCCACGCCGGATAACCAGTTTTTCCCCCTAGTTACCCCTCGCAAAATTTATCATATACAGTCATGTCACAAAATATTTTATTTTAAATCATTCAAAAAAATCCATAGCAATATGTAATCTAGGCCTCGACTACACATACATATAAAATGGGTTTTTCCCCGGGATTCTCACAGAAATCTATTGTACCTGATTTAGCTTTATGAACGCGTTAAGAACCTTTTCAAAACAGTGCGTCATAAAAATGGAGTTCGTGCTAATGTTAGGTAGAAATGGGAAACCCGAAGTGGCCAAAATCTCAATAAATGCATAAAAATTTATACATGAAATTCCGGTAAATATTTTATTTTATAGAGTGTTACTATTTTACAGATTCACTATATGCAGGGCTTTTTACATGAAATTTCATTAAAATATTCCAGGGCTTGAAAAAATTTCACTATAAAGAGTTTTTCACTATATATATATATTAAACAATAAACTAAATACAAATTTACAAAATTGACTATAGATGATAAATCAAAGGTTGCCGATATTGAATGAAGAATTTCACACCACTATGTATATACAGAAAGCTTGTGTTTATGTATGACAATACGTTATGCACGTATAAAGCATTGTTACAATATGAAACAGACATGTAAATAATTTACATATCTGTAACTGTACACATGGATTTTTTGTCCATGTGTACAGTTACAGATATGTAAATTATTTACATGTCTGTTTCATATTGTAACCACTATGTATATATTTTCCAAGTAACCGACTTCTAATTTTATATATTTTTGCTGCTTTTGGTACTAGAGGCATAGATTTTTACATTAAGTGGAAACTTTTTTAACGCTAAGTGGAAAAGAGTGTGTCATTAAAATCCAAATAAATGTCTACCCTGCGACGAAAAAATTTCAACACCAAGCAAATGATTTAGACGCCAATTTACGTCAAGACCCTCCAGACAAAAAAGTAAATGGTCATAGATCTACGAGGAGGTCAACCCTGAGTAACGGTACATCACTGAATGGATTCCACTCACGCCAGCGTTACGGTTCCATTAATTTATAAGACATTTATTATTATTTATTCTGATTGTTAATGCGCGAATAAAATCTAAAAAACAAACAAGAAAATTTTAATATTGCGGTTGAAGTGGGTTTTGCGACGGAAAGTTCTAACATTAAAGCGGAAATTTCTTTTTTATCGCGACGGAAAGAATGCAACTCGGAAACGGTGAATTTTTACGCTGGCATGGTAAAGCTACAACAGTAAAACAGGAAATATTAAGACCTTACCACAGAAGTTCTAACACTAAAATGGAAATGTTTTAAATCTTAACATCGACGATAAGGATTTTTATATTAAGTTTATGTTTTTTTAACCAAAAATATATTTCTGTTTTTCCAACTTCACTTACTATGCGACAGCGTTGACAACGAAATAATAATTAAAGCCACGTCGGTTCGAACTACTTCAACAAATTTACTAGAAGCAACTATCAACAGGTGCTAAACAATATTACATCTAACTTTATAAAAAAATATCATAAAAAAGTATCTGTGTATGTATTCATGTATCAATACATTCACATTGATTATTATTATTATTATAAGTATAACACAATCTTATACGTCACATATTGTGAAAAAACATCTCAAGACATTTGTCGGTCAAGAGTCGGCAACGGTTTACATGAACAGCTAAGCTACTAAAGAGAAACTATACGTTTAACTGTGGCTTTTTAAGATGGCTTCAATATAAAATGCAAAAGATAGCGTATCGATGCTTAACTAGCATCAAGTGTTAAAATATAGTAATATTAAAATATTTAAAAATGGATATACACAACGCATACTTTCCGCATTTATAACTTTTACGTATAAAGACGCGTGTCTAACTCATACTAGTTGTCGTCAGTGTCGTCGAGATATTGTTACGGCGATAATACCGTAAATATGAAAAACAGAACAAAAGAAAAGGAAGGGACAACAAACAATAAAAAGAAAACCAAAGTTTCGGGCGACGTGGATTGCCCCACCTACCCGCTCCTGCCAACGTCTAGCGGCCCACCCGGCTACCAAGACAGCCTGAGCCTAGAGGAGGAAGACCCAAAGGTACTTAAAAAAACAAAAAAAAAAGGTGGAAAGGGCGCCACCGAAATTAGTACCGCTAAACGCCGCAAAATCGGAAAGCGGCGATAAATCAAAAATGGCAGACCACGCGGCGGGTAAGTGACGCAACCAAACCGTCTGAAACGAAAAACAAAAGAAACGACTAGTCACTACTTTATTTTAATTATCTTTCTCCCAGAAAACAAAAAAAGTCAAAGACAGTGTAATACAAAAGTGCTTAATCTAATTTGAAACAAAAGGTTTTAATAATAATAATACACCAAACAAGATAAACGAAATGAACGTATGTAATAATGTCGAAACTAATTGACACGCTGGATACTAAACCCAGTAATAAAATTACACCCCATCAAAATACGTATTTATTCGATTCACATATATAAATACAAAATTGTTCGCCAGATCTATTGAGCGAACCTGGTATATGTCTGGAGGTTTAGTTATATACAGGGTGAGTTTTTTTGAATGTTTAGCATAGGGATCTCAGAAACTACTGGAGATAGAAAAACGCTTAAATGGGGAAAGAAGCGCAGTTTGATTTAAAACTGCTTTTGTTTCTCCGATAACTTTAATGGCTTATTAGATATTCAAAGAAAACTAAATTTTACGATTTTCTTTAAACATGCTTAGCATCGTTAATAGTAATTTTAGAGAAAAAGTGTTCAGACAAAAGTTTTAGATAATTTTACGCCAAATAAAACTGTTCAGCCAGTATTTTTTATTCGTTCACCATTATCGAGTTATGACACAAACTAGTGTTTTTTTAAATGGAAACCATAGTTGGTTTTGACATCATTAAAAAGCTTATTTTGTGCTGATTACAATGATGTAATGTTTGATACGGTTATTTAAAAAAATAAAGATGATATATACATTTTTATGGTTTTTATGGAAAACAATTGAATTTCGAACTGATAAAATACAAACCAAACGAAAACTTATTTTGAAATCTTATGTAGTAATAAAATGAAAACTATAAGAACTTTTATTAAGGGCACACAACATTATTAATGTTCAAAGATACCTCCATTATTATTAATACACAAATTGCATCTCTTCACAACAGAATTTGTAGCATTGCGAACTTTACGCCTATCGATGTTATTAAAAGCAACTAAGACAGCTTCTCTTAAATCGTCGATTATTTCATATGTTCTTTTGTATATTGTGTCCTTTAGTACACTCCACAAGAAAAAATCCAATACTGATAAATCAGGGGATCTAGCCGGCCATTCAATGGGTGCATTTCGTCCTATCCATTGATTAGGGAAGTTCAAATTTAAATAATTTCTAACATTCAGTTGAATGTGCGGAGGCGCTCCGTCATTGTCAGAGTGTTGAAGAAGCATAAATTTTGTCCCTACAAATTATCATTATCACAAACTTTACATGAAGGTGATAACATCAGACGAATAGCTTTTTGTAGATGGTTTAAAGATCAGTGTCAAAACGATCCACACTTTTCAATGAAAATATTATGGACTCATGAATCTCGTTTCATAAATTGTGGAATGTTTAATAGGCACAATGAGCACATATGGTTTCAAACAAATCCACTTCGCGTTGAACATAGGAGACCACAAATTAAATTTGGGTTTAATGTTTGGTGTGGTGTTATAGGATCAACTGTTCTTCCTCTTTTTATTTTTGATGGACCACTAACTGGCAATCGTTATCTTAATTTTTTACAACAAGATTTCGAGGAAATGTTAGATAATTTAAATTTAAGAACCAGAGCAATACTGCAATGGTTTCAACATGACGGAGCGCCTCCGCACAATCAACTGAATGTTAGAAATTATTTAAATTTGAACTTCCCTAGTCAATCGATAGGACGAAATGCACCCATTGAATGGCCGGCTAGATCCCCTGATTTATCAGTTTTGGATTTTTTCTTGTGGGGTGTACTAAAGGACACAGTATACAAAAGAACATATGAAACAATCGACGATTTAAGAGAAGCTGTCTTAGTTGCTTTTAATATCATCGATAGGCGTAAAGTCAGCAATGCTACAAATTCTGTTGTGAAGAGATGCAATTTGTGTATTAATAATAATGGAGGTATCTTTGAACATTAATAATGTTGTGTGCCCTTAAAAAAAGTTCTTATAGTTTTCATTTTATTACTACATAAGATTTCAAAATAAGTTTTCGTTTGGTTTGTATTTTATCAGTTCGAAATTCAATTGTTTTCCATAAAAACCGTAAAAATGTCTATATCATCTTTATTTTTTAAAATAACCATATCAAACCTTATATCATTGTAATCAGCAAAAAATAAACTTTTTAATGATGTCAAAACCAACTATGATTTCTATTTAAAAAAACAAAAGTTTGTGTCATAACTCGATAATGGCGAACGAAAAAAAAATATTAGCTACATAAGTTTATTTGGCGTAAAATTATCCAAAACTTTTGTCTGAACACTTTTTCTCTAAAATTACTATTAACGATGCTAAGCATGTTTAAAAAAAATCGTAAAATTTAGTATTCTTTGAATATCTAATAAGCCATGAAAATTATCGGAGAAACAAAAACAGTTTTAAATCAAACTCGTAAAACTGCGCATCTTTCCCCATTTAAGCGTTTTTCTATCCAGTAGTTTCTGAGATCCCAATGTAAACATTCAAAAAAACTCACCCTGTATATATATTTTAAACAAAAAACTAAATGAAAATTTACAAAATTGACTAAAGATGATAATTCAAGGGTGGGCGATTATGAAAGATTAAGAAAAAGATTGACTGGTTAAAATTTATTAAATTGAGACAAACGTAATTTCTAAAATTTAAAATCTCAAATTACAAAACTAGAATACAAATTCTATTTTAACGTGTCGATTAGAAAAGAAAAACACAAAAACCTTGCACACGTTTCCTACACTGAAGAAAAACGCAACGTAAAAATCTTTCTATATTTTTAACGCAAAAATTTCTTTTTTGCCCATGAGCAACATGTGTGCAATTTACATAGTACTCTGGACATAAATTTGAATCGTTTAAAAATATAGCACAAAATTTAAAAAAAAACTAATCAGGGAGGCTATTAAATTAATTAAGTACAAGGATTATGACTAAATACGCCAGACTATGTGCCACAGCAGTGGCGTTGCGTGGAGAGTTTAGCAGAATAACAGTGCGCTTACTTAAAAAGAAATATATCGAATCCCTATACAAAACGTTAAGAAAAAACATAAATAACTTACCTAACATGTTTACATTGTTGCCAAAAAATGCGGATGTGCGCGATGAAAAAACTGCACCATAATATATGTTTCTGTATTAGTCTCGGAAAGGTTCGTACGTAGCGACGTATATATATGTTCATATACAGAGAAGAATTGTTCGACGTTGAGAGATGTTATATTTGCATAGTTAAAGCGCTCTTTGTATCTGTACAACGGATCTTCAGTATTGGTAAAAAGTTGCCCTAATTTTGTAAAATCTACATTTTCATCTAATACACTGTAAAATTTTTCACGGACACAATCACTTTTTTCATCTTCAAGGATATGCAGCACAAATTTTACGTGGTCAAGAGTTGCTAATGACTCATTAGCAATTATTGACCACGTAAAACTAATGCTAATTTTTTTTTGAAATAGTAACATAGGTTGAGTGATATATCACAAAAAAAAATTTTATTATTTAAATTAAAGTTGTATTAATCTATCCTTATTTTGCATTATTATTAGGTCACCCCCGGTAGATAGTTAATTTAAACCAAAAAACCAGTAGTAGGCACTGAAAAAAAGCCAAAAATATAGTGTACATAGTGTCAAAGTTGATTTAGTCTTAATAGCACATAATAGCTACAGTGTTTAAAAGTAAATTAAGAATAATGGCAAATTTATCGGAAAAAGTACGAATTCAGATACTAATTACATATAATAATTACCTATTGTTTTTCATATTTCTTTAGTAATGTGGTACGTTTCTAGTTTTTTTGGAAAGTGGAAGAAATAAGCTTTTCTGTGATATATCACTCAACATATTGCTATGGATTTTTTCAAAATAAATAATAAAAATTTATTTAAAAATGAATGTAATATTATTTTGGATCTCTGTGTATATCCGTATGTATTTATGTGTAAGAAAAACTGTATTTTTATGCGAAGCCTACGTGCTTGATGATTTGACCTTCAGACGCAAGTTGGCTGTTGACGAGAGCGTACATTTTTATTTAGGATAGATAATTATCTATTGTAAATTCGGGTTGTTTTGAATTTAATATAGTTGTTGTGTTTTCTCTGGCGAGAAATTAAAAATAATCTTTATTATTATTTTAATATAAGTTTGTTCGGATGTAATAGAGGGTTTTTTTTATTTCATTTAGCTGTCAATATCAATAAAATTTTTACCTCTGGGTGTAATATATTACATTACACAATCTTTATAGGTACTTTATAAAGATAATTTTTTTTTTCTTTTTTTGATTTTTGTATTAAATTTTCATTTTAAATTTATATTGTTATCTTTAATTTAATCATCCTTCCATTACGAGTTTTATAAGTAACTTAAAGATATTATAATTATTACATTTGTCAATACTCTTTTACTGGTGTCATAAAAATTTTGTAGAAGAGTCAACCACGTTTCCGATTGGAACCCTGAGAGGAAAGCAGTCCCATTTTTTGGAAATAAACCGACTGAATATCCTAGTTGGATAGATTTGTCGTGAACGGTGGTACAGCAAATATAAAAACCACAGTTCATAGCAATGTGTTTCTATTTAGAAAAATTGAAGATGGTGACCGTACGCTAAACGCTAACGTCGCATAAATTTGATATGTCCTCTAGAAAATGATGAAAACAATCTCATTCATCATCCTACAATCAATTTCATAATTACAAGTTCATTCGTTAAAAAAAATACCTTGTTGTGAAGAATCATATCTGTACAGAATACTGTGTATTGACAAACTCCAATAACAGCGAAATGCATCCACACATTCCGGGATAGGAGTTATTTTTCACGAACTTTTCATTAAGATGAAAGCTGAATAAAGAGCGCACAAGATTTTTTGCGTTGGGTTGGATTTTTTGGGTTCGTCACTATCTTTGTTTTTCTTTTGTCTGTTGCGATAAATTAAATGTTTTAATTTTCTTTAATTTCGAATTGTTAAATCTCAGATATTTCATGTTTTGTGCAAATAAAACAAAAAAATGGAATTTCAATTATGATAACATATACTTCAGTGTCCGGAATTTTTTGTCCACGAGTGTATGTATATTGGAAATACATATATTCATACTTGTATATCTAATTCAGAAAACTTGGCGTTCGGAAATGCAATTGGTAGACAAGTAAACTATATACAAACTTTTGGAGAAAAGTTTACATAAATAATAAACACGTATATAATAACAAAATATTCGTAGGGGAAGAGAATGAAAGGACAAAGAAAACATTTCTAACTTTATTTCTGCATACATAACCATATTATTGCGCGGCCGATAGTAGTAAAGATAATGACATGTGCAAAACGGGCTTCTATTTTCAGACGCAGTAACTGTAAAACTCAATCGTGCTAGTTTTGTAGGGTTGGAAAAACAGATACGAACAAATGTACTCGAACATGTAAAGTTGTTCATATCGTTCTATATACGTCAGTACACGTATTTGGAAATAGCTGTAACATATTACGAATTAGTGTTTTTTATTTTTCCAATAAACTTTTATCTTGCCGAAAACATGGCGAATTCTCTTCAATTTCTTGTATTCTATTTTTTAATCAATTAAAGCTTTTCTTTAATAACATTGGGCGCTAGTTAACTCAACCTAAATTTAGTTAACAATATAATATAAAATTGTTGTTTATATGTAGAACATGATCTCTTAAACATCAGGAGCCGGTTCCATTTATTTCAAATCTTGATTTGTATTATAAAAATTTTACATTCATACCGATTATAGATCAAATGTGAAATGCCACAAACATTCAGAATTAATTTAGAAAGAAGATAAATAAAATTGTTGTATGCAAGTTGTGGAAATTTAAGTTTAATGATTCAATTTTAAAATAATAGTAATATTAATATCACATTTCTAAATCAGCTGATATCATACGCCTGATCACGTGACATACTGTGAACGCTAAGGTTGAATATAATAGTATTAAATATAAAATAACTTATGTGAAGAACAATGATTGAAATATTAGTGTTGATAAGTGCAAAACATTTACTAAACTATTACTTATGTGACACCATTCATTTCAGGTAAGCCTGACTTAATATAATTTTGAATAAAGTGCGGAAAAAGGAAAAAAAGCCTTCGCTACCTGAGTTTCTGTGATTGGCAATTCTGGAACGTGTATATGGACTATTGCAGCCCTCCGGATGCAGCAGCTCTGGCCCCAGACACTTTTATCTCATCACCGAATCTAAATCCGAATAATCATCTTCAATTACCGTCATCCACAGGCGATCCCGAAGGACAACGGAGACTCGGTATATTTTCTGGGTATCAGTTTTGACTCTTAAATTTCCGTTTTGAACTTTTCAAAATATCATATATCTGTTCATCTGTTAGAATCTTTGTTTCATAAATTTATTTTATACTTGGAGCTTTTTGTTATAATTACTGTAATCTAAATTCTATTTGATAGCAATTTAATTTGCTTTGGTAATTTATAACTTCGAATTTTTAACGTAATATTATTCTTTTCATTTACCGCATATACATATATATATATATATATATATATATATATATATATGAAAAATTTTGTGAAAAACTTATCTGCGCGGAATGTGCATACATCGATATTTCACTGTTTTTTATAGATCATCAGTGCACCTTACCGAAGACAGACATGTTATTCACTTCTATACTACGTGTATATATACGAACTGTAATGAACTTCATGTGTATGAGAATTAATAATTATTAACTCTCATTTTACATGCGATTGTCGCTATAATTTGTTGCATTTAAGTCTAGCGACAATCGCATGTAAAATGAGATTTAATAATGATTAATTCTCATACACATGAAGTTCATTACAGTTCGTATATATACACGTAGTATAGAAGTGAATAACATGTCTGTCTTCGGTAAGGTGCACTGATGATCTGTAAAAAACAGTGAAATATCGATATATGCACATTCCGCGCAGATAAGTTTTTCACAAAATTTTTCATTTGTACTGACAACTTGTACAGTTGATGTCGCGGCTTGTTGCGTCTACAATCTAGGGCAAAAGTGATTTGCCGAATTGTAGACTTAAATGCAACAAATTATAGCGACAATCGCATGTAAAATGAGATTTAATAATTATTAATTCTCATACACATGAAGTTCATTACAGTTCGTATATATACACGTAGTATAGAAGTGAATAACATGTCTGTCTTCGGTAAGGTGCACTGATGATCTGTAAAAAACAGTGAAATATCGATATATGCACATTCCGCGCAGATAAGTTTTTCACAAAATTTTTCATTTGTACTGACAACTTGTACAGTTGATGTCGCGGCTTGTTGCGTCTACAATCTAGGGCAAAAGTGATTTGCCGAATTGTAGACTTAAATGCAACAAATTATAGCGACAATCGCATGTAAAATGAGATTTAATAATTATTAATTCTCATACACATGAAGTTCATTACAGTTCGTATATATACACGTAGTATAGAAGTGAATAACATGTCTGTCTTCGGTAAGGTGCACTGATGATCTGTAAAAAACAGTGAAATATCGATATATGCACATTCCGCGCAGATAAGTTTTTCACAAAATTTTTCATTTGTACTGACAACTTATACAGTTGATGTCGCGGCTTGTTGCGTCTACAATCTAGGGCAAAAGTGATTTGCCGAATTGTAGACTTAAATGCAACAAATTATAGCGACAATCGCATGTACAATGAGATTTAATAATTATTAATTCTCATACACATGAAGTTCATATATATATATATATATATATATATATATTGAATTTAATTGGAGTGAGAAATAGCAATTATTCAAATCTCCTCTCACATGTAATTGTCGCTAAATTTGTGCAATTGATTCTACAATCTGACAAGATTACTCCTGCCGAAGAATGTAGACGCAAACACGTCGCGACGTTAGCCATCCACATGTGCGGATGATGAAAATTGTATGAAAAAAACCGCACAGGTGGATGGCTAACGTCGCGATGTGTTTGCGTCTACATTCTTCGGCAGGAGTAATCTTGTCAGATTGTAGAATCAATTGCACAAATTTAGTGACAATTACATGTGAGAGGAGATTTGAATAATTGCTATTTCTCACTCCAATTAAATTCAATATAATTCGAAAGTAATACGAAAGTATAAAAATAAAATCATGTCCATGTTAGAATATCGTGTACTGATGATCTGTAACGACAGTGAAATATCGATATATGCACGTTTCTGGACGGATGTGGTTTTTTTTCATATATATATATATATATATATATATATATATATATATATATATAAAGTTATTTTTCCTAAACATATTGTAAATTTATTTTGTAACGTGAGAATTTCTTCTCTGTATATTTTTTATGTGCTAACATCAATGCTTGGCCGTCGCTAGTATAAACAAGACAAGAAAAGACCCGTCTGTAATTCGTGCAGGTGGTATTTTTTGCGATTTAAAATTTATTTGATTTAAAACTTTATTTTTCCAATAAAAAAGATTTAACTGAGATATACGTAATACTAATTATTTGTTATTGTTGGAATTACTATTAATCATACTATCGATATACTAAATTCTTCTTCTTTCTTTATATATTGCGCCATCTGGCCGTGATACTCTTCAAGAACGTGATGTTATTGGAATACATTTTTCAAAATTCAACCAAGAGAAGATAGTATCAAGTACTATTAAATTTAAAATATCAGAAATTCTAAATGTCTTCTTAAATTTCAAAATTTAAAAAATTTAAAATATCAGAAATTCTAAATGTCTTCTTAAATTTCAAAATGAAGGTGAAATATTTATAATATAAGTACATATTTTTAATTTATGTATTATATATCTAGAGAACGGACACGCTTACCACATGACGCAAAGCCCAGTGCAGTACTGGCGAAAGGCTGTATTTTTAAAATATTTAATTTTATTTATTTAATTGGAAAACGAACGGGTGGTGATCTATAAAATTACGAAATACATATTTATTTATTGAAAAGTTGTATTTATAAAGTTTTTAATTTTATTTATTTAATTGGAAAACATACGGGTGGTGATCTATCTATCTAAAATTACGAAATACATATTTATTAATTAATTTTATTTATATAATTGGAAAACAAACGGGTGGTGATCTATAAAATTACGAAATACATATGTATTTGTTGAAAAGTTGTATTTTTAAAGTTTTTAATTATATTTCTATAATTGGAACATTTTTATTTGTTCATTTTGTCGTTCAAGTTGAGTAAAGGAGTATTAATATTGACAAGCAATAGTTTCTCAAGGTTTCCTTCTGTCAATTTTGTTCTCTTTGAATTAAGTACATCCTTATAAATAGAAAACGCCCTTTCTACATCGCAACTGGTTATAGGTGCATACTGGAAATAACTGGAAATACTGGAAATAAATGGAAGATGTTGCTTAAATGAAAAGAAAAGGAATGTACGTGCTATTTCTCTTACGAAATACGATAAACTTATTTATTTTATCTACGTACACGACACCACTGACAAACACTATATTCTCCGAATACAATAGCTGGGTTGCCCATTGTTATCGCTGCGAGACCAGGTGGCCGAGTAAGTCAAACAAATACTTCATTGAATTACGCCGGGATGTACTGAGCGACGTTATACACAATTCCAATTGCCGATTGCGTTTTATGGAAATTGCATCCGTTCTCTAATTATATCCTTTACATATTTTGACTTTTCTATTTATAATAAGTAGAAAATATTGAAATTATTAAATAATTTGAAATGCAAGGTAAATTACAACTTAACATCTATATTTATGCCAAAAAAAAGAAGAAAAATTTTGTACATATATCGATGCGAGAGCTTGTAATCAAGCGTTGTTCCAAATGTTACAAAAATGCGTAAAGGCGTATCTGTATACATAGTCATACAGCGCGTATTTACCAGCGTTAACTTCAACTACAGAGGCATGCGTTTCTGTCTAACGACTTTATAAACGGGTTTATGAAGTAACTACTATAGTTTGCTTTCTGGTCAAGTAGTGAATGCCCTATAAAATGACACCAGATATAATCTCGTAACATCTGACGGACAAAATAGACCACGCCGATTAATGTAATTTCTTCTCGATCAGCAAAGCTGTTAGAGAAAAAGAAAAATACGCTTATTACTAAAAGTCCATTAGCTCGTGGTGTTTTCAAACGACTACACACGATTTTGTAATTTTTTCCTGCCATTCTGTCGAATCGAGTGCGGTAATTTTGTTACTATGTTAGTTTTAAAGAACGAAAGAAATTGACATTTTAATATTATTATGATAGCAACCGTTATTTACTTTGTTTAATTTATTTTTGATTATACCTACTTATGTAAAGATACATTATTACAAAAAAATTAAAGAATTAAATCTCAAAAATTAGATCGTATCCAGTGAGTCATTTTATTGAGTTGTATTTGTAGCGTTTAGATTCAGAACAAAAACCGCCGGAACTTAATTAACTGAAGTAAATTTCTGCGTTTATATTTAGGCAATGTTCATCGCATTCTGGTGGGGTTACATTTATGTTTACAGGATTCCCTTGTTCGTTTAAATTAACTCACATTCAAATGAATCTTTGAAAAGAAAATTACGATCTACATAAATTCATAATAAATTAGTATGCAAATTTTCTCCTTTGGAGATTATATTGTTTTGTAATTTAGGACAATTTAGAATTGTATTATGAGATTTTGATTAAATAAATTTCTCTTGTATAATGTTGTTTGTGTGACTAGTAGAAGTAATACAAAGGATTCAATTTCCTGAATCTCAAGAGATTAGATTAGCTTTTCCGTATCTGATTTTATATTAATATTTGGTATATAATTTCAAACTTTCTGCTGAAGCATTAATGTAATAGTAACTACATAAATATATACATATTGCTGTGTACTGCAGCCTTTGCTTATTAGGTCAGCTCACAATAAATGTCCAGACTAGTTCAATCGTAAAATCTTCTAGCAAGAAACTTCTTTCTTCAGGTCTTGCTCTCGCACAAACAAGAACGTGGAAAATATAAAATTCAAAGTAGCATTAAAATAAGGTCGAAGAAAGAGCACATTTATACATAACTAGTTTTATTAAAAAAAAAAAAGGAAACTTTTAAAAATGAAAAGAGAGCTAAAGCGGAATTAACAATAGCTTGGAGGAAAAAGTCTGTGTGATAATAACACGCACACAGAGAAAAGCCTCCTGTGACTCGCGAGCAAACATAAAACTAATAGATTGTGAAGAAAATTCTCAAATTTAACATCTAAATTAATCCCCTAACTTCAAACGTAAATAGACCAAACGTCAACTCGTAATTTACTTTTCTTGTGCGAACTAAACACAAGGACAAATCTCCCCTCCAACCTGAATAAAATGTTCTAGAATATCTTGACAAAAAAAACCTCCCTCACAAAAAATATGGTAATTTTCTTAAGTATCTATATATATAATACTCTAATATCAAAATAAATAAAAATTACAGATAAGCACAAATATCAAAGAATTATAGCGAAATATAATTTATATAAATCAAACATACAAAAGTACTTACGATCGTAACACTTTTTTACTGAAAAAACACTAGTACGAGAGATATCAAGCATAATCTAAATAACATGTATAAACGAGATCACCGCCACTCGTTAAAAAACACGTAAATGAAATTTAAATACAAATCAGATCAAACAAACAAAATAAACCGTACTTAAATCAAATATGCAAGAAGTAAAAAATGAAGTTTTTTACCCCCAAACGTATACTTCAACGCACCTGATATCTCTGTCGATCATCGGAAGGAATCGAACGAACTTCGGTCACAAACAGTTTAAAATAATACCGCAAGTCGGAAGACTTCCGATACAAAATAATTATACAGTCCCCGGCATAATTATAAATTCAAAAATATAAACATTTAAATATACAATATACAATCAAAGTACATTTTAAATAAATGTCATAAATACACTGTTAGTTCAATATAATTCTTCGGGGAAGAAAACACAACAGTATGTATACATGATGTAATAACTCAGTAGGACATTCACAGATTCACAACATATTAATACTCATACGTAGAGTCGGCAAAGAGGGGCAAGTTTCAGTGCAGTGCGGAGAACAACGTGCAGGGCCTAGCGGCCGCATCAAGGCGAGCGTTCAGTAACGTTTACGTACCCGCATCAACTTTCATGAATGAGCATAGGCGATGCGGACGCATGAATGTTTACACATAAAATAACGATAAAAAATATATTATATATCGTGCTTGAACACTTACTGTTTTAAAAAGCTTCCATGAAATCACATACTGGGTGGCATCTATTAAAAATTTGAATCATTAAATATACTTCCACATTGAAACAAGTGTTTCCACACTTGTTTCAGGCAAATGAGTACAGCGTGCGAAATAAATATTTTTCAATGATGAAAACGACCGTTCCACATCGATTCCAGTCTAGTAATTCTTGCGAATAGTTTCTAAATCGCTTTTTACCTGACTATCTTGAAACATTTTTTGGCTTCTCTTGATAGCTGCGACGTGTGTCGGATCGAATTGTTAAACTACTTCCTTTACTTTAAAAAAGGTATATAACCCCTTACCACAATTATTAGTTGTATCCTAAATACGTATTTCGACAACTAAGTTGTCATCATCAGTAGGTAAAAACTACTAATTAAAGTCACACGGGGCACAATAAAGTAAAGTAAGATAAACGCTTCCGCACAACTACTATACACTGCAACCCTGTAAAGACTAAATTTACCATGCACATCTCAAACTACGAGACAACGCACTTGTCTCTTGGAAAAGGTTTTTAAAAACATGTGTTAAAATATCGAACAAAGGGACGGCAAAAATTCTTCTCTAAAGAAGGCGCCTACTAAAAACGATTTTAAAGCTACGGTGACCTACTAATAAACTAAATGAAACATCTTATATTTCCACAAAACACTAGTATATATAACTGTATGAGCATTTCTTGTGCAATGTATAAATTAATAGTTGTTATTTAAACGTGTTTATTCGAGTACGCAGGTAGTGACAAAATCTATATTAGGTGGGAGTGTAAAAAATTTTCCATTAACAAATGGTTAAAGAGTCGTATATATATAGTAAAGGCCGAACTCTCATTGTAAATACTGAGAAAGACAAAATTAAGAATGGGGCGTTATATGTGAAAAACCAGACATCTGGCTTGTTGTATTATATTAAATGAGAATAACATCCACGGTAGTCTCTGGGTATGTTAAGGAGGTAATTTTTGCATATTAAATGAGAATCACTTCACGTGAAAAGGGTCATAGAATAATTGGATATTGTAGGTATTTAATTTAAAAGTTAATTATAAATAGGTGGCATGTCCTAGTTAAGGAGTTAAGCAATATAAAATAATGTATAGAATTCACGGTAGGCTCTGGGTGAAACATGATAAATAATTTAATAAACAAAATACCAGGTACATCTGTTCCACAAAAAACGCGAAACATATTTTACATTTCGTGAAACAAACACACCGAGTGCTTCATTCAACAACCAATGTTAAGGAGGTAATTGCATTAATTCACGTGTGTGGATTCCCACATGTCTATATTTCTGATGTTACATCCCCCACCCACTTATAAAAATGTGAAAAGACAGCTGAACGGTATTGGAGATTTATCGCTATTCAAGGAGGTATGTTTATTTTTCGCGATAAATATACTTTCGTAAGCATCAAGTTCATGGGGTTTATTAATTCCTTTTATCAATTTCAAACCTGTAATCGGTACATTGTGTAGTGTGCTCAAAGCGTGATTTGCGACATTTGATTTATCCGGTCTATTGTATTTGATATGTGCTATGTGTTCTTTAAAGCGTGTTTTTATAGGTCGTCTAGTTTGGCCTATATATTTCAAATTACAATCCGCGCAACTAATTTCATAGATCCCTGATTTCGAATTGGAGTTGATTTTATCTTTAGTATTCCCTAGCAGACTTTTGATGGTGTTTTCAGACCGAAATGCTACCTGGAGACCTCTTTCTTTCACAATTCTATTAATGTTTTTCGTGACAGGGTGGTATGGTAGACATATGTACTTTTTCTCTTGGTTATTTTGGGTATCAAACTCGTGGATTCGCGGATCGTATTTTTTATTTTAGTTTTTCTAATTAATTTATTGATTATTTCTATGTCAAAGCCATTGTATGTCGCAATATTTTTAATGAAATCTAGTTCTGTTTCATATCTCTCTTTTGTTAACGGAAAATTTAGTAACCGATTGACTAAAAAGTTAACGGAAGCTGTCTTATGTTGATAACTATGATTTGAATCCGCGGTGATGAATCTATTAACGTTGGTTTCTTTCCGGAAAATATCGATTTCTATTTTATGTTTATTTCTAATCAGTAAAATATCTAAAAATGATATCTTGCCGTATTGTTCCTTTTCCACCGTAAATTTAATAGTCGGATATTTCAAATTTAATTGATTAACAAACATGTCTAATTCGCATTTCCGTGTGTCAAAAATCGCAAGAATGTCATCTACATACCTAATCCTTATTTAACCACAGTCTCCATTGAAAGAATTTTTTTACTTCCTTTACATCATTAAAATGTTCGCGGTATTAAAACGCAGCCTCTAACCATGTTCCCCAACGCGTAGTAATTGGCTGTGGTGGTTCAGGCACTTTGGGGCACAGTTAGTGAAATTATTTTGTAGGTTTGGGCACTTTAGAAACACTACCTTCATATGAGCTCTTAACACGTTCGCTGCCAAGGTAAATTTGTTAGTCTTGCCAATAACGCCATGTCCATCCATATGGGTTGACACAAGTTCTCAAGTTTTTGCTTTTGTCCACCCATTTGGGTGGACAGCAAGGGTTTTTTAAAACTCTGTTTTGAACGACTTCTGTAATTATCGTGTCCACCTTTTTTGGTGTACAAATTAATTCTCTTGCAAGTTATCATCAGGTGTTGGTAGCAGTTTACAGATACCTACCTGTCTACCCATTGGGGTGGACACTTCATATTTGCTTATTTATTCATCACGTTTTTAATCTTAACCTAAAAGGTGTATGTGATTTTGTGAAATTGTGATACATACTGGATAAGAAATGAGCAAGAGGATTACGCGAGTAAAGATTTTTGACGAACCTAATGCAAAGCAACGATTGACCGATAAAGAGCTTGAGGAATATTGGGAAAATTACACGAGTAGTGAAGAAGAACCCTTTCAGGACAGTGGTAGCGAATATATACAAAGTGAATCGAGTAATTCTGATAAAACATCAGATGCAGAAGACGATAGCGATATAGAAGACGAGGAGGAACTGGTAAACGAACACACTACTTTACCTACGAACAGAGATCTAGCAGACGATTGGAATACATGCACGTTGAATACGAGGAATATTCCGTTTACTGGATCTGAATAAATTGAAGTTCCATTTGATACTTTGATAATTATAATCTTTTCATATCAGATGAAGTTATAGAGTTGATGGTAAATGAAACAAATAAGAATGCTACCAAGTATTTATCCTTAAACCAAATTAAGAGGAGCAGTCGCATGAAAGATTGGAAAGATACAACTTACTCTGAAATGAGAACATTTTTAGGTATACGACTATGGATGGGTTGTGTTAGGATGCCTTCTATATTATACTGGAGCGATGCCAAACTATTCAAAAATGAAGTATCGCTGTTTATGACTAGAAATAAGTTCCAGCTAATCCGAAGGTTTTGGCACTTTGGAGAAGAAGTTGAGGGTGACAGACTGTGCAAAATAAAACCGCTAGTTGACCTACTCCAAAAAAAATTTCAACGGGTTAAATCTCCAGAGCAAAACTTAGTAATTGATGAATCAATGGTGCCTTTTCGCGGCAGGCTCAATTTTAGACAGTATATTCCCGGAAAAGTCACAAGTACGGTATAAAAGTCTTCAAGCTTTGTGAGCAAACTGGCTATACATACAAAACTCAAATCTATGCAGGCAAAAGAAATGAAAATTCAAGTAGTGGAGCTGCCAGTCTTGCTACCAATATAGTGATGTCTCTACTAAATTCTTACTTAGATTCCGGGAGGACAGTATGTACGGACAACTTCTACACAAGTATTCTGCTAATACACACACTATTGTCCAAAAAAACATCATTCGTCGGTACCTTCCGGAAAAATAGAAAGTATTTCCCTAAAGAAGTAGTTTCTACAAAACTAAAGCGTGGAGAAATAAAAGCATTAGAGAATGGTAAAGGAGTAGTTGCTATGAAGTGGAAGGACAAGAGAGAAGTATATGCTGCCTCCTCAAAATTTTCAGCAAACCTGTTACCAACAGGAAAGAAAAACCGTCAAGATGAAGAAATTGTTAAACCAGAAATGATTATGCAATCTAATACGATGAAAGGCGGAATAGATATTTCTGATCAACTTTCGTCCTATCACTCCGCAATAAGAAAATCCATACGATGGTATCATAAAGTTGCCAATGATGTTATATTTGGTACTGCAGTAGTTAATGCTTATCTTCTCTACGCAAACGAAAATCCAAAAGCAAACCTTCTGAACTTTCGTATAAAACTAATTTATTCCTTACTAAATATTCCAGTAGAAGAGGAAATTGTGCGTACCCCAAGATTATCTAAACCCACAAACCATTATTTAGAAAAATCGAAAGCCTACTCCGGAAGTAAACAGAAACGGTATGTATAAGAGATATAATTACTTCAGGCATTATCAAATAATTTTAGGTTACTTCGACGTAACTGCAAGTATTGTTACGAAAGAATTGCAGCGAGATTTGGAAGAAAAGAAGCGAAAAGCAAGGCAAAAAAGTCACTACTTTTTGCAAGTCATGTGAAGATAGGCCGTTTTTAAGTATAGACTGCTTCGAAACAGCACACTCTTCTATACGTAAATAAACTAACCCAAATTCAATGTTAAAATACAAAATATGTGTTTAATAAATATTTTTTTTAATATTTAGTTGTCTACCCAAAGACAGAATACTTTTCTTGAATAAAAATGAAACTGTCCAACCATTTAGACCGACAAATTTATTTATTTCAAATAATTCTCTTGGGCAAGCGCTGCCCGTGTGTGTCAACAGGATTACCGTATCATTTCTAGAACTGGAGATATAGGCTTGGCAAATATGGAATAAACTACAAATCTGAAGCTCGCAGAATTGGCAAGTTAGGTGTCTACCCATATAGGTGGACGTGGCAGCGAACGTGTTAAAGCATTTACTCGTGAATAACATTTAGGTATCAATTGCGCCACAAGCATGGATTTTACATGGAACAGATTGCTACTCTCTTCTTTAAGAGATCAGTTTAAGGAAAGCATGTTAGTGGCACCGTCGCTCACGAACATTAAAAGTTGGTTTGTTGAAACTTGAAATCTGTTCAATGCGCTCAACACCACTTTTAAAATTTCATCGCTAGTACATTTTGCAGCTCTTTTGGAAGCAAGTAAGATAGAGGATAACGCTTCAAATTCTTCCAATGTACGTACCATCACATTCACCACAGAATTTTTTTGCCGATCGGTTGTTTTGTCCACACATAACCACAATTTGTTATTTTTCAATTTTGTTTTAATTCTTCTTTCAACATAGTCATTAGCCATAACGTTTCTTGTCGATGTCCGACTTGGTAATGTATAATCCGAATACTTGCTCCAGAAGGACACAAATGCTTTTTGGTCTAGCAAAGTGAACGGTAGATTACATAAAATAAAACAAACACCTATATCAAATGTTAATTGTTCGCTGTATCGTTTGCCACAGATTGTAGAACAGTGTTTTATTCTTTTTAGGTGGCGTTCACACTTCCACCTGCTGGTACACGTCAAATAGTCATCGCACCTTACACATTTAATTCTATCGCCTTCCTATTCTAGATCCGGCATACTCGTCAAAGAGTCTCTATGGCAACGATATATCGCAGAATCCGCCCTTTTGGGCTTCGTTCGTATACACCATTTTTATGTCTCCCACTGATACCTCGACATCGTATTGTTCGGATTGAGTGGTGCAACGCCAGATCAAATTGTAATGGCGAATGGAATCGTGTTGTGTTCTCAGACGAGTTCTGTCCGTTGGTTCACTATTGTCGCGGAAGAGTACGATGGTGGTGGTATGGCATACGTCCCTTACATCGGAGGTGATGTCACTTACATCGGATGTGCTATAACATACTTTAGCAGGTGTAGCAACAGCGAGAATGTCGCTACCATGGCCTTCTCGCTTCCCAGACTTGTCACCATGAACATGTATGGGATCTGATTGGTATTCGACTAGATAATTTACTCAAACCACCAAATAACCCACTTGAAAATGTAGTCATTTCTCAAGTTTGATTAAACAAACATTATATACCAATTTTATTAAAATTGATCAACTCGTACTGGGTGCAAATTAATTGCATTTTCGCGAAGTAATGTGAATATAAATATTGCTTACGACGCTAATTATTCGGAACCACAGTCCTTAATAGCTCAAGTAGCAGAGCAATGATCCGACAAACCATGGACGTAGGTTTGAATCCTGCTTAAGGGCGAAGTTTTTCAATTAAAACATTCGAATAATTAGCGTCGTAAAATGTAGAAAGTAATATTTAATCCTACTGGGTGTTTGGATTTAAAATTAAAGGAAAAAAAATTCTCTTCTAGTTTCCATACGCGAAACGTTGAAACATAATTCCGTTGTTTTACATTTTCTATCTGCTCGTAATTCATAGACAAAGTGGTAAGTTACTTATAGAGAATTTTCGTGTTCTAAAAAATAAAAGTAGTAATTCACTAGGATTAACATGCCTCTTACATCGATAAAGCGAAGAAGGCACTGTGGTTTTCCATATTAAACTCACTGGACCAGTAGTTGTACAAAAATATTTCCAAACATTTGAAAATTTAATATAAGTCCTCTTTTTCCAATATCTAATACAACTCCATAAATATTTATATCAAGATAGGCATGCCCGGCCAGATACGGGAGCCAAGGAAGCGGGAATATTTGGGGAAATACACACTATAAAGTGAAACGACTAAATTCATGCTGTTCTCGTTTCCTTCACGCACGGTTATTCTCTTAGTTTTAACAGCGATGCTAGACATACGATTATTACTTTGGCACAACACTTATAATATTGAGTTTGACATTTTGAACTTAACAATTAGTTCAGAATAGATTTATGTTCAACTTATAATCAATTAGACCACGAACATTAAGGTTTCTAGCAGTTAAAGACAAATTGTCTAATTAGGAACGGCATTGACATATTTGTTCTTAGCGCGTAAGCGTTTGCAGGGGCGTACAACTCAGCAAATATTATGTTTTAGATTCTTCAAGTTAATGATTATTGCATATTTGTATGACATGTTAAGCGTAGACTGTAGTGTAATTTAGAATAACTGTTTAGATATTGAACGGAATATTTGCTTGAGTTATGATAGAGGAAAGAGAACTTGCACATGTTAGAATAATACTACGCAACATAATTAAACATGAATTAATTTTCAGTTAATTAGATTAAGTATCTAGTGCCAAGAACTATTTTATTGTGCTTCTAGTCTTCGAATCAAATGTAAATTTTTTTTTTAATTTTAAAAAAGCACGTTTACCATAACATTTATAACCTAGATTATATAGACAAATCTGTTATTAGTTTGTTTACAATACCGGGTCTTTTGTAAAACATCATAACGTCCTTGACGATGTGTTTTGCGTTTATATGGATGTTGGCTGCTTTATCTCTCTTTCTATACAGTTGCGTCTATCGTTAATATGACGTCGCAGTAACACCTTCATGAAAAAATGCGGTTTACAGTGGTACGCCTCATAAAAGTTTTATCGATAATGTGGTGTGAAGTTTGGAGATGGTTTTGATGTCCTTCTTCTTCTTCTTCTTCTTCTTCTTCTTCTTCTTCTTCTTCTTCTTCTTCTTCTTCTTCTTCTTCTTCTTCTTCTTCTTCTTCTTCTTCTTCTTCTTCTTCTTTTCTTCTTTTCTTCTTTTCTTCTTTTCTTCTTTTCTTCTTTTCTTCTTTTCTTCTTTTCTTCTTTTCTTCTTTTCTTCTTTTCTTCTTTTCTTCTTTTCATTTTTTCTTCTTTCTTCTTTTTCATTTCTCCCTTTAGTCCCTCACACGTGCACTTTACATTAAGGCTTGTTCCCACCTATTTTTCACATCTCCTACACCAGGGCTCGCTAACCAAGCCCATCTATACACATGCTTCCTTAAAGGACAATGCCCGGATATTAAGCTGATAATTATTTTCATTTTTTTTTGTTACTACGAATTAGGTTAGTTGAAAAGCTAGCGTCTAGCTCTTTATTACTGTTTAGTATGGATTTAACCTTCCGTTTTAACCAGATCCCTTTTTTAGCGGAATTCTTAGCGATTCCACATACTGGTTCTGTCCTATGAAGTTCATATCAAAACCTTCCTTGCATGGTCTTTAATTCCCTCATGTCCTGGCACCCATATCAGCGACACAGTATTGTCTAGTTTATTGACTTGCTTGCAATATTTCACCAGTTTAGACCTGGTAGATGGATTCGTAATGACTTTAATAGCTATCTGACTATCGGCAATTATGTTGATTTTTTTGTTTGCAGAGTCGGCTTCCCAAATTTCCTCGGCGCAGGCTGCGAGTGCAACAATTCGCCCTGGAAAACCATCGTATGTTTTCCTAGACATATCGATATTTTTCTTCCAGGGCACATTCCGCATATGCCTACACCTGCTTCCTGATTGGATTGTGATTTATTTCTGAAGATGCAGAAGAGCTGCGTCGCCCTATATGCCACTTTGACTAGGTGCCTGATTCAATTCAGTTTCGAATCAAGTGTTATGCCTGGATTTTTCACTGCATTTGTTAGTTATAACACTTGTCCAAACAGCCTTACTCTGCCCAGATCATTTAGTTTTCTCATGTTGATAAAGGCTACTAACTTGTTTGTTGCGAGAATGTCGCGATCGGATATGTGGAAAGCAAGGCCAAACGGTTCTTGGATGCTGGAACAGCACGTGTCAAGTTTGAGAGATCTGTATCTTACAAGAGTTGGAAACGAAATAGAATGAGTTTGTGTAGAAGAGAACACTGATTTGGAATAGGGTTGTGATTTGTAATCCAGTTGAGAGGGGAATGAAGCTAAAATAGCTAGATTAATTTAGGTTAATTCTTAAATTTTTTTAAGCCGTTGTAAAATAATACTAACCTTCTTGATTTTATATTTCTAATTTAATTTGTAACGTGCTTTTTAGCTGCTAGCTCTGATGAAGCCACTGTGTTTGCGAAACAATTGTAGTCGTTTTACGATTAGGTATTAAAGAAAAATGAAGATTTAACCATTTGTTTTATTTCTATATATTTTTTACATAAAATCCGAACGCTAATAATTAATTAAGTAACTAAGTTTAAAAATGGAATGTATAAAGAAATTCGAAGCGAATGTTAGATACTTAACTGACCGTTCAGACTAGATAGATGTCGAAGGGTCGGTCGGCTCGTACTATAACAAAAGGAAGGCTTTCTCTTTGCAAACGAATATATATAGAAAATGTCTAAGTTTGAATTAATATTTTAAATTCGAAATAAATTTGCGAAGAAATATAATTTTAAATTAAATTAAAACATTCTTAACATACGATGTGTAACAACGTAACACACATATATTCTATGGCAGAATTTACATGTAGGTACATGCAGCATTTTGTTTTTAGAATGTTAGAGTCTATACAGTTCCTATTTCATTAAAAGAAGATTTATATAATTTATATACAACTCTTGTAAATTCGTAAAATCTTTTATTTACAGACAAACAATAGCTACATAATTGTGACATTCCATACATTTAGAGAGACAATGAACGCAGAAGTAGTGTGACCTATTTCGAAGTAATAAATTATATCGCATTAGGCGCATAATGAAATGAACTTTCACGGAATAATACTTTCATATCGGGCATCTAGTTGAATCATTCTTAATATAATTTGTAATGTATATAGTTGATTAGTACCATACGTAATTGATTTAAATCTAAAATATGATGATTTGTAAAAATCTTAAATGTAATCAACAATTTTACTATGGTCGATTACACAGGTCTGCAAAAAAATATTTCTTTTCTGCTGCATGGTTTCTAATTAATTGAATTTTCGTGAAGTAATTTGAATGTAAATATTGGTTTCTACATTTTGCGACGCTAATTATTCGAATTTTTAAATTGAAAAAATTCGCCCTTAAGCAGAATTCGAACCCACGTCCATGGTTTGCCGGACCATTGCTCTACCACTTGAGATATTAAGGACTTTAGTTCCGAATACATCAGGAAGCTCTAAGTTACATTAAGGAACAGATGTTAATATTTAGCCTGAAGTCTGTTCCTTATGTAACTTAGGGTTTCTCGATGTATCCGGACTACAATCTTTAATAGAAAGGATTTGTATATACGAGGATGTATTTGAATCAAAAAGAACAATTTTTACAGAAGAGAACCTTGAGAAAATATTGCTAGTTAATATTAATACTCTTTTACTCAACTTGAACTACAAAATGAACAAATAAAAATATATTTCGTATTTTATAGATCACCGCCCGTTTGTTTTGCAATTGTATAAATAAAATTAAGAACTCTTTAAAAATACAAATTTTCAATAGTACGCCTGTGGGCGATGAGTTATGGGCCTCTCGCATCCGGTCCCAAATTATAATCTTACCTTTGCGGAACATCACCATTTAATGAGGACGTACCCAAACTCGTCCCCAGAAATAAGATTAAGTAATTAGTTAAACTCGTACCTGAAAAAAATATATATGAACTTGTCCCCGGGAAGAATAGGTCCACAAAAATAGCTTCATGATTTCGTCCCCGATTTTATCGCAGTACGAATCACCCATATACTTATTTAAAAACTATAGAAAACACATTTATTTATGCAAGAAAGGAAGACCTCAGTAAGTGCCACAAAACATATTTTATTAATTAAGAATGGGATAGAAATGCCTACTTGTGTTTTATACAAGCATCAATGCATTAACATTTGCATTTACATTTAATGTTTATAAAAATAAGCTATACTTTTAACAAAATCAAATCTTCGAACAGATTTTTATACTATTAAAATTTTTTCAATTAAAAAATTCGAATTTGTCGTAAAATTTAGAAAGTAATATTTACATTATGGTGGCTGAATCCAAAAATAATCTCCATTTTCCTTCTATCATTTAAATTCTTTTTGCAAAATACAAGGTGTTTGCATAAAAAAGCGAAAAAAAACACCATTTTTATTAGAATGAATGAAACAATATTTCTTATAATTAATCACACGATTTCTTCATAAAATGTACTGAATTCAATTTTTCTTCATTTGTAAAATCGTCGTTATTAATTTTAAATACAACTCTCTTAGAATCAACTTTGAGACAAATTTTAATAACACTTTATGAACCACAAATCACATATACCATAGTCGACAAATTTTAATTTTTGTTTGCGTATATAGTGAATGCTTGTTATATCCCACGATGCCTGCTTTCAAACAGTGGAGGGAAACGCAGAGTGGTGAACACACATACACATTTAACATGCCCTATTCCCGAACAAACTTACAGGGTGTAGAACGCTTATTTCTCTACGTGCGTATATTAACAGTCGATTTCAACATACATGTTCTTACAACTCAAGAAAAGTCACAAATCATAAAATTGTATTATGCCGGTAAGACACCTCAATGTATAATACCTGTACATAACCGATATCCACAAAAATTAAATGTATGGGCTGGTATTTTAAATAATTCAATTGTCGTTTCTTTCTATAAGGACATATCAAACAAAAAGTTTACAGTGATCCCCACGAAATGCATACGAATGCATAATATAAATAATTGCGAGAAAAGATATTGAGAGCAATCTTAACTTTAATACCTGACATGCTCGGTAATATCCGCCAAGAATTTTATTATAGGTTGGCACACTGCCAAGAACAATGTGGTGGATTATTTGAACTTTTAATTTAGAATATTTATTTATTGTTATTACCAGAGAAGAGTTAATTTATTTTATTTTCATAAGAGTTACATAATTTAGAATTAGTATTTCATTTCATTTTATTGTAAAGTTTGTCTTTTCGGGTTCTTAAATAAAACTAACAATAGCTTTATACACACACACTATATTAATATTAAAATGTATAACAATATAAAACTAACTATTAACAACAATAAGTACATTTATGTATTTTATATTTATGTAACTATATTTATGTTTACTTCGCGAGACTTGAGTATCGAATGAATGTCCATCCCTTCTTCGACGCGGCTTTTATATCTGGTGAATACTTTTCTACAGCGTTCACGTAGGCCTCGAGAAAACATCCAGAGGGATGACGCGCCTCGCGTCATCGGATGAGTCATTACTAGAGCTGAGGATGTTTGCGGTATAACCATGGTTATATCATGTAACCATAGTAATTTACTATGGTTTACTATGACTAGGCCAATTTTGTTTAAATAACTTTATAATTGTAAAAAAAATGTTTTATTTTAATTAAACAATTACAAGAATTTACAAAATGTGAATATAATACTATTGCTACCTAACTATAAGGAATACAGAGTATATATTAGCTCTAGTCATTACATTATTTATACGCGGAAAATATAAGCTTTGTTGTACATCCTCATAAAAGTAATACATCATGAAATAAATATTTTTCTGTAAATATTCGTGGCGAATTTGATACGTATTTCTAAGATGCGTTCTACAACCCTCTGAAGCAATAGACTTACTGACTAGCTATAATCTGACTGAACCTTATCGTGCCCCACATAATCTACTTGCATACATTCATTGGCAACCTTGCTATATGTCTTTCTTTACTTTTCTCCGTCGCGCTCTTTTTCTCTTCTACTTTCGTACCAGAAATTAAAATTTGTCGATCTAGGTAGCTTGGTAGGCAATCCGTGTATAATTTTGCGGGCTAAGGCATCCAAACAACGTGAGGGGAAGGAAATTACTTATGCAACTTAAACGTCACAAGGGTGTTGCATTTAGAAGTTGTTCTGGGTTAGGAATTTCATATGTTAACGAAAAATTTAATGTTGTCTATCTTGGTCGATTGGTATTCGCCGTATTTAAATTTTGTGATCTCGTGCCCGTGTTATATGTTATAAACTTTCGTTGAATTTATTGTTTGTTTGTGTAAGTAGGATTTAGGACTATGGATAATAGTATATAGTTTTATCATTTTTTAATATTATTAGTTGTAGATTTTTTAGATTAATATTAACTGGATAGTGTCATATTCTGAAACGTCAAACTATACAATTTTTTAAAATACTATTTTATTTCTTTAAATTCATCTGGCATAAGAAGTGGTAGAGATCCTTAATATATTTTTATACGAATTACGTTTGCTTGTAATTTTCATTTGAATTTACATTTTATGATATATTTTTAAGATATTCAAGAAGATGGAAAAGAATTAAATAGAGTATGGAGAAAAATAATGTTTCGTTCTATTAAATTCTGCATTGAATATGTCTAAGAAGTTTATGTAATGGGTTCTAAATTACATATATTGATTGCAGTACAGAAGTTAATCGAATGAAATATTATTTTTCCTTCATATATAAAATTTGAATAACCCCAATAGTAATTTAACTACAGCATGTTGGTTGCACACACAATTATCCCCTTTCCCCGCATGGATACTAGTCCACAAGCTATACATAGGGATCTATTTTACTACTAAGTTACACATCTATATTATTGCTGATCTGTTTTATGAACTGTCGAAGTTAACGAACAAATAATGCAAAATTTTGCTTTAGTTTCCGTAGATTACTTTTGTTTCTATGATCCAAATTTTTGAATATTTAAATTGCAATTTTACCTCTGTTTTGAAGTCTAAATACAAAGTGTAATACTTGTATGCGAAAGAGAATTATCCATAGAATTTAAATCTTGAGGATATTATAGAGGGTGCTATTTAAAATAAAAAGTTAGGGCGGATGTAAACTGGGCACCAAGTATATGGATTTACCTGCCCTGCAAAAAGGATTGCTTAATCCTACAGGTAATCTAGGCACCAGTACCGTTCGGGTAATGATCGCTTTAAAGCTTAAAGTAAGAAATTAGACGTTAATAAATTAAGGAATTTCCTAATGACCAAATAGATTATTTCAAATGTATTTTTATTTGTACATCTATTGTGGGCGGGCCTCTATTGTATTATGCTATAATATATTCTATATATAAGCTTAAAGTAAGAAATTAGACGTTAATAAATTAAGGAATTTCCTAATGACCAAATAGATTATTTCAAATGTATTTTTATTTGTACATCTATTGTGGGCGGGCCTCTATTGTATTATGCTATAATATATTCTATATATAAGGAAACATTTAGTTTGTGTATTTAGTTATTTCTATCTTGTTTGCGGCGGTTGCTTAAAGTAAGAAATTAGATCCGTTTCTCAGTCTCGAGTTTTGTTGCACACTGTTAAGAATTATGGAGGTCTCTTTCGTGGACAGTAACAACGGAAAATGTTTGCTAGTGGTTAACAAGTACACCTTTTCAAAACAGAAAGTGTTGAAGAGTGGCGAAGTGTTTTGGCGTTGTACAAAAAAATCCTTAAATTGTCCCGCAAAAGTGTTTACGCTTGGTGCAGAAAATTTAGTGAGCAGAAGCCAGCTAGAACATAATCATGAACAGAATCAGAGTAAATTAAACGAAAAGTAATTTCAAATGCGTGTAAACGTAAAGCCGTTGATGATATTTCCGAAAAACCAGCGAAAATTATTCGTCGTGAACTAGCTAAGGAACTGCCGGAAACAAATACGATAACAGATTTCACTTATATCCGAAGAAATTTGTACAATGCAAGGTGAAAATTTCTTCCTGGGCCGTTACCACAAAATAAGACAGAAGTCCATGATATAGTGGAAGCTGCTAATGTTAAAACAAGCAAAGATGAAAGTTTCGTTTTTATAAACTGTGCAGTGAGCAATATCATAGTGTTTTCTTGTGAAACGAATGTTAGAAGTTTATGTGGAATGCGTAAAGTGTACATGGACGGTACATTTTCGTATTGTACAAAATATTTTTTACAATTATTTACAATCCACGGACTTAATAATGGACATTATATTCCATTGATGTTTTGTTTGTTGCCTGATAAACGCAGTGAAACGTATGCAACATTATTTGAAATGCTAACAAAAGAAATCTTTCGACGTCACTCTACAATATTACGACCAGCTGAAGTTTTTGTAGATTTTGAGAAAAGCATTCACACAGCGGTTGGCGCTATATGGCCATCAGCACAAATCTATGGTTGTCGCTTCCATTTGCACCAATCGTGGTTCAGGAAAATCCAAAGTTTGGGTTTAACAGCAGAATTTAGGAACACAGTTTCCGAAGTAGGAAAATGGCTGCGATATACATTTGGATTAACGTATTTGAATCCTGACGAAGTAGGCGATTGTTTCGCCTTAGATTTGTTTGCCGAAAAACCTGCTCATGCACAGGCTGACGAATACGCCGATTATTTATTGGAGACATACATAGAAGACCATGCTCCTTTTCCTCCACATATATGGGCTACTGCAACTCCATCGATCACTAACACCACAAATGCGCAAGCGTTTTATTCCAATCTAAATGAGTCGTTTTATTCAACACATCCATCTATTTATATTTTTATCGAAAAGCTTAAGGAATTGCAAATAGACAGTTAAAGACACACGCGCAAAACAAAAATTAAGAACTCTAAATGAACTATGTGAACAACTAAATAATGGAACAATATCACGATTACACTTTGTGAAGTGTATATCATTTTATTCATCAGTATGACTTCAAATACACTATTTTTTTATTATAGTTTTTATATAATTAACTATTTGCTTTTATTATTGTTTTCATATGAGTACATATTTTTTATTTTCTATCTTTTTGCTGTACTTCAACTTGAAATACACTATTTCTATATTATTGTTTTTGTTTGCTTTATACGGTGCCCAGTTTACATAGGCCCTCTGCGAGTACATTTTTAGCTAGTGCCCGAATTACCAACGAGATTAAAATTTCAGGTAGGTTAGTACCCAATTTACATCCAGCCAATATTTTTAGTCGTCCACTACGTCCACCATTAATTTAATATTCAGAAACATATTGCAATAAATAAAACGATATCGTGTGCTCATTGTCGACAGTGCTTAATAAATAAATAACTCAATAAAGAACTTTTCGGTGTTAACAACTCTTTAGGCTACCGAACGCGTTCTCTCTAACTCAATATCGTTAAAACTTTTACTAACTTATTTAATATAACTAATTTGGAAGTTTTTGTATCACCTAGCGATTGATTCATATTTCATTACTTTAAAACTAAACTGTTTCTGGACTTTCCTTTGTGTCTCTTAGATCAGAAAGCGAAAACAAAGTAAAATTACAACTGAGATATCAACGGCTAAAAGAAGATGACGTGTGCTTAATCTAATAGTTAAAATCGATTGCATATATTCAGAATGTATTCGTATTAAATTAATGGTACAGAGTCAAAATGATTGTTAATTTGTCGCTCCTTTGTTGATCTAAATAAATTTGCTTTGTTGTCTGCATTATTTCTTTTGTGACAAGGAAGCAAATAAATTCTAATTTAACTGCTGCATAAATTCACATTAACTTTCTGATGTAAATAAGTTGTCTTCCCGATGATATATGACGAAAAAATGCAGAAATATTTTACCAGTTTCACAAAATTTAACTAAATTTACTGCTTCGCCCTACAAATACGTACTACTTAATTTGAATGTGATTTAGATAGAAACTAGGTTATACAATAAGTGAAAAACTATAGTATAAATTAAATCATTTAATCTAAATCTTGGAAGCTTTAGTTATTTTATGTCTACAATTAATTTACAGATTATCTGTGTTATTATACGCTCAAATTCCATGTTAACTTTAAATGCTAATGACGTCTAATTATAAGTAGTATTGACGCTTTATGTAACGCTGAAATTTCGTAGAAATAGCTTAAGATAATTAGTTTCTAGAAAAAAACACCATAAACTTAATATATTTTCAATTTATGTTCCAAGTTATATGTATATAAAATTACATCCTATGCAGCAAGTTCCTTTATAAAATTAAGATAAAGTTACGGCGAAAATTGAGTTGCCTAGAGACATTCACTGAATTTTGTATTGAATTGCACTATGCACTTACGTATATTTACTTTAGTATAATGAGGTTTGAATTTCTAATAATCCCTTGACAGATGAGTTCCACGGGTTATTCAAGCAGGTAATTATTTTGATGCATATTGAAACGCGTCCGACCTAATGTATATACGCACCAACTATCTTAATTATATTTTAACCTTCCGTTGCTGGCGCGAGATCCCAGAGACACCGTTACTGGCGGCGGACTATGACTCCGCATACCATTTTCTTGGGTTCAACCGCAAAAAATGGTCTGTTTAGTATTTATATGTTTAAAACAAACACTAAACTAATTGAACGCTATTTATTATTTCATATATAGAATACATATTTTGAGTATTATAGTAATAAACATTGTAGTTACGAATACCACCTCGAAACGAATAATAAGAGCAAAACATTAATTGAACGATGGGAGTGACTTAGGTTAAGGTGTAAGTACAAATGCAAGTTAGATGTTCCAGGCTCATAAATTTTCCACACATTCGACAGGAAAATCGAGTTGGTCGGTTCTTTCTTCTGTCACAATAATGACAACGTCCTCGTGTATTCTCAGGATTTGCAACAGGTTGAGGATCTTGTAATCCAAGTATTTCCTTCAATCTGGCTGATATAGTTCTGGGGATATTGGTTTGGGCTACGCGAACACGAAGATAATTATCAGCTAATTCGGAAACTAGAATGTGCAAAAATTTTCGTCGAGGGATTCTATGGTCAGTGTTTTGCAGATGAAACAGTACCATAGAATTCACTCTAGCTATATTCAGTAACGCATAAAATATAATCATTGGCCATCTTTGAGTCCCTCTGCCACAATCATATGACGCGCACATTTTATCTCATGTGTCTACACCACCCTTCGACTCGTTGTAATCAATGATCATTTCAGGTTTACCTGTTGGTTCGTGGATCTTTCGTCGTGATGCAGACTTGATACCAGTATTACGTTTTTTTTCTGTTTCGGGATATATGACACCAATGTTATATTTTTATCCTATGCAAACATACTTGTACCTATTGGTCTTTTTTGTGGATTTGAAATTTCTGCAGGTAGTTCGCGTTTGTTTTTGCGAATAGTTCTCAGAAAAGTAAGCGTGTAATCCGTATATAGCGTACGTACTAATGGGATACTGGTAAACCAATTATCACACGTCACGTTCCGTTTTGAATGTCTGATTGGTTCAACCAGTCTTTGAAGAAGTGCTAAAGGGAAATTATCCAAACGCCAAGGTCCATCTGGCTGTGTGCCAACATAGACTTCCAAATTGCTCGCGTAAAATGTCTTTGAATCCACCATGGCATAAACCTTTAGGCCATATCTATTGGGCTTGCTTGGAATGTACTGGCGAAAGCCGCATCTCCCACGGAACGCCACTAACATTTCATCAATTGTTACATTTTGAAAAGGAGTATATGCAGATCTACACTTTTCGACAAATGGGTCAAATATTTCCCTGATGGGGGCTAATTTGTCTGTCTTTCGCCTCTCCACGCGTGTATCCATATCATGAAATCGTAAATGTTGCAGTAAAAAAGTAAAGCGAAATTTGGACATTGTGAGGCGGAATTGCTCAACACCAGTCCCACTGTTGCTCCACAACTTTTCCACATTTAGACGACTGGACTTCAGTACTCCAGCTAAATAAAGCAAGCTAATCAGGGCCTGAATCTCAGCTTTATCAGTTTCTTTTGCATTTCTTTCACGACTGTATTTTTCTTTATTCTTGTCTATATGTTTGTTTGTATATTCCACGATTTTTCCTAACATGTCATATTTCCATATTTCATATTTCCATGATTCTATATTTCATAAGCACCTTTCAATTTTTCTACAGCTACCTTAGGACCCGGCAATCGCGTAATCAGGTTCTCCGAACGTGTTCTACTTGAAGGAGGAACATGTTTGTACCATATTGATCCATCTTTTCCAACAAAATGTGGTCCCCATGAAATCGGTGCTTCCTGTTCACCACCAGAAACTTCCTGTTCCGTGTCTGAATCTTCCTCCCGTTCTTCTACACTATCTTCCATAGAGTCACCTTCTTGATAATCATTCGCGACTTCACATTCATTATCATTCTCACTGAGACATTCTAACATAAGTTCATGCAGTCTCCTTTGTTCCTCCTCGTAGGACAACTTAGGGTGATACATCTAAAGAATACATTATTATGTATATAGCTGTTGAAAATGTTCATGTATCTTACCTTATGCGAATTTCAATAACGTTTTCACTGGCCGCGGACTCTCACTCCGCAATATTTTATAAAGCAAAAAGTACTACACTGATACACTTCTGGTTATAGACTAATGTTCCTTGAAACTAGTTCGACGAATACCGTAACGGCCAGATTTCGGGGGTGGGGAAATATTTAGTAAATCAAAAACAAAGAATGAAGCGGACTCAGAGTCTGCGCGCCAGCAACGGAAGGTTAACTGAAATTTAAACAATCGATTTTTTTTTCTTGTGATGAAACTAAAATAAATATTTCAGATTTATGTTCTGTTTACAAGGCTAGCTTACTAGGCGTTAGAAAGGTTTAATTAGTATTATAATTGATACGAGTATAACAAAAAATGATTGGAAAAATTTTAATCATTAGTAGTTTAAATGCACCTTTCGTATCTGAAGGTATCTGAAAAAGGTATGAAATGTGCAATCAGAATAATGGTGGTCATTTTGAGCATTTGATGGAATAACATTATTTACTGTCAGCTTATTTGTTTGTTTACTTACTTTACAAAACATTTACTTAAATTTTAGATTCGTTACTATTTTTATTAATTAAATTTTTTTTACCTTTTATTTTTGCTGCATTAAGGTAGTTTTTAAAAAACTCACTTGGGTATTATTTCTTCAATTAGTAATAGTATTTGAATTACTTACGCTATAATAAAGATTTAAAAAGATAACCCATACCAAAGCTTATATTTATCGCCAACTATGATTGCCATTAAAAAATGCATAAGATTGTTTTATATCTTGATATTCAAGTGTCCCATGAATATTTAATAAATATTACTAAATTCTACATACAAAATTCTATTAGATATCATTTTTAGTTTTGCTCTGTCTTCCATGGTTACGAAGATATGTATAACTGAAAATTTCGTCAAATTTTAATTTTCGTTAAATATCTCAAAAAGTTGACAACATATGACAAATCTGAAATTGCTATCAAATACTCATCAAAATTCTGAGCAACTTTGCTGGTTTAACCGATCCGGTACCTTCAATGCCAAAGGAGTTATTCATATATAGAGATATAAAATGGGCACCCTATATACAGGGTGTCCAGAAACTCTCCTGACAAACGAAGACCGGAATTTCCTCAGATAATTTTAAGACAATTAAACCCAAATTCACCTAGTCCGAAAATGCTTCCTAAGGGAGCTAGAGTTCTTTGAAGATGGCGCCTTGTATTTATTTTTTTTTAAATTCCTCCAGAACCCTTCTATTTAGAAAAACAAAAACTGGTATGCTTATTTATCCTCCAGAGATGAATCGATTCCATCAATTGCGAATTTCTAGTACCGGTCATAGGCGTTCGTTTTGGGTAGGTCAACGGTTATTTTAAGGCATAACTTTTTTGTCTTTAACTTTTAAGCATTTGTGACACTAGATTATTAAATTCTCAGGTATTCCAGTACTAAAAGGTACTCTTACTTTAAGTCGGTAGGATACACCGTTTTCTAGAAAAATCGATTTGTAAATTTTTCGTTTTTCCTTCATTAAAGTTCAATTTTTTATTTTTTGCAATAGTTAGCTCTGAACTGCCAACAGAAGTAAAACCTACGTTTTTCATTGTCAAATTGTTGTCAGTTCGCGAAGTTTATCTTTTCATTTTTTACTTTGTGTTATTCAAACACAACGATTTCAATTAAAAAAAAAAGGTTTTTACTAATGAGGAATACGCCGATATGCATTTAGTTTATGGCGAAATGAGGTGTAACGCTCGAGCGGTGCAACGTAGATACGCTGAAAAATTTCCCAATCGTCAGCATCCCACTCACTCAACATTTACAACTCTTCATCAACGATTAAGAGAAACAGGTTCAGTGGTCCCAAAAAATAATGAAACAGGGAGACATAATGATGTAACAGCAGAACATGAAGATGTTATTTTAATGGAAGTTGAGAAAAATCCAGAAATTAGCGTTCGAAGACTATCTGCCATGTACCCCACAATTTCAAAATCTTCCGTAGGAAATATCTTACACAAAGAAAATTTATATCCTTTTCATTTTACAAAGGTGCAAGCACTGCTAGAAGGAGATTTTGCTGCTCGCGTAGAATTCGCTAGATGGTTATAAAATTAGAAAAATCAAGAAGAAGATTTCTTCAGGAACATTTTGTTTGGTGACGAAGCTACATTCTCAAAAAATGGAATTTTTAATGTACAGAATTTAAGCATCAGCATAGGTTTAGCATAAACGTCTGGATAGGAGTAGTTGACGATTATCTACTTGGACCTGTGGAATTACCTGCTCGTTTAAATGGTGCTGATTACTTACATTTCCTGCAAAATATTTTACCTGATTTGTTAGATGAGGTGCGTTTAAATATTCGGCAAAACTTATGGTTTCTACAGGACGGCTGTCCGGCCCACTTTAGCAGGAATATACGAGACTTTCTAGATAATAACTACGAAGACCAGTGGATTGGAAGAGGCGGTCCAGTTGCTTGGCCAGCAGGTCGCCTGATTTGAATCCTTGCGATTATTGTGTTTGGGGATACATAAAAGCATTTGTTTATTCCGTTCCGATACAAAATCGCGCACAACTCTGGCTAAGGATACAAGATGCTTGCAACGAATTTAGAAATAACTTTGGAATTTTTGCAAGAATTCGGCGTTCTCTAAGCAAAAGGGTAAACTTATGCATAGAGACTAATGGTCATCACATCGAGCAAGTTTTGTAACAATCTACCTTTGATACTTGTTCTTTTTTTGTTAGTTTCGTTCCATTGTAATAAATAATTTGTTTTTAATTTATTAAATTAATTTTCATCCATGCCTTGATAGTCCAAGCCAACTTCGTCGCTAAAAATAAGTAGGTACATAATAAATTGAACTTTATAAAACGGTGTATCCTACCGACTTAAAGTAAGAGTACATTTTAGTACTGGAATACCTGAAAATTTAATAATCTAGTGTCACAAATGCTTAAAAGTTAAAGACAAAAAGTTATGCCTGAAAATAACCGTTGACCTACCCAAAACGGACGCCTATGACCGGTAGTAGAAATTCGCAATTGATGGAATCGATTCATCTCTGGAGGATAAATAGGCATACCAGTTTTTGTTTTTCTAAATAGAAGCGTTCTGGAGGAATTAAAAAAAAAATAAATACAAGGCGCCATCTTCAAAGAACTCTAGCTCCCTTAGGAAGCATTTTCGGACTAGGTGAATTTGGGTTTTATTGTCTTAAAATTATCAGAGGAATCCCCGGTCTTCTTTTGTCAGGAGAGTTTCTGGACACCCTGTATATATAGTGGATTCAATTAGTTGGCGATTTAAGGTCTGTATTACTTTAATATGTATATATTTAAAATAATCTTACATGTTTCGGAAAATAATGCCTTTGTCAAAGAAATTCAAAATATAAAATAAAATTTAAATATTCAAAGATATATTCAAGTTTAAAGTTAAAAATGTAAATTCATTTTAACATATTTAGTGACGTTCACTGCTAATTTTTAACTCTGCCTTTAGTCTCCTGAAGAAGTAGTCAATGGCTACGAAATATAGAGGTTAAAATAAATGAGTTTTTTAGTTGACAGACCGCTTACCCGATTAATTAATTATTCATTATTATAATACGGTCGATAATGCTTACAAATCTATACATATAACGGGTGTTCATTTGAAAAGTCAATCTAGTAGCATGTGATTTACTGAGAACATTTTGAAGTATGTCGTAAATTAAAATTTACTACTTAACCTACGAAGTCGTATATTTTGACAGTTTCATACATACAAATAAATAACAAATGTGATTGACATTATCAAATGTCATTAGGATTTACGTTTATGGAACAACAAACACATACTAATATATATGCGTCTGATTCTATCAAAATTTCAAAGTAACCTAGATTGAATTTTCAAATGAACACACGTTATACATATATATATATATATATATATATATATATATATATATATTTATATATATATATAGTTGTCGATATAAGATGTTTTACTTTAATATGTATATATTTAAAATAATCTTACATGTTTCGGCAAATAATGCCTTTGTCAAAAAAATTCAAAATATAAATGACAGTATATTAATATCATATGTATGTAGATGTCATTGATAAAATTTAATTATTCAAAGACATATTCAAGTTTAAAGTTAAAAATGTATAAAATGTATAAAATGTATAAAAAAATCCATATGTATATATATATATATATATATATATTTAGTGTTAATGAGAATTAAAATTTATTTCTTATTTATTTTATTGGCCGTGTGCATAATATTAAAATAATAAGCTTTTTCTTAGTTTAGCGACCATTATTGAAATTCAATTTATTTATCTAACGACGTTTCGACTTTTTTGTATATAATTAAGTCTTTTTCAAGTGATTTAGAACTAAGAAAAAAAAAATTACAAACGAAAGGTAAGAATTATATTTACATTATATGAAGTCGAAACTTCGTTAGATAAATAAATTGAATTTCAATAAAGGTCGCTAAACCAAAAAAAGCTTATTATTTTAATATATATATATTGTAATGTTGCGAATTGGTTAATATTTAAGAATGTTTATTATCGTTATAAAGGCCCCAAAAGTTGGGCTGACAAAATGTAATATTACGAATTGTTAATATATATAAAAAACGTATGTATATAAAAGAATGAATGTTATATAACTGTGAATTGTTGTATAATAAAAAGTTTATTTAAATCGGGCTCGTTCAATACTTATCTGTTTTTGGTTATTTTCGTCGTCGGCTAGCTTCTTTAATTTCTTCAGGGTTAAGGTAGGTTCACCTCTCTCCACTTTGACTTTATTAATCAAAAAATTATCTAGCAAAGTTTGGAATTTATATTAACAATTTTCGTGACACACAAATAACAATACGGGAGATACACTCAACGGTTGGTATTCTTATAGTCTAACAATATGGTGTACGACAAGTGCAATTTGGTGTTGTTTTATTAAAAGAGTTTATAAAAGTAACATAGAATCAAGTTTTAAAATTACAAACAGTGGATTCTAATATTTAAATAAGTGGAATAAAAATTACAGTGATATTATATCGGTGAAAACAAAGTAAATAGTTAGTTATGGAATAAACAAAGAAAATTCTAGAAAAGTATATGAGCAAGTAAAAATGGCGCGTAAAATATTGTTAAAGTTAGCAAAAACCTGAGTCTTCGGATATAGCTTCCGTTGCTTCCTGCTCCTGTGTTCTGCTGGTTTTCACAACGGGAAACTGGATAATATTTCTACGATGGTCCCTCGGGATGACTTGAGTTTTTTTTTTTGAAATCTCCAAGTCCGACGGCGGCTTGCTCGGATGACCGGTTTCGAGCGTACCAAGATGCTGGTCGTTGCACGGTGAAACTTATGGCGGGTAATTAACGTATTGAAACTTTAAAAATTCGTAGTTCTTGAACTAATTGGTCGGCAGATGGTAAACTTTGTCTACAGGTAGATCGTAGGTGTGAGTAACGTTGTGTAGACTCAAAACTCTCCAGAACTTAATAATTTCACCAATTTGTTTTAATTAATTCGGAGCACAAAAAGCGTGACCTCTCACTGTGACGACTAATTACCGACGCTTACTTTTTCACTTGTTTTTAATTGCATAACTTTCCGCAAAATCGCCCCCTTCTTTACTTGCATTATCTTTTCGAATATTATTATTTTAGACATTTTTACAGAGTAAAACAGTAAAAAAAATTACAATTTGATTTATAAAATAACTTTTGTTGAATAACATATGTTTATGTGTTTACAAACACTCTGGCAATATCGGTTTATTTTCGGGTTATTGCACCGTTAGAATTGTGGGCGGGGCTTAATTGTTCAAATACATTTGAAAATAAATACGTTACATTTGTTTGAATAAACACGCGTTAAATATTAATTTGAATAAAAAAATTGAAAGTAAACATTATAATAAAAATAGAAAAATAAGTTAATTATTTCAAAGCAAGTTTGTCGTCAAAATAACGTATTTATACTTTGAATCAATCTTTCCCCTTCTTGGTATTGAAGTACATATTAGATATAAATATTATGGTTACAAGTATTCTTTGTTTCTTTCAGAGAAAAGAAACCCTTCTTGCAATGCCTCAATTTCCCCCTTGATTAAAAGTTAGAAACTTGTTGAGAGCTTTTAATCAACCGTATCTAGGAGTAAAACAGAAATATATAAGTGCAGTATAGTGATCTGATGAAAATTTAATGAAATGTGTGTGTTCACGTTAAAAATATTTCGAATTCTATAAGTAGTTATTTGTATCATTCTAGCTAATAATTCCCTATTTAATAATTGTCATTAAAGTTAATTGTTTTATTTTGTTGTTCGGGTTCTTTTGTTTGAAAACCCCTTTTAATATTAAGTGATTATTTTCTTCTTCCCTTTTTTTTTTTCTTTCTCTTATTTAATAATAATATGATTAATTTAATTAGCCTAGTCTAAATGTAAACTTGTGATTAGTATAGATAATAAAAATATAGTAATCTAGTATTTATTATTGGCTTACGGACTATAACATGGCTTGGCTGGTTTTGTTTTGAAAGTTGTTTCGGCTTGTTATGTACATATATATAAAAAAATACTTTATTTTTAAGTGTGGTAGTCTTGCAACATAGTTATGTGATATCTACCTTTAATGTAATTTGTTTCGGGTTCAAAAAGTTCGTAGGTATTATTACCAATGATTCTCTTAATCGTATAGGGACCTTCTTTTGAACTATTACAATGGGATTAATAAAGTATGTGTTCGATCTCTCAATAATTCCGGATTGTTCTAATCTCTCTAATTCTAAACTAACTTTCTGTTGGTAGTAGTACGGAGTCGGGTAATTCTTACTTATTAATGGGCAGTCATTGTCAATATTAATTGGATGTTCATATCCTTTTGCAAAAACAATATCGTTATTTATTAAAGTGATGTTTTCGTTTAAAATGTTAATTAATTGCGGTACGACGTTTGTATAAGGTATTTCTTGTTTATCAATTATATTCGTTATATCATTCTTATCATTTATAATGTCAGTTGTCTGTAACTCCTCCTTAATCTTGACCTCTTCTTCGCCCTCGTAACTATCTAACGTTCCTAACAAATCTGGCCTATTATTCACTCCTATATATTCATTATTTATAATATTATCATTTCCAACTCTATCAATAAACCTTTCTTCTGCTCTCCTATAGTACGGTACATTATATTCTAATAAATTATTTATTACAACTGCTAAAACTTCTTTCTTATAAGTATTATATTCGTGCACTTCCTCTACGGACAAATGTTTATTAAATGTTAAATTGTTCTTTCCAATTGATAAAATACCTTTTTCAAAATTCAATATCATTTTCAACCTGTTGATATTGTCTATACCCAATATACAGTCATATTGTAACTTCTCTATTACGTAACAGTGAATTAAATAACCGATTTCGTTTATTCTTATTTCGGTATTGAGTTGCTTGGTGACAGTGCCCATCTTTCTTCCATTTGCGGTAACTATGTCGGTACCCTTAGTTTTAACAACGTCTTGTTCGTATCCCTTTATTTGTTTTGCCAGATCTTCTCTAACTAATGTAATCTCGGCTCCGGTGTCGATTAAACAATTTAATTTTATGTTGCTGAATTGTAAAATAATAATGGGTAGAGAATATACTTCATTCACGGCGTCCCCTGCATCTTCTATGTTTATGAATTCCTCCGGTGATTGGTAAAATTTTATATTTTGTAACTTCCAGAACATGTTATAGCCGTTATTCTTATTTAATTTTGTTGGTTTGACGGTCCGGGTGTTGGGTTCAGATACGGATCGTCTTGTAAAATTGGAGTTTTTTTTTGTAGCTCCTCTAGGTCTGTTCTGTCAGGTGATAACGATCTATGTCGCCGGTAAGCATTATTACCTCGACCTCTTCCTCTACTTGCGTAGTGATTTATTCCGCGTCTCGATTGGTGAGTTTGTGTGCGCTGCGTGTTATAAGCATCGTTATTATCGGGTCGGTTATGGTTATAGTTGTTGTTCGAAGAATTATTATGATAATTGTTCGGATAAGGTCGGTTGTACGTATGTTGTGTATTCGGTCGATTCTGATTATTATAATTATTGTGAGGGTGGTTATTGTAGTTGTTATTATTATTGTTATTATTCGGGTTGTATGGTCGAGAGGTTGCTGGTGGATAACGATTGTTTTGCGCATAATTATTGGTGTTGTTATTGTTAGAATAATTATTGAAGCGTGGTATGGGGTTGGGAATGTAGTTCGGTGCTTGTGGGTTCCTAGTGTTGTTCGTCCGATTATTAGGCTGTTGCTGCTGGTTGGTTTCAGCGAAATCGTCCAGTCTTCGGAGTATCTCGATTAGAGAGTCCATGTCAGTGACCTTCTGACAGATAATCGCCTGAGTATCCGTGAAAATAAAGTGGTTTAACAATAGGCGCGCGATCATTGATTCACTCATGTCGCTGATGTGTTTGCACTGGTTGTATACGCGAGATGCATACATCTCCCTCGTCACTTGTCCCAATCTAAATTTCCCTGTTAACAAGCGAACTTTGGCCCTGTTCTGCTGGTTTTCGTCCCAGTAGTTCTTCGTAAATAACACAACAAATTGATCTAAAGAGTGGCAATGTTCCTCTATCCTTTGAAACCATTCTTGTGCGCTATTCCGCAATGTCGCTCGAACTACTTCGATCCGGTGTTTCTCGTCTATAACATCCTCTAAATACCGTAGTATCCCATTTAAATACGCCATGGGGTGTACTTTGGTCATATCTCCGTCAAAATGTTGTAAGTTTTCGATTTTTATTATCGAATTACCTGTATTTATGTTATGTATAGGTGCTGTGTAAGTTCTAAGTTTATTTTCTAATTTGTGTAAGTTGTGCTGTGTTTCATTATAATTTTCGGTTTGTACGGTTTTCATATTATCTAGGTTTAAATTCACCGCCTGTATTTCTTGATTATGCATTTCTTTATTCTCATTAATTTGTGTATTAAGCTCGCGTCGTAATTGTTGGGTCTGTTCCTCATTTATTTGATTATATGTTGTTAATTTTGTATCTAACGTACAATTATTTTCGAGTATTATTTTATTTAAATCTTTGTGAAGTTCTTTGTTCGCTGTATTAATTTTTGATTCGGTTATTTCGTAAATTTGAGTGGTAGAAGTTTCTAGTTGTTGTGCCCACTGTAAATTTTGTGATTTGACGGTCTCATCCAGTTTTAGGAGATACTTCAATTCATTTTGTTCCATGGCCTTTTGTGTTGCGGTGATTTCTGCGATTTGTACGTCGATATCCCCCTTGAATGTATTAAGTTTCATTTCTATGTTAGTGTTGTTTACTTCTATTTTTTCATTTATATTAATTAGGTTAACTTCTAATCTCGTCGTAAGTTCGTTATTTAAGTTATTTAAATCTTGTTTTAGCTCGCTATTTAAATTAGTTAGGTCTTGTTTTAGTTCGCGGTTATTGGTATCTAGTTTGTTGTTAAGGTCTTTATTTGCAGTGTTCATGTCTTGATTATTAGTATCTAATTTGGTATTTAAATCTTTATTTGAATTATTTATATCTTGTTTTAGTTCTTGCATTTGTGTTATTAACATGTTAAACATGTCCATGAATTTACTATCAGGCGAAACACTGGCTTCCCCTGAAACGGACGGTTGCGGCACTGTAGTGTCCCCCTGTTCACTCCGGTCTTCTTCTACTGCGTCTTTCGGGGTCTTAGCTCTGTGTCTTGTATCCATTGTAGAGAATATTTAGTTAGTTTGTAAGTTATATTAGTATTTGTACAGGTAGTTGTAATTATATTATTAATATTTTGGTTGTAAAATATTATTGTTTATAGTGTTATTGGATTTAATGTACACACGTAAATGCAATGACAAATAACAAAATATATGTATATAAAAGAAATATGAGTCTGCACTTTAATATTTCCCTGTAACAACCTTTTGAATATCTTACCGATGGTCTCGAATACAGCAATCCCCTGAAATGCAAAACTGTGTTCTCTCTCTGAAGTTCCACAAAGACAAAATAACAAATACATAAACAAATAGTACAGTATGGTAAATGCGAATACAACGGTTCTCCTTGTTCCTTTTTTATTAATTCTTTGTGCCACGAAACTTTGTTACTTGAGAAAGTGTTCCTTCTTAATATATTTGACAATAGAATGACTTTTTATTGAAATGTGGAGTAGAAGTACGCCCCAAAACGTTAGGGTGCCAAATGTAATGTTGCGAATTGGTTAATATTTAAGAATGTTTATTATCGTTATAAAGGCCCCAAAAGTTGGGCTGACAAAATGTAATATTACGAATTGTTAATATATATAAAAAACGTATGTATATAAAAGAATGAATGTTATATAACTGTGAATTGTTGTATAATAAAAAGTTTATTTAAATCGGGCTCGTTCAATACTTATCTGTTTTTGGTTATTTTCGTCGTCGGCTAGCTTCTTTAATTTCTTCAGGGTTAAGGTAGGTTCACCTCTCTCCACTTTGACTTTATTAATCTAAAAATTATCTAGCAAAGTTTGGAATTTATATTAACAATTTTTGTGACACACAAATAACAATACGGGAGATACACTCAACGGTTGGTATTCTTATAGTCTAACAATATGGTGTACGACAAGTGCAATTTGGTGTTGTTTTATTAAAAGAGTTTATAAAAGTAACATAGAATCAAGTTTTAAAATTACAAACAGTGGATTCTAATATTTAAATAAGTGGAATAAAAATTACAGTGATATTATATCGGTGAAAACAAAGTAAATAGTTAGTTATGGAATAAACAAAGAAAATTCTAGAAAAGTATATGAGCAAGTAAAAATGGCGCGTAAAATATTGTTAAAGTTAGCAAAAACCTGAGTCTTCGGATATAGCTTCCGTTGCTTCCTGCTCCTGTGTTCTGCTGGTTTTCACAACGGGAAACTGGATAATATTTCTACGATGGTCCCTAGGGATGACTTGAGTTTTTTTTTTTGAAATCTCCAAGTCCGACGGCGGCTTGCTCGGATGACCGGTTTCGAGCGTACCAAGATGCTGGTCGTTGCACGGTGAAACTTATGGCGGGTAATTAACGTATTGAAACTTTAAAAATTCGTAGTTCTTGAACTAATTGGTCGGCAGATGGTAAACTTTGTCTACAGGTAGATCGTAGGTGTGAGTAACGTTGTGTAGACTCAAAACTCTCCAGAACTTAATAATTTCACCAATTTGTTTTAATTAATTCGGAGCACAAAAAGCGTGACCTCTCACTGTGACGACTAATTACCGACGCTTACTTTTTCACTTGTTTTTAATTGCATAACTTTCCGCAAAATCGCCCCCTTCTTTACTTGCATTATCTTTTCGAATATTATTATTTTAGACATTTTTACAGAGTAAAACAGTAAAAAAAATTACAATTTTATTTATAAAATAACTTTGGTTGAATAACATATGTTTATGTGTTTACAAACACTCTGGCAATATCGGTTTATTTTCAGGTTATTGCACCGTTAGAATTGTGGGCGGGGCTTAATTGTTCAAATACATTTGAACATAAATACGTTACATTTGTTTGAATAAACACGCGTTAAATATTAATTTGAATAAAAAAATTGAAAGTAAACATTATAATAAAAATAGAAAAATAAGTTAATTATTTCAAAGCAAGTTTGTCGTCAAAATAACGTATTTATACTTTGAATCAATCTTTCCCCTTCTTGGTATTGAAGTACATATTAGATATAAATATTATGGTTACAAGTATTCTTTGTTTCTTTCAGAGAAAAGAAACCCTTCTTGCAATGCCTCAATATATATATATATATATATATATATATATATATATATATACAGGCTGATTCATTTTCGGCCCTCACCATGGGGATCTCGCTTATTATTGGATAGAGTATAGGTTTAAATTTGGCAAAGTTGTTAAATTTTGTGTTTGTTATAAATCCGTAAAGAAAATAAACCTGCGACAAATGACCTTCGTTATTTAAAAAAAAAACGCGAAAACCCCATTTTCTTCTTTTACCTGTAGCACCGACATTTAGCCTTGTAGAGAAAAAATAAAAACACATCCTTGTGGCCATTTCTAAACTTCTATCCAGTGGCGTACTCTAAATGTTTATACGACGTTTCGTTTCTTTCTGGTCATCATCAACTATCTAATTTCTTATAGGCGCCATATTGGATTTAGACATCTTCAGAAAGAGTTTTTTTTCTGATTTCAACCATGTACCACATTCTGACTATAGTTTTTGACATTAGGTTTTATTTGAAAGAATAAATTATAAGATTAAATAAGGTAGCCTTTGGAATTTCAATCTGTCAAACATTTCATTTATTGTTCATTAATAATACAAAAATGTCATACACTAACGAAGAGAAACGAGATATGATAAGTATTTTTTATTCTTCGAAACGAAATTCAACAGTAGCGAGTACAAGATAACAAATACATTAATAAAAATACATAGAAAAGTAAACAATAAACAATTACAGTAAATGTTCAATTATCTGGCCATCTTCGGTAATGCACAATTGGGCACGCCTTTTGGCATTTTGTACTGCCCTTTGTATAGTTCTTCTAGGAACTGCATCGAAGGCATTCTGAAGTCTGTCTCGTAATTCTTCAATGTTTTGTTGCCCATCTACTTTATAAATATTATTTTTAACATATCCCCATAAAAAAAAATCTAGCGGACTTAAATCAGGTGATCTCGCAGGCCATTCAACAACTCCCCTATTTCCAATCCAAGGGTTTGCAAACTCTTGATTTAAGAAATTTCTAACAACAACTGCATTGTGTGTAAAATGTTTAAATATTTTTCTCCATTTAAATGTTCTTCATACATAACTGGTCCTAAGAGACGATTTGCCAAAATACCTATCCAAACGTTAATTCCAAAACGATGTTTTGGTCTTCTAGCTTTGTTTTGTCGGGGATTTTGTACTGCCCAATAGTGCTCCGTATTTCAGTTGAACATTCCAGAATTTGTAAATTTTGTTTCATCTGACCAGATGATTTTGCTTAAAAAATTTTCGTCGTTTTCTATCCTTCCCATTAACCAATTACAATATTCTAGCCTTCTCAAATTATCTCCAGGCAGTAAAGAGTGACTAACATGGATCCTGTATGGTTTAAACCTACTTTTATGTAAAGTTCTCCAAACTCTGGACTGGCACAAATTTAATTCTGACGCTACTTCGCGTGTAGAAATTGATGGATTATTATTTACCTACAAAAATTCAAGATTAACATGAAATTTGAAAACACGCTTTTAATTTACCATTTGTAAAATATCTTGTCGATTTTCATTTAAATTCCTGTTGTCTTGGCCATTACGCGGCTTAGTAAACGATCCATTCTCGACCAAATTTCTGTCGAGATCTAGAAAAATGGTACGATGAGTCTGTTGTAGTTCTGGATATAATTGTAGATATCTTGTACTCGCTACTGTTGAATTTCGGTTCGAAGAATAAAAAATACTTATCATATCTCGTTTCTCTTCGTTAGTGTATGACATTTTTGTATTATTAATGAACAATAAATGAAATGTTTGACAGATTGAAATTCCATGGCTACCTTATTTAATCTTATAATTTATTCTTTCATATAAAACCTAATGTCAAAAACTTTAGTCAGCATGTGGTACATGGTTGAAATCAGAAAAAAAAACTCTTTTTGAGGAAGTCTAAATCCAATATGGCGCCTATAAGAAATTAGATAGTTGATGATGGCCAGAAAGAAACGAAACGTCGTATAAAAATTTACAGTACACCACTGGATAGAGGTTTAGAAATGGCCACAAGGATATGTTTTTATTTTTTCTCTACAAGGCCAAATGTCGGTGCTACAGGTAAAAGAAGAAAATGGGGTTTTCGCGTTTTTTTAAAATAACGAAGGTCATTTGTCACAGGTATATTTTCTTTACGGATTTATAACAAACACAAAATTTAACAACCTTGCCAAATTTAAACCTATACACTATCTCCAATAATAAGCGAGATCCCCATGGTGAGGGCCGAAAATGAATCAGCCTGTATACATATTAAAGTAAAACAGACCTTAAATCGCCGACGATCTATGTGTTTCGGCAATTACAGCCTTTTTCAAAGAATTTTAAATTATAAATCTATTATTTATAATTTAAAATTCTTTTAAATTACAATTTAACTCAATTTATTATATTAATGGAGCATTTCGCTGATACGATACAAATTTAATGTAGTATTTTTGTTTTATATTCGATATAAACATATAATAATGTCATAATATACCGAGTGTTCATTTCCAATTTTCACTCTATTACAACATAAATTCGTTTGCGGCTTGAAAGCCACTTTGCTAATACTTGTTTTTTTGTCAATATGTGAATTAACTATTTTCGATTCCTTATTTTGAGTTTAGGTATCCCTCCTTTAATTCAGTCCGACGATTTGTTTCAATTTAACAGTCCGTAAGAGCATGTGCCTACGAACGTGCAACACTTTTTTTTAGTTTTCGGTCCCGAGACTCCGTACGTAAAACTAAGTGGCACTACCTAATAATCTGTTTAGTCAATCCACGACCGTCTCTACAGACTAAGGGCATACACAATAAATAAAGGCTCCCTTTTAAATTGTGCGTTACGACTAACGATCTCGACATTTTCCGAACGCCTCCATTACGCCAATACTGCGCCAGCGCGCGTGGTAGCAGCGTGCTAGTGTACGTATACATATATATTTTTTTGGCAAGTATGTTATCATAAATGTAATAAAACATGTAATATAACTTTTAATACAATAGAATGATAATTATGACAACCATCTTGTTCAATGAACCGATGGCTTAACATACTGGCAACCAAGAACAAATTGAAAGTTCTTATGACAGAAGGAAATTATAATAATAATAATAATAATAATAATAATAATAATAATAATAATAATAATAATAATAATAATAATAATAATAATACAGAACGAACGTGCCGCGTATATGACATAGTCGTATGTGCTGTCGTATATTTACGAATTTCTAATATTTTGTGCTTTGGTGGTGTTATTTATTAATGGAACTTTGATTAGCTGTTGGTTTTATACTAGGTGAAGTGTGGGTTTGGCTTTTCTGCAAGTTTTCGGTAAGAAAATAGAAAGATATTGAATGAAAAGTTAGCTGTCAAAGTTGACATTGTAAATAATACATCTTATACTAGATTATATCTTACAATTTGCTTTTTCCTTTTAGGTTGATTTTATAATGTTGATTTCTTAGCTTATTAGATTGTTATTTGTAGTGTTTTACCTTCTTTTTGGTAAAAATTGTACTTTTTGATTAGATGTCAAAGTGACATTTTAGTCGAAAATTTTTTTTTTTTCTTTCATTTGAATTCGTTTAATTTTCTTAATTTGTTGCTTTAATCTGTTGTTTTAATAATTATGGTTAGAACACGGTCTCATTACCTAGATGTATCATTACAAGACACAGCTAATGAGACCGCTAGTATAACATCTTTTAATGAAACGTTAGCAAGCACTAGTACAGGCCCAGATGTTGCTGAAATGCTCACATCTCAGCCCACTAGGTCTGGTCAACATCGAAGAAGGAGAATTTTATGGACAAACGAAATGAATGAGTTCTTAGTTCGATGTTATTTCTTGCTAACGAAAATAAACACACTGAATGTGCCATATGGGACTGAATTACATAGAAAAGTAATTGAAAAGTTCCCAGAACTCAAAAATAAAACCATACAAAATGTATTGGATCAGCGTAGATCTATATTTGTCAATAATAGATTACCTCCAGAAGTCATTGATGGAATAAGAAATGAGGTTTCTGTAGAATTGGAGATTGAGAATATAAATGATAATCAACAAACGCTGATCCAAGAAGAGGGAAATAATGTAGACGTGAATATAGATAAAGATATTGAAGAAATAGTCAATTCTCAATCTATTATAGCGGACGAACATCAAAGGAAAAGAACTTCTTGGACGTTAGAAATGAAGAAGTTTATGCTCAGATGTTATTACACAATAACAAAATTGGGAACAGTTAAAATACCTTATGGAGCAGAGTTACATAGACAGGTAACTGAAAAGTTCCCAGAGTTGGCGGATAAAACCATTCAAAATATCTTAGATCAAAGACGATCTATATTCATTAATAATAGATTGTCAGCGGAAATAATTAATCAAGTGAGACAAGAGGTTTCCTTAGAAATTGGTATGAGTAGTAATGATGAAGTGGAGGTTGAAGAACAGATTAACCCGTTTTTAGATGAATTAATAGTCTTGCCCGTACAGGAAAGTAGATTTCATTTGGAGTTTGAGAATAATTTTCTTAAATATCATGGAGTTGTACCTAGTAAGAAGCCGCATCTAAAAAAGCTTATTTACCAAAAGGGCACATCTGATATTATAAACGAGGTAAACGGCATTATTGAGACAAAAATAAAAAATAGCACAACACTGGAAGAGCTCCACAGTTTAATATATACAGGTGCATGTACGGTTTTGATATTAAATGATCAAAATATAGACACCGTAGAAATGGAATTCGATAGTAGGAATAAAACTCCTTGTTGGGAAAAACGATTGACATGGAAAATTGAAAATCTGAGACGGGAAATTGGAATATTAACTCAAAGCTTAAAGGACAATGCTAGCGCGAGGGTTAAGAGAGATGCAGAGGTTATATTGAGCTGTTATATTTCACCTGAAAACTCCAATGTTGTAGAAATTTTAGATTTATTAAAGCAGAAATTAGCGGCATATGCAAAGAGGTTGAAACGATATAAAATCAGTAATACTCGAAGACAGCAAAATAAACAGTTCGCTAGAAATCAAAAATTATTCTATCGTGGCTTGAGTGATACAAATCCTGGACAACAGGTTCAGTTACCAACGAAAGACAAAATATCAGATTATTGGTCTGGAATATGGAGTACGCCGGTGCAACATAGAAATGCAAAATGGCTGACGGATGAAAGAAGGAAGGTAAGTAACGTTAGGACAATGATAAATTGGCGGATTGATTCAAAAGATGTGAAAAGAGCAATCCAAAAAGCAATGAATTGGAAATCACCTGGACCAGATAAAATACAAAATTTCTGGTTAAAAAAATTTACATCGACGCACCTGCAACTTGCTAAGTGCTTCCAATTATTGCTAGAACAACCATCCGAACTGCCAGAATTCATGACCGAGGGAAACACCTTCTTAATTCCGAAATCTAATGTATCTGCGGAAGATCCCTCTAAATATAGACCAATTACATGTCTTCCTACGTTATACAAGATGTTCACCTCGATTATATCTGAAAAGATATATGCCCACTTGGAGAATAACAACCTTTTAGAAGAGGAACAGAAAGGATGTAGAAAAGGATCAAGAGGCTGCAAAGAACAGCTCCTGATTGATTCAGTTGTGATGAAGAATGTGGTGAAAGCAAAAGAAAATCTCTACATGGCATATATAGACTATCAGAAAGCGTTTGATAGTGTACCTCACTCGTGGCTGGTAGAGATTCTTAGGTTATATAGGATTGAGGAGCATCATATTAACTTTCTTAGTTACGCCATGACTAAATGGAAGACAAGTTTGTTAATGAAAACCCCTACAGAAAGTATTGATGCAGGTAAGATCAGTATTAAAAGAGGCATATTTCAGGGAGACGCTTTGAGTCCACTGTGGTTTTGTTTAGCCTTGAAACCGTTAACAACTTTGTTAAATTCCCTAAATAAGGGATGTAATTTACAACAACCTGTCGTACAAATTAGTCACCTTTGGTACATGGATGATCTCAAATTGTATGCTAGGAAAAAGAATCATCTTCGCGATCTCCTAAACTGTGTTGGCCGTTATAGTAGAGATATCCAAATGAAATTTGGATTGGAAAAATGCAAAATAAGTTGCATAGAAAAGGGACAATGGGTTGAACATCGTGGGTTCGAAGTGGAAGGCGGACAAGGACTAGTTATTGGAATGGAGAGCGACGACTATTATAAGTATCTTGGTTATTTACAGGCTAGAGGAATAGAACACAATATTGCAAAAGAATCAGCGAAAGATCAGTATTTCTCTAGGCTGCGATCGTTGTTGAAAACCAGATTGTCGGCAAGAAATATGTCCAAGGCAATAAACAGCTTTGCAACTTCCGTACTTACTTATGGATTTGGAATAATTAACTGGACTGATACTGAACTTGAAGCAATAGACATCAAGACAAGAGTAGAAGCCAGAAAATTTAGAATTCATCACCCACGTAGTGCGATCGAAAGGTTCCACCTACCAAGAAGAGAAGGGGGTAGAGGAATACCGAGTGCTTATTGCAGGCATTATACACAGGTAAATAATTTACGAGAGTACTTTCTGCAAAAGTCGAAAGAAAGTAGATTGCATAATGCGATTGCTCAAATGGACAATTTTACGCCACTCAAACTGGCTAACAATGAATTCAATCCATCCACGAGAATCTTAAGTATACCCCAACAGAAAGAGAGATGGAAAAATAAATCTTTGCATGGCAAGTATCCGTTAACAATTGGATCTGAAAATTTTGACACCTCAGCGTCGCAGGCATGGCTGTATACAGGTAACCTGTTTGCAGAAACAGAGGGATTCATAGCCGCCATCCAAGATCAAGTAATTCCAACACGCTACTATAGGAAAAAGATTCTTAAGGAGAATTTATCTGACATTAAATGTCGTGTATGCGCAGATAAGGAAGAAACAATTGATCATTTGATGGCAGGCTGCTCTGTACTTGCCCCCAAACAATATCTCGAGAGGCACAACAGGGTTGCAAAAATATTACACCAACTGCTCAGACAGAAGCACTTGTCGTATTCTGAAAATGTCCCGTATTATGAATATGAAGCACCTTCAGTTTGCGAGGACGAAAATTCTCGATTATATTGGAATCGCCAAATAATCACAGATAAAACAATTCCCAACAATATTCCAGATATAATACTGACACTGAAGAAGGACAAGGTAACGTACATCATTGACATTGCTGTTCCGTTGGCAAAAAACACTGCAAGGAACTATAGTGAGAAGGTAAATAAATATTTACCTCTCAGCGACGAAATCAAGAGTATGTGGAAGATGGACAAGGTCCTAATAGTCCCAATTGTGATTGGCGCAACTGGAGAAATTCCACAGAAATTACACAAGTCCATAAATACTTTGGATCTCTACCAAAAACTTTATTTAAAAATGCAAAAAAGTGTCTTGTTAGACACGGCTGCAATAATACGTCGCGTGCTGAACTGAAATTGCAGCGAACGCGGCCAACGTGGCCGGGAGGCGAAATGACGGAACGGGTGGGGTGCTGATGTGGTCCTCTACTGGGTGGTAGCCTAGCATATGCGCTACCAAACTCTAGGGGGGTCTGCCCGATGGGCGGGCAGGTGCCATTCCGCCTTTCCAGCAGGGGAGAGAGGAACCAAGCTACGCGGCGCAAAACACGGCGCCGCGCAATGCACACACCACTAGGGTCGGTCCTGGGCGGCAACCTTGCCAGGCTGGCGTGAACAGCACACACACGCTCGACGTGTGTGCAGTGCCCCCGCAATGGCGGAAAACGTTAAGATGGCACAAAGTGTGACCGTCGTCGACCAAAGTAGCCGCTAAGAGTGTTCCATTGGTTGGCGATAAGCAACCCCGTGCAGGCTGCGCTTCGCGTGTCTGGGCCTTGCCTCGATGGGGCGGGGGTCGGGCCGTCGAAGTACTGCATGGAATAGTAAAGAAGTTGCCGGGAAAGGGTTGGCGGCCCTGCGCAACGGCTGGTTCTCCGATCTCTCAAAATTAACGCGACGGGACAATAAACACATGCACGAGTGCGCTAAAATACAACACCCCTACACTTGCGCGCTCGCACAAACACAAAACCACACACCCAGAGAGAGAAGCAAGCTGCCAGCAGCGGACAACACGTAAGTTGACACCCTGAAAGTACTGGTAAGTATCTACTATAATCAATATTCATATAAAAATAATGAATGCTAGATAACTATGCCACCCATCTTGTTCGAATGAACCGATGGGGTAAGATAATGGCAACCAAGAGCGAATAGTTCTTGTGAGTGAAAGAGATAATAATAATAATAATAATAATAAGTAGCCGCTAAGAGTGTTCCCTCGGTTGGCGATGAGCAACCCCGTGCAGGGTGCGCTTCGCTGGTCTGCGCCTTGTCTCGATGGGGCGGGGGTCGGGCCGTCGAAGTACTGCACGGAAAAGTAAAGAAGTTGCCGGGAAAGGGTTGGCGGCCCTGCGCAACGGCTGGTTCTCCGATCTCTCAAAATTAACGCGATCGGTCACTAAACACACCCACGAGCGCGCCAACATACAACACCCTACACTTGCGCGCTCGCACAAACACAAACCACACACCCAGAGGAGACGCAAGCTTCAAATAAATGAATGATAGATAACTATGCCATCCATCTTGTTCGAATGAAGCGATGGGGTAAGATAATGGCAACGAAGAACGAATGGTACTTGTGAGTGGAAGAGATAATAATAATAATAATAATAATAATAATAATAATAATAATAATAATAATAATAATAATAGCTTGATTAGCTGTTGGTTTTATACTAGGTGAAGTGTGGGTTTGGCTTTTCTGCAAGTTTTCGGTAAGAAAATAGAAAGATATTGAATGAAAAGATAGCTGTCAAAGTTGACATTGTAAATAATACATCTTATACTAGATTATATCTTACAATTTGCTTTTTCCTTTTAGGTTGATTTTATAATGTTGATTTCTTAGCTTATTAGATTGTTATTTGTAGTGTTTTACCTTCTTTTTGGTAAAAATTGTACTTTTTGATTAGATGTCAAAGTGACATTTTAGTTGAAAATTTTTTTCTTTCATTTGAATTCGTTTAATTTTCTTAATTTGTTGCTTTAATCTGTTGTTTTAATAATTATGGTTAGAACACGGTCTCATTACCTAGATGTATCATTACAAGACACAGCTAATGAGACCGCTAGTATAGCATCTTTTAATGAAACGTTAGCAAGCACTAGTACAGGCCCAGATGTTGCTGAAATGCTCACATCTCAGCCCACTAGGTCTGGTCAACATCGAAGAAGGAGAATTTTATGGACAAACGAAATGAATGAGTTCTTAGTTCGATGTTATTTCTTGCTAACGAAAATAAACACACTGAATGTGCCATATGGGACTGAATTACATAGAAAAGTAATTGAAAAGTTCCCAGAACAAAATGTATTGGATCAGCGTAGATCTATATTCGTCAATAATAGATTACCTCCAGAAGTCATTGATGGAATAAGAAATGAGGTTTCTGTAGAATTGGAGATTGAGAATATAAATGATAATCAACAAACGCTGATCCAAGAAGAGGGAAATAATGTAGACGTGAATATAGATAAAGATATTGAAGAAATAGTCAATTCTCAATCTATTATAGCGGACGAACATCAAAGGAAAAGAACTTCTTGGACGTTAGAAATGAAGAAGTTTATGCTCAGATGTTATTACACAATAACAAAACTGGGAACAGTTAAAATACCGTATGGAGCAGAGTTACATAGACAGGTAACTGAAAAGTTCCCAGAGTTGACGGATAAAACCATTCAAAATATCTTAGATCAAAGACGATCTATATTCATTAATAATAGATTGTCAGCGGAAATAATTAATCAAGTGAGACAAGAGGTTTCCTTAGAAATTGGTATGAGTAGTAATGATGAAGTGGAGGTTGAAGAACAGATTAACCCGTTTTTAGATGAATTAATAGTCTTGCCCGTACAGGAAAGTAGATTTCATTTAGAGTTTGAGAATAATTTTCTTAAATATCATGGAGTTGTACCTAGTAAGAAGCCGCATCTAAAAAAGCTTATTTACCAAAAGGGCACATCTGATATTATAAACGAGGTAAACGGCATTATTGAGACAAAAATAAAAAATAGCACAACACTGGAAGAGCTCCACAGTTTAATATATACAGGTGCATGTACGGTTTTGATATTAAATGATCAAAATATAGACACCGTAGAAATGGAATTCGATAGTAGGAATAAAACTCCTTGTTGGGAAAAACGATTGACATGGAAAATTGAAAATCTGAGACGGGAAATTGGAATATTAACTCAAAGCTTAAAGGACAATGCTAGCGCGAGGGTTAAGAGAGATGCAGAGGTTATAGTGAGCCGTTATGTTTCACCTGAAAACTCCAATGTTGTAGAAATTTTAGATTTATTAAAGCAGAAATTAGCGGCATATGCAAAGAGGTTGAAACGATATAAAATCAGTAATACCCGAAGACAGCAAAATAAACAGTTCGCTAGAAATCAAAAATTATTCTATCGTGGCTTGAGTGATACAAATCCTGGACAACAGGTTCAGTTACCAACGAAAGACAAAATATCAGATTATTGGTCTGGAATATGGAGTACGCCGGTGTAACATAGAAATGCAAAATGGCTGACGGATGAAAGAAGGAAGGTAAGTAACGTTAGGACAATGATAAATTGGCGGATTGATTCAAAAGATGTGAAAAGAGCAATCCAAAAAGCAATGAATTGGAAATCACCTGGACCAGATAAAATACAAAATTTCTGGTTAAAAAAATTTACATCGACGCACCTGCAACTTGCTAAGTGCTTCCAATTATTGCTAGAACAACCATCCGAACTGCCAGAATTCATGACCGAGGGAAACACCTTCTTAATTCCGAAATCTAATGTATCTGCGGAAGATCCCTCTAAATATAGACCAATTACATGTCTTCCTACGTTATACAAGATGTTCACCTCGATTATATCTGAAAAGATATATGCCCATTTGGAGAATAACAACCTTTTAGAAGAGGAACAGAAAGGATGTAGAAAAGGATCAAGAGGCTGCAAAGAACAGCTCCTGCTTGATTCAGTTGTGATGAAGAATGTGGTGAAAGCAAAAGAAAATCTCTACATGGCATATATAGACTATCAGAAAGCGTTTGATAGTGTACCTCACTCGTGGCTGGTAGAGATTCTTAGGTTATATAGGATTGAGGAGCATCATATTAACTTTCTTAGTTACGCCATGACTAAATGGAAGACAAGTTTGTTAATGAAAACCCCTACAGAAAGTATTGATGCAGGTAAGATCAGTATTAAAAGAGACATATTTCAGGGAGACGCTTTGAGTCCACTGTGGTTTTGTTTAGCCTTGAAACCGTTAACAACTTTGTTAAATTCCCTAAATAAGGGATGTAATTTACAACAACCTGTCGTACAAATTAGTCACCTTTGGTACATGGATGATCTCAAATTGTATGCTAGGAAAAAGAATCATCTTTGCGATCTCCTAAACTGTGTTGGCCGTTATAGTAGAGATATCCAAATGAAATTTGGATTGGAAAAATGCAAAATAAGTTGCATAGAAAAGGGACAATGGGTTGAACATCGTGGGTTCGAAGTGGAAGGCGGACAAGGACTAGTTATTGGAATGGAGAGCAACGACTATTATAAGTATCTTGGTTATTTACAGGCTAGAGGAATAGAACACAATATTGCAAAAGAATCAGCGAAAGATCAGTATTTCTCTAGGCTGCGATCGTTGTTGAAAACCAGATTGTCGGCAAGAAATATGTCCAAGGCAATAAACAGCTTTGCAACTTCCGTACTTACTTATGGATTTGGAATAATTAACTGGACTGATACTGAACTTGAAGCAATAGACATCAAAACAAGAGTAGAAGCCAGAAAATTTAGAATTCATCACCCACGTAGTGCGATCGAAAGGTTCCACCTACCAAGAAGAGAAGGAGGTAGAGGAATACCGAGTGCTTATTGCAGGCATTATACACAGGTAAATAATTTACGAGAGTACTTTCTGCAAAAGTCGAAAGAAAGTAGATTGCATAATGCGATTGCTCAAATGGACAATTTTACGCCACTCAAACTGGCTAACGATGAATTCAATCCATCCATGAGAATCTTAAATATACCCCAACAGAAAGAGAGATGGAAAAATAAATCTCTGCATGGCAAGTATCCGTTAACAATTGGATCTGAAAATTTTGACACCTCAGCGTCGCAGGCATGGCTGTATACAGGTAACCTGTTTGCAGAAACAGAGGGATTCATAGCCGCCATCCAAGATCAAGTAATTCCAACGCGTTCCTATAGGAAAAAAATTCTTAAGGAGAATTTATCTGACATTAAATGTCGTGTATGCGCAGATAAGGAAGAAACAATTGATCATTTGATGGCAGGATGCTCAGACTGCAACTGCTCAGACAGAAGCACTTGTCGTATTCTGAAAATGTCCCGTATTATGAATATGAAGCACCTTCAGTTTGCGAGGACGAAAATTCTCGATTATATTGGAATCGCCAAATAATCACAGATAAAACAATTCCAAACAATATTCCAGATATAATACTGACACTGAAGAAGGACAAGGTAACGTACATCATTGACATTGCTGTTCCGTTGGCAAAAAACACTGCAAGGAACTATAGTGAGAAAGTAAATAAATATTTACCTCTCAGCGACGAAATCAAGAGTATGTGGAAGATGGAGAAGGTCCTAATAGTCCCAATTGTGATTGGCGCAACTGGAGAAATTCCACAGAAATTACACAAGTCCATAAATACTTTGGATCTCTACCAAAAACTTTATTTAAAAATGCAAAAAAGTGTCTTGCTAGACACGGCTGCAATAATACGTCGCGTGCTGAACTGAAATTGCAGCGCGCGAACGCGGGCAACGTGGCCGGGAGGCGAAATGACGGAACGGGTGGGGTGCTGATGTGGTCCTCTACTGGGTGGTAGCCTAGCATATGCGCTACCAAACTCTAGGGGGGTCTGCCCGATGGGCGGGCAGGTGCCATTCCGCCTTTCCAGCAGGGGAGAGAGGAACCAAGCTACGCGGCGCAAAACACGGCGCCGCGCAATGCACACACCACTAGGGTCGGTCCTGGGCGGCAACCTTGCCAGGCTGGCGTGAACAGCACACACACGCTCGACGTGTGTGCAGTGCCCCCGCAATGGCGGAAAACGTTAAGATGGCACAAAGTGTGACCGTCGTCGACCAAAGTAGCCGCTAAGAGTGTTCCATTGGTTGGCGATAAGCAACCCCGTGCAGGCTGCGCTTCGCGGGTCTGGGCCTTGCCTCGATGGGGCGGGTCGGGCCGTCGAAGTACTGCACGGAATAGTAAAGAAGTTGCCGGAAAAGGGTTGGCGGTCCTGCGCAACGGCTGGTTCTCCGATCTCTCAAAATTAGCGCGACCGGACACTAAACACATGCACGACCGCGCTAAAATGCAACACCCCTACACTTGCGCGCTCGCACAAACACAAAACCACACACCTAGAGAGAGAAGTAAGCAGCCAGCAGCGGACAACACATAAGTTCACACCCTGAAAGTACTGGTAAGTATCTACTATAATCAATATTCATATAAAAATAAATGAATGATAGATAACTATGCCACCCATCTTGTTCGAATGAACCGATGGGGTAAGATAATGGCAACCAAGAACGAATGGTTCTTGTGAGTGGAAGAGATAATAATAGTAAATAAAAATAAACTATACATTATATGTATTACTACTGATTGTTATTTACTTACAATATACTTGAATTTATTCATTCTACGTATTCTTTTGCCGATAAGAAAATAGATGGTCTCGAAGGGTCTCAAATAACTTGGAAAATTTTCACGCATCGCGTTCATTTTCCTCATTCCGATTTCTTTATTTCAATTCTAACTGTCGTTGTCGGCTTGATTAATGAACGCAAAACATAGGTAGTCGAGATAATTACGAAACATCACGTAAAATACTGTGCTGCAGATGAGCAAGGAATATGAAGTACCGTCCATTATTGACGCGTTCCTTGGCTTTTCTTGCAGAGACGCTGGTATTGAAGTAGGTATCACGTCAAGAAACCGCACCACAGATTCTATCTATCTGCAGTGGCCTAATGAAAATTACTTACGGTACATTAGGTGAGATCGTCAGTGCCATTTCGTTCGCCGACTACAATGGTTATTATGTGAAGAGGTTGTAGGTACATAAAGGAAAATGCCTGTTGATCTATCGCCTAACATATCATTGCCATTATTTAACGGAGCTTCGTAAATTGAACGTTCACGTGTCAAATATTTATTATCGACCGAAATTTAGAGGGTGTAGATTCTGCAACCTATATAACAATAATAAATCTCCTTTATTAAGTTATATAAGAGAGCGATTTGACGGGAGAGAGACTTCAATAAAATATTTATTTCAAGGAAAAAAAATATGCTTTATTTTTCAACATTATTTCCATTCAATTCTACAACAATTTGCCTCCGAGGAAGTATAAAAGTGATTTTTGAAGTATTCGTCATATATAAAGCTGGGAATTATATGCACACGGAAACTGTATTACCTATATGCGCATATATGTTTCCAAAAGTCGATAAAAATATGCAGAACTTTTATTATAACATGCAAAAATATGTAAAGTTTAAGTGATACACGACTAAATTACTGTCAAAATATTAAATAATGTCAATATTAATTTAAAGGTGCCACAAATATGTACAATATTTAGAGATACCACAAATACGTATAGCATTTTATTCGAAATTTTACAGAATAGTTGTACGAGTTGTACGTATAACAATAATAAGAATAAGCAAGCTAAACAATGTAACTCTTTGTATTTATATTTGCCTTTGTATAGTATTGTCAATATTTAGAATTAAATCTATATTCTCAATTCTGCGATCCGTCAGTAATAACTTGTATGCTAGAAAGCTTCGCTCAACGTCAGCAGAGGGTCTCAGCCGATTCTGGAACCTCCTCGGAGTGACCTTGACCTTGATGTATGCTAGGTCAAGGTCACGCCGAGGAGGTTCGGAGGGAGGGAGGTTGAAACACCACGGTCACCGAGGAGGTTCTAGAATCAAGAGGATGAGGTTGCAGCATCAAGGCCAAGGAGGTTCTAGAACCAAGGAAGTTCTAGAACCAAGATTTTCCAAAATAGGTTGTAGAGGTTAAAACCGGGTGAGGTTATAATACCGAGGAGGTTCTATAAAAATAAATGAGGTTGCAACGACTAGCACATCGGGTAGGTTTTCGCACATAATTGTAGGTAGGGGTTATTGGTATTGTATATAAAGGGAGATTATTCGAAACAATTGGTAGTGTTAACAAGTATGTCTAAACGTAAGGTTTCTGTGATGGCAAACCATCCTGTTCCCAACATATTGTGGCAAGAATTGAATTGGAGGAAGGGGAGAATGCTGATGAAGTGTTTTGGAGAGATATTGAGTTGGATCCCAGATTTGAAGAATTATTAAATAGGATGAGTGATCCCAAAATATATATTGTGAATGGTGATTTTGGAAATCCCAAATTTAAAAAATCAGTTGTACTTTCTTCACGAACACTTTGGAAAATTGCCAAAACTAATCACTTATTTTGAAAATCGAAATCTCAAATTAAATGAAGGATTAACCACATTAGATGTGGCTGTTAATAATTTGAAAAGTATTCCAAGTGACTTCGGATGTGGCCTTCGGCAAAAGTTTGAAGCAATTTTTAATAGAAATGCAGATTTAATTACATTGCAGCAATTATGTATGGGGACAATTCCACAAAATCTAACGGCTAAATATGAAGAAATAAAAGAATATTTCCAGTATGCACCTATAACCAGTTGCGATGTAGAAAGGACGTTTTCTATTTATAAGGATGTACTTTATTCAAAGAGAACAAAATTGACAGAAGAAAACCTTGAGGAACTATTGCTAGTCAATATTAATACTCCATTACTCAACTTGAACGACAAAATGAACAAATAAAAATGTTCCAATTATAGAAATAAAATTAAAAACTTTAAAAATACAACTTTTCAACAAATACATATGTATTTCATAATTTTATAGATCACCACCCGTTTGTTTTCCAATTATATAAATAAAATTAATTAATAAATATGTATTTCGTAATTTTAGATAGATAGATCACCACCCGTATGTTTTCCAATTATATAAATAAAATTAAAAACTTTATAAATACAACTTTTCAACAAATAAATATGTATTTCGTAATTTTATAGATCACCACCCGTTCGTTTTCCAATTATATAAATAAAATTAATTAATAAATATGTATTTCGTAATTTTAGATAGATAGATCACCACCCGTATGTTTTCCAATTATATAAATAAAATTAAAAACTTTATAACTACAACTTTTCAACAAATAAATATGTATTTCCTAATTTTATAGATCACCACCCGTTCGTTTTCCAATTATATAAATAAAATTAAATATTTTAGAAATACAGCCTTTCGCCAGTACTGCACTGGGCTTTGCGTCATGTGGTAAGCGTGTCCGTTTTCTAGTAATTAGCGTCATGCTGTTGGGGAATGCTAAGGCATGAATTATTATTATTAAACTGGAATGTATTTTTAAATTATCTATGACAACGTCACATATGTAAATATGACATTATTATTCTGTCATTTATAATTTAAAATTCTTTGAAAAAGGTATTAATTGCCGAAACATGTAAGATATTATTTTAAATATATACATATTAAAGTAAAACACACTTTAAATCGCCGACTATCTAAATCTACTATAATATACAAAGCTAGGTCAAAGGTCAAGAAAGAATTATATATATATATATACATATATAAATATATACAATTGTCCCTATGTTTCGTTTCTATTTTTCTGTGTATCAGTATAATTGACTATCACGAAGTAACAGCATCTACCATTAATTTTTTATCATTTAAAAATATGTTTTTTAATCAAGGCGTCTTAAATTGTTTAAATCTTAAACTTTGTGCTTATTAGGAGTAATAATTACGAATTACAATGCTGTAATTATTCCAATTTAATGAGTGAAACCAAAGAGATATACTGGAAGTTCTATTCAATGTGTGAATTGTTCGTCTAATTTACTTTTCCTTTAAACTATTCGTCCTCATAAGATGCGTGGTATCCTTGCAAATTTCACTGACAAATACAAATGTCGACTCCCAATTTGCAACGATTCTCACAATGCACTTACTAAAGCGTTCTACACAATTCCATTTCAACAGATTGCTTTTGACATATTTTTCTTGCAATTTTAATATAAATCTTCACTGACACAGTTTGCAAATGGTAATAGACGCGTAAAATTTAACTGTGGAACAAAATGAAAATGTAAGAAATGAGGCAATCACGGAAAAGTGACATTTGAAAAATTAAAACGTCCTTCTTTCGTGCGATTATTAAATGACGCGATAGAGATAATCTCTTTGCTGTTATTGCTTTTTTGTGCGTCGTTTTACGTTTTATAATTAACTAGATTTGAAACTGTGAAGTACAATGTTAAAATTACCTCTTTAGTTAAATTCATAAACGCCAAACAATTACACATTTAATTATTATTTGTCAAGTTCAGATTTATTTATTTATTTGGCGTAAACATTCATTGAAAATATACATCTACACAGAACAAGGTTAAATTTGAAAATCAAAGGCCATCGATCTAGTCCAGGGATGCACAGACTTATAGGGAAAAGGGCCACTCGGGAAAATTATAAGCCAAGGACGGGCCACTACAAAGAATACTTATTGACACAAATATTTTTATTTTTAAATAGTATGAATTACTACAAATGAAAAAAATAAAAGAACATTCAAAAATGTTCGTTGTAATTATGTAATCGTAATGTAATCTAATCATTACAATGTAATATTTCATGTTTTATTATTTTGATGCATGACATTGCATTGACCAAACAATTTTGTTTATGTTTGGCTCCACATTACTTGTCGCCACACGTAAAATTGCTTCCAGATTTTCATTTGCCAGACGGTTTCGATTTTTTGTTTTCATCACTGAAAACGTTTGCTCACAAATATACGTCGATCCAAATAAGCTTGCGCATTTCAATGCATTTATTCGCAACTCTTTATAAGCGGTTTTGTCAACGCAACGGTAAAAATTGAGTAAATTACCTTTAATAAACTTGTTTCGTAAATTATCATCATTTTGCATGTCTATCAATTTCAGCTGTATTGATTCCGGTGCATTTTCGGGTGAAATGTCGGCTGAAAATGTGTAATAGAGGACTTTTTTGAAGTCTAGAAAACGATCATGAAAAGCTTGTATTAAAATATCAATTTTTTCAACATAAGCGAAATTGACATCAGTTTTATTGAATTTCTCCATAATTTTTTTGTAGTTCGGAGAATGGCTGTAATTGGCTGAATTGATTTATGTCCTGAAAAGACTCAATTTGCATTGAAAGGACGAAACATGAGAGTATAACTGCGAAATCAATTGTTCTTTGCCTTGGAGTCGCGTATTTAAGACATTCAAGTGATTTGTGATGTCTACAAGAAACGCTAAGTCACACAGCCAATCAGGGTTGTCGAGTTCGGAGGCGTCCTTTTTATTTTCCGCCTGAAATATTTTGATTTCTTCAATCAAGTTAAGAAACCGCTCTAGTGACAACCCACGACTTAGCCACCTTCCTTCAGTGTGAGACAGGAGATCACCATATTCGCTTTCAATATCCTCGAGAAATTGTGTGAATTGTCGGTGATTGAGACCTCGTGATTTTATAAAGTTTACAGTAGGTACTACAACTATTATCACATTTTCATATCCTAATAATTTTGAACAGAGGGCCTCTTGATGTATAATGTAATGAAACTGCATTAATTCCTTGGTATCTATGTTTTTAGTTTGTAAATACTCTTTCAACATAGTTATTATCCCAGATTTACTTCAAATCATTGAAGGTGCTCCGTCAGTCGTAATTCCAGATAATTTCGTTAAATCCAAATCCATTACAGAACATTTTTCCAGAAGAGCTTTAAGCATGTCACTCCCCTTGGTTTGACTTGTCAAAGAACTCATACCAATCAGTTCTTCACTCACTTCAAAATTTTGCGTTACACCTCGTAAAAATATTACGAGTTGAGCAGTGGAACTTATATCTGTAGATTCGTCGAGTACTATAGAAAAATACTCAAAACTTTTCGTAGCTAATTGCTCTTCTATATTAGCTCCCAATGTGGTCAGTCTTCTTTGAACAGTCATCCCATTTAGTTGAATTTTTTTAAACCTCTTTGCATCTTTCGGACACATTTTTTTTTGCGGCGATATGTAAACACTGCTTAACAAACTCACCATCTTTAAAAGGCCAACAAGTTTTCGCTATTATTCGAGATATTTCAAAGCTAACTTCAGTAGCTGTTTCAGCATCTTGAATTGATTTTGTAAACATAGCTTGCTGGCCTATTAGTTCCCTTTGTAAAGTGAAAATTCGATTTTCGCCAGTTAATTTGGTAAAAGTATGATGCTGGGTTTCATAATGCCTTTTCACATTATATTACTTCGAAATAGAAACACTACTCTTGCATATTAAACAGACACTTTTGTTATGCGATGAAATAAAAAAGTATTTTTCGGTCCAAATATCTTCGAACTGTCGATTTTCATCTTCAACCTTACGACTACGTTCTTTACTGGGGCCTGGTTTATCCATATCAAAATTGATATTATATTGTTATGTAGGTAGATGCCAAGTTCGAACGACGAAATATTTATTCTTCACAGATTACAATTCAAACAATATAACGTTCGCTTGTCCGTAGTTAAAACTTAACTGCTCCGATAGCGGGCGATGCCCCCATTTTATTTATACGAGTTACCTAACATCGAGAACCTACCACCGACTTGTTTCGCGAATCTTCGAGTAATCTAGTTGGTTCGACAGATTTCTATTCTCGTAACAATATGCTTGGAACGACGAGGAGCATACATATCCTACGTAGTAAACCTAACAAGAAAGTAGTAGGTACTTAAAGATACATATCATACTAACAACTACAAAAGTTAGAATAAAATAAAAAGTTAAGAAATATTGACTTGAATGAATTTTTACCTACTTTTGTAGTTTTTCGAACAATTTTTAAAATTCGTAGGCGGGCCGCATAAATATCGACAGTGGGCCACATGTGGCCCGCGGGCCGCGTTATGTGGATCGTTGATCTAGTCCAACATGGAGTCAGTGACTTCAAAGAACTCACTCATCTCACCTCTATATGCTGTAGGGGGGCACTCAGCTGTAATATGGTGAATAGTCTAGTCGAGGTTCTCAGTATTCGCAAGTTGATATCTCAATTAGTTTCCACTTATAGAATGGGTCACAACAAACACCGTGGAACATTCTTACTCTATTGGGGAGGCTCCATTCCTGGTAAGGGTACGATAGTATTGATGATATGAACTGCTTGAGCGGACTTTTCTCCAGCTCTCTCCAACTATTATTTGGGTTGAAATGTTCTGCTATAGGTTGTTTTGCTAGCAGTAGTGGAGGAGATCTAAATTTCAGTCTCAAGCCAGCATCAGACGCGTCACTGTGTACTGGGAAGTTATGATTCTATATTATTTTATTATATTCTCTTACCAGGCCTTCATGTGAGCGGATGGTGGGAGATGCAATATGCCTTATAACTGTGAGCCAGGGTAGAGGTGTAATTTATAAACGACCGCTAATTATTCTCATGGGCTCATTGAGTTTGATGTCGATCTTCTTTGCGTGGCAGCTGTTTAAACCAGACTGGGGCGCATTATTCAACTACAGAGTAAAGAAGGCTTAAGAGCTAACGATTTAAGGGTGGCTGCGTTCGTACCTCAAGTAGCACCGTAAAGTTTGTGAATTATCTGATTTCTAGTGTTTATTTTAGCTGCGATGTTCTCTAGATGTTCTTTACTTCAGATAATAACTTGTTTTTAGCATGTTGCACAATATTGCATGAATTAATCAAAAGCGCGAGCAAGAAGGTTGTGATGTCGACGACATAAATATCATTAAAATAACCCTTGTGAGGCAAACTTTATAATGATACGCGACACCATATATTAGTAAGAGGTGAGTACGTAATTAAATTAATAACTTAAGTTTAAAAACCTAAATGTATAGAGAAATTCATTCAAACGTTAAAGGCTTGTTGACAAGTCACGTACATTTCAAATATACAGTAAAAATTGCTAAGAATTTATATTTTAAATGCGAGATATTTTTAAAGAAATATTATTTAAAAATAAATTCAAATATTCTTTATATGCGAAGTGTAACAGAGGGAGCACAATAACTACAGGACAGTGTTACAGCATGGCTTAATTCATGGGCCGTTCTATGAAGAGGTCATTAAAAAGTTGATTCATCGCTATGACAAATGTCTCAATCTTAATGGCAACTATGTAGAAAAATAACTGAAATTTGTAGCTTTAAGTTGAATATAATAGAAACCACTTCATTTATTGGTTGGTGCTTGTTTTAATAACCAAACTAAACATACTTTACGAATCACCCTAGTAAATCAATTATTGACGCCACAATTCGTTTAAAACACTTATGAAATGTTAATATAACTGTAATAACAATACCTAATAAGGGATTTCCGTACTGTATCAGTTCTAGACTGGGAAAAAGACAATCTGCTAAAATGTCAAAAAAGGCGTTCACACACCTATTCTCTACCGAAAATATGGTTTTCACAACCCTAAATTCAAAGAAGATTGGATGCGTATATTCCGTTTTATATCGTAGAATATGCATTTCGCCTATCGCGAATAATATAGGATCAGTAAAAGCGAAATATTGTAAATAGAGTGGATGCGTATATTTATCAGATATAAAGACATATATGTTCCAGTTGTGCCCCCAAGTATAACAGTTTATAGTAACAGCGAATCCGGTCAGATATCTTGTCTCCGTTTGGCGACGAAGTATTTCATCGGTTTTTATGTCCGCATTTTTATTTGACTTTTTCCAAACGTGAAATATTAATTTTTGCTCGGAAAGGACAATTTTCTTTAGCAAGATAAAAGTTAAGTATTTTCTCTTTAAGTTTGAGGAAAGTCGTTAGCTAGCCCGGAAAAATATCATTTAGTTATGTCAAATGCGGCTACTACAGATGGCGTAATAAATTCTCCAGCTAACTGAACATAACGAATGTTCTGATGGCTGTAGAAATTTTTGTTTTATCTTTCAATTATGTACTGTTTGAGTAACTATGGATTAGGCGATAATTTTATTAATAATTTAATTAATAAAACACAGTTATATTACAACATTATTTTATAACCTTATACAAATACTAAAGATTATTTATTTAAGTATATAAGGACTGAGCGGCAAAGCTTTGCAGAGTAAACTATGAACGAGAAAAAGATTAACTAATTATGTAGAGAAATTAACACAATGTTTTAATCGTCATTTATAAATCAATTGGATATACAGGCTGATTCATTTTCGGCCCTCACCATGGGGATCTCTCTTATTATTGGAGATAGAGTATAGGTTTAAATTTGGCAAAGTTGTTAAATTTTGTATTTGTTATAAATCCGTAAAGAAAATAGACCTGTGACAAATGACCTTCGTTATTTAAAAAAAAAACCATTTTCTTCTTTTACCTGTAGCACCGACATTTGGCCTTCTAGAGAAAATATAAAAACACGTCCTGGTGGCCATTTCCAAACCTCTATCCAGTGGTGTACTCTAAATTTTTATACGACGTTTCGTTTCTTTCTGGCCATCATCAACTATCTAATTCCTTAGAAGCGCCATATTGTATTTAGACATCCTCAGAAAGAGTTTTTTCTTCTGATTTCAACCATGTAACACATGCTGACTATAGTTTTTTGACATTAGATTTTATTTGAAAGAATAAATTATAAGATTAAATAAGGTAGCCTTTGGAATTTCAATCTGTCAAACATTTTCATTTATTGTTCATTAATAATACAAAAATGTCATACACTAACGAAGAAAAACGAGATATGATAAGTATTTTTTATTCTTCGAAACGAAATTCAACAGTAGCGAGTGCAAGATAACAAAAACATTAACAAAAATACATAGTAAAGTAAACAATAAACAATTACAGTATATGTTCAATTATCTGGCCATCTTCGGTAGTGCACAATTGGGCACGCCTTCTGGCATTTTGTACTGCCCTTTGTATAGTTCTTCTAGGAACTGCATCGAAGGCATTCTGAAGTCTGTCTCGTAATTCTTCAATGTTTTGTGGCGCATCTACTTTATAAATATTATTTTTAACATATCCCCATAAAAAAAAATCTTACTTAAATCGGACTTAAATCAGGTGATCTCGCAGGCCATTCAACAACTCCCCTATTTCCAATCCAACGGTTTGCAAACTCTTGATTTAAGAAATTTCTAACAACAGCTGCATTGTGTGCTGCTGCGCCATCTTATTGCCGCCATAAATATTGTAATTGATTTAATGGGATATTGTCGTCAAGATAGTCAGATACGTATGTACGTAAAATGTTTAAATATCTTTCTTCATTAAATGTTCTTCATACATAACTGGTCCTAAGAGACGATTTGCCAAAATACCCATGCAAACGTTTATTCCAAAACGATGTTGTGGTCTTCTAGCCCTGTTTTGTCGGGGATTTTGTACTGCCCAATAGTGCTCCGTATTTCTGTTGAACATTCCAGAATTTGTAAATTTTGTTTCATCTGACCAGATGATTTTGCTTAAAAAATTTTCGTCATTTTCTATACTTCCCATTAACCAATTACAATATTCTAGCCTTCTCAAATTATCTCCAGGCAGTAAAGAGTGACTAACATGGATCCTGTATGGTTTAAACCTACTTTTATGTAAAGTTCTCCAAACTATGGACTGGCACAAATTTAATTCTGACGTTACTTCGCTTGTAGAAATTGATGGATTATTATTTATCTATAAAAATACAAGATTAACATGAAATTTGAAAACACGCTTTTAATTTACCATTTGTAAAATATCTTGTCGATTTTCATTTAAATTCCTGTTGTCTTAACCATTACGCGGCTTAATAAACGATCCATTCTCGACCAAATTTCTGTCGAGATCTAGAAAAATGGTACGATGAGGCTGTTGTCGTTCTGGATATAATTGTAGATATCTTGTACTCGCTACTGTTGAATTTCGGTTCGAAAAATAAAAAATACTTATCATATCTTGTTTCTCTTCGTTAGTGTATGACATTTTTGTATTATTAATGAACAATAAGTGAAATGTTTGACAGATTGAAATTCCATGGCTACCTTATTTAATCTTATAATTTATTCTTTCAAATAAAACCTAATGTCAAAAACTTTAGTCAGCATGTGGTACATGGTTGAAATCAGAAAAAAAACTCTTTCTGAAGGTGTCTAAATCCAATATGGCGCCTATAAGAAATTAGATAGTTGATGATGGCCAGAAAGAAACGAAACGTCGTATAAAATTTAGAGTACACCACTGGATAGAGGTTTAGAAATGGCCACAAGGATGTGTTTTTATATTTTCTCTACAAGGCCAAATGTCGGTGCTACAGGTAAAAGAAGAAAATGGGGTTTTCGCGTTTTTTTTTTTAAATAACGAAGGTCATTTGTCACAGGTCTAGTTTCTTTACGGATTTATAACAAACACAAAATTTAACAACTTTGCCAAATTTAAACCTATACTCTATCTCCAATAACAAGCGAGGTCCCCATTGTGAGGGCCGAAAATGGATCAGCCTGTATACAGAAACAAGGAAATCTTCAACCACAATATGAATTGATAAATCCCAATTCGGCAACTAAGTTGCCATCTTCAATAGAACCATCTGTAAAAGAAGTATAGTGTTAAGCGTTTCATCTTTGGATAAGATACAATCTTTGAAGATATGCTTTAAACCAAATCGCCAGTAGAATAACACCAAATTCCTAACATTAACACAAACCCTTATATACTACTTAAACGTAGCATAAAAATTAAAAAACCGTGAAGAGTGAAAAACCATGAAGCGTGAAAATACTATAGTCACAATAAAGTATACAAACTGGACTGAGAAATTGTGTTATTGTCATACTTCATTAATTTACTCTTACTTCTATATAAATTTATATACCGGGTGCGGCAATAGTGTGTCGGCGGAGCCTAGCATGAAAACTAATAAAGTTGTAGCAATGAAATTTTACGTACACATGTAGTATGCTACAGTGCATGTTAAATTTTTATTTATATATTTACAGGGTGTTCCAAATTTCCGCAACCTCTTTCAATTTTTTTTTTTAAATAGATTGCTATACTTTCATGTTATAACGATGATATCCACCCAAATTATCTTTGTAATGATATATGACAATGTGCACTTACAACTGCTAGTTTTGGTTTTATTGCAAATTTTGTTAAAATCTTGACAGTTGCAGCGTCTAACATTTTAAGTCTTAGCCTGAAAATGAGTGCACTGCTTCACGTAACTATTTTGTTACCAATTTATGGATTAACACGTTATATGTTTTGAGGGTGAACAACGTGACAACTTATACAGAGTGTTAAATATGTCGTGCCAAAGTTATAGGAGTTTAAAGGCTTATTTCTCTTTTTCTAAAGTTGAACCAACAATTTTTTTATTAGTCAGCAAATTGCCGTTAAAATGGTACCAACAACGTAGTACTTATTTCTAATATTTTCGAAGTTATAACTAGAGCTGAGGATGTTTGCGGTACGGCAGGACCGTATGTAGTGCATCCCCACCAGCGTATAAACACGATGCAGCGAAACACTTTAGTTAGTCGTGAACTGGCAACGTGATCGTGTGTTGTCTTGAGCTCTATTTAGTAAGTATGACGGACGTGCCCAAGCCAAGAAAGCGCCCATTGTATAACGACGTGACGAAATTTATCCGAGACTTTCCCCATTTGTATTATAATGGAGCAAAAGTGGTTTGTAAATTATGCGATAAACAGTTACTTTGCTGGGACAAATACGACTGCAAAAGACATGTTGAAAGTGTACACCACAAAGACAAAAAAAATAATGTGCTGTCTAAAACGCAATTCATTTTCGATTTATTGACAATGCTACTCGTCTGCGATGCGCCAGTTCACCTGCTAGATAAAAAAGCCTTTCACGACTTTTGGAATAAATACAATTCCAACCTAAAGCTACCTGCACGGAGAACGTTACTCACCTATTTACCAATTGTGCGTGAGGACATTGAAAACAGAATGAAAGCAGTAGTAAATGATAAACAGTTATGGGTATGTGTCGACGAAACGACAGATCGAAAAAAACATTCTATTGTGAATATTATAGTGCGTGTACTAGATCCTGTCAAATCAACATTTCCCATTTTATTAGCCAGCAAAAGATTGGAAAAATGCACTAGCGAAGTAATTACGAAGGTAGTGCTCGATACGCTACAAAAATTTCAAGTTTCAACTAATCAACTCCTGATGTTTATGAGCGATGGTGCTGCGACAATGCGTTCTGTAGGCCGTTCTCTTAAAGCAGATTGTGAGAGACTTTTGCATGTGACATGTAAAGTTCATGCTTTACACCTTGTGGCACAAACTATTCGGCAATGTTATCCAGAGGTGGATGCATTAATAGCAACCACAAAAAAAGTGTTTCTAAAATCTCCCAAACGAATTCGAGAGTTTCACAGTCGGTGCCCTGGTATTCCCGAACCACCAGAGCCAATCCTTACACGTTGGGGAAGTTGGTTAAAGGCGGCATTTTATTATGCCAAGTATTTCCAACAAATAAAATCTGTGGTTCTACAATTCAATCCTGCCGAAGCTGTAGCCATTAAGGAAAGCCAGAGACTCTTTCAAAACCCTTCCCTTGATGCAGATTTACAAACTATTTATAACAATCATATAGGATTGTTTAACGCAATCGAGAAATTTCAAAATACTGCATTATCGTTAGCGGAGTCACTGCAAATACTGGATGTACACGCCCAGCTATGCGCAGTAAATGACAACAAAAATGTTAATGTAATAGAAAAGTTCGAGAGTGTGATAAACAATGATTTTGATTTTACCAGATTAAAACAAATTAGTAATGGTGCAAGTGTAGATTCGGTTTCTATCTATAAAGATTATTTTAATTGTGCGTGTGTTACATCCGTAGATGTCGAGCGGTCTTTCTCAAAATATAAAAAAATTTATTCATCACGACGTACATCGCTCACCGCTACAAATATGGAAACGTATCTAATGCTACAAACTTACTGCAAGTCTTATCCACTTGGCGCTATGCTATAATAATCGTAAATAAGGTAAGTGTGTTATTTATATACAGTACACATAACTGACATACCTAAGTGATATAAATAGCGAATGCATGTAAAGCAATAAAATCACGCATGCATCACCGATCGAAACAAGGTCATTATATTCGTGCGTTTAACTGAATACTATCCTGGCACACCGCAAACATCCCCAGCTCTAGTTATAACCCTTTAATGGGATATACCTATGTTTATAATATTCAATATGCGGTGCTGCAACTAATAATTGGTTGGTTGGCCATGAAATGATATTAAGCAAAAATTGCTGTGTTACCTCTTTGCTGTAATCGCGTTTAATTGTTATAATTTAAGTTCGGCTAGTTAATTATCAATTTCCGTTTGTTCGTTATTAGTTGTTATCTTGTCAGTTATATCGTTTTGTTGTCATTAGTTTTTATTTACATGCCGTAATAGTTTATAGTTGCGTTTCTTTAGAATGAATTTTTCGAAAGAGGTGCTAATAGACATGGTATTTGTTCTTGGCGCTAGCAATAGAAATCCACTTTTAGCATCAAGAACATAAGCTATGGAGTATCCTCACCGAGGAGCACCAGATATTAAGACGTTTGAAAATTTATTGACAAGGTTTCTTCGGACGGGTTCAGTGAATTACGTAACTATAGACCTATTTCTTTATTGAGCGTATTTTCCAAAATTATCGAAAAAATAGTAGCAATTAGATTGACAAAATTCCTAGAGCAAAATAATATTTTGAATGAAAGACAGTTTGGTTTCCGCAAAGGACGTTCAACTATATCCGCAGTAACAGCATTCTTGGAGGATGTGTACAACAATTTAGAGACAGGACGGACATGTGTGGGTGTATTTATAGACTTAAGCAAAGCATTTGATTTAGTAAATCACAAAATTTTATTAGAAAAATTAGCTCGATATGGCATCAGAAGTTTGGCTTTGGACTGGTTTCAGAGTTATTTGGAGAACAGTTCAAGTTATGTGGAAGTAAAGGGAATTAAATCGGATTTAAGTGAAATAAGGAGAGGAGTACCCCAGGGAAGCATATTGTGACCGCTTCTCTACATAATTTATGTAAACGATGCACCACACAGTAAAATGGTGATGTACGCGGATGACATGTCATTGCTTGTAACGTGTAATAAATATGAAAATGTAAGTCATGGAGTGGAATCCTCATTGAATATCTTGAACGGGTATTTTCGAAACAATGCTTTGTATTTAAATAACACAAAAACAAAAATAGTCGAATTTAGTGCAAAAAAACGCGAGAGGAATTGTTCACAGTCAATTAGAGTAAATGGTGGTACTGTTGCTCAGGTAGACTCTACAAAATTTTTGGGTATATATTTAGATGAGAACTGCTCTTTTAATGAGCACATTGATTGCTTGGCAAAGAAATTGACTAGTGTATGTTACACAATAAGTCAACTGCGTAACAGAGTAGATACGTGTGTCATAAGAATTTACTATTTTGCTCATTTCCATTCCCTACTCGCATATGGAATACTTGCTTGGGGCGGTTCAATAGAACGACTAAGAATTTTTAGACTGCAAAAGAGAGCGATTAGATTAATGAATAAAGTCAGTGTAAGAGTAAGTTGTAAAAACTTATTCAAGGAAATGAACATTATGACTAGAGAACGGACACGCTTACCACCCAGTGCAGTACTGGCGAAAGGCTGTATTTCTAAAATATTTAATTTTATTTATATAATTGGAAAACGAACGGGTGGTGATCTATAAAATTACGAAATACATATGTATTTGTTGAAAAGTTGTATTTATAAAGTTTTTAAATTTATTTATATAATTGGAAAACAAACGGGTGATGATCTATAAAATTACGAAATACATATGTATTTGTTGAAACGTTGTATTTTTTAAGTTTTTAATTTTATTTCTATAATTGGAACATTTTTATTTGTTCATTTTGTCGTTCAAGTAGAGTAAAGGAGTATTAATATTGACTAGCAATAGTTTCTCAAGGTTTTCTTCTGTCAATTTTGTTCTCTTTGAATTAAGTACATCCTTATAAATAGAAAACGTCCTTTCTACATCGCAACTGGTTATAGGTGCATACTGGAAATATTCTTTTATTTCTTCATATTTAGCCGTTAAATTTTGTGGAATTGTCTCCATACATAATTGCTGCAATGTAATTAAATCTGGATTTCTATTAAGAATTGCTTCAAACTTTTGCCGAAGGCCATAACCGAAGTCAATTTGAATACTTTTCAAATTATTAACAGCCACATCTAATGTGGTTAATCCGTCATTTAATTTGAAATTTCGATTTTCAAAATAAGTGATTAGTTTTGGCAATTTTCCAAAGTGTTCGTGAAGAAAGTACAACTGATTTTTTAAATTTTGGATTTGTGTGAGCTCCTTGCACTCACCAATACTTCTAGCATCCTCCTTTAGCTGTGTTACGAAATGTTTTAGACTATCGAAATTCTCAGCATAATAACTAGTAGCTTCCAGCCATGTTCCCCATCTAGTTATTACTGGAGTGGGAGGCAGTGACAGAGATGGAAATTTTTCCCTGAAAAGAGCTACTCTCAATGGTGCTTTTCTGAAAACTTTTTTAAAAGCTGATACAAGTCTATCAATTTCCGGAAAAGTGTCTCTGATATATTCACAGATTCTGTGGAGAGCATGTGCTACACAAGTAATATGCAGCATATTAGGATATGTTTTCTTCAATAGTCTGCCTGTTTTTAACATATACGCAGCACTATCACTGACAAATAAAAGTATTTTTTCTTTGTACGTGGCGTCCGAATGAAGCATTTTTTGCATATTCTCCTTAATGGTTTCAGCAACTGTTTCCGCATCAACTCTATTTATAACACTTGTTGCTATTACATATGAGTTATAGGGAATAGTTGGATGTAGTACACCAGCTACAACATTTACCACACAGCGTCCTAACATATCCACCGTTTCGTCGGCGCTTATCCATATGTATTGATTTAAAAGATGGCTTTTAATGCGTTCTACTGTTCTCGTATAGCACCTAGAAACATAATATTTGCGTAAAGTTGATTCATCAGGAACATTTCGACCAGTATATTTTTTCAGAAATATTTTTAAAGTGGGATTGCTAAGTTTATTTAATGGAATATTAGCCGCCATAAAAGTTTTACAGAGTTCAGTTGTGTTTGCGATCCTAAGTGACGAATTTTTGACGATATTTTACGGATTTTGTAATAAATTTCGGAAGCACTGACAATGGACATACAATCAGTATGACCGTCAATCCAACTCGCCATTGTTTTACAATGCCGTTCTCGACATTCTTCCATATCATGTCTGAAAAAGTAACTTAAACAATGCTCTAGATCTAAATAAATGAAAACTAAAAATGTGTGCGTAAGTTATTGAAACTAAACGAAATTCAATGCACACTCTTACGTCGAAATAATTGGTAGAAATAGATTCAATCAAACAATATTAAACAGGATCTATCACAAAAATTACGATGTAATTAACAGTTAAAACTATGAAAACAAGAAACTTACTCACAGCACTTTATTTATCTTACGAAATATAAACTAACAAATAATACATTATAAAAACCCCGCTTCTATCTACGCTCATGAAAACACTTTAAAAAGCACTATATTCTCGGAATACAATAGCTGCCTTGTCCATTGTTATCGCGGCGAGACCAGGTGTCCGAGTAAGTCAAACAAATACTTTATTGAATTACGCCGGAATGTACTGAGCGACGTTATACACAATTCCAATTGCCGATTGCGTTTTATGGAAATTGCGTCCGTTCTCCAATTATGACATTGCCATGCGTATATATTTATAAATTATTAATTTATGTCAAGCAAAATTTTAATATTTTCAAAAAATTAAATGAGAACCACCATTATCATACACGTAATAGTCAGGTATTGGAAATTCCCAAACATAAATTAGCATTTACTGAAAAAAATCCTAAATACCAGGCAATCAGTTTGTACAATAGGTTACCACTTAAGTATAGACAGCTACCACCTGATTTGTTTGAATACAGTATTAGGCACCTATTAATCTCCAAAGTCTATTATTCAGTCCAGGAGTTTGTTCACGACTGTGATGTATAATATTTGTTGTAATGTAGTGAAACTCTATGTTATTGCATAAGTTTTTAATGTTTTGTTCCTTGTATATTTCCATTGTACTCTTCTTAATGTAGTTATTAGATATCAATGTTTATTTTATATATAGATACTAACGCGCTTACATAATGCTATGGACTTTTCCCCGCAAACATTTTGAAAAGTTATATTATTTTATGTATGTACATTTATTTTGGATGCCAGTGTATAATTTTGAGATTTATTATCTATGAATGTATTCTTATTTTGAACTGATATTTAATATTTTTGACTTGCGTAGTTGTAGTACGCCGGTTACTTTGATATTTCCGCAGACACTATTGTACGCTGAGTTTAGAAGGTCATGTTTTAAAAGATAAATCTTTATCTTTGATAAATAGCTTCGTGATCTTGATTAATTAGTTTTGGTGCTTTATTTCATACCGATTTATTGACTATTGTTGAACTCGTTATTGTTTAAATTTTAGGCTTTCTAACTCATGGTGTCTCGTGAAAAAAATAATTTTTTATTTACGTAAGTAAATTATTTAAAAGATTTATTTGTATTATCATTAATATTATTATCCTGTATGTATTAATTTATATTTTATGCTTAGTTATATGAATTAAATGACAAAGAACGTTTTTTAAAATTTCTATATAAAAAATTTCTGTAACGATAAATTTTGTTCGCTTGGATTCAAGGGCATATTTTTTTTTTATGTGGTTTGCACATGCGTAAAGGTTTGTTTCGGGCTGTCATATAAGTTGTTTACTATGTTTATTGTGGGAGAAATTAAAATACTTCTTTGCAATTTATTAGTTTTTAATTTTTCTCGGTTTTCACTAACGAAGTTTAATTATACGCTACGGTCATTTTCGTATAATATTCTTATCTTAATAATATTGTTTAATGACGCAATATTTATCTTTATACTCCATAAAGATGTTTTTTTTAATTTTTTGTATTAAAGTTTCATTTAAATTTATTGTGATTTTCTTTTTACCTTTGTTTAAACTCTTTTACTGGCGCTTGATAAATTTTGTAGAAGAGGAAAACCACGTTTTCCAATTGGAACTCTGAGGGAAAAGCAGTCTCATTGTGAAAATAAACCGTCTTAATATACTAGCTGGACAGATTGGTTGTGAATTGTGAATTAGCAAAGTAAAACATCACAATTCATAGCAATATGTAAGAAGAATTGTGACGGCGATTAAGATTTTATTTTAGATTTTAATTGACTTATCCTATGCTACTGTAGTCAACGGGATGAAAATAATTTATTTTTATTATTATAGCAAATGTCTCAATCTTAATGTCAACTATGTAGAGACATAACTGATAGTAATAGCTTTAAGTTGTACATAATGAAACCTCTTGCTGTATTGGTGTTTTTTTAAATAACCAAACGAAACGCATTGCCGAGCATTGTTCTTCGTTTAAAAATAAAAAACAAGATTTTACTTTTGCGAATAATCTATTAGAAGAAAACCACACTTTCGATAAAGATTTTCAAATTCTGCATTTAGAAAATAAAGGCAAGAAATTAAATTTACTGGAAAGTTTAGAAATCAACAAATTAAAACAGTCACAAATTTTATTAAATGATAAATTAGATTTAAATAACTCGCCTTTATTAAATTTATTTACTTAAAATCTGTTTTGACGATAATTCAAATGTATATGTAGGTTATTAAACAAATTTATGCGTAAACACGTTTAGTACCCTATAATATACAGTTAGGGCCGACCAGATGCGCCACATTCTTTCACTACCGACAATACTTGTAATTCATAGACTTCTTTAAAAATATTTTAAATACCATCCTTCTTGATTTTATAGATATATTATTTATTTTTTATTTAGTTCGTAACGTACTGTTTAGATGTAAACACCTGAGGAAGCCACTGTGTTGGCGAAACAATTGTTGTTTTACGAGTAATGATTAAAAGTGAAGATTTAAACCATAGTTTTATTTCTATTCTTAAACGAAAGTTACTTTATAAATCGTCCTCGTATATTAGGAAAAAGGTAAACAATTTCACCCACATTTCGTTGTGTCTGTATTAATTTAGATTGCTCGTTTTATTTTAATTAATTTACCAATTATGTTAATCAGATAGATAAACGCTTATCTCATATTAAAAAGGTTACTATGCAAATTTAAATTAATTTAAATGTTTTTGAGTAAGGGACGTTGGCATGTTTACATTTAAAGGCAGGATCTGTCATATATATATATACGTATTTTCCCTTTCTCTCACACGCCTGCGAATATTCTGGGAATCGTAAGGGTCGGTGTTGCGGGTCAAGTTGATTATTTAATTTTTCTCACACGTCCTTGCCTTTGAAAAAGCCTCTTTGAAAGCAGGTGACCCTTGTCTATTTCACACTTTTTCCCACAAACGCATGAAATTGAATTTCTTCATTACTGACACAACATGTCCGAGCTGAAAATTATCACAAATGCCAACACGTACCCCGGCACTTAATATATTACTAACGGTGTAAATGGCGCAGACTACTTCTTTGGAGAAAAACATGGAACAAACTTTTGTGCTTACTGGGATATTGATTATAAGTACATATAAAAAGCTTTTAGGCAAAACAATTTTTGTTATTATTTTTCCTACTGAACTTTCGGAGAGTAATAAATATTTATTTACGCCTGAAAATAAAACAGAAAGCAATTTTTATCAACATGTTTTTTTCGGATTTATAAAAATCAACACCATTATTATACGAAAACGAGAGAAATACTGACAATTTTTAGAAACTAGAACAAGGAGTAGCTTTAAAACAAATTAAATGATTTTGATTGTTGTTCAAAATATTTCCTTTAACACCACTATGAGGGGATATTGATATACCGGCGGAGGTAATCTCACCACCAAATGTTACCCTCTACCTGCATCGATGGAATAATCTCATAATCCGGCAAGTATTTTCACCACTAACAGAGTTCAGGTAATAAAAGCAATATATACCGTAATTTGGGAATTTCCAGTACTAATATTAACTAATGTCTATTTAATGTTGATGTTCTTGCAAAGTTATTACGGTTTCACAAGTTAGCTTCTTTTGCTCAACAGAAGAGGTTAGTACTTACAATTGGTGTTGTTTATTGTGATAATAATTTAGCATAAGTATTCGATTTATAAGATGTCAGCTACGTTAGTAAAAAGTATACGGGGTAAAGATTTACTCCTCTTTGAGAATTTTACGTATTTTAAAGAAAATGAATTGAAAAGCGGAAAAGTTTTCTGGAGATGTGTCCAAAGAAGAAAGTGTAATGCTAAAGTATTTACTGTTGGTCCTGAGCTTACAATATCGAGGAGTGATATAGTTCATAACCATGAAGTAGATGAGCAAAAAACAAACAGGAAAGTGCTTACAAATTTGTGCAAGCGAAAAGCAGAAGAAGATTTATTGGAAAAACCTTCAAAGATTATTCGAAGAGTCCTTAGTGCCAATATGCCAGAGTCTGTTAAAACCGATGATGTCAATTATGTACGAAGAAATATGTATAACTGCCGTCGGAAAATATTTCCTAGTCGCCTACCTGCAAATATAAACGAAGTGCATGAAGTTGTAAATCTATATTCTCCTAAAATTAAAACCGCGAAAGGTGAAAACTTTTTGTTTATAAATAGTGCAGAACATAACATTATCGTATTTACATGTGAAGCCAATATTCGTGCCTTGTCTAAAATGAATGCTTTGTATATGGACGATTCTCCTATTGTACGAAATACTTTCTACAAATTTTTACCATCCATGGACTTCAGAATGGACACTATGTCCCACTACTGTATTGCTTGTTGCCAAACAAAAGTTGGACCACATATAAAACACTTTTTTTGTTGTTGAAATCTAACATTTTTGAATCATTTAATTCATTGTTCGGACCTAGCGAGATCTATGTTGATTTTGAAAAAGCAATAGATACCGCAATAATTCATGTTTGGCCCAGTGTAAAAATCAGTGGCTGTAGATTTCACCTACACCAAGCATGGTACAGAAAAATTCAGTTCCTTGGATTAAGTGAACATTATAAAAATAATTCAGAAATAGAAAATTGGCTGAAACTTACCTTTGGTATGACTTATCTACAACCAGAGTAGTGGGGGTGGACGTTTTTAAAAAACACTTCTGCGCACCCCTCCTCGCGCCAACTTAATTGGCGCTTGCTATATATCATTATGTAAACAGGTATGTGATCCCGGTCACATTTAACTAGGTTAATAGAAGTAGAGATAATATATAAACTGAGACTGAGAAGTCTCGTCGGACAGTCTTGTGTACCAGACCTTACGTTGTTGTACAAGTACACTTCGTGGCTTGTAATGTAATTGTTATTGTTAATTTATTTTATTAAACGTTATTATATACCGTTTCCGAATGTGTTATTTGTCCTACCGATAAACTCGATCTCTAATGAGCCGCCTCGGAAACTAAGACATGACTAGGACCACAACATCACAAGGCCATCCTGCCGCTCGCTAACTGGACCGACCTAACATGGTGAACCGACCAGACACTTCTGATATTACATGACGATCATGTCTACAACTTTTCATATTACATGGCCATCTTGAAATCCCACTTCCGATATTACAAAAGCATCACGGTCATTCTGTGCCCGTTTTGAAGGAGATGACTTTTTGAACTGTCTTTTGGCTATGGATAAAACAGGGTCCATTTTTACGACCCAGAAACAAAACAGCAATGGATGGAGTGAAACCATCATGGTTCTTCAAGGCTTATGAAGTTTTGAGTTCAAAAATCCGCTGGAAAAGTTCTTGCTTCAGTTATTTTAGGATATCCGTGGAATAATTATGATCGGTTACCTAAAAAAGGGTCAGACCATCACTAGAGATTGTTATTCTAAATTACTAACCACCCATAGAGAGAAAATTAAGGAAACAAGACGTGGCATGTTAGTGGCGAAAGGTGTGTTGCTTTTGCAGGACAATGTCCTTGCAAACAAATCGCGCGTTACCATGAATACAATTCGGGATCTAGGGTTCGAATTACTAGAACACCAGTCCTATTGCCCAGATTTATCCCCCTCAGACTCTTATCGGTTCCCGCGATTGAGAAAAAGTTTATAAGGACGTGAATTTTTGTGTAATGAAGAAGTAATAGAAGCTGTGAAGGGCTGGTTTGCAGACCAAGGAGTTCTTTAGAAGGGTTAAAGGCATCGCAGGATATTAAGTGTATTAATTTAATGTGTATATGTATGTTGGTCTGATCTCGCTACGTCGTATTTTTATTTCTTTCGCTCTAGCTCTAGCTCGAAAAATCTCTTTAATAACGATGTCGGGCTTCAGAATTGACTTGACGATTTCGTCACTAGCGGATTTCTTCAGGCGTAGAATCGAAAAATTCCCAAACCGTCGGGAGGCAACTAAAAAAAAACGAAGAGAATGTATTTTCGATTACTTAATGTATTTTCTTTGATAAAGAATTAGCTAAGATAAAGAATACGTGTGCTAAAGATATTCCAGGCACAATTATTGAGGCAGTTAAAGGACCTTTAGAGATGCAATTTATTCTAATAAACTTATAGGAGGAAAGCACCGTTAAGCTACAAAAAAAATTAAAAACGCTGAAAATATATATCATAAATATCTGTCATAAACCATTGAATTTTTTGCATTGTACAGTATTTTTAATTTATATTAATGAAATTTTTCGTTTTTATTGTTAACAGCTTTACTTGAATAACCGTGTATTTTGCTTAATATCACCATGAAAAATTTTCGACTCAATATAGATGGAATGTCAAATAACCATGTGATTTCATACTATTTTGTACTACCAACTTAAGGAAGCAATTATGATAAATTACTTCTTTAAAGGTTCTCTAAACGCCCAAATAATTTATTTTTGGGAAATCTTTGCATACGTGTTATTTGTCTTAGTAAAAAAATTAATAAATTTTAAGATGAAGACTACGCACTTTCATTAACCCAAGATATCTTTAGGGACATATTTTAAGCGTTAGTGTTTGAAATACATCGTCATTTAGTTTGTACTATTTCTTGAACAGTATATCTCATATAAATTCAAGCTAATGTTCTTGTTTATAACCTAAAATTGTCATTTAATGCCAAATTATAGTTTCGGAATCTTGAATATGACTATTACTGAGTGTAAGTTTCGCAATATACTCCTACTTTACATAATATTAGTTTGGGAAATGTTTTGGAATCACAGTATTTCAAAGAGAAATTAGGTTAATCGTTTGGACGTACGAAGATTTATAACAAAACACTTCATGTTTCCACAATTCTTGTTGAAATTATTATTTAACATAAAATGGAATTCTTATGCAAAACTATACATTTTATATACATATCTCTTATTGCCTACATACAGTTATACATCATATTTTATGGCAAGATATAAACTCGAGGAAATATAATCCTATTCATATTCAAATATGGCAAGTTTATACCGTAATAAAAATGAGCTTAAAGAAATAGTAATTTTTCTTTAATATTTAAAATAATGCTGTGTACCTTAATAAAATCATGTAACCTAAGAAAAGTAATAAAACTATTTTCATAGAAATTACTAAAGCAAATTATTCATGCTATATCTATGAAGGCGAGGTCTAACAGATAACCGGGTGAGATTTTATGGTCTGCGTTTGACACACAGACGATGGTCAAAGTATCAACTAAAACTTATTTTCTAAAATTACAATTTGTTTACTAAATGATTTGCCAATAGTCTTTCATTTCCGTTCTCCTTATTAAGCCACAAATCTATTCTAATTGTTGGAAAACTGTTGTATGGCCCATAACTGAATGGCAATATAGAATTTACAGATAATAGACATAATATTTCCTTAAAAGGGATTTTATCTAAAAGTCCATTTTACCTAAAAACTCTCTTAAATGCTATATTAAAAGACGACCGTCTCATAATTCTCTTGCCACTTCTTCCTAACTAAAAGTACTTTTACCTTAAATTAGTAACGTTGGTCATACTGAAAATTTAAATTGATTGAAATACGCCCGTCAGATCTAGAACGAAACCTAATATCCTGTAGCGTCTTAAACTTATAATTAGAGACCGGGCACATCGGGTTGAAATGACGTCGTCATTACGACGGGCGATATAAATAGTCTACAGCATCTGTAAGTACATCACGCAGTTATTGAATGCACTATTGATCTGGCTAGCGCGCACATCTGTTTTCATTGAGAATTGCGACGTTTTTTTGTTGGATATTTACAGTTAAATTTCTGTTTTCAAGGGTGTAGATAGAAGCGTGTAGAGTTTTAATAATTTAGTCTATGTAGATTATATTTCGTAAGATAAATAAAGTGCTGTGAGTTAGTTTCTCGTTTTCATAGTTTTAACTGTTAATTACATCGTGTAATAGATCCTGTTTAATATCGTTTGATTGAATCTATTTCTCCCAATTATTTCGACGTGTGCATTGAATTTCGTTCAGTTTCAATAACTTACGCATACATTTTTAGTTTTCATTTATTTAGATCTAGAGCATTGTTTAAGTTACTTTTTCAGACATGATATGGAAGAACGTTGAGAACGGTATCGTAAAACAATGGCAAGTTGGATTGACGGTCAAATTGATTATATGTTCATTGTTAGTGATTCCGAAATTTATTGCAAAATCTGATAAATATCGTTAAAAAATTCCATGAAATTGCAAGTACAACATTACTTAACATCGCAAACACATGCACAGAAATTGGAACCGTTGGAATCTGATAATTTTAACGAAGAACTCTGTGAAACTTTTATGGCGGCTAATATTCCATTAAATAAACTTAACAATCCCAAAAATATTTCTCCAAAAATATTTTGGTCTAAATGTTCCTGATGAATCCACCTTACGCAAATATTATGTTTCTAAGTGCTACACGAAAGCAGGAGAACGCATTAGAAGCCATCTTTCAAATGAGTACCTCTGGATAAGTGCCGACGAAACTGTAGATATATTAGGACGCTGTGTGGTAAATGTTGTAGCTGGTGTACTACATCCAACTATTCCATATAACGCATATGTAATAGCAACAAAAGTTATAAATACAGTTGATTCGAAAACAGTTGCTAAAACCATTAACGAGAATATTCAAAATATACTTCATTCACACGACAGGTACAAAGAATAACTCAGAATAATTGAAACATACATGAGTAGGTAAACCCCACCAGTTTTGTATAATACAAAGGTATTTTTAATAATATAAAATATTATTAAAAATCTGGTGTGAAGGACACAAATACAGGTTCACTATTAATATTTTTGTGAACGTGTCCGAACATATCTCTCCCCAGAGACGTAGATACGTATTTCACCTTTCTACAGGCTCATCGGTACGTCCCTGCTGGAGAAAGAATATTTCCAGACACATTCACAAAAAAGAATCACATCGCCACATCACAGAAATTATCCAGACCGGGCGTAGACGTAAATTCAGCGCCTACAGGGAGAGATATGTTCGGACACGTTCACAAAAATATTAATAGTGAACCTGTATTTGTGTTCTTCACAACAGATTTTTAATAATATTTTATATTATTAAAAATACCTTTGTATTATATAAAGAATAACTACTTTTATTTGTAAGTGACAGTGCTGCATATATGTTAAAAACAGGCAGACTATTAAATGAAACATATCCTAATATGCTGCATATTACTTGTGTAGCACATGCTCTCCACAGAATCTGTGAATATATCAGAGATACCTTTCCAGAAGTTGATAGACTTGTATTCGCTTTTAAAAAATTTTCAGAAAAGCACCATTGAGAGTAGCTCTTTACAGGGAAAAACTGCCATCTTTGTCACTGCCTGCCTCTCCAGTAATAACTAGATAGGGGCATGGTTGGTAGCTATTAGTTTTTATGCAGAGAATTTCGATAGTTTGCAAAATTTCATTGCATGTTTAAATGACGGTGCTCGAAGTATTTCTGAGTGCAAGGAACTAACACAAATTCCACATTTAAAAAACAGTTGTAATTTCTTCAGGAAAACTTTGGAAATTTGCCAAAACTAATCTCTTATTTTGAAAATCGAAATCTAAAATTACATGATGGTTTAACGACATTAGATGTGGTTATTAATAATTTGAAAAGTATTCCAAGTGACTTCGGATTCGGCAAAAGTTAGACGCAGTGTTTAGTAGAAATCCAGATTTAATAACATTGCGGCAACTGTGTATGGCGACAATGCCACAACATCTAACTGCAATATACGCCGAAATAAAAGAATATTTCCAGTATGCACATATATCCAGTTGCAATATAGAAAGGACGTTCTCTATCTATAAGGATGTATTTCATTCAAAGAGAACAAATTTTACAGAAGAGAAGATTTTTTTGGAACTTATTCGGGTTAGTTTTAAGAACTTATTGCCTTGAAGTGGACAGCTTTTTATAAAGCGATTTTAAAAACGAAGAAAATTTCGAAATCTCGAAATCTATTGCAGATGTGTATATGATATGCTTAGGTAAAAATAAAAAGTTTTACTTTAGGAGTAAAATTACATAAAAGCACTACACATTCCATTTAACAAAATAGAGATTTTTCCATCTGAAATGTCCTGAACGCTTTGTATCCAAAAAAATTATTTTAGCAATTCGTAAAAGTTATCGCAAGTATAAGCTACTCACATACCAAAAATTTTGTTTCTGCGCTCAAACGTAAGTAAGACATGATTTAGGAAAATAGTACCTGCACATGACATTTATTCGAGAAAATGTTAAATATTTCAAAAATTATTATGGTTAGGTATAGACAATGGTATATGAGAAACATGTCGATTTTAGACCAGACACTAAAAATGGAATAAAATATAGGATATTTCGATAGAAAAAATAAAGTTAGGGTCAGTACTGCTATTCTGGGCCTACCTGTATAAACGAAAGAATTTTTAGGCTATGCCTCTTTAAGAATTAAACAAGATTTGTTTGTAAAGTTTTTTTGTACCTTCAAACGGTATCGAGATATCGACCAACACCGCACTATTGGGACACCCGGTATACTTGTGCCACCTAATTACAAATATAATTTACAAAAAAATAATTAACTAAACCTCTCAAGCTAACTGATTCACATTAGGGCCCCATCTCTATTACTTTCGTATATAAGCAATTCGCGTAAAAGGGTGATTTCATAAATTGGATACTTTAGTTATAGCTACATAACGTGTGTTCATTTGAAAAGTCAATCTAGGTTACTTTGAAATTTTGATAGAATAAGACGCATATATATTAGTATGTGTTTGTTGTTCCGTAAACGTAAATCCAAATGACATTTGATAATGTCAATCACAAATATCAGTTAGTGCATAAAATAATCGTACGTCGATTCTGGTTAAAATAAATTGCTTCTCAGTTTTAAAATGGCTTTCACTTTAGAACAAAAATGTTTTTAGTCCAGGCTTATTTTCGAAGTGGTAATAAAAATTGATGGTTTATGGGTTTATTCAGTTCAAGATTGCATGGTAGAATATCAAGTTGAGTTTCCACCTTTTGTAATAGATTATATACAATTTAAGAATACTTTGGATAGAACTTTAAAACTTTTTTCTGAAACTGGTAGTCTCATACAGCGGAGCAGTTAAGAAACGTACACCTCAAGTTATCGTGTTGGAGAAATAATGGAAAATGAACCACAAACATCTGTTCGACATTTGAGTCAACAAATAAACCTTTCTGTTGGTACAACTCACAAGTTATTAAAAAAAGATATGCAACTTTATCCAAACCGTGTCACAGCAGTACAAGAATTGTTAGAAATTGATTACCCACGTAAACTACAGTTTTGTAATTTTGTAAGGTTTGTAAATATGAGCAATAATGGAGAACTTTCGCAAAGAGTCATCTTTACTGATGAAGCATGGTTTTATAGAACGGGATACCTAAATTCACAAAATATAAGAATTTGGAGTAGTGAAAATCCACATGTAATTAATGAAGAATCGCTACATCCAGAGAAAATTGATGTTTTGGCAGCGATAAGCCAAAGGCGAATCATTAGACCAATTTTTTTTCAGGGAACTTTAACTGCTCAAAGGTATCGTACGGAAATTTTACAACCACTTGTCAATCAGTTGCAAGACGGAGCACTTTGTCACTGTACTGCAGAATCTTTGGATTATTTAAGAGAATGTTTTGATGAGCGTATAATTAGTCGAAATACTGAAATTGCCTGGCCTGCACGTTCATGCGACTTAACACCTTGCGACTTCTTTTTGTGGCCTTATCTAAAAAATAACATAATTCGAACACCTGAATTTGAATGGTATGCTACAGAGAATCGAACAGAAATGCATGGAAATTAATAACAATCCAATAATGTTGCAGAATATCATCAGAAATTTTGAACGGAGGATTTTAAAGTGCATTGATTTTGACGGACAACATTTTCAACATTTGTTATAGTTTTCAATAAATACCTCCTATTATTTGTTATTTATTTGTATGTATGAAACTGTCAAAATATACGACTTCGTAGGTTAAGTAGTAAATTTTAATTTACGACATACTTCAAAATGTTCTCAGTAAATCACATGCTACTAGATTGACTTTTCAAATGAACACTTGTTATTTCTAGTATATTGGGTAAAAAATGAACTGTACATAAGATTAAATGTCGTCATATGTTTCTAGAAAATCCCGTATTCATCGTTGCCGAACTAGAATACTTAATCAAGTACAAATGCTGAAGAGAATGTTCCGATAAAAGAAACTTTTTACAACCTTTGAAAAATCGATTTATCAGTAATACGTACTAAAACATAAAAACGCCAGGCGGAACAAAATAGATGCTCCAAATCTGAAAATATATCCTTGATTGTATTTGATATAATCATATATCCACTCGATTTTTTTACTTGAGAAAAAAGGTTGAAATCCTCTTTTTTATGTAATCAGTATTTGGAGGAGTGAGACTGAAAAGAATTCTACTTTTTCTATAATTATTAGAGACCGGATGCATCAGGCCGAAATTACGATGGACGATATAAATAGTCTTTAACATCGCTAAGTACAACATTCAGTTATTGAATATCATTATTCATTCGGTTAACCGTATGTCTATTTTTTGTCATTGAATTGTTACGCAATTACTCCAAATTTACAGAAAAATTCCATTCTTCATGGGCGCAGATAGAACCGCGTTTTTATAATTTAAATTTAATTTTTAATTTACATTATTTTATATATTAGTTTATATTTCGTAAGATAAATAAAGTACGTCGATTTTTCTCATTATTTTAACTGTTAATTACATTCTCCGTAATTTTTGTAATAGATGTTTAATATCGTTTCATCGAATCTACTTCTCCCAATTATTTTGACGTAAGCGTCCAGTAAGATACTTTCAACGCTCGTCATTTACACAAAGGTTTTGGATTTAATTTTAAAATGCTTGTCCATTAGGTATAGCTGGCTTATATACCTCATGTTTATAAACAAGATTGCGTGAAAGTTAACCGAGATTTGCTCTAAAAACTTGAGATTACAGCACGCAGTATTTTTATTCTTATAAGAATGTCACTAATGTTTAAAAGAGTCTTTCTTTGGAGACTGTGGTTAAGTAAAAACTCAAATAAAGGTATAAAACCCCTTACCACAATTAATGATCGTATCCCAAATACGTATTTCGAAAACTAAATTGTCATCATCAATAGGCAAGACCACTAATCAAAGTAAAGTGTCGCACATGGGGCAGTGGTTTTACCAACTGATGATGACAACTTAGTTATCGAAATGCGTATTTAGGAAACGATTATTAATTGTGGTAAGAGATTTTGTACCTTTTTTGAACTAACATTTAAATTTATCTCGTTTCTGTGAAATTAGAAAAGTTAAATTTAAAGATATCTCTTTGATAATGGCATAACTCCCGAAACATATGTTAAAGTTGTTCTAATAAAGTTAGTTAAATATAGCCTAGTGTTTTATTCAATATTTAATCTAAGATAGTTACTAAAATGTTTCGCAACACCCATTAATGATATTATATTTTAATTTGTTGTATTGTTTCCTGATAGATGTTTAATATGGAAACGCAGGTATTTTAGAAATTCGGCTTTTGCACAATACGCGCAGATACAATTGTATTTTGTAATGTTTAAGTTATCGATTGAAATATTTTTTTATAATTTGCATTTTCTTCGCCATGTAAATGATTAAGAGTTCCATCGCAAAAGCCAGATTATGAATTCGAAACTTGTTCATAATAATAGATGGCAACTTATTTGTAGGTAAATAAATCTTTGGTTAAAATTAATATTGAACCAGAAAAAGCACTGAAAAAGTTATACCCAATATGTCGAAGAAACCTGAATTATTCAAAAAATTATCATGCTCAAAATTCATAGATGTAACGAAATTCGTTAACAAACACCAGAAAAGAAATATTCGTGGTTCACCGATTTAAGAAAAAACATTTCTTAAACCATATTTTAATATACGAGGGATGTTCTATTAATGATTAATATTTTAGGAGGTTTAAGTTTTTAAAAGCATAAATAGTTTTATTATTATGTACCAATACAAAAAAAATGCAAGCTACGAAACTGTTTATTATCAATTCAATATTTTTATGGTTTCAATAAGTATGATAAGCACAATTGATCTAGTGTCATCAGAGCTAAATCTTTTGTCCGGAATTGATCCTTTCTATGTTTCAGATCGGACTTTTGTATCTGCTTCTTATATAGGAGGCTATATAAGGTCAATTTCGGTTTCTGTTATTATTATTTATTATTACCAAAGAGCGCAGTCGAGCGATTGATGATTAATAGCCTATAGGTGTCCGCCTTGTATTCGCAATAGGTTTGTTTATGCAAGCGATCCATGAGTTTCGACCAATTTGATACGTGTGGCTAGCTGCATAAGTGGCACATACATACACATGTATTCTGATGTATTCACATACTATCCGATGACAGAATATTATGAATAGATTCAGCAATTACTTCTGGCAATATTTTAGTTCTAACTAAGTATGGTTGGTATGAAGTTGTCGAATGAAGAATACCAACAACTACATTTAACACATATCGTCCCATTACATCCGTTGTTTCGTCTGCACTCACTCAAAGATAATGACCAGATAGGTTGGTTCGTATTTTTTCAATGGTTCTCAAATAACATTTTGGTAAGTGATATTTACATAAAGTAGATTCATCTGGTATATGATGATCAGTATGTTTTGAAAGAAACCTCTTGAGGACTGGATTGTTAAGCTTTTTGAATGGGATATTGGCCGCTATGAAAGCATCACACAGTTCTTCGTTGAAAGTGTCAGGTGCAGATGGTCATATGTTATCTTGATGAGTTTTCGAAGAAACATGTCTCTGCACATTTCACTTTTATGGACGCCTTAAACTTAATGAACAGACACTGCAATATATCTCGGTATCATTACGAATATGCAACCAATCTCTAATCCATCCTACCATGGTTGCCCTACGAGAATTCTCCATAGTTAATGAAAATAAAGAGAAATACTAAGAACAGAAAGAAATGGACTAAAAAGAAGAAACGAAAACTACTCCAAAAATAAGGTAGCAAATTAAACTTAATATTTATAAAAAATTATAGAATAAATATACAATATAATGAACAATATAACAATATAAAATGGATTTTTTTAAATACTAAACGTTGTAACTAAATAGCACTGAAAGAAACGAAACCAGAAACAATCCTTTATAGTTAGAAGAGAATAGAAAATATACTATCTCAAGAAGAATAAATACATGGTGCAAAATCGGTCCATGTACTTAGGATTCCGTATAGAAAATTAGGTTAATACTGACAGTGCAAAACTGTACATTTCTCTGTATTTTCATTATGTACGTCCCTCAAAAATAATGTAACTTGCTTTTAACTTTTTTTTATCTCAAAAAATAGCAGATATCGGCCTATTTCGCACCACCCTCTATATTGAATATTCAAAAATTATACTTACAATTTTAACGCACGCGGAACAGTAGATTTTTCCTATATCTATACGTAGTTCTTTGTATGGCTTAACCCACACTGACACTACTGACTTTGGGTATTCTATTGATAAAAATAAATGAAATGCTACAACACCACAAAACACTAAAATTCAGAAATCGATTTATTATTTTCCCAGTTATGCAAATATAGGTAAAATAAAGCGGTTTAAAACGACCTAGTTTGAATTTTCGGAATTTAAGACTGGGAATACCCATACTTTTGTACCTCATAAATTTTTTTTTTCTTGAGAACTGCAAACATAATAAAATAAAATGCTTCATAATGGTAGATTTAGAAAATTGTTTGTCTTGAACTCGTCAAATGCCTGCCAAAATATGCAATATATGCAAAATATGCTGTTCGCATATTTAGTTTACATTAATTATGTGCAAGTAAATAAGAAATTCCCTATTTAAATACCATTTATAAAATGAATTTTTCTATTTTGCGTTCGAAATGAACTCATTATGAAACCCAAAACAGTATCTTCATTTCGATACGCTTTTTTTCATTTTTCAATGTTGGCGATGTTCGAATACAGAAATAAATATCATTGCTGTCACTTGATTTTAAGAATTTATGTACATTTGACAGATATGATATATGTCCGTATTTTACACAAACAAAGTATGTTGTATACAATTGACAACAACATATATATGTTTCTATGTCACTCATGTTTATATTTTTAAATGAAGTATCAAGTAATGTTAACGAAAATTAGTAAATAATATGTAATATAATATACTTCGCGGATAGCAAGATTTAAATTTTAAAATGTCAAGTATCAATGTGACCAACTGCATGCTTTTTATAAAAAATAAATTCTGAACTTTCATATTAAATAATTCCAATTTAAGCAATTTATTAATGTAAAAAACGCAAAATAGAAAAAATAGTATAAAAAACTCGTTTCATAAGGCCTTTTGCCGCACTCGCTCTTTAGTAAACTCGTTTTCTAAACAGATCTTGTGCGTCAAAATGGTGCCTTATGAAACTTGTTTTTTAATATACTATTTTCGTATTTTCTAATATCGCTAATGAAAATATATTACATCTTTCCATATTCGTATATCATAATGTATGTATCTACACAATGATGTACCTACATAAAAACGTCTCATATAGGGTATGTATTTATGATAAAAATTTAAAGAAATTCAAAGCCCGAAATGTGTCACGGATAACAAAAAAAATGATACATGGAGGCTGTATTCAGTTCTTCCCGGATATTAGGGATGAATATGATCCCGAAATAAACGATTTAAGTCAAGGTGTCGTAAAAAGGTGGCGTGTTAAAGTACCATAAAGTCACTAACGTATCTTCTTTATGAGAATGTGAATTGCACCGTTTAACTGCGGTTGTTAAATTTAACGCATCTACTTGCTACTCATTAAATCGTATCATAGTCTGATGTAGTATCCACATAAAGGATTAAGATTGTCTTTTGGTAAAATTACTTTTACATATTAAAGTTTCCGTGTTCAGCCTCATTTATAGTCAAATAATGGCTCTTTATACCGGGTGTCTCAAAACGTACCGGCAATATTTCAATGATAAATTACAGATAGAATCGAAAAGTCCATGTTAGAGTTGGGACATCGTTGGAAACATCGACGTTATTGATATTTAGCAGAATATCGATATTCAAAAAATATCGAAAAAGAAACATCGATGTATCGATGTTATCGAGTCGTATTATACTGTGATATACCACCTACTGCAATTTCCATATACGAGATACGAGGGTAAGGTGAAAAATTCTCGGCCTGACAATGAAAGACTGCGATTTTCACTTAAAAAATAATTTAATTTTTCTACATAATCTCCCTTGACTGCAACACACCAGCGTTTCTCCAACATCAGTATTCTTTCCCGGAAGTGAGGGTCTGGAAGGCTGTGAAAATATCCATCTACGGCCCTCTGAACATCTTCATTGGACGCTAAGCGCTTCCCAGAAATAAATTTCTTCTGGTTTGAGGGTGCCAAATCAGGAGAATAGGGAGGATAGCCGAGCAAATAATACCCCAAATCCCGTAACCCAGTACCATCGCACTTTTGTGGGCAGGTGCGCTGTCCTGGTGAATCATGATTTTTTTCTTCTTCAAACCAGGCGAATTTTGACATGCAGCTGGTCAAGAAGGTTGGAGTAATATTTGCCTGTAATTGTTTTGCCTTTCTTAAGGCAATCATTAACAGGATCGCTTTCGCATCCCACAACACACTGGCCATGACCTTTCCGGCAAATGCGATTGACTTCGCTTTCTTTGGCGTTAACCTTTGGCTTCCACCCATTGCTTCGACTGCTGTTTCGTTTCTGGCGTGTAGTGGTGGATCCATGTCTCATCCACGATAATAAATTGCCGCACAAAATCGGTCTGATCCCTATTGAATCGGTCCAAACATTGCTGTGAAAGTCGTTTGCACATTTGCTTTTGGTCGGCATTCAGCAAATGCGGCTCCCAGCTTGTGCATAGCTTTCTTATTCCTAGTTCTTTGTGCAAGATGTTTCGCACCCTTTCTTTCGATATCCCCACGGCCTCAGCTGTCTAACTCACCTTCACATCGTCCTGCACGATATCGTACACCTTTTCGATGGGTTCCGGTGTGGTTGCTGTTTTTGGCCTCCCTTCGCGTGGGTCATCTTCGAGGGACGTGCGACCACGTTTAAAATCAGCTGCCCACAATTTAACGGTTGACATTGAAGGAACAGGGTCCCCGTAAACTTTTGTCAACATAGGGGTTAATCCATCCAAAACGAAGAATTTTATGACCGCACGATATTCAGTTTATCCATTTTAACGAAAATCACGCAAGACGTCTACTGCGAAAATTCGTGTAAACAATACTTGACAGAACAATTTGAAACTTGTCATACGAACTAATGACAGGTGCACCCAGGCAGAAATCATAAATTTTTGCTGATTGGAACGCCATCTCTGTGACAGGCCGAGAATTTTTCACCGTGTCCTCGTATAAATATGTTCATAATTAAGGAACAATCATGTTTATTGATTAATGAATAAGAAATTAAGTTGAGTTATCTTAAGTGGAATTAGTAATATTTTTTACATATTTTTAATTTCAGTTTTATGTAAGTTTAGCAATAGACAGTAATTTTAGTTTATTCCATTTTTGTCTGACGAAGCATCTATGTGTGTGAAACGATCGTAATTTTGTGAAGTAAAAAGTAGTGAAATTCATAAAAAATTGTTTTATTTTATCCCGATAATAGTTATCCCATTTATTATTCAAGGTTAGGTATAACTAGAGATGTCCACTTATATTACAGAAGATCGATTCTAAGAATCGGATATCTTTATCTGTACGATTCTGTAAATCGATATATCGGGCAAAAAGTTGCTGAAGAAAAGATAACACACGAAGCTCATGAAAGACCTGCTTCGATCGCTGGATTATTATTCTTTGATAATGAACGAGCCTTTTTTAAATTTATCGGGCAACTGTTAGTTCCAGGGACACATATTTCTGTGTATCGCAATTGTCAGAAAGAACTATCACATTATTTTTCAACCGACGAGGATATTTCATACTGCAATAATGTCGACGGCTTGATGATGGCATTAGGTCACCAACACCATCCTGAAGAATGTCGGCTTTTGTCGATGCTTAGAAATTGGAACGGGCCATAGTCAGCAATGAGTGGCAACAGCGAATCTCCTCTACGCGCAGCAGCTTCAATTGCAGCACATTGCAGTTAAGAATTTAGTAAGACTTAAACCGCGCAAGGATATAGTCGTTTGCATATTCGTTCTGTATACGTAATTTGCCCATTTGTTTCAGACATAATAAGGTCCAATTTATTATTATTATTGTATTATTAGCTGCTACGGAAAAGTAATTTTAAGTAATAAAAAAACAATAACGTTTTCTAAAAGATAAAAGTAAAAAAATCAATAATTCTGCAAAGTAAATTTAAATTTTAAGAAAGTCACTCAATATAGGATTCGAAAATACCGCCCTCTCTTCCCAAACAATAGCCGAGCCTATTGTAAAACTCCCGCCTCACTCCCTCGAAATTTCTAGGGGTTATTGTCTCGAAAATTCTAAACAGTTTAACTTGCAACTGTTGCAAGTTCGGTATTGTTAGAAGACCGTAAAGATTTTCTTTGACATAACCCCACAGAAAAAAATCGCAGGGATTGAGGTCGGGTGATCGAGGTGGCCATATTATCGTACCCCTCCCGGAAATAACACGATTAGGAAAAGTGTTTTCTAAAAACCCTCTTACTAATCTGCTGTTATGCGCGGGACAACCGTCTTGCATAAACCAAATTGCATCAAAATCGACGTTTGGTTCACGGACAGCAGGAATAATTCGTGTTCGCAGAAAATCTAAATATTTTACTGCGTTCAAATTGCCGTCGATAACAAATGGCCCTATAATGTTATCACCCAAGATACCCGCCCAAACGTTAAGTTTTTCGGGGTATTGAGTTTTATCATTACGAGCTAGATGTTTATTTTCTCGAGACCAATATCGCGCGACTAAGGGATTATGCTTGCCATGACGTGGAAAAGAAGACTCGTCGGTAAACAGAATATTTTTTATAAAATATTCGTTCCTGTTAGCCTTTTCCATCACGGACTCACAAAACTCCATTCTTGCAAAATTGTCCTCGGGAAAAATCTCCTGGCACTTTCGAACTTTGTAACTTTTATATTTGTTGCGTTTTAGAATCCGCTTTACTGTACTTCTACTAACAACCGATTTCGTCTGCAATTTGCCGTGTACACTTAAGGTCGCCCATTTCAACTAACGAACAAACCCTCACGTCTCTCTCCTCCCGATCGGCAGGTATTAGAGGGATATGAGGCTGTTCGTCAATTTGTTGGCATTTGCGGCAATTTCCGACTACACAGCCATATTTCCTAAACGCATTTACGATCCTCTCAATCTTCGAATGCGAAGGAATAGGCCCATTTACGTACTCTACAGCAAATAAATCAGCGGTTGTTCGACAGGAATTGCCGACAAGATACCACGAAACTATTTGTACCTTCTCTGCGGTTGTATACACTGACATGATAACTACCTTTACGTATGCACAGCTAAATACGAATGACGGGCAATCTGTTGCGCTCGACCATCGGACTTATGTTGCGCACGCGGAGTGGCATCGTACACACGTTGCCACATCGCATTACGTTCCATACGTATATTGTTGCCTATGACCCGTAGCGGGCTGGACCTATCAGTATATTTTAATTGAAAATTGATTTTTATGATATTGAACTTTTATAATTCAAAACAATTATTTAGTAATGTAACACTTTCTTCTAGTTAATTCTTAAAAAAATATCACATATTCAGTGCTTTATCGTTTATGCGGCTACCAGGGAAAATATATTGCTCGAAATCAATTTCTAGCAACTTCGGTTGACGAATGCTGCAGTGTAGTCCAAATTAATGTATCGATAAGCTACAGTAAGTAAGGCAGATTTTTTCTTTTTCCAGTATGGAATTGATAGATCTAAAACGGTCAAACTATAATTATTGTTAATCAAGGTGCTTTTGTCTTTGATTTTTAATTTTGTTGTATACTTGGAAGCCAAATATTGCTGGCGTAACTTAAGTGTTTCTAGGTACAATGCTTCCTGTGGAGTTGACCTCATTACACCTACACAAATTTAAAGAGCCTTATTTTAAACTACCTTTAATCTATTCAATGCTTTCTTGCTAGAATTATCGAAAAGATTACATCTGAAATTTACATGCGACCTAATGCATGCATAATAGAATAACTTGTCTACGAAAATATCAACAGCCCATCTGACTATAATAAAATTTCTCAATACATTAATACAACATATCAGGGATGTCTTTTATGTTTTGTATACTGGAACATAGAGGGCGACACTAATAAAATGTCAGTACTAAAAATTAAACCCCCATCTTTAGTTAGCCTAAATCGAAAGTTTTATTGCGATACGTGTTGTAGCTACAATGAACTATCAAAAGTTGACAAGTTAGTCGAAAAATGGAATTAAACCGTGAAAATTTTCTAATTTTCGAAGACAATTATCTCAACGAGAATGCCTCGCCGAGTTGATTTAAGTGATTTGGAGCGTGTTGCTAGGAATGCTTTCAAAAACGTGACCCACAATTTTTTAGATAACAGAAATCTGACAATTATATAGCATTTGTTAATGAATTTCTTAGAAGTTACCATAAATTTGGCTGCCAGATGAGCTTTAACCCTAGAATACTAAACTAGTTTTGATGTTACATGATTGCTAAACTCTCGTAGAATTTACTACGAATTAAAAAAAGCATTTTTGGGTTCTATTTTTAAGTTTTATAAGTCCATCTTTCAAACTTAACATAAACTCTTGGCGGCTCACAGGTTTTTGATTTGCCCTATTTATATTGAAGCAATAAATGACAAAGGCATTTATGGTTGCTATATTAATCATATCGTAAAATACGCACAGAGGCCATCTTCTGGTTTTTCTTCCGCAGTTCATATTAGAACACATTTGGTCCAACGAATCAACTCCAGATTTTGTCGAGTTATAGAAATGTATAATCTCTGGCTTAGAAGTTTCAGGGTGTATACTTCCTTCTTGGTGCATGGTAGACAATAGGGTAACAATTTTCTTTTTGTTTGCTTTGAAAAAAACTAATGTTTTTTCTTTGTCGAAACAAAACATGGACGTTCCCAACTTTTCTATTTCTTGAGCAAATCATTTCAGGAGGTATTTGGGGTTTATCTTTTCCTATATGTAGTACCAACGATAGTAAGATTATATGGAGGTTTTAGAAGTTCTTCTGCAACTGGTACTGAAGTAAACCAGTTATCCATCGTCACGTTTCTCTTACTGCCGCGGATGGTTTTTGTTAATTCTTTGACATAGTAATTGGAAAGAGGAAGTCCTCCTGTGTTTGTTCCTTTTCCCAAATATGGGCTAGCATCAATCATATACTTGGTGCTCGAGTCGCAGAGCATAACAATTTTGATCCCATATTTGGCGGGATTATTTGGGATGTACATACGAAATGTACATCTTCCACGAAAAGCTAAAAGCTGCTCGTCAATGGTTGTGTATAAAGTTGGAGTGTAAGATGTATTGCAAATAGTGATAAATACATCCCAAATGCTACGAATGGATGCGAAAGGATCACCTTTTTTTCTTTCAGCTCTGGTATTCTTATCATCAAAGCGCAATGAATTGATTAGAAATTGAAAACGGTCAGAACTCATTGTTGCTCTATATATAGATCCTGATAATTTGGTATCAAACATTTTTCTTACCAAAAGATGATTGTTTTTCATAACTGCTGAGAAAATCAAAAGTCCAAGAAGGGCTCGAATTTCTTCTTTAGAAGTTTGACTAATAGTGGATGTTTGTTTCGCATACTTGGCAGAGTTATCTTGAATATGCTGATTTGTGTGTGTTACAATCTCCTGAATTATTTGATCACTAAAAAAATGTAGAAAGCATTGGGTAGGGTCGAGTAATTCTCTTGCATTATTTGCGCTTCCCGCAAAAAAATTAATTATGTTTCGTGCAGTCGTTCTTCTAGATCTTGTAGGTTGTTTGGTGTACCACCGATGTTTATTTCTACCTTTGAGAGAATTAGCTTGTAGAACAAACACTTTACTTTGAATATGAGCAATTCTTGCTAATGGTATGTTATCATCATCTTCTTCTTCGACTTCTACATCATTATATACTACATTTTCTTCATCGTTTATTGCTACATCCTCTACTTCCTCTTCAACATCATTTGCTGCAGCATCATTTTCTTCGTTGATTTCTGTATCCTGTACTCTGTACCCGTCTTGTACTTCATCATCGCTAATTCCTACCGAATGATTTCTATGGGTAACTTTTACTGCATTATTCAAAGTATCGCTAATAACTAGAAAATTCTCGTTGTTTTCATTGAAATCATTATCATCATCGCTAGCATCTCCTAAGCTATCATCACTATGTATATCTTCGTGCTCTAGAACATCTTCTTCAAGATCACTAAAATCGTCTTCAAAGTCATTTTCAACTTGGTCGTCTGCATCAATCTCTCCATTCATAATCCTTTAAATTTCGTCAGAAATTTCCTTGCTTGATAATGGCTTCCTGTTAGCTGCCATTTTGCTTAGAAGAATTTGTCAATTGTTGAATAAATGAGAATAAAAAAGCAATAATTTACAAAAACACAATTTGGGTTTACCAAAACAAACCTTGCATTAATACTAATCACTCGTAAATTTAACGACGCGGTGTCTAAAAACTATATAAAAATTCGCTAATAGGACAATATGACTGCAGCACCGTAACGTTCACACTAATGTAGAAAGGTACTAAAAATAGCAATCGTCTCCCATCACCGAAAATAGCCGAACTTAAACAATGCCTAGGGTACGTTCGTAAATTTTACGACGGTTTAGTATTCTAGGGTTAAAATGTATTTTTTGAACTTGCATCTGAATGTCTTTTTCTCGAATCTCGACGACCTGAGTGATGAATATGGCGAAAGGCTTCAACAAGGTACTTCTGATATTGAAAAACGTTATCAGGGCTGGTGGAACAGTTGTCGATTATTAAAGGACATCGATATTAGAAAGTTCAGAAAGAAGAGTAAAAAGAAAAAATGTTTTAAACAGGACTATACCATACCATATATAATGTACATACCTAATTAATTTTATTTCGAAACATACATGAGTGGGTAAAATCTGGGGGGAAACACTTTGCTAATTCGACAGTTATTATGTGGACAGGGCGTAGGTACTTCGGTTATTTGCTCATATGCAGCGCTGAATGTACTGACGAATCTATAGAAAGATGAAATAAGTATGTTCAAATACGTTCACAAAAGATATTAATAGTGAACCTGTATTTGTGTTCTTCACACCAGATTTTTAATAACATTTTATATTTTTAAAAATATTTTTGTATTGTAATTTTATTTCATTTACTTTTCATATTCTTCTTACAAAACCCGACGTGCCAGAATAAATTTGTTGTTATTACAATTGTTAAAACTATAAAAGAAACGACAATTGTACATAATTTCTAGAGAAAAATTAAAAAAATTAAAATTTGTTGACTAGTCTTATCGTAATTTTCGTAAATAGTCTGCTAAAAATTGTCATTTAAGAAGACGCTCGCATTTGCAGCATAGATTTAACGTTAATTTGACAGCTGGCTTTCTTAGTGATCGTCTGATTGGACCATTTAAACTATCACACCGTTTGAATGGAATCGAATTTCGGCAGTACCAAAAAATAATTGTTTTCCTATATTGTGTATGTATTTTTAATACTGTATTATGATATGTTATTGCTTTCTATGCCTACATAAAGTACCAGCTAAAACAAATAACTCACAAAATAGGTACTACTTAGGTTTTTAAATATTTCTTAGAAAAAAAAAAAACGTTTCAAGATAAATTCGGAAGAAACACTTTAGTAGAGAAATCTTTAGGAGAGAGCAAATAATTTTATCCTAAAGTGTGGGTACTTGCCAATCCGCTTGATCGAATCCTCTTAGCGCGTTTGTTTGAGTTATCATCAAGCACATTTCTGTGCTCGGGAAATCTTCGTTTACAGGTTATCTGTCATATATAACATCGCGCAAACCGGATAACATATAATTTTCACTGATACTCTCGCAGACGGATAAACGTATTTATTGTTTCGCCAATAAATCTTTCATCAATCATATTGCTATTATATTTAGTAATAAAGAGGTGACATATCTTCATCGCTTACTGCACATGAAGTAATAATTCAATAATAGTACAAGGAGTTAAAGGTTTATATAGATTGTTAAAAGATAGACGATTACGGCTTGTGATGATTTTGTGCCAGGCTAGCTATAGAGTCGTAAAAATAATGATAACGATTTAAAGTAATGTGATGATGAGCCCCAAAGTGTGTAGTGTGTAGTATGTTGAAGTAAATGTTTAAATAAAAGGAAACAAAATAACATTGTCCTTATAACAAGTGATCATTTGAAAAGTAAATCTAGGTTACTTTGAAATTTTGATAGAATAACACGCAAATATATTAATATGTGTTTGTTGTTCCGTAAACGTAAATCCAAAGACATTTGATAATGTCAATCAGTTAATGCATAAAATAATCGTACGTCGATTCTGGTTTAAATAAATTGCTTCTCTGTTTTAAATGGCTTTCACTTTAGAAAATTTTTTTAGTCCAGGCTTATTTTCGAAGTGGTAATAAAATTGATGGTTTATGGGTTTATTCAGTTCAAGATTGCATGTTAGAATTTCAAGCTGAGTTTCCACATTTTGTAATAGATTATATACAATTTAAGAATACTTTGGATAGAACTTTAAAACTTTTTTCTGAAACTGGTAGTCTCTTAAGAAAATCAGGCAGCGGAGCAGTTAAGAAACGTATACCTCAAGTTGTCAATCGTGTTGAAGAAATAATGGAAAATGAACCACAAACATCTGTTCGACATTTGAGTCAACAAATAAACTTTTCTGTTGGTACAACTCACCAGTTATTAAAATGTGAATTTAGGTATCCCGTTTTATAAAACCATGCTTCATCAGTAATGATGACTCTTTGCGAAAGTTCTCCATTATTGTTCATATTTACAAACCAATTACGAAACTGTAGTCTACATGGGTAATCAATTTCTAACAATTCTTGTACTGCTGTGACACGTTACGGATAAATTTGCATATCTTTTTTAATAACTTGTGAGTTGTAACAACAGAAAGGTTTATTTGTTGACTCAAATTTCGAACAGATGTTTGTGGTTCATTTTCCATTATTTCTACAACACGATTGAGAACTTGAGGTGTACGTTTCTTAACTGCTACGCTGCCTGATTTTCTTAAGAGACTACCAGTTTCAGAAAAAAGTTTTAAAGTTCTATCCAAAGTATTCTGAAATTGTATATAATCTATTACAAAATATGGATACTCAACTTGAAATTCTGCCATGCAATCTTGAACTGAATAAACCTATAAACCATCAATTTTATTACCACTTCGGAAATAAGCCTGGACTAAAAAAATTTTATGTTCTAAAGTGAAAGCCATTTTAAAACTGAGAAGCAATTTATTTAAACCAGAATCGACGCACAATTATTTTATGCACTAACTGATATTTGTGATTGATATTATCAAATGTCATTTAGATTTACGTTTACGGAACAACAAACACATATTAATATATTTGCGTCTTATTCTGTCAAAATTTCAACCTAGATTGACTTTTCAAATGAACACTTGTTACAAAAATGTCTAAATTCTTCTTTATGAAAGTAGAGGATGTTATAAATAATTCCTTCAAATTAATATTCGTCCTAATACCGTGTAGAAAATAAATTGAAATAAAGTAAAAAGAGCTTTAAAAAGGAGAGAAGAAACTTTTATTTTTGCTAGTCTGGTTCTCTGCAACAGAGAAATATGAAATAAAGTTTTTGTGTGCCAGCAATCAGTCGTCTGTGATGTTTACGGAATCTCGTTCCTCTAATCTCTATTGCAAGATCACGAATACCTCCTTCGCTTTTTTTATGACTCGTGTAATGAAGCTCTACATCGGAGGATGTATTTGTTCTAGAAAAGTACATGAACGCCTTAATTTCTTTTCTTATTTCAGTACTGCCGTCAGACAATTCTTTGTTGATTTAAGATGCTCTAGCTATTCTCATGTAATCGATGAATAATAAATTTCAATATTTATTCGCATATTTCCATTTCTTTTGTGTTCTTCTCTGTGACTTAATACATTATTCAAAATACAGTCACAAATTATCAGTTAATACATAGTTTTGATACAGAATACTAGAAATAAAAGAAGAGAAAACAACTTTTGGAGAAAATTTTTATTAAAAAATATTCAACAATACTGAGTGCAAAAATTTGAAGCAAACTATTCAAAATGTCGTCCATTCCATTTTATGTAAACTCTAAATTTTTGTGATCATTTATCTGTAGCTGCACGCTGCTAAATCAGCAACATATTTTATTCTAGATTTCCTTAAACTTTCCAAATTCTTCTTCTTCTCCTCCTCGTCTTTCTTCTCCTCCTTCTACTCGTCCTCTTCCTGAGTTAGGTTTGTCGATTAACTACGACTAAGCAGTGGGTAGAGGATGGAGGAAATTGTCCGACCAAAGCTAGAATGTTACGGACCCAAATCAAGACAATGACAGTTTGTTTTTGTTTTTTACTTTAGGGACGTGATCTATAAAGTATCACAGGGTGGGACTGCTAACAGTGGGACTGCTAACAGTGCCTTCTACCTTTATGTCCTAGAATAAAAAATAATCACTCCGCAAATTCGAGTTCTCTGGAACGTCAACTCTAGGCCGTCTCTGTCTCTCATTGGAATTTGCGAGACTCCCGAGGCAATGCAACTGCGCAACGTTAGGCGACCCTTCCCGATTCTTCTCGAATTAGTCAGATTCATATAAAAATCCGCGACGACGCGAAAACTATGCCAGATATATCTGAGTATCTGAACGACACGTAATATTTGAGGCAAAATGAGTGCGGGGAAGAAAAGTAAATCGTATTATGTTAATAACGATTGGGAGAAAGTGTATCACACTCGAGGGAGACTATTGTGAAGGGATAAATGCTTAAGGCTTAGTTTTACTTAATAAAGTCTACAGCGAAAAATTCTCGTTATTTAATTGCGAGACCTCGTATAAACAAGTTAACTTTGTGTTTCTAAATTAATATCAACAAATTATATCAACACTATTCACCCCAAAATAAATTTTACTATAGAAACAGAAATAAATAAAAGCATTAATTTTCTAGATTTAACCATATCACACAAAACTAATAAAAACGAGTTCGCTATATACCATAAACCAACACATACAGATACCACAATACACGCTAATTCTTATCATCTTATAACACACAAATTATCAGCATACCAATCAATGGTATATAGATTAATTCATGTACCTATGAGTAAAAGTAATTTCGACCTTGAACTAAATAGAATATACACAATAGCATTAAACAATGGTTACTCTATAAATATTGTCAATAACATCATAAATAGCCAACAAAATTCTAAAACCCTTTCCTTAGTTTATCCAAAATTAAAATACAAGATAATTAATTCCTATAATTCAATCACTTACTTAGGAAAAATTTCGCAAAAAATTGGTACTTTCATTAAAAAACTTAATAACGAACATATATCATTTAAAACAAACAATACTATACAGAACATTATTAAAAACAACAAAGATAAAATAGACAAAGAATCAAACTCTGGTGTATATAAGTTAACATGCGAAGATTGTAATAAGGTATACATAGGACAAACGAGGGGGACATTCAAAATTAGGATGAAAGAACACGAGAGAAGCCATAAAGAAAAAAAAACAGATTCAACTTTCGCAAGTCATCATATAGATATCAATCATAGATTTAATATAGATTTCAAAATTTTACACATTCAAGAAAAAAGTAAAAAACTTAACCTGTTAGAAAACTTAGAAATTAATACATACAATAGTTTAGGATTAGCTTTAAATGACCAACTAGATTTAAACAACTCCCCTCTACTGAATTTAAGATTGTAGAAATTTTTCCACCACCATTTCCCCAATAATTTTCACATAAATATTCAAACTTGTATTGTACATATTCAGTATTTCATCGACCTGATGAAGCCATTGTATGGCGAAACAATATTGTAGTGGTATTTACAATAAAAGAATTTTTGAAACTAGAAGTTTAATTACTTATTTCTTAGCGTTAATATCAACCTTTGTTTCGAAACTCCGACGGCAAGTTAAACATGTTAAAGTCAAATATTAACTTGATTTTACCTCGTTTTATTATAACTCTGTAATAAAGAGATAATATCTGTAATTTTAGGAATTCAATGTCCCGCTTTTAAAGGATTAATTTATTTTCTTCTTTCAATTTTAAAATTATTAACGTCATAAAAGTGAGAGTGAAATTCGTTTAATTTATTTGAGCAAAATTGGGATCTGTAAATGAACTTTTCAGCGGTCTCAGTATACCTACCTATTCATTAGAACTTCTATTTTCCGGTCCTGCTGCTGTTTAAAATGTCTATAATTCAACTTTAAATTACAATTTAAGTTACTGATGTCAGATGCACCGTATAATCGAAAACTTTCGAAAACAACGTACAAATGAATGTAAATGAGGATGAATAGATTAAATTTTCGGAGCTTATAACGCTCTTTGTTTAATTACCAATATTCTTTGTCTTAGATATATTCCGATGTCCAAAGACGACATGTTTATTTTCTTCCTTTATTCATAATCTGCTATAGATTGTTTAAAAATATCTGTTAAGGTATTTGTATTGGAGCGATTGAATAGGGGCATTTTTATAAGATATTTTTGTCATATTGTAATTTATCGATTTAAAATCGCAAAATTAAATTGCTGGAATATGGAATTATATTTAGTCTTTGCTCAAACCTCCAGTAGTTTTAGTTACAGTGCAGGAAGCTTTATCGCCCTTCGCAATTGCGCCATTGTTAAACTGAATCGTACAAAACTCCTAAGACATTTCGCACAATCGTACAAACGAGGTATATTCTTGGACCGAAGAACAATAGCTGGCTATTGTTATTACTATTGCTATTGCCTCCGACTATAACATCTGCTACACCCCTTCTAATTTTTTAAAACACGCGCTATTAACGAGTCAACTCTAATAATAACAATTAGCTTAACAATATTTGCTGTAATTTGGGTTATGATGTTTGTGGTATGCTAAGTCATGAATTAATATTATAATTATTATTATTATTAATACTATCACAAAATTGTGGTATTATAGATGTATTTAGAGCTACCACTTTATATATTTTCTAGTAAGTGTGAATAATCAAATGAGATTGTAAATCAAGTGTTCATAAGTTCTAAATTCATATTTCTGGAATTATATCAATAAACGGTATTAAAAATGATATAGTTACTTTTAATAATATTGTAAAATTGTCACTTTTCTATTTGGGCTCCTTTAAATAAAACTAAAGGTAATTAGAAAAACACTATATTAATAATAAATATACACTAAAAATACTTAAGAACTAATAACAGTATTTATTTAACAATATTTATATATCGGTATTTATTTATATAACAGTACTTGTTGCCGGTCGCTGGTTGTCTCATGAGTCATCGTTCTCTTGATCTCTTTTATAGTCCATCACCCGATCTAGAGTCTTCCGTCTTCTAATATGTTCGAGGTCGCGCTGACGCACACGGCTAGGACGTCATCGTGTGACATACATCACGACATAAAAATTTTATTAAAAATCGGGTGTGGATAACACGTACACACAAGTACAAGTCCATATTTGTATGAAATTATCTTTCCAGATATGCAGATATGTGTTTCATCTTAATATAGAATCATCAGCACATGCTGTTGGACAGATACTTTCACCATAAATATCACTCTTGCTACACTGGATTATTATGTCTACCAGAATTTACTGATCGAGACAGTGCATCGAAAATTCATGAAATATTTAATCTACAAATTATCTGGCGATTGTCCTGCTAGAGGAGTTGACTATCGCTACGGGAATGCAATTTTACCTCATAGTCTGATCGCAATGAGACAGCTCACTCTACGATTAAGCTAGTCAAGAATGGCATCGAAGCATCCAACTTGCTCCCTGCTGTTGACATTATAGAGCAAAAATATGCAATGAGATCAAATGAAATATTCGCCGAAGCTAGACCACCAGTTACACTCATTGACTAATGTCAAGTAGCGAACGCCAAAACGACCATAAATGTCTTCCTGAGAAGTGTAAGACTTTTTTGTTTTATACAAAATATGGTGTGAGGTATTACCTACCCAAGAATGTTTTAAATTATTTTATTATACAGGTGTCCTTGAAATTAAGGATAACGAAAAATGGAAAGATGTAATTATATAGAATACGAATTCAAAATATGTTGCGTTTAAAAATATTATTTTTAAATAATAATGGTATGTTTTACGCCGTATTATAGCACGGCATGCGAGGGACTGTTGTGTGGTGTCGTACTTGACTTCCGTTGAGCATATCGGCTAGGATGTATGTGCTTGTGTATCTCTGCATTTTGATTATTGTGTAAATTATTGCAAGTTTTGATTATACACCGAAATAGGTGGATATTGTGACATACACACGTTCGTTAATTAAAATTAATATATAACTGGATTTGTGTCATCGTCTATGCTGATATTTATATTGCGCCCTTAACCAATTTAGGTGAGTAACGCGTCACGCCATTTTCTTTACGACCTTTTTGTACATGAATTTACGTATTTCGCCTTTCCTAACGCCAAAAATATTACCCTAAAGCTTCTTGGTACTGGCTTTGTTTACTGGCTTCTATGGTTAGTTGTCGTCGGTACCTACCGATAAATTTAACACCCATCGGAACGAGAATACCGTTTGGAGGGATTAATTACCATACGTGAATATCGAAGCGGTAGAGACGCATTGAAGTAGAGTTGGCATCAACTTACATCTATAATCCAAAGGTTAAGTTTTCGTTTTATTAAACTGTTCAACTAATAGTTTGTAAAATTTGCCTTTGTGTCACATATATCATATTTAACGTCACATAGATATTATTTATTTGTTGAATTAGTCCATGTTATTTAAAATCATTTTGTGATTGAGTGTTGAATAATGTGATATTGTTTGCACCATTTTTACATACAATATTTTGTATTGAATCTTACCGTTCATGCCTTTTTTTCTTAGTTGTATAAATATTTAACGTAACATTTCATTTAGTCGTAAATTTCGTACGTAAGGTTATATTTCACTTATGAACGCATATTAGAGTACTCTGATATACGTATATTTCTTTGAGATCATATAATATACAGTCTGGTTAAATACCAGCGCGCTCAAAAGTTTTGGTACATTTATTATTTTGAATTTTTATATGTAAATTGTCATTAATTCAATTGCTGTATTCATTTATCATTGAAATAATTTACATATTTATACATACATAGCTTCATCCATCGTTATACTTTACCACATATATTTTTACTAGTTAGAATTTTTGTTATACGACCAGCATTCAATAAATCTTGTGACTTCTTGGTAGGTTGTTGTTTCTTTTTATGTTGTATTGTCCTTTAGCATACTTGAGACTTACTTGGGTACGTTATCCCATGTACGTTCTCCATGTAACGTAAATATCCATTTTTACAAGTAGCCTATAAATCACGGTAGCGCCCTTTTAAATATCGATCAGATAAGTTAACAACGCTTCATCGAGGAATCCACGCCGTCTTCACTGAGCTGAGTCCGTGGTACTTATGGCCTGACTTGTATGTTCAACAGCAATACGCCCATGAAACGTAGGTCCGAGAAGGGCTATTGCATTTGGGAAATTTAGAAAGACCAGTCTTCGCGAGTTTTTTGCTTGCAGGAGACAGGCAGCAAATATTGTGAGTTAATTGCGACATAAACCCCAAAGTTAAAAACCCCCTGAAAATTGTATCATGTTTCGCCTATGAATTCAGAATGTGTATAAATAATAAATATGTACCTCTATTAAAGGTACACATACACCGTATGTTTACATATGCAACAGCTGTCGATGTTATAAAAACTACAACATTTTCTATGCTAAGTGAATTATTAAAAATGAAGATGTATGTTAGATAGGGATGAGCGATATTTCGCTACCGGTGATTTAATCGCCGTTATTGAAAAATCGCTGATAGCAACAGTTGACTAAAATCGCAAATAACGGCGATTGACAGAAACAGCGATTTTTTAGAATATGCGAAATGGCGTCAACTAACATGCAACACAGCTACTCGCTTTCCATCGCGTTCAGTAAAATAGAGCGAAATCGCGAAATGCAACGTATTTTATTTCAAGCGTTCTCGACGCTATTTGCACGCCCCTCACACAATGAAGCAGAATTACAGTTTTCCATAATATTTTACAGGTTCCAATACTTCCAATGCAAAGATAGAGAATATGGGGTTCCTTTGATCGAAGTGTTGCAGTTGCTCGACCTCGTGGAACCGTCACAAGCCGCGCAATTATTGAAATTCAAAGATACATGGAGGAAGATTTTATTCCACGAAGTTCTGATCCTCTAAAGTGGTGGCAGGAACATAAATTTCATTTTTCTAATCTATCTACAATTGCACAAGAAAAACTATGTGCTCTAGTTCAGTTCCTTGTGAAAGGTTGTTTTCTAAAGCTGGTCAGGTCCTGAATGAACGTAGAACACGATTAAGTGACAGGAAAACTCAAATGTTATTATTTTTAAATGCTAATTACAAATATAGCAAATAAATGTCTTTTATAGGTGGCAACTATTTTTTAAATGCCAAAAATTTTTTTGTTTCTTTAATATATTATATTTAATTTTTTTGTTTTTATAAAATGTATTATTAATATGTATTTTATTTTGTTTTTATTTCATTTTATATTTTGTTAAAATAAAACATTAATTGATTGAAAATTGAAATACATGTTATTTTTTCTTCGTGCCAAAAAAATGGACTCCAATCCATATAGTTGACAAAGAGAAGGTGTATTTAAAGAAGTAAGTGTTTTACTTTATTTTTTCAAAATAAAATCAAGTTTCCTAGTCAGCAGCTCCAGTTTTACAGTTTATGATGTACAATAGGAGGCAGGCAAGTAGTGAAATGTAGTGAAATTAATATGCAGCAGCAAAATGAATCACGCGAGAGCATAGCCGCGAAATGATGAAAACGTATTGGCCTAGTGCGAAAAGTCGCGATCGCGATAACGCTTTTAAATCGCCGTTATTAAAAAATCGCGATCGCCGATAACGGCGTTATGCAAATATCGCTGTTTGGCTCAACCCTAATGTTAGATTAATTTACAAACCCATTTTAAAAATTACACTAAAAATAATTTGTGGACTTTTAAAAGAACTGATCATTTCATATGTATTACGTTAATGTTTTTTTTTGTCAGGAAATGTAAGAAATAAACTTCCGCCATTGAATTTAAAGTCAGTTCTGTTTATACTTGTAAAAACGCTAGAAATAACATTATGTCTAAGTTTTGTTATGGTAAAGGTTCGATAACCTGGTGTGAATGTTTTAAAAATTTATATTTCTTTGTGAATTTTTAAAGGTAATATATTAAAAGAACAAGCATAATTTTCTTGGGCTTTCAAAAATTCTATGACTCCCTCTTTAGAAAAAAACTAATGCAGATAATGATTGAAATTGCGGTTTCATCGAAGATAGTGAAATTAGTAAGAATGACGCTGGAAAAACTTCAAGCAATATCCAGATCTGAGAAGGGACATTCATACTTCCTTGTGAATTTTTGATGATATATTAAAAGAACAAAACCTGTACTCTACGGGCATTTAACGTCTTATTTGGTAACAATGTATCTTCAATCAAAAAATTGTATTGAACTTACGTAACGAACGACAACTGAACGGAGCTTAAAACGTGATGGACAATAACAAAACTATTCTTTCTGATCTTGTTGTTCAACTTTAAGGTATCGTCTTTTATAATATAATCAATCGCACTGTGGCCTGAGATAAAATTTTTAAATATCTTTGTCATTCCTTTTCTTGCTTATGAGAGGGAATTTTGGGTAAATATTCTATATAATTTAGTCTTTTCATTTTTCATACGTTGTCTTTTTATTTCAAGAACACCCGTTATAGTTTTATTTATTTTGCTTTTTTTGCTGAAATAACATATCAAACTAAATTTGTAGCAAAATATCATAGCCTGCTAGAGAGGCTCAATAGGAAAAGAACAACCTCAAAGTACGTGTTCAGAATTTTTGTTATGAGAAAAAAAAAACGTAAATGAAGCTGCAAATTTGAGCATGTAGCACTAACTCGCGTTTTAAATTGGTATATGTATATATGCATAAAATGATATAACTCGAAAATAATTTTATCTTGTATATTTGGAACTCAAAACAATGGCAATTTGCATTCCTAAATGTATGCGAATGATATTTAATTTACCCAATATACACACCGTATTTACACTTTTTGCCGTGTAATTTTTTGCAACTCGATATTAAAAATCTGATATTTACATTTTAATATCGCGCAAAGCAACGAGAGCAATTCGAAATGAACTGGTTTTATGTAAATACTCAAAGAGAAGTCTCTTTCGTTGATGTAAATCAGTGGCATTAAAGAGCACAAAATAAAATGCATAATGTGATAATGAATGTTTGAAGTATCGCCAGTTAAAAGCTTTGCGATTCTTTGAACTAGATATTTGTGCAATTAGCGCTATCTTTTCAAGTTTGAAGCTATAGCTATTAGTCGTGGTCTTTATCTTTACGCTTGTATTTATGCTAATATTATCTGGCTTTTGCCTATTTTCATTTAACAGAATACTAAGTAAGTCCTTAGTTTTAAGAATGTACTGAAACCAAAAGTTTGTTCTTACCGGAAGTGACGTCATTAAAATACTGCCTCCACATCATGTTCACTGAATAATTTTCCCCCCATTACAAATGTAACTGCGTAATCAGACTCATATGGCGTTAACTCATATATTTTATAGTTCGTTTAAACCTTTTTTCAGTTAACTAAATAGAACATATGTACCAATATTGCCATTCTCTGGGACAAGAGTGCGATCTGCTAACGATAATGTAAATGAGATTTAGGTAGCCTGGGTTGTATGCGTAGGGGTATATTTTGTAATATTCGTGCAATCATTTATAATTATATCTATATATCTATATATCTATATATCTATATATCTATATATCTATATATCTATATATCTATATATCTATATATCTATATATCTATATATCTATATATCTATATATCTATATATCTATATATCTATATATCTATATATCTATACAAGTGTCCCGTATCGTTATGTTGAAATTTTATTAGACTTCATTTCAAGTAACAAAAACGCAAAACTTGTATATCCATTTTTATTTGTTTCAAAGTTACACATCAATGAATGTGATTGTCAGATCATGAAAAAAAAATGTAATCCTAAAGTTAATACAAACTGTTTTTATTTAAAGAAAGTTATACGATTCAATAACAGGCCTGTGATTGTTAACGTCGCATAATAAAATGTTATCCTAAAATAAATAAACACGTGTCGTAGTGCATACAGTAATTTCTTGGAAATCTACAAAAAAGAATACTGGAAATTGATTTATGATAAAAATGGTTCTTACTTATTTCGTAAGTGATGAACCATGAATATCATATAATAAACAAATGTTCAAATGACTGTTAAAGTTCCATTTTTCAATAAAGAATTACATTACGTTTCAGTTCATACAACAGCTTATTAGTGAATGGACACGTTTTCTTTATTCAAAATGCTTTACCGATTTTCTTCTCAAGAGTATGCGGACATGCATTTTGTGTATGGCTACTGTAACTGCAGTGCACGTCAAGCAGTTATTGAATACCGACATCGGTTTCCCGATAGGCGTATTCCTCATTACAGAACGTTTCTGGAAGTATGCAGACAATTTCAGGAATGCGGACTGCGTGATTACAGCTATTGTTACAAGAGATCCAACTCTCAGTGTACGTCGAATCGCTAGACAACTAGGAGTGCCACGAACGACAATTTGGCGATTTTTAAAACGTGAGGGCTTATATCCATATCACTATCGCAGAGGACACGGTTTGCTTGAGGCAGACCACCATGCTCGTCTAGTTTATTCTACCTGGATATTAGGACAATCACGACTTCGTTTTAATTTCTGCAGAACAGTCCTCTGGACAGATGAATCTACGTTCACGGGAAGTGGTGTTACAAATCTGAGAAACCTGCACAGGTGGTCATCAGAAAAACAAGTATGAAATTCGGATAAGTACTTCTTCTGTTGGCTTGGAGGTGGACATTTCGAAAATATTACACAGGTCTACAAAATTAAACTTTTTGACAGATGTTTTTATTTTAAAAACTGATTTTATATAATTTTGGTAGGCTGATTTCAAAAATTCTATGCATTTATTTGTATCACGTAAGGTTTTTTGCAAATATTAAATGAAAAAAAAACGATATTTCTAAAAAAAAATAATTGTTTATTGAGTAAAAAGGTGGAATACAAGTTAAAAAAGTGGAAAAAAATATTTTACTCAGTCTTTTTTAAGTGAAATCTTTGTCTTTTTGCCAGAAAGCTGCGTTGTCCGGACATTCGCTTGTATGTTTTTAAGGGCATATCCCGTTTTAACATCCAGCAGTAGACCGCCATCATCGTTATACTCCATCTGCCTTGGTATCGCCGTTCCATTTCCTTAATGTCTTGGTGAAACCTCTCTCCCTGTTCTTCGCTAACTGCTCCAAGATTTTCAGGAAAATAGTTCAAGTGTGAAAACAGGAAATGCACTTTCAAACTCATATTACAACCTAGACGATGAAAGTGTTGTAACATACTTTGAACAATATTTTCGTAGTTTTCGTCCTTAGAGTTCCCAAGAAACTTATCAATTACTTCTTTAAATGAAACCCATGCGTTTTTCTCGACATTGGTCATTGTGTTTTGAAAATCCTTGTCTTTGCATAATGTTCTTATCTGCGGCCCAACAAAAATACCTTCTTTTAACTTGGCATCGGATAAGGCTGGAAATGTCTCGCACAAATATTTAAAACACTGTCCATTTTTGTCTAGGGCTTTAACAAACTGCTTCATCAAGCCAAGTTTGATATGGAGAGGAGGCATTAAAACTTTTTTGGGGTCAACCAAGCTATCTCTTAATACATTTTTGCTACCAAGTGTAAGGCTTGTTCTAGAGGGCCATTCTATTTGAGTCCAATGTCTATCCCTTGCTCGACTATCCCACTTGCAAATAAAGCATGGAAATTTTGTATAACCTCCTTGTTGTCCTAGTATCATGCACAGCACTTTAAGGTCACCACAAAGCATCCACTGATGTTCTTGGTAGTTTATTTTCTTTAAAAGAAGTTCAAAATTTTCATACGTTTCCATTAAATGTACCGAATGGGCAACGGGAACCGAGGCCAGCTCGTTACCATTGGGCAATAAAACGCCTTTTAAACTACGCTTACTTGAGTCAATAAACAGGCGCCATTCTTCTTTTACATACGGCACATTTCCTAATTTTGAAATTAAGTCAGGAATATTGTTTGCAATACACTAGCGGTCCACCTTGAGTAAAATATTGACATAACTCTTTTTAGCGATCCCGGTAAAAGCTTGATGTGACGCCAGGTGCCACTAAATGTTTCTCACGAAGTCGGGAGGCTAACAATTCGGATGCATCCTTTGGAAGATGCAAATCTCTAATTAAATCATTTAGTTCGCTCTGGTTAAACACTTTGGGCTCTCTGAAATCTGGTGTGAAATCTGAGTCATCTGGGTCGCAATTAGATTCCTCTGATTCTGACGATATTACGTTTTCTAGTGCTTTTGGGGCGGTAGGTATCGGTACATCTGGTCCATGAGGAACTAGTCGATTAGCAGAGTCAAAATTGGGACACACAATTTGTTTCTTATTTTTTCTATTGAATCCTCGAACATTACACGAACAAAAATAACAATCATCACTGTGATTTCTAGGCTCTCGCCATACCATAGGAACACCAAAGCTTAAACATTTCTTCCTAACCTTTTTGCCAGTTTCTTAATACTTCAACGTAAACGTAACAAACAGTATGAGGAGCCCAGGACTTGTCTTGGTCGCCAATTTTTACACCAAAATAAGCGTGGTATACATTTTTCACAAACGAAGTTATAGTTTGCCTCTGCTTTACTACGACATAACTACCACAGATATAACAAAAGTTATTCGGATTGTTCACACAATGTCTTCTTTCCATATTTATACGTTCTAGAACACTTATACGCAACAACGAAGACAACTAGCGCGCGGACACAGTAGCACGACGACTAACACAACCAAACTGGACATAAGCAGGTTTCAACGTTGTATTGACGCTTCTGCGCCGACTCTGTTGCTTTGCTGAGAAATCTAATATTTACCAGTGTTGCCAAATCACATTCAATTTCATAAAAATCAATTCATTTAAAAATCATGCCTAACATGGAACAAACATATTCTTGTCATAGGTATGTATATTAATAAATTAACATTTTTAAGATATAGAGCGCTATAAAAAAAAAATTTACGTGATAGAGCAAAAATATGTCGTTTTTTGGAATAAGGGCCCCCAAACATATACAAATTAGCAAACAGCTTTCAAACATCAAAATCACTGTAGACCTGTGTTATTAATTGAACTTTTTTAAATAAAATCAGTTTTTATTGACATTAGGATTACATTTTTTTTTCGTGATCTGACAATCACATTCATAGATCTGTAACTTTGAAACAAATAAAAATGGATATACAAGTTTTGCGTTTTTGTTACTTGAAATTACGTTTACTTTACACTCCTTAAATTTGACATAACGATGCGGGACACCTTGTATAATACAAATCCAAAATATTTTCCCAAAATCCCCTCTCATAAGCGAGAAAAAAAATTACGAAAATATTTAAAAAATTTTGTCCCGCCACTGTGCGATCGACTATATTATAAAAGATGATATCCTTAAAGTTGGCCAACAATAACGAAAAGAAAAGTTTTGTTATTGTCCATCTCATTTAGTTATTACGTATGTACATACAAATATAAGAAGCTCAGGTTTATATAATATTCTTAGATACACAAGATCACCTTGAAATAAATAGACAACGTTTGAAAAATATAAAAATATAATTACATAGAATATAAATCCAAAATATTGTCAACTACGACGCAAACCCCTAAATTAAAAAAAAAACGCTGAGAAATATATCATGTTCTCCCTATGAATTCAGAATGTGTATAAATAATAAATATGTACCTCTATTGAAGTTACACACACACACACCGTATGTTTACATACATAACAGATGTCTAATGTTATAAAAACTATAACCTACTGCATGCTAAGTGAATTATTACAAATAAAGGTGTGTGTTACATTAATTTACAAACCAATTTTTAAAGTCACATTAAAAATAATTTGTAGACATTTAGAACTGATGTCGTTTCATTTGTATTACGTGAATATTTTGTTTTTATTAGTAGAAGTAAGAAATATTATATATATAAATATTATTAGAAGTAAGAAATAGAACTATTGAATTTAAAGGCGGCAATGTTTACGGTTTTAAAACGCTAGAAAATAACATTATGTCTAAGTTTAGTTATGGTAAAGGTAGGATAACATGGCACGAAAATCAGCGTTGAAAATTTATACTTTCCTTATAAATTTTTAAAGATGATATATTTAAAAATCATGTAAAGCGTGTACTTTATGGGCATTTAACGTTCTATTATGTAACAATCTATCTATATTAATCGAAAAATCGGATTGAACGTACACAACAATCGACAAATGAATGAAACCTAAAGCGGGATGGACAATAACAAAATGGTTCTTTTTGTTTTTGCCGTTCAACTATAAGGTAGTCTATCACACAGTGGCGTGATAAATGTTTTAATATTTTTGTCATTTTTTTCTCGCTTACGAGAGGGAATTTTTGGAAAATATTTTGGGTATATATTCTGTGTGATTGAATTTTTCTATTTTTCATACATTGTCTTTTTATTTCAATAGCACCCGGTACAATGCGATATTGTAAATAGAAGCAAACTATGAATAAATACATATTGATTGTATCATCGTCAATCATCTAATTAAGACTTTATCAATAATTACCCATTTATAGCCATACTATCTATGACGTATTTCTTTTAGAAATTCTTCGTTTTAAAGACTTCTAATAATTGACTTTTGTGTAGTTATCTTTATAATAAATACAATTTTCTTTAACTCCAATATTTCAGCTACACCTGTCGTTATTGCTAGAAAGTGCTGGAAAATAGAAAACGTAGTCTCAAACATAGCGTAATGTATAGTAATATAGCGTAACATCAAATCATTTTATTTGGTAGCTGTCTCATGAAAAGCGAGAAGTAAATAATAGACTTATGGCTTGGAGCGTTTTTTTATGTGACGCTGTGCAAGGTGTAACAACACATGTTTTTACATTTTTCTATTTTGTATTAGTTACATTTGATGTTAATAACTAAAGCCTACCAAGCTCCGTGCGGGGTCTAGGACGTTTCGTCGCCGCCGTTTCGGGGCCGCCGATTCGGAGTCGCCGTTTCGTGGCCGGGACGTTTGGGAGCCGAGCCGGTTCGGAGCCGAGCCGTTTCGGGGCCAAGCCGTTTCGGGGCCGAGCCGTTTTGGGGCCGAGCCCTTTCGGGGCCGAGACGATTCGCAGCCGGGCGGTTCGGATATTACTATAGTAAAATAATCATTAGTTTTTGTATTTTTTTTTGTTTCTAAATTTCTTTGTTTCTTTTTTAAATTAAATTTTTTGAAAATTTCCGAACACTTTCTGTATCATTCATAAATCATAACGCAAATAAAAAAAAAAGTCTGAAGAGCACAAATGGTATTTTAAGTATAAATCTAAATCTAAACCTATATGTTTCCATTCCACCCTTCTAGATTTCATGTCAGGAATACCTTTAATACTAGAAGTTCCCAGATTATCCATTCATTTTTGTGTAAACGGATTATTATAACGACATCCTGCTTTGTAGCATCATAAAAGTATCTGTTTAATGGTTATTGGTAATCAGTAGGTAATTTTGTAAATGACATTATATTCAAAGTCCACATTTTTGCATGTTCGTGTCTGTTATTGAGTGGTGTCCGTTAAGCGAGTCTCTGTGCCAAGAAAAGTTATTCTTGCTACTTGCTAAAACAATAAAAATTTACCCCCATAATTCTTCTTAATTCCCGAAATTAAAGCCATTTCTTCTTGCTAACATGTTGATTAAGATTATAAGCCGATAAACAGTGCTTACTTTCATACCATCTTAAAAATTTAAAAACTATTCACTTTGCCCCGCTCCGAACCGCCCGGCTGCGAATCGTCTCGGCCGCGAAACGGCTCGGCTCCGAAACGGTTCGGCGCCGAAACGGCTCGGCTCCGAAACGGCTCGGCTCCGAAACGGCTCGGCTCCCAAACGTCCCGACCACGAAACGGCGGCTCCGAATCGGCGGCCCCGAAACGGCGGCGACGAAACGTCCCATCCCCATCCGTGCGCGCCATGAGCGCCGGTATGGTAGTGTAATTCGTAATATATTAGAATATGCTATAGAATAGGGACGCAACATGAGCTTGTTACCGATATAAGTATAGAAGTAGAGACATTTATTCTATCAGAAATAATTAAATATACATTTGGTTTTCTGCTATTAAGGTAATATGCATAAACACACGAAAAATAAGAATAGTACATATTACAGCAGCGTTGTATGTACCTATAAATAAAATGGAAAGTGTATGAAATCAGTGATTGTGTGCACGACAGAGGCTTTAAAAAAACACTTACCGTTTTAAGCGTCTTCCAAGGATTGACAAACTGGAGAAACTCGATTGTATATTTTCAACATCAGGTGCGTTTCTAAGGTTATTTCTGAAAAACATGTCCGCCGTGAGGAAAAAATATGTTTATATTCGGAAAACGAGTTTAAATTTTTCCAAAGTTTCTAATAGCACCTCTGAAATTTTATCGGCATTACATTGTTCTAGTCGTCTGGATGCTAATAAAATTGAAGACGTTGGTTGATGTGGTTCCATATTACCCGCCATCACATTAACTACAGATTGTTTTTTGGTGTCCGTCGTTTCGTCCACACATAACTACAGTCTTTTATTTTTCAGTTCGGCTTTGATTTTATTTTCAACCTGTTTACGCACCGATGGTAAATTCCTTCGTAACGTTGTCGTGCTCGGTAATGTTTAATTCGCGTATTTATTCCAAAATGAAATAAATGAATCATTACTTAACAAGATAAATAGACACAGTTCATGTATAAACTGTAGTCGATTAATTTTGTTATTATTGTGCTTCGAACTGCTTACGTGTTCTTTACAATGTGTTTTTGACCAACACATTAGATATGTATTGCACACTAAACATTTAATTTTTGAGCCATCGTATATTAAGTCCGCGAAATCCATAATAAATTTATTCACTTCGTCTGACATCGGTCGTTTTCTCGATTTATGTGTCTATGACATTTTATTACGTATGCTTACACTTACATGCCGTCTAAGCAAGTACCAAACACATACTGAATGCTTTTTATTAGTTCTGACGCAATTCAATCTTCCTCACATCAACGCACATGGCGCGCACGGAAATTGGTCTGCTCTATTAATAACATCGATATTCTATCTCTTTTCATGGTATATTTTTTACCCTAAAGTATTTTTGGAAATTCACTCTCGTCAAATCACCCTGGTATGTAAATATGGACGAAAAGGTGAATAACTAACTAAATATGTGAAAATATCATTTTCAAAATCAACTAAATAACTATCCGGTATTTATTAGTATTTCAAAAAGGCAATCTAAAATAGTATTTCCTGTAAAAACAGATGTTTTGAACAAACATAAAATATTGCTTTGAAATTTCATCAATAAATATATCAAAATATTAAATGAAAATAAGAACGTCCAAATAAAACGTACGGAAAAGGGCTCGATATTAAAGTTTGGGCCACGAAAGAGGAAAAAGTAAATTTCGATACAAATATCGCTCTCATAAATCCTGAAACTCTGCTGTCACACGAAATATTCAAATACGCTGATCTGCCAGTTAAATATATGAGCTTGTCGCTGAATCTCTCCACTCCGGTGTCTTATTAAAATTCAATCGTTGTTAGTTTCCGAACGTTGTAAACGTAAGTCAAATTACTTTTGTCTCTGATATTATTCGGCTCACGAGGACACAAGCTGTTCTTGCTGGTTGTATATTGTAACGTTCTGCATATTGGACTCTGGAGTATGGAGATGTAGCGCCAGTATTGCGTATTGTTGCATTTTAAATAAGTTTTGTGACAACACTTTTGAAATATTTTATTATTTTTATGAATTATGTGTTTGGAATACAAACAAATGTAGCTATTAAATCTCTAGAGAAAATATTTTGTTGTAATTTGGGAGTTGAAATCAAATTTAAACCTTTCTTGTAAATACTATATTGCAGGACGAGCGCAATTTTTTTTTTATCCAAGATCACTTTACGGGGGTGAAAATAACTAACAACATAACATAACTTGAAAAGCAAATTTTTAAAAGGACATTTGAAATTTATATTTTCAGTTCTTAATTCTTTAATTTTAAAATATACCATAGCTGATAGATGTACAGGGTATCATTGAAATAAAAACACAGCGTATGATAAATGGAAAGATGTAATTATATACCCCGCTATTCGCGGAGGTTGCGTTCTACGACAACACCGCGGACATTTAATTCGCGAATATTGGGGTACAAATAATAGGTATGTATAGCAAGCGCTAAATAAGATGGCCAGAGGAGTAGATGCGCAGAAGCCGTTTTTATAAACGTCCACGTTATATATTTTACTCTAATAAATTATTAATCTATTAAGTAATAGATGTTGTAGTATACGCCACCTATGGTATCTTGCAAATTGATGTAAAACTAAATACAAATCTCCCCAATACTTCTAATCCTGTGCGAACTTATCCGATTCGCTCGCCAACTTATCTGGCGCTTGCTATATGTACCTATAAACTACAGGGGGTACACAAATATTTGGTATGTATGTACGTATAAACTACAGGTGTGTATAGCAAACACCAATTAAGTTGGCGCGAGGAGGAGTAAGTTCGCGCAGGATTAAAAGTAGTGGGGAGATTTGTATTTGGTTTTACATCAAATGTCAGATAATTCTAACCTCTGAGCGTGTATCACTTTTTGATATCCTAGCAAAGACATTATGTTCCGTCAAACGTCAATGATAAATGTATTCTGACAATTACTTGAGTAGTGGGGGTGGACGTTTTTAAAAACGGCTTCTGCGCACCCCCTCCTCGCGCCAATTTAATTGGCGCTTGCTATATGTATGTAATCGACACAAATAGATATACACACATATACATTGCGTATAAGAGCCAATACGGCTTATGAAATTTTAAAGAAATAAATAAACAAGGGAAATACCGAAACTTTAACTGAACCGCGAATACGGAGGGCGGATAACGAAAAAATGTCAGTAAAAAAAGAATCGCGAATAAGCGTATTCGCAAATACAGGTGGTGCGAATAGTGGGGGCCACTGTATATACAAGCTGATTCATTTTCGGCCCTCACCATGGGGATCTCTCTTATTATTGGAGATAAGAGTATAGGTTTAAATTTGGAAAAGTTGTTAAATTTTGTGTTTGTTATAAATCCGTAAAGAAAATAGACCTGTGACAAATGACCTTCGTTATTTAAAAAAAAAAACGCGAAAACCCCATTTTCATCTTTTACCTGTAGCACCGACATTTGGCCTTGTAGAGAAAAAAATAAAAACACGTCCTTGTGGCCATTTCTAAACCTCTATCCAGTGCTGTATTCTAAATTTTTATAGGACCTTTCGTTTCTTTCTGGCCATCATCAACTATCTAATTTCTTATAGGGGCCATATTGGATTTAGACATCTTCAGAAAGAGTTTTTTTTTCTGATTTCAACCATGTACCACATGCTGACTATAGTTTTTGACATTAGGTTTTATTTGAAAGAATATATTATAAGATTAAATAAGGTAGCCATGGAATTTCAATCTGTCAAACATTTCATTTATAGTTCATTAATAATACAAAAATGTCATACACTAATGAAGAGAAACGAGATATGATAAGTATTTTTTATTCTTCGAAACGAAATTCAACAGTAGCGAGTACAAGATAACAAAAACATTAATAAAAATACATAGAAAAGTAAACAATAAACAATTACAGTAAATGTTCAATTATCTGGCCATCTTCGGTAATGCACAATTGGGCACGCCTTCTGGCATTTTGTACTGCCCTTTGTATAGTTCTTCTAGGAACTGCATCGAAGGCATTCTGACGTCTGTCTCGTAATTCTTCAATGTTTTGTGGCGCATCTACTTTATAAATATTATTTTTAACATATTCCCATAAAAAAAAAACGGACTTAAATCAGGTGATCTCGTAGGCCATTCAACAACTCCCCTATTTCCAATCCAACGGTTTGCAAACTCTTGATTTAAGAAATTTCTAACAACAGCTGCATTGTGTGCTGGTGCGCCATCTTGTTGCCACCATAAATATTGTAATTGATTTAATGGGATATTGTCGTCAAGATAGTCAGATACGTATGTACGTAAAATGTTTAAATATCATTGTCTATTTAAATGTTCTTCATACATAACTGGTCCTAAGAGAAGATTTGCCAAAATACCCATCCAAACGTTTATTCCAAAACGATGTTGTGGTCTTCTAGCCCTGCTTTGTCGGGGATTTTGTACTACCCAATAGTGCTCCGTATTTCTGTTGAACATTCCAGAATTTGTAAATTTTGTTTCATCTGACCAGATGATTTTGCTTAAAAAATTTTCGTCATTTTCTATCCATCCCATTAACCAATTACAATATTCTAGCCTTCTCAAATTATCTCCAGGCAGTAAAGAGTGACTAACATGGATCCTGTATGGTTTAAACCTACTTTTATGTAAAGTTCTCCAAACTCTGGACTGGCACAAATTTAATTCTGACGCTACTTCGCGTGTAGAAATTGATGGATTATTATTTATCTATAAAAATACAAGATTAACATGAAATTTGAAAACACGCTTTTAATTTACCATTTGTAAAATATCTTGTCGATTTTCATTTAAATTCCTGTTGTCTTGACCATTACGCGGCTTAGTAAACGATCCGTTCTCGACCAAATTTCTGTCGAGATCTATAAAAATGGTACGATGAGGCTGTTGTCGTTCTGGATATAATTGCAGATGTCTTGTACTCGCTACTGTTGAATTTCGGTTCGAATAATAAAAAATACTTATCATATCTCGTTTCTCTTCGTAAGTGTATGACATTTTTGTATTATTAATGAACAATAAATGAAATGTTTGACAGATTGAAATTCCATGGCTACCTTATTTAATCTTATAATTTATTCTTTCAAATAAAACCTAATGTCAAAAACTTTAGTCAGCATGTGGTACATGGTTGAAATCAGAAAAAAAACTCTTTCTGAAGATGTCTAAATCCAATATGGCGCCTATAAGAAATTAGATAGTTGATGATGACCAGAAAGAAACGAAACGTCGTATAAACATTTAGAGTACCTACACCACTGGATAGAAGTTTTGAAATGGCCACAAGGATGTGTTTTTATTTTTTCTCTACAAGGCCAAATGTCGGTGCTACAGGTAAAAGGAGAAAATGAGGTTTTCGCGTTTTTTTTTTAAATAACGAAGGTCATTTGTCACAGGTCTATTTTCTTTACGGATTTATAACAAACACAAAATTTAACATCTTTGCCAAATTTAAACCTATACTCTATCTCCAATAATGAACGAGATCCCCATGGTGAGGGCCGAAAATGAATCAGCCTGTATAATTACCGACAATTTCGCATAAATATGAAGTAATATTGAGTATTTCCATGAATAAAGATACATCATAAATAGTCCGGCCGATATCGGCAGGTAAACTTCTTTGAAGATAGACAATAAAAAATTGGGTTTATTTAGCCGATGTCATTTTAGAAGGGTAGTCGTAAATATCAGGTTTTCGTATAGTCCTTCCTTATAGTCGGTTCTGGAAACTTATAAACTGTTCGTTACTTTAGACGGCTGCTTTAGAAGGGTGGCCGTTAACACGGGTTTTACTTTATAAATCTTTAAGTCGTCGGCGTAAGTCTACCCAGGACATGTGAGCGACTCACGAAGATCATTAATAAATAACAAGAAGAGAAGTCATCCCAAGTTAGAGCCTTGACGAACGTCAGAATGAGATAATAAATTTCGAGGATTTAGACCCACTATAATATACATAATTAGTTGTTCCTTGCAGATAAGAAGTTATAAGACAAAGAAAATCCTCATTAAATCCATATTTATGGAGCTCCTTCATTAATATACTGCGATCAATGTTATCAACTTCACAAGTGAAATTGGTGTAGACAGCATCTATTTGACCACGATCATTCAATTTGTTACAAATATCTTTTCAAATGCATACCAGATTAGTAATCGTCAGCCATCTAGTTACAAAACCATGCTAAATGGGAGAGATTTTAGACCTAACATGGATGTAAAAGTACTTGTATTTTATTTGCTTAAAAATCTTTGAAAAGTTCCATAGAATAGCTATGAGTTGATAATAATTTATATTACTTTTATCGCCCTTCTTTAATACATGAGTAATACAGGCAATTTTCCATCTAGAAGGGTAACATCGCTGCTTTAGTGCCAAATTAAAAATTAAATTTTAACACAGCAGCAAACACCATGCTGCAACAATCCTTGAAAACTAAGGACGGAATCTGATCATCGCCAGCGTTCAAATTAGACTTTAATCTCACTGCCTTCAGTCATCGTGAATACGTGGCGCACCAAGTTTGACGTTCCCTTAACGACGTGGCTTTGTCGACTAAACACAGATACGACTATGCTGTTTGTTGGAATTCTCCTACATGGTAAATACCAGTTTTTGACAGTAGCACACTTTGGTACTAAGTTATAGCACAGGGTTGGATATTTTCAGAACAAACTTTGGATAATTTGAATAATGACTGTCTCTAAACTATTAGTTAAGGACTTCCTTGAAAAAATTAACTGCTTAACCCTGGCTCTCGCATAATGTATATATTTTTAGGACTACCAAAACAGGATCGGAAACGACCCAAATTGTTTATTGCTGAAAATAGTAATTCTTACTGTCTGGGTAAGATTTAAGTGGACTGTATTTAAGGGGGGTTCATAATACAAAATAAATGAGATGGGATGAAATGCAGGACTCACCACTAGCTGATCACGCAGTACCTCTGCTGCAGGAACATTCACTGCAAGTTCAAATGCACTTAACTTCGTGTGTGTGTGTGTGTGTGTGTGTGTGTGTGTGTGTGTGTGTGTGTGTGTGTGTGTGTGTGTGTGTGTGTGTGTGTGTGTGTGTGTGTGTGTGTGTGTGTGTGTGTGTGTGTGTGTGTGTGTGTGTGTGTGTGTGTGTGTGTGTGTGTGTGTGTGTGTGTGTGTGTGTGTGTGTGTGTGTGTGTGTGTGTGTGTGTGTGTGTGTGTACCGTCTCACTTCCGCCAATTTAATGTCCTGACATGTGGTTTTTCGACCTTCTTCTCCCTTTTCTTTTAAGCGGTTTTTTGTGGAAAGGAAGGTTTTTAGGATATTCAGCAGTCTTATATTATTATTGCTATCAAATTTAATGAGACCGTATAGAAACAAAAAAAAAACCAAAGGAAAATTAAGTGTAACCTAAACACTTACGATGTTGTTATTTTGGCTGGGTATGTTTCCAAAATAATGCAATTTCACTACATACAACGTGTTTCAAAAAGAACTTTATCTCAGTAGGTACTGTGTAACTAGCACCTGCAAATTATTATAAACCACTTGCCTTTTATTTATAACTAACTATTTCTAATGTCATTTTGACATTTGTCATTCAGTGACTAGCAATATAATTTTTGAAAATAATAAAATAAAATAAAACAATAACTTTGTTATACATACCAATTTATTCAAATATAATCGTGACCGCGGTTTCGACATACAATGTCATTATCAAACTGCAAAAGTTACAGGCCTACATAGAACTTATAAATGACACAAAATATATGGGGGTGGTTTATGATGTTATTTAAAATTACTACTATATACTTAACTATTATATACAACATTGGAAAAGAGGTGTATATATAAGATCCAACTGGTCATTTCGGCTTTTAAAAATTTCTAGGGCCTCTAAAATATTTAATTTACGACCTTTCTCGGCAAAATGCAATATTTTACGGTGACCAAATGTATGCCTTTCTGTAATAAGATGGTTTGCGAATGTTGAATCTGTCTTCTTTAGTTTATATGACCTCATGTGTTCTTCTACCCGTATAATAAAACTTCGACCAGTCTGACCTATATATACACTTTTACAATCATTACAATATAATTTGTACAATCCTGATTTATTATTGAAATCTGTTTTAGGTTTTGCGTTAAAAATGAAATTACTTGTTTTTACATATGGTTTGTAAGCTATACTAACATTACTATTATTTTTTGAAATTATATTTCCAATTTGCTCGCTTATTTTACCGAAGTAAATTAACGAGACAAATTGTTTCAAATTAGCACTATCTTTAGGATATACTAAACTAAGGGCCACTTGTAACTGTTTTTTCTTTAGTATACTGTCAATTACGCTACTTTTATAACTATTGTTTACCGCTATTTGTTTTATAGTATTGATTTCACGCGGTAAACAATAGTTATAAAAGTAGCGTAATTGTCAGTATACTAAAGAAAAACAGTTACAAGTGGCCTTTAGTTTAGTATATCCTAAAGATAGTGCTAATTTGAAACAATTTGTCTCGTTAACTTACTTCGGTAAAATAAGCGAGCAAATTGGAAATATAATTTCAAAAAATAATAGTAATGTTAGTATAGCTTACAAACCATATGTAAAAACAAGTAATTTCATTTTAACGCAAAACCTAAGACAGATATCAATAACAAATCAGGAGTGTATAAATTATATTGTAATGATTGTAAAAGTGTATATATAGGTCAGACTGGTCGAAGTTTTATTATACGTGAAAAAGAACACAGGAGGTCATATAAACTAAAGAAGACAGATTCAACATTCGCAAACCATCTTATTACAGAAAGGCATACATTTGGTCACCGTAAAATATTGCATTTGGCCGAGAAAGGTCGTAAATTAAATCTTTTAGAGGCCCTAGAGATTTTTAAAAGCCGGAAGAACACAATAGATATCGTTTTAAACGACAAGTTGGATCTTATATATTCACCTCTTTTCCAATGTTGTATATAATAGTTAAGTATATAGTAGTAATTTTAAATAACATCATAAACCACCCCCATATATTTTTGTGTCATTTATAAGTTCTATGTAGGCCTGTAACTTTTGCAGTTTGATAATGACATTGTATGTCGAAACCGCGGTCACGATTATTTGTGAATAAAGTGGTAAAACAAAGTTGTTGTTTTATTTTATTTTATTATTTTCAAAATGAATTACCACAAAGTTACGACTACCAGTATTAATTTTCTTAATATAATTTTTCCTTACAAATATTTTTGTACTTAATAAACAATACTACCAAATAATGTACACATTGCAAGAAAACATTTTTTTTCTTGAAACATATTTCCGAAGTGCGCAATTTCTTAACGGAAAATGGCAATATTCCTACCCGGATGTAAGCGACAGTTTCTCTTGCCTTTTCCTAATAGATTTGTGGATAATACCGTTTTACATCATCCCAAAAGCAAAAGTTCTGGTAGACATCAAAATATTGTTGAGCACGTTGAAAACCTTGTTGGAGAAAACCGCATGCATCAGTTCATAGTTCATCAGTTCAAACGAACGTATCTTCTAGGTACCTTTTATAAAATTTGGAAGAGTCGTTTACATATTGCTATGAACTGTGGTTTTTATATTTGTTGTACCACCGTTCACGACAAATCTATCCAACTAGGATATTCAGTTTTTTTTTTAATGGAACTGCTTTCCTCTCAGGGTTCCAATCGGAAACGTGGATGACTCTTCTACAAAATTTTTTTTATCGCCAGTAAAAGAGTATTGACAAATGTAATAATTATAATATCTTTAAGTTACTTATAAAACTCGTAATGGAAGGATGATTAAATTAAAGATCACAATATAAATTTAAAATGAAAATTTAATACAAAATCAAAAAAAAAGAAAAAAAAACAATTCTTATAGAGTCTAAAGATTAATATTGCATCATTAAACAATATTTTTTTATAGGAAAAATAAGGCACGGAAATGACAGCTACGTGCATTAAAAAAACCCAAGTGGACACCGAACAACTTAAAAATAAACTAAATCACAAAGAATATTTCTAATTTCTCCACAGAGAACAAACTAAATAAACAAACTTGACACCTCAATCAAAAATCTAACGCATGTGCATACAACACACATGAAAAAATTCCCTTGAAAACTCAACGTATAAAATTTTACATTTACAGTTTTTTACTTAGAAATGTTAAAAATCCTCTTTGTTATTTAAATCAATTAACTAAGATTAAATCTCAATACAACAATATTAAATGCAAGTGAAATACAATATTCAACTCGTTTAAATATAATAAGATATCTTTTAAAAAATATATATATATTTTTTTACTTACATAACAATGTGAGACACATTAACGAGAATCGTTATTAAAGATATAATAAATCAAAATTACGAGACTAACAAACTTGTAGAAAGTTCGGGAAATTGAAATACAATCACATCAACTATTAAACTCAAAACAACCCTAATTTACAATAGATAATTATCTATCTTAAATAAAAATGTACTCTTTCGTCAACAGTTAACTTGTGTCTCTGAGGGTCAAATCATCAAGCACGTAGGCTTCGCATAAAAAAAATAGTTTTTCTTACACATAAATATATACGGATATACACAGATATCCAAAATAATATTACATTCATTTTTAAATAAATTTTTACTATTTATTGGGGAAAAATCCATAGCAATATGTGTCCATACCAAGTATCGATTGTTCAACAGATCTTTCCTAGAGATCACGCTAGTGGGCTTATTTATTGCAACTTCTTTCAAGAAAATTTAAATAATGACGAAATTCTTGATGTATTTGTTTTACTGATGAAACATGGTTTCATTTAAGCGGGCTTGGGAAAAATCAAAATTACAGAACGTGGTCTATAAACAATTCAAATAATCACATCGAAGTTCCTTTACCTCCTGTTAAAGTTGTAGTATGGTTAGCTGTACCTCGTCATAGAAAAATAGGACCAATATTTTTTCACAATAACTTAAATAGATAACGATACCGAGAACATATATTAACACAATTTTTAACTCAAATCCAACGAGACGAATTCAATGGGGGTTACTTCCAGCAGAATGGGGCTACTCCACATACAACTCATGAAAATTTAACGCTTTTAGAAGTTTACTTCCTTCATCGAGTTGCAGAGGTGTTTGGCCAACGCGCTCACTAGATCTTACTCCGTTAGATTTTTCGATTTTCGGATTGCTAAAAAATGAAGTATATAAGACAAGAATGAATAACTTAAATGACTTGATGAATACAATATTAATGTAATAATGTAATGGAATAACACCAAATGTATTGCAGAATATTTTTGACATCATGAAACGTCGTATTGCATTACGCATTCAACAGAATGATGACCATTTTGAACACTTGTTATAAATTATAATAATTAAAATTTCTACAAATTAGTTATTTACGATTGTTGTTTGATTAATATCCCGTATATAAAGATTTCTTATTAAATAAATTAATAATCTAATTGTATTTGTTATTAATTTCCATATCTCTCGATCATAAATTTTCACAGTGATAGACTGACAATGACAACATTCATATCATTTAATCTATGCAAATTTCAAGAATGCAGGACATCATAATTTATAGGAAAAATGCATGGACAAATAGATGTAATTCTTTTAGAAACATGTTGTATATAGACATTTGCAATAAAGGCAAAATACTACGTTGTACATTCTAATTCTTCAAATAAAAAAACACCAAAATTCGCCCCTCTAGGTACCTTGTTCGTAAACTTGCAATAACAATTAACATACACGCTTACAAATTTAGATACGTCGGTTTTCTTTATTTGAACTTGAACGCTGATGTTTTTGCAGGTACTTATCGCGGTCTTGCTGGAAGTTTGACACAACTTCACTAAAACAGCCCAAATTCTATTTGTTAAAGAGCAACATTAAATGTTTACAATATACCTTTTGAAACAAAGGAAGCTGTACTTTGTTCCCATTTAAACACATGCCGGTGATGTAAAACTGTGAAAACGTTCCTTGAATATCGAATATTTGCTGAACGATCGGGTCTATGTGTATAACACAGTAATTTTCAGCGCTTTACTTCAAATTATACGAGCATACTGCTTACCAATCGGCAGCAACAAAACGATATGTATTTAAGTCTATATCTATAATGTTTATTCTTATGAAATTTATTTTTAAAACGGAATTAAGTTTGATTCAATCTTGAATGAATTGTCTTTAATGTAAATGTGTATATGTTAAATGTAAATGTCAAAAACATGTATAAAAAATTATGACATAAAATAGTCAAATTTTAATGGTAGAATTATTAATGAGACTTAGATTAAAAAAAAATAAAAGTAACTAGGAATTTGAAAGAAAATTGATTTTGGATAGCAAAGTTATAAATTTGGATTGAAAGAGATAAGATTTTGTAAAAATGATTATAAATTTATTATTTTTGTAGTTTTAATGTACTTGACGAGGATAAAAATAAAATCTCATTATTAATCTGCTACACAATATTATAATGAAGAACGTTGGAGTATATAACGATCCATCGAAAAAATTCATAATTGGAGTAGACTGTGAAATTGGGTTGGTACTTTAACCACTTCCACATAATGACATTTATTATTTGACATTGAAACTATAAGTTTGAGTCAAATTTTTCAAAACTCTTATTACGAAAATTGTTTGTGTTTAGATGTAAATGGACAACATTTTCAACAACTTCTGTAGCTATACGTAAATTTTGATTATGATTTCGATATTAAATAAATTACACAGGCCTGCATAAAATTTGTGATGACGTGATTTTTGTTTGTTAAGCTAAGTTTTTAAATAGCAATAACTAATTAAAATACAGTTGGTCTCTACCACCTACAGATTTTTTTTTTGCACAAAAGAAAAAGAAAAAAATATAAAAAAATCTTATAATAGGCGTTTTTATACATTTTAAAATGAATGTACTACTTCAAATTCTAGGTATTAAACCAAAAATGATTTTCTGTTGTGGTTTTAAAGAAATTTGTTAAATAGGCTCTCATTACCTGATGTAAATCTTTTATTACATGTATTAATTTTGGACAAGATTTCCGGGAATTTTGCTTTCACTTTATTAGTACTGCGAAGAAGGATTTCAAGTTTATCATTCCAAACAAAATGTATATTTTAATGTCATTTACTTCATTATAGCTCTGAGTGTCGATCAGTAAACAAGTAAAATTAATTTGTCTTTAGTGTTGTGCGTGGTATTTGATGAATAAACATTGCTTAAAAATATGTCTAGCCGGTGTTGCAAAAACAAACCAGATGATTTCTGTTATATTTGTGGATATTTCGTCTTGAAAAAGTTTAAGAGACCAATTGGTGAATTTGTGAAAAATGCATATTATACTTATTTCAAAATCAAATTAGGAGACCAAGATAAAGATTGGGCACCGCACGTTGTTTGTAAGGTATGTGAAGAAGGTTTAAGACATTGGACCAAAGGGGAATAGAAAAAGTCTTCCTTTTGGAATACCGATGGTTTGGAGAGAACCGCAATATCATCATGAAGATTGCTACTTTTGTCTTTGTGATATTAAGGGGCATAATAAAAAAACTTTGAAACATATTTTGTATCCAAACAATATTAAATCAGCTATCAGACCAGTTCCTCACTGTCATCATGTACCTATACCTATACCCCCAAGAAGATTACTACAAGAAGATATAGAAACCTCTTCAACTTCCGGCTCCGTACAGATGGATAGTGATTTTGAACCATAAACCTCAGGTCAAAAACAACCTCAGCTATTTTCACAAGCCGAACTTAATGATTTAGTAAGAGATTTGGGACTTTCAAAAGATCTTTCTGAAGTACTGGTGTCTAGGTTGAAACAAAAAATTTGCTTGCCCCAGAAACTACCTTCAGATCTTCCTTTAGCTGAATATGACAGAGAAACAACCAAACGAAGCTTTTCTGAAAAACGAAAACGTTTTTTTAAGAAGCATAAAGAATAAATAACTATTTCTAATAGTTTCTATGTGTATATTTTTGCATTTTTTTTAATATAATATAAAACTAGCTTACAAATCAAATAAATCGTGTTTTTTCTATATTTCTTGATTTTACTGGTTTGAAAAATAACCTTACTTGATACAAAAAAAATAAAAGCAGATTTGAAATCAGCGCTACCCAATTACTAGAAAACAGTTAAAATTTTTAAGTCAACATTCAAAGAGTTGACAAATGCAGGCCTGTGTTATTTGTTTTCTTTTTTGTTGTAGTATCATTTCAATGCCATAATCTTTTTTTACAATGAAACCAAATGAAACTGTCAAGCATCAAGTAATATGTCATTATGTGGAAGTGGTTAAAGTACCAACCCAATTTCACAGTCTACTCCAATTATGAATTTTTTCAATGGCTCGTTATTTTGTCTCAACATGGATTTATGACTGGTCGTTCTACTACAACAAATCCTGTTATTACACAGGAGATTACTGAAGAGCTCGATGGGGGCGGTCAACTTTATGTAATATATACTGGTTTTACACGAGCCATTGATCATGTGATATTGCTGCAGAAATTAAGTGCATTTGGTCTGTCTAATGCTTTGATTAAGTTATTTCATAGTTATCTTCAGGATAGGCACAATTACGTGCATTACAATGGCTTTAGATCAGAGCCTTACATTTCTAACTCTGGTGTGCCGCAGGGCTCTAACTTGAGGCCACTGCTTTTCATTATGTTTATCAATGACTTGCTAACTTCCATTATGCTAACCTTGTGCAGTTTTAGCATATGCAGATGACCTTAAGATTTATCGAACTTTATTTAATGAACTAGATATAACTTTTCTGCAGAACGCACTGAACGTTGTAGTTGAATGGTGCATGAAAAACAAGTTCAATCTTAATACTGGCAAATGAAATTTTGTATCTTACACGAGGAAACATAATGCCCTGACGGATACTTATTTCATCCATTAGGAACCTGTCGCGCATTCCAAGAGTGTTTTGGATTGGGTATCACGTTTGATAACCAGTTGAATTTTTCGAAGCATCTGATTAACGTTACATCATCAGCTGTCACGTTACTTGGCTTTATTATACGTGTCACCAGGGATTTTGTTGACCCCAGAACATTTACAACTTCGTATTACGCATAAGTGCGCTCTAAGCTTGAATATGGTTCGGTTGTGTGGAATCCTTATTATACAATCCAACACCAAATGTTTGAGAAAGAGCGAAGAAGATTTTTAAATTTTATGTTTTTCAAATTGGACGGAGCTTTTCCCGAGCGTAATATTGACTACAATCATCTCTTGCACCGACACAACATTGAATCGTTGAGTGCGCGTAGAAAGCAAATGAGTGTTTCATTTCAGCGGTCACAATTCGAAAGCGTGTTATGAATTACAGTGAAAAAATCAGAATGCAAGTAACTGCAGAATTAAAACATTTAAAACGTGCAGGTGAAAGATTCAGTCTATCTTTCGACGAGTGGACATCAACGTCCAATAAACGATACATGGCTGTCAACGTTCATTCTTATAAAAAAAATTTGGAGCTTAGGACTCGTTCCTATTCATAGAAGTATGACGGCTGAAAATTGTTTTCGTATATTGAAAGAGCGTCTAAGTAAATTTGATATTTCCCTGGAAACTGATATTGTGACTACTGTAACCGATGGACCGAACGTTACGATAAATGTGGGACAGCTTGTTTGCACTGAACAACAACTGCGTCTCGCACATGGTATCAATTTGGCCGTCTGTGATGTGCTTTATAAAATAAAGAATTATTTTCAAGATAGGTAAGACAGCCCTACCTCAGGCTCAGATGATACTATAAATGAACCAGCTGTGACTGCTGATTATATGAACGATAGCGATGATGATGACAATTTAGAAGACTTACGATTGTCCAGAATCAAGTTTAATCTTAATGCCACAAAATGAACTTGTGCGAGAACACATACCAGAGTTAACGAAAGATGAAAACATTAATGAGCTGATAAAGAAAATCTGCAAAGTTGTAGTGTATTTCAAAAGATCACCATTGAAAAATGAAACAATACTTCAAAAATATGTGAAGACTGAACATGAAAAAGAGCTGTCACTTCTTTTGGACTGTAAAACTAGGTGGAATAGTCTTTTAACCATGCTGGAATGACTTTCCCTTTTAAAAATCTGCATTCAAAAAGCTCTTATAGATATCAATCATCAAATCCGTTTGGAAGATGCTGATTTTGATGTGCTGCCCCAATTAAATTAACAGTAGAAACAATCTGTCGACGAGATGCTAATTTATGCAAAGCTGATGCCGCTTTGAAATTTCTTATAAAACAATTGTCTAGCAAAAACTCAGCACTAGCCAATAAAATGAAAACATCCTTAGTGGAACGTATAAAGCAACGGCGAAATGATGATTTAACTGGTGTGTTGAATTATTTACAAAATCCACGAAAAGATGATGAAAATCAGTTATTATCGGATTTCGAATGGCTTGACTTATTTCCAGTTCCTACACAGGCTTTAGTGGGGGCGCAAATAAAGAGTATTGTTAAAAGACTAAATAGTCGAGATGACATGGAAGAGGAAGAAAGGTCAGGATCACAAACAGTTGATGAGCCAAGGCAACCAACCTCCAACCCCAATTGGCACTTAAGGAAAAGTTAGAGCTGGAAATTAATAAGAGCATGGAATCCCCAGATCCTGAAGTACAAAATGAATCGGGGTTGGTAAATAGTATTAGATGCGAAATGAGCCTGTTTGAAAATGGAGGAGTTCGTGGATATCACTTAGAATTAACATATAAATATCTTTTGTCTATTCCTCCAAACAGTGTAGAACATGAGCGAGCGCTTTCAGCTGCTGCTTATGTTGGCAGTAAACTACGAAGCAGGCTTGGAAGTCAAACATTGAATGCTTTGATATTTCTGCGATTGTATTTTCGAAATTCTAAATAGTTTTTTGTATTGTCTTTTTTGTTCCTTATTTTAGTATATTGTGTATTGTGTTATGCAACAATAGTTTTTTTCCGTTTAAGCCCAATTAGAAACCACATAGTCTAATCCCGGGGTCTCGGGATTACGTTTCAAAAATCCCGTAATCCCGGGATTAACAAATATGCTCGGGATTGTATTCTCTAGGCATATCGGAAATATACAGATTAAACAGATTAAGTGTAAGTATCGAGCCACGAGGCAGTTCATAATTAAAATGTCTTAGTTTACACTTCCTCTTTCCTGTTATTATTCGGAAGGGCCTGCCAGAAAACACGCTGTTTAGTAAATATGCTGTTCGACTGCAAGGGTTTGTGTTGAGAAATTCGTAGACAAGGCCATCTCTATAGATCGTATCATATGGGCCCAGTCAAGTCAATATACACCCTAAAATAAGTATTGCATTTAAAAGTAACTCTCCCGTCGAATTACATTCGTATATGCTAGTAAATATTTTGTATGTGATTGTTTTAAATAAGATAATCAAAAATTACAAATTATTAATATCATTGGTTGACTTCGCAGATATTTCTTGGTGAAACATTCTTGTAATAACTTGATTAATTATTCGAAAATAAAACACTTGGCTTAGTTTAACAACTTCTTTAATTAGATACACTAAGAATTGTTTCGGCTATTAGGCCATTATCAAAGAGCTATCTCAAACTAAAACTTACTCTACTTAAGGTTAACATATATACCTGTGTTCCTTATGGGTGGGAGAATGGGGGTAATTGATATTTAAGATTGTATCGATATAGGGGGTATTTATGAATTCTAATTGCGTGTTTGTGATCACTCGATTTTGTTTTTGGGCTTTTTTAATTTCAAAAATCTCTAATATATTTAACTTTTTACTTTTTAAGAAATACTGAAAAAACAAGCCTATCAACGCGAGGAAACGTACAGACGACCGTTTCGTTCTAATTGGAACTTCTCAATGTACGGCATTCCCTTTCGATGACGACCTTGCTTTTTCATTTCTATACTTTCTGTATATATAGTTAACATTTGGAATTTACTGCAAGTGAGAATTAATGAATATTAAATCACATTCTTACATGTAAATGTCGACTTATTTAATGCGTATAAATCTACAATCCGTCAAACTAAGTTTGTACTAGTATGCAGAACACACTCTTTCGCGACAACGAACTTCCTGGTAGTTAGGTTAATTAACCTATGTCGACCTATGTTAACCTATGTGTATTATGTCGACTTATTTAATGCGTATAAATCTACAATCCGTCAAACTAAGTTTGTACTAGTATGCAGAACACACTCTTTCGCGACAACGAACTTCCTGGTAGTTAGGTTAATTAACCTAACTACCAGGAAGTTCGTTGTCGCGAAAGAGTGTGTTCTGCATACTAGTACAAACTTAGTTTGACGGATTGTAGATTTATACGCATTAAATAAGTCGACATTTACATGTAAGAATGTGATTTAATATTCATTAATTCTCACTTGCAGTAAATTCCAAATTTTTACTTTTTGCTACATTATGAATGAGGTTACAGCTCTTTATATCGGGTAGGTGGTTCTGGTCTATACAATGTTCCGCGAACCCTGTGTGTTTAACACTATATTTTATATCTCTAATATGTTCAGTTAACCGTTTATTAATACCTCTGCCACTCTGTCCGATATAAATCGCTTCACAATTCTGGCATTTTATGGAATATACTCCTGATTTCTCTAAGTTATCTATTTTATCTTTAGTATTATTCAACAATGTACCTAAATTTACTTTGTTTATCCACACTATGTTAATGTTGAGTTTCTTTAGTAGTGTCTTTAGGCTACAACCCAGATATCATCGATAATTTGATAAAACATAAAGAAAGGAAAACACTTCAAAAATTGTTATACCCAGAAATAAATGAATTAAAGAAACCTAGTTGGCATGTAATCACTTATATCCCTTCCATAACACAGAAAATAAACAAATTACTAAAGAAACTCAACATTAACATAGTGTGGATAAACAAAGTAAATTTAGGTACATTGTTGAATAATACTAAAGATAAAATAGATAACTTAGAGAAATCAGGAGTATATTCCATAAAATGCCAGAATTGTGAAGCGATTTATATCGGACAGAGCGGCAGAGGTATTAATAAACGGTTAACTGAACATATTAGAGATATAAAATATAGTGTTAAACACACAGGGTTCGCGGAATATTGTATAAACCAGAACCACTTACCCGATATAAAGAGCTGTAACCTCATTCATAATGTAGCAAAAAGTAAAAAGTTAAATATATTAGAGATTTTTGAAATTAAAAAAGCCCAAAAACAAAATCGAGTGATCACAAACACGCAATTAGAATTCATAAATACCCCCTATATCGATACAATCTTAAATATCAATTACCCCCATTCCCCCACCCATAAGGAACACAGGTATATATGTTAACCTTAAGTAGAGTAAGTTTTAGTTTGAGATAGCTCTTTGATAATGGCCTAATAGCCGACACAATTGTTAGTGTATCTAATTAAAGAAGTTGTGAAACTAAGCCAAGTGTTTTATTTTCGAATAATTAATCAAGTTAATTATTAATAACAACTCGTGAGCTACTAGAAATTTTTATTAATTTTAAGACATTAAAATCCCGTTGAGAAGCAGTTGTAATTGGTCTAAAACATGGCCAGTTTTTAAAATACAAAATAAAAGCATGTTCCAAATGCGAAACAAATTCATGCTATATTACTGCTATATTTGGTAAAATACTGCAGAATTTATGCTCCCCTAAAATCTGTTTAAAATGCTTTTAGGTACTGAAGTTAAAACATCACGTCATTTATCACCGCCATTGTTTTTCATTCCATTTTGCGTTCTGCACCTTGTAGGCATATATAATAAATACAGTTGGTGTTTTTTTTTGCAGCGAAAATAACACCACGAATTAACGCAGTTATAATAAATTCAAAAACTTTCCATTTCTGTTCTGGAAAGCAACATAAAAAGGATGAGTATACTCGTATTCGGGACGAAATGAATTCTCCGAATTTTCCCATTTTTCCATGATCGTTTGTAACGTAATTATATAAAAATATCATGAGTATTTGTGTTTCAACATGTTTGAACTAATACGTGTGTAAATTTAAAGTTAATAGAGGCAATTAATTATTAGATGTTAAAATGTAAAATGCTACTTCGGAACTTAGTTGCCAAATTTGGCGATAGAAGTTAATGAAAAATCCTTACCGTGATACGTACTTTGACAGTAAGTTGTCATCATCAGTAGTAGAAAAAGTATGAGGACGATTCGTAAAGTAAGTCCCGTTTTGTCTAGCGAGCTGAGAAGTGGGGATATCAGCGCAATCGCAGGGCTGCGGTATAGTCTGGTTCAGTGTGAGTCTGACAGTGCTAGTGAGAAAATCGTTCGGACATTCTTTCGTGCTAATTTGTTCGTTTAAAATGGCCGCTTCAATTGAAAATCCCTCCGACTGTGAATTGCGTGCTGTTGTGAGTATGTGTTTAGAGTATGGTTCGTTCCCAGACGACCTAAAGAAATCTGTCATTACTCTTATTCATAAGAAAGGTGACAAATCAGAACTAAGCAATTATAAGCCAATTTCCATACTCACTCATTTCTCTAAAATACTGGAGAGAATAATATGTATCAGAATATATGATTTCTTAGAAAAACATAAAATCCTATAACCTAACCAAAATGGATACATAAAAGGTAGAAATACAAACAGAGCCACATATCAGGTTATGAGCGAAATTCTGGAAGGTATTAATATAAGCGAAACAACTGTAGGAATATTTATGGACTTGACGAAAGCTTTCGATAGGATTAACTACGTAAAGTTGGTTGGAAAGTTTAATAAAATTGCCATAAGGGGCATTGCACTAAACCTCATAAAATGATATCTGACTAGCAAGCAGCAAATGCTAAAGATAAATCTATCGGAAGATCGTCATACTCGCTAATAGTAAGAGGGGAGTACCACAAGGTTCGGTTTTGGGACCTCTCTTATTCCTGATTTATGTTAATGACTTACCTGCCATTACAACACAGAGTACTTACATTATCGGCTGATGATAGATCAGTTATAACTAAATCGAAGAACATAAACATAACAGAGGAAATCACTAAAACATTGAATAAATTCGACCTATGGTTTTCCCAGAACGATCAAGCCCTAAACGCTGAAAAAACATCACTTCTTGAATTCTCCTACTTTAAAAGCACTGGAGAAATAATCAATTACAAAGATGTAGAACTCACTATGCAAGATTATGACAATTTTTCGTGGTCTCCTGCTTGATTGTCGATTGAACTGGTAAAGTCATCTGAACTATCTGGCATCAAAAATAGCTTTGTTTAATTAGGCCCTGCACATAATATCGGGAACAGTGAATGTGAAAGCGAGCAGGGATGCATATTATGCCTTAGGTATGGTATCATCTTTGGGGAATGTCGTTGGAGGTCTCGAGGATTTTCACACTCCAAAAATCCTGCATCCGCAGCATTTTCAATCTCAAACGGATGGACTCATGCAAGGAAGTCTTCAGGAGTAATGGTATACTTACATTAACTAGTTTGTATATATATATATATATATATATATATATATATATACCAGTGTCCCGTATCGCTATGTTCAAATTTTAGGAGTGTAAAGTAGACTTCATTTCAAGTAACAAAAACGCAAAACTTGTATATCCATTTTTATTTGCTTCAAAGTTACAGATCTATGTGATTGCCAGATCATGGAAAAATGTAATCCTAAAGTCAATAAAAACTGATTTTATTAAAAAAATGTTCAATTAATAATTTAATTTTCGAAATGTCCACCTCCTTGTTGAATGCAGGCTTGTGTCCGTAAGCCAACAGAAGAAGTACTTATAGTCCTTTTACGATAACAGACGAGGCACGTCATCAACATACGTCATGTTTGCGTCACGCACTCTTGCCAAATCGTTTGTTTACATCTATTACAGAGGTTATGTATTAAAAATCAGTTGACATGTAATCCGCGTTGACAGTTAGGAAATAACGATAATTTACATACTTTTAAAACAATTAGATAAACCTAACGCCTCTCATTCTAACTATAGTTTTATGTACGTGGTAAATTATAACTGACAATTAGCATAATTGAGACATGTTATTAACAGCAATTAAGCGAATTACGAATGACAGTAGCGAAAATAGAAGTTGGCAACGTTACGCAGGATAGGAACGTTTGCAAAGAAGAAATCTCTAGATATACGATAGTGAAAGACAGTTCTTTTTGGGTTTAGTATTGTATAGGTAGGTAATTCTGAAGTTTCCGGTTATGACGTGCCTCGTCTGTTATCGTAAAAGGACTATATCCGAATTTCATACTTGTTTTGTCGGATTTGTTCGGCAGCCAGGTGAATACGATCCAACAACTCTTCTCTTGTGTTCGAAACTTGCGCGTAGACTAAATTTTTCATATACCCCCATAAATAAAAGTCAATGGGATTAAGATCGGGTGATCTGAGTAGCCATGCAATAGGATTACCTCGACCAATCCATCTTCAGCAATTCCGAAATGTGGTGGTGCCCCATCCATGTGAAACTACATATCTCGTCGAACATTCAGTGGAACATCCTCTAAAAGACCTGGCAGTTCGTCAATAAGAAATTGAATGTAATTGCCCTCATTTAACCTCCCAGGAAGAACGACAGGACCAATCAACACGTCATCGATTAGGGCCGCCCAAACTTTAATAGCAAATTCATGTTGAAATTTAGATGGGCGTATAGCTTTGGGATTTTCTGATGACCACCTGTGCAGGTTTCTCAGATTTGTAACACCACTTCTCGTGAACGTAGATTCATCAATCCAGAGGACTGTTCTGTAGAAATTAAAATGAAGCGGTGACTGTCTTAATATCCAGGTAGAATAAACTAGACGAGCACAGTTGTCTGCCTCAAGCAAACCGTGTCCCCTGCGATGGGGATATGGATGTAAGCCCTCACGTTTTAAAATTCGCCAAATTGTCGTTCGTGTCACTTCTAGTTGTCTAGCGATTCGACGTACATTGATAGTTGGATCCCTTGTAACAATAGCTACTGCTCCTTCCTCTAAGTCTGCTGGCAAATTTACTCCTCGGTCGAAAAGATAATCACGAAGTCCGTACTCCCGAAATTGTCTGTGTACTTCCACAAACGTTCTGTAATGAGGAATGCGCCTACCGGGAAACCGATGTCGGTAATCAATAACTGCTTGACGTGCACTGCCGTTACAGTAGCCATGTACAAAATGCATGTCCGCATACTCTTGGGAAGAAAATCGGTAAGACATTTTGAATAAAGAAAACGTGTCCACTTATTAATAAGCTGTTGTATGAACCGAAGCTTAATGTAATCCTTTATTAAAGAATGTAACGTTAACAGTCATCTGAACATTTGTTTATTGTATGATATTCATGGTTCAGCACTTAGGAAATAAGTAAGAACCTTCTTTATCATAAATCAATTTCCAGTACTCTTTTTTGCAGATCTCCAAGAAATTTCTGTATGCACTACGACACGTGTTTATTTATTTTAGGATAATATTTTATTATGCGACGTTAACAATCAGAGACCTATTATTGAATCGTATAACTTTTTTTAAATAAAATCAGTTTGTATTGACTTTAAGATTACAGTTTTTTCATGATCTGACAATCACATTCATAGATCTGTAACTTTGAATCAAATAAAAATATCTATACAAGTTTTGCGTTTTTATTACTTGAAATGAAGTCTACTTTACACTCTTCAAATTTGAACATAACGATACGGGACACCATATATATATATACATACATACATATATATATATATATATATATATATATATATATCTATATATATATATATCTATATATATATATATATATATATATATATATATATATCTATACAGTATGTCCACGGATCGAGGTTCAAAGAGGGAAAACTTCTTTATTTTGCATTTTACAAGAAAAATGTAATATTGATAAAAGTTTTTGCCTGTCCCGAAACTACCAAGTCAGCTTTAACCTATTCAAATTTTCTTTTAGTTTAAGATAAAAATCGAAAAATTGGTCGTTTTATTTGAAAATTTTTTAAAGTCCCAGAAATTAAGTTGCGTTGACATGGTAATTACCAAAATTTATTTATCTAATTAACTGTCACATAGAAAAATCAACCATAATCGTTGAAAATGTTGTCAAAATACCAACAAATTTACCTAATTCAATGTTATGGCAAAGGTAATAAAGCGATCCGTCCAGTTGTCGAAGAATTTAATCAAAAGTTCCCGGATATTTACATCTCAAATAGAGGTACACGAGCATTGGTAAAAAAATTCCTGTCCACTGGTTCCATACTGGATGTAAAGAAAAGCAAAGTAGCACGCGATGGAGACGACGCCGCCACTCTTCTTGTAATGGATTCAGTACGGAACTATCACAAACTTTCTTTGCGGCGCAGATCAGTCCATCTGGGAATTAGTAAATCGCTCATTCAAAAAATTTTGAAACAAAGGAAGTTCCATCCCTTCAAGCCCATTTTTAATCATGCATTAGAACCCGGAGATCCTGCGAAACGTTTGTATTTTTGTCTGTGGATGGGCGCTCAAATCATGGGTAGGTAATCAATACTTTTACAGAAATATTATTTTTTCTGATGAGGCCACGATTTCTACTAATGGTACTGTTGCATCTCAACATGTGAGATATTGGAGCGATTACAATCCGAATTTTCGCATCCCACACAATCGACAATATTCGGCAAAAGTTAATCTGTGGTGTGCAATTTCTTACCATGGTATCATTGGACCAAATTTTTTCGATAATACTGTCAATCAGCATACGTACTTGGATATGCTGCAAAATTTTGTTCATGAACGTTTGGACGATCTACCGATTAATTACCTCGCAAGGTGTTATTTCCAACAAGATGGTTGTCCGGCTCATTATGCTAGGATTGTTGTCGAATGGTTAAATCAGCAATTTGGACAGAATTGGATAGGTCGAAATGGTCCCATGTTATGGCCACCAAGGAGCCCTGATTTAACAATGGCTGATTTTTATCTTTGGGGTCGTTTGAAGCAAATAGTTTATGCAAATAATATTCCTCCGAACGTAGAAGATTTAAAGGAGAGGATTAGAGACGCTGTGACGTCTTTAACTCTCGAAGAAATTCGAAGAAATTATAGGGAATTGCGCCGACGACGGCTAGAATTGTGCGTTGAAAAGGGCGGTGAATGGATTGAGTAAAATAGTTATTAGTTATATCATTTTTGTTTTTGAGTTTATGAAATTAAAATCTACTGACTTGGCCGTTTCGGGACATGCAAAAACTTTTATCAAGAATCCATTTTTGTTGTAAAATCCAAAATAAAGTAGTTTTCCCTCTTTGAACCTCGATCCGTGGACATAGTGTATATATATATATATATATATATATATATATAATAACTTCGTGACCTTGGTATGATATGGTAAACCTAATCAGTAGGCGATTAAAGGTCTTGACATTTATATCCTGTCATTCATATTTTGTATTCTCTTGAAAAAGGCGTATACAGCCGAAACATGTAGAGTTTTTTAAATACATATATTTTGAAGTAATATACAGACCTTTAATCGCCTACTGATTAAGTTTACTATATATATATATATATATATATATATATATATATATATATATATATATATATATATATATATATAAGAGTGCGCGTTGTTTGTCCGGAGGAACTAGGACCTCTTCGTTGATCAGGAACTTCAGCACATCCATCACAGAAGACAAAATAAATCGTTTTTACTTCCATTATAAGCAAAGAAGGCTATAGTTGACAAGAGTGTACTGGTGCGGATGGTGAAGATCAACAATCTTGTCAGATGAAAGAACTAAAAGAAAGGTCTTTTAAGCAAAACCTATTTACTGTAGTGAGTCATAATGTGTTCTACAACTGCGATGATTATTGTACTTTCCAAATTCTAATGCGATTTTAATATATTATATTTTATTCTTTCGTTTTTATATTTTTTATATTTTCAATATCACTGTACAATTGTACCTGACGTCTCTGTACATATGCCCTGTAATACAGGAGTAATCATAAAAAGCAAAGTAAAAGTTAAAACCGATTTCTGTGTGCAATGAACATGGAAGCTGCTGATATTAATCGTTAATTTTGTTCTCTTCATTTTAAAAATGTCATGAATGGCAGTATCCTTAGAAGATAGTGCCGTATCTTTCGAGAAGGACGAAATAACATCTTTGATGGAGAACGGAATAGAAGACCAATCACAGAACTGAGTGCCTTTTTTCCTCAAATGTTACGTACAGTTTTGTACGAGGTGTTACTGAACATTTAGGTCACCACAAATTGTTTCAAGATGGGTGCCAAAACTTCTTATCGAAGACCATAACACGAAAGTATAGGATCGGCACTAACATTTCTGACACGTTACGATGTTGAAGGTGAAGATTTCCTCCAGCATATTGTAGTATTTGATGAGGTTTGTGTCGTCTATGTCAACGTTGAAACGATTGCCAATGCATTGGAGACGCTACAACTCACCCACGATGAAACTTTTAAAGTGCCGTCAAACTTTTCTGCGAAAGAAGTCATTGTTCCTCACAAGAAAAGCGTCTTTTTTGTAGACTTCATGGAATGATAGGCCACTATAAACTGTAAAGTCTATTGTGAAACTTTGTTATAGCATAGCTTAGTTCACAGGTGGTAGAGTTCTATGAAGAGGGCATTAAAAACCTGGTTCATTGCTCTGACAATTGTCTCTATCATAATGGCAACTATGTAGAAAAATAGTAGTAGTGAAAATTTATATTTCCCAGTAAACGACAGTGACATTATTATTATATTGCAATGAATAAAGATATCTTACAAGATACACTGAAAAGAAATAAAATTGAGATTTACGCTGCTTTTGTAATGAAGCCTTTACGGCCGCTCTTTACGACCTGCGGCCGTTAAAAAGTTGTTTATATAGTCACAAACAGTCCTTAAAGCAACCTTTAACATCAAGATATTACGAAAATTACATGAAAAGTCAGGTGCATTTGAGTGAAATGAAAACAAGAATTCAGAGGTGGGTGAGAAAATGTGACGACTTATCCTAGAAATGGTCGACCAAAAAGAGCAATGACAACAAATGTTACAAAGGCTTGTTTTAAAATTTAAAAATACCCAGGAAATTATTCGGAAATTATTTTTATTTTAAATTCAGAATAACCGATGAAATTAATGTCTTCAAATTTCTTAAAACGTATTTAAACATCCGCATAAAATCGAGAACGCCTTACAAAGGAACAAACACATTTTAATCCATTTAAACAAATTCATTTCATAATGAGTTCCACTGTGATGTAACCGGCTTTAAAAATGTATCAAAATTTATATTAAAGCTTCGATACTACTGAAAGGGAGCTTCGTTTTATTGGTTTCCTGTATACTTCCTTATTTTCCGTTTTACTACTGGTCTTAATTTAGTACAGCGAGTGTTCTGCAATAGAATTATGTTTATTTTATTTGAGCAGATTACGAAACTAAATAGAAATAATCCATAGTATAATTATGTTCAAAACGGTGACGGACCCTTGTCAAGTCTACAGGCAGGTTATATGGAATTTGAGGTTTATTATTTCGTATAAAAAACGAAATACAAATTCAAATAGAAATTTAGATATTAGTGCATAAATCATCTTCATGACAAAAAAGGTAATAATACTAATTTATACACTAATATACAAATTTTCAACTAGTCTAGAGCTGCAGGAAAGGCCTTGGTCAGCTCGTGGATACCATCAGGGATATTTTCTCTGGGACAGTCATTTATTATGTGTGCCATAGTTTGTTCTAAATTTCTGCAGTCGCAAAAGTTAGTATCTGCTAGTTTTAAATTAAATTAATAAGTAGGTATAATATTTTCTGTAATTTATTTAATATTCTTTTTCTGTTATTTGACTGTCAATAAAATGTTTGTAAATCACTCATGTCTAAATGAATATTCTTTCTAACAGAGATCGTAAAAATGCATTTTTGGAAAGTGTATTTTTGCTACTTTAAATTCAAACACGAAATAATGGACACAATTTTCAACAATCCCCATTTTCGAATATTTAAATGCAATTTCACCTCTGTCTTGAAGTCTAAATACAAAGTGTATACTTCATGGGAAAGAGAATTTTCCGTAGAATTTAAATTTTGAGGAAAGTATACAGGGTGCTATTTAAAATAAAAAAGTTATGTTCACTTCCGGTTAAACCGGAAGTGAAAGAATATGAATATTAGGAACAATTTAAGGGTCACTGGGTGTGTATTAGATGCTCTAAATTTCAAATTTTTATTTTATTAGATAACGGAGGTGCGCCATTGGAATAACATAACTGAGATACCCGGTATACTGTAGGTGTAGGTTTCCGCGGTCGTTCTCTAGATGTAGATGTCGGATTCCGGGTTGGAACCGCGTCGAGTTAGGCGTAATTGCAATTGCGAGTTAGCCAATTACGCCTAACTCGACGCGGTTCCAACCCGGAAACCATGATCTACACCCGGTATACTATTTAGAATAGTTTCTGTTATGAAGAATTATACTTTTGTCTTGTAAATATAAATTTATTTAATAATTCATAATTTTTATAATGTTGCTAAATTCTTACTCAATTTAACACAGTATTTTAGATTCAAAGATAATAAGCTAGGTTTTGAGTAATCTAAATTATCTTTGTAAATCCAATTATCAAATCCATTAAGGAGACAGGACCTATAGTATGTATTTTGACTAAACTTAAGAAACTTGTATTACATAGTAATGTTTTAATTAAATAGAACGCATGTACTGGTCACTAAGTAAATTTTCACATAAATAACACAACTTCAATGTGTTCATTCGGTGAGAAGAAATAGCAGTAGAGTTTTACGTCTGGAAATCAATATTGTTAACGAATGGCACAACAGAATTTTCACAAGCATTTTACCGTAGAATTCACATTTCCTTACAGGTCACTGAACTTAAATGGGTCTTATATAACTACTTTCCCATCTTATAGCAAAACGGGCAATAAATTTAGTAGTTCATATCAACTTTCATAACACTGCATCGACGTTAGTTATGATTAAAGATCTGAAAATATGTACTAAAAAATAGTCAAAATATGCATGTAAATTTGCACTAAAAAGTAAGAAAATTGATAGATAAACGTATATTTATTCTTTTAAATACATCTTTAATTATTTTTAAATTACTAATTTTGTTCTGTTATTATTTGTTGAAATAAAATTTACAGCTTTAAGTCAAGTACCCGTCCTGGTTAGCGCAGGTTCTTGGAGAAATGTAATTTTTGGGAATTTTTCTCCGAATACTTGAAGTAAGGGGGCTTCGGTACATATTTGTACCATTTAACATAAAAAGGAACTAGCGCATAAATTCTTAACAATTCATAGTCGTGAGGTTTATAGGGTCTTAGTACGCTATTAGTTAGTAGCCACTAAGAGCGTACCAAGATGCTTTTATTTTCTCGTATTGATAGTCACGTATTTCATCATACCTAGTGGCTAAAATTTACTAAAGAAAACACTCGGTATATTTGTTTCACAAAATATATTTATTAAATCTCTAACACGTGTTTCGACTTTTCAGTCATTATCAAAGAGTTTGTAAACTAAAATAAAAAGTACACTTCTACCACTATTTATGAGTTTTTAAAAGACTTTATTACGGCATCAATAGTAGGGGTGTTTAAAAAATCCAGCTGTGTATTTGTGACATGTCTATTAAAAAAGCCATAAATCTTAATAGACATGTCACAAATACACAATTAAATCAAATCACGAAGTTACTTAACAAAGATAAAAAAATTATCTTCTCCTACATACGTCTTTCTAAACTCAGAGAACATTAGCGTCTGCGGAAACAGCAATGCAAACGGCGTGCTTCAACTGCCATAGTCAAAAATATATATCAGTTTAACATAAATGTGCATTCATAAATAATAAATATTTTTCAAAATATTTGCGGGGAAAAATCTATAGCAATATGTATATGATATATGTTATGTGTATTTTATGTATGTTGCGTCATAAGTGTGCTGAAACTAAACGTATTATTATTATTCAAGATTAAATCAAAGTTATTTTCCCTTTTTAACAATATGTTAGCGTAAGTAAGTAGAGTATATGATTAGCAAACGTAAACTTGTAATAAAAAGTACTAATAAATAATTAATAAAAAAATAGTAAAAATTATTTAAAAAATTTTTACGTCTAAGTCTTCATGTGAATCGACCAACTATTAGAGTTTTACGAACGCAAACATACGTAGACTGAATTTTTATATATAGAGAGACTTGGTGAGGTTTAACCTACTCAAGTATGTTTCGAATTAGTTTGTTATAAACCTACTTTTTCATAAAGTAACATTGATCTAAATGATTTCAAACGGTATTCTTTTGTGCCGTTATATGTTCGGCGAATAAATAATTTTAATAATTTTTCTCTCTGTTTTTCTTTGAATACTCAAACTAGGTACGTTGTAAAATTCCTGGTCATTTTTAATGTCAATACGAGTCCAACGGAATATAAAAAGACACCTAAACTTCCACCGTTTAATTTTTATTACATGCTCGTTTTCATTAAAAGAGAATATAAAGTTTAAAGTGTCATAAAAATGAGTCGTCTGTCTGCGCGTGACCGAAATAAAGCACTTTAGCTTTATCCCTATCCTCTTCCGGCCATGTCCTCTCTTTCCTTCCATATTTCATTGTTATGGTAATCAACAAGCGCTTCACGGCCTACTATTCCGCTTAATTAAAATTGAATGGGCAGTTTTCTCCAGGAAAAAAAAGAAAAATGGCTGTTGTTTTTAAGAATTAAAACATAAAACGATCTCTGAAATTGAAATGTCGAATCATTATTGAATTACTGAAATTCTGTAAGGCTTTTATTTGAAGGTCTAGAGAAGAAATTACTATTAAAAAATATATTCGCTCGTGTATTATTTTAGCTTCCGTAAGAGTGTACAACGATAGGCAAGTGTGTGAAAACGTGTAAATATCCGTTAAATTAAAAAAAAAATTGCAATAAAATTGGAGGTAGGGGATTCATAGTGATTAATATACGTTTTTGAGTGTTATTATGAATGTTACTATGAATCCCCTACCTCCAAAATTATGCGGTTTAATTAAACTACATAAAGAAAATACACCTATACGACCAGTAGTATCGTACGTAAAAGCACCTTGTAGAAATGTGTCCAAACACTTAATAGATAATTCTTACACACACTAAATTCAAATCTAAGTTCTCCGTTAAAAATTCCCAGGAATTAATTAACATTTCAAACTTGCAATTACCAAACAAATGTAAACTCATTTCTTTTGATGTCTCGAATTTGTTCACTAGTATCCCACCCCAGGAGGTAATAGATTTAATTATTTTACAACTAGAACGTAGAAACACGAACATTGTCACAAAGACCGAAATTTTACAGCTCTTAGAAACGTGCCTGGAACAAAATTATTTTCAATTTAAAAAGAAATTTTATAAACAAACAGAGGGTCTAGCGATGGGACACCCACTAAGCCCCTTATTAGCGGAAATTTTCATGAATAATTTAGAAACTATAATTAGTACACATCCCTTGTTTGATAATTGTGTATATTGGTTTAGGTATGTTGATGACATATTAATTTGCTTTAACGGTTCAGATAGACAATTAGAAACTTTACAATAATTATATCAACACTATTCACCCCAAAATAAATTTTACTAAAGAAACAGAAATAAATAAAAGCATTAATTTTCTAGATTTAACCATATCACACAAAACTAATAAACACGAGTTCGCTATATATACCATAAACCAACACATACAGATACCACAATACACACTAATTCTTTTCATCCTATAACCCACAAATTATCAGCATACCAATCAATAGTATATAGATTAATTCATGTACCTACGAGTAAAAGTAATTTCGACCTTGAACTAAATAGAATATACACAATAGCATTAAAGAATGGTTACTCTATAAATATTGTCAATAACATCCTAAATAGCCAACAAAAATCTAAAACCCTTTCCTTAGTTTATCCAAAATTAAAATAAAAGATAATTAATTCCTATAATTCAATCACTTACTTAGGAAAAATTTCGGAAAAAATTGGCACTTTCATTAACAAACATAATAACGAACATATATCATTTAAAACAGACAATACTATACAGAACATTATTAAAAACAACAAAGATAAAATAGACAAAGAATCAAACTCTGGTGTATATAAGTTAACATGCGAAGATTGTAATAAGGTATACATAGGACAAACGGGGAGGACATTCAAAATTAGGATGAAAGAACACGAGAGAAGCCGTAAAGAAAAGAAAACAGATTCAACTTTCGCAAGTCATTGTATAGATATCAATCATAGATTTAATATAGATTTAAAAATTTTACACATTCAAGAAAAAAGTAAAAAACTTAACCTGTTAGAAAACTTAGAAATTAATAGATACAATAGTTTAGGATTAGCTTTAAATGACCAACTAGATTTAAACAACTCCCCTCTACTAAATTTAAGATTGTTAAAATTTATCCACCACCATTTCCTCAATAATTTTCACATAAATATTCAAACTTGTATTGTACATATTCAGTATTTCATCCACCTGATAAAGCCATTGTATGACGAAACAATATTGTAGTGGTATTTACAATAAAAGAATTTTTGAAACTATAAGTTTAATTACTTATTTCTTAGCGTTATAATGAAGTTTCAACAAGTATCTCCTTCGTCAATTAACTACTTTGTTATAGCTGTTAAATATTTGTGAAGTTATATCTATTTTTTTTAATCTGGCACAGAACCAATGTCATCAACCTGTACAGGAACGGTATTGAAAATGGCAACTCAGCCATGGCACTCTCCAACAAGCGATTCAAAATTATTTGAGCTAAAATGGAACTGATGGGCGATCCCATAGGTGTTCCAAGTATTTGACTATAGAATTTGCCATTAAACGAAAAGTATGTGTTGTTCAAAATAAATGTGATTACCAACAGAAAATTAGATTTTCATACGTCAATGTGTGGATAGATTGTCTGCTACCTATTTGCTATGAGATCCTTTATTAGTTAGTAAAACATAATTGTTGGGAGTGTCAGACCATGCATCTTATTTATAAATGAAAATGTTGTTCCTGTTCTATGTTTCAAACGCGACGTTTATAATTTAGCTGAGATACCCTGTTACATTATATGTTATAGAATGTATGGAATTCATAAATGGTCTGACTGGTATATCAGGTTTGTGAATTTTAAGAAGTGAGTATAGGTTAGGAAAGACACCGTTATAAATTGTCAAAGTTTTTTCTGTCATTTGATAATTGTCCACTATTATAATTATATATATATATATATATATATATATATATATATATATATATATATGTGAAGCGTTGTTCTTCGGTATATTTCGCCACGTTTGTATGATATCGTCCTGAGAGGAACAACTTTCTTTCTGACGTTTCGGTGACATCACTTTCACCTTTTTCTTGAGGATCTTCTCGTTGTAACTTCAAGAGTGCACACTTGAAGTTACAACGACAAGCAATCAATACACAAGTCAGAGATCTCATCGGCTGTACATTCAAAACCGTACCAAAAACAATTAAATCAATGCGAGACCTAGATTAATTAAAATTAAAATAAGTAACGCATATATCATCAAGATTGATCGCAAAAAGCAAAAACAAAAACGAAAACAACAAGAACTAATTGTCGAGTTATTAATTAAATATTATTATATGTAATACAGGCTGCGTAATTGTAAACTAATATATGCAAACGGAAAATTGTATTTCCTTGACTGAAAGGTATTAAAGTTAATTAACTAATTAATAAATGAGAGATCAGGCATTCTACCGTTACAAATATTCCACAAAATGGTCACCAAAGTGAGGTGAGCGAAATAGTAATTAGCGACAGGTTAATGAATTATGATTCACACGAAACATAGAAACAAACAGAACTTACCTTTGCCGCAATGAGACGTTCATCGGCAAAGACATACGGCGGCACGTGGTCGTCTTGCAGGCCGCGTAACATCAGAAGGAACTTATATCTGGGTCCATTTAGGCGTTCCTCCACCTAATTGCAGCCCCAGGGTAATTCGCGTATACTTAGCACCCAATTTAGCAGAAAGCTGATGCCACTAATTAGGCTCCCAAATCGATACTCACATCTACCACAATAGGTGATTTTAAATTCGTAATTAGCACAAATCGTTATTAAAAATCGCACAAATGGGCCTCGACTCTAGAGCTTGTCCAACTGTTTTAAAACACAAAATGAAAGTAGTATCCTAAGGCCGACGATTGCTTTCTACCAACCAAACAACGCGAATCACGCGAAATACACATCGTACATCGGCCGAATATAATTGTAGTATGCGATCCCAATGTATACATACAAGGATCGCTTGACAAAATATCGTAACTCTCTTTGGTGGTGACAGGTCATCATTATAATTTAAAAAAAAAGTAAATACAGTCATCACGAGAAACATATATGCACATAGATTACTGAAAAAGCTTCTCTCCATATGTATTGCCATTTCCAAGACCTAGCAAGAATACTACTACGAAGGCTAAAAAATTTTAAATTCGGAAAGATAATTAATTTGGTTACAATAGATGATAAAAACACACAACGTTGTATTAGATTTACACTTCATTTAATAATATTTAACAATGACTATATAACAGCTGTTTCACCGTACAACGGTTTCTTCAGATATAACAAGCGGCACTATAAAACATTTTACTTAAACATAAATATTTTTTATTTGATGACTTAGACAATAGACCTATCTAGACCTATCTACAATAGACCTATCTAGGTTGTAATGAAGTAATCTGTCAAGCTTAGTATAATCTACAGACCTCGCTGAATTTAATTTCCATAGCAACATAATTTCAAATGCTTTATTCGTTTCATTCCGTTGACGGAAATTTTCAAGTTATCCCTATATATTCAATTTGTCTCTTTCGTATCATTTTATATTTCATACCACGGGTGCTTTTCATTCCTTAAGAAATTCGTTTTCATGCTAAACCACAACATAAAAAAACATTGAGCGTAGCAAACTAAAAAAAGATTTTGATTTAGGATAATTGCCCCAGAGAATATATGGGACGTCGGCATGTTGAAAAAGCTCATCGCAAAATACGACTTAATGCCTACGTTCGGAAATGCTTGTATTTCAGTTCAGCGACATATATTATGTCGGTATTGATTTCAGGGATGGCAAGATTACTTTTTAAAGGAAGAAGAATAAAAGACATTTTCTGTTGCATTTGGTTTAAGTATGTTTTCGAGTAAACAGAGTATTATACGAGGAAATAATAAATTCTATTAAACGTCATGACAGTCACTTAGTGATACAGAAAATGAGCTTAACAGAATGTGCTACAAAACAATTTTATAGCAGTTATTCAACTATTTTATATATGAACAAAATTGAGAAAATTGTTTTTTAAATTGATGAAGGAAACTAAGTTATGTGTCTAGCTCGAATTATATGTCCGAACTTCCTCCTTCGAAATCTCGGGTTATTAGTTGCCCTTTGTTCCTCAACTAAAAGAGAAATTTATTTCTTAATTTCAAAGCCTGAGAATGAATAGTGTCTTACCCACAATAAAGAAAGAAGTAATTTTAAAAGAGCAACTATTCTACCGTAATTATAAGATGTAGATAACTGTCAATAAGTTCTTATTTACTGCTCAATTAAATCAAACAAAAAGTACACTTTTCAAGAGAAAATAGACTAATATTGTTCAACAAAAAACGTTTCCGAATTCGCTTTAAATTAGCGCGGGCCCTTATTTATATTACGAGGGAAAAGCAATGAAGAACTTCATTGTTTTCCGAAATATTCACTGTTAAATTATATGCACTGTTGCATTCGTTCAAACCTATCATCGAAACATTTACAGCATTCCGAATTTGGCGTACTCAAAATGTGTGACTTGAATGCAGCGATGGCCTCTTCTGTGCAGGAAAAATGGCGACCCACAGTGCAAAATTTCTTGAGTTTACCGGAACTTAATTATTCAAAACAGTAAAACAGTTCTTTTTGTTGGTTTTTAAAATTTTTAATAAAAATTAATATGTTTTATTTGAAGTTTTTGAGTTTATTTGTGTTTTTTTATTATAGAACAATTAAAAAAACATACATTTAATAACAACATTTTGAACACCTATTCAGAACTAAACTCATTGCAATCGTCGGAAGACTCGCATTACACGGGCCTGCAAATCTTTCTAACAACACTAAAACTTCTGGCGTAACTTCACTATGCTTGGTTTTGGGTGCTTTACGAAGACTAGCGATGTACGGATCCGACGAAATAAGCAGTCGATAAAATGAATCCGTATTTGTGTCAATTCTTGACGTTTTTCTAGTAAAAAGTTCGTGATATTTTCTGCAGTCTTTGTTTCTTGGCTCCTGAGCTTCTAAAGAAAATTGTCCGATCGGAAGAATGCTAGAGGCTATAATATCCTTTCCATGACAAAGGACTTTATGCACACTTACGGGCATTGAGTACCAGAAATATTCTTTCAAATACAATTCCAAAGTTTCTCTTGCATATTCGCCGAACTTTTCTGAATCAATTTTAAGGCCACAATTTAGGCACTCTAACAGCACATGAAAACGTTTGATCAATTCTAAGTTAACGCCAGTTATTTCGGCAGATTTTTCGGCATTTCTAAAGAATTTCCTCGCGGTATTACCATCGTTTGTTTCCGGTCTGCTGTTTTGGCATATCTATAAGCAAGCCAAGCTCCTCTTTGAATTTTTGTTGAATGTATTTTTTCTTCTCTGCAACTTTTTTAAAATTTTCTGCTCCACGAGCTTGCCATGCTTTAATATCAAGTTTGTACGATATATGTAAAATACATTACAAAAATCTTATCGATGCATGGAGGGGCGATAGTCAATGGGATAAAAAGGATTCGTTTATATTTTTTTGAGGTATATCGCAGATGTTGTTCATTTCACTAGGTTTAGCCCTACATAAGTAGCATGTTTGTGATGATGCACAGGATGATACAGCATTGCATACTTTACCGTCAATCATACAAAAGATCATATTTGCTGTAACCTGAAATTGCTTGCCATCTACAAGTATAGTGGTTGGAGTAAGTTGAGATATTTGTTCTTTCACTTTGTTTACTTCTGAGGTAATTACACTGACTGTTTCTTTGGTAAAAACGAACTTAATGGGGCGACAGTACCGTGTGGAAGAAGAAGCAGGGTTTTTCCAAATTAGTGACTGATTATCACCATTATCATTTACGGAGCACATTTGGATTGGTACCATTGATACACTAAACATACTATCATCAGAGCTATGTTTGGCCGTATACTTTTGTCTATAGTTAACTTGTTCCGCCCCATCACAACCCCACTTTACGATAATATTTAGTGCTTTAACGTTTGACAAAGTTCTAAGAGTCTCTTCTAGCTCTGTACAAAGTCTTGCTATAGTATGATGTATAAGCGACTGAACTGATACTTCAGCTGAAACTTCAGTTATTATTATTGATTTGACGATAAGTTTCCATCAATAAGTAGCGCCAGAGCCTGGTCCGGAGTTTTCGGGGGCTGTTTGAAGAAGACATGCGAGCCATTTTGATTTTGCTTCTCTTTCTGAAGAAGCAGATGCCAGTTCCTTGACAATCGCTGCAGAGTTTCGTTTTCCAGATTGGTATAGCTTCGTTACGGTTGCTTTGGCTAACTCGTCTTGACTACCGGACTTCAAAAGATGATGCACTTTTCTGTTTTGCACTTTAGGATGACAATACCTAAATTCTTTTTTAGGTCTGCCTGCATTGGTCCTCGATCCACTGGGCAATGCATCCCTTACAGCATTTGAAAACTTTACATTATTTTCAAGCCAGACAGCATTTTTATTCAGAAATTATGCTAAATTTTGACTGGATTCCCTCCACCTTTTTCGTATTTTACAAACCAGTGCGCGAAGAGTTGCCTTTAAACTGCAAAAAGCATTAAATCTTAACATTGGTGGGCCTATTTTTTCCAAAACAAAATCAATGATGGCATCCGATGTCGGTTCTTCCTTCCACTTTTGGAATATACAGTTATATGAAACTTGCAAAGTCATTCTGGAAAATGTTTCATTTAAAAGAAGATCCCAAAATATCGCAGAAGATCTTTTGAGTTTTCAACAGAGGTAAAAAAAACTTTAAAATGTTGTGCGTTTCAAGCTGGTATTATGTGGTATCACTTTTTAAAATCGCCACTAAAGTTAAAAATATAAATTTAACTTACGTCTTAAAAATCACTTTTTCCACGAACAAATCACACACGAGCAAGGAAAGATTTTGCAATTAATTAAATGCCAATAATTGACAATTTTCTAATAAAATACATGAAGAAAAAATCATGGCCTACTGATTTGCCATTTCAACTCTATTAACTTCAACAAATCGAATAGCTTTCTATAGGCAAAAAGTATGATTGAATAAGTAATGCAAATATCAGGTGCATTTTGCGGTTCTTTCGCAGGGTAAATCCCCAAACTGAGTATGAGGTTTTAGAGGCGGGGTATTTACCTAACAAAATAATAAATAATCTTATGCATTTTACGTATTTCAAAAATTGAATAAAGTTCCGCTAAACTTCCTAAATTTCGCACCGTGCGACCCCGCATTTTTTTTTCGATTGTTGTAAACGTAACAAAATCACTTGGGACCAAGTCAGGATTATTGGCTGTATGAGTCATTAATAAGCATTATCATAATGAAGGATGATTGCACGATTAGGGTTGCTTTTTCGCCATTCATCAATAACTTAGGACAATCAAATTGTTGTATATCACTCCGCATTTACAGTTCGACGATTCTCTAGAATAATTGTAGCAATATGACCAGATTTTGCTATTATATACGTGATCATTTGTTCAGAAGAGCTTCGCAAGCGAACAACTTTTTAGTAAAAGTTAATTTTGAAACGGCATTGTAAATGGAGGGCACTGAGAAGGCCCGACTGAATCTCACTCAGCATTTTCTAGAATTTTCCTCCTGCCATCGTTGATGCGAGAATGCGATTCTCTACTTCGCGATCTGTACTTTTATGCACTGGATGAAGGTAGCTAGTCCCTACCTAAAGGCTAGTGCGAAGCAGGGAACCAATCTGAACGCTACTGCAGGTCAATTGGTCACCTATTGGACATGCGAGATACCAATCTGAGCGAGAGTGCTTATCATTTCGCCGCTTGCTGTCGGCGGTATCCGTGACGTCTCCGCTGTAATCACGCCACATTTTTAGTGGAGTTCTTTTTCGCCTTGTTTAGCTCTCTGAAAGTCTTCTTGAAGTTATCGCTTGTAGCTCTCGCTTTCATATTATCAAAGCCTATCTACTGACCTATCGAGAGATGGTATTGAGCCATTTACGATATTGTAATCATTTTAAAAACCGCATCTCTATGTTCTTCTAATCTCAAGTTCAAGCGTGTGTTAGTTTGTCCTGCATATGTCCGTTTACATTCCGTATATGGGATTTCAGAAACACCATATTCTCTAAGTAGACTTTATCTTTGGAAGTTGGTAGTATTTCGCTTATTTTCTTGTCAGTTTTACGATCTTGTTATTGTTATATTTGTGTAGCACAATGTTATTCTGTTGGTGTTACCGCTTGTGAACGGTACCACTGACGCATGAACGTCAGACGATTCAACCGAGAAACTAAGATGGTAAAATATTAAAGTTAATGCTAACAAATTTTGAACGGACACTGTACAAAATTTAGTTTGAGAAAATTAGATAAGAAGATTACCCGATGTTCCTTTTTTGGTCATTATCAACATTTTTCTCATTGTGCAGAGTACTCAGCAACATTACAAGCTTGCGTTTCTTTGGGGAATAAGAAATAATCATCGCATCGTCTGTAAAACCAAACTGTGTGGAAAACACTTGACGTTTTTTTGAATCAACAAATGAAGATGGCAATTTAGGCTTATTTTAACGGATCGTACAACTAATGTTAGGTTTTTTGATAACAAATACTTTGCAAGATTGCACGAAGTAAAGAAATTGTCGCAGGTGAAATTTCTTCCAGAGTTTTCAATTTCTTCTACTAAATTTTTTACAATATTTTCGCCTTGATTCTTGTTTATTTCCTCTCCCTCCTTTCCAGGATAAATTTCCGGTTTCCATGCATAGGTTGTTACACTATCACAAATGGCCCAAAATTGTATTCCATAACGTCCAGGTTTTGATGGAATATATTGTCTAAAGGCACATCTGCCACTGAAAGTTACAAGCTGTTCGTCAACCGTCATACACCAATTTGGTACATACGCATCTCGCAAATAAGTATTCCATAACTCAAAGCATTCCCGTATTCGTTCTATTTTGTCGCCACTCCTTTTTCTTCTTATTTTGAAATCTGTTTCGAGTGATAATAGCAGCAAAGATTTTTCGACCATTGTTTTTGCTCAAAATTTGTGTTACGTCTTCATTATAAGATTTGTAAACAGGTATTAGTATCAAAACTCCAATAAATTTCTTCAATTCTTGGACATCCATTTTTATCCAATTTTTTCCGAAAACAATCTCTCCTTTCCATTCGTCCACTTTAGGATGATTTCGAGAAGAGGTTTACGAAAATAAATTAAAAAAGAAGAAGCAGGTGTATCGATCTCGCGATTTCCAAAACGTGTTGGGCCTAAACGTTTTCGTAAAATATTGTGTCGTGGTTGTCTTCCGTGATGAGGTAAAATAGGATCTTGGTACCAAACAACTTGTTTTGTTCTTTGATGTAAAAGAATTAACCCCAGCCGGATTTCTGTTGTGGTCATCATCGCTGCTCTCAGCATAATCTTCGCTACCTGATTCTTCTGCGGTGCTTGTATCACCTCCACCGATGAGGCCTTCAACTGCATCTACCTCTCCATCGTCGTCTGAAGGTTCATATCCGCTATTATATTCAAAGTTACTCATTTCGGCTACTATCGCCTTTAGCGGTTGTTGTGCAAGGTATTTCTTATTTCTATGATCAATTTTCCGTAATGAGTAAAACGCAAAGTAGAAAATAGCCGCAATAAGAGGTTCAAAAATAACTACCTAACAATTGACAAAAAATGATGCTCAGATATCAAATCGCACATCACTACTGAACAAAATATAAATTTTGCCTTATTCGCAATAACAAAATAACACTACACAGATTCGGCAAGCACTAATGCATTGTTCATGACATGCGGCTATAAATATGCTGAAATACGTAAACTCCCCAAAATCCACATGATAAAGGGATTTCCCCTTTCTTTATACATCGGGGAATGCCAAGAAAGGTTTATCAGCAGCGGGGAAGTCCGGAAATTATAAGCGAACCACTACCATTATAAGACACACTCGCTTTACTTACATTTATACAGTAAACGACATATAGGTAGGTCTAACGGACCCGCTTGGTCAATCGCGAAAGTATTTTTATAACAAGTGTTCATTTGAAGAGTCAATCTAGGTTACTTTGAAATTTTGTTGAATAAGATGCCAATATATTAGTATGTGTTTGTTGTTCCGTAAACGTAAATCCAAATGACATTTGATAATGTCAATCATAAATATCAGTTAGTGCATAAAATAATCGTGCGTCGATTCTGGTTTAAATAAATTGCTTCTCAATTTTAAAATGGCTTTCACTTTAGAACATACAATTTTTTTAGTCCAGGGTTATTTTCGAAGTGGTAATACAATTGATGGTTTATGGGTTTATTCAGTTCAAGATTGCATGGTAGAATTTCAAGTTGAGTTTCCACATTTTGTAATAGACTATATACAATCTAAGAATACTTTGGATAGAACTTTAAAACTTTTTTCTGAAATTGGTAGTTTCTTAAGAAAATCAGGCAGGGGAGCAGTTAAGAAACGTACACCTCAAGTTGTCAAACGTGTTGAAGAAATAATGGAATATGAACAACAAACATCTGTTCGACATTTGAGTCAACAAATAAACCTTTCTGTTGGTACAACTCACAAGTTATTAAAAAAAGATAAGCAACTTTATCCATACCGTGTCACAGCAGTACAAGAATTGTTAGAAATTGATTACTCACGTAGACTACAGTTTTGTATTTGTTTTGTAAATATGAACAATAATCGAGAACTTTCGCAAAGAGTCATCTTTACTGATGAAGCGTTTTATAAAACGGGATACCTACATTCACAAAATACAAGAATTTGGAGTAGTGAAAATCCACATGTAATTAATGAAGAATCGCTACATCCAGAGAAAATTGGTGTTTGGGCAGCGATAAGCCAAAGGCGAATCATTGGACCAATATTTTTTCAGGGAACGTTAACTGCTCAAAGGTACCGTACGGAAATTTTACAACCATTTGTCAATCAATTGCATGATGATGAACTACAAAATGCATATTTCCAACAAGACGGAGCACCTTGTCACTGTACTGCAGAATCTTGGGATTATTTAAGAGAATTTTTTGATGAGTGTATAATTAGTCGAAATACTTAAATTGCCTGACCTGCACGTTCATGCGATTTAACACCTTGCGACTTCTTTTTGTGGTCTTATCTAAAAAATAACATATTTCGAACACCTATATTGAATTTGAATGATATGCTACAGAGAATCGAACAGCAGAATATCATCAGAAATTTTGAACGAAGGATTTTAAAGTGCATTGATCTTGAAGGACAACATTTTCAACATTTGTTATAGTTTTCAATAAATACCTATTATTTGTTATTTATTTGTATGTATGAAACTGTCAAAATATACGACTTCGTAGGTTAAGTAGTAAATTTTAATTTACGACATACTTCAAAATGTTCTCAGTAAATCACATGCTACTAGATTGACTTTTCAAATGAACACTTGTTACTGCCAAAACCATTCTTTCTAAAATATTTTTTTTTGTCAAAATTTTAAAGCTATAACTTGTACTTAAGGAGTCTATTAATACCAATTAGCCCAACGATTAATGCGATAAAACAATGGTTAGAAATCGTTTCGGGTCCATTGGACCTGCTCGGTAGTTCTAGGGTTAAATAATGAAAACCAGAATATTAGAATACTAATTTGATTTATTAATGTGAGTTTGAACTTACAATACATATATTTATTTATATTGAATTTAAGTTAAATAATAGAGACAACAAAATCTTAGTTAGAAGTAGCTATGGAAATGATCAAACGAGAACTGACATGGATTTCAATTTTCGAGTAAGGCGCGTCAAAGTTACTGCGAATTTAGTTAATTGTAAAGGATTTTTATTTATTCATGGGTAGTAATATATTGTTACGTTTTTTTTTATCGGACTATCATGTTAGCGTGTGTTTGTGTACGTTGTGTGTACTCAGATGGTTGCGCGAGGATGTTTCTACTAATAGGGTTGCCGAAATGAGACGCGATGCCACTTAACTCTGTGGGCGTGCCCCAAGACTACTCAGATTTCCCCTGAGAGGACAGTGACTTTTATTGAGGACACGTGATTAACAGAGTGGAATTCAGAGATTTATTGAGAGTGGTATGTAATGTTACCTGGCCCCGGAGGTCACATTGTTGCCTCTACACCGGAGGTTTACCAGCATGATAAATAATAGACGGGACAACGATTAAATAACGACATATAATTTAATAAAGACAATAACAATGATAACAATAACAAACACTACATTGTTATAAAGAGGCATTAATCTTGCAGGGACTCTAACTCTCTGACTCTGACTGTGACTCTGTCTGCCGAGACCTCTGAGTGTCTCGTTATATATTAGAGTGTGTCCCCTTAGCCTAGTGACCTGGTTACAAGATAAACACAATGTGGTGAAAGATCATAACTCACCGAGGCCGTGTTGACGAAATAGATGTTTTGTAAATACATGACCTGGTTTAGTTATCGCAGGCAGAAAGAGTACTTTGGTCATGTTCTTGGGACATATTGGTGCCAAATCTAAAGGCTTAGAAGATAAGATAAGGCGGAAAAATCAATTTAAATCGGAATAAATGAACATTCTACATCTTTAGAAAATTAAAAATCTGGTCGCCTCTTACATCTGGCGTTTAATGGAAGAAATTTCGAGCCTCAATGTGACATACACCATCTCGACAATAAAGTAATTAAGTTCAATTTATTGGAAATATTAGCAATTACGAATTAATAGACCGGACAACTCAAATGATTAAATGGAAACCAATTCACTGTTATTTATCGATCGACGGAAAAGTATTTCACTTTTCTATTTAACTTGGTGCAATACATAACTACAATGCATGTAACGTCCGAATAAAAAGAAAAACTGAAAAAATATTGCAGAAACTTCGACTTCTATCACCATAAATTCCGGAATGAATAAACGTAGATACATTGTGCATCGGACAATTTAACTGGACCGCAGTTAAAGTTAATTGCTCTGGCACCCATAAATAGTAACGTTACTACGTTTAAGATTATCAGAATAAATGAAATTACCTTCTGAACTTTTATAGTTTTAATAAAACATTTGCAAAATGCAGCGTTAGCTATTTGGGTAAATACAAATGAAAATGGAAAAATACTGTAAAAATATGATATAGTCATAAAATCCATAATAAATAAGTAAAAAGTTTTATTCGAGTAACATCCCACCGACACCTCATCCTAGCGCATATACAGTCCGGGGAGTAGCGGCCAGGTAATTAAAACAATATTTAATTTGACGTTTCGACACTATACAGGCTGATTCATTTTCGGCCCTCACTATGGGGCTCTCTTATTATTGGAGGTAGAGTATAAGTTTAAATTTGGCAAAGTTGTTAAATTTTGTGTTTGTTATAAATTCGTGGAAATTTCTAAACCTCTATCCAGTGGTGTACTCTAAATTTGTATACGACGTTTCGTTTCTTTCTGGTCATCATCAACTATCTAATTTCTTATAGGCGCCATATTGGATTTAAACATCTTCAGAAAGAGTTTTTTTTTCTGATTTCAACCATATACCACATGCTGACTAAAGTTTTTGACATTAGGTTTTATTTGAAAGAATTAGATTAAAGATAAGATTAAATAAGGTAGCCATGGAATTTCAATCTGTCAAACATTTCATTTATTGTTCATTAATAATACAAAAATGTCATACACTAACGAAGAGAAACGAGATATGATAAGTATTTTTTATTCTTCAAAACGAAATTCAACAGTAGCGAGTACAAGATAACAAAAACATTATTAAAAATACATAGAAAAGTAAACAATAAACAATTACAGTAAATGTTCAATTATCTGGCCATCTTCGGTAATGCACAATTGGGCACGCCTTCTGGCATTTTGTACTGCCCTTTGTATAGTTCTTCTAGGAACTGCATCGAAGGCATTCTGAAGTCTGTCTCGTAATTCTTCAATGTTTTGTAGCGCATCTAATTTATAAATATTATTTTTAACATATCCCCATCAAAAAAAATCTAGCGGACTTAAATCAGGTGATCTCGCAGGCCATTCAACAACTCCCTTATTTCCCATCCAACGGTTTGCAAACTCTTGATTTAAGAAATTTCTAACAACAGCTGCATTGTGTGCTGGTGCGCCATCTTGTTGCCACCATAAATATTGTAATTGATTTAATGGGATATTGTCGTCAAGATAGTCAGATACGTATGTACGTAAAATGTTTAAATATCTTTCTCCATTTAAATGTTCTTCATACATAACTGGTCCTAAGAGACGATTTGCCAAAATACCTATCCAAACGTTTATTCCAAAACGATGTTGTGGTCTTCTAGTCCTGTTTTGTCGGGGATTTTGTACTGCCCAATAGTGCTCCGTATTTCTGTTGAACATTCCAAAATTTGTAAATTTTGTTTCATCTGACCAGATGATTTTACTTAAAAAATTTTCGTCATTTTCCATCCTTCCCATTAACCAATTATAATATTCTAGCCTTCTCAAATTATCTCCAGGCAGTAAAGAGTGACTAACATGGATCCTGTATGGTTTAACCCTACTTTTATGCAGTTCTCCAAACTCTGGACTGGCACAAATTTGATTCTGACGCTACTTCGCGTGTAGAAATTGATGGATTATTATTTATCTATAAAAATACAAGATTAACATGAAATTTGAAAACACGCTTTTAATTTACCATTTGTAAAATATCTTCTCGATTTTCATTTAAATTCCTGTTCTCTTGACCATTACGCGGCTTAGTAAACGATCCATTCTCGACCTAATTTCTGTCGAGATCTAGAAAAATGGTACGATGAGGCTGTTGCCGTTCTGAATATAATTGTAGATATCTTGTTCTCGCTACTGTTGAATTTCGTTTCGATGAATAAAAAATACTTATCATATCTCGTTTCTCTTCGTTAGTGTATGACATTTTTGTATTATTAATGAACAATAAATGAAATGTTTGACAGATTGAAATTCCAAAGGCTACCTTATTTAATCTTATAATCTATTCTTTCAAATAAAATCTAATGTCAAAAACTATAGTCAGCATGTGGTACATGGTTTAAATCAGAAAAAAAAACTCTTTCTGAGGATGTCTAAGTCCAATATGGCGCCTATAAGAAATTAGATAGTTGATGATAGCCAGAAAGAAACGAAACGTCGTATGAAAATTTAGAGTACACCACTGGATAGAGGTTTAGAAATGGCCACAAGGATGCGTTTTTTCTCTACAAGGCCAAATGTCGGTGCTACAGGTAAAAGAAGAAAATGGGGTTTTCGCGTTTTTTTTTAATAACGAAGGTCATTTGTCACAGGTATATTTTCTTTACGGATTTATAACAAACACAAAATTTAAAAACTTTGCCAAATTTAAACCTATACTCTATCTCCAATAATAATCAGCAATGAATCAGCCGGTATATTTAAAACAATCTTTCATGTTTCGGCATGTGATGCCTTTTCAAAGAAATTTAAAATATTTATATTTATAACAGCCGACACATACGTTACGAGTTATTCTAATAAAATTAGTGAAATATAGCCAAGTATTTGATTCTCAATATTTATTTCTAAGTCATTTACTAAAATGCTTCATCAAGAAATGTCTGCAACATGAATTAGTGATATTAAAAATTATGTTTACATTCTTCTTAATCGTGCGAAAGGTGAAAACATGAATTTTTTGGCACATTGCCTTTTAACAACAGATAAGTAAAATCGCGAATAATCTTTTTTAATTTAGATTTTTTATTACCGAATCAAAGGCAATTTATATTGTGATATTTTTCATCAAATCATGTTATCTTTTATATCTGTCTTACGTTAGCTGAATGTTTAACAACCGGTGGTTCCTTTTTCGAAAACATAAATTTCTACCTTAATATGCTTTCTAATTACTACTGCATTTAAAAATACTATAAGATTAAATTGTGGGAAACTTTAAATTCAATTGGTTTAAGAATTTAGCACACATATACTTGTAAGGAATACCCGAGTATGTCGTCAACAACTCTATACCTTAGGAAAATATCTAGCACTCCTTTTAAATTAAATTTCGAACTGACGGATGCTCATTGTAGCTACATGTTGCTCTTCGTAAAACTTCCTTTCAAGTTGAAGGCAATTTAAGGACATAAATAACTTGGCTAACCTCAAGCATTCAAGTATTTTTGTCGATTCAATTCTGTTTTTATGAAGCAAATCTGCTAAATATTTTAAAGGCTCTGGGATATATACGGAAGGAAATAATAAATTTCCGCCAAATGAAATTAAGATTTTCCAGTGTTCCAGTTTACAATCCTAACCTTTTTGAAAGAATTCTAAAAAATTCTTTTGTGACGAAACTTTCTAATTTTGCGGATAAATTTTTAATAATTGAATTGATTCGATGTTTATCTGATGAAGATCCATTATTTAAAATATAAATAAAACTAACAGTTAAAATATAGGACTGTGAATATTATAAACATATTGAATATTATAAATAAAGAACGGATGAAATTTCCATAAAACGCAATCGGCAATTGGAATTGTGTATAACGTCGCACAGTACATCCCGGCGTAATTCAATGAAGTATTTGTTTGGCTTACTCGGCCACCTGGTCTCGCACGATAACAATGGACAACTCAGCTATTGTATTCGGAGAATATAGTGTTTTTTAAAGTGTTTTCATGAGCGTCGATAGAAGCGGGGTTTTTATAATGTATTTTATTTATTAGTTTATATTTCGTAAGATAAATAAAGTGCTGTGAGTAAGTTTCTTATTTTCACAGTTTTAACTGTTAATTACATTGTAATTTTTGTTATAGATCCTGTTTAATATCGTTTGATTGAATCTATTTCTACCAATTATTTCGACGTAAGTGTGCATTGAATTTCGTTCAGTTTCAATAACTTACGCACACATTTTTAGTTTTCATTTATTTAGATCTAGAGCATTGTTTAAGTTACTTTTTCAGACATGATATGGAAGAGTGTCGAGAACGGCATTGTAAAACAATGGCGAGTTGGATTGACGGTCATACTGATTGTATGTCAATTGTCAGTGATTCCGAAATTTATTACAAAATCCGTAAAATATCGTCAAGAATTCGTCATTTAGGATCGCAAACACATCTTAACTCTGTAAAACTTTTATGGCGGCTAATATTCCATTAAATAAACTTAGCAATCCCACTTTAAAAATATTTCTTCAAAAATATACTGGTCGAAATGTTCCTGATGAATCAACTTTAAGCAAATATTATGTTTCTAGGTGCTATACGAGAACAGTAGAACCCATTAGGAACCATCTTTTAAATCAATACATATGAATAAGCGCCGACGAAACGGTGGATATGTTAGGACGCTGTGTGGTAAATGTTGTAGTTGGTGAACTACATACAACTATTCCCCATAACTCATATGTAATACCATTAAGGAGAATATGCAAAAAATGCTTCATTCGGACGCCACGTACAAAGAAAAAATACTTTTATTTGTCAGTGATAGTGCTGCGTATATGTTAAAAACAGGCAGACTATTGAAGAAAACATATCCTAATATGCTGCATATTACTTGTGTAGCACATGCTCTCCACAGAATCTGTGAATATATCAGAGACACTTTTCCGGAAGTTGATAGACTTGTATCAGCTTTTAAAAAAGTTTTCAGAAAAGCACCATTGAGAGTAGCTCTTTTCAGGGAAAAATTTCCATCTCTGTCACTGCCTCCCACTCCAGTAATAACTAGATGGGGAACATGGCTGGAAGCTACTAGTTATTATGCTGAGAACTTCTATAGTCTAAAACATTTCGTAACACTGCTAAAGGAGGATGCTAGAAGTATTGGTGAGTGCAAGGAGCTCACACAAATCCCAAATTTAAAAAATCAGTTGTACTTTCTTCACGAACACTTTGGAAAATTGCCAAAACTAATCACTTATTTTGAAAATCGAAATCTCAAATTAAATGACGGATTAACCACATTAGATGTGGCTGTTAATAATTTTAAAAGTATTCCAAGTGACTTCGGATGTGGCCTTCGGCAAAAGTTTGAAACAATTCTTAATAGAAATCCAGATTGAATTACATTGCAGCAATTATGTATGGAGACAATTCCACAAAATCTAACGGCTAAATATGAAGAAATAAAAGAATATTTCCAGTATGCACCTATAACCAGTTGCGATCTAGAAAGGACGTTTTCTATTTATAAGGATGTACTTAATTCAAAGAGAACAAAATTGACAGAAGAAAACCTTGAGAAACTATTGCTAGTCAATATTAATTCTCCTTTACTCAACTTGAACGACAAAATGAACAAATAAAAATGTTCCAATTATAGAAATAAAATTAAAAACTTTAAAAATACAACTTTTCAACAAGTACATATTGCAGTGGAATTTACTTTGAAATTGCTTATTTATTTTTTTATTCACACTACAGCTTATATCGCCGGCTATTCAGTCTAGTAGAATCCACGAACTGCCATCTCATGAATCGTTCCTCACGGAAAGGGATTTAATGTCGTTTTCCAGAATAAAACCATAAACACAAATAAAACACGAGTCAATTCCTTTATATTAATGTAATTAAAAAAAATAAAAAAAATCCCTCTACAAAGTGTATAGGGTGCTAAAGCATCATCAAACAGTAGCAATGAGGAAACACTCTTTGTGAATAATGACTCGCACACAGAGAAAAACCTCTTCTGAATCACGATCAAACATAAAACTAATAAATATTAGTGAAATCTGTCAAGTTTAACCTCTACTGTGACCCCTTCAAACAAATATCAAAAACAAATTAGTTTTCAAAACTCACGATAGTTGAAATTTACTCATACGCCAAAAATAACATAACAAGGTCAAACCCCACTACAGACACTCCAACCTTGAATTCAAAATGTTCTCGAAATATTATTTAAAAAAAAAACTTCCCTTATAAAAAACATGACAACTTTCGCTAATATCCATATACTACTTTCAAACATACATTATTACAATAAATACAAGAAATTATAACAATGAAAATAATCCTGATATCAAATATATATAAATAAAATAATTTTTATCAACTTACATAGATCTATGTGTGATTTTATAAAATACACGAGAGATATCTTTTTCACAAAATTTCAAATAAACATAAAACACTCGCATAAATCGAATTTAAATTAACTTGCACCTTACACTAAATGCAAAAACAAAATACAACCCGAATTTAGACAACAAAGAATAAAATTGATTATCTTATTCTTTAATAAACCAAACACTTTAACAGTCAAGATATCTCTAAATCAAAATGAAATCTCCATATCCGCTTATCCATTCCCACCATCTAAAAATCAAAATATATATAACCAACACATTTTAACAAATACAATATCCGAAAAAGCGGCAAGTTCAATTCCTTGGTCAACCTAAATATACGAGGGCTAATCATAATTTCATACATTATAAAATTTATTTCATTTATAAAATAATATATATATATATAACGATCCCCGTCTGAAATAAATAAACATACAACTGAAATAGTTAATTTTTAGAAAGTCCCTATTACAGAGTTCAAAATCGTTCAAACATTTTCCTTACTTGTCCAAGGAAAATCCATGACAATATGTATTTCGTAATTTTATAGATCACCACCCGTTTGTTTTCCAATTATATAAATAAAATTAATTAATAAATATGTATTTCGTAATTTTAGATAGATAGATAACCACCCGTATGTTTTCCAATTATATAAATAAAATTAAAAACTTTATAAATGCAACTTTTCAACAAATAATTATGTATTTCGTAATTTTTTAGATCACCACCCGTTCGTTTTCCAATTATATAAATAAAATTAAATATTTTAGAAATACAGCCTTTCGCCAGTACTGCACTGGGCTTTGCGTCATGTGGTAAGCGTGTCCGTTCTCTAATTATAAACATAGGTATATCCCATTAAAGGGTTATAACTTCGAAACTACTAGAAATAAGTACTATGTTATTGGTACCATTTTAATGGCAATTTTACAGGGAATTTGTTGACTAATAAAAAAATTATAGATTCAATTTAAAAAAAAAGAGAAAATAGCCTTTAAACTTCGCTAACTTTGGCGCGCCATATTTAACACCCTGTATATGTTGTCGCGTTGTTCACCCTCAAGACATATAACGTGTTAGTCCATAAATTGGTAACAAAAGAGTTACGTGAGCCATTGCACCCATTTACAGGCTAAGACTTGAAATGTTAGACGCTGCAACTCTCAAGATTTTAACAAAATTTGCAATGAAACCAAAACTAACAGATGTAAGTGCACATTGTCATATATCATTGCAAAGATAATTTGGATGGCTCTCATCATAATAACAATAAAGAATAGCAATCTATTTAAAAAAAATTTGAAAGTGGTTGCGGAAATTTGGAACAGCCTGTAGATATATAAATAAAAGCAGAAAATGCAATGTAGTATACTACATGTGTACGTAAAATTTCATGGCTACAACTTTATTAGTTTTCATGCTAAGCTCCCAGTTTACGAAGTGCATTTAAAAGACAACCTGGGTTGATTTCTTTTTAATTTCCTTTTACTTAATCAGGTTACCTTTAATTAATTTTCAACAGTATTAATTATATATTTATTTTATCCCCAAATAAAATTTCACAGCATAATATTTAATAAATCAAGAATTTAATTAATAATTATTGGATTTACGTTATTTTTATGTAGAAGATCTTTTACTAAAATAACCGTTTTTTTCCGGAGGAATTTATTTTCTAGTAGCACGTAATAAAAGCATATTTCCTAACATATTGCAGTAGATTTTTCCCTGCAGAGAAAAATTAAAGAAGATAGGAAAATTATTGTATATATTTGTAAAACTTTATTCCAGGGAAATGACCTTAAAAAAATAAAAAAAAATTATAATAATTTATTGTAATGTGTATTTTGAACCATGATTGTAGGTTGCACGAGACTATGTAGATGATCGAAGATCGCGCCGAGCAGGAAGTCATGATAATACAGATAATATATTATTATTATGTTGATTTACTTATGTTAGGAAGGGATATCTTGGCGTTTCCTGTTTTCATCATGCCTTAGAGATTGAATAGTTCTTTTACAGATAGGTTGTATTTTTTGTTAAATTAAATAAGACGTAATTTTATTTAATTCTAATTTTGATAATTACGGTGTGTGTTTTTGGTAGTGTGCTGATGTATTTAAAATTCATTACGTAAAACTTTTATGAGTATTTAAACTTATAAATTGATTTAAATAACCTATCTGAATCTCTCGTATAATAGTTTTTGTGGCGTAACGTGTACAAAACTGAAATGTATGTATTTTTAAAAATGATATTTATATAGATATATTTGTAATAATATTTTTATCGAAATTGAAGCTTCTTAAATTCATAAATTTAATTTGTAATATTCTTGTAATCATTTGAAATATTAACAAAACGTATTAGTCTGTTTTTTTGAATATAGTTTTTGTTCATTTAGTTATTGTAGTATATCAGGAAGGCGGGAGTTTATTTTGTCACAAGCTGGACATGCGCTTGATTAATTCTAGTTGCGTGCGAAAAATAGAGAAAGTTCTATTTTTGACGTTTGAATTGTTGAGGGGATAAAGTAATTTATGACAGCTAATAAAGTTTGTTTATATTTATTTAGATTTTGTTCGGAATTCAAGTTAGAGTTTTTTTTCTCTCTTGTACAGCCCTATTTTACAAGAGTTTTTTCTCTTTATTAAGACGTAATTTAGTCAAGGCTCTGCTTTATATTTGATAAAGTAGTTTTTCTTTTGTTTTTGTTTTTTATATGTTTGTGGTGTTAATGGTAGTTTTATTTCTTGAGTTTAATTTGTATTATTTCTCTTTTACACCACGACATTCGTGAGAATAACTCTGACGATTAAGAAGCTCAAGGAAGGTGCCCACCCGATTGAGTCTAGTTCGGCGAGACTGCTGTGTATTGTGAACATAAGTAAATAAGAAAAATTAAAACAACAATTCACTGCAATATGTCTTTATTTTATAAAAAAAAAAACAGAATAAAATTGACCAAGAAATAACAACGTTTAAGACAGCCTGACTTATAGACTACTTGGCACTTGTATACCCCTCCCCCCCCCCCCCCCCCCACTTACTATATTTAATATTACGATAATAGAACTAATAATAATTATAAATTTCATCATTTATTTTAATTAATATTTAAGTTTACTTCAATTTACTTACTTGCAAACAAATGTTTCGCGAAGTTTTAATTTTGCACATTGTCTCACAATGTTGTATTACAATGGGTCCTTGTGATATTACTTGTATACATATTTTATAAACTTACCTCATAAAGTTTGTTTAATATTCAACTCGTTAAACGAAATACTTGCCACAGAGTAAAGTATTTTCAAGGATAATTTATTGGGGAATGCCGTCGCTGACTAGAGAAATGGGAGGAGTTAAATTAAAAATAAAACTTTCTTTTATATTATCTTGCTTTTCGACTTTAATTAAAAGTTTAATCAGCCGACGGTATATCGCGTACTAATAATATAATCATTAGCGTTGTGATCACAATTTAATTAATTAAATATTACAAACTTGTAAGAGTGACAAGAAATATATTTAATAATCGGATCAGTAAAATACGAGGGATATTCAATGTTGAAGGTACAAGTCTAAATTACACAAACAATTAGAAAGGCCTGCATTTTTCAACACTTTGAAAGTTGAATTAAAAATTTTAACTGTTTTCTTGTCATTGGGTAGCGCTGATTTCAAATCTGCTTTTATTTTTTTTGTATTACGTAAGGTTATTTTTCAAACCAGTAAAATCAAAAAATATAGAAAAAACACGATTTATTTCATTTATAAGCTAGTTTTATATTATATTAAAAAAAATACAAAAATATACACATACAAACTATTAGAAATAATTATTTATTTTTTATGCTTCTTAAAAAAACGTTTTCGTTTTTCATAAAAGCTTCGTTTGGTTGTTTTTCTGTCATATTCAGCTAAAGGAAGATATCTTCTCAATGTCCAACAGTAATCGGCCATCATTTTTGTGTCCCAGCGCCCTTGGTATCTTTTTTACATCTCTTTAATTTACTGGTGAAATCTTTCTCCTTGCTCTTCACTCACGTCCCCAAGCTTTCTGGGAATAGTCCAAATGGGAATGTAAAAAGTGAATATTGCAACAAAGAATCCTGAATTTTTCCAGCATATTTTCAACGATCTCAACATAGTTTGTGTCTTCATAATTCCTTAGAAATTTATGTACAACTTCGGTAAAAGCATGCCTTGCATGTTTTTCCTTATCTTCTATCACATTTTCAAATTCTTGATCTTTCACCAAGCTCCTAATCTGCGGGCCTACAAAGATTCCCTCCTTTAATTTTGCCTCAGACAGAGTCGGAAATGTTTTACACAAATATTTAAAACAATTTCCTTCTTTGTTTAATGCCTTAACAAATTGTTTCATAAGTCCAAGTTTTATGTGAAGCGGTGGAAGTAACACTTTTTGAGGGTCAATAAGACTTTCGCGGATTACATTTTTGGTTCCAGGTGTTAAAGTCACCCTTTGTGGCCAGTCTCTTTTTATCCAATGCTGTTCTCGATTTCTGCTATCCCACTCGCACAGGAAACATGGAAATTTAGTATATCCAGACTGCTGACCCAAGAGAAGGCCTAAAATTTTTAAATCTCCACACACTTCCCAGTTGTGATTTTCATATTGTATTCTTAAAAGTTATTCCTGTAAATTTTCATAGATTTCCTTTAAATGAACAGAATGGCCGATCAGAACAGAAGCAAAAACATTGCCCTTATGTAAAAGAACAACTTTAAGGCTCCTTTTTGAAGAGTCGATGAAAAGTCTCCAGTCAGAAGATGTGTACGCAGGAGCTCCGAGGAAAGTAAGTAGATCAGCAATTGCTTGGCAGTACACGAGTGGTCCGTTTTGTGCAAAATATTTTACAAATCCAGCCTCTCGATTTCTATACCAAGAGAAGGTAGTTTCTGGGGCAAGCAATTTGTTTTGTTTCAACCTAGACCCCAGTTCTTCAGAAAGATCTTTTGAAAGTCCCAAATCTCTTACTAAATTATTCAGTTCGGCTTGTGAAAATAGCTGAGGTTGGTTTTGACTGAGGTTGATGGTTCAAAGTCACTATCCATCTGTACGGAGCCGGAAGTTGAAGAGGTTTCAATATCTTCTTGTAGTACTTTGGGGGGTATAGGTATAGGTACATGATCACTGTGAGGAACTGGTCTGATAGCTGATTTAATATTGTTTGGGTACAAAATATGTTTCAAAGTTTTTCTATTATGCCCCTTAATATCACAAAGACAAAAGTAGCAATCTTCATGATGATTTTGCGGTTCTCTCCAAACCATCGGTATTCCAAAAGGAAGGCTTTTTCTATTCCCTTTGGTCCAATGTCTTAAACCTTCTTCAATCTTTATCTTGATCTCCTAATTTGATTTTGAAATAAACATAATATACATTTTTCACAAATTCACCAATTGGTCTCTTAAACTTTTTCAAGACGAAATATCCACAAATATAACAGAAATCATCTGGTTTGTTTTTGCAACACCGGCTAGACATATTTTTAAGCAATGTTTATTTATCAAATACCACGCACAACAGTAAAGACCAATTAATTTTACTTGTTTACTGATCGACACTCAGAGCTATAATGAAGTAAATGAGATTAAATTATACATTTTATTTGGTGTGATGAACTTGAAATCCTTCTTCGCAGTACTAATAAAGTGAAAGCATAATAAAAAGGATTTAGCAGGTAAAAATTCGCGGAAATCTTTTCGAAAATTAATGCATGTAATAAAAGATGAGGTAATGAGAGCCTATTTAACAAATTTCTTTAAAACCACAACAGAAAATCATTTTTGGGTTAATACCTAGAATTTGAAGTAGTACATTCATTTTAAAATGTATTAAAACGCCTATTATAAGTTTTTTTTATATTTTTTCCTTTTTCTTTTGTGCAAAAAAAAATCTGTGGGTGGTAGAGACCAACTGTATTTTAATTAGTTATTGCTATATAAAAACTGAGCTTAACAAACAAAAATCAGGTCATCACAAATTTTATGCAGGCCTGTGTTATTATTGAAGAAAATACATTCCACCGAAATTTTTTTTTTCATTATCCGCGCAACCTAGATGGTTGACGTCGCAACATGTTGTGTCTACATTTTTCAGCAGGAGTAATCTTGCCAGATTGTAGGACCAACGCAACAAATTAAACGATAATTGCATGTCAGATGAGATTTTAATCATTATCAATTCTCACATGCAATAAGTCCAATATAATTTGTATGGACCGGGTTGTTCTTTTATCAGCAGACATTGGTTTAATGCATTGATTTTTCTTTTTTTAGCTTTACACATAGGGGTAAATGTACGGCGGCATAGTAGGCAACCAGTATAAACAACTCATCATTTTCCAATTGTCAAATATTTCTGATTTTTGGTTCATACTTAAATCTTAAATTAAATACATTTTATTGTCCTCTTTTTTTTTTTCTTGAAATGACCTGATATTTTTTTCATATGCTTTCATAACATAATTTTAGAAAAAATTCTCATAATACTTTATTCACTCAAATAATATTTAACTCAAATTAAATGTTCAAACTGAAGACCCCTTGCAGTTTGACAATAACCTAATCTATCACAAAAATTACGCAACCGAATTTTGTAGCCACATAGGTGGTATTTCTTCAATTTCATGTCTGTTTCTGGCTGCCAGGTCTTGCAAATTTTGTGGTTTTTCTTTGTAAATTTTATTTTTTAAATGACCCCAGAGGATAGAATCTAGGATACTCAAAGTAGGCGACCTGGCAGGCCATTCAATAGATCCCCGACGTCCTATCCAACGACCTGGAAAGACGTCATTCAGAAACAGGCGAAGATCAACTGCATGATGAGTTGGAGCGCCGTCTTGCTGAAACCAAACATTACATTCCTTGTCGATCTTCATCCGAAAATAAATGTGCAATGGCAGGCACAATATGATCACGCAATAGGTTTAGATATCTATCGGCTGTCAAATTTCCATCTATAAAGTATGGACCTATTATGTGGTGCCCAATAAGACCAGCCCAGACATTTTTGTGGATGCTGTGTATGGTGTTCCGTCATCCAATGAGGATTTTCGCTGAACCAGTAACGAGAGTTGTGTCTGTTTACAAACCCATTTAGACAAAAAGTGGCTTCATCCGAAAATAAAATGTGGTTTAGAAAATTTGGATTATTATTGATCATTTCCATTATTGTTGCACAAAACTGCATTCTTCTCTCAGGGTCATCTTCGTTTAGCTCATGGAGAAGATGTATCTTGTAGTTCTTGTGTCTGTTCTCTTTTAATATTCGAACAACCGACGATTGACTAATATCATTATCCAAGGCAAATTGTGTGGTTGACGTAATTGGATTATCCGTAACATTAAGTAATACATCCAGAGCTTGATCTTGGTTTGTGGCTGATTTTGGATGTCCAGACCTTCGCATATCTTTTACATTTCCAGTTTCTCTAAATTTTCTAACCAATTTAGTCACTGTGGATTGTACAATACGATTTCTTTCCGGATGAACGTTATTAAATAAATGACAAACATCTTAGTGTGAACGTTGTCGATCTCCATAACCAACCATCATTAAGATTTCAATTCTTTCAGTTTCACCGAGTTTCGCCATATTTACAAATTAAAATGAAACTATTGTTATTATATCAACTTATTGAAAGGTGCTTCACAATGACATGAAAAATGACATTAAAGAAAACAAAGGCGACTATCATCTTTTTGAGAGAATCTGATTTTATATTACGTTTTGCTGTTTATTGGAAATTAATGATTTTACACAGAAATTTTGTTATGAAAGCATATGAAAAAAATATCAAGTCATTTAAAAAAAAAAGAGGAGTAGATATCAGCAAAAAAAGACACATGGTTGCCATTTGAAAGAAAAAAAAAATAACGTTTCCATGGAAATGCGTTGACATACAGAAAATAACGAGTAGGCTAAGAAATGGAGAATAATTAGCAAATAAACTTTTATCAAAGACATTTTGTTATAAAGTTCATAATTACGGAAATAAACCGTCCATTCCATACTTTTGACTAACCCTATATACCCTATGAAAAATATGCCTCGTTATCGCAACAGTGAAAAACACATTTCAATTTCAAATACGTACTTCGAAACATCGCCTCTTTCACTATTTCTTGCCCAGCATCTTCATTTACACTCCAATATAATTTTTCTGAAGGTAAAATATGGTAACCAGTAAACAACAAGAAACCAACAAAAACTCTTAGTTTGTTCAAAGATACTGTAAAATCTTTTTTGGAACATTTGGCATATCGTTCTGTTTCTACTTGTGAAAAATCATAAATGTCATCGTAAAAGAATTTCTCGAACAATTGCACTGGGGATAAATCATAGATCTCTTCACTAACCTTCTTTATTCTGTCTTCATCTGTTTGCATAATTTGCGTCTCATTCGAATAGAATGCGTGTCATTTACACCAACGCGAAGAAATATCAATTATTTTTTTTGAACCTCTACCCTTAGAAGATCTTTTGCCAGGCTTTTGTTTTTGAGTAGCAGAACTTCCCTGCTCACTAGCTACATTAGGTCCTAGTAACTGAATTTCTAAATTGCCGGGAACATCGCTAACCTCGCATTCACCTGTTTTATCATCATCTTCTTATCACAATTACTCAGCACGTCGGGATCCGGTGGCAAAATTGTTATGTCAAGATTATCTGGGCTTTCTAAATCTCTACATATTCTTCATGTTCAAATAATACTTCAATGTCTTTTACACTTAAAAAATCTTTTTATCCATATTTTTCACAAAAAAAAACCTTAAGACAGTCTATACGTGGACGCCGTGTAAAGTAGTTCTAGCTTTACTGTGCCCCATGTGTGACACCTTGATTAGTGGTTTTACCTACTGATGATGACAACTTAGTTGTCGAAATACGTATTTAGGATACGATTAATAATTGTGGTAAGGGGTTATATACCTTTTTTAGGTTTTTACTTAACCACAGTCTCCTTTGAAAATTATCATATGAAAATTTTTCGATTTCAGTCTTGCACACCTTGTTTTTTTCATTTTCACTTTCTGTTGAACTCCCTGGAATACAGAAGCATTTCCTAGCACATTGTTTTATGGGTTACAGCTACATTTCTCTTACCTAAAAGAAGATTCAAATAAAAAATGCAATTATCAATTTTTTTAAACTTACCTTCCGAAATAAAAGAATATCTACGTCCTGATTTGAATTTGGCCTTTCGAGGTATTGTCTTTTTAAAATACAATACTAAAATCTTTTCAATCAATATTCATAAATTTTACAACATTTGGTTACCCCAACGGAGAAGCTGCATTTATTATATGTTGCACTACTTACTCAAATATAATAATTATACTTTTTAGACCATTTCAAAGTTATTCCTATATATATATATATATATATATATATATATATGGTAAATTCAATCAGTTGGCGATTAAAGGTCTGTTTTACTTCAAAGTATATATATTTAAAAAACCCTACATGTTTCGGCAATGATGCCTTTATCAAGGATATAAAATATAAATGCAATTACATTTATATTTTATATCCTTGATAAAGGCATCATTGCCGAAACATGTAGGGTTTTTTTAAATATATATACTTTGAAGTAAAACAGACCTTTAATCGCCAACTGATTGAATTTACAATATCATACCAAGGTCACGAAAATATTATATATATATATATATATATATATATATATATATATATATATATATATATTGAACTTCATGTACATAATTTGTTGCATTAAATTCTATAATCCGGCAAATCACTTCATCCCTAGATTGTAAACGCAACAAGCCGCGACGTCAACTGTACAAGTCGTGGGTACAAATGAAAAATTTTTTAAAGAATGTGCAAATATCGATATTTTACTGTTTCTACAGATCGTCAGTGCACACTATCCGGAGACAGACATGACTTTCACTTCTATACTACGTGTATATATATAGGAACTATAATGGACTTCACGTGTAAGAGAATTAATAATTACTAAATATCATTTTACATGAGATTTTCGCTATAATTTAAATGTAAAATGAGATTTAATAATTATTAATTGTCATACACATGGAGTTCATTATAGTTCGTATATATACATGTAGTATAGAAGTGAAAGTCATGTCTGTCTCCGGATAGTGTGCACTGACGATCTGTGAAAACAGTGAAATATCGATATTTGCACATTCCGGGCGGATAGGTCTTTCACAGAAATTTTTCATATATATACAAGGTTTCCGTATCGTTATGTTCAAATTTTAGGAGTGTAAAGTAGATTTCATTTTAAGTAACAAAAACGCAAAACTTGTATATCCATTTTTATTTGTTTCAAAATTACAGATCTATGAATGTGATTGTCAGATCATGAAAAAAAATGTAATCCTATAGTCAATAAAAACTGATTTTAATTAAAAAAGTTCAATTAATAATATTTTAGAAATGTCTTCCTCCTTGTTGAATGCAGGCTTGTGTCCGTAAGCCAACAAAAGAAGTACTTATCCGAATTTCATACTTGTTTAGTCGGATTTGCTCGGCAGCCAGGTGAATACGATCCAACAATTCTTCCTTTGTGTTCGAAACATGCGCGTAGACTAAATTTTTCATGTACCCCCATAAATAAAAGTCAATGGGATTAAGATCAGGTGACCTGGGTGGCCATGCAACAGGACCACCTCGACCATTCCATCTTGGATAATTGACGTTAACCCAATTTCGGACAGCAATTCCGAAATGCGGTGGTGCCCCATCCCTGTGAAACCACATGTGTCGTCGAACATTCAGTGGGACATACTCTAAAAGACTTGGCAGTTCGTCAATAAGAAATTGAAGGTAATTGTCCGCATTTAACCTCCCAGGAAGAACGACAGGACCAATCAACAAGTCGTCGATTTAATTTAGATGGGCGTATAGCTTTGGGATTTTCTGATGACCACCAGTGCAGGTTTCTCAGATTTGTAACATCACTTTTGTGAACGTAGATTCATCTGTCCAGAGGACTGTTCTGCAGAAAGTAAAATGAAACCGTAACGTCTTAATATCCATGTAGAATAAACTAGACGAGCACAGTGGTCTGCCTCAACCAAACCGTGTCCCCTGCGATAGTGATATGGGTATAAGCCCTCGCGTTTTAAGACTCGCCAAACTGTCGTTCGTGTCACTCCTAGTTGTCTAGCGATTCGACGCACATTGAGAGTTGAATCCCTTGTAACAATAGCTACTGCTTCTTCCTCTAGGTCTGCTGGCAAATTTACTCCTCCGTTAAATAGATAATCACGTAGTCCGCATTCCCGAAATTGTCGGTGTACTTAGAGAAACGTTCTGTAATTAGGAATGCGCCTATCGGGAAGCCGATGTCGGTATTCAATAACTGCTTGACGTGCACTGCCGTTACAGTAGCCATACACAAAATGCATGTCCGCATAATCTTGACAAGAAAATCGGTAAGGCATTTTGAATAAAGAAAACGTGTCCACTCACTAATAAGCTGGTGTATGAACTGAAACGTAATGTAATCCTTTATTAAAAAATGGAACGTTAACACTCATCTGAACATTTGTTTATTGTATGATATTCATGGTTCAGCACTTACGAAATAAGTAAGAATCTTCTTTATCATAAATCAATTTCCAGTTCTCTTTTTTTGTAGATCTCTAAGAAATTACTGTATGCACTACGACACGTGTTTATTTATTTTACGATAACATTTTATTATGCGACATTAAAAATCACAGGCATGTTATTGAAACGTATAAATTTTTTTAAATAAAATCAGTTTGTATTGACTTTAGGATTACATTTTTCCATGATCTGACAATCACATTGATAGATCTGTAACTTTGAAACAAATAAAAATGGATATACAAGTTTTGCATTTTTGTTACTTGAAATTAAGTCTACTTTACACTCCTAAAATTTGAACATAACGATTCGGGGCACTTGTATATATATAAATCTATTATATCCTGTAATACAGAATATAATAAATAAATATATTAAAACAATAGCAAAAAAATAACGGCAATACTTCCAAAGCAATAGATCGTATGATAAAGCATAAACTATGAAGGAAGCTACAACTCTACCATTACTCCATAATTAAAGAAACAATTAACACTAAACGGTATGGCGTAAATTACGTACCTATTATTAATAAACATATAAATAGACTACTAAACAAAATCGTACTAAATATACTAAATATTAATAAAAGTAATTTGGGTACCTTGTTAAGAAGCAACGAACAAAAAAATAACAAATTTGGGTAAATGTGGTGTATACAAAATAAATTGTAAAGATCGTGATGCCATCTATCGAACAAAGTGGTGGAAATATAAATATGGGGTTAAAAGAACATAAAAAAGACAATTTAGGGCAATAAAAAGATAGGATTTGCTGAACATTGTATAAATAATATACACTTTCGCGATATAGAGGGCTACAAATTACTGTAACTTTGAAATATTAGAAATAAAGATAGCAATTTCCAAGAACTAAAATCATGCACAAAATCTACCTTTGAAAAATGTAGAAATTACCTAAACAATATTGTCAGAACAATACAATAAAACAGTGAAACATATCAAGTGTTCTATACTAGTATAGTGTTCGTAGTAAATATATTTACATATAAAACGTTATAAAATCACCACTTATAAGAAAGTATGCATGTACTTACTGAAATTAAACTCCAAAACTATATCAATAAATTCTATCCCATAAAACAGGTAGATATTGATTTATAAACAAAATATAGGGTTTTAGAACAGGGATGAGTTGTTGTATCACTTCTGGACAAGTGGATCAAATAATTGATTCTAGCCAGATGCCTTTTTTCGTGGCGGGTTTATCGAGGTAATGTTCATAAAAGGAAAGGTTCTGTTAAAGCTTCTTCTTACACGTATTATCAATTGAAAAAGGTCCCGAACTTTGAACGGACGAATTTTTGTGGTTCAGAATTATAAAAAGGACCAAAGATATACGTGCTTTCAAATACACTCTACGAAAAAAATGGTGTGTTAACAAAGAGAAGTTGCGCGAAATAAAATAACGATTTCTTCGACATACGAGCACATGCACACTTCAAAAGCATAAATATTCGTGGCTTATAAAGCCTGTGATTTTTATATTTGGCATAAAAAGGAGATATAAAAAATTTAAATATATAATCGCGCATTTTATGTCAGGTTTGAGTACTCTTTCATTTCCGCTTTTTGTTTTTTTAATGAGTAAATATTGTGTACTTGTACGCCGTATAAAACTGTACGCACAGAATACATTGCTAGGGAATTTAGTTTGCATAACAGTACATTTACATACCATTGTTACATATATAAAACCAAATGAACTATAAAAGATGATATAAAAAAAACGACTGATTTAAATATTCAAATAATACGAGTACCTATATACAGGCTGGCCCAAAATGACCGAAGGGGTTTGAGTTCATTATAACTTCTTATTTAAGACATAATTATTAAATTTTTTTAATTTTAAATATGTACAATATATTAATGGAGAATATTTTTAATTTAATTATGAAAAATTATATCTCGCAAGTGGTGGCTATTTTCTGCTTCGCATATTCGTGCTCTTTCCAAAACATTTTCCATAACCTTTCGCAAAACTTCAGGTGTTATGTTGTTGATTTCGTCGCGTATATTATTTTTTAATTGCTGTATGGTTCGAGGCTTATTAATATAGACTTTTCATTTCAAATAACTCCAAAGGAAACTGTCTGAAGCGGTTAAATCCGGTGAACGCGGAGGCAAATTAAAATCGCTTGTATGGGAAATAATTCGTTCACTAAAGATGTCGCGTAAAAGAGCCATTGTGGCCCTCACAGTGTGCGCTGTGGCTCCATCCTGTTGGAACCATACTTGCGGATGGTTTTCCCCGGCTGGCCTTAAAAAATTTTCCAGCATTGTCCGATATCTAACACCAGTGATGGAAACGGCGACACCGTGTTCATTTTCAAAAAAATATGGGCCAATTATCCTTTCCGACGAAACACCGCACCAAACGGTACACTTAAGTGGGTGTAATTCTCGCTGTTGAACTACTCTTAGATTTTCCGTAGCCCATATCCTGCAGTTTTGACTATTAACGAACCCATTTAATTGGAAATGAGCTTCGTCGCTCATAATTAAATTATAAATAAAATCATGATTTTCTTCTGCTTTTTGACGAAAATATATTGCATAATCAAGTCGTTGCTGGTAATCTGTCGGTTTCAATTGTTGGACAAGCTGAATTTTGTATGGAAACATTCTTATCGTATGCAAAATTCTCTGCAGCGACCCTCTTGAGAGGCCAAGTTGTGTCGAACGTCTCCTGGTTGATGTTTCTCCATCTTCCCGAATACTCTCCTATACCCGTTCAATATTGTCATCCGTGTGCACCGTTCGTCGTCTGCCGGCACCAGGAAGGTACCTTACTGCCCCTTGTTCTCGAAAATTTGCAACCAGACGGCTTATTGTTGACTCTGAAGGTCCAACCCGCACATTGAAATAACGACGATATGCACGCTGAGTCAAAACAATGGATCGTTGATTTGAGAAATAACGTTCAACTATTTTGGCACGTTGTTCAATTGTGTACTGTTTTTTACATTTACATTTTAAATTCCCCAAGTCTTCTTTACAAAATTCTGAAAACAAAAAAAAAATATAATAAAATGTTGTAAGGAATTAAAACCCCTTCGGTCATTTTGGGCCACCCTGTATCATTCCGTAACGATTCCATTGAACTCAAAATTTATTTGGCCTAGGATGCATATCTGGTACAATATTTACTTTTACATAAACCAGGCATCAAAAGCTCGCCTATTAAATCTCGTTATAAAATGCCACAACAGAAATTTATTTAAATAAAGCTGCTATCAAGAGATCATTTCACAAGAAGCTTAAAGCTGGGAATTATATGCACACGGAAACTGTATTATATGGGCATATATGTTTCCAAAATTCGATGAAAATATGCAGTACTTTTATTAAAATATGCAAAAATATGTAAAGTTTAACCCTGCACTGGACGAAGTTAAAAAAATACGAAATAAGCATATATGTGGCTGAACAAGTTGCATATATTGTTAACACAAGCAAAAATTAACAAAATAAACTTATAATAAAACTTCCTCTATTTTTCTTTTTAAGTTAAAATTAAAATAAAAAGAAAAACACATACATTTTTGTCACGACTAGAGAATACAATTCCGGGATCTCGAATAACTGGATCTCGGGATCCCGGTCGGGTTTTGATCCCGTAAATGCCGGGACTGTACTTGGCTAATCTCGGGATTTTCGGGATTGCCAGTTTGCGTTCCGTAATCTGTTACGCCTTGACAATGACCTTACCTAGATTATATTAAGGGCACTTATTACATAAAGACAAAAAACCAAACTTAGGTACGCCGTACGATGAAAGAACCACACAGGTACAGCCCAAATAATACGTAACTTAGAACGGACTTCCCCGCCCTTCATACTTCAATACAATACTGTTAAAGTAATTCCCCAACAGGCCAACAAGGGAATCACCCGATCACCTAATATGATATATAATAATATTGTTGGGAGGGATTCCCCGTCGGGGAATCCCTGTACGAAAGTATAAATACGCTTACTAGGATTTACTTTTTTCATTTATTATTCTACCAGCGACAAGGGTACGCAAGTTACGTCATTTAAATTTAAAAGTCAATTATCTGAAAAAGTTATTTTAAATGGCGGGAGACTTTGTTCAACATAAAAGAAACAGTGATACGTCGTCAGCGTGGAGTTAATTTTTAGTTGCGAAGGACGGGAATAGTGCTAAATGTAAGCAATGCCCTGCCATTTTCAAGACTTTGGGTGGATCGACTAAGGGATTACATACACATTTGTCATCAAAACATAACATTAAGATTTTAGCTGACGTTAATCGGTTAACAGCTTAAACAAGTTAAGATTCTGAAAATCTGAACACAGCACAGCCGCCAGTTAAACGAAAGCTAGAAGATTATTTTACTAAAAATGCCTACGATAGCCTGGATGATGTTTTGGCAAGAACGATTGCATTAGATGGATTTCCATTCAGTGTATTCATAACTTCAGACGATTTGAAAAAATTTCTCTAAGCGAAATACACGGATTTACGAAAATCAACCGTCACAAATCGAAAGCGTGTTATGAATTACAGTGAAAAAATCAGAAAGCTAGTAACTGCAGAATTAAAACATCTTAAAAGTGCAGTGAAAGATTCAGTCTATCTTTAGACGAGTGGACATCAACGTTCGATAAACGATACATGGCTGTCAACGTTCGCTCATATAAAAAAATTGTCTTAGTACGAGTATATTGAAAGAGCGTCTAAGTAAATTTGATATTTCCCTGGAAACTGATAACTACTGTAACCAATGGACCGAACGTTATGATTAAGGTGGGACAGCTTGTTTGCAGTGAAAAACAACTGTGTCTCGCACATGGTATCAATTTGGCCGTCTGTGATGTGCTTTATAAAATAAAGAATTATTTTCAAGGCAGGTAAGACAGCCTTGCCTCAGACTCAGATGATACTATAAATTAACCAGCTGTGACTGCTGATTTTATGAACAATAGCGATGATGATGACAATTTAGAAGACTTAGACTGTCTGGAATCAGGTTTAATCTTAATGTCATAAAATGAACTTGCGCAGGAACACATACCAGAGTTAACGAAAGATGAAAACATTAATTAGCTGATAAAGAAAATCCACAAAGTTTTAGTGTATTTCAAAAGATCATCATTGAGGAATGTACTTCATGTACTTGAGAAACAGTACTTCAAAAATATGTGAAGATTGAACATGAGAAAGAGCTGTCACCTCTTTTGGACTGTAAACCCATGTGGAATAGTCTTTTAACCATGCTGGAACGATTTTCTCTTTTAAAAACCTGCATTCAAAAAGCTCTTATAGATCTCAATCATACAATCCGTTTAGAAGATGCTGATTCTGACTTGGTAAATAAAATTGTTGATGTGCAGACCCCAATTAAATTAACAGTAGAAGCAATCTGCCGACGAGATGCTAATTTATACACAGCTGATGCTGCTTTGAAATTTCATAGAAAACAATTGTCTAGCTAAAACTCAGCACTCGCCAATAAAATGAAAACTTCCTTAGTGGAACGTATAAAGCAACGACGAAATGGTGATTTAACTGGTGTGTTGAATTATTTACAAAATCCACGAAAAGATGATGAAAATCAGTTGTTATTGGATTTGGAATGGCTTGACTTATTTCCAATTCCTACACAGGCTTTAGTGAGGGTGCAAATAAAGAGTATTATTAAAAGACTAAATAATAGAGATGACACGGAAGAGGAAGAAAGGTCAGGGTCACAAGCAGATGATGAGCCAAGGCAACAAATCTCCCAACCCCTAAAAGGAAAAGTTACAGCTGGAAATTAATAAGAGCGTGGAATCCCCAGATCCTGAAGTACAAAATGAATCGGAGTTGGTAAATAGCATTAGACGCGAAATTAGCCTGTTCGAAAATGGAGGAGTTCGTGGATATCACTTAGAATTAGCATATAAATATCTATTGTCTATTCTTCCAACCAGTGTAGAACCTGAGGGAGCGTTTTCAGCTGCTGCTTATGTTGGCAATAAACTACGAAGCAGGCTTGGAAGTCAAACATTGGATGCTTTGATATTTCTGCAATTGTATTTTCGAAATTCTAAATAGTTTTTTGTATTGTATTTTTTATTCCTTATTTTAGTATACCTACTGTGTATTGTGCTGTGCAACAATATTATTAAATAATTTTTAAGAAAATACTTTTTTTCCATTTGAACCCAATTAGAAACCACATAGTTCAATCTCGGGATTACGTTTCAAAAATCCAGTAATCCCGGGATTGAAAAACATGCTCGGGTTTGTATTCTCTAGTCACGACTGTATATCAGCTATTCGGCAAAATTTGCTGTACATGCTTGGCAAACATATACTGTATGTTCCAGGCAAATAAAACTTTTGCAAAATCAACATGTGAATCTTATTTTACGATCTTTGCGGAGCACACATCTTCCACGTTTATTTTCAACCACTTCTAGTCTAATATTTCTCGGTAGGTATTGCGAACTTGCTCGCATTTTCATGAACTCCATGACGAGTTTTTTACCAAGTTGCTTGAGAAATATCCATTGCTAAATATTAGTGTTCACTTTGGTTTTGTGTATGACAAATGCATTTATCCCTATAACATTGAGAAGTCCATATAAAATTACCATAGGCCACCATGGCGACGTTATACTTCTCAGAAAGTAGGTCAAACGTATCAACTCCACCTTTTGTGGAGTTATAAAAGGTTATTATCTCAGGCTTAGTGTCCTCACCAGATTCTATATCAATGGAATCATCATGGTGAAGGGTTGATAACAAAATAACCTATTTGTTTCGCTCAGGTATGTACGAAACTATGGTCATGTTATGCTGCGTTAATTAAAATTCGAAGAGAAGAACATATTCATAAGGTATTCGTTATGAAGATCATTGGATATCAAAATATCTGCAAGAAAGTTTTTATAAATATTTTCGTATCTGTCGACATCCATGCACATAACAATAGGAAAGTCTTGCTAAGCGTAACGCCACCTTGCAGCTGCTTATAGTACTACAGATGAAAACATTAAGCTCAAGTTTTTCGTATTTATAACGTGCATAATTTCTGCAGAACAGTCCTCTGGACAGATGAAGCTATATTCATTAGAAGTGGTGTTACAAATCTGGGAATCCTGCACAGGGGGTCATCAGAAAATCCCAAAGCTATACGCCCATCTAAATTTCAACATAAATTTTCTATTAACGTTTGGGCGGCCCTAATCGATGATTTATTGATTGGTTCTGTCATTCTTCCTGGGAGGTTAAATGCGGAAAATTACCTTCAATTTCTTATTGACGAACTGTCAGGTCTTTTAGAGGATGTCCCATTGAATGTTCGACGAGACATGTGGTTTCACATGGATGGGGCACCACCACATTTCGGAATTGCTGTCCGAAATTGGGTTAAAGTCAATTATCCAAGATGGATTGTCGAGGTGATCCTGTTGCATGGCCACCCAGATCACCCGATCTTAATCCCCTTAACTTTTATTTATGGGGGTAAATAAAAAATTAGCCTACGCGCAAGTTTGGAACACAAGAGAAGAGTTGTTGGACCGTATTTAGTTGGCTGCCGAGCAAATCCGACAAAACAAGTATGAAATTCGGATAAGTACTTCTTCTGTTGGCTTAGGGGCACAAGCCTGCATTCAACAAGGAGGTGGACATTTCGAAAATATTATTAATTGAACGTTTTTAAATAAAATCAGTTTTTATTGACTTTAGGATTACATTTTTTTTCATGATCTGACAATCACATTCATAGATCTGTAACTTTGAAACAAATAAAAATGAATATACAAGTTTTGCGTTTTTGTTACTTGAAATGAAGTCTACTATACCCTCCTAAAATTTAAACATAACGATACGGGACACCTTTTATAGTTACAAGTCAGGTAAAAGCAGGTACACACGTGATAATATCCAGTAAATATCTATGTACCTAGGCGAAAATTAAAATTAATGTCTTCACCAATAGTTCATAATTTTTCTACCATAACGCTGCGATCTTAAAAATCTATCCCTATAACAAACCTATTTGCCTATTAACCGATCTAAACTCTACTCAACAGGCCGGTTAGCCGGTTTGACAAACCAAAGCTAACCGCGTTTAATGTGACGTCATTACTTTATCACCAAAATGACAAACCAATTCAAATCAAGTCAAACTCACTCTAAACCGTAGTCGCAAAAAAACGGCTCTTAATTTCCGTGCCTAAAATTTTATTACAATATCTTTTTTAATTTAACGGATATTTACATGGTTCCACACGTTTGTCCATCACTGTACGCGAAGTATTTGCTTAGTATTAGTTGTAATCTAATTCACATAGAAATATTTAATTGTAGATATACTCTGGAAGCCATTTGTAACGATTGTCATAAAATTTACTACAAATGAAACAGACATGCAATATACATATCTGTAACTGTACACATGGACAATACACCTCGTATTTTCAGCATTTACTTCTGCTTAAGACACGTGTTTCTGCCATCTATAGGCGTCGTCAGTCAAGCTAGTGAAGCAATGTAATACAAATGATACAAATCTTTTTAAGAACAGATTTGTATCTGTATATACATTTACGCTGAAATCGCCTACAAGATATAGCAAATTTCGTCCTATAAGGTGGCACTATTTAATAAGTGACATCTGACGGACGAAAGAGACTATGCCGAAAAAGGCGACCTTTCGCTTGACTAGCTATGCTAGTACATAAGCGAAAAAATACGTATAGGTGTAGTCCATTAACACGAGCCAGAGGCGGCTACTACTGCTTAAGACACGTGTCTTAAGCAGTATTAAATGTATATTGCATGTCTGTTTCATTTGTAACAAATGCGTAATACGTGCAATAACGTATTGATATACTTAAACCTTTTTGTATAAAATTTACAATATTGTTCAATACTGCTTAAAGAAGAGATTGTAAATAGACTAAATTAAAAGAAGACGTAAGCCTAACAATCTTTTCCTCAAAGCACTCTAATCCAGGAAACAGAACCGGTACAAAGTTATGCATCAACCTGATAGTTATAAAACTAAATACTAGTTCATGTATACTGTAGAATTATTATTCCGCCAAGGAAATATTTTTTAAATTCGTAGATTGTTAGACAACATTATTAATCCGGCCAAAATAATTCGTTAAAAAAAATCATGCAAATGCATCAGAATGTAAAAGTTTCGGCATGCTAATTATTCTAATTACTTTTTCAAACTTACAAGACAGATTTTTAAATTTTTTCCCCATGAATATTCAGGTTATGTTGTCAGTGCTAAAATAAGAACAAGGTATTTTTATCAAAAGAGTTCTCCGATGCTCTTTGGAAGTTTCCTATTTCGTACGTTCTTTACATTTTCATTATGCAATTTAATTTCCAAACAAGTCCGGGCTTTATACACAACGTCTGGAATTACGAAATCCATTACAGGAATGAAATTCTACTGCCATTGTGTTCCGATCAAGTCGGTATTTTACTGCGGTTCTAGTACTCACACATGCTATATCACATTATCGAGTTACAAGAGGAGCCCTCTACATGTGTATAAATATATACATTGTAATATAGAATTGTATTTGTTACTGAACATTGTAAATCGATTTAACATTTTCTCTCGAACTAAAAAAAAATCCTTTTAAAAATATCCATATTTTCATATTTTTAGGTATCTTTCTAATGATAGTTTGTGATCAGCAGAAAAAATATAAGTAATGTAAAAGATTTGGCTTTTGCAAGACATTTCTACAACCTCAAATGCATTTTCGGGAAGTGAGCTGAATGAAATAAATGCTTTCTACATCTACGACGCTAATTATTCGATTTTTTTTACTTAAAAAAATTCGCCCTTATGTAGGATTCGAACCTACATCCATTGGTTTGCCGGACCACACTTTTACCATTAAGCTATTTCTCATTTCCTGGAAATTATTTAATTTGGACATAAGGCATTTTGGTTATCTGCTCCTAAAATAATCATCATTATTTAATAATTGAAACTATCAATTTACGAATAAAATTAAATACTATTAACCAATATATCAAACTTATTAAACTACTACACTACTAATACAGGGTTGGACATTTAAGGTTGCGGTTTTTGAAGTCATATTAAACATACAAAACATTAATTTAAAAAAATTATTAATTGTGCAATTAAACAACAAGATCTGCTGTTTAATAAATCAGGTTTTCGAAGTGAGAGCCTCGAGCAACGATAACATTTCGCAGCCTCTTCTCAAATTCTCCACAAACTGCCAGAAGTGTGGCGTACGGTATCGCTTCTATTCGCTGCCGTATTGCCATTTCAAGGTCATCCAGGGTGTCTATACCATCGCGATATACCGTATCTTTTAATAATCCCCACATGTAGAAATCGCAAGGATTGAGGTCTGGACTATATGGTGGCCATGTTATCCCTCCGCCTGTAAACTGTTGAGCGTCAAGACCAATGATTCTGTTACCGAAATGTTCTTCAAGAATGTTGAAAACTTCTTTCGTGCGATGCGGACGACCCCGTCTTGCATAAACCAAGCATTCTCCACAATATTTAATCCATGCGCCACGGGAATAAAAGACTCATTAAGCATTTCACAATATTTTTGCGAAGTAATGGTTCCATTGACAATCACGGGACCGATAATTCCTGCCGACGAGATAGCACACCATACAGTCAACCGTCGAGGGTGAAGAGGGCGAACAATTGCTAGATGTGGATTTTCTGTCCCCCAATGTCTCCAATTTTGCTTATTCACATAACCGGATACAACGAATTGTGACTCATCCGACCACCACACTCGTTCCAATGACATGCTGCCATTTTCAATGCGTTCGATGATTTCGTTCGCAAAATTGTAGCGTCGCTCCATATCAAACGGTCTCAACGACTGATCGATCTGGATTTTGTATGGTTTCATCTTTAGATCTTGCTTTAGGATCCGCCTTAGTGTTGTCGTATTTCAAGTTCTTGAGATGCTCTTGAGGTCGATGTTGAAGGTTGAGCTGTAAAGTGCTCCCGTATTCGTTCTATGGTTTCCGGTACCCGGATGGTCTTTTGACGTTCTCTAACAGTTTATCTTTCGTCTGCCGCAGATGCTGTTGCTTCAAATTTCACTACAATCCTAAGATATTGTCGGATTAGTAGACGTGGAAACACGATAACGAATACTTTGTTACTTTCCTAAATTTATCTTTTTTTCCTTACCTTTTTATAGTGTTTTCCGTTGGTGCGTTATTTCTCCCGAATAGGGTACGCAAGTGTCTTGCCGTAGCTGCAAAAGATTCCCCATTTCTATAATAATATTTTATTAATTCCACACGCACTTCCGTTGAATACGACGCCATCTTGAAAACTGACAAGGCAAATTTTTCATATATTTATTGTAAACCGCGCTTGGCCCTCTAGTGTAAAAAATATATATTATATTAATTTCTGTATATACAAGGGAATAGCGCGATTTTTAAAACCGCAACATTAAATGGCCAACCCGTTATATTTGATAACAAGAATGCACTCTTCAAATAACTTATGAATTTCCAATTCTAACTTTATTGTTGCGTATTACAATGGAGGTTTCTTTTCTCCTTTGTTCTGGGGAAAAGCAATTTCGTAAATTAGCCGAAAATACGCATTTCCTCGAGAGCAAATTTAACCGAATTAAATTAAGGATGGAATTTATCGTATTCTTATAGCGAATAACTCCGGAAGTTGATGAGTTTTGCGTATTTAGCGAAGCAATATAATCGGAAAAATGTATATGTTGCCCTTTTGTCTCGTTCGTGTTTGTATTTGTAATGCGATTTATATATTCATTGCCAATCGAAACATAAATAATACGATAAATAGTAAACCACTAGTATAATTTATATTTTAGAACATTGTATTACCACAGAAATGAAAATACAGTTTGGTCCTACAGTTTTAAGGCAGCGAGTTTGTAAAATAATGGAGATTATTCGTGAAGGTTTTCGTTGGATGATTTTTTACGATTATAAAAAAGGTCTAACTCCACGAGAATGCATTAAAACGCTTCCGTCAACTTTTGGTAATGAAACGCCATCAGAGAAGACAGTTTACAATTGGTTGCAGAATTTCATCATGGTCGTGCCTCAGAGAGTGATGTGATAAATCAAGTAAAGGTCGACCAAAAACTGTTGTGATTCCAAAACACATCGATGCCGTGCGGAAAATGATAGAACACGATTGACATGTGACTTACAGTGAGGTAGAGGCATCTCTTGGCATGTCGCAGACTGAAATTCATTCGATTTTACATGAACATTTATTGGTAACAAAAATATGTTCGAGATGGATTCCACATAACTTGACCGAAGCACAGAAAGCAGTTCGTGTCAATTTGTGTAAAGAGATGCGCAAAAAGTTCGACGTAGGAACCGCAAAATCCATATACAACATCGTCACAGGTGACGAAATATGAATGTATGCGTATGAGCCGGAAATCAGGCAACAATCTACTGTATGGGTGTTCCAAGACGAACCGAACCCAACAAAAGTTGTTCGTGCAAGGAGCACTTCCAAGAAAATAATCGCTTGTTTCTTCGGCTGTACAGGACACATCGCAACAATTCCTTTAGAGGATCGAAAAAGCTTTAACGCTGAATAGTATACAATAATTTGTTTGCCAAAAGTTATAGACGAAATCAGGAAAACAACCGAAAACTTCGCATTATTCTTCATCACGACAACTCGGGTTCCCATACAGTACGTCTAACAGTTGACTATTTGAAGGAGAAAAGTGTTGAAATAATGACTCATTGTCTATATTCACCTGACTTGTCGCCGAATGATTTCTTTTTGTTCCCAACTGTGAAACAAAAAATGCGTGGACAGCGATTTTCAACACTTCAAGAAGCAGTCGAAGCCTTTGAAGACCATGTTTCTGAGATACAACCTTCAGAGTGGAAAAAATATTTTGATAACTGATTTGTACGCATGCAGAAGTATTTCGACCATAACATAACACAAATACAGGTTCACTATTAATATTTTTTGTGAATGTGTCCGAACATATCCCTCACCAGAGACGCAGATACGTATTTCGCCTTCCTATAGGCTCGGTACGCCCCTGCTTGAGAAAGGATATCTTCAGACACATTCACAAAAAAGAACCACATCGCCATATCACAGAAATTATCCAGACCAAGCGTAGAAGTAAATTCAGCGCTGCCTGTTGTCAGACAGCCGAAGTACCTCGCCCTGTTCACATAATCAATGTGAACCAACGACGCCCTTCCAAAGGTAGCACAGCCGTCTCTCTAGAAACTGTATTTTGTTTGTGTCTTCACTTATACTACGGACTAATCGCATGTGTAATGTATCAGAATAATTGAAACATACATGAGTGGGTAAAACCCCACAAGTTTTGTATAATACATAGGTATCAATCTGGTGTGAAGAACACAAATACAGGTTCACTATTAATATTTCTTTGTGAACGTGTCCGAACATATCCCTCCCCAGAGACGCAGATACGTATTTCGCCTTTCTACAGGCTCATACGCTCGGTACGCTATTAATAGTGAACCTGTATTTTTGTTCTTCACACCAGATTTTTAATAATATTTTATATTATTAAAAATACCTTTGCATTATACAAAACTGGTGAGGCTTTACCCACTTAGTGCAGCTGGTTTAATAATAGAACAAAGGCGTGCAAGACTAAAACCGAAAAATGTCAATATGATAATGTTCCTAAACAAAAATTTAAGAAATATGTCTACTACTAAACTGTTTGCTTCATCAGTAAAAATTATTTTATTTAAAATATCTTCGTTTTCATTTAACAAGTTAAACATTATATCACAAAAATCGGTTCGTTTTACTTTATTTTCCTCGAAAAGCTCTTGATGGTTTGATATCTTGTATGGCTTGTATTTGAATTTTTTCAGGGTTTCGAACGATACTCCAAAATGCCTGGCTACATCTAAAAGCGATCATACATAACTAGAGCAGACCAATTCCCGTGCGCGCCATGTGCGCCGGTATGGGAGTGTAATTCGTACTATATTAGAATATGGAATAGAATAGGGACGCAACATGAGCTTGTTACCGATATAAGTATAGAAGTAGAAACATTTATTCTATCAGAAATAATTAAATATACATTTGGTTTTCTGCTATTAAAGTAATATGCATAAACACACGAAAAATAAGAATAGTACATATTATAGTACATATATATATACTTGATGAAACTGCATTATAACGCTAAGAAATAAGTAATTAAACTTCTAGTTTGAAAAAATTCTTTTATTGTAAATACCACTACAATATTGTTTCGCCATACAATGGCTTCATCAGGTGGATGATTGTATGGCGAAACAATATTGTAGTGGTATTTAAAATAAAAGAATTTTTTGAAACTAGAAGTTTAATTACTTATTTCTTAGCGTTATAACTTCGTTTGTGAAAAATGTATACCACGCTTATTTTGGTGTAAAAATTGGCAACAAAGACAAGTCCTGGGCTTCTCATACTGTTTGTTCCGTTTGCGTTGAAGCATTAAGAAACTGGCAAAAAGGTATGAAGAAATGTTTAAGCTTTGGTGTTCCTATGGTATGGCGAGAGCCTAGAAATCACAGTGATGATTGTTATTTTTGTTCGTGTAATGTTCAAGGATTCAACAGAAAAAATAAGAAACAAATTGTGTACCCCAATCTTGACTCTGCTATTCGACCAGTTCCTCATGGACCAGATGTACCGATACCTACCGCCCCAAAAGCACTAGAAAACGTCATATCGTCAGAATCAGAGGAATCTAATTGCGACCCAGATGACTCAGATTTCACACCAGATTTCAGATAGCCCGAAGTGTTTAACTAGAGCGAACTAAATGATTTAATTAGAGATTTGCACCTTCCAAAGGATGCATCCGAATTGTTAGCCTCCCGACTTCGTGAGAAACATTTACGGGCACCTGGCGTCACATCAAGCTTTTACCGGGATCGCGAAAAGGAGTTATCTCAATATTTTACTCAAGACGGACCGCTAGTGTATTGCAACAATATTCCTGACTTAATTTCAAAATTAGGAAATGTGCCGTATGTAAAAGAAGAATGGCGCCTGTTTATTGACTCAAGTAAGCGTAGTTTAAAAGGCGTTTTATTGCACAATGGTAACGAGCTGGCCTCGGTTCCCGTTGCCCATTCGGTACATTTAATGGAAACGTATGGAAATTTTGAACTTCTTTTAAATAAAATAAACTACCAAGAACATCAGTGAATGCTTTGTGGTGACCTTAAAGTGCTGCGCATGCTACTAGGACAACAAGAAGTTTATACAAAATTTCCATGCTTTATTTGTGAGTGGGATAGTCGAGCAAGGGATAGACATTGGACTCAAATAGAATGGCCCTCTAGAACAAGCCTTACACCTGGTAGCAAAAATGTATAAAGAGATAGCTTGGTTGACCCCAAAAAAGTTTTACTGCCTCCTCTCCATATCAAACTTGGCTTGATAAAGCAGTTTGTTAAAGCCCTAGACAAAAATGTACAGTGTTTTAAATATTTGTGCGAGACATTTCCAGCCTTATCCGATGCCAAGTTAAAGAAGGTATTTTTGTTGGGCCGCAGATAAGACATGGATTTTCAAAACACAATGACCAATGTCGAAAAAAACGCCTGGGTTTCATTTAAAGAAGTAATTGATAAGTTTCTTGGGAACTCTAAGGACGAAAACTACGAAAATATTGTTCAAAATATGTTACAACACTTTCATCGTCTAGGTTGTAATATGAGTTTGAAAGTGCATTTCCTGTTTTCACACTTGAACTATTTTCCTGAAAATCTTGGAGCAGTTAGCGAAGAACAGGGAGAGAGGTTTCACCAAGACACTAAGGAAATGGAACAGCGATACCAAGGCAGATGAAGCATAACCATGATGGCGGACTACTGCTGGATGTTAAAATGGGATATGCCCTTAAAAACATACAACCGAATGTCCGGACAACGCAGCTTTCTGGCAAAAAGACAAAGATTTCACTTAAAAAAGACTGAGTAAAGTATTTTTTCCACTTTTTTAACTTATATTCCACCTTTTTACTCAATAAACAAATAAATTTTTTTAGAAATATCGTTTTTTTTCATTTAATATTTGCAAAAAAAAACCTTACGTGATACAAATAAATGCATAGAATTTTTGAAATCAGCCTACCAAAATTATATAAAATCAGTTTTCAAAATAAAAACATCTGTCAAAAGGTTTAATTTTGTAGACCTGTGTTATTATTCTTCTGGTACCACATTATCATTGCTACGAAGAGGTGCAACTTTTTAAATTTTTTTAAATTTCCTATATTTCTTTTTATGGTTTTTAACCTCTCCATGGCAAAATAGTTACTAATTAAGCAACATGATGTATAACTAGTTGCCTACTATGCCACTAATGCATTGATTACTCTTTTTTAATCATTACACACAGGGAGTATATGCGTAATGATAAAAAAGAACCCGGCTATTGCGAGTATATATTTATAATTAAATTTCCGTACTCAAATTAGAGCTGAAACATTCTCCAATATACATATACCTAAAAACAGAGGCATTTTGTATTTATTTCAGCTTTTTGCTAAAATTGAAATATATTTCTGCGTTAGAATATACTACATTATACAACTCAGTCTGACACGTAAATTTTATTCCTAACTTTCCCGTAAATTTAATATTTTGTTATAAATCCAAAACCCGTTGGAGTTAGCAATGTCACATATGTTCATATGTTTTTCCTGCTTGTTCTAAACAGTTATATATGTAAACATGTCCTCCCATGAAAATATATGTCGTCCTTTCCTATTCATACAAGCGAATTAACAACACAACAGAAACATATGTAATTTAATATTTTATTCTTTTTCACTGAAAATTAATTTTTTTTTTCGAAATCCTCTGCTCGCATGTGTCTCCAATATGTTAACGTGATGTAGAATAAGTATATTTTTTAAATAAAATGGTGTGTGGATTAAGCATTATCCTTTACGTATGTGCGAAGTTTTTTAGTGTCGTATGATATTTCCTATTGAACATTCACCTTACACTTTAAATCTCACACACTTAGAGAATACAATCCTGAGCATGTTTTTCAATCCAGGGATTACAGAATTTTTTATGGATAATCCCGGGATCCCGTGATTTATTTCGGGATTAGACTATGTGGTTTCTAATTGGGCCCAAATAAAAAAAAAGTAATTTCTTAAAAATTATTTGCTAATATTGTTGCACAGCACAATACACAATATAGGCTAAAATAAGGAACAAAAAAGACAATACAAAAAACTATTTAGAATTTCGAAAATACAATCGCAGAAACATCAAAGCATTCAATGTTTGACTTCCAAGCCTGCTTCGTAGTTTATTGCCAACATAAGCAGCAGCTTAAAACGCTCGCTCAGGTTCTACACTGGTTGGAGGAATAGATAATAGATGTTTATATGCTGATTCTAAGTGATATCCACGAACTCCTCCATTTTCGAACAGGCTCATTTCGCGTCTAATACTATTTACCAACCCCGATTCATTTTGTACTTCAGAATCTGGGGATTCCATGCTCTTATTAATTTCCAGCTGTAACTTTTCCTTTAGTGTCAATTGGGGTTGGGAGATTTGTTGCCTTGGCTCATCATCTGTTTGCGATCCTGACCTTTCTTCCTCTTCCGTGTCATCTCGACTATTTAGTCTTGTACCAATACTCTTTATTTGCGTCCTCACTAAAGTCTGTGTAGGAACTGGAAATAAATGAACCCATTCTAAATCCGATAATAACTGATTTTCATAATCTTTTCGTAGATTTTGTAAATAATTCAACACACCAGTTAAATCTTCATTTCGTCGTTGCTTTATACGTTCTACTAAGGATGTTTTCATTTTATTGGCGAGTGCTGATTTTTTGCTAGACAATTGTTTTATAAGAAATTTCAAAGCGGCATCAGCTGTGCATAAATTAGCATCTCGTCGACAGATTGCTTCTACTGTTAATTTAATTAGGGTCAGCACGTCAACAATTTTATTTACCAAGTCAAAATCAGCATCTTCTAAACGGATTGTATGATTGAGATCTATAAGAGCTTTTTGAATGCAGGTTTTTAAAAGAGAAAATCGTTCCGGCATGTTTAGTAGACTATTCCACCTGGTTTTACAGTCCAAAAGAAGTGACAGCTCTTTTTCATGTTCAATCTTCACATATTTTTGAAGTACTGTTTCATTTTTCAATGGTGATCCTTTGAAATACACTACAACTTTACGGATTTTCTTTATTAGCTCATTAATGTTTTCATCTTTCGTTAACTCTGGTATGTGTTCTGGCGCAAGTTCATTTTGTGACATTAAGATTAAACTTGGTTCTGGACAGATTAAATCTTCTAAATTTTCATCGTCATCGCTATCGTTCATATAATCAGCAGTCACAGCTGGTTCATTTATAGTATCATCTGGGTCTGAGGTAGGGCTGTCTTGCCTGTCTTGAAAATTATTCTTTATTTTATAAAGCACATCACAGACGGCCAAATTGATACCATGTGCGAGACATAGTTATTGTTCAGTGTAAACAAGCTGTCCCACCTTTATCATAACGTTCGGTCCATGGGTTATAGTAGCCACGATATCAGCTTCCAGGGAAATATCAAATTTATTTAGACTCTCTTTCAATATACGAAGACAATTTTCGGCCGTCACACTGCCATGAATAGAAACGAGTCCTAAGCTACAATTTTTTTTATATGAATGAACGTTGACAGGCATGTATCGTTTATTGGGCGTTGATGTCCACTCGTCGAAAGATAGACTGAATCTTTCACCTGCACTTTTCAAATGTTTTAATTCTGCAGTTACTTGCTTTCTGATTTTTTCACTGTAATTCATAACATGCTTTCAAATTGTGACGGTTGATTTTTGTAAATCCGTGTATTTCGCTAAGAGCAATTTTCTCAAATCGTCTGAAGTTATGAATACACTGAATGGAAATCCATAAAATGCAATCATTCTTGCCAAAACATCATCCAGGATATCGTCGGCACTTTTAGTAAAATAATCTTCTAACTTTCGTTCAGCTGGCGGCGGTGCTGTGTTCAGATTTTCAGAATCTTGACTTGTTGAAGCTGTTAAACGGTTAACGTCAGCTAAAATCTTAATGTTATGTTTTGATGACAAATGTGTATGTAATCCCTTAGTCGATCCACCCAAAGTCTTGAGAATGGCAGGGCATCGCTTACATTTAGCACTATTCCCGTCTTTCGGAATTAAAAAATAACTCCACCCTGACGACGTATCACTGATTTTCTTATGTTGAACAAAGTCTCCCGCCATTTAAAATAACTTTTTCACATAATTGACTTTTAAATTTAAATGACGTAACCAGCGTATCCTTGTCGCTGGTAGAATAATAAATGAAAAAAGTAAATCCTAATAAGCGTATTTATATGTTCATACAGGGAATCCCCGACGGGGATCCCTCGCAACAATATTATGATATATCATATGAGATGATCGGGTGATTCCCCTGTTGGCCCGTTGGGGAATTACTTTAACAGTATTGTATTGAAGTATGCCTGGCGGTGAAGTCCCTTCTTAGTTCCACATTATTTGGGCTGTACCTGTGTAGTTCTTTTATCATACGGCGTATCTAAGGTTGTTTTTTGGTCTTTATGTAATAAGTGCCCTTAATATAATCTAGGTAAGATTACTGTCAAGCGCAACCGATTACGAAATGCAAACTGGAAATCCCGAAAATTCCGAAATTAGCCAAGGAAAGTCCCGGGATTTACGGGATCAAAACCCGGTTGGGATAACGAGATCTCAGCATTCGGGATCACTGGATTGTATTCTCTACACACACTAAAGTTTATTGAAAGATCAACAAAAATATTACTGTAGTGACATGTTTGTGGTAGGTTGCAACACTAATAAGAAGTAAAGGATTAGTAGTTTAGGTTTGTTTGTATGACAATAGGATGTTCTCCTCTCTTTCACAATGTACACACTCCCTATAAAGTTTAAAGCATGTATCTATCTATCTAATTGTTTGGGCTGGACACTAGTAAGTAAAGTACAGCACAGTGCTCTCTGCACTGTCGCCAATAAATCTCTCAGTTCCACTCTGTTAGTCTTGTGTCCTCGATAAAAGTCACTATCCTCCTCTGGGGGAATTTGAGTACCCTTGCAAGATCCAATAGATCTCTCCTGAAACGTTTCTCTCTCCTTCCTTCTCTTCAGTTCCTCACAAATGCATATTACATGAAAGCTAGTTTTCTCCTGTTTTTCACATCTCCTACACCGGGGCTCGCTAACGATTAAGTGACTAGAGTTACCGGACTAACTCTAGTCGCTTTCAATATGATGGGAAGGTATTCTTTTGAATCGATAAATTAAATAAATATTACTGCTTAATAATGCAGGACACCTACATTTAGTTTTACAATCCTTACTTCTTTCTATAAATTCAAGAATTACCGAAAACTATTTTTCATTAGAACTGTGAAACAACAACTGAGCTTTCAAAATGGTTTAAATTTTCCCAGGCATCTTTCAGAGCATATGCGATTGTAGTACTGTAATGATTTTGACGAGTAGCACCATTTTGATGTTGAGAATCAAAACATTTCATATTCGATTTTCTATAATGAATTTTTAATAAATGTGCACTTATTGCATATCATTGAATGTAAAGTGAAAAAGATCTACCAGAATTAATTAAAATATATATATATATATATATATATATATATATATATATATATATCTGGACATTAAAAAAGGTTAACAAAACTTGACACACGTTCTGTGCATATCTATAAGATCTATAAATCCAATCTGTAACTAGATACAGATTTACAGATGAAATAGCAATTCTGTTCAAATATTTTATTTACTGAATGTCTGTAAATGCTATAGATTCAGGTAAATTTTGCATGTAGGTAAACCTTGTCTGTAAGGTAATTACAGACGTTTCAGTGTTAAAAAAAATATCAATAACATAGCTATTTATTGGAATTTTATTAGAAGAAGACGAAAACAGATAAGTAAAAAACAATTTATTAATAATAATCTAGAAACATTTTAAGAACATAACCTACGAATATATATATATATATATATATATATATTGATAACGAGCAGCCTCTCGTTGTACTGAAAATTGATAACGAGCAAGATGCGTAATAAAATAATGTAAACGTTTATGAATATAAAAATGCTCAGCTGTGAATAAATGGCTTGTTAGTTTTTATATTTATTCGGTGAATTTTACATATACGAACTAATTACATTGCTCTAAGTAACATATAGATGGGGTTGTTCGAGTTTAATCTATATGCGCAAGATGCAAAGTTGCCTACTTGCGAATTATTCCATAAATGTAACCTAAAACAGCTGTTCGGATATAAACTTATTAATAAGTATTAATTAATGTGCGTTTATTATCTTCAGGGTCCGGCTAAACTCGAGAACAAAATAGACTCTAGTGTTAGGGCAATGTGATATGTCCAAATTTAAAGTGCGAGTTCGGTGACTTCAATCAAACACTACTGATATTTTTAGATTCCTAAATGATAGGTTAATTGTTGTTAAAGCTATACTACAAAATAAAATGTCGAGATCAGATTCACGAATAATAACTTTAATGTTCTTAAGATCTCTATTAACAGGTAAGTTATAAGCATTAATTGTTAAGTATAATTTGTATATAAATTTTGTAACGTGATAAATTTAATATGTTATTTAACTATGATAAATTACGATAAATATTACATGAAATAAATGAAATAGATAAATATAGAAATAGTGAAGATAATCTTTAATTAATTAGGAGAATTAAGTCAATAACTTTAATATAACTAGAATGTATGACGTAAAACAAAGAAAAATTAAATTAAAACGTAACTGTATTCTTCCTCTTTAAAAGTAATAAATAACCTAAATCTTATATATCGTATTTAATAATGTATATCTTAACTAATATAAATAATATACTATATTCTTTTTTTAATATGATTGTTTAAATTGTCTTTTCAATATAGATGTGAGATTTTAAAGAATACTTAAGTAATTGGTGCAGGATTCTGGATAAAAACGGGATCTCAAACGGTTTAGGAAAGGCAGGTTTTTCGTCGGCGTTCGAACGGCGTCACCCCGGTCAAAAACACTTTCTAACGAACTGCTTCTCGGCAAATTGCTCTTGGCAATATTTTTGTCACTGGTACACGTACGAACTTGAAATATGTGTCCAACAGGAGCTGGGAATATTGGTAAGATGTTTAACTAATTGGACGTATGAATTTACTTGTATTTATTGTAATTTTCTTCTTGTTTTTAGTGATACACTCAAAAATACGTCTGGATGCTTTAATGGCGATTTTTCCAGTTACGCTAACCTTCTTTTATTTTTGTTACTTGATTTTGATTCGTTCATCGGTATGTATTCATTTAATCTCGACAATTACTACTAATGAAAATGACAATTCAATAATTTTAAATACATTTACATGTTGTAATAAATATTTACTTAATTTTAAAACTAATATGCATATAATGTGTATGTCAAAAATAATACATTATGCTGTTTTTATTATGGGATATTTTCCCGCGATTGACAATTCAAATTATGTACAGTTATACCTAAATAAATGGCGTCATTAATGATTTATCAATTAAGTTGATTTTTTTTTGTAAATACAAATTATCGAACTGAAAATACTATTACAAATGAAATGTTAGATTATAAATGTGTGAATGTCTTAAAAAAAAATAATTAAACTTGCGTATTCAACTTTATTGATTTGACGTGGGAAGAATTCAGTTTTGACATATAATTAACTATTCAATAACTTATTTATATACATTAAGAGATTGTCCTTTTGCTTATTGGGCATACTTGAGTGTGGGCTTGACCTACCTCAATTCCCCAGTAATTTGGTATGCCGTTATTGACTTGGCAAAGAGGCTTATCCAAATTATTCTCTTTGAACTATTAAGTTGTTTGCTTTATCATATGAGTTTTTGAGCATATAAGCTGTTTTTAATATACATTTATAGTTAATGCTTGTCCCTTTAAGTGTTGATTTGTTAATATTATTTTTGAACTGTTAACTTTTTGAAGTCTGTTTTTTTTTTTAATTTAAAAGAAAATTATTATCTCTTCTTGATATATTGTAACGATGTTTTAATAGTTAAAATGATTTGTTTTGGGGGTTTACTCTATTTATTTTACTTGTTGATGGTCCATGCTTAAAGTTTTCTATTTTTTTTTTAAACTTGATATATTAATATAGGTTTTAGTTTTCACAATAAATAATTCTTTCATGTTAAATACATGTTCTGACTAGCGAATCCTACTCTTTTCTTATTATAATACCATTCCTTATTATATAATTAAATTCCCCATTATTAGACATTCTCATCTATATTTCTATATATTCATATTTATAATACTAATTCATATCTTATTCATACTTTATATCCCCATATTATATATTTATTCCTACTCTCTCTATTAATCTAGACTTTTTCCATTCCTTTAACATTACATCAAACCTTCTATTTATTCTTAGCATACTATTACTTATATATATATTACATTTTAGGAATTCATTTTATTTAATTTTAAGCATGTTAATATTCGTTTTGTTTCCCCATTACATATTTAACTGTTTATCATATTATATCATGTAGATACTTGTTCTTTCTATATTTGTTTGTATATCATATTATTTGTGTTGTGTTGTTTCAGTTTTTCGAACTGTTAACTACCCCTTTATGTCTTTCAAGTGTAACTGTATATTATATTTTAATTATAGATATTGATTTGTTGATATTAAATTTATATGTGTTTAGTTCTTATTCAAATTTGTTTTTTTTTTTTTATGCTGTATAATCTTGTAACATTGATATATGATACCTCCCCTTTATATAATCGGTATTAGGCTCGATTAATTCATATGTATTATAGCCTAATTTCTGATTTATTATAAATGGTCCTTGATAGGCCTTCAGTAGCTTACCCATGATTTTCTGTTTTGCATTAGATACTCTTAAGCTTTTGACTATAACTCGGTCACCTAATTCATATGTTTTGTATTTCTTGCTATAGTCATTCTGTTTCTTTTCCCATTTATTCTTACGTTTTATTAATTTTAGTCTGACCTCATCTGTACGTTCCGATAAATTTACTAACTCTGGCTCTACCCATGGTCTTTGTGGTGCTTCTCCTGTAAAAATCTTTATTGGACAGTGATTGTGGACTGTGCTGGGTGTGTTATTTAATATAAATTCAATTTGTGGTAGATGTCTAGCCCAACGATTATGTTTTTCATCTAACAAAATTCTGAGATACTTTAATATTTCTCGTATGTATCTTTCGGTAGGATTACCTTGTGGATATCGTATCGAGGTGTAGTAGGTTTTAATATTTCTTGTATGTAAAAATTGTTTATATCTATCATTTGTAAAATAGGTCGCATGATCTGAGAGTATAGCTTGTGGAGTACCATATTGGATAAAATAGTCTGTAAGTGCTTGTAGTACTGTATCTGTATTGCATTTTTGCGTTGGGATTAACTTTATATATTTTGAGAAAATGTCACATATTACTAGGATGTTCTTGTATCCTTTTGTGCTTGAGATGAGATTTGACAAGAAATCTATTGATATTAATTCTAATTTATCGTATGCTATTATGTTACTACTCCAATTTGAGTTTGTTCGATTTTTGTCCTTAGCGAATAAGCATGTTTGACATTGTTTTGTCACGTTTTGATGATTCTCTCATCGTTTGTGCAAAAATACGCTTCTCTAAACACGAGCCAACATTTTCTCGCTCCGATATGTGTGTAATTATAATGTAGATAATTTGCTATCTCTCTGGTGTGTTCCTCATTTATAACATACAATTCATTATCACCTATGTTCTTAATTATGATACCATTTCTAATAAACATACCTTTAAATTGTCTTCCCTCACTGATAATCTTTCGTAAAGGGTCAAATTCTTGTGTTAATTGTGTTTGTTTTACCCTATCCAATGAAAATAAACCTTCCTTTTGTAACATTACCAGATTTATGCATATACTTTGCTTCTTCATTTCCCCATCTTTTCTTGTTAAAACATCTGCTGTTACCATTTCTTTCCCTGGCTTGTACTTAATTACGAAATCAAATTGTTGTATTAATAAAGTCCAACGATAGATACGACTATTGTTTAATTTGGAATTCATGATGTTTATAAGCGCTTTATGATCAGTTTCTAGTATGAATGATTTTCCAATTAAATAATATCTGAGCTTTGTTATCGCATATACTATTGCTAACATTTCTTTTTCGGATATTGTATATCGTATTTCGCAAGCATTCAAAGTACGGGATATAAAATGTATAGGGATTTCTGTATCTCCTCTGAGTTGAACTAATTCAGCAGCAATGGTCTGGTGCGAAGCATCTGTTCTTACAATAAAAGGCAAAGAGAAATCTGGATGGTGCAATTTCAAGTTCTCCACAAAGTTCTCCTTAAGTTCTATGAAACATTTTTCACACTTTGCAGTCCAATTCCATTTCGTATTTTTCTTCAATAATTGAAGTAATGGTAGTGTTTTCTCGCTATAATTAGTAATAAATTTTCTATAATAATTCAAAACTCCCAAGAATCCTCGTAAGGTCCTTAAATTTTTCGGCCGAGTGAAGTTTTTGATTTCATCCAGTCGAGTAGGATCTAGGTAGATATTATCTTTATTGATGATATATCCTAAATAATCTATTTCTGTTTTGAAAAATTGACATTTACTTAAATTTAATTTTAAACCTTCATTACATAAAGTGGTTAATATTATTTTTAAATGTTCTAAATGTTGGTCTAAAGTTTCGGAAAAGATTATGATATCATCTAAATAATGAAGTGCGAAATTATCATATTTATCTAAAATGCGGTGTAAAAATCTTATCAAAACTGCAGGTGAAGTTTTTAATCCAAACGGGCAGACTCTAAATTGGTAAACTACTCCATTTATTAAAAATCCACAGTATTTCCTGGAATTAGGTTCTAAATTTATCAGCCAAAATGCGTTTTTTAAATCTAATTTGCTGTAATAGTTTTTGTTACCACATTTCGTTATTAGTATATCTATGTTTTGAGGCATTTCGTATTCAGGTTTGATACGTTTGTTTAGTGATCTTGCATCTAAACATATCCTTAACGATAAATCTTTTTTCTGAACAATAACTATGGGATTGATGAAATATGTATTAGATTTTTCAATAATACCAGATTCTTCTAATCTGTTAAGCTCCATATTAACTTTTTCCTGATAATGGTATGGTATTGGGTAGTTTCTGCTCGATAATGGGTTGTCATTGTCTATTCTTATTGTATGTTGATAGTTACGTGCGAATACTACTACATCATTGATTAATGTTAGGTTGTCAGATAAAATTTTTACTAATTTTGATGGGATCATATGATATGGTATATTTTGTAGTTTAATTATTTCTTCTATATCTTCTAAATTATTTACTGTTCTGAGGGTATTTAATTCTTTTCTTACTACCACTTCTTCTACATTCTGCATTCCTATTCCATCTTCCTTTTCTTCCAATCCATATATATAATCATCATTATTCATTTTAATATTTATTCCTTCTTCCTTATTACTACATTCATTATCATAACTATCTGTATTCAATCTTTCTTGTAATATATTATTAATCTCCTTCTGTAAATGTTTATCTTTAAAATAATTATATTCATATTCTTCTTCCTCAGATAACTGTTTCTCCATCCTTATCTCTATTTCATCGATCATTATTATTTTTCTTTTGAAATCCAATATCATTTTTAAATTCTTAATGTTATCTATCCCAATTATGCAATCGTATTGCAGTTTACCTATAATGTAGCATTGTATGACATATTCCTTATCTTTCACCATTATTTCCGTACATATTCTTTTTTGAATTTTCCCCATTCTTTTACCATTAGCGGCTATCAAATCTGTTCCCTTAGTCCTTATAATTTTCTTTTCATAATTATCGATTAAGATTGCCTTTTTCTCTTCTAATAACGTTATTTCGGCTCCAGTATCTATTAAACAGCTTAGTTCTATGTTTGTAAATTTAATCTTAATAATTGGTAGAGAGTGCGTATCTATATTATGGGTTCCAGTTTCTTCTACGTGTATGAACTCTTCAAAGGGTTGATAAAAGGTTATATTGTTTAATTTTGAGGGGTAGTTACAGTCGATTTTATTTAAAGATTTTGGGTTGAGGTGCTTGGTGTCGGGTTGGTGTACATATCGATTTCCGAAATCGGCATTTTTTTTTTTACATCCTCCGATTCTTGTCTAGAGGGCAGTGGTGACAATGGTCTCCGGCAGTAGTTATTAACACGTCCTCTATTACGGTATCTATAATTATTCATACCTCTTCTTCCCGGCGGGTTGTTGTACTGATTGTTATTATTCTGACGATTAGCATCATACGTTCGTGTATTATTATTATAATTATTATTATTAGGGGGTGGATAATTCGAAAGATTGGGTCTATTGTTATAATTATGAAAAGGATTTGTAGAATGGTTACGATAATTTTGATGAGTGTTATAATTTGGTGCAGGACTTGCGTGATTATTATTATAATTAGTGTTACTATTATTAGTTGTTAGATTCGCCTGAGTATAATTGTTGTTAGTTCTGTTATTATTATATGAGGTTGTTTCTTGTACATGATTCGGTCGATTATTTTGTGAGTAATTTTGTCTAAAAGATGGATTATGTATGGTGTTATAATTTGTATTGCTCGGTCGATTATTAGAGGAATTATATAGACTGTTATTCGTATTACGTTGTACTGTTGGAAAAGAACTACGATTACCTTCGGCAAAGTCATCTAATCTTCGGAGAATTTCTATTAAGGAATCCATGTCATTGACTCGTTGACAAATAATTGCTTGTGTGTCCGAATAAATGAAATGGTTCAGTAACTGTCGTGCTATGGTTGATTCCTCCATATCAGCTATGTGTTTACACAGGTTGTACATTCTTGAAGCATATATCTCCCTAGTTGTTGAGCCCATTCTATATTTACCGGTTAGAAGTCTGATTTTGGCACGATTTTGTTGTGCTTCATCCCAGTAATTCCTCTTAAATAATGACACGAATTGCTCTACGTCCTCGCAATGGTCTTCAATGCGCAAGAACCACTCCTGAGCACTATCTTTAAGTGTAACTCTTATTATGTCCATCTTTTGTTTATTGTCCGGAACATCAATTAAATAACGCAGGAGTCCATTTAAATAGAGCATGGGGTGTACGTGCGTTATATCCCCATCGAAATGAGTTAAATTTTCTATTTTTATGGTGAGACCTCCTGTGTTTATGCAATTATCAGACGCAGTATATCTTTTGATCTTCGTTTCAATTATCCTCAGTTCGGATTCATAATACCTTTTATTATTATCCTGGTTCGTTCGGAAGGTGTCAAGATTATCTTTTACTTGATTGATCTCTTGTTCGTAGAATGTCCTATGTTCCCCCATCTGAGTGTTGAGACTATCGGTAAAATGTTGTTTTAGATTTAACGATGTTATTTCGTTACTTAGGTTAAAATCTGTTAATTTGTTATTTAATTTTGTATGAGCTTCGTTACAGGACTTTGTTATTTCGGTTTTTGTTTCCGTATTTGCGGTTATTATTTTATTGTTGGTAATTACGTAAATTTCCTGTGAAGTATTCTCTAATTGTTTGGCCCAATGTTGGTTATGGACATTTAGAGTTTCGTCCATTTTCAGCAAGCATTTTAACTCGCTTTCTTCTAGTGTTTGATGTATTATCTTCTCGATCTTTGTTTGACTATCTTTCAAACCCTTTATATCCATCTTTATTTCTTCCTTGTCCTGTTTGAGTTGTTCTAATTTGCTGTTGAGATTGGTTTCTATGAGACTGATATTAGTCTCTAATCTATTATTATTTTCTGTGATTAGTTGTTTGAAATTTTCATTATTAATTTCTAATTTTCGTGCTAAATTCATTTCTATCTGGCTGATATTTGTTTCTAATTTTCGCGTTAAATTAGTTTCTAATTGACTTATATTTTTATTGTTAGCATCTAGTTTTTCATTATTTTCCGCTACAAATTGTTTAAAATTAGCTTCTTGTTTTTGTTGCATATTCATTATCAAAGCGGTTAACGAATTAAAGTTCATCGTCGCCTCTTCCTTTGAAGCTTCTGCTTGTGCTGTGGCTGTAACAGAATCACCCTGATCAGCCTGGTCCTCTCTATCTGCTAGGTTTTCCCTTGACTTACTCCTTGTACGCTTGTCCATATTATTATTATTATTGAAAAAATATATATGATAGTGTTATGATTATAGGTTCTATTAGTTTATGTATATTGATTATTCCTATTCTGATGTTTTAGTATTAGTGTTATATTTGCTAATAAATTGTATAAATAAATTCTTATCTCTTCAAATAATTATTATTTTAATCTTTTTGACCTATTCGTTTAGTGTTTATTATACAAACAATAACCCCTTTTTAAAAAAACAAACTTACAAATCCTGTTCCTGGGTACCAGTCAGCATCCTATCACACAAAAATGACCACAAGAAGCAAAATACAACTTACAATTATAAAAAATTTTGTATCTTAAATAAATCTAGAAAGAATACAGTTTTTTAAATTTATTCTCTCTCGTTTTATTTTGTATTACGTGTTTGATTGAGCACGTTTTCTAAGCGACACGTTGCGGCGACAATTGATAACGAGCAGCCTCTCGTTGTACTGAAAATTGATAACGAGCAAGATGCGTAATAAAATAATGTAAACGTTTATGAATATAAAAATGCTCAGCTGTGAATAAATGGCTTGTTAGTTTTTATATTTATTCGGTGAATTTTACATATACGAACTAATTACATTGCTCTAAGTAACATATAGATGGGGTTGTTCGAGTTTAATCTATATGCGCAAGATGCAAAGTTGCCTACTTGCGAATTATTCCATAAATGTAACCTAAAACAGCTGTTCGGATATAAACTTATTAATAAGTATTAATTAATGTGCGTTTATTATCTTCAGGGTCCGGCTAAACTCGAGAACAAAATAGACTCTAGTGTTAGGGCAATGTGATATGTCCAAATTTAAAGTGCGAGTTCGGTGACTTCAATCAAACACTACTGATATTTTTAGATTCCTAAATGATAGGTTAATTGTTGTTAAAGCTATACTACAAAATAAAATGTCGAGATCAGATTCACGAATAATAACTTTAATGTTCTTAAGATCTCTATTAACAGGTAAGTTATAAGCATTAATTGTTAAGTATAATTTGTATATAAATTTTGTAACGTGATAAATTTAATATGTTATTTAACTATGATAAATTACGATAAATATTACATGAAATAAATGAAATAGATAAATATAGAAATAGTGAAGATAATCTTTAATTAATTAGGAGAATTAAGTCAATAACTTTAATATAACTAGAATGTATGACGTAAAACAAAGAAAAATTAAATTAAAACGTAACTGTATTCTTCCTCTTTAAAAGTAATAAATAACCTAAATCTTATATATCGTATTTAATAATGTATATCTTAACTAATATAAATAATATACTATATTCTTTTTTTAATATGATTGTTTAAATTGTCTTTTCAATATAGATGTGAGATTTTAAAGAATACTTAAGTAATTGGTGCAGGATTCTGGATAAAAACGGGATCTCAAACGGTTTAGGAAAGGCAGGTTTTTCGTCGGCGTTCGAACGGCGTCACCCCGGTCAAAAACACTTTCTAACGAACTGCTTCTCGGCAAATTGCTCTTGGCAATATTTTTGTCACTGGTACACGTACGAACTTGAAATATGTGTCCAACAGGAGCTGGGAATATTGGTAAGATGTTTAACTAATTGGACGTATGAATTTACTTGTATTTATTGTAATTTTCTTCTTGTTTTTAGTGATACACTCAAAAATACGTCTGGATGCTTTAATGGCGATTTTTCCAGTTACGCTAACCTTCTTTTATTTTTGTTACTTGATTTTGATTCGTTCATCGGTATGTATTCATTTAATCTCGACAATTACTACTAATGAAAATGACAATTCAATAATTTTAAATACATTTACATGTTGTAATAAATATTTACTTAATTTTAAAACTAATATGCATATAATGTGTATGTCAAAAATAATACATTATGCTGTTTTTATTATGGGATATTTTCCCGCGATTGACAATTCAAATTATGTACAGTTATACCTAAATAAATGGCGTCATTAATGATTTATCAATTAAGTTGATTTTTTTTTGTAAATACAAATTATCGAACTGAAAATACTATTACAAATGAAATGTTAGATTATAAATGTGTGAATGTCTTAAAAAAAAAATAATTAAACTTGCGTATTCAACTTTATTGATTTGACGTGGGAAGAATTCAGTTTTGACATATAATTAACTATTCAATAACTTATTTATATACATTAAGAGATTGTCCTTTTGCTTATTGGGCATACTTGAGTGTGGGCTTGACCTACCTCAATATATATATATATATATATATATATATATATATATATATATATATAATTTCTTAGCCGTTCCCTTAATATGTCAATTGATAGTTTTATTACAACGCAAATTATACGAAATTTTATTTGAAAAATTGGCTTAGTTTGTTAAAGCGACGGTCCGGCAAACCGTAGACATGGGTTCAAGTCCCAACGTGGACGAAAATATTTAATATAAAAGCCGAAAATTCCAAGATTTATCAATTGATATATTAATTTAACGGCCAAGAAATTATCTCTATAAATTAATAGCTAAGTATGAAGAATTAGGAATTTCAAACTTGCAAACTTACATCTGAATATTGACATCTGTGCCTTATAAGGCGTTTCCAATATACTTTAAACCAATGTCCTCGTGGATTAGTTCGTTAAAGTGACGGTCCGGCAAACCGTAGACTTGGGTTCAAGGCCCAACGCCGACGAAAATTTTTCAAATAAAATTTCATATAATTTGCGTTGTAATTTGTAGACAGCAATGTTTACATACACATTTTCTTCGCAAATAACATACTAATTTGAAAACATTTAATATAAAAGCCGATAATTCCAAGAATTATCAATTTATATATATATATATATATATATATATATATATAAAGATAATTATTTCGTGACCCCTGTATGTTATGGCAAATTCAATTTGTTGGCGATTTAAGGTCTGGTTTTACTTCAAAATGTATATATTTAAAACAATCCTACATGTTTCGGCAAATGATGCCTTTTTCAAGGAATATAAAATAAACCAATGTATACATATGCCACTAATATACTCTCATTTATATTTTATATTCCTTGAAAAAGGCATCATTTGCCGAAACATGTAGGATTGTTTTAAATATATACATTTTGAAGTATAACCAAAGCTTAAATCGCCAACAAATTGAATTTACTATATATATATATATATATTTATATATATATATATATATATATATATATACATGTAAAATAAAAATTGTATAAAATATATATATATATATGCATATATATTTCGTCGAATGTTTTTGCGGCCATTCGTTGAAGCGTTGTTCTTCGCGATATTTTGCCGCGTTTGGATGATTTCGTCCTGAGAAGAACTACTTTCTTCCTGACGTTTCGGTGACATCACTTTCACCTTTTTCTTGAGGATTACCTCGTTGTAACTTCAAGAGTGTGTCGATTTCCTGTGCCGCTCATCTTATATGGTTACATAGTAGTGGGGACCCGTGTCTGGCTCCTTATGATTGGTCCGTCGGTTGTTCTGTCGCTTGCGGTTATTGGTCGATCGGTTTGTGTTCAGTCCGTGCTGGTGTCACTGGTCTGTCGTAAGTTATTAACATTACGTCGCTTATGCGTAATCTCTCTATTGAAGAAGGCGGACCTCCATGTGTCAGGCAACTGCGTGACGACGGACAGTGTTTGCCTGACACCTGCCATTGCATATAAAAGTGCTCCGAACGTAACGATTTCGACATGCCGTGAAAGAGATTCTTCTGGAAAATCAATTCTAAGACATTTCCGATTTCTTTGATGTCCTGTTTTGTCTTTGCTAATGTTATTATCTAATTTTATTGTATGTATTGCTGGACAGAGACCCTTTTCTATAGTGGTTGTTGTTATGCATCGACATATACACGACGTTATACAATATTCTGTATTATGTACAACAGTGTGTGTTCAAACTGTTGAATTTTTGTAATTTTATATTGTAATGTTTATCCTATATTGCTTCTTGTGGGCTTGTATACTTTTAAATAAATATTGTTTAGTTTGAATACATGAATACAAGCCCACAAATACTCCAGAACAGACAAAACTGCTTTATTTACACACAAATTGCAACGCGATCACCTATTCGATTTTTAAAGTACACAAATGATCGATAAAGAACAGCACACGATGAAAAGGGAAATCAAAAAAATGATTAATATTAAACAAGAAAAAAATTCAATTAACAACAGAAGTATAACTTAATAATATAAAGTAACGATCTGCAATTTACCATTATGAATATATACAATCGTTATATAACTATCTATCATATGTTATTTAAATATATGTACACTGGTTTATTATGGCTGGCGGTCCCAAGTTTAGATCCAGGACTAGGCTGCCCGAGTAGGCTTTCGTTCTCGTTCTAGGTGAATGCCGACAGTTGAACATCTTAAATCGCTCCACGGACGCACACGTAATAATAACACATAATTTGCCCCCCTGTAATTGGTGTTAAGCTGTTGGGGAATGCTAAGGCATGCATTATTATTATTAAACTTGAATGTATTTTCGAATAATGTCATTTTTATAAATGACAACTTCACTTATATAAATATGATATTAATGTACTGTCATTTATAATTCAAAATTCTTTGAAAAAGGCAGTAATTTCCGAAACATGTAAGAGATTATTTTAAATATATACATACTTAAGTAAAACAGACCTCAAATCGCCGATTACCTAAATATGCTATAATATACAAAGGTCAGGAAATAATTATCTATATATAGAGCTATAGCCAATTTTTTTCTTTAATTTACAAAATGTAAATGAGTTTAAGTTCTAAAATAAAAAAAAAATATTCTTTAACTTTATAACTTTATTTTCTGAAAGTAAAATTTCGTTTTCCGAAATTGAAATTTCATTTTTTGAAATTGAAATTGAAAAGGTGTAGAATTAGCTTCATTTTTAATATATATTTTTTATTAAGTAACGATGTCTTTTTTTGCAATTTACTTCCTATGTCAAGTCTGAAAAATCTGGACGCGATGGAGAAAAACTGAATCCATTTTCGTAATTAGCGCATAAAATACTTCGGAATCATTCATCGAATTCAAAATGATCGTCGTGATTTCTCGGTGTAATCTCAAAAAATCAAAGAATAGCTGTGATCGAACATATTGTAATGGGAAACATAACTGCGAAAACCAAGTCGAAACCGATGTAGTTATAGGAAAATCCGTAAATAGTAAGATCAAGATTCTTAACAACATTCTTGTGCGTCCTGCAACAAACTCCACCTCAGGAAAAAATATCTTTATTAATAGGACAATTATGGCTAGTGTTTTAACATCTGACAAATGGATAGATCAAGCTGAGGAAAAAGAAAAGGCGAAACTAAAAGCGCAACAAGAAAAAGTAGAGCGTAAAAATCGAAACACAAAGTTAGCGAAGACACGAACTGGCACGAATGAAAATATTCCAAAGAAAAATCAAACTAACGAAACTAACAAGAAAGTACATCAAAATTCACACATAGAGAAGAACCTTACGATGAACAAACACTTTCAGTGTTTAAACGAAAATGTAAATATTGTAACGTGAGTTTATTTAGAAAGTCAATCTAGGATACTTTGAAATTTTGATAGAATAAGACGCATATATATTTGTATGTGTTTGTTGTTCCGTAAACGTAAATCCAAATTACATTTGATAATGTCAATCACATTTGTTATTTATTTGTATGTATGAAACTGTCAAAATATACGACTTCGTAGGTTAAGTAGTAAATTTTAATTTACGACATACTGAAAAATGTTCTCTGTAAATCACATGCTACTAGGTTGACTTTTCAAATGAACACCCGTTAGTTAAATATGAAAATGCTTACTTTCCTGGGAAGTTTTATTATACGGGTAAAAGAACACATGAGGTCATATAAACTAAAGAAGACAGATTCAACATTCGCAAACCATCTTATTACAGAAAGGCATACATTTGGTCATCATAAAATATTGCATTTGGCCGAGAAAGGTCGTAAATTAAATCATTTAGAGTCACTTGAAATTTTTAAAAGCGGAAACAACACAATAGATATTGTTCTTAACGACCAGTTGGATCTTATATATACACCTCTTTTCCATTGTTGTATATAATAGTTAAGTAATAGTAGTAATTTTAAATAACATCATAAACCACCCCCATATATTTTTGTGTCATTTATAAGATCTATGTAGGCCTGTAACTTTTGCAGTTTGATAATGACATTGTATGTCGAAACCGCGGTCACTATTACATGTGAATAAATTGGTATAACAAGGTTATTGTTTTATTTTAGTTTATTATATTAGTTTAAGTTTCGTTTTGTGTTTTGAAATGTTTATCTGTATTGTTTTATAAATTAATGTGCATTTTTCATTTAAATACAGCGTTTTCTTAGGAATACACCTAGGTAACGACCTGTAAGTTCCTCAGATTTTTATGTGTCCAAAACTGGCAATTAAATTGGCCACTTGAGGCAATTGGTGGTCAAAATTGGAAAAATCGTCATTTTTTGCATTTATAATGTTTTTGTCGTTTTGCGTATATTTCTATCTTTTTCCAACACGTTGAATGAAACTCATAACGTATTGAACAATTCAGATACCTCGGTGTAGTGGCTAATTCCCTAGTTTTGGTCACCTTCTCAAAAAGGTAAATTTGAAACATTGCTGAAGGTGGGCAAAACCGGTACTTCTGCCCTAAGTGTGTAACCGTTAGTTAGTGGACCATATGTTGCAAAATAAAATATAGCTTTTCTTATAACGCTTTTCATTCTTATACAGCTAGATAATATAAAAATCTCGCACCGTAAAAATCGTTTTCGAAGCATCATATTGATATAATATTAATAACTTATGTAATATGCATATAAAATGTATGAAATGATATTTAATTACACAAAACTTGTTATGACTAATCTTTTTTTAAATATAGAACTGATATATAGAATTAATATATGTATTAGAAATAATAAAAATTATCTGAGAGTTCGTTTTGTTTAAAATGGAAAACCATTCAGAGTCTAAACAAGATTAATGATAAATAAATAATAAACAAAAATACAATGGTGTAATATTTAAGCTCGGTTCTTTTTTTGTGCTAACCTTTAAACCACACTTATTTCTGTTTAAACCACAAAATAATCAAGATTACAAAGTCTACTACTCTCTGAATTGTACGATAAATAGATGATGTAGAGGTGACTTTCTCGCGCTCATCACGTCATTAATAGTTTCTTTCAATTCGACAAATTTTCAGGTCTGTATAATTACCAGAGCTATAGTATGGTGCATTTTTTATAAGACGGCGTGTATATTCGACAAGACTGTAATAGGTCTTGTCACTTACATAAAGTAAATCTTACGTATACATTGTATAAGTTGTTATCACTCTACCCAAGAGCAAGCGCGATATAAATCCAATTAAATTAAATTAGTATGAACGCTTCTGTACTTGGATATATACGCGAAGCGTAATCTATGCACGTATGTATGTATAATGACTTGGCTTTGTACACATCACAAAGATGAAATACTAATTGATTTTCCTTGTAGTTAATTACATTTAAGTTGCTCATAAATACTGATTATACTGCGTACAATAGTTGGCTGGATGTAAATAGGGCACTAACCTACCTGAAATTTTAATCTCGTTGGTAATTCGGGCACTAGCTAAAAATGTACTCGCAGAGGGTCTATGTAAACTGGGCACCGTATAAAGCAAACAAAAACAATAATATAGAAATAGTGTATGTATTTCAAGTTGAAGTACAGCAAAAAGATAGAAAATAAAAAATATGTACTCATATGAAAACAATAATAAAAGCAAATACTTAATTATATAAAAACTATAATTAAACAGTAGTGTATTTGAAGTCATACTGATGAATAAAATGATATACACTTCACAAAGTGTAATCGTGATATTGTTCCATTATTTAGTTATTCACACAGTTCATTTAGAGTTCTTAATTTTTGTTTTGCGCGTGTGTCTTTAACTCTTGCTGGTGTGTGTACACTTTGAATTTTAACATAAGTGTCTATTTGAAATTCCTTAAGCTTTTCGATAAAAATATAAATAGATGGATGTGTTGAATAAAATGACTCATTTAGTTTGGAATGAAACGCTTCGCATGCGCTTTTGGTGTTAGTGATCGATGGAGTTGCAGTAGCCCACATATGTGGAAGAAAAGGGGCATCGTCTTCTATGTATGTCTCCAATAAATAATCGGCGTATTCGTCAGCCTGGGCATGAGCAGGTTTCTCGGCAAACAAATCTAAGGCGAAACAATCGCCTACTTTGTCAGGATTCAAATACGTTAATCCAAATGTATATCGCAGTCATTTTCCTACTTCGGAATCTGTGTTCCTAAATTCTGCTGTTAAACCCAAACTTTGGATTTTCCTGAACCACGATTGGTGCAAATGGAAACGACAACCATAGATTTGTGCTGATGGCCATATAACGCGAACCCACTGTGTAAATGCTTTTCTCAAAATCTACAAAAACTTCAGCTGGTCGTAATATTGTAGAGTGACGTCGAAAGATTTCTTTTGTTAGCATTTCAAATAATGTTGCATACGTTTCACTGCGTTTATCAGGCAACAAGCAAAACATCAATGGAATATAATGTCCATTATTAAGTCCGTGGATTGTAAATAATTGTAAAAAATATTTTGTACAATACGAAAATGTACCGTCCATGTACCTACACTTTACGCATTCCACATAAACTTCTAACATTCGTTTCACAAGAAAACACTATGATATTGCTCACTGGACAGTTTATAAAAACGAAACTTTCATCCTTGCTTGTTTTAACATTAGCAGCTTCCACTATATCATGGACTTCTGTCTTATTTTGTGGTAACGGCCAAGGAAGAAATTTTCTCCTTGCATTGTTATCTGTTATCGTAATTGTTTCCGGCAGTTCCTTAGCTAGTTCACGACGAATAATTTTCGCTGGTTTTTCGGAAATATCATCAACGGCTTTACGTTTACACTCATTTGAAATCACTTTTCGGTTTAATTTACTCTGATTCTGTTCATGATTATGTTCTAGCTGGCTTCTGCTCACTAAATTTTCTGCACCAAGCATAAACACTTTTGCGGAACAATTTAAGGATTTTTTTGTACAACGCCAAAACACTTCGCCACTCTTGAACACTTTCTGTTTTGAAAAGGTGTACTTGTTAACCACTAGCACGTTGTTACTGTCCACAAAAGAGACCTCCATAATTCTTAACAGTGTGCGACAAAACTCGAGACTGAGAAGCGGATCTAATTCTTACTGTAAGCAAACGCCGCAAACAAGATAGAAATAACTAAATACACAAACTAAATGTTTCCTTATATATATATATATATATATATATATATATATAATCAAACAACCTCTTATACCATTAGGTGTGAGGTGTTACATTTACATTCTTTTTCTCTTAAATTCTAACTTAAATTATTTACATGTCATCTCCATGTACAAATTTTGTCCAATCTTTCTTATTTTTTGCCATTCTTCTAGCTTGTGCCCGATCCATATTTCTTCTCTTCAATGTCGCAGCAACTTCATCATTCCACGTTTTTCTTGGTCGTCCCCGTCTTCTTACGCCTATCGTTTTTGTTTGCCATATTATTTTGACTTACCTTTTATCGTCCATGCGGCACACATGACCGAACCATTTTAGATGACTTCTCTCTATGCACTTTAGAATCGGCTCAATTCCTAATTCATCCCTTACTAATTCGTTTCTCACTCTGTCTCTGCGCGTGATTCCTTTGATTGCTCTCAGGAATTTCATTTCCATTGCCTGTAGTCTGCTTTTCATCACATTATTTATTATCCAGCTTTCACTGACGTAAGTTAGAATCGGCTTGTAGATGGTTTTGTATACCGTAAGTTTTGTTTTCCTGCTTATTTCTTTTTTCTGGATCAGTGTCTTTTTCAGAGAGTGGTACACTTTTGCCGCCTTATGTATTCTTTCGTTAATTTCATTCTCCATATTTCCTTCTCTATCTAGAATTACTCCTAGGTATTTATATAAATTGGCTTGTTCTATTCTCTGATCATTTAGTTTTATGTTCGTTATTCTATTTTCTTTACCCACTACCATTACTTTTGTTTTAGTGATATTTATTTTGAGCCTTCTTCTTTTTAATTCTTCTTCTCAGACTTGTAAATTTTCTTGCAGATCCTGTTCTTTCGCTGCGCATACCATTATGTCATCTGCAAAGGCGCAATTCGATAAGTATACTGGCTGGAGTCTATGGTACCCAACATGGACTGCTCGTATTCTGTTGTTCACTGCTTTTATGACGTCATCCATAATCAGCGTGAATAGTGTTGGACTTATTACGCCGCCCTGTCTTAATCCGTCATTGATTAGGAAAACCCGAGACTACGCATTATCTTTCCTTATGTAGTTCTTATTGTTTATGTACATACTTTGTATACCTCTTCTTAGTTTGTTATTGACATTTCTTTGCGCCAATACTTTCCAAATTTGTTTTTGTGACACTCTATCGAAAGCCTTTTCTAGGTCCAGGAAGGCCAGGTACTCTAGTTTTTTCGATCATTTGCTTAATTGTGAAAATATGGTCCTGAGTGCTTCTGCCCCTCCTAAATCCGCTCTGAGTTTCAGCTAATTGCCCTTCTATCACATTTTTTAATCTTTTCTCTAAAATAAGTTCATATGTTTTTGACACTACACTAAGTAGTGTAATACCTCTGTAGTTAGTGCAGTCTCTAGAGTCCCCTTTTTTGTATATTGGAATGATTATGCCAGTCGTCCAGTCCTCCGGTATTCGTCCTTGGTTCCACGCTTTGTTAAATATAAAGGTCAACATTTCTATGCCTTTAGTTCCTAATGTTTTTATCAGTTCTGGCTTGATGTTTTCATGTCCTGCTGCTTTCCCTCTTTTTATATGTTTTATTGCTTCTATCACTTCTTCTTCAGCTATGCTATCTTGTTCGTCGTCGATTTCTACGCACGTTTCTTCATCTATTTCCGCTCTGCTTTCCCCCTCTGTGTTCAGTAGGTCCTGGAAGTATTCTTTCCATTTTTCCATCTTCTCCTCTTCACTAGTTAATACTCTATTGGCTTTTGCTTTAATGTGTCTGATTGTATGTTGTTTATCTTTCCTTGCGTTCTTCATTACCTTATAAAACAGTTTCTGATTTTCTCGGCTATATTTTTCCATTTTCGTGCCAAATTCTTCCTATGCTTCTGCCTTTGCCTTTAGTATCATTTCTTTTACTTCTTTTCGTTTTTGCTTATATTTTGTGTAGCTTTGATCTTAACCATCTCGTAAATGCTGCTTCCAAAGTTTCTTTTTCTTCCTCACTTCTTCCCTGATGTGTTCATTCCACCATCTTGTTTGTTTTCTACATTTATTATTGGACACTACTCCGCATGTTTCTTTTGCTACTGATATAATAATGTTTTTAAAATTGCTCCATAGTTGTTCTAAGTCCATTTCGACTCAAGCATTTCTTATTTCTTCTATTCTTATTTCTATTAATTCTCTGTATCTGCAAGATATTTGCTCTTCTTGTAACTTGTGTGTTCTAATTACCTCGTTTGGTTTAGTTTGTGGTTTCCTTGTATTACATGTTCGTCTATTTTGGTCAATCTTTATTTTTGTCTCTACTAAGTAACGGTCACTATATGCTTCGGGTCCCCTCTTCACTCTGGTATCCAGTACCTCTTTTATATATGCTTTGTTTATAAGGATATAGTCTATAATGGATTTTTCGTTTCTTGTTTTTACTTCTCTTGTGTATTTATGTATGTCCCTGTGCGCAAAGAACGTATTTGTAATGACTAGCTCGTTTTCTATACAAAAGTGTATCATTCTACCTCCATTATTATTCTTATGATCTTCTCCGTGGAGACCTAGTACATTTTTTACATCTGCTGTTCTTTTCCCCACTCTGCTATTAAAATACCCTAGTACTATTATTCTATTGTTATTACTTTCTATCGTCTCTGTCAGTTCTTCCCAAAATTTGTCCTTCTCTCCTGTTGATTCATCTTCGTTTGGTCCGTATACTATGACTATTGATGTGCTGTTTTGCTGCTCTAGTTTCATTTCTATTTTCAATATTCCTTGTGATATGAACTTCCACCTTTGTATATTTTCTACTCTTCTTTTATTAATTATACACGCAACTCCTTCTGTTGCTCTTGTTTCTACGTGTACTCCACTATAGATTACCACGTGGTTATTTATTTCCATTATACCTTGTCCTTTCTTCTTTGTCTCTGTTATAGCCAGAATGTCTAGCTCTTCCTCTTCAAATTCTTGTATTAATTCTTGTTCTTTGTCCTTCATACTTCTTATATTCCAGGTTCCAATTTTTATTATGCTCTGATTCGCTCGATGTTCTCCGTCTTTTCTATCTACTTTATTTTTACTATTGTCATCCTTATTTAATTGTTTTTGTGTTATACTATCCCTACTTCCTCCCTGTGTCTCTCCTTCTCCTTTTCCGTATTTCTCTTGCTTTATTCCCTCTATATTCATTACTCTGTATCTATCCGTTTGCTCAGCCGTGTCCGTTGCTTGATCCTTCAACACAAATTCCTTCCTTGTATCTTTTGCTAGTTTTTTGGCACCATCACTTCTAGTTCCTCTGTCGTATAGTTCCATCTCCATTCCTTTCCATCGATGATTAGTTTATTGTATCCAATTCTGACCGTTTTTCCTTCGTTTCTCTCCTTTCTTGCAATCATTCTCAATTGTCTTCCCTTTTCTATTTCTTTCTTTGTTAAATCGTCTTTTATATAAATCGCTTTATCTTTGCTTCTCAGTTTGTACTTGTTTCTCATTACCTTTTCTTTATCTTCATCTTTCTCGAATTCTACTAGGCATGTTTTATTACCTAGTTTCTGCGCTCTTCGGACCTTTACTTGCACGTCCAGTTCCTTCTGTATTAGTTGTTCTACATTATTTTTTAGCAATGTTAGATTCTCATTTTCTAGCCCTATTCCAGTAAGAACCACATTATTTCTTCGTTTCTGTTTTTCTAACCATTCGATCTTGTCACATACTTCTTTACTTTTCCTTTTGATATTTTCTTTCTTAAGTTCTTGGTTTTCCTTCTTTAATACTTTATTTTCTTCTCTTATCTTTCCTAGCTCTTCCACGATTTTATCTTGCTCATGTTTTATTTGTTTTTGTTCCGCTTTCATCTCTTGAATCATCTCTATTAAATAGTCTAGCTTTCCCTCGCAAATTTTGTTTGTTTTCTCTGGTGATTTGGGTACTTTCTTCCTCTCCTCATCTCGCTTTTCATCTCTAAATCTCTTCTTTCTTCCATCATCCGCGGATCCGTCCTCGCTGTCCGTTTTCCCCATTATCAGAATTATTTCTCCGTACGTTTATCTTCTCTACGTGCCGCCACTGGTAATCGTTTCGTCTATTGATGTTATTTGGGTTGCCTACCGGCCCGCGCCAGATATCGCTCGCAAGTCGACCTTTCGGACGAGTTCAATTTACTGGCCGTTGGCAGATCTTGGTTAGAATTTACGGATTTTGTCTTACCCTGCTTTCCCAGCTTCTTCTACACTTTCCCTGTTATTATTCACTTAACTTTACACTTTGTAACGTTTCTCGTGGTTCTATCTACTAGTTATTGTTCGTAATACGAATTTAACAACGTAGCGATCTTAACCTCGTGTTTACTTGTACAGTGGCGTACATAGTATTCGTTTCCTTATATATAGAATATATTATAGCATAATATAATAGAGGCCCGCCCACAATAGATGTACAAATAAAAATACATTTGAAATTATCTATTTGGTCATTAGGAAATTCCTTAATTTATTAACGTCTAATTTCTTATTTTAAGCTTTAAAGCGTTCATTACCCGAACGGTACTGGTGCCTAGATTACCTGTAGGATTAAGCAATCCTTTTTGCAGGCAGGTAAATCAATATACTTGGTGCCCAGTTTACATCCGCCCCAATAGTTAGTAAAATAAAATTAATTTAGGGAAAATTGTATACAGAGACAGGTTATTCAACAAATGTTTCCTTGCTTTCAGGTTAAAACAATGAAGAAGACAAAACGAGGATTACAATTCCAATATTCGGATTGAATGTCTAAAAACCAAAATCATCGATCCATAATGAGAAATTTCATAATACTTTCGTTAATTTTCTGCTTGATTGCCACTGGTTTATCTAATTCAATGCCAAAGTTAAATAATTTGTTGAACGGAACAAATTCAGGCGACAAAATCGATGAGAGAAATGAAGCGAAACCAGTTAAGTATTTTCAGTTAGCACGTCAAAATGAATATGACTACAATAACTCAATGAATATTTCCCTTATTAAAAGCAATCGAAATTCGGAGAAGCCCGCTAGAAGGCTAACAAGCGTAAAAACTCTTTTTGCCGTTAACCGTTCAACTGAAAATAATACGAACGCTAGTCGAATTGCACAAAAAATTCTGTATATAAATACAAAGGAGAGAATAACGAAAAATATAAAAAATACATCTATGTCAGCACAAGAAACAAAACGAAATATTGTTTCCGAAAACAATACAATAGATGCTAACAACAGTTTTATTATTTCTGTAATCAAGGACACTGTACGCAACTTATTTACGAATTCAGAAACAAATAAATCTTTATTATCCAATATTTACATAGATAACTACAATTACACTTCCGAAAATCCATATTTCTCAAAAAATAGCGCTGGCTATACTGAAGAAAATACAACACCGTATTCCAATAATTACAGGGACTTTTTTGTGGGAAACGCTTCGACAAAATTATACGATGTTCAAACGTTCGAACCTATCAGAAAGAGTCATCGTATCCTGGACGATCAGCTAATTGGAAAGTTCGCTAAAATTAAAAGAGATCGTATATCAAATACGAAATTCGATCAGTTACAACATCAATCCCTTAATCAAACACACGTTGGTAAAATACCGAACGTTCCTAACTCTACACAGAATACTGTCGAACAAATAGAGGAAGTGTCAAACAATGGTCTGTCCGCAGTTCAATCATTATTTACCGAAGAGAATCAATTGCTCCATGTACCAACGAAGTTATCCAACTATGTCAAGGTAAGATACAGCGAGTATATTTGAAATGTTGCAGTATAAATATGTATTAAAACTTTTATTTTTCACTTAAATATTATTTGTTCATTTCACCTTGGATATGGTTACCATAAACACGGTCGATATGGCCCCTAACGCCCGCTAATTTATTCACAGTTTTTAATGTTGTGTGAGTATAAATAAGGCCCGAGAAGAAAGGATATACATTTTACAGAACTAATAATTTGAATTTTTAAGAAAGTCTAAAGAAAGAAGCAAAAATTTAGTATTCTTAATTAAAATTAAGAGTATCTAAACATTGACAATGAAAACTTCAAAGTGTCAAGAACTGTCATTTAAAATAAAATTAAGGTTATCATTAAATTAAGGAATCATGTTAGATGCGTAATGACAGAAATCTCGGAACTTTTCGAAAGTAATTTGAATTTTCCGCTTAAGAAATTAATTCTTCGTGAAAAATAAAATCTTGTATGAACCACTGGCGATATGGTAATTATATCGCCCTTGGTCGACAGTCACCCCTCAGGCCAGAGACACTCGGGCTGGATTAATGTCGACCTCGGAGCAATATAATACCCATAACGCTATTGGTGCAGAAATAACACAGGTCTACAAAATTAAACTTTTTGACAGATGTTTTTATTTTGAAAACTGATTTTATATAATTTTGGTAAGCTGATTTCAAAAATTCTATGCATTTATTTGTATCACGTAAGGTTTTCTTGCAAATATTAAATGAAAAAAAACGATATTTCTAAAATAAATTATTTGTTTATTAAGTAAAAAGGTGGAATACAAGTTAAAAAAGTGGAAAAAAATACTTTACTCAGTCTTTTTTAAGTGAAATCTTTGTCTTTTTGCCAGAAAGCTGCGTTGTCCGGACATTCGGTTGTATGTTTTTAAGGGCATATCCCGTTTTAACATCCAGCAGTAGTCAGCCATCATCGTTATGCTCCATCTGCCTTGGTATCGCCGTTCCATTTCCTTAATGTCATGGTGAAACCTCTCTTCCTGTTCTTCGCTAACTGCTCCAAGATTTTCAGGAAAATAGTTCAAGTGTGAAAACAGGAAATGCACTTTCAAACTCATATTACAACCTAGATGATGAAAGTGTTATAACATATTTTGAACAATATTTTCGTAGTTTTCGTCCTTAGAGTTCCCAAGAAACTTATCAATTACTTCTTTAAATGAAACCCAGGCGTTTTTCTCGACATTGGTCATTGTGTTTTGAAAATCCTTGTCTTTGCATAATGTTCTTATCTGCGGCCCAACAACAATACCTTCTTTTAACTTGGCATCGGATAAGGCTGGAAATGTCTTGCACAAATATTTAAAACACTGGCCATTTTTGCCTAGGGCTTTAACAAACTGCTTCATCAAGCCAAGTTTGATATGGAGAGGAGGCAGTAAAACTTTTTTGGGGTCAACCAAGCTATCTCTTAATACATTTTTACTACCAGGTGTAAGGCTTGTTCTGGAGGGCCATTCTATTTGAGTCCAATGTCTATCCCTTGCTCGACTATCCCACTCACAAATAAAGCATGGAAATTTTGTATAACCTCCTTGTTGTCCTACTAGCATGCACAGCACTTTAAGGTCACCACAAAGCATCCACTGATGTTCTTGGTAGTTTATTTTCTTTAAAAGAAGTTCAAAATTTTCATAAGTACGTTTCCATAAAATGTACCGAATGGGCAACAGGAACGGAGGCCAGCTCGTTACCATCGTGCAATAAAACGCCTTTTAAACTACGCTTACTTGAGTCAATAAACAGGCGCCATTCTACTTTTACATACGGCACATTTCCTAATTTTGAAATTAAGTCAGGAATATTGTTGCAATAGTAAAATATTGACATAACTCCTTTTCGCGATCCCGGTAAAAGCTTGATGTGACGCCAGGTGCCAGTAAATGTTTCTCACGAAGTCGGGAGGCTAACAATTCGGAAGCATCCTTTGGAAGATGCAAATCTCTAATTAAATCATTTAGTTCGCTCTGGTTAAACACTTCGGGCTCTCTGAAATCTGGTTTGAAATCTTAGTCATCTGGGTCGCAATTAGATTCCTCTGATTTTGACGATATGACGTTTTCTAGTGCTTCTGGTCCATGAGGAACTGGTCGAATAGCAGAGTCAAGATTGGGATACACAATTTGTTTCTTATTTTTTCTGTTGAATCCTTGAACATTACACGAACAAAAATAACAATCATCACTGTGATTTCTAGGCTCTCGCCATACCATAGGAACACCAAAGCTTAAACATTTCTTCCTACATTTTTGCCAGTTTCTTAATGCTTCAACGCAAACGGAACAAACAGTATGAGGAGCCCAGGACTTGTCTTGGTCGCCAATTTTTGCACCAAAATAAGCGTGGTATACATTTTTCACAAACGAAGTTATAGTTTGCCTCTGCTTTACTACGACATAACTACCACAGATATAACAAAAGTTATTCGGATTGTTCACACAATGTCTTCTTTCCATATTTATGCGTTCTAGAACACTTAGAATACGCAACAACGAAGACAACAAGCCCGCGGATACAGTAGCACGATGACTAACACAACCAAACTGCACATAAGCAGGTTCCAACGTTGTATTGACGCTTCTGCGCCGACTCTGTTGCTTTGCTGAGAAATCTAATATTAAGCAGTGTTGCCAAATCACATTTAATTTCATAAAAATCAATTCATTTAAAAATCATGCCTAACATGCAACAAACATATTCTTGTCATAGGTATGTATATTAATAAATTAATATTTTTAAGATATAGAGCGCTATAAAAAAAAATTTACGTGATAGAGCAAAAATATGGCGTTTTTTAGAATAAGGGCCCCCAAACATACACAAATTAGCAAACAGCTTTCAAACATCAAAATCACTGTAGACCTGTGTAATTATTGTTTCTAGAAATACAGGCTTTCCCATATTAGACTACCCATTTTATGAATTGCTGAAAAAAAACAAGTCAATCAACGGGAAACGTACAGACGCGTTTCGTTCTTGTTGGAACTTTTCAATGCACGGCATTCCTCGAAGACAGACATTGCTTTTCATTTCTATACTTTCTGTATATATAGTTAACATTTGGAACTTACTGCAAGTGAGAATTAATGAATATTAAATCTCATTCTTACATGTAAATGTCGACTTATGTGATGCGTTCATAACTACAATCCGACAAACTAAGTTTGTACCAGTATGCAGAACACACCCTTTCGCGACAACGAACTTCCTGGTAATTAGGTTAATTAAGAATTGCTGAAAAAAACAAGTCAATCAACGGGAAACGTACAGACGCGTTTCGTTCTTGTTGGAACTTTTCAATGCACGGCATTCCTCGAAGACGGACATTGCTTTTCATTTCTATACTTTCTGTATATATAGTTAACATTTGGAACTTACTGCAAGTGAGAATTAATGAATATTAAATCTCATTCGTCGACATAAGTCGTCGTCATAAGTCGACATTTACATGTAAGAATGAGATTTAGTATTCATTAATTCTCACTAGCAGTAAGTTCCAAATGTTACCCATTTTATAATTAGAATAAAATCTTTCTACCTAAGTACAGTAAAAAAATCTTTTAATACACTAATGTACAAGAAATTCTCTTGTATTTATAATTAACTTAAACTTTTCTTCATTATTTAAATAACATGTCTTCCAAATTCTTTCCATCAACTTGAGTACAATTTTCGATTCTGAATGCAAAATCATCCGGAGAAGCAAATCTCCATTTATTCCTCAGATTTCTTCTCGAATACGGTCTTTTTCTTCCTCAATTGTTGCAGGACGACTTGCGTAAATCTTTGTCTTCAAATACCTCCATAGAAAAATATCAGATGCCGTTTAGTCGGGCGACCTAGGTAACCAAGGCAAATTTCCAAATAGCAAAATTATACGACCGTTAAAAAATTCCCACAGAATCCTTATGGAGTTTCTGACTGTGTGAGCTGTTGCTCCATATTGTTGGAATAACAGGGCATCATTTAGTAATCCCCATCTAACCAATTTTGGGATGAGAAACGCTTTTAACATCGGAATTTACTGTTACAGAACGTTATTTTGACCCTCAAAAAAAAAATAAGCACCAATGATAACCGAATGATTCGACACCACACAAAACGACATTTGGACTATGGAGATTCTTTGCAAACAATTCGCGAAGATCTACAGTTCCCCAATACCTAAAATTCTGGTTAACATTGTTTTATTCGTTAAACACGAAGTGGTTAATTAAATAGAAAAAAAATACAAAAATAAAAAGTAAAAGTTATAACTATTTGATTTACGATTTATTATTACTGAAGTTACAGTGGATTTTTCGTAAATATATGATCAGAAAACTTTTCATTTTATCCACATGAACTCACATCCAGGCTTAAGTTCAAAAACCATATTTATCTCTAAAATACAAAAGCATACATAATTATTTTATTCGTATAATTTACAATGTTGGTGAATTCAAAATCCTTAAATACGCTTGAAGGTATTTAACTTGAACCCATATTCCATGTGATTTGAAAGTTTGCACTCATAAAGCCCTTCACTCAACTTATTCCTATGAATTAATCATTTTATTCAGTCATTTTATTTAAAATATGTATTTATAAGGGCATAAATAAACTTAATTTAAATATTTCATTATCTAAATTAACCACTTAAATTTTACGATTAAGACATGAAGAGTCCCATGTGTTACGAGGACGGATCAGTAAGTAGTCAGCTTGATGATAGAGGGCAGCACTAAAAACCTTACTTGTTATTTAAGTTACTAATCCTTCAAAGATACAGTTCTTACTGCCTGATGGAAACACTTTGCTAGTTCTGCAGTTGTTATGTAGCTAGCGCTGAATATTATTCTACGGAACAGTTTTTGGATGTCCATATTTTCGTATTGACTATGTTTGGCGAGACCGCAATTAGAAATATTATGACAGACGATCTCTGTGTTAGACCACGTAGTTTCCGAACAGTCCTTGTACAAATACTAACTTTACCATAGTCGGGTCGAGTCATCCAGATTTATTAATTTTTTTTTTTCTTTAATCTCGTTCGAGATAAAGTTTTCATGCATTAGAATTTGATGCTTAATATTGTTACAGCTATATCATATTAAAGTATGTCGGCATATTTCGTTTACCTGTATATACCTGCATAATTCTTACTATGTTTCTCATATGAATGATATGTTTTTAGTAGTGTTGAAATTGCAATAGCGTTATCTGTCATAATTAGAGAACGGACACGCTTACCACATGACGCAAAGCCCAGTGCAGTACTAGCGAAAGGCTCTATTTCTAAAATATTTAATTTTATTTATATAATTGGAAAACGAACGGGTGGTGACCTATAAAATTACGAAATACATATTTATTTGTTGAAAAGTTGCATTTATAAAGTTTTTAATTTTATTTATATAATTGAAAAACGTACGGGTGGTGATCTATCTATCTAAAATTAGGAAATACATATGTATTTGTTGAAAAGTTGTATTTTTAAAGTTTTTAATTTTATTTCTATAATTGGAACATTTTTATTTGTTAATTTTGTCGTTCAAGTTGAGTAAAGGAGTATTAATATTGACTAGCAATAGTTTCTCAAGGTTTTCTTCCGTCAATTTTGTTGTCTTTGAATTAAGTACATCCTTATAAATAGAAAACGTCCTTTCTACATCGCAACTGGTTATAGGTGCATACTGGAAATATTCTTTTATTTCTTCATATTTAGCCGTTAGATTTTGTGGAATTGTCTCCATACATAATTGCTGCAATGTAATTAAATCTGGATTTCTATTAAGAATTGCTTCAAACTTTTGCCGATGGCCACATCCGAAGTCACTTGGAATACTTTTCAAATTATTAACAGCCACATCTAATGTGGTTAATCCGTCATTTAATTTGAGATTTCGATTTTCAAAATAAGTGATTAGTTTTGGCAATTTTCCAAAGTGTTCGTGAAGAAAGTACAACTGATTTTTTAAATTTGGGATTTGTGTGAGCTCCTTGCACTCACCAACACTTCTAGCATCCTCCTTTAGCAGTGTTACGAAATGTTTTAGACTATCGAAATTCTCAGCATAATAACTAGTAGCTTCCAGCCATGTTCCCCATCTAGTTATTACTGGAGTGGGAGGCAGTGACAGAGATGGAAATTTTTCCCTGAAAAGAGCTACTCTCAATGGTGCTTTTCTGAAAACTTTTTTAAAAGCTGATACAAGTCTATCAACCTCCGGAAAGTGTCTCTGATATATTCACAGATTCTGTGGAGAGCATGTGCTACACAAGTAATTTGTAGCATATTAGGATATGTTTTCTTCAATAGTCTGCCTGTTTTTAACATATACGCAGCACTATCACTGACAAATAAAAGTATTTTTTCGTTGTACGTGGCGTCCGAATGAAGCATTTTTTGCATATTCTCCTTAATGGTTTCAGCAACTGTTTCCGCATCAACTCTATTTATAACACTTGTTGCTATTACATATGAGTTATAGGGAATAGTTGGATGTAGTACACCAGCTACAACATTTACCACACAGCGTCCTAACATATCCACGCTTTCGTCAGGGCTTATCCATATGTATTGATTTAAAAGATGGCTTCTAATGCGTTCTACTGTTCTCGTATAGCACCTAGAAACATAATATTTGCGTAAAGTTGATTCATCAGGAACATTTCGACCAGTATATTTTTTCAGAAATGTCTTCAAAATTGGATTGTTCAATTTAAATAATGGAATATTAGCTGCCATAAAAGTTTCACAGAGTTCTTCTTTAAAATTGTCAGATTCCAACGGGTTCAAGTTTTTTTCGTGCTTTAACGATCCTACGTTTTACGGTTGATTTATTGCAATTTTTCAATAACGTTTCACACACTTCACAATAAATTTCGGAATCACTGGCAATGTACATACAATCAGTATGGCCCTCAATCCAACTCGCCATTGTTTCACGATGCCATTCTCGACGCTCTTCCATTGTCTGAAAAAGTAAGAATATTCTAGATCCAAATAAACGAAATTAAATAACGAAATTTTATGCACACTTACGTGAAAATAATTGGAAGATGTTGCTTAAATGAAAGGAAAAGGAATGTACGTGCTATTTCTCTTACGAAATACGATAAACTTATTTATTTTATCTACGTACACGACACCACTGAAAACACTATATTCTCCGAATACAATAGCTGGGTTGTCCATTGTTATCGCTGCTAGACCAGGTGTCCGAGTAAGTCAAACAAATACTTCATTTAATTACGCCAATTGCCGATTGCGTTTTATAGAAATTGTATCCGTTCTCTAGTTATAATAAAGTAATAACAAACAAAGTAATAGTTTTTTTGTTTATCGATTTACATAAAGTTATGATTCGTAAATTCTTAACGTGTAATTCGAAACTAATAAGCAATAGGTAATATTCGGTAATATCCCCTAAACAGAGACACCTTACAATCATAAGAAAAAATTTTCGAGGTTTTATAGTAGTTTGACTTAAAGCTTTTAATAAATCCAACTTCTCTCTGAGAATATTTAGCTAGCACGATAGACGGATATCGAAAGTAGCGAAAAGTTTGTCAGCGCTATTTTACGAACACTGCTAGAAAGAATTTATACGACATAATATTATGAAACTTCTGTGGAACTTTCCAATAGTCATATATCTATATCCTCCTCTCGAGTTCGGATTTAGATTGTCTAATACTGATAAATGATCTATGAATACTTTGCTTGCACAGTTTTAGATATTTCACTGTGATTGGTTTTGAAAGGAGGAGGAAGTTTCCAATATTTTACAGAGGTTATACAATATTTATTTGATGTAGTTTTTTTTGCTAATATTTTTTTAACGCTAAGATATAAGTAATTAAACTTCTAGTTTCAAAAATTCTTTTATTGTAAATACCAAATTTATATTGGGGTGAATAGTGTTGATATAATTATGTAAAGTTTTTAATTGTCTATCTGAACCGTAAAAATAAATTTTACTATAGAAACAGAAATAAATAAAAGCATTAATTTTCTAGATTTAACCATATCACACAAAACTAATAAACACGAGTTCGCTATATACCATAAACCAACAGATACAGATACCACAATACACGCTAATTCTTTTCATCCTATAACACACAAATTATCAGCATACCAATCAATAGTATATAGATTAATCCATGTACCTATGAGTAAAAGTAATTTCGACCTTGAACTAAATAGAATATACACAATTGCATTAAACAATGGTTACTCTGTAAATATTGTCAATAACATCCTAAATAGCCAACAAAAATCTAAAACCCTTTCCTTAGTTTATCCAAAATTAAAATACAAGATAATTAATTCCTATAATTCAATCACTTACTTAGGAAAAATTTCGGAAAAAATTGGTACTTTCATTAAAAAACTTAATAACGAACATATATCATTTAAAACAGACAATACTATGCAGAACATTAAAAACAACAAAGATAAAATAGACAAAGAATCAAACTCTGGTGTATATACGTTAACATGCGAAGATTGTAATAAGGTATACATAGGACAAACGGGGAGGACATTCAAAATTAGGATGAAAGAATACGAGAGAAGCCATAAAGAAAAGAAAACAGATTCAACTTTCGCAAGTCATTGTATAGATATCAATCATAGATTTAATATAGATTTAAAAATTTTACACATTCAAGAAAAAACTTAACCTGTCAGAAAACTTAGAAATTAATAGATACAATAGTTTAGGATCAGCTTTAAATGACCAACTAGATTTAAACAACTCCCCTCTACTAAATTTAAGATTGTAAAAAAAAAATTTTCCACCACCATTTCTCCAATAATTTTCACATAAATATTCAAACTTGTATTGTACAAATTCAGTATTTCATCCACCTGATGAAGCCATTGTATGGCGAAACAATATTGTAGTGATATTTACAATAAAAGAATTTTTGAAACTAGAAGTTTAATTACTTATTTCTTAGCGTTATAATGAAGTTTCAACAAGTATCTCCTTCGTCAATTAACTATTTAATATTTTTTTATCAGTGCCTAACACTTTTTCATATCGAATAGTAGCAAAAGCAATAACAATTTTTGATACAATCTTATTTTCTTTATATACGAGGGCATATTGACATATAAGATCTTCAACAATACCATTGTGTGGGTAATGGAGAGAGAAACAAGTTCTAATTTGCAAATGGTAATTTCAAACATCTCATCTTAGCACGCAGTTTCATTTTCTCGTGTACCTTCGCTGAGTAACAGCGCCACTGTCGTGAGATAGATTATCAAGATGCCGTGATAGAATTTTTAAAGCTGGAAGGTTGCAGGGCCATCGAAATTTAAAACGTTCGAAAGCTGTTTATGGCAATGATTGTATGGATGTGAAGAATGTTCGCCAGTGGATTCGACGTGCAGAACTTTATCATAGAGGGGAAATGAAGGTATTTGCTCAAAAATACAGTGGCCTCTAAAATGTTTCCCTAACCACAAAAGACGAGCTGAAAGCCATATTTGCTGTTTTAATCCTTTCTGTAGCAAAAAAAAGATCATCATTTGTCAGCAAGGCTTATGTTTGATAGCACTATTTCCCGCACGTTTTATAGATCATATATGAATTGTGACCGCTTTTTACCTGTTGAATTGTATTAGAAGTGTTGACAGAGAAACCAGAGAATAGAAAAAGATAGATGATATTTTTACACATTCGAAAAATTTGGAAAATTTTTATTGATCCGTTTAGAAATTCATACGAGGGTCACATTTGATATTTTTACAAAATCTGGGAAGAAAAAAAAAATTTTGTGAACAAACTATTTTTTAGTTTTTCAAAATATTCACCTTTATGGTCTATACAGTTTTGCATGCGTACGAACCAGTTCTCAAAACATTTTTTCCACTCTGAAGGTTGTATCTCAGAAACATGGTTTTCAAAGGCTTCGATTGCTTCTTGAAGTGTTGAAAATCGCTGTCCAAGCATTTTTTGTTTCACAGTTGGGAACAAAAAGAAATATTTTGGCGACAAGTCAGGTGAATATGGACAATTAGACATTATTTCAACACCCTTCTCTTTCAAATAGTCTACTGTTAGACGTGCTGTATGGGAACTCGCATTGTCGTGATGAAGAATAATGCGACATTTTCGGTTGTTCTTCCTGATTTCGTCTATAACGTTTGGCAGACAAATTATTGTATACTATTCAGCGTTAAAAGTTGTAGATTGTTACTTGGTTTCCGGCTCATACGCATATATGCATGTTTCGTCACCTGTGGCGATGTTGTATACGGATTTTGCGGTTCCCACGTCGAATTTTTTGCGCATATCTTCACGAACTGGTTTCCATACTTCGGTCAAGTTATGTGGAATTCATCTGAAACATATTTTTTTTTACAAATAAATGTTCATGTAAAATCGAATGAATTACAGTCTTCGATGTGCCAAGAGCTGCCTCCACCTCACTGTAAGTCACATGTCGATCGTTTTCTATCATTTTCCGCGCAGCATCGATGTTTTTTCGAATCATAACAGCTTTTGGTCGACCATTACGTGATTCATCACTCACTGAGACAGGACCAAGACGAAATTCTGCAAACCAACTGTAAACTGTCTTCTCTGATGGTGTTTCATTACCAAAAGTTGAACGAAGCCATAAAATGCATTCTTGTGAAGTTAGATTTTTTTTATAATCGTAAAAAATCATACCACGAAAATCCAAAGAGTAATCTCCATTATTTTACTAATTCACTGTCTTAACCCTAGAATGCATAAAGTGAGTCTTTCGGACTCGGTGCGCGTTTTGATTGCCTGTATTTTGCAAACGGCTCTGTGTACTATGTTTTCCGTTCAGGAATGCCTCTATCACCCATTTATAAGTACTTTAACAATATTTTCAAACAGGAGGGTCACAAGTGGTTACACATACACCTTTTTTTGTGTTACTACTGCACATAAACATCAAGTGAGTCTCAGAGACTCGGTCGTTGCTACATAGACCCTGGTTGAATAAATCCCGTCAAACACCATAAATACAGTTCCACATATTCATAAATAGTTTATATTGAAAACTACTTCCCTACTCCCCCCACAGCCGCTGTTTCAGTAAAAGTGGACCGATCCTACTTGAAGCTGCAACTTCCCCCCTTCCGCGTGTCGTGGTGCAGTAGTGATTAGTCAGTTGTAGCTGTAACTTCTTTTGTCCTTCATTTATGCTCTTTTATTCGTAATATAGTTGTATAGAGATTATGAATAGCTTCTGAATAGAAGGTAAGATTCTATTTTTCATATTTAGAAAATAATATCGCAACATTGCATTTCCTTTTTAGTAAAAAGTTAGATATTCATATGGCTTCCGGCAGCAGTAAAAGATCAGTGAGGTATGGCGACGCTGATTTTGAAAGCACGGTCCTGCAATGGGCAAATGAATCTGATTCAGATATGTCTAGCTCCGACTGCGATTCAGAAGAGGAAGCCGAGGAATGTGTTCATCCAAACAGGAACGAGAAAATTGAAAATATGGAGGAAGACATTTTATCAGCCAGTGAAGATGAAGCTCTAGAATCAGATGATCAAGATTTAGAAGAAATCATTGAAAATCAGAATTCTCAGGGTATGAAAGGAAAGAATGGGTACGAATGGAAATCGATGCTCCAGCTCAGATAAAAATTTCATGTCACAACATTATTCGTTTTACACCTGGTCCAAAGCAACGCAACAGGATAATATCATTTATTGATGCTTGGAATGTTTTTCTTACCCGAGAAATCATAGAAGAAGTTGTTGCTTGTACTAACAAGGAAGCAAAGCGGCAATATTTTGACAAAGATAAAGAGTGGAAAAATGTGGAAGTTGATGAGATGAACGCATTTCTGGGATTGTTTCTGTTAGCAGGAGTCGAAAAACAATGGGATAGTCAGGTATCCTCTTCGTTGTTTGGATTCAGTGAAAACTTAACCCTTGTTAGTTATGTGCCCCAAAAAAATAAATCAGTTATATTGCTTAGTACAATGCACCATGACAGCGCTGTGAATGAAGACAGTATAAAGAAAAAACCCGAAATCATCGAATTTTACAATAAAACCAAAGGGGGTGTAGATCATATGGATCAAATGGTTACCAATTATACGTGCAAAAGGCAAACACGGCGGTGGCCATTTGCCGTATTTTCAAACATGTTAGATATCGGTGCAGTAAATGCATTTTTTCTTTATATAACTGAGCATCCAGATTTTGAAGCACGAAAAAAAAATCGCCGTAGGATTTTTATAAAAAACCTTTCCGAAGCTCTGATATTACCCTATATGACTAGAAGATCTCAAAATCCGTTTTTACATAAAAGAACAGTCGAAGCAATAAAGATCTTCATTGAAATTCCAGTAAAGCAACAAGAGGAGCCACCTACGAAGAAAAGGCGTTGTCATATCTGTCCATCAAAATTAGGAAGAATGAGCAAACAGATTTGTAATAAATGTAAGAACAATGTGTGTAAGGAGCATAGTGTTATGATATGTAGTAGCTGCCTTTAAAAATTCTTATTATTTGGAACAATTATAATAATGTAAACTAAGGGTATTTCATTATTTTAGAATATCAATATGGATATCAAATGGTATTTTGTATTTTCATTTTTTGAGTTATTAAATTGTATTTAATGTTACAGAACTGTTTTTCTAAACCAAAACTACTAACTACTAATGAATAATAAAGAAACGCACCAAGAAAAGGCAGCTAAATCCTATTTTCTCGTACTTAATGTATGTGAGTCTCAAAGACTCGCTATATGTAAAAGAGTAAAAAATTTAAGTCATGCATTCTAGGGTTAAAACTGTCACTGTCAACAAAATACTGACTCAATTTCTAAGCTATCGCGGATATCTCATTGAAAAATGTCAAAATTTAGGAATATAGTGATTTGCTATATCAAAAGCACCAACTAGTGGTCGATTGTAAAAATATAAAAGGTGTCCCTCGTATACCCCAACCTCACACGTCACTAATTGATGAACAGCTTTTGGCATTACAAGGACTCTGTCCTTTTAGGATGTACATTTCTAACAAGGACGCGAAATATGGGATAAAAATTGTTATGGTATGCGGCTCCACCACCAAGTGTATGTTATATGCAAGTCCTTACTGTGGAAAAAAAAGCAGAGAGCAATGGTTTGCCTCTAGCCGAATTTTATGTAAAAGAATTAACGAAATCAATTCATGGTACAAATCGCAACGTTACCATGGACAATTGGTTCACCTCGGTTTCCCTTTCTGACCAGTTGCTACAAAATCCTTACAAATTAACTATGATAGGAACTTAACGCAAAAATAGAAAGGAGATACCAAGGTGTTCTTGGATAAAAAAAGTCGAAACGCATATACGTCAATGTTTTGTTTCGATCAACAAAATACATTATCTTATATGCCAAAAAAAAAAACAAATTAGTTTTGCTACTTTCAACTATGCACGAGAAGGCAGAGAACGTAGAAGAAACCGGTAATTTAACAATAATTCATAATTATAATGAGACCAAATCAAGTGTGGACACCTTCGACCAAATGAGTTCTAATATTAATTCGAGCAGAAAAACGCAAAAATGGCCATTATCTGTGTTCTATGGGATGATAAATATGGCCAACATAAACATTTATGTTATTTTCACTTTTAATACGTTAAAAAAGGCGCAAAACCTAAAAACTATTTCAAGATAACATACATGATTGACTTAAGTCTTTGCCTTCGCAAACCATGAATGCAATACAGATATGACAGCAAAACTCTACGTCGATATCTTCGTCAAGACAAAATCCTCGGTATATAATAATAATAATAACAATAATAATAGTCTTCATTATCCAACACATACATAAATCCACTTAAAGGATAATATAAAAATACAATTACAGAAACATATGTTGCAGTGCTAGTTCTATTTACATCCATTACCTTCAATATAAAAGCAATGACAAACTAACTTATTTATTAAAGGTTCCTCACAATACTTATTTTAATTTCAATTAAGGAAAGGTTAATTTTATGTTTAAATGCTAATGAAATACATGAATCTACAAACAAAAATCATGGAGAAAAACGCATCCTAAACAAAAAATTAGTTAATCTACAGAACAGTTGTACAAATGTTTAGTCAAAACACAGTAATCAACAAATCACTAGCTAAATTTACAAAATAAGAACTAGAAATTCTCAACAAAGGTTTAAAATTCAGTACAAAAAGTTTTAAGTATATCAATACGTTAAGACAGGCAATATACACATCTGTAACTGTACACATGGACAATACACCTCGTATTTTCCAGCAATTACTTCTGCTTAAGACACGTGTTTCTGCCAAAAGGCAGAAACACGTGCCAAAAAGCAAAAAGGCAACCCTTGCTGGAAAATACAAGGTGTATTGTCCACGTGTACAGTTACAGATGTGTATATTGCCTGTCTGTTTCATTTGTAACAAATGCGTAATACGTGCTTAACGTATTGATATATATATATAAACCTTTTTGTATATTTGCTGCCATCTGGCATCGAGCTAATGGACTTATATACCTATATACCTATGACCTATATACGTATTTTCTTCCCTTCTGTACCGGCATAGCCGGTCGAGGGAAAGGTTGCCTTTTTCGGCATAGTCTCTTTCGTCCGTCAGATGTCACTAGATTATATAGTGCTACCTGGTAGGACGAAATTTGCTATGTCTTGTAGGCGATTTAAGCTTTAAGTACTTCACTAGCTTAACTGATGACGCCTAATAATAGACGGCAGAAACACTTGTCTTAAGCAGAAGTAGTTGCTGGAAAATACGAGGTGTATTGTCCATGTGTACAGTTACAGATGTGTATATTGCCTGTCTGTTTCATTTGTTAAAATTCAGTGTTAAACCAAACAAACCTCAAGTGGAGGAGTTAGTCAACGACCTACATAATGCTATGTATCTTATTCCATGTATTGCATTCAATCTAGAAGCAGCCCGGATGCTAGAACACACCGTCAACAGGACCAATTAAACCAAACATGTACAACCAAGCAGTAGCATCACTAAAAAAGAAAAAGATTGTATTTTCACGAAGGCTGATAAATGTAACGCAGTTGTAATTTTAAATAAAGTTTGCATATTATGGATGTAGAGCTAATGTTACAGTATGGTCCGTATATTAAAGTAAAGAAAAAACGTTAGTAGAACCTTAAATGAATGCACCTTATTATTAACAAAAGAAAAAAACTTAAGTTAAAAATCAGTGTCCCAAAAATACCACATTTGTATTGCCTACCAAAAATCCACAAACCAGGGAATTCTTATCACTCAATTGTCTCGAACATAAACTCTCCCACTTATGGATGTAGAGCTAATGTTACAGTATGGTCCGTATATTAAAGTAAAGAAAAAACGTTAGTAGAACCTTAAATGAATGCACCTTATTATTAGACAAAAGAAAAAAACTTAAGTTAAAAATCAGTGTCCCAAAAATACCACATTTGTATTGCCTACCAAAAATCCACAAACCAGGGAATTCTTATCACTCAATTGTCTCGAACATAAACTCTCCCACTTATGCAATTGCCAAATGGTTGCTTAAGGAATTCAGTAAATTCAAATTTAAACATGACCTTTTTATTTTAAATACGTCGGACCTCATTACCAAATTAAATGATGTAAATGTAGAGTCAAACGATAAACTTATTTCCTTTGATGCAGTGTCCCTGTTCCCAAATGTTCCGACAGATACTACTTTAATTATTCTTAAAGACTTTCTAGAATTCAATTCTATCTCTTCCGATTTAACAAACGAATATATAAAACCAACAATACTTTGCATTGATCAAAACACTTTCTCTTTCGACAATAACTTCTATAAACAAACACATGGCACAGCTATGGACAATCTCGATCACCTTTCTTAGCAAACCTATTTTTGAATAATCTTGAAAACAAAGTCGAAGCTAATTGTGGCATTGTTCCTAAGTCTTGGGCAAGATATGTAGATGCTGTGTTTGCAGTGACACCCGAATCTTTAAAAATGGAGGCTTTCTTAAATATTTTAAATAAACAATATTCTTCAACACGTTTCACGCACGAATTAGAAAAGGATAAAAATTTACCCTTTTTAGATTTAAAAATTTCATTATCACACAAAACTTTTCAATTTGACATCCACAGAAAAGGAAAACACACAGACAATTGCATTCATAAACACTCGTACACTTTTCACAAATATAAAGAGAGGAGATTTTATTTTCTAATCAACAGATTACTGTCAATCCCTCTATCTCCTATGAATTTTAGGAAAGAATTAGACTGCATAGTTAAAATTGCAGAATCGATTGCTTACGACAAGCAATTAGTATTGAAAATTAAAAACAAACTAGAAAATTAAAGGCTCAAAACTTCAAAAATCACTCTAACACCAGACACTTTGAACAACAATAGAAAATACTGTAAGATATCATTTCATAAAAATTAGCATAACAGCGTAATAAAACTATTTAAAAAATACAATTTAATTGCAGCTTCCTCCAACAATAATAAGTTACAACAGTGTCAAAAACAAAAATTGTTAACACATATCCGTTGAAAGAGTCGGGCATTTACAAAGCAAGTTGTAAATCTTGTCCAAAATTATACATCGGGCAAACCAGAAGAAATGTTCAAACACTATACAAAGAACACATGGTTCATGTTAAATTATACAACATAGAAAAGTCAGTATTAGCTCTACATCATACAGATACAGGTCGCAACTGCAATTTAGAAAATGTTAGGTTAGTTAAAAAAACAGTAATAGAAACTTGGACATGTGGGAAGCCATATACATGAAAAAACATAAAAATTATCTTCTAAATAATGATATTTTACCCCTCAATAATAAACTGTTAGTATGTATACCGACATCATTAAATACTTAAGACGTCTTGTAAACAGGTACTAAATTCTTCAGTCACATTAATATTTTATATTGTAATCCCTAATACTTTTGCCATTAGTCCAACCCGATGCCCCCTTTGTTTCAAAGATATTTGGTATTTCCCCATGAACTTATTCTCAGAAATTGTATTAATTTTCACGATTCATTGTATTTTTCATTAATTTGTTTTCCTCCTATCTCTAATTTTTCTGTATATGATGTATTTTCATATTATATATTGTCTCGTAGGTATTATCTTTAAACAGTACTACTGATGATGTGTGCAGAGCACACGAAATGTACATTTAGTTTATTAAAAATCTGGTGTGAACATAAGTTCAATTTATATTATTAAAAATACCTTTGTATTATACAAAACTGGTGGGGTTTACCTACTCAAGTATGTTTCAATTATTCTGATAAAAAAGTGTTTTGTTTTATTTCGTTACAAAATTGGCTATTCCTAATAATTTTAATCACTTCTTCGATTTTATCCGCATTATGCGATATAACGATATGTCGAAAAGCCGTGACTTTCTTTACTGAAGATTTGCACTACTTTACAAGACTTAACTTAATACCACGTAGGTCGGAGCTCGAATCCCGCAATCACCCGCTATCATACAAAACGATAGGGGGAGGGGTGATACAGTTACCGAATTTTAAACACATATAGCGACATACGTACCCGTTGAACGTATTTAAATGATTCGCAAACACATTACGATACCGGGACTTGACAATAAATAAAGAAGAACTAAAAATTGAAATTAAAGCGTAACATTACCTTCGTCTAGTACATGCAGAATCTTGAATTCTCTATTAAATTTATGATTTGAATCTAAACAATAGTTTGCGAAAGTTGAGACTATTTTTTTTTATTTGTAACTTATTTCATACTCCTTGGTTCTCTGTTCAAAGGCACGTCCTGTCTGACCAATATAGACCTTATTGTACTCGCACGTCAACATAAAAACCACTGAGTTTTGCCATGCTTTCTGTTTTGTCTTTATCATTTCTAATATATTTCTGGACTGAATTATTTGTTTTAAACGATATAAATTCATTATTTGTTTTTTAATTAATTTATCAATTTTTACAGATGTTGGTCCCATGTATGTGATTGAATTATATTTGTTTTCTGTCTTGTTCGATATTCTAAGGTAAATTAAAGACTGAGTTTGAATTCTTAGTTTACGTTGCTGAATTTTATTAACTAAATTTACTGAATATCCATTATTGACAATTATTCAAAGGCAGCCTGTATTTCGTTAAAGCATACTACATTTTTGAAAGCATATCCCGATAGTATTGATTACGTCCTCTTTAATTATGCTTAAAAGAAGAAGGAAATAGGGAATTTGATAGAAGCGACTGATGTATCAGTTATCCATAATTTTTATTAACCCAATAAATTCGATAGCATTATTAAATTCAAAATAATATTAAAGACGACATTTTCTTTTCATATTTAATGTGATAAGTATCACATGACCAATGGCAGGGCTTTAATATTGAATCTAGTATGTTAAAGTAATATTATACTTTAGTGTATGTAATAACATATTAGTGGTAATAAACTTTCCCAAAATCAGATTACTATTATGTGAACGTATATTCCTTTTATGCCGCATATCTAATAAAACTAAAATTTTATGTTTGAAATAAATTTTAGTAGGGGCGCCTATATACAAATCAATCGTTACCCAATTTTTTTTCTAAATATTACAAATTTATCTCTGTTGTAAAAGGATGTGTTAATGGTTTATCAATATTTGTTTACTAACATCTAAGATTGTGAAGCGATATTTTTCGAAATTAGAATTGCAATTGATATAGATCGCAACTTCCAGTTTTGTTAAGATGTTTGCAATTTTTTAGTAATAGTAATAATAAACATAATTATACATTTAAAGAAAAACTTAAAAAAAACACAATTGAAGGGGCAAGTGGATGAAGAGGTTAAGTAACATTTTCATAAAAATCTACTTTTTGTTGTGGATGATGGTGTTATGTGCATTAGGATAGAGCGATTTTTTTTTATTTAGCAATAGCTTTGGAATACCTGTAAAAAGTTGCTCTATTATCTCCCAAATATACACAGAAAATTTCATTTCGCACATGATATATTTAGAGGTGCCCCCGACATTATTAAGTTTGGCAAAATTCATGAATTTAGTCGAAAAATCATAAATGAACGCCAAATTACACACTGAGTGTTGCGCAGTTAGTATAAGATAGAAAAATATAATCCGAAGCGAGCGTATTAAGACGCGTGGGTGTTGAAGCACGTGGAGACGATTTCGCAACTCTCCTAAAATGTTATTCGAACGCTATAGTCAACTCGCGTGAGTACTATTTCACTTGTGATACCCTTTGAATTTTACGTATGAGATCAAGAAATAAGACTCATGTAAGTAGTATTTTCAATTTCCTATTTAGATTTCAGATATTATTGTAATACTTTAGCACATATTATATATCTTTATTACAGTAAAATGTCTCAAGTCAAAACACGACAAATGATGACCTGTGCTGTGCTCGGATTACCAGAGAAGTTACCAGTATCTCAATTACCAACTTATAATGACGTTATGAAAAATTACCTATTCATTAAACTTGAATTAAAGCCGAATAAAACAGTAAAAGAGCCAACCGTTCATGACATATCCGAAATATTGGCTCAAGAAGTTTTAGAAATTTGGCAAAAAGCTTCGCTGCCAACTGTTAGTGTTAAGAGAATTCTACAACTTATTCGTTCCTACAATGACAAATATAGAATCTTAATGAAACCTTATAAAGGTCGTCAAACAAACAAAAATTACGAAGAGTCCCACAGATTATTTGATGTTTGCAGTTGCAAATGTAAACTTTTCTCAAATTGTAATTGTTTAAAAGGCAGCCGTGTTCCCAAGAAAGAAATATTTTTTTTACTCGATCAAAGAAGAACAAGAAAAATGGTCATAGGCGGTGTAGATGTGGTTTAAACTATAAAAAATAAGAAAAAAGAAGAAAGAAAATAAAAAAGTTTATCGCGTAACAGAGAGATAACTGATTTTGAGAAACCGTTTTGTTCGCGTTCTTTACCTGAAGACTTGGCAATCGAAAGCGACAGTTCAAGCGATAGCGTAGCTTCTAGTCCTTACCTTGAAGCACCAAAAAAAACAGTTGATCCGCCACCAAAAAAAAAGGAGATTAAATTTACCATCATTAGCTCTTGCCTGCGATCGTACTGGAGTTTCTGACAGAGCCGCTGCCATTATAGTTTCTTCTGTGTTAAAAAATGTTGGCATTATTTCACCAAAGGATCCAAGTGGTGTTATTGATCATTCAAAGTTGCCTCGTGAAAGAACTAAAGTCAGAACAGCTTTACAGGATGCAGATCGCAAGAAAACCCTACGCGGTATGTATTTTGATGGGAAAAAGGATAAAACTTCGATTAGTATTCGGAAAAAAAATAAATTTTAGAGAAAAAGGGTACTAGAAGACCATTATGTGATTTTATCAGAGCCAGGAAGCGACTATTTCGGGCATGTCACATGTGAGTTGGGAACTGCTAAATGTATTAAAGATACTATATTAACTCACTTGAAATCCAAATCGGTGAAACTAAGTGAAATAGTTGTTGTTGGTTGCGATGGAACAGTAGTAAACACAGGTTTTAAAGCTGGTATTATTCGTTTGATGGAAGAAGAACTGAATAAACCATTACAGTGGTTTATCTGCCAGTTGCATTCCAATGAATTACCACTGCGACATCGGTTGGTATGTTTGGACGGAAAAACTACAGGGCCTAAATGCTTTTCAGGTGCCACTGGATATCAGTTACAAAAATGTGAAACAATGCCAATAGTCGAATTCAACGGCATTCCTACAATATTACCTCAAATTTCAAGGGGTGATTTGAGTACCGACCAAAAATATCTGTACGATATTATGATCGCTATCAGCACTGGCGTTTTTTCTTCAGATTTAGCTAACATTGAACCTGGATCTCTCAACCACTCTAGATGGCTTACAACAGCAAATCGAATTCTAAGATTATATGCTACTAAACCGGACCCCGAAGAAAAATTGGTGATATTAGCCACGTACGTGATGAGAGCTTGTGGTCCGATGTAGTTTAGAATAAAATGTAATCCCTCGTGTATAAACGGAGCTAAGCACCAGTGGCAAACAATTAGTCTGAGTCGCTATTTGAACGCCGATATGAAGATGGTCTTTGACAAGGTAATCCAACGAAATGGATTTTTTGGTCACCCAGAAAATGTTCTTATTTCTATGCTTGGAGGTGAAAGGGAAATCATACGAGATCTAGCATATCGACGATTTTTAAAAGCAAGAAGTGAGAAAGCTCCAGGACTTCGAACGTTTAAACTGCCTTCATTTAATTTCGATGCTGAAGATTATACCGACATTATAACATGGCGAGACTGTGAGATAACTGAGCCACCTCTGACTTTAAATTTATCTAATAACGACTTGAAAGCCATTGTCAAAGACGGTCTCGGCACATGTCAAAAAATTAAAGATTTTCCATGCCATACTCAAGCCGTTGAGCGCTGCATCAAAGTGGTGACAGAAGCTTCAAGTGCAGTTTGTGGAAAAAATAAACGAGACGGTTTCATCAGGGCAAGGCTACTATCACGTCAATAAATGCCTACTTTTGATACAAAAAAACAATTTAATATATAATTATTGTATTTCTGAATAATTATCTAGTTTACCATTATTTCTTGTATCTCGCTTCTTTAAATCTGTATAAAAAATATAAGATATTTACCTAACAAATAAAATATATAGTTTGATCACAATATGAAAAATAGGTAATTTTTTAAATTTTCAATTGTGTTGGGGCACCCAAAACAACATTACAAATAGGTAATATTTCGTACGTTTAATTTACTCATTGAAATGCAACTTTATATCGCTATACCATTTTAAAAAAAAAAAAATATTTTATTCATACATTATCGCTCCACCCTAATGTGCATATCTAACTATACTTAGCAGTTCTTGACTCTACTATCAGTGTAGATCTCGGCTTCCGGGTTGGAACCGCGTCGAGTTAGGCGTAATTGCCAACGTTTCGTCCACTGTTTCAATGGACATCTTCAGGGCTGTACGTAGATGTTCGTCGTTTCGCAGTAGCTTGAAGAATGCTATGACAGACTTATATAGGGGGGACCGAGTCAGATGGTGGCCTGCTATTGGCTGGGGACAATGAGCCAATAGCATGCGTAGAGTTCAGTAGAGTTTACCACGTCGGATGTAACGTATAGCCATCGTCTTTATTGAGATTGCGGGGATGTTTGTAAATTTCAATAGATTCACGGCTTTCCTAGGGAAATAATGCGATTCGCGGTACAGAAGCTTGACATCTTTGAATAGAATTTGATGACCGGAGTTGAGTTTGTGTTCTGCCAGCGCTGAACCGGCTACATGTAACAGTCTAGTACAACGTTCATATTCGGACACACGCACACCGACTGGCCGCTTAGTTTCGCCAATGTACACACTGCCACACGAACACGGAATGCGATACACTCCTTGTGCTTGGAGTGGAGATATTTTATCTTAGTATTTAACATTTGTATTCAACTAGTTTAAAAAATGTACACAAATTATGAAAAAATTGAAATTCTAAACTGGTATATAGCTGGAAACAGTTTAAGGAAAATAAGCGACTGTTTTCTATCAAATATCTTGACAGGCCCATACCATCTATCGGAACAATTCACGTGATTATTAGGAAATTTGATTTTGATGGCTGCATAATAAATACACACAGAAATAAAATTTAAACCTAAAATTAAATGTGTTATGTTACATTCAAGAATGCCCCGTCAAAATAGAACAACAATTTAATATTTTTAAGACGTCTGTACTTATAATTCTCAAACAGTACAAATACAAATCTTACAAGTTTTCTAATCACCAACAATTATTTGATGAAGATAGAATAAGACGTGTCGATTTTTGCGAAATACTATTTAATTTATTAAATGAAATTCATAATATGTTGAAGAAAACGGTGCGTCCGAACTGCGGTAAAATTTTAAGGGGCGACCGAACTGCGGTAAAAATTTTTCTGTTTACCTGGGCTTTAAATAACGAGTACCGAACTGCGGTAAAAATCTTAATGGTTTTATTAGCTAATGTATACTTTATTCAAATAAAAGAATTTATTCAAATTTATAAGTACTTTGTTAAACTAGAATACAAGTTATTTAAAAAAATTATACAATCAAAATCATTTACAAAATTACAATTTTCTAATGTACATTTTATTGAAATAAAACAATTTATTCAAATTTATATGTACTTTATTAAACTAAAATACGTCACTTAAAAAAATATACAATCAAAATCATTTACATTAGTATCAATGCAACAAAACAGTACTGTTAAATTTATACCTAACACACTTTACAAAATTATATCTGGAAATATCGTAATTTGTCAACTGCACAATTTTCGAATTAATCAATGCTTGTTTTTCTAATACTTTTTTCGAAATACTGCTCTTTTCATTTATATTAATAGAATTCATTTTTATATATGAATCTGTCTGAATATTTTTTAAAGTTTCTAAAAAAACTTGAATATTTGGATGAGGCGAAGGACAACAAGCTCTAAATTTTGCATGGAACGACTCGCAAGCGTTCGTTGTTCTATAAATGCTAGCTGTATTAGCTTCATCAATGTAGGTATCTATACGATAATCGACAAATCTGTCAACTCTCTCATCTATAGGTTTTTCACTCATGAAGTCAAACACGAAAGATTCACTTACTTCTGCCGACGAAAGAAAAGTTAAACCAAATAAATGCCTTAACCACATTCCAATTTCAGAGTTCATATTCTTATATTCTGTACAAAGTCCAAAGCTTTGTATTTTCCTCCACCAGGATTGCGCAAGATGAAATCTACACCCAATAATGATTGCGCCAGGGAAGACTTCGGTAACGCTAGAGTGTATACTTATCTCGAAATCAATCACAATCTTTCGAGGATTCAAAATATGCCCTACATTGTCGCATTTCTTCTTTAAAAATTCGAATAGGTTTTTATATGTGGATTTTTTTTTATCTTTTAATAGGTAAAAGGCAACGGGTATGTAAATATTGTTCGCTAAAGCATGTATAGTAAAGAGTTGCAATAAGAATTTCGTGCAGTAATTGAAAGTAGGTCCATAAATAATGTTTCTTGTTGACACATAAATTTAATATTTGAGGCACATGTAAACACAACTATGTTTGAGGCGGTGTCATTAATAAACAGGAAAGATTCATTTTTTAAAGTAGCAATTACACAATTATTCAAAAACTCTTGAACATCGTTTGTTGACTTTGGTAATTTTGGCGTCAGCTTCAAGCGGGTGATTTATATTCTTCTGAATATAACGTACATCTTTTGAAGACAAGTAATTCAGACAATCTTTCTGATTATTTATTTCTTCATGAATTAATTTGGATGGCCTTGCTGATAAATCATCTACAGCTTTTCTTTTAACAGAATTATTTACTATTTGGCGTGTCAGAATTTCTTCATTTACACTATGATTATGAGTACCACATTTTCGCGAAAATACTGAGTACAATGTATCACTTTAGCACAACACTTTTTATTAGTACAACACCAAACTATTTCTTCTAACTTATTGTCACGATATTTTCTAAACTTATAATTATCGTGAATTAATAAATGTTTGCCACGTTCGCTCAACATATATTTTAGATCCATGTTAACCCTAAAAAACTTCCAAATAAACTAATATAAGAAAACAAATTAATATGTACTTTGTTGAACTGTATGTAAATTACATTATAAATGACATTGCAATTTGAGTATTAAGGATAACAAATGAGAGGATTAAGAGAAAAGGTCTTGACCGCAGTTCAGCCACATTATATACCTGCCTTAATTACAATTGTACCTATAAAAATTCTTACCGCAATTCGGATATCCCCGAAGAAAATACTTTTCACTGATGAAGCGTCTTTTATATTAAACGGTTCTGTTAACTCTCAAAATTATCGGTATGTTATAAAAGCTCCTTATTTCACTAAATCCTTAACTTAATTTTACCGTTTTAATTACATTTTAAGGTATTAGTCACGGACGACCGATCATATTTAAAACACACACAATATAACGCTAAAGTTAATCTATGGACAGGTATAATCGGCACTGAACTTGTAAGATCATACTTTATTGACACAAATTTTAATTACAATAAATTCTTGGAATTACTTCGAACACGCATTGTTACTCGCATTGTAAATTTACCCATTGAAAATCCCTGGTTTAAAATGGATGGAGCTCCAATTCATTCAACTGCAGCAATTACAAATTTTCTAAATTTAGGTTTTCCTGGTCGTAGGTTAGGGAGGTTTGGTTCGATAGTTCTGCCGGCTCGTTCGCCAAAATTTATCGCCAAATGACTTTTTTCTTTGGGGATACCTTAAATCTAAAATATACAGTGCTTCTCAAAATTCCCCTCCCCCCTATTATCTTTGGAACGATTATACATTCACAAGTGAAATTTGGAAACTGAATAATATAGGTTATAAACTTCCCTACTAGTGATGATAGATGACGAAATCGTCATAGATGACGTCACAAGGCCATTGTGACCAATAATTTTAAATGGAACGCCACGGCAAGCGACACCTCTTTTAAAAGGTATCGAAAAAACCTATTCAATGGTACTAATTTTGTTTGTGTTTGAGGCAGTTTTAATGGCTCATTAGTAAACATGAAAATTTAAATTCCATTCAGTATGATATTAAATACAGATTTAAGAAATAGTATGTACTTAAAGAAATTACTCGAAGTGGCCTCCATTTACTTCCTGACAGTAAAATATCCTATTTTTAAACTCTTCTCGTACTTCTTCAAATGTGTCTGCGGAAACAGCCTCACATTCTGCAACAATACGTTGTTTTAAAACGTCAATATTGTCAAGTTAATACTAAAATTCCAAATTCAAGCTCCGCCTCTGGATAGTTGTCAAATAATCTGACGTTTTTGTTAGTCTCCGAAATACGATGTTTTTGTAATTGTCCAAGTTTTTATACATTTAATAATTTGTGTATTGTTGATCGAACGTCTCACTGTTTTAACAGCTTTTGGTACTTTTAATATTTTTGTACATTTTAATAATTTGTTAAACTATTGTGAGCCGAAAGTTTAAGTGCTTCAAGAAGCGAAATGGTACGTGCTTTAGGTGATAAAGTAGCAGCGGTCCTAATTCTTGGTGAAACTAGACAAAATATTCATGCAGCAGAACGCATTTTTAATGAGAGGTTTCCCGATCGCCCCATTTCGAGGACTTATTTAAGGGAGCTTCTTCGTAAGTTTGAAACAACGGGTAGTATTAATGATGCGAAACGATCTGGCAGACCACAAATTTCTGATGAGAAAAAAATTGATATACTGGCAGAAGTAAGAGTTAATCCTACTTCTTCAACAACTCACGTTGCATCTACCTGTGAAGTCAGTCGAAGTACAGTACACAGGGTGTTGAAAAAATACAAATTTCATCCACACAAATTAAAAATGGTTCATCAACTCTCAGACGACGACCCAGACCGAAGACTAGAATTTTGTGAAAATATGGAAACTAAAATTAACCAACAGCCAGACTACGTTAAAACAATTTGTTTTAGTGACGAAAGTACTTTCTATCTAAATGGAAATGTAAATACACAGAATGTGAGGTATTGGAGTGACGCAAATCCTCACCTGTTTCATGAAACACATACCCAATTACCCCAGAAGGTGAATGTTTGGGCAGGTATCTCTTTTTTTAAATACTAATTTATCTGGTGAGGTTTATCTGGAGATGTTGCAAAACGCAATAGAACCGTTAATCCTTGAAATTTTGGAAGATAATCCAGATGAATTCGGCAATTTGGAAATAACATTCCAACAGGATGGTGCTCCTCCACACTATTACGGTGCAGTAAGACGGTATTTGCATGAGGAGTATCCTCGTAAATGAATTGGACGACGAGGTTCAACGGAATGGCCACCTCGATCACCGGACCTCACACCTTTGGATTTTTTTCTGTGGGGGTACCTTAAATCGAAGGTTTACGCCACTGAACTTGACAATATTGACGTTTTAAAACAACGTATTGTTGCGGAATGTGAGGCTGTTTCCGCAGACACATTTGAAGAAGTACGAGAAGAGTTTAAAAATAGGATATTTTACTGTCAGGAAGTAAATGGAGGTCACTTCAAGCAATTTCTTTAAGTACATACTATTTCTTAAATCTGTATTTAATATCAAACTGAATGGAATTTAAATTTTCATGTTTACTGATGAGCCATTAAAACTGCCTCAAACACAAACAAAATTAGTATCATTGAATAGGTTTTTTCGATACCTTTTAAAAGAGGTGTCGCTTGTCGTAGCGTTCCATTTAAAATTATTGGTCACAATGGCCTTGTGACGTCATCTATGACGATTTCGTCATCTATCATCACTAGTAGGGAAGTTTATAACCTATAATATTTAGTTTCCAAATTTCACTTGTGAATGTATAATCGTTCCAAAGATAAAAGGGGGGGAGGGGACTTTTGAGAAGCACTGTATAATAATGTAATTTTCACTAACATTAAAGATTTAAAAGCACGCATAAGTACAGCCTGCGATGAATTACAAACCAAACCGTATTTTTTAACACACTCTTTGCAGGAATTTCATAATCGACTCGCATATTGTATAGAATGTAAAAGTGGACATTTCGAACATTTATTAAAAAGTTAAAGAATTATAAATACAAACAAACTTTTTTCAATTTGTCATAAAATTCATTTTAATATTGTTTTTGTAAGTTAAATGTTAAATAAATTATTTTTACACTTTGTTGACATTGACAACTAAAATGCCTTATTACGACAAGTGATGACACTCGCAATGTTGGTTGCATAACGTTCCCATGCATTGAAGCATTTATTTTAAAACTGAACATAGGTGTATTCATGTGCAATGTTCAGTGATAGAAAAAATTCACGGTATACTCAAATCTACCAATAGCAAAGCATCACGGAGTTCAGCTTGTTATTTACAAAATTTAAAGATTTTGAATGCAAAATCTTATATTAAAATTTGAATTTTGTGCATTTATTTTCTGTTTGTTACTGAAACAAAAAAATGTAAATAGAAATGCCTGTAATTTCAAAGGAAACTTTGTGTCAGTTTATAAAGAAAATTAAAGTACACAAAGTCATTTGCGTCAATTCTGAAAGCGTTATAAAAGAGACGAAGAACTTTATTTCATCCGCGTTCTACTTTACTACGACTACGACTGAAACTTATACTTACTGTTTTTTTTTGTTACAGAATTCAACGGAATCGCCGAAGCGAGCAACGGAGAAAGAAAATACCAAGATATATGCCTATGGGTCTCGACAACAGACAACAGAGTTACCGTTGACAAAATTTTCGAATACAACTGAATCAACATCGACGATAAACTGGGTCACGCCATTTTATCTTTCACAAAACGAGACTGAAAAAAGTTCAGCTAACCCGTCTTTAAGGATAAAACATCCAAAAATAATTCGGCATACGTCTAAAGCGATTACAACTGAACAAAATATAGTAACGCCACGTGCTAGAACAGAAATGACAGAATCTAGCGAACCTGTAACAAAGTCGATAGATTCAAAGCAAGATTACAAAAGTTACACTTTAACTGACGATAATATTAATAAAATAAGTAAATATGAAGAAATTAATAGTAAAGATTGTGTAGACTGTCTTACAAGCACCATCGTTTCAAAAGTAACCCACCCAATAACAAACGTATACGAAACAATGACAGAATCGACAAATATGTATTTCGAAAAAGATGCTGATAAAAGCTTTGTTAACGTGTTTAGCGAACCCTTTAATAAAACAACCAAATTCAGTTTAAGTAATGATTATACAACAACATCTGCTTTAGAATTTACCACGGAAGGTTATAATTTAACATTGATAAATTATGCAGAAACCGATTATTATGATGTATTAACAGACAATAATGAAAACACCCTGATATTAACAGATTCCCCTGAACTGGTTGTAAATACAACGATCGATTTCGTAAACGACACATCACTAAGCGGAAATGTTTCACAGTTAAGGTTATCAGTGCAGGAATTTCCGTGGCCTGTAAAGCGGGAAGCAGTAGTGGAAGGTGACATAATTCTAGGTGGATTAATGATGGTACACGAAAGGGAAGATACTATTACGTGCGGTCCGGTTATGCCTCAAGGTGGTATACAAGCATTAGAAGCTATGTTATACACTCTAGATAAATTGAATGTCAATCAATTACTGCCGAATATAACAATAGGTGCGCATATATTGGACGATTGTGACAAGGATACGTACGGATTGGAAATGGCTGTTGACTTCATTAAAGGTATTTATTATTTAACTCAAACGGCTATGTCTTTATTTAAAGGAGGATAGGTCCTTTAGATAAAAACTACATATGTTATGTTATTTATTTATAGTTTATTTCAAATTATAAGAATATAACTTTGAACGACTCTAATGCTTTTATTTCACCACCTGCGGCAATAACTACCTGGCCGCTCAATACGATTATCTTTTACGCAAACAAACTGCTGAGGTCCGTAATGACAAAATTTAAGTAAATTGTAATTACTGCAATTTATATGAAATAAAATTTAATAAAAATATAAGTACCAACAGTTGTTAATTTGAATATATAGTTATTGTATATAGTTAAATAGTCATTAAATTACAATTTAGATGAAATAAGTGCTCATATTTATTAAACAAAATTTAAGTATATATAGTTAGAAGAGCTGGTATATTATACATTTAATATTGAGTCTATTTATCATTTATTGTTAATTTTTACTGCTGTATACATATTTGATTTTTCTCTCTTTACTTAACGAACATGTGGCGTCCTTTTGCCGAAAGTGTCACTGATTATGATGTGGATAGTGATAATACTTTTGGAGCACGACAGAGAAAGCATATATCAGAAGATGCAAAACAGATAATTTTCAATGTCTATCATACCCTGATGGAAGAAAATAACGAACTACAAACCCAGAACATTCAACGAAAGTCGCAATTAACAAAGGTGCCTTTTGGAACAATATATAAAATAATTAAGAATAACGCAGGGCCTCGAAAGCAAAAAAGTGACAAAGGAGCACCGAGAAAAATTGAAGAGTATGACATTGATACTATTAGGAAGCAAGTATACTCCTTCTACAGGGGAAATGTTGTATCTACACTTTACTGCTTATATAAAGGAATCAGTGATGAGCCTATAAATATTCAGTGTTCTAAAGCAACCTTGTGGCGGACGCTAAAGAAAGCTGGTTTTAAGTTTGGCACTATAGACAAACGCCGCACAATTATGGAAAGCCCGAGGTTACAGAAACTTCGATATGAATACTTAACGGAAATTAGAAGGTATAGACAGGAAGGACAATTCATATGTTATTTAGACGAGACGTGGTTTGACACCCATGACACAATTTGCGTATATATACAGGTTGATTCTAAGTTCTTAGTTTTAAAGTTACGGAATGTTTAATAGTAAATTAAAAGTTCATACAATAAAACGTACTAATACAACAAAATTAACTTATACAAATTGTTTGAGATGACCGCCTTCAATTGCAATGCAAGCTTCTATCCTTCGTTGCATTGATTGGTGATTGTATTCAAGAATACCGGAGGTGTTTCGAATTGTCTCAAATGCTGCAACAATACGATTTCTCATTTCATCAACATTTTCAATGGTAGTCATATAAACTAATTATTTAAGGCGAATGCGGAGAAAAAAAATTAAGATTATTTTAAATGTATACATATAAAGTTAAACAGACCTTAAATAACAATTGAAACAGACATGTAATATACATATCTGTAACTGTACACATGGACAATACACCTCGTATTTTCAGCATTTACTTCTGCTTAAGACACGTGTTTCTGCCATCTAGGCGTCATCAGTCAAGCTAGTGAAGCAATGTATACAAAATAATACAGATCTGTTAAACAACAGATTTGTATCTGTATATACATTTAAACTGAAATCGCCTACAAGATAAAGCAAGTTTCGTCCTATAAGGTGGCACTATTTAATAAGTGACATCTGACGGACGAAAGAAACTATGTCGGAAAAGGCACTAGCTTGAGTGATCACGCCTAGATGGCAGAAACACGTGTCTTAAGCAGAAGTAAATGCTGAAAATACGAGGTGTATTGTCCATGTGTACAGTTACAGATATGTATATTACATGTCTGTTTCAATTGTAACAAAAGCGTTATACGTGCATAACGTATTGATATACTTAAGACCTTTTTGTAGACCTTAAATGGCCAACTAATTGAATCTATCATAACATACTAAGGTCAAGAAATAATTATCTTTATATATATATATATATATATATATATATATATATATATATATATATTATAAATATATATATATATATATATATATGTATAATAACTTCGTGACCTTGGTATGATATGGTAAACCTAATCAGTAGGCGATTAAAGGTCTGTATATTACTTCAAAATATATATATTTAAAAAACTCTACATGTTTCGGCTGTATACGCCTTTTTCAAGAGAATACAAAATATGAATTCATAATCCTTCATAATCCGTAAACCTAATCAGTAGGCGATTAAAGGTCTGTATATTACTTCAAAATATATGTATTTAAAAAACTCTACATGTTTCGGCTGTATACGCCTTTTTCAAGAGAATACAAAATATGAATTCATATTTTGTATTCTCTTGAAAAAGGCGTATACAGCCGAAACATGTAGAGTTTTTTAAATACATATATTTTGAAGTAATATACAGACCTTTAATCGCCTACTGATTAGGTTTACCATATATATATATATATATGTATATATATATATATATATATATATATATATATATATATATATATATATATATTATATATATATGAAGTGTTGTTCTTCGGAATATTTCGCCACGTTTGAATGATTTCGGCCTGAGAGGGACAACTTTCTTCCTGACGTCTCGATGAAATCGCTTTCACCTTTTTCTTGAAGATCTTCACGTTGCGATGGTAACTTCAAGAGTGTAGTAACTCTTACATGTTCTCCGGTTTGAAGATGCTAAATGACGCCGGAACATTAACTTCGCAGTATTTACAAAATAACGGACTCCCATCTGTTGTAAAATCATTATAATCCGTCAGATATTGACTAAAAATTGCACTTACACACATTTTTATCTTTTGGCGTCTTGATGGATGTTAGTACTATTGTAACTAGATCACAACTAATACAGATTGTTAGAATATAAAAGGACCGATTCAAGTTAAGGAAATCCCCGCTATATTTATTTCTCATTGTTCAATTACCGGGGTAGTCCCCGGTAATCTTAATATTTCCAAGTATTATGTTTTCAAAACACTAACTATTTTGTCGGTTGTTTATAGTAAATCCAGCTTTTTTAACTTACTATTCACTTCACCTATCTATTAAATGCTTTAGAGGATTATTTAATTGTCTGCTGCAAAGTGTCTGTTTGCGTTTGGTATTCAGTTAATGGATGTTATTTTACTACTATACTTACTAGAACATTAAATATTTATGTCGAGTCACACACTGTTTTAAAGGAATACTTTGCTAAAAAAGGTCAAATGTGCATTTATAATGAAACAAGTTCAAAGTATGCACAATAAAATATGCATTTTCATATGGTAATAGCATATTTGTACAAATGTCGAAACAGATGCTCAATTGATTTTTACTTGAAAATTGTTAAACGCACAAAGCCAGTAATTAATTAATTCAATTAGTAACAATAGAGAGAGCAACGATGTGTACCTAATTTGATTCAGTATGTATAACACGTGTAATAGCGTTGCAGTGATCATCAATTTACTCGCTGATTTGAACACATCTCACCTTATCTCATTAGCAGAAGTCTATTATCAAGTTACAAAGTCATTGGTTTAGCGTACGATAAAGCTAATAATTCTCTAATTAATGTGAACAATCATTTTAAATAATACAAGCTCAATACTGACTTTACTATTAAATTGCATATTAAAATTGATAACATTTGTGTAAAATTATCGCAAATATAATCTTACAGGCCGATAAATCTAATGCCAATGCTTTCCAATTTTTGAGAAGATTTACGTCAAAAGACTAATAACAATTCCCTAAATACTATGCCAGAACACCAGTTTGCTTTTCGTAATAAAAATGGAACCATTGAGTAAGTGCTTAGATTGGTAAACAAAATAAATGAAGACTTAAACGCAAAGTGATACTGCTCAGTTGCCTTTCTCGATATGTCACGAGCCCTTCAATATAAATTAAAAAGGTAGTTACCATATTTTGACTTTCTAATCCTTAAATCTTATATAACACTGGCCTACAACCATTTTGGTGCTGGAGATTTTAGACCCGATTTTAAGTATGTCTTACATGGCGATATCAAAAATGTTACCCGTTTTCTTCTGGCAGCTCTAGTTCCCGAAAAAAAAAAACACAATTCACGAAAAAATATATATTTTATTGACATTAAACATCAAGAAATTGTCTTTTGAGTGATTTTCTAGAATGAAACTGACTCGGGCAATCTCGCATGATTCCCCAGCAATAGTCAGCCATCATATGACTGTCCCACCTTCCTTGGTATCTATTCTCCATTGTTTTTTGGTATTGGTGGAAACGTTCCCCTTGTTCTTCGCTTAGATCCCCTAAATTGTGTTGGAAATGATGTAGATGACTATTGAGATAGTGTAATTTTATACTCATATTACAGCCTAAATCTTTGAATCGCACCAGCATTTCCTCTACTAGTTCTACATAGTTGTCAGCCTTATGATTTCCGAGGAAATTTTGTGCAACTGCTACAAAAGATTGCCAGGCAAGCCTCTCCACATCATTCATACAAGTCTCAAAATTAGTTGTGTCTTTCATCAATTTACGTATTTGAGGTCCATCAAAGATACCTGCTTTTAGTTTTTCAGTACTTAAACCAGGAAATTTGTGAGAAATAAACTGGAAACATTAACCATTTCTATCGAGAGCCTTAACAAATTGAGAGACGCCATTCATTGGGCTGATAGATCGTTAAACCCATGAAAGCCAGCAAACCACTCATTACAGCAATACACAAAATTTTCATCAGATGCAAAAAAACTTCAATAACTTTCCCTCTCTCGTGCGATATGTAGACACTCGAACATCTGAGGAAAGACAATTTTTTTCTTTTAATCTTGACGCTAGTAACTCAGCACGTTCCTTCGAAAGATCTAAGTCTCTGATGAGGTCACTAAGCTCATTCTGCGAAAATGGCTTAGGATCTGATGTTATTCCGCAGTATTGAAAGTCATCATCTACTTGGGAAGAAATAGGTATTTCAGCTTCATCCTCCTGAGATTGCTGCACTACCTGGTGAAAAGTTGGTATTGAAACATTTTCTGAATGAGGAACAGGTCTTTGTACTGAAGAAATATTGGGGTATTTCCATTTATGGCGATTGTTTCTGTTGATGCCCACTATATTAATCATACAAAAGTAACAGTCGTCATAATGATTTTTTTGTTCTCCCCATATCATAGGCACTCCAAACTTCAAAGACTTACGTTTCCCTCTCTCCCATTGTCGCAAATGTTCAACGCATATTTTACAAACACTATGAGGCACCCACACTTTATCTTGGTGTAGAATTTCAATACCGAAGTAAGCAAAATACAAACGACGCACTGTGTTTGTAATCGATTTACGCTGATTTTTCAGTATGTATTCACCACAAACATAAGAAAATATATCAGGATCGTTAACACAACGTCTGGACGTACTAGCCATAATGAAATAGTAACACAAACTTTATCGATGATATTGCAATAATGACTAGTTACGAACAAGACCGACAACAATTCACAATGAGGGTAGTAGGTAAGCTAGAGCTGATGAGTTAAAATGACGCATGTCAATATACTGTACATTACCTACTTTATCGACTATTCAAACAAACAGAGATGCACCAAAAAAAAATTTTTTTTTGTAGGCCTGTGTAATTAACAGACATTTCCTTAACAAACAAGGTAAGTAAGAAACGAACTTACGGGCTACAAACTTGGGAGTACCAGCAAAGAAGTGATTTTGGTTAAATTTTATATCTTCTATACAAGGTAAATTTGCCTATAATGCAACTCATCACGATGGCTACAATTAAGGATAAGGCTCATATAGCTTGCAGTCTAACCTTAATACGATCCAGGACTGGTTCAGGAAATGGCAAATCAAAGCAAATAAGTTCAGATCCACGCATATGACTTTCATAATGTGAAGAGACACGTGTCCTCTGGTCAAGATCAACTACCAGCTACCTCAAACTGACTTTGCTAAATATCTTGGAATGTATTTGGATCGCCATATTACTTGGAAGAAACATGTCTATACTAAACATAAGCAACTTTGTTTCAAATCCTAATAGATGTATTCCATCATTGGGTGCAAACTTTAAATAGAGAATAAATATCTTCTAAAGCCTGCCTTTTGGAATTTAGCTATGGAAAACTACCAACAAGTGCAATATCGCCATACTTGAAATGTTCTGCGCATAACCGTCGATGCTTTATACTCGTACTATGTAATAAGTGAATTTATTCAACGTGACATTCCAATAGCTTCAGTGAGTGAAGGGATTAGATAATTTACTCAAAAACATGATGACTGACTCAATAGCCACACGAATATACTGGAAAATCAACCAAACATCGATAGTGCATGGGTTGAAATGGTTGCAGCTTGTCAATCTATTCAATTTCAACAGAAAAGTGTAATGGTGAAAATATACTTACGTTTACTAATAACAAATGATTAATTTAATCTAATTTTATGCAAAGAGGATATTTATGGGAATAATATTGTCAACGTTCTGTTCCATTATCATACAAAACGCTTATTGGAGAAACAAAAATTGCATCTACAGTTAAATTCACATCTGCGATGTACATCAAATATAACCTATGAATTTTTTAATTCTTTTGTGTCTCTTTTCTGTGATCCCTGTGTCCTCCAGAATTGTTTAATTTCTTAACGAAACAATACATAAAAAACTTGAAAATAATCGAGCAAGAGAACATCAAAGTCAATCGTTCTAAAGTGGAGGAAAGGAGACATGTTAGTTGATGAACGAATGCACATGCCAGGGCATACTATTTTTTAGAATGAAGCCATATATTCTCGGTTTCAAATACATAAACTGCTCCTATGCGGAAAGAATGACTTTTGTGTAATAAAAAAAATAATTGAATAGGAAAAATTCATGAACTCTTGCGCATTCGCCTCTGTTAAAGTACACGTAAATTCTTTTACAGTCATGGCACTTTTAGATTTCTGGTTGTTACCAAAGTTGAAGGAGATTTTCAAAGGTTAGCATTTTTCATCAAACACTGAAGTTGGGGGTGCTGTTGGCAATCGGGATCAATAGAAAACAACAAAGGTTTTTCATGGACGGAATGAAAAAATGGATTCAGCGTTTGGAGAAATATTGTTACGTTTTCTCGTCGCATTTAACTTATTCGGGTGTATATCAGCCAGTGGCGGCTCTTTAATCAGAGCAAGTGAGCAATTGCACCCCCTGGAATTATGAAACAAAACAAACCAAGCGGCGACTAACTGAAAGTATTTATTTATTATGTATATTATGTATTCATAGATATTGACGAGGAACGTGGCACGCTAACAACGTACATACACCGAGCGTTGTCATAGATATACAGAGCAAAACCCTACCGTTGCTCTGTTAAGGCATTAACATTACATTGACGGTGGGAAGAACTGTATTTTGCCGTACTTCAATGTCGTTTAATACATACCGTTGGAGCAACTAAACCAGACTGCTCTCGGGCGTTATTGCGATGAACTCCGTGTCTTTTTTTAGAAAACAACGCGTTTTCGCATTTAACGTATAATGAAAAAATCGCAGTAAAAAATCTTAAACGGCCGTTGCCTCAATTATGTTTAGAAAATAAACAACCTGTTAAAGGTAAAGACGTTATAAGAAAATTCAAAATGAATATTTTTCAGAAAAATGACTGGATTTGTGGGAGTGAAATTAAAAATACTTTGTTTTGTTTTCCGTGTCTTTTGTTTGGTGGTGAACCGTCTTGGTCAAAGAACGGAATAAGAGATTTAATTCATCTTAGTGCTAAAATTAGTAAACATTAAAATTCCGAAGGGCATTTGAAAAATATATTTAGTCTAAGAATGTTAGGAAAAAATAACATTAAGAATGTTTTAGATTCATCATATAGAAAAGCAATTCAACAACACAATGAAAAGGCAACAAAAAATAGGCATGTGTTAAATTTAATAATAAATTGAATTAGACTTTTGGGGCGCGTTTGAATTGGCACTTCGGGGTCATGATGAACAGCAAACGTCGAATAACAAGGGCATTTTTCGGGAATTGATAAATTTTACGGCAGAATTGGATAAATCGCTCAGAGATCACATCGAAGCAGCACCGGTTTTTAAGGGATTATCAAAAACGATACACAATGAGCTGCTTGATGCAATGTTGAACGTGTATCATGAACAAGTTGGCAGTGAAATTAAAGCAACCGACTTCAAATTTGTGATAGCTGATGAAACCACAGATGTGTCCAATCAGTTTCAGTTGGTGGTTGTTTTAAGATATATTGTGAACGCGAGACCAGTCGAAAGATTTTTTTGCCAATCTGACAGGATTATGTACATTTTTCTCCACTTCACCACAACGAGCTGCAAGATTGGAAGAATTAGTTCAGAGAAAAAGCTTACCTCGTTCTTAAAAAATAAGATGGAACTTCAATTCAAGGACAAAGTCAAGGACAGTGAATACAATTTATGAGCACCGAGAAGAAATAATTGAAGCTCTAGAACAAATCGAGGGAGAAGCTAGTTTACAAACTACCATTCATCAAGCTAGTGGCAATTTGCGAATTTTAGAGGAGGAAAATTTTATCTATTGGTTAACTTTCTTTCATAAAATTATGCCACAAGTGGACATATTGTTTAATCAATTACAAAATGTCAATACAGATGCATTAAAAATCAAGAATAATTTAGATAATTTTGAACGTGCTATTGGAAAAATTCGAACCGAAATCGCTGACACAGATAATCAGTTGGTTAAACAAAATGACCCAGAACTGACTCCTCGACCATCAAAGCGGCGAAGAGTAACTGATGGTAGCCAAAGAAAGAGGGAAACTATTGAAGTGTGCGATATTATTTTGCTAGTAATAAAAACTAGATTTCGGTATACAGTATTAGCAAACTTAATTTCTTTTAAACAGTTCTCCTCTTTTCAAAAAAAAATTCCGGAAGATTGCCTTAAAGAAGCAGTAAAATTTTATCCATGCCTCAATGAAAGCAGACTACGAACTGAATTAAGCGTTCTATATTCTAGAGAAGAATTTAGGCAAAATATAGAACTCGGTGCTGTAGGTCTGCTAGGTCTTCTGCTGAATGGATTAAGCGACACCTTTAATGAAGTTGTTACGCTTTTAAAAATTGACATTACAATCCCAAAGACAACGTCCGAAGCGGAAGGCCAGTTCTCACGGTTGAAGAGAATAAAAACTTTCCTGAGAAATACAATGAAAGAAGAGAGGTTAAAAGTTGAAAAAGAATGTATAAATGATTTCCCAAACTTTAATGAAAAAGTGATAGAACTGTTCTGCAAGTCAAAGACATGTAAAATGGACTTCGCTTATCGTCAGATGTAATTAAACTGTGTTGTGTAATATTTACTATTCCCTCAAAACAAACTCTACAATGAACAGTACCTGTCTGGAACAGTACGTCGGTGAAATTTATAAGAATTGGTTAAGCGTTTTTGTATTACGCTTTTTAATTTTCAAATTATGCACTCTCTATGTGAACCACCCCGAGCCGCCACTGATATCAGCACATGTTGGTATCCGTGAGTTGGTACATTATATGGTCGTACAATCTCGATGCTGCCAAGCGATGCTCATCCTTATGTATGGGCACTAAATTCCATTGTTGCTACCTAACGTTGTCATAGACTTCGCTTTCCAATCAAACGTTAGAGATACCGCGCGTGTGCTGGTAGATAATTTTTTAGTTTCATGCTATTGTGATGAAATATCGAATTAAACCCTCTTCTGTGCGATTTAACTGCCTGCCCAGTAACTAACGATAAGTTAGTACAGCAATTTCTTGGATTTAACACGCGCTGGTGATCGAATCGTACGTCTACGTACGCCTTCATCTTGAAGCATGAACTACTGGCGAACAATTAGAGAGCTAATTGCGAACAAATACGGAAGAAGTGACATTCGCTGCTATACAACCTTATCTCCCGTTGAAACACCTTTTGTACCAGCTAAGTGTACTTTACCTGTATTTGTATTTTATTCGCCTTTTACGACTTTGGATATTAAATATAAATTTGCCTAATATTTCAATATATGAATTCGGTAGATTTTCCCATAAATATTCATTTATTTAGTATTTATTTACTATTTAAATACTGTATGTATATACTGTAGGCGGTCTCCCTTAGTATCCGCCCCTTCAGGATTGTAAAAACTTTTGCATATTTCTATACATACAGTGCTTCTCAAAAGTCCCCTCCCCCCTCTTATCTTCGGAACGATTATACATACACAAGTGAAATTTGGAAACTGAATATTATAGGTTATAAACTTCCCTGCTAGTGATGATAGATGACGAAATCGTCATAGATGACGTCACAAGGCCATTGTGACCAATAATTTTAAATGGAACGCTACGGCAAGCGATACCTCTATTAAAAGGTATCGAAAAAACCTATTCAATGATACTAATTTTGTTTGTGTTTGAGGCAGTTTTAATGGCTCATTAGTAAACATGAAAATTTAAATTCCATTCAGTATGATATTAAATACAGATTTAAGAAACAGTATGTACTTAAAGAAATTGCTCGAAGTGACCTCCATTTACTTCCTGAAAGTAAAATATCCTATTTTTAAACTCTTCTCGTACTTCTTCAAATGTGTCTGCGGAAACAGCCTCACATTCTGGAACAATACTTTGTTTTAAAACGTCAATATTGTCAAGTTCAGTGGCGTAAACCTTTGATTTAAGGTACCCCCACAGAAAAAAATCCAAAGGTGTGAGGTCCGGTGATCGAGGTGGCCATTCCGTTGAACCTCGTCGTCCAATCCATCTACCAGGATACTCCTCATGCAAATACCGTCTTACTGCACCGTAATAGTGTGGAGGAGCACCATCATGTTGCAATGTTATTTCCAAATTGCCGAATTCATCTGGATTATCTTCCAAAATTTCAAGGATTAACGGTTCTATTGCGTTTTGCAACATCTCCAGATAAACCTCACCAGTTAAATTAGTATTTAAAAAAAGAGGCCCAACGATGTGGTTTCCCAGGATACCTGCCCAAACATTCACCTTCTGGGGAAACCAACCTCCAATACCTCACAATCTGTGTATTTACATTTCCATTTAGACAGAAAGTACTTTCGTCACTAAAACAAATTGATTTGACGTAGTCTGGCTGTTGGTTAATTTTAGTTTCCATATTTTCACAAAATTCTAGTCTTCGGTCTGGGCCGTCGTCTGAGAGTTGATGAACCATTTTTAATTTGTATGGATGAAATTTGTATTTTTTCAACACCCTGTGTACTGTACTTCGACTAACTTCACAGGTAGATGCAACTTGAGTTGTTGAAGAAGTAGGATTAACTCTTACTTCTGCCAGTATATCAATTTTTTTCTCATCAGAAATTTGTGGTCTGCCAGATCGTTTCGCATCATTAATACTACCCGTTGTTTCAAACTTACGAAGAAGCTCCCTTAAATAAGTCCTCGAAATGGGGCGATCGGAAAACCTCTCATTAAAAATGCGTTCTGATGCATGAATATTTTGTCTAGTTTCACCAAGAATTAGGACCGCTGCTACTTTATCACCTAAAGCACGTACCATTTCGCTTCTTGAAGCACTTAAACTTTCGACTCACAACAGTTTAGCAAATTATTAAAATGTACAAAAATATTAAAAGTACCATAAGCTGTAAAAACAGTGAGACGTTCGATCAACAATACACAAATTATTAAATGTACAAAAACTTGGACAATTACAAAAACGTCGAATATTGGAGACTAACGAAAACGTCAGATTATTTGACAACTAACCATAGGCGGAGCTTGAATTTGGAATTTTAGTATTAACTTGACAATTTGACGTTTTAAAACAACGTATTGTTGCAGAATGTGAGGCTGTTTCTGCAGACACATTTGAATAAGTACGAGAAGAGTTTAAAAATAGGATATTTTACTGTCAGGAAGTAAATGGAGGCCACTTCGAGCAATTTCTTTAATTACATACTGTTTCTTAAATCTGTATTTAATATCATACTGAATGGAATTTAAATTTTCATGTTTACTAATAAGCCATTAAAACTGCCTCAAACACAAACAAAATTAGTATCATTGAATAGGTTTTTTCGATACCTTTTAAAAGAGGTGTCGCTTGCCGTAGCGTTCCATTTAAAATTATTGGTCACAATGGCCTTGTGACGTCATCTATGACGATTTCGTCATCTGTCATCGCTAGTAGGGAAGTTTATAACCTATAATATTCAGTTTCCAAATTTCACATGTGTATGTATAATCGTTCCAAAGATAAGAGGGGGGGAGGGGACTTTTGAGAAGCACTGTATATACATTTGATACTCTGTTGGAATTTAACTTTAATAAATATTGTAGCTTGGTGTCTTTACTACTGTTTGTATATGTTTTACTTTCGCTTCTTTACTATACATAATTCGAACGTATGTCTTGCGTGTGACACCTGTATCCTTTTGCGGTTTAACAATAAGCCACGGTTGCGCCCTTATTTATTATTATTAGTCAACTACTCTTAATAATCTTGATTTGAACCTCACGTAGTCTCCGTTTGACACTAAGACCAGGGCTGGCTAAATTAAATGACATATTTAACACCAACCCTCCTACAGTTTCCACACAGGCAAGTACCGATTCCGAATTATTTTAGAATTCAGTAATAACACCTAGTTAGTCAGTTTTGCTAAATTTCTTTCAATATAGCTTTCCGGTATCAATGTATTGCAATAAATGGTGATTATGTGGGAAAATAATTATGTAGGTTCGCAATACAATAAATTTACTTAATTTTGAGATCAGTTTCATTATTTTTGTCCCAATTTCTTGGCGAATGGTGTATACCGATATATACATATCCGTAGCGGTATCGTTGCTCTATGAGCCTACCTAACTAATAGAATTTGGGTGTGGTTGACCTCGATCACTTTTAATCTAGTCGTTCGGTCAGTGTAGTCGACCTTTTGTGTGGTTGTTATGAAATTTGATATCGAGAAAAATTTTTCACTGAAACAGGTGCCTTATATGACGACATACCGAGTTTAATGTACCGTAATTTTATGTGTGGATAGACGATATTGACTAGGCCGAAATCTTATAGCCCTCGAAAAACTGGGTGAGTAATTTATCCGTCAATTTTTTTTTGTTATAATTCTGTCTCCATTTTCGTGTTTCGCTATTTTTAATGCATAATTAACGCCTGCAGTGTTTTTGTTTCGAGTTCTTTTAAGTAACTGGTTGCTGAAATTTCCCGTATGAGTGGTTAAATCACCGGGAGTGGAAAATCATTTGGAGAACCGTATCAGTTCAAGTGTTCCGGAAATCACTTTCGAAGACCACTACGACGCCATAGTAACCGTTTGACCCCGATCAAAATCACCCAGCATTAAGGTAGTTTTGATAGTAATTACGCCGATTCATCTGAACAAGTATCACTCGAAAACTTGCAACCTATTTTAAGGAAATTTGCGACATGAAGTAATAGGATTCATTAATTTATTATATTTTCCCTGTCATAGACATTCATTAATTTCCTCGTTGTAAATATTGTAGTAGCGTTCACTGTAATTTTTTATTCTTTTCATTTGTTTTGAACGTACATAAGTTTCGTTGGACAGTTAAAATTTTAGTATTGTTTATATCATTTTGTAAATAATTGAATGTATTAATTATTTATGATCTAGCAATTTGGTTTAATCAGAAATTTTTTGATTCAAGTTATAAACAAAATTTCGTGCATAAGAATGCATTTCATTTATTCTTTTTATTACTTTATTTTAATAGCGTCATAGAATATGAAGCCCTAAGTTTACGTATACAAGACTTATATTCGATGATGAACGAGTAATCAAGATCTTGCGTATGTGTCTGATATTTTCCTGTACTTTTTCCATGCTTTTTGTGCTCTAGTATATACAAACTGGTGAATATACACTCGTACAAGAGTTTGACTCTTTATTTTTGCATTTTGAATTTTTAGTTAAATTATATTGATTGATAATTATATATTTATTGAATTTATCATGTAGTCTAATTTAGTTATATAAGGGACTTCACTCTTTCAGTTTTCATTGAAATATACTACGGTTTTCTGTACTATTTCTTTAATTTTGTCAATTTTATTTACGACGAAGACGTTTATAATAAAGTTGGTTCCTTTTCGTTAATGTGGAATATTTTCTTATATTTGTTATTACCTCCTGTTTTACTGTACTTACTCTAGTCCTTCCGTGGTGAGTTAGCACAACTACGAACTCCGTGTAACGTATAAATCTCTACGATAAGCAACTCTTAAATCGCATTGGCGGCCTTTTTAATTTTTAGTCAGTTTATCAACATTTCGACAAGAATCGCACGACCATCTTCACTGAGTTTTACGCGATGGCACTGGTTGGCTAATTTGCCAAATTAAGATCATCCCACACGCAAGGTAAGTTCGAGGAAGGTGTTTGGATTGCGCAACAATATATCAAAGTCAATTTTCGTGGATTTTTATTATTGCACTTTGTGTGTAGCATTTTCTCTTTTCTTATTTCTTATTTCATAGAGTTGGAGACCTTGTTAATCATTCCACCCTCGCATAAGTAAACATATTTAAAAAATTATATATATTATATATATTATATATATTATATATATATATATATATATATATATATATATATATATATATGTATATACGAGGGTATATCAGATATAAACGAGACTGATTTTTTTAAACTATTAATGCTTTATTGAAAAAGGTTAATACAAATGTACTATTTTTCTACATAATCTCCCGCCCGCGCAATACATTTTTCCCAACGGATTGGAAGCTTTTTAATCCCGTTATCGTAAAAACTTTTAGGCCGGTCACACAGCCACTGGAGCACAAATGTCTCTACCGCTTGGTCGCTGTCGAAACGCTTGCCTCCAAGAGCTTCTTTTAGAGGTCCAAACAAATGGTAGTCACAGGGTGACAAGTCTGGACTGTAAGCAGGATGTTCCAAGATTTCCCAGCCGAATTGTTCCACTTTTTGTCTCGTAATGTTTGCCGAATGTGGTCTGGCGTTGTCGTGAAGGAGAATGACATTTTTAACGGATTACGTCTTTCTTTTTCGTCGTAAAGACAATTTTGCGGCATCCAAAACGTCGCAATAATATTGGGCATTAATTGTTCGGCGATCATGAAGAAAATCGACGTGAAATGCACCTTGTCGATCAAAAAACACAGTTGCCATGATCTTCCCGGCAGACAACCGCGTCTTCGCGGCCTCCAGAAAATTGTTTATGCCATGCAAACACGCGAGGTCGTGAAAGGGTGTTCTCCCCGAACTGTGCGTGCAATCTGCGTAAAATGTCTGTTGGATTCACCCCCTCATTGGTCAAAAACTTAATAATTATCCGCTGCTCCACGGAAACGTGCACTGCTTGCTCACTCATGGTCACTGCACTACTGAACGGTCTCGACGGAATTTCATACGTTGCTGTTCCCACCATAAGTGCTTTGTCTACATAGCCACCTACTTCGCCGATTCAAAAAACTTTTGTACGAGTCATTAAAAAATCAGTCTCGTTTATATCTGATATACCCTCGAATATATATATATATATATATATATATATATATATATATATATATATTAAAATTATAGACTTTTTTATTGGTTTAGCGACCTTTAATGACTTTTAATGTCACACAAAATATTCGAAGCGGCGCGGTCGTTTCCCTAAAAAAGGGCTCGGACAATTTCCGACGACACATGTGCAAAATATGAGTGTTGAAACAGAATAAATCGTTACTTGAAAAATACTCAAATAATAAGATTCGAAACGTCGTAGAAGAAAACATTAAAGGTCGCTAAACCAATAAAAAAGTCTATTATTTTAATATTAAGACACGGCCAAAAAAATAAATAAGAAAATTAAATTCTTATATACACTAAATATATATATATATATATATATATATATATATATATATATATATATATATATATATAGCACGATGCGTAATGTATGATCGCCCATTTTTAGTGAAACACCAACTTCAAAATGTACGAAATATCATAATTAAATCAAACTCTATTTCTTTTTGATCATGGCAAACGAATATACTCGCACGGCTTTTTCCAGCCGACCTTTACACGAACAAAGTAATGTAAGTTTAATTATATGTATCCCGATACCTTTCCAAATACTACTAAAGCCTAAATATTTTCCTTTGAACCTTATGTTTGGAACAAATAACGGTATAAATTTTACGTTCAGGTTAACGCTTTGCTCGGCGGAAATTTATCTCGTTTCTCAATTCAACCACTTCCGTCCTTTACAAATTCGTAAACGGCTTTAATTTGAAAAGCATATGTACGTTGTAAAACAGATATACATAAAACGGTAGCTTGCTTAAAAGGTATATTTACATTAGCTAAAAATTAAATCGGAATTGCATAAAATACTACGGTTTCTCTCGTTGAATTCTTCCGATACAGAAATAAAAGGATACATTAAATAAACGTATTTCAGTTAAATAAGGCAACCCAATATCGGTGTTTAACAAAGGTTTACGGTATTGCTTTCGGGGACATTTTACACAAGCGGTAACTATTTTCTCAGTAAATAAATCTGTTCCCGATAATTACTGTGGTTTATTTGATGATTTATCAGCTCAACGACTTTGTGGTTATTATAGATAGACCAATTGCCCGTAAATTCATGACGTTAATATAAACTTCGCCTCTAATCACAGTTTAGCAACTAATAAGATAATGGCGCTATTTAATCGTTTGATTAATTAGTCTAAATACTGAAACAGTCATACATCATTAACGAAATTAGTTATAATTACACTCTTGCGTGGACAAAAAATTCTGGACGTAGTAAATATATGTTAGTACAAGAAATGTTTACTTTTTCATTAACAGGACAGGACACATTATCTACACAGTAAGGATGAGAAATATAGAAAGGTACTTAAAATTTTATTCAATAAGAAAAGTCACGAAACAGTAAATTGTGCAAAGTTAAGAAATTCATTGGTTTTAGGGTAATTCCGGGAGAGATGGCCCCTGTTTTAACATAAATAATTCCTTTAATATTTGCCTTAGAGACAAGAGTATTTTTTTATTAAAGCACAGTCCATAACATTTTTATTATTTATAGCGTAAACAAATAAAATCTTCTTATAAAGTGCTTTATAAAATAAGAAATAAAGTATGGCACTGGTCCATCTCACCCGAGGTGACGGGGTGAGATGGACCGCGGGGTGTGGGAGAGATGGACCATGCTTAAATGTATGCAAAAAAATTGAACTGCTAAATTAAAAAAAGAAATATGTACGTATATTGTGGTATGTAGGTATTACAAAAACAAAACATGGGGCAAAACATTAATTGACTAATTATTAACTTCTACTTTTGACAAATTTCAAGTAAATACCTATGGAACATAAGTTATAAAAATCATAGTTTTTTTATACTATTCGGTTTCTTAAACTTTAACTCAATTCTTCCACAACAATCACATAGGTCAGCATATTTAGTACAGTTTTCATGTGACCATCTTGAACACTTTTGGCATTTAACCCAATCATCTCTGCTTTTAGTTACGTTGTAATCTTCGAGACAACCTACACATTTGTCTTCATCCCAGTCAGTTCCTCCTTCACTATTATCCTCGTAAACAATACCATCTTGATTCTTTTTTTTGTTCTTAGGAGCACTCTTGAACATCTTCAACTCTTCTGTGATTTCTCTTTTTCTATTTCTCTCTTTCTTCAATTTCAAATTTATTTCCTTTTCTTCCTTGGCCTTGATTAAATTTTGTATGTTATCTTTATAATTTAATATTTTCGGAATACTAGCACAAATGTTGCGTGTAGTAATTTTCTTCTTCAGTACAGGTATCGGCGAAATTTCAATCAGAAGTTTTGTTGGACTAAGTTCTGAAGATGTTCCAGGAACCGGTGAACTTGGCGTATTACTTAAATCCCTTGTAGTTTTGGCACAGATTTATGCATCACATCTCCTTCATGTGTAGACAATGGTGGCTCTTCAGCATTATTAGGTTCTTGGTCATCTGTTGTCAAGTAACAGTATTCTGGAACTGCTGACATATCAAGTGGAACAATTCCGCATCGCTTGAATCCCGAAATTGCATTCTGAACTGTAGCTGATTTCGCCCACGCCTCCCCCAGTAGCTTTCCAAACTGTAGTCTTGTGATTTGTCTTGTAGGATTGTTTTTAATGAATGTATTGCAGATTGTGTTGTAGTTGCTTTTCAGAGATTTAAAGAAACTGCGATCAAGGGGTTGAAGATAGTGCGAAGTATGACTAGGAAGACTCAGCAAAATAATTTCATTAGCCTCTGCAAATTCAAGCATCTGAACTGAGCTGCAGTGGGACGCATGACCATCCAGAATAATCAGTGACTTGCCAGTTGGCTTCCTAGGAAGAAAATGATTTTTCAACCACTAAAAAAAGATATCTGAATTAATATATGCTGACTTTTCGTTCATTACTACGGCTGAACCTGGAGGCATCCCGTCAGTAAACTCAGCGTTTTTGTTTTTTCCCTTGAATATACAGTATGGCGGTAAGTAAGTACCCTCGGCACTGAAAGAGCTAACAACAGTTATTGTTTCGCCCTTTTCACCTGAAGTTATAGAGTTGACACTTTTCGAGCCCCTTGCAGCAATGACCTCTCCGGGCTTGTTATTCAGCTGCAGACCGGTTTCATCCATATTAAAAACATTGGCAGGTTTGTCCAGCAGTTCATTGTCTGTCATTGCTTTCTCCAGCAATTTAAAATAATTGCCAACCACTGCTTTATTCATCCCTATAGCTCTATTTTTAGAGACCCCTTCTGATTTTCTCACAGCTAAATTCGGATTACGGTCCAAAAATGAGACCAACCAGTCGTAACCTGCTTTTTGAGAATTCACATCAAAATTATGTTTTAATTTTAGTTGCCCCGCCAGTTTGAAAGCCATTGACGCAATCTCTTGAGGGTGAAAAAACAGTTGATTGTAGCTTTTGTATATGTATAGCTATTTTCTTTTCATTCTCTGACCTTAACACTGATTGTGGGCCAAGACGGCCTTTAGAAGAATTTTTGTTTTTCAGTCTTCTCTTAAGAGTTGTCTTAGGAATACTAAAATACCTAGACGCCTCATTGATTCCGATTTCTCTCTTTTTCACAGCTCCCATCGCCTTGACCAAGTCGTCTTCAGACCAACTACCTCTGGTAGAGCCGACTTTACGGACGTATCTAGTCGGCATATCTGAAAAAAAATGTAGAGGTACATGGACAAAATAAGCCATTTCAGTAAAATAATAGCAAAGCAGCTTGAAATCTAGCAATCAGTAATTAGTTGTTAATTCTTTATAATATATAATATCAATATAGTCGTTCAATTTATTATTTTCTTTTAAATATCCTATTTGAAAACAAAAGACTGATTTCTGATAGATAAACCTGGTCCATCTCTCCCGATTCGAAGTGGTTCATCTCTCCCGATTGTTTGGGAGAGATGAAACAGGCCGCCATATTCAACCGTGTCAGCCGAGTAGAACAACTATGCTCTACAACGGTCATTACTGCATTGCTTTTCACTTTGCATTACTCACTGACAGAGAATTATTCGGATATATTGGTTATAACATATTGGCAACTAAACTACGACAATATTTATCACTTACCTGAAAACTATTTTTATCAATAACTCCCGAACTAGTAAATAAAAGCAAGCACAATCAACACCGCACATTACTCTAGTGAGACATGACAGCCGCGCGATATCGGTGGTGGAATCTAGCGGATAGTTCATGAAATACTCATGATGGTCCATCTCTCCCTATGGGGCCATCTCTCCCGGAATTACCCTATAGGTTAGGTTTTTCACAAAATTTAAACGCTTAATAGTGCGTATTATATCCATGAACTCTAATGACTTCTGCCATACGGCGTGGTAAAGTTGGAATGGAGTTGACAACCTCTTCTTGTGTAATGCTTTTTCATGCCCCACGAAGAGCTATTCGAAGATCGTCAATTGCTACCGGTATAAGTTGTCGGAGCCGAACACGTCGCCCAAATGTATCCCAGAGATTTTCGATGGGATTCAAGTTCGAGCTTCGAGCTGACCATTACAAACGGCGAAAATTAACCGTATCCAAATATTGCTCAACCACCTATGCGGTGTGAGGTCGTGCGTTATCGTGCGTTAGAGTAAAGTTCTCACCTAGAAATGGAGAAAATGGTAGGACGTGATCAGTTACATATTCGTGAATGTACCTAACAGCCGTTATGGGACCAGTTTTCTTGTACAGTGAAATGCCGACACAAACCATTATACCGCCTCCCTCAAATGCCGTCGTAATAAAGTAGGCATGCACTTCAAGGAAATGATCCTTATTCGACGAAGACGCTCTCACAATTGTTATAAAAGAGAATGCAGTTATAACAAAAATGTATATTATTAACTGCTCTCAAGAATTTCTGCATTGAAGAAAAAGAGAATCCAGTTATAAGGGAACCAGCAGAACGTGCGCCCTTAACTGTCCTCAAGAATTGCTTCGCAGAACATGACATACACGAAATATATGTTGTCAAAGATAAGTCACGAATCAGTGATTTCCTAAAAATAATTTTGCCATAAAGCAAAAGAGAGAGAGTTGAATTATTTAAAAATAAATATGATTAAAGGGAGCACAAATAATCGAATGCAAACAATCATGCATAAGGGATCGAAAACAGCAAGGCAGCTATTTTGAATTACTACCCCATGTTATAGAGATCAAATTTAAGCAAACTAATAGAGAACAAACTTGAGACGGTGTACAAAGGCCCATTTACCATTTATAACAATTTTAATGTATATTTATGATAAATTTCAATACACATATAATTATAATAATTTTAGAGCAAATCATTTACACATACAACTTTGTATAGAACTTGTATAGAAAATGTATAGTGTATAGGAAATAATAATAGAATAAACATAGAGTAGTTGTGCGATAAGAACATAATAACGCTCTCACAATGTATAATACAGGGTGTCCAGAAACTCTCCTGACAAACGAAGACCGGAGTTTCCTCAGATAATTTTAAGACAATTAAACCCAAATTCACCTAGTCCGAAAATGCTTCCTAAGGGAGCTAGAGTTCTTTGAAGATGGCGCCTTGTATTTATTTTTTTTTAATTCCTCCAGAACGCTTCTATTTAGAAAAACAAAAACTGGTATGCTTATTTATGCTCCAGAGATGAATCGATTCCATCAATTGCGAATTTCTAGTACCGGTCATAGGCGTCCGTTTTGGGTAGGTCAACGGTTATTTTAAGGTATAACTTTTTTGTCTTTAACTTCTAAGCATTTGTGACACTAGATTATTAAATTTTCAGGTATTCCAGTACTAAAGGGTACTCTTACTTTAAGTCGGTAGGATACACCGTTTTCCAGAAAAATCGATTTGTAAATTTTTTGTTTTTTCTTCATTAAAGTTCAATTTTTTATTTTTTGCAATAGTTAGCTCTGAACTGCCAACAGAAGTAAAACCTAGGTTTTTCATTGTCAAATTGTTGTCAGTTCGCGAAGTTTATCTTTTCATTTTTTACTTTGTATTATTCAAACACAACGATTTCAATTTTAAAAAAAAATGGTTTTTACTAATTAGGAATACGCCGATATGCATTTAGTTTATGGCGAAATGAGGTGTAACGCCCGAGCGGCGCAACGTAGATACGCTGAAAAATTTCCCAATCGTCAGCATCCCACTCACTCAACATTTATAGCTCTTCATCAACGATTAAGAGAAACAGGTTCAGTGGTCCCAAAAAATAATGAAACAGGGAGACATAATGATGTAACAGCAGAACATGTAGATGTTATTTTAATGGAAGTTGAGGAAAATCCAGAAATTAGCGTTCGAAGACTATCTGCCATGTACCCCACAATTTCAAAATCTTCCGTAGGAAATATCTTACACAAAGAAAATTTATATCCTTTTCATTTTACCAAGGTGCAAGCGCTGCTAGAAGGAGATTTTCCTGCTCGCGTAGAATTCGCTAGATGGCTACAAAATCAGAAAAATCAAGATGAAGATTTCTTCAGGAACATTTTGTTTGGTGACGAAGCTACATTCTCAAAAAATGGAATTTTTAATGTACATAATGCACATTATTATTCGTACGTTGGTGACAATCCCCACGTTGTTCAAGAATTTAAGCATCAGCATAGGTTTAGCATAAACGTCTGGATATGAGTAGTTGACGATTATCTACTTGGACCTGTGGAATTACCTGCTCGTTGAAATGGTGCTGATTACTTACATTTCCTGCAAAATATTTTACCTGATTTGTTAGATGAGGTGCGTTTAAATATTCGGCAAAACTTATGGTTTCTACAGGACGGCTGTCCGGCCCACTTTAGCAGGAATGTACGAGGCTTTCTAGATAATAACTACGAAGACCATTGGATTGGAAGAGGCGGTCCAGTTGCTGGGCCAGCAAGGTCGCCGGATTTGAATCCTTGCGATTATTGTGTTTGGGGATACATAAAAGCATTTGTTTATTCCGTTCCGATACAAAATCGCGCACAACTCTGGCTAAGGATACAAGATGCTTGCAACGAATTTAGAAATAACTTTGGAATTTTTGCAAGAATTCGGCGTTCTCTAAGCAAAAGTGTAAACTTATGCATAGAGATTAATGGTCATCACATCGAGCAACTTTTGTAACAATCTACCTTTGATACTTGTTCTTTTTTTGTTAGTTTCGTTCCATTGTAATAAATAATTTGTTTTTAATTTATTAAATTAATTTTCATCCATGCCTTGATAGTCCAAGCCAACTTCGTCGCTAAAAATAAGTAGGTACATAATAAATTGAACTTTAATGAAGAAAAAACGAAAAATTTACAAATCGATTTTTCTAGAAAACGGTGTATCCTACCGACTTAAAGTAAGAGTACATTTTAGTACTGGAATACCTGAAAATTTAATAATCTAGTGTCACGAATGCTTAAAAGTTAAAGACAAAAAAGTAATGCCTTAAAATAACCGTTGACCTACCCAAAACGGACGCCTATGACCGGTACTAGAAATTCGCAATTGATGGAATCGATTCATCTCTGGAGGATAAATAAGCATACCAGTTTTTGTTTTTCTAAATAGAAGCGTTCTGGAGGAATTTAAAAAAAAATAAATACAAGGCGCCATCTTCAAAGAACTCTAGCTCCCTTAGGAAGCATTTTCGGACTAGGTGAATTTGGGTTTAATTGTCTTAAAATTATCAGAGGAATCTCCGGTCTTCGTTTGTCAGGAGAGTTTCTGGACACCCTGTATAAGTGTATAAGATATTAAGCACATATACCATGTAGGAATATCTAATTTTGTATATATTTAGTACGGATAAGAAAGGTCGAACGGCAGGGAAGCCCTTTGTAATAACTAATAACTAAGCCAGGTCATGTATTCACAAACATGTAATGTGCTATTCATTTCATCAACATAACCTTCCCTTAGTTGTGATTTTTCGCCATTGATAAACATCTTGTAACCAGGTCACTAGGCTAATAGAACACACTCAGACGATATATAAACTACAGACTAAGAGGTCTAGTCAGAGTCACAATCAATAACAGAGTGAGTACCAGTCCAGTGCATCATATTACTAGGTATTATTTTCTGTTGTTATATTCGTTATTGAATTAAATGTTAGAATTTAATCGTTCCAATGCATATTATTTGCACCACTGAAATACCTGATGTCTAAATGGAACTGCCTCAGCAACAGTGTTACCTCCAGGACCAGGTGACATTACACCATTCTTGGAAACATATAACACGCTGAAAATCGTTCACCAGACCCTCTCAGCACATGTTCTCGTCCATCTGATAAACGCAGACAAAAACGAGGCTCGTCCGTGAACAATACGGAGCTCCATTGATCCATTGTCCAACGTCTATGTTCAGGTGCAGATCAAAGTCACTGAACACGGTGAACTGGGAGCAAAAGTGAACAAGGAGCAGGTTTCCTTGACATCAATCCAAATTCTTTCAATCTTTGGCGAACGGTTAATGCAGAAACTGCAGTACCGTAAACGTCTTCGATTTAACGTGACGAAATTGTAAATCGTAAACCACTATTGTGTAGTATAGATAACACCAGAAAACGGTGTTATCGCCGGTTTGTGGGCGTGGTCAGCCTGACCCTGGCCTTCTTGTATTCCCAGTTTGACGATGTCGATATATTGCATTTTGGACGGTACTCCTGGGAATATTCAAGACAGCCGATATCTTTTGTCCAGTCAAGGTACCTCTCAAAAAAACTGTACCAATAATCCTTCTTCTACTTATAGCGCATCAAACACCAAATTTCTGAGGATTTAGAAGAGTTTCAACATAAAAATTATTGGGCTTTGTATCACTCCCTACACTCCACTACATTCTCATGTTTGGTGAGTTAACGTATCCACTAACATGAAACCATGCCTCATCCGAACAAAAGGTCTTGTCTAGGAGTTCATCGTTAAAATTATTTGTAAACCATTCAGAAAAAACTGCTCATCGCGGATAATCAATATCGAAGATTTCTTAAAAGCAAGTTATACGATTTGGAAATAAGTGTAAATTTTGTTTTAACCCTACACTGCGCAGTGTTGCAGATCTGATACAACTACCTTTAAACCTATAAATGTAATAAGAGAGCATGCAATTCACACTGTGACTTTTGTAGATAATCTAATACATCCCTATATACGCTATAACTACGGTTGATTTTTGTACCAACGCGCCTGCGCATATTTTTTACTTATGGAACAGGTGAATGTATGGCGTTGTATTGTGTGTTGATAACCACGTGCAAGAAAGTATTATAAAACTATCGTATAATTACATATCGATAACAAACAATTATAAAATTAGGACACCTAAGGTTCATATAATACATTAAGTGTCATATTCAGTGGAAACAATAAATTTTCTAAGAAATATCGTCATTGAAAATTAGATGTATCATATCTGATACATTGTGTTAGAGAGCGTTATTTGATTATATGTGAGTGAAATAATGTCGGATAAAAAAAATAAATGGGTTGCGAAGTATCTACGACAGGAAGAACAAGAAGAATATAATCGCACATCTCTCTGAAAGTGAAGATGATTATGATAGCATAAAGGAGAGCGACGAAGAATCAGAAATATATCAAGAAATTAGAAATTCTATATTAGCTATGCCTATTGAGTTTGAAGATGGGTTAGTGATTGAAGATAATAATATCGAGAATAACGAAGAATTCTCGGAAGAAGAAGAAGATCAAAGAAATGAAGAGGAAGTAGAAAACGAAGGAAGTGAGCTTGCTAAAGCTAGCGGTAACTTGCAACATATGCAGAGGGATCCTAAGAAAGAAGCAAAAGAGCTAAAAGAAAGATATAAAAATATATTATGGCAAAAAAAAAATTGATTATAGTTGACAACGCCTTAACTTTCCGAGAAATAGCAAATTTTCCACCAGATATAGATAATCTGAGCAGTCCTTTGAAATTGTTTAAATATTTTTTTGATAAAGAACTCATTTTGACAATAGTAGAGCAAAGTAATCTATTCTCCATACAAAAAGATCCCAGTAAACCTGCCAAAATAACTGAGGAAGATTTAAACAAATATATTGGAATTTGTATATATATGTCGTTAGTGCTAATGCCTGATGTAAGAAGTTACTGGTCCTCCACACTTGGTTTTGACAAAATCAGAGAAGTCACGAGCTATAACAACTTTGTTAAAATCCGACAATATCTGCACTTTAATGACAACACAAAAATGAAGCCAAGGGATGATCCGGATCAGGATCGACTGCATAAATTACGGCCGGCAATAAACAAATTGAATGATAAATTTCAATCTGTCCCACTACAACAATATCTTTGTGTCGACGAATAACTATGTGCAACAAAAAGCGGACACTATATAAAACAGTATCTACCGATGAAACCACACAAATGGGGATACAAATTGTATGTGCTTTGTGGGACAAACGGATTTTCGTATAAATTTGAAATTTACACCGGTGATGAAAATAATGCGAAGTATAGAAAACCAGAAGAGCCAGATTTAGGATCCAGTGAAAATATTGTCATACGTTTATGCAGGAGCGTACCACATAATGAGAACTGCTGAGTATATTTTGACAATTTCTATACGTCAATTCCTCTAATTGTTCACTTTGCTAAATGCGGTATACATTCTCTTGGAACAGTAAGAAGATCAAGAATTCCTAATTGCAAAATGATTAGTGACAAAGAAATGGCGAAGGAAAGGCGCGGCTCTTGCCAAGAATATGTGGCGAATATCGAAGGTGTGGACATTTCTTCCGTTTTATGGAAAATAATAAAACAGTATTACTTTTATCTTCTTTCACTGGACAATTACCCCTATCACAAGTAAAACGGTTTGACAAAAAAGAGAAGAAAACCGTCGAAATCTCATGTCCCCAATCTAGTAAAAGAGTACAATAGACATATGGGGGGTGTCGACCTGCTAGATGGATTGATTGGTCGTTACAAGGTAGCAATGCGAACTAAAAAATGATACTTACGATTATTTTATCATTTGTTAGACATGACTATAATAAATTCATGGCTGTTGTATAGGAAAGTCAGTACGACTTGGAATGAGAAATATTTGCCTTCAGCACAATTCCGTGCTGAAATAGCATATTGTTTATGCAACCAAGTAAGTACATCTACACTTAAAAGAGGAAGGCCTAGTGACATTGAAAAAGTGTTCAAGCCAAAAAGACACGCTCTGCTACGACTGTCTACGTACCTCCAAAAGAAGTGCGTCAGGACTCCTAGCTACTGGCCTACTCACGATGAAACGAGACAACGCTGCAAAAATCCAAGATGTAAATCTTTTTCTTTCATAAAGTGTTCCAAATGTTCTTTACACTTATGTCTTAATAAGCATAATAATTGTTTCTTGCAATTTCATACGAAATAGTGACTTATATTCTTACATACTACTTCTGCACAATGTAGCAAATTTGATACATATACATTTATTTAAATAAAAACTTAATGTTTACACATGGATTTTTTGAATTATTTTTCCATATTTTTACACACAAAATTACATTGAAAAAATTTTTTTTCGGCGAAGAAAAAAAAATTGCGCAGTGTAGGGTTAATACTGTATGACAAGAACCAACTGACAATCGGTTTGTTGAGCGAGGGTTAGTACTAAAGTTTTAGGGCGTCAGCTATTATTCGAATGCCTTCTTCTGTCCGGAATTTTAGTCGCCCACCACCCTTTTGACGTCCCACACTACTGGTTGTTCAGAAAATTGCAAAAATTCTTATGAGCGTACACTGAAAAGTATTATATTCAAAAGCGAGTTTGGGAAATTCAACTCGAAATTCTTCTAAACAAGCTTGAATTGAGTACTTGCGCTGTCCGTCAATTTTTTTTACCATTCCAAAAATAAGATTCAATCGTGAATGCCTTGTGTACGTTAGTAAATACCATTTTCAAAATTCAAAAATATAAATTTCTATCTTTGATATTAGACGCTGACAATTATTAACAGACAACAGTTGCATTTAATATCTAATACAAATCATAGACCTAAGTAAGGATATATGATTTTTTATTCAAAACCTACTCGACTTTAATTTTTTCGGCCCATTAGAATTAAAAACATTCTTAATACGAGGTAAATCCAGAAAGTAAGTTCCGTTTGTATTTTTCGCCGCGGCAGCGCTGTGATCGCAGTTCCGTCCATGTGCGGCAGTTGCTCTGAGTCAAGAAGGACATGACGTCATTTTGAGATCGCTATTTGTTTCGCACGCTTTGTAGTGCTTGTTCAGAATGGCGGCGTTGATTAAAACACCTGCCTCTTTTGAAATTAGATCTGTAATTAGTCTTCTTAATGCGAAGAACGTTAACCTAATCGACATTCAACGACAAACCTGCGTGGTTTGTGGAAAAAATGTAATAAGTGATTCAATGGCGAGAAGATAACACCGACAGTTCAATGAAGGACGTGATCAAGTGTACGATGAAAAACGAAGTGTGCGTCCATCTTTGGTTACTGATGAACTGGTTCCTGCAGTTGAAGAAAAGATTAAGAAAGTCCGTAAGTTTATAATTTCTGCTCCTTCTATGGACTTTCCACAAATTTCAAGATTACTTACGCATGAAGTTGTTATTGTAAAACTGAGTTTTTGAAGACTTTGTGCTTCTTGGATACCAAAGACATTTTTAAAGAGTAACACCAAAAAATAACGTCTAGGCTGAGCTCTTGACTTTTTGACACGTCACGACAATGACGGTGGTGACTTTCTGAGATAGAAAGTGACCGAAGATGAGACTTGGATTGCTTATGACCTGGGACCGGACACTTCGGGCTGAGATGGACGCAATTACGACGGACGATATAAATAGTCTACAACATCTGTAAGTACATCAGGCAGTTGTTGAATAGCACTATTCATTCCGTTAACTGCACATCTATTTTTTGTGTGCGGTTAACCGAATGAATAGTGCTATGCAATAACTGCGTTATGTACTTACAGAGGTTGTAGACTATTTATATCGTCCGTTGTAATGACGTCATTTCAGCCCGATGTCCGGTCTCTACTTATGACACACCTGAAACTAAACGCCAATCATTGAAATGGAGGCAGACTTTCTCGCCACCAAAGACTGAAGCCAAGCAAATCCCGACACCTCGAAAAATAATGGGTACAGTGTTTTGGGATAGACAAAGTATTCTACTGGTGGATTTTTTACCGCGACGTCCAATTAATGCAAAAGTTTATGCGAGACGCTTACGAAACTGTGTTGCGCAATACAGAACAAGCGCCGAGAAATGCTCATAAACGGTATTGTTTCGATTCATGATAATGTCCGGCCTTACACTGGGAATGTGACAAGACAACTCCTACAGGGCTTTGACCGGGACCTATCTAACCATTCTCCGTACAGCCCTGACGTCGCTCCTTGCAATTTTCATCTCAATATGCACCTGAAATTGTTTCTTGGTGGTCAGCACTTCACCAACGATGATGAGCTCAAAGAACATGTTATAACACCGGCGACAACCTTTTATGAAGAAGGTTCACAAAAACTTGTGCCACGCCTACAAAATGGTGGGAAATACGTAGAAAAATAGCTTAAGTAGATTGAAAATAATAAAATAAAATAAAACAATAACTTTGTTATACCACTTTATTCACATGTAATAGTGACCGCGGTTTCGACATACAATGTCATTATCAAACTGCAAAAGTTACAGGCCCACATAGATCTGATAAATGACACAAAAATATATGGGGGTGGTTTATGATGTTATTTAAAATTACTACTATATACTTAACTATTATATACAACATTGGAAAAGAGGTGTATATATAAGATCCAACTGGTCGTTAAGAACAATACCTATTGTGTTGTTTCCGCTTTTAAAAATTTCAAGTGACTCTAAAAGATTTAATTTACGACCTTTCTCGGCCAAATGCAATATTTTATGATGACCAAATGTATGCCTTTCTGTAATAAGATGGTTTGCGAATGTTGAATCTGTCTTCTTTAGTTTATATGACCTCATGTGTTCTTTTACCCGCATAATAAAACTTCGACCAGTCTGACCTATATATACACTTTTACAATCATTACAATATAATTTGTACACTCCTGATTTATTATTGATATCTGTTTTAGGTTTTGCGTTAAAAATGAAATTACTTGTTTTTACATATGGTTTGTAAGCTATAATAACATTACTATTATTTTTTGAAATTATATTTCCAATTTGCTCGTTATTTTACCGAAGTAAGTTAACGAGACAAATTGTTTCAAATTAGCACTATCTTTAGGATATACTAAACTAAGGGCCACTTGTAACTGTTTTTTCTTTAGTATACTGTCAATTACGATACTTTTATAACTATTGTTTACCGCTATTTATTTTATAGCATTGATTTCACGAATAAAAGATTCATTAGACAAAGGAATATTTAATGCTCTATGCATCGTAGAATTAAAAAATGAATGTTTGTGTGTCTTCGGGTGTAGTGAATCTTTGGGAATAATGCAATCAGTGAAAGTAGGTTTACGATATATATCAAATTTTAAGCTCTGATCTAATTCGTTTAATTTTAAGTCCAGGAAGTTAATACTGTTATTCTCTTCTATTTCTACTGTAAAATTGATATTAGAATGGATTGAATTTATGTAGTTCAGAAATGTTTGTAGTTGTCTATGAGTACCCTTAAAGCAATCTAGGATGTCGTCTACATACCGATACCAAAATTTAATATGTTTTTTACCTAGTTGTGATGAAAGAATTTTATGTGTAATATGCTTCATGAAAATTTCAGCTAATAGAGGACTTAGAGGTGAGCCCATTGCCAGACCTCCTGTTTGTTTGTAGAATTTGTTGTTAAATATAAACAAATTAGATCAGAGCTTAAAATATGATAAATATCGTAAACCCACTTTCACTGATTGCATTATTCCCAAAGATTGACTACAGCCTAAGACACACAAACATTCATTTTTTAATTCTATGATACATAGAGCATTAAATATTCCTTTGCCTAATGAATCTTTTGTTCGTGAAATCAATACTATAAAACAAATAGCGGTAAACAATAGTTATAAAAGTATCGTAATTGACAGTATACTAAAGAAAAAACAGTTACAAGTGGCCCTTAGTTTAGTATATCCTAAAGATAGTGCTAATTTGAAACAACTTGTCTCGTTAACTTACTTCGGTAAAATAACGAGCAAATTGGAAATATAATTTCAAAAAATAATAGTAAAGTTAGTATGGCTTACAAACCATATGTAAAAACAAGTAATTTCATTTTTAACGCAAAACCTAAAACAGATATCAATAATAAATCAGGAGTGTACAAATTATATTGTAATGATTGTAAAAGTGTATATATAGGTCAGACCGGTCCAAGTTTTATTATACGGGTAAAAGAACACATGAGGTCAAATAAACTAAAGAAGGCAGATTCAACATTCGCAAACCATCTTATTACTGAACGGCATACATTTGGTCATCATGAAATATGGAATTTGGCCGAGAAAGGTCGTAAATTAAATCTTTTAGAGTCAGTTGAAATTTTGAAAAGCTGAAACAACACAATAGATATTGTTCTTAACGACCAGTTGTATCTTATATATACACCTCTTTTCCAATGTTGTATATAATAATTAAGTATATAGTAGTAATTTCAAATAACATCATAAGCCACCCCCATATATTTTTGTGTCATTTATAAGATCTATGTAGGCCTGTAACTTTTGCAGTTTGATAATGACATTGTATGTCGAAACCGCGGTCACTATTACATGTGAATAAAGTGGTATAACAAAGTTATTGTTTTACTTTATTTTATTATTTTCGAAATGAATTACCACAAAGTTACGGCTACCAGTATTAATTTTCTTAAGTAGATTGTTTTGCAATAAATAATTTTTCTGTATCTCTGCTTGATTTTTTTTTCATTACCAAACGGAACTTACTTTCTAGACTTACCTCGTATATGCGAAGGGCAACAAAATAAATTCCAACAAAATTTATGGCTCTTATCTCTCTAAATCAAGATAGCTTTGCATTAAGAAATTTTCATTTAGCAAAACTACAGAACGTCAGCGTACATTTTTATTTAAATTTCCATAAGCGCTTTATCGAAAATGCTAATTTTTTTAAAGAATAATTGAATCAAAACATACATCAAGTTCAGGGTACTTGTTGCCAGTTAATGAAAATTAAGTTAGAACTAAGTTAATTAACCGAGACCATTCCTCACCCAGAAACTTCTATTTTCGACACATTACTTGAAGAGGGTATAATCTTAATTTAAATTAGAAAACCCTAGGGTTTAATTGAATTCTGAATTTTTATTCGATGCTAACGTTTCAAGCAGGCAGCGAACTTTCATTAATATAAATCTACTGAATAAAATAGTGACGTAATTTCCATTTACAGATAACGTAGTTTGATTTGGTCGTATGCAGTGGTAAATATCATTAACTTTCTGGATGACAGTTGTGCGAGTAGTAAATCAGTGTTAATATAACGTACATGCGACTGACCTAAATAAACAGATGCTCTTATTTTGCATTACTTCGTTCGACAAGTCTATTTAATGATTTAAAGTAGCTAAAATGTAGCGTTAGCAGATTTATGTGAATAACGTGCGACTACCTCACGAAGGTAATGATATCCATTATAGAAAACGGACATGCTTATTCATTTATATGTCAGCAGGATGATGTATAAACTAAATAATGTATGCAGCTGTTATGTAGTTTAGCTCATGTATTTAGCTGGTTATGGATCCGAAATTTCATATTTGTTCATTCTCTTCACTCACATCAGCATTCTTGGTAAGTGTTTTGCAGCCGATTGTCTTTCGTGGATATTTTTTAGTAAAAAAACGTAAAATTTAAATGGAATACATTAATATCGCCGTAATCATAAGACGAAATAAATTAAAAAGACATGTATTACATACATCCGTATCTGTACACATGAACATACATTCCGTATTTTCCAACGTTTACTTCAGCCACAGACAGGAGTTTCTGTCACACTAGACTTCGTCAGTTTGGATAATGAACTAAATTTTGATGGATCGCCTCACAGGTAAGTAGTAAATTTTATCCTATCAAGTGGCAGCAGATAATCTAGTGACATCTGACCGATAAAAGAGACTACGCCGAAAATAGCGATTCTATCTCGTCCAGCTATGCCGGTACAAACGAGAAAAGAATACCTGTAATACGTTAAGCACGTATTACGCATTTGATAACAAATGAAACAGACATGCATTACACATAGAGAATACAATTCCGGCATGCCGAATCCCGGGATCTCAGGATCTCGGCCGGGTTTTGATCCCGTAAATCCCGGGACTGTATTTGGCTAATCTCGGGATTTTCGGGATTGTCAGTTTGCATTCCGGAATCTGTTGCGCCTTGACAATGGCCTTACCTAGCTTATATTATGGGCATTCTTACATAAAGACAAAAAAATCAATCTTAGGTACGCCGTACGATAAAAGAACTACACAGGTACAGCCCAAGTAGTATGTAACTTAGAAGGGACTTCCCCGCCTGGCATAATTCAATACAGTACTGTTAAAGTAATTCCCAAACGGGCCAACAGGGGAATCACCCGATCACCTCATACGATATATCATAAAATTGTTGCGAGGGATTCCCCGTCGGGGATTCCCTGTACGAAAGTATAAATAAACTTATTAGAATTTACTCATTTATTATTCTACCAGCGATAAGGTTACGCAGGTTACGTCATTCAAATTTAAAAGTCAATTATCTGAAAAAGTTATTTTAAATGGCGGGAGACTTTGTTCAACATAAAAAAAACAGTGATACGTCGTCAGCGTGGAGATATTTCGTAGTTGCGAAAGACGGGAATACTGCTAAATGCAAGCGATGCCCTGCCAAGATGAAAACATCAATGAGCTGATAAAGAAAATCCGCAAAGTTGTAGTGTATTTCAAAAGATCACCATTGAAAAATGAAGCCGTACTTCAAAAATATGTGACGATTGGACATGAAAAAGAGCTATCACTTCTTTTGGACTGTAAAACCAGGTGGAATAGTCTTTTAACCATGCTGGAACGATTTTCTCTTTTAAAACCCTGCATTCAAAAAGCTCTTGTAGATCTCAATCATCCAATCCGTTTAGAAGATGCTGATTTTTGACTTGGTAAATAAAATTGTTGATGTGCTGACTCCAATTAAATCAACAGTAGAAGCAATCTGTCGACGAGATGCTAATTTATGCACAGCTGATGCCGCTTTGAAATTTCTTATAAAACAATTGTCTAGCAAAAACTCAGTACTCGCCAATAAAATGAAAAAATAGTTTGTGGAACGTATAAGGCAACGACGAAATGACAATTTAACTGGTGTGTTGAATTATTTACAAAATCCACGAAAAGATGATGAAAATCAGTTATTATTGGATTTGAGATGGCTTGACTTATTTCCTGTTCCTACACAGGCTTTAGTGAGGGCGCAAATAAAAAGTATTGTTAAAACATTAAATATTCGAGATGACACGGAAGAGGAAGAAAAGTCAGTATCACAAACAGATGATGAGCCAAGGCAACAAACCTCCCAACCTCAATGGAGGAGTTCGTAGATGTCACTTAGAAATAACATATAAATATCTATTGTCTATTCCTTCAACCAGTGTAGAACCTGAGCGAGCGTTTTCAGCTGCTAATTATGTTGGCAATAAACTACGAAGCAGTCTTGGAAGTCAAATATAGGATGCTTTGATATTTCTGCGATTGCATTTTCGAAATTCTAAACAGTTTTTTGTATTGTCTTTTTTGTTCTTTATTTTAGTATATTGTGTATTGTGTTGTGCAACAATATTAACCCATTTATGCCCAACAGGTCGAAAACGACCCACTGCCTTTCATATATGCACCTGTATACACCGCTGTGTTCGGAGTGTGACCTATCGTGGCATTCACATGTTATAAACTCATATTTTGTTGTGGTGTCAGTAAGAAAGCACGTTCGACAGCGAGTTGTAGTAAATTTGTACCAAAGTAAAGTGTAATATATCTGCGTGTGACATGGCTAAAAGTAATTACTGGTAAGTATTTCAATTTTATAGTGAAATTGATCAATTTATGAAATCTTGTTGTTTAAACTTCAAAGTTTATGGTACGTTCATATTTATAAGGGCAGGCCTGGATACTTTGAGTACAGTTGAAGTATAATTTTGTTGGGTCGGTAACGACCCGTTGGGCAGATATGTGATATATTTTTCTCATATTTAGGAAAAAACCGCTAACAACAGCTGAGCTGTTAGACGAGATAGAAAGACTCGACGAGGACGATCCTAATATTCCTGATGCTATATATATATTACTCCGTCGGATGACAATGATTTTGAAAGTGGTGAGGATTCTGGGGATGAGGATTGCGCTGATCCCAACAGACTGAATTCTAAGCAGCTTCAAGCAGAAGCAGTAAGCAACCAGCGAGTAGAAGACAGCAGTGACAATGAGGATGAAACTCAAGTACAAGAGAAGAGTGGCCCGTCTAAAAAAAAAAAGGAGCTGGTCAAAGGGTGATTTAGATAAGACAGCAACGTCTCAATCAACTACTGAAAATTTTCCTATGCTTGACGTATTACCTGTGCTTACGCTAAGCGATAAAAGCGAACCTTTAGAATTTTTAGAACTCTTCCTAAATGTAGATGTACTTGAACATCTTGTAAAAAATACTGTTTTGTATGCAAGTAGCAAAAATTGTCGATTAGAAATAAGCAACGATGAAGTACTCGTTTTCATAGCAATATTATACGTAAGCGGCTATGTACCAATTCCACGGCGAAGAATGTTTTGGGAAGGGCGAGACGATACTCGAAATAGTCTGGTTTACAACTCCATGCGAAGAAATAGATTTGAGGAAATATTTAGATTCCTACATGCAGCAGATAACAATAACTTGGCAGAAAATGACAAAATGGCTAAGTTGCGTCCGCTAATAGAAAAAACGAATAAAAATTTTATAAAATATGTACCTTTGATCTCACAATTATCAATCGATGTCTATGATCCCGTACTTTGGCCGAAACGGATGTAAGCAATTTATAAAAGGAAAACCTATTCGTTTCGGTTACAAAGCGTGGGTTCTTGCTCTGCCGTCCGGGTACTGTGTCAGTTTTGATGTATACCAAGAGAAGAGTATGAACATAGCGGAGAAGAAGATGGGGCTCGGAGAGTCTGTTGTTACGAACTTTGCCAACTTGCTGCAACACAAATTTCCTGATGAAAAGTTTTCATTATATTTTGACAATTTTTTTACGAGTGCTTCACTTGTGAGTAAACTAGGTAAAATGGGTTTTGGTGCAACTGGTACCGTTCGAAAAAACAGAACAGATAAATGTCCTCTTGAAAATCCTGCTGTAATGAAAAAGAAAGAACGAGGTGTCTACGACAGTGCAGTTGACAAAGATGAAAATATAGTTTGTGTGAGGTGGAAAGACAACAGTGTTGTTACTTTGATGTCAAATGAATATGGTTTAAGACCAATCCAAAAAGCAGCAAGATATTCGGCAAAAGATAAAAAGAAGATAGACATACAGCAACGATACGTCGTGCAATATTATAATAAGTATATGGGAGGGGTAGATCAGATGGACAACAATATTGCAAATTATTGTATAGGTCTGCGAGGTAAAAAATGGTATACTCCTATTTTATTTTGGATGTTCGACATATGTATGAGTAATTCTTGGGTTTTGGCACGCAAATTTGGATTGAAGTTGGACAATTTGGAATTTCGAAGAAGAGCTGTAATTGATATTTTACAAAAATATGGAAAACCTCCTTTGGCCACAGGTCCTACATTCCATTCTATACATCCAGCGGCACGTAGACTGGGTCAGCATCTGGTTGTAACTAGCCAAACACGGCGAAGATGTGCCTTGTGTAAAAATAAAACGACTAAGGCCTGTGATAAATGTAATGTTGCTCTTCATGATAAATGTTTTGCAGATTATCACAGACAATAAAAGTTTTTAGTTTATTGTGCGAAAATATAACTGTAAATACGGCTAGTTTTATTTTTCTACATATACCAAAACTTAACACCCAAAAAATGCTCTCTAAATTTAAAGCACTACACGACAAAAAAGTACATTAATTTGCCCAACTGGGTCGAAAACGACCCACATCATATTTCAAGAACTGGCCTTTATCTACTTTTTTTGGGTATTTGCCCATTATAAAAATGACATTTTTACCAACATATATAAATTTCATAAGCAAAATGCAAAAAAAAATAGTTCTGGGCATAAATGGGTTAATAAATAGTTTTTAAGAAATTACTTAAGTTTTTTTTCCATTTGAGCCCAATTAGAAACCACATAGCCTAATCCCGGGATTACACTTTAAAAATCCCGATATCCCGGGATTGAAAAACATGCTCGGATTGTATTCTCTAATTACACACATCTGTATTTATACAAATGGATACACCCCGTATTTTTCAACGTTTACTTCAACCAAAGATATGTGCTTCCGCCTCAATATACTTCGTCAGTTTAATCGTTCTCGTGTGTTAATGGACTTACACCTATATACGTATTTTTTCCCTTCTGTACTGGCATAGCCGAACGAGAGAAAATCGCTATTTTCGGCGTACTCTCTTTTGTCCGTCAGATGTCACTAGATTATCTGGTGCTTCCTGATAGGATAAAATTTGCTACTTATCTATGAAAGATCCACCAAACTTTACTTCATTAGCCAAATTGACGAAGTCTCACACTCGAAGAAAAGATCTAAATTACAAATCTATTGTCCCTAAAACTTAGCCACGCCTCTTAAGAGATTCACGCATACATACATGTAAGTATGTATATGTAGCTGTCAGATATGTAATCAAAATGCCCTAAACTTCAGAACACAAATGTAATTTAGACAGTTTATAAATTGACGGAAAAGCCTTGTGCAAAGATAATATAATATTAAGCTAATAGCTACCATGGTAAGACCTTCCAGTACTTAAAATCACATTTCAGGTAATCAAAAAGCAATGTAAATAGACAGAATGAGAAGATGTCTTTTATAAAAGTAAGGTTTTCACCCCGAAATGAAGTTTCCAAATACAAACAAAAATGTGTATGATTTAAAAGAAGAAATCCTTTTACTTGATGAGGTATCTACTAGGAAAATATAACAGTATGTATTGAAAGTAAAACTAGCATTGCAGAGAACATTACGCATGTTGACTCTTTACAGAAAGAACAATAAATACCTATATCCGAACACACAGTTAAATACCATAACCTAATCAAGTCACAATAAAGATATTCAGAAATATCCAAGAAGGATGTAACAGACGTTCTATCAAGATATAGCGTCATCAAAAATAAGGTACTGAGCGGACTAAAAATACAGTAAAGTAAAAACAACCCGTTACAAGTGCTTTCAATTGGAAAATATTTTAATGCGACAACAATTCACTCAACCCGAAGTGAATGATTTAGTAAGAGAGTTGGTCCTTCTAAAGTATGCTGCTGAAATTCTGGAATCAATACTTCTAAAGAAGAACTTACTCGCTCCAGGTACACATTTCTCCTGGTACAGAAATCGTGAAAGTGCAGTATTTTTTACAAGAAAGTCTTCTGGTGTATTGCAATTATATCGCTGATTTAGGAGTATACATTATTAGTATCTGCATTAAATCATAAACCTTCCTTGATCTATGGAACCTTGGAATTGTTTGCCCTGTTTAAAAAGGGAGTGACATTGAGAGTCATTGTTGTCAATCAATTGCCCTATTTACATTCTATGTAACTTCTAGAAGGTCTTTGAACAAGTTACACATTCTAAAATTCATACAAATATTAATCAGTTCTTATCCTAAAATCAGCATGGCTTTATTCCACTTAAACTAATTTGTGTACTTTCTCTCAGGTCTTAAGTAACGTTCTGGATAGACGCGATCAGATAGAAATTACTTATTTCAACTTTTCGCATTCATTTGATACTATAACCCCTAAAGCCGTACTCTCTTAACTCACCTCCATTGGCTTTGCACTGTCTTCTTTAAAATTCATGAATTTATGTTTAAAAAATCGAATTTGTTATGTATCTTACAACGGCTTTGCTAATTTGAATTGATTGCAGCATCTGGTATGCCTAAAGGCTCCAACTTGAAATCACTACTTTTAGTGTTGTTTATGGGCAACTGCTAGCAACTACTACCTGTTCAGTTTTGTCAAATGTGAATGATTTAGATATATACACTGAATTAAATATCACAACAATTTCCTATACTGTCGCAATATATAATTAATAACACATATCTGGAAATAGAAAGATCATTAAAGATTTGTGTGTACTATTTGATGTAGAATTGTCTTTTAGGGACAATTGCGAACTCTCTATACAAGCTCTAGGCTTCATTATGCGTATTTCTACAAATTTTAATAACAGTAAATTGCTTAAGGTGTTATTTCACTTTTATTGTCAGCAAAATAGATTCTATAGATTACTTCTGGATAGAATATACCCATGAATTTTAAAATTTCTCTAGTGCAAAATTAATAGAATTATCCACCGATTGCAACCAGAGAGATTTTCTGTATAGACACAATATACCTTCGCTTTCGGTCAAATGGAATCGTCAGTGTACTACCATCTTGTAGAAATTCTTAAATAACAAAATCGATTGCCCGTCCCTTCTGCCAAGAATTTCTCTATACGTGCCGAAGCTTAATTCACGATTCAACTGCATCGCTTATGTGCTTAAGGCGAAGACCCATGTATTACAGCGTACTGCTAATATATTTTTTGAAGTTTTTTTCTCCAGTTTTAAGACTAGTTAATTTCTGATATTATCTTTATTTAATTTTCATTTTTTTTTAATTTGTCTAACTTTTTATTTATTTATTTCTTGTAGTAATTATAACGTTGATTTGTTTTCCATTCTCATATTGAAATTATTACATTTATGTCTTGTAATTGGGGATAACCTGTTAGGCAATAAAGATTATTACTACATATTATTATTATGAATTATATAAAATCTATATAACGAAACTTAAATCAAGAATAAAAAATCAGGAAACGCTTCAACATAAATAAAGGTCAAGCGGAGCTGTTATACGAGGGTAATTCGTAAAGTAAATTACGTTTTCGTCTAGTGAGCAGAGGAGTGGGAATATCGGCGTGATCGTAGAAGAAGCGGTATAGTCTGGTTCTCTGTGAGTCTGACAATGCTAGTGAGAAAATCGTTTAGTTATTCTTTCGTGCTACTTTGGTATTTGAATTGAATTGAAAATCCCGCCGACTGTGAATTAGGTGCTATTATCCGATTTCTGTGTGCAAAGAACACGAAGGCTGCTGAGATTCATCGTGAGCTTGTTCTGTTTATTATGAAAATACCATGAGTGAGTATGGTTAGAAGATGGTGCTGTATCTTTCGAGACGAACGAATTAATGTCCTAAATGAAGAACGGAGTGGAAGACCAACTATTGTGACGAACGAACTTGTGGATAATGTCGAAGAAAGAATTTGAGAAAATCGGCGATTCGCAATCACAGAACTGAGTGCCTTTTCAAATTTCACGTACAGATTTGTATGAGGTTAAATTTAGGTTACCACAAATTTGTTTACGATACCTACCAAAACTTCTTACCGAAAACCATAAAACGAAAAGAATAGAATCGGCACTAACTTTTCTGAAACGTTAGGATGTTGAAGGTGACGATTTCCTCAGGCATATCATAACAGGTTATGAGTCTTGGATTGCCAATGTCAACGTTGAGATGAAAAGACAGTCAATGCAGTGGGATCGCTCTAACTGGCCTACGAGGAAACATTTAAAGTGCCGTCAAACCTTTTCTGCAAGAAAAGTAATAGTCACTGCCTTTTGACATAATTTTTCACACAAAATATTCTAATAGCATTACATAACCTATGTTTTTCTTTAAATAAATAATTTTCTCGCAAAATTAACTATTCCCCCTTCCCTCGCTCGGCTCATACTCTCAGACTGATTCAATAAAGAATTACTTTACTAACTTTGTACATAATTAACTATTATTTTAATTTCATTATCGAAATCAGGAGAAAAAATACCACAACATTACCAATTTAACTGAACTTGTAACTGCAATAGTAACAAAGTTAACAATAGCAAAGAGATAATTTCAATATTTAATAGTTTTTAAATCCAACAAATATTTCACACAGGGGGAGTTTCTTCGCCTTGTTGTTTATAATATATTATAGATTGATTGTAGATCTAACGATGAAGTATTTAAATTTTAAGCGACAAATTAAATTTTATGTAGCGAATACTTCCAAGTTCTAAAAATTAAACGTGATAGGATTACGAATATATAACCAGTACGATTTCACAGGGATTTTATTCTGAAATTTGTACACGAAAAGATTTTAAACTGGTAAAATTAAGCTTCTAAGCACTGCGATATCGATTATTTTATTTAAAGCGCGTTATATCAACGTTATACAACTAATAAAAGTATCTGCTAGAATCTTACTTAAAGTTGAAATTAATCAGGTTCAGAAGTTTTGAAACTTTTAAGAACGAAAGTATCAAGATTAATTTAAACGAGTCAATTCACACACGTATTTGAGCTCGTTATACCCTTAAACTTCTAAAAAGTTTATTTACACAGCAATTAAAACGACACAAAGTATTAACGATCAAAGCAACTTTATAAATATACGTCGATTTTACATAACTGTATTGTTTGAGAAGTGTAGTAAAAGAGCATATTTATTTTTTCAAAAAAAAAAATTTTCAACATAGAGTTCGTTATATAATTTTGCTCTAACGAACTTCCAGAATTTTCATTCAATCGAAGACAGTAGTTTTCCTCAAAGTTGTGAAAATTAGTTCTTTCTTGGACAAATCTTTAAGTTTGATAACAAACGGCGAGTTTGTTTAACAATGCCAAAATTAGGAGAATAGCATGGATGAGGAACCATTTCGAATCCAAATTTCTGAAATTTTGCAATAACAATTAGATTAGATAGATTAATAGTTGGATATATACAGGCTGATTCATTTTCGGCCCTCACCATGGGGATCTCTCTTATTATTGGAGATAGAGTATAGGTTTAAATTTGGCAAAGTTGTTAAATTTTGTGTTTGTTATAAATCCGTAAAGAAAATAGACCTGTGACAAATGACCTTCGTTATTTAAAAAAAAACGCGAAAACCCCATTTTCTTCTTTTACCTGTAGCACCGACATTTGGCCTTGTAGAGAAAAAATAAAAACACATTCTTGTGGACATTTCTAAACCTCTATCCAGTAGTGTACTCTAAATTTTTATACGACGTTTCGTTTCTTTCTGGCCATCATAACTATCTAATTTCTTGTAGGCGACATATTGGATTTAGACATCTTCAGAAAGAGTTTTTTTTTCTGATTTCAACCATGTAGCACACACTGACTAAAGTTTTTGACATTAGGTTTTATTTGAAAGAATAAATTATAAGATTAAATAAGGTCGCCTTTGGAATTTCAATCTGTCAAACATTTCATTTATTGTTCATTAATAATACAAAAATGTCATACACTAACGAAGAGAAACGAGATATGATAAGTATTTTTTATTCTTCGAAACGAAATTCAACAGTAGCGAGTACAAGATAACAAAAACATTAATAAAAATACATAGAAAAATAAACAATAAACAATTACAGTAAATGTTCAATTATCTGGCCATCTTCGGTAATGCACAATTGGGCACGCCTTCTGGCATTTTGCACTGCCCTTTGTATAGTTCTTATAGGAACTGCATCGAAGGCATTCTGAAGTCTGTCTCGTAATTCTTCAATGTTTTGCGGCGCATCTACTTTATAAATATTATTTTTAACATGTCCCCATAAAAAAAAATCTAGCGGGCTTAAATCAGGTGATCTCGAAGGCCATTCAACAACTCTCCTATTTCCAATCCAACGGTTTGCAAACTCTTGATTTAAGAAATTTCTAACAACAGCTGCATTGTGGGCTGATGCGCCATCTTGTTGCCACCATCAATATTGTAATTGATTTAATGGGATATTGTCGTCAAGATAGTCAGTTACGTATGTACGTAAAATGTTTAAATATCTTTCTCCATTTAAATGTTCTTCATACATAACTGGTCCTAAGAGACCTAAGAGACGATTTGCCAAAATACCCATTCAAACGTTTATTCCAAAACGATGTTGTGGGCTTCTAGCCCTGTTTTGTCGGGTATTTTGTACTGCCCAATAGTGCTCCGTATTTCTGTAGAACATTCCAGAATTTGTAAATATTGTTTCATCTGAACAGATGATTTTGCTTAAAAAATTTTCGTCATTTTCTATCCTTCCCATTAACCAATTACAATATTCTAGCCTTCTCAAATTATCTCCAGGCAGTAAAGAGTGACTAACATGGATCCTGTATGGTTTAAACCTACTTTTATGTAAAGTTCTCCAAACTCTGGACCGGCACAAATTTAATTCTGACGCTACTTCGCGTGTAGAAATTGATGGATTATTATTTATCTATAAAAATACAAGATTAACATGAAATTTGAAAACACGCTTTTAATTTACCATTTGTAAAATATCTTTTCGATTTTCATTTAAATTCCTGTTATCTTGAGCATTACGCGGCTTAGTAAACGATCCATTCTCGACCAAATTTCTGTCGAGATCTAGAAAAATGGTACGTTGTCGTTCTGGATATAATTGTAGATATCTTGTACTCGCTACTGTTGAATTTCGGTTCGAAGAATAAAAAATACTTATCATATCTCGTTTCTCTTCGTTAGTGTATGACATTTTTGTATTATTAATGAACAATAAATGAAATGTTTGACAGATTGAAATTCCATGGCTACCTTATTTAATCTTATAATTTATTCTTTCAAATAAAACCTAATGTCAAAAACTTTAGTCAGCATGTGGCACATGGTTGAAATAAAAAAAAAACTCTTTCTGAAGGTGTCTAAATCCAATATGGCGCCTATAAGAAATTAGATAGTTGATGATGGCCAGAAAGAAACGAAACGTCGTATAAAAATTTAGAGTACACCACTGGATAGAGGTTTAGAAATGGCCATAAGGATGTGATTTATATTTTCTCTACAAGGTCAAATGTCGGTGCTACAGGTAAAAGAAGAAAATGGGGTTTTCGCGTTTTTTTTTTAAATAACGAAGGTCATTTGTCACAGGTCTATTTTCTTTACGGATTTATAACAAACACAAAATTTAACAACTTTGCCAAATTTAAACCTATACTCTATCTCCAATAATAAGCGAGATCCCCATGGTGAGGGCCGAAAATGAATCAGCCTGTATAGTTGGATATCGAAAACAAAAAATTAAAAGCAAGAAACTGAAATACTGGAACCAAGAAATCAAAGAAATGATCACCAAAAAGAAACAAGCATATTTGACATGGACACAGAACAAAACAGAAGAAAATAGCATAGCATATAAGAACATAACAGCTGAAGTGAAGAGAATATGTAGAAAAAATAATCAAGATAGTTGGTACCGATTTATTTCAAATGTAGAAGACGATATACACGGGAGACAGGAGTTCGCTTATAAAATGATGAAACACCTGAATAAAACAGAAAAAGATGATGCGAAGATCAACATCATAAATAAAGACGAATGGTTGGCATATTATACAAAGCTCTGGACAAAGGAAGAGAAAATGGAAAATCCAGGAAATAGAAACGAAAAAGATGATGATGAGGATAGAAGTGTAGGCCAGATAGAAATGGGAGACCTAGAAGAAGCACTACAAAAAACAAAAAACCGAAAAGCCCCAGGACAAGATAATATTAACCCGGAACTTCTCAAATTTGCCCACATAGCGGTGAAATCAAGATTCTTACAACAACTAAATAAATGCTGGAGAACAAAAACAATACCTGACAGTTGGAAGATCGCGAAAATAACACCAATATTTAAAAAAAGGAGACAGATCCAACTGCGAAAACTTGTAATGTTACCATATTAAACTTCTACAAAATATAAATACAAAAATATTTTGTCATACATGTCAAACAGTATTTCGAACTTCCATTTTAATTGCTTCCTTAATTTTTGACTTCTTGCAAAACATTTTTTTTTTCCAGGAGACGATAATACTCGATTCTGAATGCTACGATGTTTAATAATGTAGACCGTTCTACTAGAAATATTAAGGGCATCTGCTCCCCTCGAAAATAAAACTTATTTTATAACACGGCCTTATCTAAATAATTATGTGAATTACCTCATGAACACGATCGATGGACATAAATGGTCCATCATTCTCTTTTTCTGTTCAAAATAGGCTGTGAGATTTAATACAAGCTGTTTAGCTTGAGAACCAAGAGGTTTATCAGGCATCTAAAAAATATTCTGTAAAATAAATAAGTTAGAAATGTCAAAGTGATAATCAACAATTTCGTACTTATTGCCACTAATTGATATTGTTGTTCTCAAAAGAACAGATTTTATAATTTTTGTTGACAAATTAAATATTAAAATTAGATGAATGCTTAACCTAGAAGTCAGAATACCGGAAACAAAGTCAATAGACAACAATATTGAAATTATTTGACAGCAAGCCGAATACTAAAAGACTATCTCCTGGACAACTTATCCTTTTTATTTAATAAATTATTTCAAAGACGTACATTTTAACTTAAAATGACAAACGTGTGTAGTATTACAGCGCGTGTTCGTGTGTGTTAGAAAGAGATAAAATACAATTTGCGGTTGACACTTGGGCAGTACGAACCGAAAACTTATACTTTATGAACTGTACATTTGTATCCGTACAAACGGTCATACACCTCGCATTTTTCAAGGTTAACTTCAGCCAAAGACACGTGTTTCTGTATTAATAGACTTCGTCAGTTTGGCTAATAAAGTAACGCTTGATGGATCGCCCCACGGGTAAGTAGCAAATTTTATCCTATCGGTGGTACCAGATAATCTAGTGACATCTGACGGACAAAAGAAACTGCACCGAAAATAGGGATTTTCACTTGTCCAGCTATGCCGGTACAGAAGGGAAAAAAAATACGTATAAAGGTGTAAGTCTATTAACACGATGCCAGATGGCAGCAAATATACCAAAGAAATTTGTAACAAATGCGTAATACGTGATTAACGTATTGATGTACTTCGTTTTCATTTGATGAAGGTGCTATCTGGCAGCAAATATACAGCAAATATACTACAATAACTCTAAAAAGGTCAGTGGCGGGTACTACATACCTGCATATGTTGCAGTTATTGTTTCTAAAATTGACAGAAGATTACAACAATTTCATATTTTAATAAAAGTAGGACTCCACTTTATCAATGCCGTAAATTGGGTCGATAACTACATAAAAATTTAAGATTTTTAGCTGTCGACATTCTTCTTGAGCGAGAGGACAAACTGCAGAAAACCTTTCCAGTTAACGATCTCGGATTTAAACCCGAAACGCGTGTATGATGAACAGTAACGCGCCAAGTATCTTCGGCGCCGTCGTGCGAAATACTGATAGGCGCCTTTACCCTATATGTATTGAGCCAAAATTACCAGCCACTCTCCCACAGTTCAACATTGAAATTTATGACGAACTCTTTAGACTTGTTAGTACTGGTAGGTATTTTTTATTTGAGGCAAACAATAGGTTCACATACAAAAAAATATTATTAAAATTTTTATTGCACACTGAAACAACAGTAACAAAATAAAAAACAGTATTCCAAATTATTAAAAAACAAAAGGTCAAATAAAATATTTTTAGAGTGCCCGTGTTTTTAAATAGATAAACGTGAAGGAAAACAACGGAAATGTCTAATAGAAATTGGACTTTTCTAGTTTTACTTTTGGCAAATTCATTAATAAGATTTTCAATATTCAGCTGCTTTAAAAAGTCAGTCAATTTTTAAAATTTAACTTATCACAAGTGGCCGTAGGCGCCTTTAAGGCCTTGGCGCCGTTGTGCGCTGCACGACCTTGCCCATATGGACGGCGCTTCACTGATGATGAACCTGTAACTTACTACCGGCTTAAACGAGAAACTCTCTCGCCTCTACATTGGGCAATGTGCTGTAGATAATTTAGTATTGTTCCTCTCAAGTCTTCCGATCTTACAGATCATTGGGGGGGGGGGGGGGGGGCAGTAAAGATATGAGTTACATTCCATCACTATCAGCAATATTACAAGCATTTAGATATGTGTGAGGAGATCTAAGTAGCCGATTGATCATTTGTAGTGGTTTTAGAAAAAAACTTTCGTTTCAAACTTTGAATATACTATCTGTAATACTTTGTGAAATACAACTTTCAAAGCCCGTTGTTTAGAGAAACTGGGAATAAATTAAATTGAATGCCATGCACATCCTAGTTCCGTATAGTTTTGTGTCTCCGCTCACAAATTCACCCTCTATAAACAGTAGGAAAGCTAGTATTAACCATAAGCACGAGAATATTATCAATATTAATTACTGCATTACTATGAGAACTGCATAACTTTGGTTCTAATACATGCTTCGTACGTTTATTTACATCTTACCAACCTTCATGATAATATTATCTTTAGAACACTTGTTGAAGTAATTTCAACTTCCTGAATTGTTTGAATTCTAATTTCGAGTCCTCTTGTTTAATCTGCACTTAAAGAAACTACTCATGACTAAACCTAATATATATATATATATATATATATATATATATACCGTGTGTCCCAATTTCGATGCTCACCATTGGTTTCTCGGTTATTAGAAGATATAGAACAAAGGTTAAATAGGGAATGTTTTGCAGAATTCAATACTCGCGGCAAATCTCATTTCAAACTTGATCTAACTTTTTAAATTTTTAAAATATTTTGAAAAATCAAAAATTTGCCGATTTCGTTATTCCTCAATAACTCGATAACGCTTAGTCTGACCTCTTTTAAAGTTTTACATTGTTCAGACACTTTTTGAAACAAATTATTTAATACAAGCAGAAACCCCCGATTGTCATTTGTTTTTAAGTTATTACCACTATCTTTTGTTTTTCATATGGCGGCCATATTGGATTTTGGGTTTGTTAGGTAGTCCTCAAAATGTGCTTTTCAACGATGCATAACATGCCTGAACATTTTTATTTATAAGGAAAATATTAATAAAAACGTAAATTAATCTTTAATATGAAATTAGTAGACTGAAAAATTAAACACCAATGTCAAATGAAAGTGAAAAGATATTCTAAGTAATACTGTAAACAAACGAAACGATAAAAAAATTATAGAAATAAAAAGTAAAGATACAGAATTTAAAGTTCACATTCACTTAAAGAAATTGTTCAATATGACGACCATTCTGTTCCACATAATTTTGACACATTGTACGAGTAGAGTTACAAACTCTACGTAGCGTGTTTCCGTTTACTGATCGTAGCACATCTAGTACTCTTTGTTCTAAAGTTTCCCGAGTTTCTGGCGGTTCAAAATCAAATACTTCGTTTTTAGTGGTACCCCATAAATAAAAGTCAAGCGGGGTAAGGTCGGGTGATCTCGCAGGCCATTGCACGGGCCCATTATTTGAAATCACTCTCTCATTAAAGTTTTCTCTCAAAAAATGTTGCACGTTACGAGTGTTATGGGCCGGGCAACCATCTTGCTGGAACCAGATGTTTTGCTTGTTCTCGGGATTAATAATTTGCCTCAAAGCAGGCATTATCTCGTTTGTTAGAAGCTCCAAATATCTGTTACCAGTTCAATTGTTATCAAAGATGAAAGGACCTATTAACTGATTATCTAAAACGAAAAAAACAGTTTAAAAAACAAAAAAAATGTGAACAAAATGTCATACCAATTAAACCGCACCAGACATTAAAACCAAATCGAACTTGAAATCTTCTTTGATTTACCAAATGTGGATTTTCAGTAGACCAATGATGATAGTTATTCCTATTGAACACTCCACAATTGGTAAATCGTGTTTCATCTGTCCATAGTATTTTCCTAGCAAAATTAGCGTCATATTCACATTTTTGAAGGTTCCACCTGCTAAACTGTAATCGTCGGAGATTGTCATTATCACTTAAACCTTGTACAATTGTTGGTTTGTAAGGGTGATACTTGTTTTTCGTCAAGGTTCTGTGAACAGTAGATTTTGAAATACCTGTTTCTCGTGTCACACGACGAACTGATGTGCTGGGATTGTTCCTAACGTTCTGCAAAATATTATTTAGACGTGTATCAGCATCATTAACTTCATAGTTAGCTCGTTTTTGTTCGAAGCTTCCAAAGTTTTTTAATTTGCTAACTAGTCTTCTAAAAATTGTCCTGTGTGGCTGTTGTCTTTCTGGAAAACGCTCTGCATAACTCGTGCACGCATTTTTAGTGTTTCTATTTGCTTTGAAATACACTTCCAACATATCAACTTTTTCTTCGTTTGAATATGTATGTGCCATTATCAATACTTATAAATCTTAATACTTGACAATAATTACTTATCACTAACTACAAGTAGTTTTAATTAACTTATCTCGGCAGCACTAATTGTACTTTGACAGGTTATCGTTTTGTTTCATTGTCAGAATACATTTGTCATTGACGTTTGACGGAACATAATGTCTTTGCTAGTGATACACGCTCAGAGGTTAGCGGTAATCTGACATTTGATGTAAAACCAAATACAAATCTCCCCACTACTTTTAATCCTGCGCGAACTTACCCCTCCTCGCGCCAACTTAATTGGCGTTTGCTATACTTAGAATATCTTTTCACTTTCATTTGACATTGGTGTTTAATTTTTCAGCCTACTAATTTCATATTAAAGATTAATTTACGTTTTTATTAATATTTTCCTTATAAATAAAAATTTTTCAGGCATGTTATACATCGTTGAAAAGCACATTTTGAGGACTACCTAACAAACCCAAAATCCAATATGGCCGCCATATGAAAAACATAAGATAGTTGTAATAACTTAAAAACAAATGACAATCGGGGGTTTCTGTTTGTATCCAATAATTTTTTATAAAAAAGTGTCTCAACAATGTAAAACTTTAAAAGAGGTCAGACTAAGCGTTATCGAGTTATTGAGGAATAACGAAATCGGCAAATTTTTTATTTTTCAATATATTTTAAAAATTTAAAAAGTTAGGTCAAATTTGAAATGAGATTTGCCGCGAGTATTGGATTCTGCAAAACATTCCCCATTTAACCGTTCTTCTATATCTTCTAATAACCGAGATACCAATGGCGAGCATCGAAATTGGGACACACGGTATATATATATATATATATATATATATATATATATATATGTATATATATATATATATATATATATATATATATATATATGTATATTATAGTAGATTTATACTGGATTTACATTTACATTGAGTCCAAGACAGACTCTACCACCATCCTGCCTGCAGTGACACCTAAAATCACAGGTCCTTTGTAGTATTAAAATAAAAATTACCCTTATTCTATATAAAACTAATCCTAAACTATTGTATCTATTAAGTTCTAAATTTTCTAACAAGTTCAGTTTTTTAAGCTTTAAATGACCAACTAGATGTAAGCAACTCCCCTCTACTAAATTTAAGATTGTAAAATTTTTCCACCACCATTTTTATCAATAATTTTTACATACATAAATATTCAAACCTCTATTGTACATATTCAGGATTTCATCCACCTGATGAAGCCATTGTATGGCGAAACAATATTGTAGTGAATTTACAATAAAATAATTTTTGAAACTAGAAGTTTAGTTACTTATTTCTTAGCCTTATATAATCGTGGTAGAAGGTAATCAAAAATAAGAATAGACGAAACAGCTTCTATTCTTATTTTTGATTACCTTCTAAAGCAAATGAAGTACTAACAGTAACTTGTCTGTTTTTAACACACAAAGAAAGTCGAATTCAATTTAAGAATTATTTACCTTTTCGCCCGAAGGAAGAGACACTTTCTTTTGTACTTTTTTTTTCAAGATTATATTTCTTTTTCAAAAGAAGCGTCGTCTCGCTTATACAATTTTCAACCCTCTTTAGTTGCTTGAAACAAACTAAAGTGATTTTTTCTCTGTTTGCAGGTAAGAAACAAGTGAATATTTAAGCAGTCCAGTTTCTTGGATTTCAAGATTAAACGTGTCGAATTCTGAAACGACGTTTCGCTCTCAGGGTAAATGTGTCTGCTCCACATACGTATATCCCGAAAAGTAAATAACTTTTGCATAAATTCAATTGTGGATTTATACCATATTTTAACAATTTTCTCTGTCGGAAGAAGTCATATATTTTACAACAGCAAAACATGAGTTTATTTAAAATAAATGCGGTCCACTAATACTGTTTAACATACGAAGGCGTACCATTATATCTACTTCCAAATATGTTCTGCCTAGACAATCAAGTAAATATATTACGTGAGTCACCATTTTATATATTTATAGTAGATTTAATTAGTTGGAGATTTAAGGTCTGGTTTTACTTAAAAATGCATATATTTAAAACAATCTTACATGTTTCGGCAAGTGATGCCTTTCTCAAAGAATTTAAAATATAAATGACAGTATATTAATATCATACTTATACATTTGTAGTTGTCATGGATAAAATTATTCAAAGATACATCCAGTTTAATAATAATAAATTATGTCTAAGTATTCAAAAAATAGTTAGACAACAAGAACGGGAAATGGCAAGGCATGCGTTATTATTAGCATGATAAGCAAATGTACAGATATTTAAATAAAACATAAGATATATATTTATATAACAGCAACATATATTATGATGGTAAATTGCAGATCTTTATATAATTAGGTTGTAGTATAAACTGCTTAAATTTTTTATATCACTTCTGTTGTTAATTGGATTTTGTTCCTGTTTAATACTAATCATTTCTTTAATTTCCCTTTTCATTGTGTTGTTCTTTATCAATTATATGTGTGTTTTCAAAATCGAAATGGTGATAGCATTGTAGTTGCACACTTCGCCAATAAAGCCAACCATTCCTCGAAAATCGATCCCGTGATAAGAGAGAAGTCGGTCGCGCTTTCACGCAACGAAGCGACCGATACATCAAAATGATGTAGAATTACATGTAAAACACGGATACGATATTTTGGACCACGTGCTGTTGCACACTTCGCCAATAAAGCCAACAATTCCTCGAAAATCGATCCCGTGATAAGAGAAAAGTCTACTTTTCTACTACTTTTCTAGTCAGACTGTTATTTGTGATGTATTGTAGGGGTTATGTATGGATAAATTGGTAATTTCTCCTTGTATAAAGAAAAGTTCACATTTTCACCCTGATGAAGCATAGAATTTATGTGCGAAATATTAGACGAAAAAATAAAGAACTGACTTAGAAAATATTAGATTTTTATTTTGTTAAATTCCCCAACAATCACTCTTATATATACAGGTGTCCAGAAACTCTCAGACCGGAGTTTCCTCAGATAATTTTAAGACAATTAAACCCAAATTCACCTAGTCCGAAAATGCTTCCTAAGGGAGCTAAAGTTCTTTGAAGATGGCGCCTTGTATTTATTTTTTTTTAAATTCCTCCAGAACGCTTCTATTTAGAAAAATAAAAACTGGTATGCTTATTTATCCTCCAGAGATGAATCGATTCCATCAATTGCGAATTTCTAGTACCGGTCATAAGCGTCCGCTTTGGGTAGGTCAACGGTTATTTTAAGGCATAACTTTTTTGTCTTTAACTTTTAAGCATTTGTGACACTAGATTATTAAATTTCCAGGTATTCCAGTACTAAAAGGTACTCTTACTTTAAGTCGGTAGGATACACCGTTTTCTAGAAAAATCGATTTGTAAATTTTTCGTTTTTTCTTCAATAAAGTTCAATTTTTTATTTTTTTGCAATAGTTAGTTCTGAACTGCCAACAGAAGTAAAACCTACGTTTTTCATTGTCAAATTGTTGTCAGTTCCCGAAGTTTATCTTTTCATTTTTTACTCTGTGTTATTCAAACACAACGATTTCAATTTAAAAAAAAATGGTTTTTACTAATGAGGAATACGCCGATATGCATTTAGTTTATGGCGAAATGAGGTGTAACGCTCGAGCGGCGCAATGTAGATACGCTGAAAAATTTCCCAATCGTCAGCATCCCACTCACTCAACATTTACAGCTCTTCATCAACGATTAAGAGAAACAGGTTCAGTGGTCCCAAAAAATAATGAAACAGGGAGACATAATGATGTAACAGCAGAACATGAAGATGTTATTTTAATGGAAGTTGAGGAAAATCCAGAAATTAGCGTTCGAAGACTATCTGCCATGTACCCCACAATTTCAAAATCTTCCGTAGGAAATATCTTACACAAAGAAAATTTATATCATTTTCATTTTGCAAAGGTGCAAGCACTGCTAGAAGGAGATTTTTCTGCTCGCGTAGAATTCGCTAGATGGTTACAAAATCAGAAAAATCAAGATGAAGATTTCTTCAGGAACATTTTGTTTGGTGACGAAGCTACATTCTCAAAAAATGGAATTTTTAATGTACCTACATAATGCACATTATTATTCGTACGTTGGTGACAATCCCCACGTTGTTCAAGAATTTAAGCATCAGCATAGGTTTAGCATAAACGTCTGGATAGGCGTAGTTGACGATTATCTACTTGGACCTGTGGAATTACCTGCTCGTTTAAATGGTGCTGATTACTTACATTTCCTGCAAAATATTTTACCTGATTTGTTAGATGAGGTGCGTTTAAATATTCGGCAAAACTTATGGTTTCTACAGGACGGCTGTCCGGCCCACTTTAGCAGTAATGTACGAGACTTTCTAGATAATAACTACGAAGACCATTGGATTGGAAGAGGAGGTCCAGTTGCTTCGCCAGCAAGGTCGCCGGATTTGAATCCTTGCGATTATTGTGTTTGGGGATACATAAAAGCATTTGTTTATTCCGTTCCGATACAAAATCGCGCACAACTCTGGCTAAGGATACAAGATGCTTGCAACGAATTTAGAAATAACTTTGGAATTTTTGCAAGAATTCGGCGTTCTCTAAGCAAAAGGGTAAACTTATGCATAGAGACTAATGGTCATCACATCGAGCAACTTTTGTAACAATCTACCTTTGATACTGGTTCTTTTTTTGTTAGTTTCGTTCCATTGCAATAAATAATTTGTTTTTAATTTATTAAATTAATTTTCATCCATGCCTTGATAGTCCAAGCCAACTTCGTCGCTAAAAATAAGTAGGTACATAATAAATTGAACTTTAATGAAGAAAAAACGAAAAATTTACAAATCGATTTTTCTAGAAAACGGTGTATCCTACCGACTTAAAGTAAGAGTACCTTTTAGTACTGGAATACCTGAGAATTTAATAATCTAGTGTCACAAATGCTTAAAAGTTAAAGACAAAAAAGTTATGCCTTAAAATAACCGTTGACCTACCCAAAACGGACGCCTATGACCGGTACTAGAAATTCGCAATTGATGGAATCGATTCATCTCTGGAGGATAAATAAGCATACCAGTTTTTGTTTTTCTAAATAGAAGCGTTCTGGAGGAATTTAAAAATAAATAAATACAAGGCGCCATCTTCAAAGAACTCTAGCTCCCTTAGGAAGCATTTTCGGACTAGGTGAATTTGGGTTTAATTGTCTTAAAATTATCAGAGAAATCTCCGGTCTTCGTTCGTCAGGAGAGTTTCTGGACACCCTGTATATATATATATATATATGAAAAAATGTGTGAAAGCCGTACACATCCGGGATGTGCAGACGTCGACGTTTCATAGTTATTACTAATTGTCAATACACCTTACCCAGAAATAGATACGACTTTCATTTCTATACTGCGTGTATATATACTAATGATGATAAACGTAATGCTAATGAGAACTCATATTATTGAATTCTCGCATACATGCCATTGCCGCTCTAATTCGTTGCATCAATTTCTACACATGACAAAATCACGTTTGTCTAAGAATGTAGCTGCAACGTGTCACGGCGTCTACCGTCCAGGTTGTCCGGACAACCTGGACGGTTGACGCCGTGATTAAATTAATCTACATAAATGCGTCGAAAAAATAGATACCCCATTTACAAACTGCATTTTGCGAAGAAGTGAAAACTGCAGTCATTGATTGATTGGGCTTCTTTACAGGTGGCAGATTTCTTTGATATCGAAATTCAAAAACTTGTTGCACGGTATAACAAATATTTGAACAAAAATTTAAATTATGGAGAAACGTAGATGAAAGTATGTAGAATATGGAAATAAATATATTTTAATGAAATTTAAATTATTTTTTCCTCTTATACAAGAACTGACCTTATTTTAAAATTACTTCCTTTCGTAAATATGTATATGACATTACAACATGTGTATAATACCATAAACCGAAATTTCATTGTTGTTATATGAACTAAACCAGCATTTTGACGAATTAAATTTCATTACATAGCTAATAAATATGGGATAATATCAGATAATATTAATACATACAAAGAAACTTTTCTTAAGTACTTATTCAATTTATTTGCATTTGAACGAAGTTAACGTTTTCCTTCATTGAGTGTAACGAATCGTGAGAGCAAATGAATTAAATATGACATTTCTTGAATTAAGTTAAATGAATTAAAGTAGCGATAAATTAAATTAAGTGAGCACTTTCGCTTCACACGTTTCTGAGAAATTCTGTATTTCATCTAAAGTACATAAAAGACGTGTAGCGTAGTTGGCAATTAGCAAAACTGAATTACGTATATTTACACGAAATACTGCAACATAACAATATTATTATTTAAATCAAGAATAATCTGCTAATTCGAATGGTATACCGGGTACCCTATGACACAACTGCCACAGCTTAAGGATGTGTTACAAAAGCAATTTCAAGTTAAAAATATCCAATGAACATATGCCCAAAGCATTTGAAGTTTTAGATAATCCTATTGTAATATTTGTCTGTTCTGACTGTAAAATGTATGTATTGTCTTTCGGGGTTCTTGAATAAAACTAACGATAATTTAAATTTAAACACACACTATATTAACAATAAAAATAGGATACATTAAATAACAATCTTAAAACTATAACAATAATAATATTTATTTATTTTCACATTTATGTATTATTAATTCACATTAACTAGGCCGAATAAATTAAAAATATTAAGTAATTTTAATTTCTTTGAAAAAGACAGTGTGTTGAAACATGTAATATTGCTCTAAATATATACATATCAAAGTAAACCAGACCTTAAATCGCCGACTAATTTAATCTATTTAACATACAAAGGTCAAGAAATAATTATCTATATATATATATATATATATATATATATATATGGTAAATTCAATCAGTCGGCGATTAAAGGTCTGGTTTACTTCAAAGTATATATATTTAAAACAACCCTACATGTTTCGGCAATGATGCCTTTATCAAGGATATAAAATATAAATGACAGAATACAAATGTCAAATAATTGAGTTGCTATGGTTTAAATTATTCAAAGATACATTCCAATGAATAATAATAAATTATGCCTTAGTATTCCAAAAACAGATAGCAAGGTGTGAACATATGTGTTATTCGCTGCTAGCAGCTTGTGTCTCTTTCTGGGTATGAACTTGTGTGTTGGTTGCTGCTGCCAGCTTGCCTCTCTTTGGGGGTGTGGTTTTGTGTTTGTGTGATAGCGTAAGTGTAGGGTTTTGTATGTTGGCGCGCTCGTGCGTATGTTTAGTGTTTACTATATATATATATAGTAAATTCAATTTATTGTCGATTTAAGGTCTGGTTTTATTTCAAAACGTATATATTTAAAACAATCCTACATGTTTCTGCAAATAAGGCCTTTTTCAAGGAATACAAAATATAACTGACAGTATACATTTGTAGTTGCTATGGATAAAATTATTCAAAGATAAATTCCAATATAATAATAATAAATCATGCCTTAGTATTCTAAAATAGAGAGACAACAAAAACAGGGAAACATAAGACATGAGTTATTATTTCGTATGCGCCCGTGGAGCGACTTAAGATGTCGACATTCGCCTTAAACGTGAAGGAAAACCACGTAAACCTACTCGGACCACCAGACAGGGATCAAAATATGGAACTGTCAGCATGATAAGCAAATGTATAGATATTTAAATAACATAAGATATATAATTATATGACAGCAACATATATTATGATTGTAAATTGCAGATAGTTACGTAATTAAGTTATAGTATATACTGCTTAAATTTTTTATATCACTTCTGTTGTTAATTGTATTTTCTTCCTGTTTAATACTAATCATTTCTTTAATTTACCTTTTCATTGTGTGATGTTCTTTATCATTTATCTGTGTGTTTTCAAAATCGAAATGGTGATCGCGTTGTAGTTTGTGTGTAGATAAAGCAGTTTTGTCTGTTTTAGAGTATTTGTGGGCTTGTATTCTTTTGTATAAATATTGTTTAGTTTGGCCTATGTAGTAACTATCGCAATCGCGACATGGTATTTTATAGATGACATGTGTTTCTCGATTTTTTCTATTTTAGGTTTAAGTTATGAAAATAAATGTTGATTAGTATTACTAAGTTTATATATTGTTTAAACATGTAGGATTGTTTTAAATATATACATTTTGAAGTAAAACCAGACCTTAAATCGCCAATAAATTGAATTTACCATAACATACAAAGGTCATGAAATAATTATCTTTATATATATATATATATATATATATATATATATATATATATATATACGTTGCAGTTTATATACATGTACAAACTTGACAAAGTCTAATAATTAATAAAAATCGAAACGTTGTTTTCATAAATAAATTTGTTTTATTTCTAAAACCAAAAAAATATTTTTATTTAGTATGATTATACGGCCAATAAAATATATAAGAAACCTTAGATTATTATTAATATCGAATATATATTTATATATATATATATATATATATATATATATATATATATATATATACATATATACATATATATATATATATATATAAACAAAAATTTTATTTGAATCTCTCACAAGAGTGTAGGATTTCCTAGTAAAAAACGAATCAATTCGTTTTTAACTCGGTAATCCTACACCCATTCTTGTGAGAGATTCAAACAAAATGTTGAATATTTATTTCAACATAAATAAGAAAGAAAATATACAATGTACGCGAACTAATTTGCTGCTTATATCTCGAGAAATGTGATTCTATTAAGTCTTTAATTAAATCACGAGTGCCAACAAATAAATCACAAAATACAAGCGCAAACGAAAAATATAATGAATGACAATATGTTATATTGGAAGTGTGGGTCCACATTAAGTAAAATTTATTTTCGCTTTTAATTAGGATTTTTTCGAAAACCTTGCTGGCATGCAACATGGCTTGTATTGAATGAATTACGGCGTTTCAGTTGCTCCCCATTAATCTCTCCTTCTCCTAATTTATGGCATGCCGGTTTGTCTAACTTATACACGATTATAATCGTCTCGGTTTTGTGTGCCCACCGCATTGATGTGTAGTAGTATATGGTACAAGGGGCCAATAGTCTGGATATAAACCAAACAAGTTTCAAGACGCGATACTAATCTAATGTTGTTTCATATCTCGATTATTTAGGAGCTAGTAATTTCCTGAATGATATCTCTTTAAGGAGATTTATAATCTTGATACCTATGGGCTTAGCGATTTCACATAAACATGAATTAGCAATATTTGTATTATTGCAATTGTTCTAATCCAATTCAAGTTAGTTTGAAAACTGATGTTGATGTATTTACTTATAAAAGCTAGATACTAAAGTTAAGCAAAATACGTATTACTAATAAATAAAACACACATAAGATGTTTTAGATTTACACTTTATTAATAAAATAATGACAGCTGATTCGCTAGCACAGTAGCTTCTTCAAATTCAACTTAAGACTAAAGATACATACAAGATACAGCGTTAATCAGGCAGTTGACCCAAGTTAAAATTCTAGGAACTATTACATTTATATTTTGCTTTTTGAAAACTATATAATGTCCTACTTGTGTGAGGTTTAAGTATAAAAATATAGTATGAGCAACTAAGAAACAATATTTAAATGGGTGAGCAGATTTAACAGTTGGGATGAATTCAAGTCTAATTTATCGTTTAGTAACATTTCTGAGTTTTTAAGTTTATTAATTTCTAAAGATTCTAAACAATTTAGTTTTCTACCTTTATTTTCTACATGTATGGTGTCGAATTGTAAATTAAATTCGTGCTCATTCTCTATTAAATGATTAGAATAGGTTGAGTCAGTTTTCTTATTGATATAAGAATGATAGTGGTCTTGGATTCGTTTTTTAAACGTTCTACCTGTCTGTCCAATATATGTTTTGGTACATGATCCGCATGATAACTTATAGACTCCTGATTTATTGTCTTTGGTAGTAGCAAAGGTCGAAACAATTAAAGAAATACGTATTACACATAAAATATTTTTTTAAGTTTATTTTATGAAGTACGCATTTCCTTGCTAAAGGTAGGTCTCCTCTGTCTTAAATTTTTTTATACATCACTTTCGAAAAGAACAATTTAACAAGAAAATTTAATTTCAAAAAAGAAATTCTATTTTTAGCACCTCTTAAATAAATATATAGAAAGGCAATCACTTTAACAGTAGGAGATAATTTTACAAAAAATAAACAGTTATTACATATACACCGTGTGTATAAAATGTCGCAAAATCTATACGCAGCGATGTTCTTCGTTCGGTTCTGAATAAAAAATCTACATGTTAAAATATCGTATCTTGCTTCGTATGTGTGCAGGAAACATTTGAAAGAGACATATATTGGGCAACACTGTAGCCGCATACTATTGTAATTGTAAATACTGATACTATTGTGATTGTAAATATTGATTGAAATCACTTTGAAACACAAACTTATTGTTCCACAACGTTGCCAAATGTGTTTTTCGATAAAGTACGTTAATGAAGAAATGTTAAAAACAAGCTTTAAAATCAAAAAGAAAACGCTTACGAAATAATACTAGTAAATTTTTTTCTTTAAACCAGGCGCGGCTCGTGATGACGTATTTTGGTTTGCCTTCATGTATTCTCGTGTACTAAATGTAACGTTTGCTTAGTAAACACCGAAAACACACGAGGCACTCGTATCATTGTACTGCAAACCAAAATACGTCATAACGAGCCGCGCCTGCTTTAAACTAAAATGCAGCTATCTCTATTAACAGATATCGAAGAGTAATGGTTAGTTGCGCACTAAAAGTCTGAACTTCAAGAACCCTGTGAAAACAAACGAAGCATGATACGACATTTTAACGTGAATATTTTATATTCAAAACCAAATGAAGAACGTCGCTGCGTGTAGCTCTTGCGACAATTTATACACACGTTATATAACAAATTGTTTACATATTAGAATAACAATTAGGTCTTATTCCTCCATGGTGTTCATTAGATATGTCATTTTTACAATTAACACATACCATTCTTTTAAGGGCTTTTCGAGATCTTTGCCTATAAGCCCACCAAGCAAACTGCTAATCCCAGTTTCCCATAATGTGCCAAAAAATACAAAAAATAACCAAAAACATTAAAACTTTGACATTAGGGAAGGCACATGAAGACACACTTCATGTTTCAGGGCCTATCGAAGCGACTTTACTATTGACACACACAAAACGGCCAAAGGTCAAAAGGTAAAGCCACAAAGAAGGAAGTTTTTCCCTGTAAAGGGCTACCTCAATGGTGCTTTTCTGAAAACTTTTTTAAAAGCGAATACTAGTATATCAACTTCCTGAAAGGTGTCTCTAAGGAAACATATTATATGCTGCATATTACTTGTGTAGCACATGCTCTCCACAGAATCTGTGAATATATGAGAGACACCTTTCCGGAAGTTGATAGACTAGTATTCGCTTTTAAAGAAGTTTTCAGAAAAGCACTATTGAGAGTAGTTCTTTATAGGGAAAAACTTTCTTCTTTGTTACCGCCTCCCTTTCCGGTAATAACTAGATGGGGAACATGGTTGGAAGCTACTAGTTTTTATGCAGAGAAGTTCGATAGTTTTGTTACACGTTTAAATGAGGATGCTGGAAGTATTTCTGAGTGCAAGGAGTTTATACAAATTACAAATTTAAAAAATTAGTTGTACTTTCTTCAGGAACCCTTTGAAAATTTGCCAAACCTAATCACGTATTTTGAGGATCAAAATCTCAAATTAAATTATGGATTAAACACATTAGATGTGGCTATTACTAATTTGAAAAATATTCCAAGCGACTTCGGATGTTGTCTTCGGCAAAAGTTAGACGCAGTTTTTAATAGAAATCAAGATTTGATAACATTGCGGCAATTGTGTATGGGATAATGCCTCAAAATCTAACTGCTAAATACGTGGATATAAAAGAATATTTCCAGTAGGTACCTATAGCCAATTGTGATGTAGAAAGGACGTTTTCTATCTACAAGGATGTACTTCATTCAGAGAGAACAAATTTTACAGAAGAGAACCTTGAGAAAGTATTGCTAGGTAATATTAATACTCCTTTACTCAATTTGAACTACAAAATAAACAAATAAAAATGTATTTCGTATTTTATAGATCACCACCCGTTTGTTTTCCAATTGGCAGTTAAAACAATGCAAAAAAGAATCTAACTCACCGTACTTTACTTATCTTACGAAATATAAACTAATAAATAAAATAAATTATTAAAACTCATCACCCTTCTATCTACGCCCATGAAGAAAGGAATTTAACTATAATGTTGAAATAATTACGTCACAATGCAATGACGAAAAGTAGATGTGCGGTTAACCTAATGAATAGTGCCATTCAATAACTGCGTGTTTTACTTAGCGATGTTATAGACTATTTATATGCTCCACCGTAATTTCGGCCTGATACGTCCGGTCTCTAATTATAATAGATATTATTTATAGATAATTTTACATATATTTTCGTGTCTTTTCGAGAGTATCCGATTTCGGTTTCTAGAGAGTTCGTTATTAACAGATGGTAAAATTAAGAAATCCCCATTATAAAATTCCGTTGGAGAAAAATGTCCGTTACTTAGAGGTGTCCGCTATTCATATATTTTCATAAATAGAGGTTTTACTGTACTAGGGAATGTTGGACGTTCGTAGAAGGTTTTAAACAAAAATTCAGTAAATATTGTATTCACTTGAACTCGACACATAAATAACAAATTTGTAGCATATTGGGTAGTTATTGAGCGACTAGAAACGTTCCCGTATATAAGTTTAAACAGGTAGATAAATTAATTAAAACAGTGTGGAAATGTTGTATACAGCGTTAGTAAAAAGTTCCGGAACGGTCGAATAACTTTGTTATTTGAAATTTATGATTTCTGAAATTTGGTATGGGGGTATAGTTAATATAAATGCATTTTATGCAATACACTTAATATTTTTTTCACTTCCGGTTTAATCGGCAATACGTCCAACTTTTTTTTTTTAATGGAACGGCCAGATTTTTTTAACACTTTTGAATGCAAAATAAAAAACTACGTTCAGGAAGTATTAAGATGTTTATTTTTATTCACAAGAACACAGTTAAAAAATTAAAAAAGTGTCCTAATACAGAAAAATCAAGGTACCTTTGAAAATAGTTGTTGTTTAGTGTTTTCATTCTTCTTGCTGTCACATTTGACAATTTTAAAAGCGTTTTAACTTTTGCATCGCTATAAATTTACTTATTTTAGACATTAACACATTTGAAAATGGCAGTAAAACTTACTGAATCAGAACGAATTGAGATATTAATGATGCGTGGGTACGGTGATCGTCAACGTTCTTTTGAAGAGGTTCGTATTTTGTTTAATACTGTTTATCCGGATCGTCACATTAGTATACGGTATGCCGAACAATTCAAAAGTTTGAAGTATTTCGTCAGGTGAAGGATTTACCTAGAAGGGGACGTCCATTAACAGCAACAGATGAAGAAACTAGTTTGAATGTGTTACTTACAGTGGAAGAAAATCATCACGTGTCCACAACAGAATTAGGTCAAATTCATGAGATCTCTCAAAAATCTGCTCATAAAATTCTTAAATCAGCAAAAATGAAAGCCTATAAAATGTATCCCGTCCATGAGTTAACTGAAGATGATCCAGATCGTAGACTACAATTTTGCGAAACAATGACGGAATTGATCGAGCAGCAGCCTAATGTTTTAGATCACATCATTTTTTCAGATGAGGCAACGTTTTGTCTCAACGGCACTGTGAACAGACATAATTGTCGCTACTGGTCAAATGAAAATCCGCATTGGATTGAAGAAGTCCATACACAGCGTCCTCAAAAGGTGAATGTCTGGGCTGGTCTTGTTGGAAACAACATCATAGGACCATTTTTTATAAGAGGAAATTTAACTGGCAACGCCTACTTAAATTTATTGCGAAATGAGATTGTTCCAGCACTTGCGGCCCTCTTCCCAAATGCAAACATAGGTGATCACCCTAATGCACATTTTTGGTTTCAACTAGATGGAGCTCCCCCCCATTTTGCCCATAATGTCCGCGATTATTTGAATGATATTTTTCCGGGACGTTGGATCGGACGTAGAGGAGCATTCGAATGGCCAGCACGTTCGCCAGATCTCTCGCCATTAGATTTTTTCTTTTGGGGTCATTTGAAATGTCAAGTGTACAAAAATCGTCCCCATAATCTTGAACAATTGGAAGAGAGAATAGTTCAAGAAGCCAATCGCATCACTCCAGAACAAATACAAAATTTAATAAGAAATTTTACTGACCGTTTACATTTTTGTCAAATTGTAAATGGAGAGCATTTTGAACAATTATTGTAATCGCAACCTGAATAGACAGGTACCTTGATTTTTCTGTATTAGGACACTTTTTTAATTTTTTAACTGTTTTCTTGTGAACAAAAATAAGCATTTTAAAACTTCCTGAACGTTGTTTTTTATTTTGCATTCAATAGTGTTAAAAAAAACTGGCCGTTCCATTTAAAAAAAAAAGTTGGACGTATTGCCGATTAAACCGGAAGTGAAAAAATATTAAGTGTATTGCATAAAATGCATTTATATTAACTATACCCCCATACCAAATTTCAGAAATCATAAATTTCAAATAAAAAAGTTATTCGACCGTTCCGGGACATTTTACTAACGCTGTATATTGATTTCACTGTGAAAAGTCATTGTAGTTTCAACAATACTGGAATCAGCCAGCAGTTTTCCAACAATTAGAATATATTTTTTTGTTATATAACTGAATAAATATGTAAAAGTAAATCTTGCAAAACGTGACCACAGTTTTTCATGAGAAAAACAGCATAAGCGAATTATACAATATGAAACAAACATGTAAATAATTTACATATCTGTAACTATGCAGATGGACAATACACCTCGTATTTTCAGCAATTACTTCTGCTTAATACATATGTTTCTGCCAATATAGGCGTCCTCAGCTAAGCTAGTGAAGCAATTTATACAAATTAATACAAACCTGTTATAAACAACTGGTTTGTATCTGTATTTAAATTTACTGAAATAGCCCGCAAAGATCAAGCAAGTTCCGTCCTATAAGAAGACAACTATTTAATAATTGACATCTTACGGGCGAAAGATACATTGTCCGGAGGGCTACCTATCGTTCGAACAGCTATGCTGCTACGGGAAACGATAAAATACGTATGTAGATGTAGTCCATTAACAACCTGCCAGATGGCGGTATATACGAAAAGGTTTTGTTTAAGTATAACAATACGTTAAGCACGTATAAAGCGTTTGTACAATATGAAACAAACATGTAAATAATTTACATATCTGTAACTATGCACATGGACAATACACCTCGTATTTTCAGCAATTACTTCTGCTTAATACATATGTTTCTGCCAATATAGGCGTCCTCAGCTAAGCTAGTGAAGCAATTTATACAAATTAATACAAACCTGTTATAAACAACTGGTTTGTATCTGTATTTAAATTTACTGAAATAGCCCGCAAAGATCAAGCAAGTTCCGTCCTATAAGAAGGAACTTGCACTTAATAGGACGGAACTTGCTTGATCTTTGCGGGCTATTTCAGTAAATTTAAATACAGATACAAACCAGTTGTTTATAACAGGTTTGTATTAATTTGTATAAATTGCTTCACTAGCTTAGCTGAGGACGCCTATATTGGCAGAAACATATGTATTAAGCAGAAGTAATTGCTGAAAATACGAGGTGTATTGTCCATGTGCATAGTTACAGATATGTAAATTATTTACATGTTTGTTTCATATTGTACAAACGCTTTATACGTGCTTAACGTATTGTTATACTTAAACAAAACCTTTTCGTATATATCGCCATCTGGCAGGTTGTTAATGGACTACATCTACATACGTATTTTATCGTTTCCCGTAGCAGCATAGCTGTTCGAACGATAGGTAGCCCTCCGGACAATGTATCTTTCGCCCGTAAGATGTCAATTATTAAATAGTTGTCTTCTTATAGGACGGAACTTGCTTGATCTTTGCGGGCTATTTCAGTAAATTTAAATACAGATACAAACCAGTTGTTTATAACAGGTTTGTATTAATTTGTATAAATTGCTTCACTAGCTTAGCTGAGGACGCCTATATTGGCAGAAACATATGTATTAAGCAGAAGTAATTGCTGAAAATACGAGGTGTATTGTCCATGTGCATAGTTACAGATATGTAAATTATTTACATGTTTGTTTCATATTGTACAAACGCTTTATACGTGCTTAACGTATTGTTATACTTAAACAAAACCTTTTCATAAGCGAATTAAATGAATAATGACGTTATTTCGCTGCCCTATTTTTAATTACGACCTTTACATATCGACAACATCACATGAATTGTAAAAATAAATTATTTAATTGTTGGTTTTTAATATTTTTCAACAAAAATTGATCGCGAAGCGCATGATAAAATGCGCTTAATATTTCAGATTCGGATCAACTGCGAGCGCAAACATAGATGCAGAACATTTTTCTTAAAGCTGAAAGACTAAACACACCTATATATTCATTAAAAAAAAACTATTCTTCTAACTTCACGTGAGTTTTCAACTTAAAAATACTAAATTTTAATGCATTTCCTCTACAAAACTAAATACACGAGTTTTACGATAATGAAAGCGGTGTTTGTCTGCCGCAATGGATAATTCCCACGTGTACTGTTGTCCAGACACTAGTAGGAAATGATAGAAAATAAATGAAGCAGTTCCGTCGTTTCGTTCAACCAATCTTATTTCCAACATTCTAGAAAGATAATACAAGACAATATGAAATCGTGGAAGTGTATACTTGAAGGTAATTTTGAAACTTCAAGATGTAGGCATAACACGGTCTGGTATACATTAATGATATAAAGGAATCTTCTATACAGACTGTCCTTGAAATAAAGAGGCAACGTATAAAAAATGCAAAAATGCAATTACATATAGAGAATATAAATCCAAAATATTATGCGTTAATTATGGCGTGAACCTCAAAATGAAAAAAACCCTTAAAATAAAATTATGTGCCACCTACGGATTAGAATGTCTATAAAGAAAATTTGATGGAATTTACACGCAAACATACGCTGAAGAATTTATGTTCATAAAAACTGCACAGGATAACATTATTTAGCCGGCTTTCGATTTATGAAAACCCGACAATGGAGCAACTTTGTTTACTTAGGGTTTAGTAACCCCAATACCATTACGTGCGAATATATCAACTGTGAATAATTTCTATACTATTTCTTCGTGTTTAAATGTAGCTGTTAGTTCTGAAAAGAACTGATTTGCAATGACAGTATATCAATGTCAAACTTATATATCTCAGATAAAAAAAATTATAAAAATAGTTAAAAACACTTTGGCACGCCACTGTGCGATAGTGTTTAGCGTGGAGACACGTTAAAGGCGACTAATATTTTCTAAATATCTTTGTCATTTCTTATCACGTTTGAGAAAGAATTTGTGAAAAATATAAAATAACAACAATATAACAATATAAAATAATATATTGGCACACAAATACATACTGAAATGTTTATGTTTATAAAAACTTTTGAAGATAACATTGTTTGTAAGTTAAGAGTTCGAGAAAAGACAGCTGCTAAAAATTTAAAGCGAGACCGACAATAACAAAAATACTATTTTCGTTATTGTCTGTCGGCTTTGGGAAATCGTCTTCGATAGTATTCATGATCCAGTCGATCGCACAGTGGCGTGCCAAAAAGTTTTTAAATATTTTTATCATTTTTTTTATCGGAGATATATAAGTTTGACATTGATATACTGTCATTTATATTTTTAATTTCTTTGAAAAAGGCACTACGTGTCGAAACATGTAAGATTGTTTTAAATATATACATATCAAAGTAAAACAGACCTTAAATCGCGGACTAATTTAATCTACCATAACATACAAGGGTCAGGAAATAATTATCTATATATATACATATATATATATATATAAGTGTTTAGATATTTTCTTAGCCGTTTATTAAATATAACAATTGATAAATTATTGGAGTTTTTCAGCTTATATATGAAATATTTACAAATATCAAGTTAGTATGTGTGTAATTGCAAAGTAAGGGGGGATGTAAACATTGCTGTCTACAAATTACAAAGCAAATCATACGAATTTTTTTTAATTGAAAAATATTGTTATGTTGGGACTCGAACCCAAGTCTACAGTTTGCCGGACTGTCAGTTTTACCACTCACCCACAATAGACGTAGGTTCAAGCTATTTAGAAATGCATTATAAAGTAACAGTGTTAATGAATGATGTCAACTTTCAAAACTCACTTCTGCTTTCAACTTGACATCTACATTCAATAACTGACATCTGATTCATTAACACTGTTACTTCATAATGCATTTCTAAATAGCTTGAACCTAGGTCTATTGTGGGTGAGTGGTAAAACCGACAGTCCGGCAAACTGTAGACTTGGGTTCGAGTCCCAACATAGACAATATTTTTCAATTAAAAAAATTTCGTATGATTTGCTTTGTAATTTGTAGACAGCAATGTTTATATCCCCCCTTACTTTGCAATTACATACATACTAACTTGATATTTGTAAATATTTCATATAAAAGCCGAAAAACTCCAATAATTTATCAATTGTTATATTTAATAAACGGCTAAGAAATTACCTAAACACTCATATAGCTATGGAGTAATGATTAGCATTTTCAAACATTCAAATCTGACATCTGCTCTCAAAATAATGACATCTGGTTTCAATAACTGACATCTAATTTCAAAATAGGCATCTGCTTTCAAATCTGACATTTGCTTTCATAACTGACACCTGCTTTCAAAACAGACATCTGCTTTCAATTACTGACATTTGCTGTCACTAACTGACATCTGCTATCAAAACTGACATCAACTTTCAAAACTGACTTCTGCTTTCAACTTGACATCTACATTTAATAACTGACATCTGATTCATTAAAACTGTTTCTTTATAATGCATTTCTAAATAGCTCGAACCTAGGTCTATTGTGGGTGAGTGGTAAAACCGACAGTCCGGCAAACTGTAGACTTGGGTTCGAGTCCCAACACAGACAATATTTTTCAATTAAAAAAATTTCGTATAATATGCTTTGTAATTTTCAGACAGTAATGTTTACATCCCCCTTACTTTGCAATTGCATACATACTAATTTGATATTTGTAAATATTTCATATAAAAGCCAAAAAACTCCAATAATTTATCAATTGTTATATATAAACATACATATATACAGTATATTAATGTCATACATTTCTAGTTGCTATGGATAAAATTATTCAAAGATACATTCCAAATGAATAATAATAAATCATGCCTTAGTATTCTAAAATAGATAGACAACAAAAACAGGGAAACGCAAGATATGAGATATTATTATGAATGCGCTCGTGGAGCGACTTAAGATGTAAAGCTGTCGGCTTTCGCCTTAAACGAGAAGGAAAACCACGAAAACCTACTCGGACAGCCAGACAGGAATCAAAACACGGAACTGTCAGCATGATAAGCAAATGTATAGATATTTAAATAACTTAAGATATATAATTATATAACAGCAACATATATTATGATGATAAATTTGAGATCGTTACATATTTAAGTTTTAGTATATACTGCTTAAATTTTTTATATCACTTCTGTGGTTAATTGAAATTTTTTCCTGTTTAATACTAATCATTTCTTTAATTACCCTTTTCATTGTGTGTTGTTCTTTGTCAATTATCTGTGTGTTTTCAAAATCGAAATGGTGATCCCGTTGTGTATATAAAGCAGTTTTGTCTGTTTTAGATTATTTGTGGGCTTGTATTCTTTTATATAAATATTGTTTAGTTTGTCCTATGTAGTAACTATCGCAATCGCGACATGGTATTTTAGAGATAACATGTGTTTCTCGATCTTTTTCTATTTTAAGTTTAAGTTTTGAGAATAAATGTTTATATGTATTACTAAGTTTATATGTTGTAGCTGTATCATTTTTTTAAGTGTATTTAATTTTTTCTGATAGTTGTGGAACATATGGAATCGTGATATATATTGTCATTGTTTAAATTGTTATTGGTGTCTGCAGTGTTGTATATTTGGTGTATTCTTTTTTTAATTGTTTGATCTATAAGTTGTGGTGGATAATTATTATCTGTTAAGATTGTATTGTTTTAATTTTCTTGATGTTATCTTTTCTGTATTGAGTATGTGATAGTTTTACTGCTCTATCAGTCAGATTATTTATAATAATTTTATTGAATACTGTAGGAGCATTTGAGTGGTAATTCATATATCGAAAAGAAGCGCCAACAAATTGAATTTACTATATATATACGAGTATATATATATATATATATATATAATAACTTCGTGACCTTGGTATGATATGGTAAACCTAATCAGTAGGCGATTAAAGGTCTGTATATTACTTCAAAATATATGTATTTAAAAAACTCTACATGTTTCGGCTGTATACGCCTATTTCAAGAGAATACAAAATATGAATGACAGGATATAAATGTCAAGTAATTAAGTTAACTCAAGTTATTTCAAGAGAATACAAAATATGAATGACAGGATATAAATGTCAAGTAATTAAGTTAACTTAATTACTTGACATTTATATCCTGTCATTCATATTTTGTATTCTCTTGAAAAAGGCGTATACAGCCGAAACATGTAGAGTTTTTTAAATACATATATTTTGAAGTAATATACAGACCTTTAATCGCCTACTGATTAGGTTTACTATATATATATATATATATATATATATATATATATATATATATATATATATATAATACAACGTTACAACATTAAACGGATTGCTATATTTTTTAGAAATTATTTGGCAGTGATATATGATTATGCGCACTTCCGACAACTAGTTTTAGTTATATTGAAATTTTTGTCAAAAATTTTACGGTTGCAGCGTCTGACATTTTAGGACGTCATCTGAAGATGGGTATCGTGCATCGAATTATTCTTTGGATATAAATTTGGGGTCTAACACTTTAAATGTTTCAAGATGGCATAATGTAAAAATATATACAGGGTGTTAAATAGGTCGTGCCATATTTATCGAAATTCAATCGCTTATCTCTCGACTTTTTTAAATAGGATTTATATTTTTTCGATATGGTCAGGAAATTACCTTCAAAATGGCACCAATAACGTAATATTTATCTACAGTATTTTAAACTATATTCTACTGTCATGGGAAATATTCAATATGCGGGGCATGTTGAATAGAATTAGGTAGGGGGCACCTAATTTTCGCTAGATAGCCAAAATCATGGCCATCTACATAATTTTCAAACACACTATAAAATGTCACAGAAACTTGAAGTAAGAAAATTGTCACGATATAATATTGTTTCCATAACATAAAAATCTTAAAAAACAAAAAATACTTTGCTATAGAAAACCATGTTTTATTTAAAATTCAAATCTTGCGCTTTTAATGCAAACCGCCCTTATTAAAACGAATTTATAATTAGGACAACTTTCCGAAATCTACTGCTTTATTAAATGCATTAAAACAATGAAAGTAATGATAGAGAAGTCGTAATCTCGCTCCGATTTCCAGTCAGCAGAAATTAAATTTACAGAAAGGTTTTGTTTAAGTATGACAATACGTTAAGCACGTATAAAGCGTTTGTACAATATGAAACAAACATGTAAATAATTTACATATCTGTAACTATGCACATGGACAATACACCTCGTATTTTCAGCATTTACTTCTGCTTAATACATATGTTTCTGCATCTAGGCGTCCTCAGTTAAGCTAGTGAAGCAATGTATACAAATTCATACAAACCTGTTATAAACAACTGGTTTGTATCTGTATAGATCAAGCAAGTTCCGTCCTATAAGAAGACAACTATTTAATAATTGACATCTTACGAGCGAAAGAGACTTTGTCTGAGGACGCCTAGATGGCAGAAACATATGTATTAAGCAGAAGTAAATGCTGAAAATACGAGGTGTATTGTCCATGTGCATAGTTACAAATATGTAAATTATTTACATGTTTGTTTCATATTGTACAAACGCTTTATACGTGCTTAACGTATTGTCATACTTAAACAAAACCTTTTTGTATATTTACCGCCATCTGGCTGGTTGTTAATGGACTACATCTACATACGTATTTTATCGTTTCCCGTAGCAGCTTAGCTGTTCGAACGATAGGTAGCCCTCCAGACAAAGTCTCTTTCGCTCGTAAGATGTCAATTATTAAATAGTTGTCTTCTTATAGGACGGAACTTGCTTGATCTATGCGGGCTATTTCAGTAAATTTAAATACATATACAAACCAGTTGTTTATAACAGGTTTGTATTAATTTGTATACATTGCTTGACTAGCTTAACTGAGGACGCCTAGATGGCAGAAACATATGTATTAAACAGAAGTAAATGCTGAAAATACGAGGTGTATTGTCCATGTGCATAGTTACAGATATGTAAATTATTTACATGTTTGTTTCATATTGTAGAAATTAAATTCTAAAAATACCACCAATAAAAAGAGATAAAGTCACCAGGACCTGAAATATAATTCTTTTGACAAAAATTATTTTATAACGTTAGGCAAAGTAAGTTTGAAATCTTCAGAAACATGATAAGTCCGCTATGCGTTCTTTCAGAACAAAGGAAAGCGAAGGGAGGACATGGATATTGTTAAAACGGCTGAACAGGATAGCAGTAAGTTAATTTGCAATATCAGAACAGTAAAGGAGAAACCTGGGCAACTCTCTGGTAATCATTGACACAAAAAGCCGACCTACATTTTATTAGAAAGAGAACACCCACCCGATTATACCTATGGGGAAAAAGAAATGGGAATTCCTGGTTAGAAATTTGTTTAGAAAGCCGTTAATTGCGTTAGATAAATTTAGTAAATAAATACTAAATTGCAAATATTATGTTTCACTCAATATTAATTAAGCATTTAGTTTAAAATATACACCGCCTAATTTCATTTGAAAATTGGCGTTCCATATTTAATTTTTTCGAAAAAATTTGCTCTTAAATATTAGGAAAATATTCTAGAATTATCCGCGATGTAATACGAGGGATGTTTCAGAAGTAAGGAGAATGACTTTTATACGCTAAATGTGTCAACACTGAACTAGCTAGAACTACCAGCTGAACTGAGCTAGAACTAACGCGCTGTTAAGAGCTACAATTAATTTTGTGTACCATTGTGAAGATAATACACACCGCAAAATAATTATCGCAACACCTGAATTTTTTTAATCTACGACCATTTATATGTACCGTTTGCTATTAAATTGATCATATCACCTTTTTTGTCGTTGTCAGACTGACATCTAAACGATATACCAAAAAAACATTCTTTTTACTTCGTGTACATTTAGAATTTTAGAGAGAACATTTAAAATATTGTATAAGGTAATTAATACTGGTAGCCGTAACTTTGTGGAAATTCATTTGGAAAATAATGATTTGTTATACCACTTTATTCACATGTAATAGTGACTGCGGTTTCGACATACAATGTCATTATCAAACTGCAAAAGTTACAGGCCTACATAGATCTTATAAATGACACAAAAATATATGGGGGTGGTTTATGATGTTATTTAAAATTACTACTATATACTTAACTATTATATACAACATTGGAAAAGAGGTGTATATATAAGATCCAACTGGTCGTTAAGAACAAAATCTAAGGTGTTGTTTCCGCTTTTAAAAATTTCAAGTGACTCTAAAAGATTTAATTTACGACCTTTCTCGGCCAAATGCAATATTTTATTATGACCAAATGTATGCCTTTCTGTAATAAGATGGTTTGCGAATGTTGAATCTGTCTTCTTTAGTTTATATGACCTCATGAGTTCTTTTACCCGTATAATAAAACTTCGACCAGTCTGACCTATATATACACTATTACAATCATTACAATATAATTTGTACACTCCTGATTTATTATTGATATCTGTTTTAGGTTTTGCGTTAAAAATGAAATTACTTGTTTTTACATATGGTTTGTAAGCTATACTAAACATTACCTACTATTATTTTTTGAAATTATATTTCCAATTTGCTCGCTTATTTTACCGAAGTAAGTTAACGAGACAAATTGTTTCAAATTAGCACTATCTTTAGGATATACTAAACTAAGGGCCACCTGTAACTGTTTTTCTTTAGTATACTGTCAATTGCGCTACTTTTATAACTATTGTTTACCGCTATTTGTTTTATAGTATTGATTTCACGAACAAAAGATTCATTAGACAAAGGAATATTTAATGGTCTATGTATCATAGAATTAAAAAATGAATGTTTGTGTGTCTTAGGGTGTAGTGAATTTTTGGGAATAATGCAATCAGTGAAAGTAGGTTTACGATATATATCAAATTTTAAACTCTGATCTAATTTGTTTAATTTTAAATCCAGGAAGTTAATACTGTTATTCTCTTCTATTTCTAGTGTAAAATTGATATTAGAATGGATTGAATTTATGTAGTTCAGAAATGTTTGTAGTAGTCTATGTTCAAACCTACACAATACACCCCTAGTTAACAATACTTTCAGTAATGTTCAGTTTTACCCTAGAGTCATTAATCTAACGAATGTTAACTTCTCAGACAATGAACATAGCTTATTAAATAAAGGTCCTAAATATGCACCACACATTCATTGTAACAAACAAAAGGAAATTCTAGCAATAGAAACAGAACTGGCATTTGCAAATAACAATCAAATTAGCAGTATCTTAGGTAAAGTCAAAGTTACAAATATTCTGAAAAATAACTCAACATCTCGCAATAATCAGTCAGACAGACGAGCATTGCAAAGTATTAATCACAAAGTCATAGAAAATAACCTCACGATAACAAAAGCAGATAAAGGAAATTCGTCAGTAATATTAACTAAAGGTGATTATGAAAATAAAGTTAAGAAATTTATAGACGACAATACTATCATAGAATTGAAAAAGGACCCCAATAAACAGTATCAGGCAGAAATTAAAGAATGTGTCAAAAATTGTAATGCAGTAATCTCAAACACAGATAAGTACAAACTTTTCCATATGAATCCTCCCCCCCCCCCCCTAAATTATACGGTTTAATAAAAATTCACAAAGAGGAAGCACCCATCAGACCAGTTGTTTCGTTTATTTCTTGCCCCAATAAAAAATTAGCCGAAAAATTAAACATAATAATTAGACAATATACCGAATTTACAGATAGCTCTTCCATAAAAAACGCAATACAGTTAACAGCTAAATTAAAAGATTGTAATATACAAAAGACAGAAATCCTGGTATCATTTGATGTTTCCAACATGTTTTCAAAAATACCACATAAGGAATGCGTAAGGTTAATAGAAAACATATTAGTAAAGAAAAATACAAACCCGGTTGTTATACACGAAATCATATCTCCAAAGGAGTTAGTCACCAACCAAAGTTACTTTACATTTAACAACAAATTCTACAAACAAACAGAAGGTCTGGCAATGGGCTCACCTCTAAGTCCTCTATTCGCTGAAATTTTCATGAAGCATATTACAGAAAAAATTCTTTCATCATAACTAGGTAAAAAACATATTAAATTTTGGTATCGGTATATAGACGACATCCTAGCTTGTTTTAAGGGTACTCATAGACAACTACAAACATTTCTGAACTACATAAATTCAATCCATTCTAATATCAATTTTACAGTAGAAATAGAAGAGAATAACAGTATTAACTTCCTGGATTTAAAATTAAACAAATTAGATCAGAGCTTAAAATTTGATATATATCGTAAACCTACTTTCACTGATTGCATTATTCCCAAAGAGTCACTACACCCTAAGACACACAAACATTAATTTTTTAATTCTATGATACATAGAGCATTAAATATTCCTTTGTCTAATGAATCTTTTGTTCGTGAAATCAATAATATAAAACAAATAGCGGTAAACAATAGTTATAAGAGTAGCGTAATTGACAGTATACTAAAAAAAAAACAGTTACAAGTGGCCCTTAGTTTAGTATATCCTAAAGATAGTGCTAATTTGAAACAATTTGTCTCGTTAACTTACTTCGGTAAAATAAGCGAGCTAATTGGAAATACAATTTCAAAAAATAATAGTGATGTTAGTATAGCTTACAAACCATATGTAAAAACAAGTAATTTCATTTTTAACGCAAAACCAAAAACAGATATCAATAATAAATCAGGAGTGTACAAATTATATTGTAATGATTGTAAAAGTGTATATATAGGTCAGACTGGTCGAAGTTTTATTATACGGGTAAAAGAACACATGAGGTCATATAAACTAAAGAAGACAGATTCAACATACGCAAACCCTCTTATTACAGAAAGGCATACATTTGGTCATAATAAAATATTGCATTTGGCCGAGAAAGGTCGTAAATTAAATCTTTTAGAGTCACTTGAAATTTTTAAAAGCGGAAACAACACAATAGATATTGTTCTTAACGACCAGTTGGATCTTATATATACACCTCTTTTCCAATGTGGTATATAATAGTTAAGTATATAGTAGTAATTTTAAATAACATCATAAACCACCCCCATGTATTTTTGTGTCATTTATAAGATCTATGTAGGCCTGTAACTTTTGCAGTTTGATAATGACATTGTATGTCGAAACCGCGGTCACTATTACATGTGAATAAAGTGGTATAACAAAGTTATTGTTTTATTTTATTTTATTATTTTCAATAGTTCCATAGATATCTCATAAATTCCACGGCAATAGCGATCGAAAGACTTTTTGATCATACGTTATTAAAATTATTAATGATAATATGAGCTTAACATTATTAAAATAAACATATTTTTTTCCAGAACTTTAGACCGTGCACACAAAACCATTTAATTAATAAATCAGTTTTGGGATCCTGTTCCATGACATTATAATTTTTTCACCGTACATGCATTATATATCTCCGTATTTAAAAACTCATTAGCGCTCGCTTTTATCTACCTCGTTTATAATTACGGAAACTGCTGTGGGTCATATTTTATTCTCGCAAACACTTAACCTAGAAGTAATATAAGTGCAACCAAGGTTTCAATTTTTTTCACTGTAATCGGATCGTGTCACGTAAGTTTTTACCCTTTGATACGAGGGCAATTCAAATTTAAATTGCATTTTATTTTTATTTTTTTTATTATTATTGAAGAGGCGCCGCCAAGCAATTTCGCAATCGTCGAAGCGGCATGTTAGCTAATACCATAAAAAACTGCAAATTGATTGTATCAATACTGTCAGTTGTATTAACAATATAGTACAACAACGTGTCAGATTCTGTTGTAAAACATATAATTTTTAAATTATATTTTGAGAATTTGTGTACCCCGAAAGATGAACCCATGCCTCATCAGAAAAAAAATGTTAAGTTTAGCAGGTCGTTATTCATTAAATTGTTGACGAACCATTGGCAGTACGTAAGACGTCTGGGGTGGTCTGTTGGCAAAAAGCTTGATATGATTGCATGTTAAATGGATGCTTGTTCAAGTTCTCCAATAGTTCAGCATGTTCCATAAGAAACTCCAATTTCTTGAGACAGGCGTCTCAAAAATTTTGTGGGGTTCTGTTCCATACGATTACGAACATCAATAATTAATTATTCTGTATGAATAGTTGGCCTACCAGCAACCTTTTTATGAGTTACAGATCCAGTTTCGCGAAATACACCAACACAATGGGCAAGGCACATATAAAAATCTTGCTCTACTATTGCGAAATTTGGGAAGTGTTCACTAAAATTATCCAAACATAAACGCTTACTGTATTCCCAAATTCCATTAACTAGCACATCTGTTCTAAAATACGCTTCAATCATGGAAGTTTTGTGTGCTGTGGTGTAATCCATAATTGAAAAACTACAAGATGTTAGAGCGGAAATATATTGACAAATATTAATGCCAGTATAACACTAAATGATACAACTTAAGACAAACGTTTTACATTTCATTTTACATTCCGAACCTTTATCAATATAATTTTTGATCTCGTGATATATATTAAGATAGTTTACAACCGTAAATGTTGGGGGAATGCCCCGATGTTGTTATGAATTAGCCTATACTGTAATGACTAAACAGGTCATGTATTCAAAACATCCACTTCATCAACACGACCTCGTTGAGTTATGATCTTACATCACTTTGTTTTTATCTTGTAACCAGGTCACTAGGCTAAGGGAACACACTCTAATATATAACGAGACACTCGAGAGTAACAGAAGCAGTCAGTCAGAGTCAGAGAGTGAGAGTTAGAGTCACAGTCACTACAAGTCTAGTGCCTCATATTTATAATGTAGTATTTACTGCTGTTATAATTGTTACTATCGTTATTGAATTATATGTTATTATTTAATCGTTGTCCTGCATATTATTTATCACACTGATAAACCTGCTGTATAAATGGAACTGCCTCGGCAACAACGTTACCTCCGGGACCAGGTGACATTACATGGCGATCCTGCCCACGTCTGATATTACATGGCGATCCTACCTTTAGTTAGATGATCAGATATTACATGGTGTTACTGCCCACGTCTGACATTACATGGCGATTCTGCCATCCCATCATCTAATATTACATGGCGATCCTGCCATCCCACTTCTCACAGTAGTTAATAAACCAGCAGTTATTTCCCGTTGGTGAATTTCAACTAATCTTAACAGCACGGCTAAGCTTATCGGAATGTTAGTTAACTAGCTGTTAATTTTAGCATGGCGAATACGGAAGAAAAACTTAAAACGTATTCATGGCGAATTAAAGAATAATATCAAAAACTTGTGTCAACTTGTCGTACCTGGTTGAAATCATAAAAACCTCTTTCTAGCGGTGCCAAAATCCGACATATTACCTATAAGAAATAAGAAAATTGATGATGGCCAGATAGAAACGAAACGTCATATGAAAATTTCGAGTTTACCATTAGATAGAAGACTAAAAATGGCCTCGATAGTGTGTTTATAGTTTTCCTACAGTTCCTGTAGTTCCTCTGCAGCCCCGAATAAACGTGCTAGAGGTAAAAGAAAAAAATGAGCTTCTTTTGTTTTCTGAAAAAATCTCTAACATCATTTGACACAGGTCTATTTTCTCTTCGGGTTCATAACAAACACAAAATTTAGCAACTTTGCCATATTTAAACCTAGCCTCTATTTCCAATAATAAGCGAGATCACCGTAAATGAATCAGTCTGTATAAGAATTATATTGAACTATAGTCCGTTTTTTAATGCCGCGGACCGCCAAGCAGCGCCATATGTACACTAAGCAATATATTATGACATTTATTTTTGACAAGTTTATGCTATAGGTTATGTACATTATATTGTGTATTCGCAGCGATATGCATGCACTGTTCAATATTTTTACATCAAGATTTATGTATTCAAATATTTTCAGTAAATTTCTGCAGTCACATTGGAATATTTATATTAAAATATAGCAACAATATTTGCATTTTGGTTAAGGAAGTTAGTTATATACATTATACGTAAAAATTATCCAAGAGATTTATTTAATATTTTAATAGTTTTTCATGTTTACAGAGAGAACTGAAGAATATATTTCTAAATAATAACACAAAAATTAAAGTATATTTTCTAACGTACAACAACTATAAAAATAGGAAGTTACTTAGGTATATACATTATACGTAAAAATAATCCAAGAGATTTACTTAACATTAACTTAATACATTCCTTAATCAGTATTTGAACTAACAAAACTTCAAAATATCATACATGGACACAGGTTTAATTACTAGTTTAGCTAAGAAAACTTCAAATTATTATTAATAATTAATTTATTAATCACTGTTACTATCTGTATCACTATCACTTGCAGTTGAAATGATAAATGGCTCCACGATATTATCAATTAAGCCATCTAATAGATACATTTTGTCTTCCACTTTAATTACATGTTCTATACACTTTCTCCATTTTGCACTGTTAAAATTAGCTAATGCAATAAACAGTAATTGTGTGATGTCTCCCATTTTAAAATTTATATTATTCAAAGCAACATAATTTTTTATTTCGGCCCATACCAATTCTATGGGATTTAGCTCAGAGTGATATGGTGGTAATCTCAACACGTGTTTGTTCTTTGCTGTTGCCTTTCATCAACAACATAATGGTTGAAATGATGGCGATGTTGTTTAATCAAATCCAGTAAAACTGGTATACTCATTTCTACTTGGAATGGTATTTGTTTTGATTGTAGCCAATTCTGCATGTCTTTTTTTTGGATGATGTACTTGGAACCTTTTCAACTTTGCGAGAATGGTAGGGTGCATTATCCATAATTATAATTGCATCGTCTGGTAATTTGTCTAAAACAGCACTAAACCAATTTTCAAATACAGCAGAATTCATATCTTCATGATAGTCACCAGTTTTTTTACTTTGGAAAACTAGCAATCCACCTTCAACAAACCCATCTTCAGATCCTATGTGCACTATAATGAGTCGTTTGCCTTTTCCTGTTGGATTTTTCAAACCTGTCGAGACACCATCTACAAATGCTTGCCTGCGGTTATGTACATTGATATCAACCCAAACTTTTGATCGTGTGTGCCCTTCATTTAGCCATGTTTCATCTAAGTAAAATATTTTTTTTGTTGGGCTCTATACGATCTAATGGCTGTTAAATATCTATATCTCCAAGTACTTATTTCACTACGCTCTATTAATAAACTCTTCCTGCTTCGCTTCATGTACCTATCATAATAATAATAATATATTTAATATACTCATCTTAAAAATAGATCTATTTTACTTGAAATTAATCTTTTTCATTAGTAGGTATAATGATGATCGGCTCATTTGGGGTATGTTGGAATGATTTTGAATTTCGTTAAAAATTTTATCAAGTGTAGGAGCTTCATTCTTATAAAAAAGGTATGTATTACTTGTCTTACAGCATTTTTTATATTTTCGTCAAAGTTGTCGACTAATGAGCGTCTACCAGCTTGGCTTGGGCTGAGTAAGCGCTCCCTTGGACTTATATTCCTCTAGAACTTTAAAAACTGTGCTTCTTGCAACGCCTGCAATAATAGAATATGGGTAACTTCAGAAACATAACACATAACCTAAGAAAATAAAATATTACCTATTGTGGACACTATATGCGATGCTATTTGCCTTGTACTTATTTTTGCATTTTCAATACTCAGCTTTTTATATGTACATATTGAGAATTATTTGCTTTTCAGTAAGGGACAAGTGACCAAAACGGCCGCGTTTACTTGGTGGGGAAATAGGTGCGTTTCTACTTGTACTGGGCATTGGGTCCATGACATATTATGGTAGACACTAAATAAACGGTCTAAGAGTTTTTAAAAAACACTATTTTTGTTGTCTAAATACAAGAACAGAGGAAACGAAGTAGAAGAAAAAGCGTGGAATATATACAAAATGCAACTGTCAAATGACTAGAAATGACTGTCAATTAAATAAGGTGTGCGTCATTTGGGCTCGAAAAGAACCAATCGCATTGCCGCTTTTTAGCGCTAAATTTTAAAGGCGGTCCGCGGCATTAAAAAATAGACTGTAATTGGATATGAGAGTTGACAATTATTCAAATCTTATCTCACATGCAATTGTCGCTTAATTCGTTACGTTGGTTATACAATCTGGTAAGATTACTCCTGCCGAAGAATGTAGACGCAACATGTTGCGACGTCAACTATCCGGGTTGTGCGGATAATGAAAAACATATTAATTCTGTCTAGAATAAATTAGTTGATATTACTCTTGTTAGAACTATAAAAGAAACGGACATTTTACATAGTTTTTACACAGTTATTAAAGAAAAAAAAAAAAAAAATAGAGTTATCTAATAAATTTAAAGTGCCAAATACTCTGATACTTACGCTGTTTTATTTAAATAGTTATTAATGAAGACGGAAAATGTATTTATTATACGCAATATGTACAAAGCAATTTGAACTAACTAATATATGTCAGGACATCATGGGGCAACTGATTTCGATTAAGTAATCTAATATAGATTCCAAGCTTTCAAATAGATCTGAAAGCGAGGAACTTATTCCGTCGTAATTCTTGTAAAGTATTTGCTCGTCCGTTAACTGTAAGACGCTTCAGAAAGTGATACTCCAGTAACAGAATTTTCTCTTCAATAAAAATCGAAATAAGTTGCACAACCGTATCCGAAGCCAAGTACCTAACCGCTTACAAAGTTAAGTGTTTGTTCGATTTTATTCAATGTTTGCAATAAAATGCAATTTTACTAGTACTATTAGATACTAGAATCTTAGATTTGACGTCCAGGAGCACGGAAGATTTTAAATTTTGAAGTAGGGAATAGATTTAGATATTGGAGCCTTATAATAAATGATATGCTGAATGAACAAGCAAGGAAGTTAATTTATCGAGTAATTTACTTAGTAAATCATGCTATTAAATTTTGTCCTTCCATTAAATAAATGGCAACATTAAAAATAAACATCATACATGCAAACGAGCAACAAAAACAGAACCTATAAAAGCATACAGGTATTATCTTACTCAATAGTATTTTAAATATAATTTTACTAATGCTTTTTCTTAATTTTTGGTGTTGGTATATTGATAAAATTATTCATAAATATATACAGCAGGGTGGAGCGATAATGTATGAATAAAAAAAAAATTTGTTTTTTAAAATGGTATAGCGATATAAAGTTGCACTTCAATGAGTATATTAAACGTACGAAATATTACCTATTTGTAATGATGTTTTGAGGTGCCCCAACACAATTGAAAATTTAAAAAAAATACATATTTTTTATATTGTGATCAAACTATATATTTTATTTGTTAGGTCAATATCTTATATTTTTTATACAGATTTAAAGAAGCGAGATACAAGAAATAATTGTAAGCTAGATAATTATTCAGAAATACAATAATTATATATTAAATTGTTTTTTTGTATCAAATGTAGGCATTTGTCGACGTGATAGTAGCCTTGCCCTGATGAAACCGTCTCGTTTATTTTTTCCACAAACTGCACTTGAAGCTTCTGTCACCACTTTGATGCAGCGCTCAACGGCTTGAGTATGGAAAATGGAAAATCTTTAATTTTTTTACATGTGCCGAGACCGTCTTTGACAGTGGCTTTCAAGTCGTCATTAGATAAATTTAAAGTCAGAGGTGGCTCAGTTATCTCACAGTCTCGCCACGTTAGAATGTCGGTATAATCTTCAGCATCGAAATTAAATGAAGGCAGTTTAAACCTGGAGTTGCTGAAGTCCTGGAGCTTTCTCACTTCTTGCTTTTAAAATTCGTAGATATGCTAGATCTCGTATGATTTCCCTTTCATCTCCAAGCATAGAAATAAGAACATTTTCTGGATGACCAAAAAATCCATTTCGTTGGATTACCTTGTCAATGACCTTCTTCATATCGGCGTTCAAATAGCGACTCAGACTAATTGTTTGCCACTGGTGCTTAGCTACATTTTATTCTAAACCACATCGGACCATAAACTCTCATCACGTACAGGGCTAATATCAACAATTTTTCTTCGGGGTCCGGTTTAGTAGCATATAATCTTAGAATTCGATTTGCTATTGTAAGCCATCTAGAGTGGTTGAGAGATCCAGGTGCAATGTTAGCTAAATCTGAACAAAAAAAAACGCCAGTGCTGATAGCGATCATAATATCGTACAGATATTTTTGGTCGGTACTCAAATCACCCCTGGAAATTTGAGGTAATATTGTAGGAATGGCGTTGAATTCGACTATTGGCATTGTTTCACATTTTTGTAACTGATATCCAATGGCATCTGAAAAGCATTTAGGCCCTGTAGTTTTTCCGTCCAAATGTAACAACAGATGTCGCAGTGGTAATTCATTGGAATGCAACTGGCAGATAAACCACTGTAATGGTTTATTCAGTTCTTCTTCCATCAAACGAATAATACCAGCTTTAAAACCTGTGTTTACTACTGTTCCATTGCAACCAACAACAACTATTTCACTGAGTTTCACCGATTTGGATTTCAAGTGAGTTAATATAGTATCTTCAATACATTTAGCAGTTCCCAACTCACATGTGGCATGCCCGAAATAGTCGCTTCCTGGCTCTGATAAAATCACATAATGGTCTTCTAGTATCCTTTTTTGTAAAATTTATTTTTTTTCCGAATACTAATCAACGTTTTATCCTTTTTCCAATCAAAATACATACCGCGTAGAGTTTTCTTGCGATCTGCATCCTGTAAAGCTGTTCTGACTTTAGTTCTTTCACGGCGCAACTTTGAACGATCAGTAACACCACTTGGATCCTTTGGTGAAATAATGCCAACATCTTTTAACACAGATGAAGCTATAATGGCAGCGGCTCTGTCAGAAACTCCAGTACGGTCGCAGGCAAGAGCTAATGATGTTAAATTTAATCTCCTTTTTTTTTGGTGGCGGATCAACTGTTTTTTTGGTGCTTCAAGGTAAGGACTAGAAGCTACGCTATCGCTTGAACTGTCGCTTTCGATTGCCAAGTCTTCAGGTAAAGAACGCGAACTACACGGTTTCTCAAAATCAGTTATCTCTTTTTTCTTCTTTTTTCTTATTTTTTATAGTTTCAACCACATCTACACCGCTTATGACTATTTTTCTTGTTGTTCTTTGATCGAGTAAAAAATGTATTTCTTCCTCGGGAACAGGACTGCCTTCTAAACAATTACAATTTGAGAAAAGTTTACATTTGCAACTGCAAACATCAAATAATCTGTGGGACTCAGTTATAAATCTATTCATCTTTTCTTCGTAATTTTTGTTTGTTTGACGACCTTTATAAGGTTTCATTAAGATTCTATATTTGTCATGGTAGGAACGAATAAGTTGTAGAATTCTCTTAACACTAACAGTTGGCAGCGAAGCTTTTTGCCAAATTTCTAAAACTTCTTGAGCCAATATTTCGAATGTGTCACGAACGGTTGGCTCTTTTACTGTTTTATTGGGCTTTAATTCATTTTTAATGAATATGTAATTTTTCATAACGTCATTATAAGTTGGTAATTGAGATAGTGGTAACTTCTCTGGTAATCCGAACACAGCACAGGTCATCATTTGTCGTGTTTTGACTTGAGACATTTTACTGTAATAAAGATATATAATATGTGCTAAAGTATTACACTAATATCTGAAACCTAAATAGGAAATTGAAAATACTACTTACATGAGTCTTATTTCTTGATCTCAGACGTAAAATTCAAAGGGTATCACAAGTGAAATAGTACTCACGCGAGTTGACTATAGCGTTCGAATAACGTTTTAGGAGAGTTGCGAAATCGTCTCCACGTGCTTCAACACCCACATGTCTTAATACGCTCGCTTCGGATTATATTTTTCTATCTTATACTAACTCCGCAACACTCAGTCTGTAATTTAGCGTTCATTAAATATTTTTGATTTTTCGACTAAATTCATGAATTTTGCCAAACTTAATAATGTTGGGGGCACCTCTAAATATATCATGTGCAAAATGAAATTATCTGTGTATATTTGGGAGATAACAGAGCAACTTTTTACAGGTATTCCAAAGCTATTGCTAAATAAAAAAAAATCGCTCCACCCTAATATACAGTACACTCACGATAGTGTGAACACAAAAATACCGTTCATAGCTCATACCAACGAGGGTGTTCATAGAAACGAGGGTGTAATTAAATAAATTAACTTTATTACTTAAACCTAAATCAATTATACATGAACATTCCTAAGATTTGAAAAAAATCTGTAATTTGTTTTCTGAATATTTTTTTTGAACAATTTTGCCCATAACTGCTTTCTCTTGAATTGCTTTCAAGGTGATGATTTTACTTATATTTATCGAATTTTGATTTTATCATGCAGCCACGAGGGATGTACAGTATTTATTTATATTAACATATAAAACAATATTATGTAACCCTACACTTGAAGACCTTATTCCGCATAAGTTCTAACATATTTACACCTCTTTGAAAAATCTCGGGGTCTTCATCACAGAAGAATTCTTCAACTGCTCTCATAACCTCGTCATCGCTATTAAATTTGACCCCCGAAGACTTTCCTTTAGTTTTGGAAATAAATAAAAATCACTAGGGGCTAGGTCAGGTGAGTATGGTAGACAGTCCATCAGCTCGAAACCTGCATTGTTAATTGGCACTTAACAAAACAAAGCTCTTATGCACTGGAGCATAATCCCGATGAAACAAAATTCCACGCGCCAACTTTCCTCTTCTTTTTTCTTTGATGCAATCACGAAGTTGATTAATGAGTGTAGCGTAATACTGCCCCGTGATTGTATGTCCTCGTTCCAGGTAATCAATTTATGAAATTCCCTTGGCATCCCAGAAAATGGTGGCCATAATCTTACCCGCCGAGAGTTGAACCCTAAACTTGCGTGGTGGTGGAGATCCTCGATGTCGCCACTCCTTGCTTTGGACTTTCAACTCGGGACTGTGATGAACCCAAATTTCATCAACGGTAACAAAGTGATCCAAAAATTTTTTTGAAGAACAAGAAAGAAGAGATCTATTGAATCCTACGAGGGTACTCAAACATCCTCGTAGGAGGATAGCGGCTTTTATGGAGGACACAAGACTAACAGAGCAGAACTGAGTGATCTATTAGGGGTGGTATACATTGTGCTCAAGTGCCTAGACGTGCTGGCGTCCAACAAAACAGAAGAAGAAAGCTGTACAAATTTTTTGACCGTACCTGTAGTATAGTAGGGTTACCTAAAATTTCAAATGCTTGTAGCTTAGTTTCGAAAGAGTTTTGGACATATATTCATTAGACATTTTGAACTTGAAATTCCTTCAGAAGTACATCCTCAAGCTGTGGCAGTCATGTCCTAGGACACTCGGTATTTACTCGACAATTGACTACGAAGAGGAAAATAACTTTGTATTGTAATGAGTCATCCGACGATCAGGTGTCACACGGCCTGGCACCGTCTGGTACAGTGTCGATACAGAAGGATCGAGGAATCGAATATGCGGGAATTTTCCCTTGAATATAAATAGCACACAAGAGGGATTTTATTCATTCAAGAAATAAATATTGTCGTGTGATATACAAATAAATACTTGTGAAAATAATTGTTCTTATTAGTTTTAAGTTGTTATTTAGTTTGTTATGTTTTTATTCAATATGAAACAAACATGTAAATAATTTACATATCTGTAACTATGCACATGGACAATACACCTCGTATTTTCAGCATTTACTTCTGCTTAATACATATGTTTCTGCCATCTAGGCGTCCTCAGTTAAGCTAGTGAAGCAATGTATACAAATTAATACAAACCTGTTATAAACAACTGGTTTGTATCTGTATTTAAATTTACTGAAATAGCCCGCATAGATCAAGCAAGTTCCGTCCTATAAGAAGACAACTATTTAATAATAACAACCAGCCAGATGGCGGTAAATATACAAAAAGGTTTTGTTTAAGTATGACAATACGTTAAGCACGTATAAAGCGTTTGTACAATATGAAACAAACATGTAAATAATTTACATATCTGTAACTATGCACATGGACAATACACCTCGTATTTTCAGCATTTACTTCTGCTTAATACATATTGTCATGGATTTTTCCATGGAGAAGAAAGGAAAATAATAGAACTATATATTAAACTTTTTTGTGTAGTACATTTATTAAACTTATGTATTTCATTTTGATGTTTATTTTATTTCAGACGGGGATCATTATAAATATATTTAATTTTAAGTGATGAATTTTATTATATTTGAAATTTTGATCCATCCTTGTATATTTAGGTTGGTCAGATGTTCAAAGCTGCCGCCATCCCGGATATTATATTGAAATAAGACGTATATTTTTCTGTATATTTTTGATTTTATAGTTGGTGGGGATATCCGTGCGGATGTTAGAACTTCATTTAGAGATTATTTGAAAGTCCTTGTGGATAGGTGTGTATAAGTATATTGGACACGACTTAATTTTGTCTAATATTAATGAAATTTTGAATAAATTCGTTTATAGTTTTTGGTGCGTCGTTTGTGATTTAAACGTAAATTTTCGTGAATTTACAATTCTTTTATATTTGTAATTTTATTTAAATGATACACCTATCTGAAGAAAGGAATCTCTCATGTTTAATTGTGACTTACTTTAATTAATGTAGGAATCTTTATAATTATTAATATATATTGATGAAAGCGCTATAATTAATTTGTAAAAATTTTGTTAAATTTTTTATATGTATTCAGAATAATATCTGGAAAATTTATTTGAAAAGATTTTTTGTGGAGGTTAGTTGTTTTTAGTCACTTTGAATATTTCAATACGTAGGAAGGTGGGGACGAGTTTGCAAGGTCATGTGATTGCATTCATGACAGTTCAGATTTGATTTCGCGCGCAGAGTAAACAATTCTTTACTTTGACGTTTTAGCTTTGGATATATTTTATTGTTGTTTAATAAATTTTCTTGTATATTAAAAATTTATAATTTTGATCGTGGATAGTCAGATAGAGGTTTTTAATGATTTGTATCTTCATATGATATCCAAATCTTTTTGCCCTCAGTACTGTGCCTTTAGCAGTTCAACGTTACACTTGGTAAAGTTGATTTTTTTTTGATTTTTTTTTATTATACAAATGTAAAGGGAAAATGTGTGTATAATTTATCTGACACCTTGTCTTTTATTTTATGATATACCATATATATATATATATATATATGTTTTATTTTATGATATACCCTGAATCCGAGAGGATCGACCCGAGTGACATAAGCTCAAGGAAATCTACCAGACTGAACAGCCGGAAGCATAAGTTGTAGTGTGAAGAAAAAAATTAATAAGCAATCAAAAGCACATTCCACTGCAATATGTTTCTGCCATCTAGGCGTCCTCAGTTAAGCTAGTGAAGCAATGTATACAAATTAATACAAACCTGTTATAAACAACTGGTTTGTATCTGTATTTAAATTTACTGAAATAGCCCGCATAGATCAAGCAAGTTCCGTCCTATAAGAAGACAACTATTTAATAATTGACATCTTACGGGCGAAAGAGACTTTTTCTGGAGGGCTACCTATCGTTCGAACAGCTAAGCTGCTACGGGAAACGATAAAATACGTATGTAGATGTAGTCCATTAACAACCAGCCAGATGGCGGTAAATATACAAAAAGGTTTTGTTTAAGTATGACATACGTTAAGCACGTATAAAGCGTTTGTACAATATGAAACAAACATGTAAATAATTTACATATCTGTAACTATACACATGGACAATACACCTCGTATTTTCAGCATTTACTTCTGCTTAATACATATGTTTCTGCCATCTAGGCGTCCTCAGTTAAGCTAGTGAAGCAATGTATACAAATTAATACAAACCTGTTATAAACAACTGGTTTGTATCTGTATTTAAATTTACTGAAATAGCCCGCATAGATCAAGCAAGTTCCGTCCTATAAGTTGTTAGGTTGTTAATGGACTACATCTACATACGTATTTTATCGTTTCCCGTAGCAGCTTAGCTGTTCGAACGATAGGTAGCCCTCCAGACAAAGTCTCTTTCGCCGGTAAGATGTCAATTATTAAATAGTTGTCTTCTTATAGGATGGAACTTGCTTGATCTCTGCGGGCTATTTCAGTAAATATAAATACAGATTCAAACCAGTTGTTTATAACAGGTTTGTATTAATTTGTATACATTGTTTCACTAGTTTAACTGAGGACGCCTAGATGGCAGAAACATATGTATTAAGCAGAAGTAAATGCTGAAAATACGAGGTGTATTGTCCATGTGCATAGTTACAGATATGTAAATTATTTACATGTTTGTTTCATATTGTACAAACGCTTTATACGTGCTTAACGTATTGTCATACTTAAACAAAACCTTTTTGTATATGTTTTTATTGTTAATACAGTGTATGTTTAAATTACCGTTAGTTTTATTTAAGAACCTGGAAAGACAAGACAAATATTACAGTATGTTTTACACTTTATAATACCGACCCTAATTATTTAAATCTAATGCAAATTAAACAAATAATAGTTAGAAGTAAAATTTCGTTTAAAATATTTAAAGGAATATATGCATCTATAAAATTCCAAATTACTTTTTCTCTTTCCCTTAATTTTAATTTAATATATTTTTTCCTTGGATACAAACACACCCAGTTATCATTTGAATATTTTCCTGGAAATTTCTTCAAAGTTATCGCCTGATTCATTATTTAAAGCTCCTTGTTAGTAATATAGAGACTGTAGGATTCTGTGGAAGTATTTGAGTTCTTCCGTTATAATATAATGATGTTAAACTGTGTAGAAAGATTGGTTAGCGGATTTTTCCCGTTCCGGGATTTAAATTTTCCTCTTTTCTTCTAAAATATAAACGTGAATATTCGTAAATCACAATGTAAATAAACGAAATATAGAATTTCAGATATATGAAGCCAATACACATATATTTTACGATCCATCTACGGTTATTTACGCAATTTTAGTTTTCCGTAAAATAAATTCTTTAACAGTTTTTAACTGATTTTTTTTCTTATTAACGCCTACGGGCTCAAAGCTATTTACGAATTAGTAAAACACATTAAATAATAAACAGTTTAAAACCAGTAATTATGGAGAAAATTAGTAACTACTGGTCACGTACTTCGCACATTGGGACCTACCTGGCTATAAAATAACTACAACAAACGAACGCAGGCGCTAAAGTCGTACGACCGATAACTATGTAGCGTTAACCCTTCTGTTTCGATTACCCCCCCCCCCCCCCCCGCCTTCTTGTCTATAAACAGTGTAGACGTAACAGTTTGGCCATGGTCTTCGTTTGTATATTATTCATTTTTTTCTTTCGCTCAAAAATGGTAAGTGTTTTAGTAGAGCAACGAATTGTCATGAATAAAGGCCGGATTATATTTAACAAAAAAAAAATATGCACATGTTTTAGCCTAAATAGGCACTTCCTTATACAAAATATGCAGGTACAAAAATACGAGGAATGTTAGAAAATGGAATACTGTAGAAAAAAATATTCTATTATGTTTATTACAAGTTTATTTAGAACATGTTACAACATAATTAACTATGAAAACAATTTACAATCACATATTTCTCAAAGTTTTCAACAGGAAAATTGTGACGCTTGTCTGAAAACATGTATTTATTATATTGAAAAGGTTTGTTCTACGTCGACGCTTGTAATAGGAGCATATTTCAAATCAGAAATATCATCTATTGTCAACTCAATATTTTCTACTGAATCACCACACAAAATTCTAGCAATGTTATTTAGCTTTTTAAAACCCGCATTTTTTCCTATTACATTTAAAAAATTTTCATACACGGACTGTCCCACACCTCCTTTAACATCAAAACATGACTTTTAAAATTTGTTTATTATTTAAACGCTCTCGATTAGTGACATAAATTGTTTTTCCAACTGCGATATAGAAGTGGAAATAAAATTATAATTGGCTTTAATAAACGCCAATTGTTGAGGTATTTATTTACTCGAATACACCTTTTGGGCGTCTATCACAGATTGTGCATCCCTGTCAAGATCCATAATAATTGTTTTTATTCCTTCATAATGGTTGCATGAAAAATAGTAGCCTCCAACCACGTTCCCCATAGTGTGATTACTGGTTGAGGACGAAACGGAACACCGGGTAGATGCTGTTTGTAAAACTAAACTCGTAATGGGGCCTTTAAAAATACTTTCTTAACACTAGAGTAAGGGCGCCATATATGGACCACCATAAGGATTTCCTAAAATAAAACTCAGATTTTTAAAGTATAAACTACCTTATTTATTTTAAACTATTCGATAATTATTTGGTTTTGATAAGAATTTAAATTAAAACAAAAAAACATCAACATCTTAGAAATAATCTACATTTTTTATAATCTGTCATTTTGACGATCTTACTAAAAGTGAGCATAACATGGACCACATGGTTTCAAATATGGACCAAGGTGAACTAAGCTTAAATTAATAGAAAAAAAAATTGCCCACTCTATTATCAAGGCTTAGATGAATCATTGGTACAAAATTCGCAAACATAGAAGTCGACCGCATCTTCTATGCCAGCACAATCTTCATGAGCCCATCGCCTACAAGAAGCACATTGGATCCATTTCTCTACATGAACATCTTCAGAAAAAACCCATGACAATACAAGCATTTGGCGTTTTCATTTTGAGAGCGGTCGGGACTCTCGTCTGTGCTATCATCAACTAAATAGTCACTCTGATTAGAAGTTTCAGAAGATGATTCTTTATATTTTGAGACGATGCTTTTTTTCTTTGGTGCTTTCTTTGATTTATTTTTAATGTTCAACGGTCTCTTTTTCTTTAATTTATCTGATTCCTCCTTCCTTTTTATCGATGTTTCTAAATCTCGCTTATAAGGTAAAGATGTCAAAATCACTGATTTTGTGGCCTTTCTTCCTCTATTACTGACAGTTTTCTTCAAACATGGTATGGGTTGCAACACTTTTGGTGACAAATATATTCTAGCTCATGTGGAGGAACCAGCCACTGAATCATTCAAGGTGGTTGTCGGTTCCTTGGATTGTAGATTTGGAAGGTGACTTTCGTCAAATGTCAGAGTGGAAATAGGTGTGAAGTGGGCTTCCAGAGCTTCAACAGCATCTGCCTCAGGAAAATTGTTATCACCATTTTCAATAACTGGTGTTATCATATCACGTGGTTGATCATTAACAGATTCTTCTACTACTGGACAGTCGTCGCCAATAAAGTCATAATCTTCGAAGACATTTCTGTTAATTGGATATATTCCAGTCGCACGAAAACCATTTACAGCCAGTTCTGCACGCTGAGCTCTTATGTAGGCTTGACCAAATAATTCAGCTATGTCATAATGTGTCACTGCTTGTGGTTGCATTCGTACCCGCTTACGAATTTCTTCTGTCAAGTACTTTTTTAATGGACCCATAAATGTTTTATCAAGCGGCTGTATTTTATGACTAAAGTGTGGGGGCAGCGACAATAAGCTAACGTGATTTTTTCTTGCTAAATCCACCACCTTGATGTTACGAGTGTGACTAGCATGGCCATCTAAAATAAGGAGAACCGGCGATGTAGCAGTTGGTTTCACGTGCTGTAAAAAGTGCTCGAACCACTGAGTAAATAGTTCTAATTGTATTCATCCTGATGGATGACAGGCATGAATAGAACCAGGTGGAGCACCTTTCATCAGTAATGGATTATCCCGTTTTCTTGGAAATATCAACATTGGCCACCTGCACTCATACATATGACACAAGTAATTGTTGATCCACGTTCTGCTGAAGTTGCAGTTCCAATTTGTTTTTTGCCCTTAAGTGCCAATATCTCCGGCATTTTTGATGGCACGATTGAAATACCAGTTTCGTCCACGTTATAAACATTAGTCGCAGGATACTGGAATTCATTCATACAACTCTCTAATAAGTCAAAAAATGCATTTACATTTTCTTTGTTGAAACCTCGCATTCTTGATATTGATGTACCCGTTGGACGGCGAAATGATAGGTTAGGATGGCGCTTGAGGAATAACCTCAACCATGTTCTGCCTGCAGATTCCTTAGCTTCTGAAAACGAGTCCTCTATGTTGTTTTTCTTCGCTAACTAGTAAGCCAAAGATCTTATGTCCCTGCGTGTTAGACCAAATCCTGATTTTCCCATTTCTAAAATATAATTAGATAGCTCATCCTCCAATTCAGTAGGTAACGTCGATTTTCTGCCAAGTTTGAGGTTAGTTATATCGCAAAGTGATTCATTTTCTGTTTTTGTTAATCGTAAAAGTGTAGTTTTGGGTACTCCGTATGTTTTCGATGCTTTTAAAAAGCCCATTGTCTTTTCTCGTACAGCTTTAATTGCATCTGCCATTGCACTTTTATCCCACGCCTGTCTGGCCTTCCCTTTTACTTTAGATGCCATTCTGCATCATAAAAAAAACACAAGTGATGGTTTGTAATATGGACCACGGCTACCAACACAACTTTCAAAATTTTCCGTAGTCCATATTTAAAACATGCCGGTGGTCTATATTTGAACACTCGTACATTTTAAGGTTAACATTGTTGTTAATAAAATTATAAAAACTATAGGAGATGCGACTTTATATGAATAATTGTACAATAACTCACCTTTCTCCTGGTCTAATTCACTTTCACATCGAGTAGTATTTGTTCAAGTGATGAGCTTACGAAGTTAGCTAAAAAAATGTATTGTGAGTTGACGAAAACGAAAAATGGCTCCCAAGAAAACGTGCGTCTACGTTACGTTACTGTAAACGACTAGTGGTCCACGGGAGGGGTGCGGGTTAGTACGCACCGACTATCGGCTTAATACATCCAACGTTATTTAAGATATGTCGGTGGTCCATATTATAGACCTAGTCCATATATGGCGCCTTTACTCTACTAATTAAAATATGTACTAAGGAAAAATGGTTTCCGAGTTCTTCTGCAGCACAATTTAGCCCATGCCCCAAGCAAGTTGTGTGAATTAAATTTTCGTGAAAGATTTTCAAATTGAAAGCTGCCTTCACCACATCCGTCAAAAATAATAGAATTTTCACTGATGGAAACGATTCCGGTAAGATGAAAGTTATCAGTTCTTCCTATATAAACCTTGCTATTGTCAAATTATTTGCCTTTTCCAACTGTTTGGATGAAATTAAATAAGATTTTTCTGGAACCGATACGTTAAGGATACCAATCATTAAACGAACTATGTATTGGCCCACACTATCAGTAGTTTCATCTAGTTTCATCTAGTTTCGTCTAGTTTCATCAGCATATATAAAGATAATTGTTTGCAACAACCTTCTTAATGCTATTCAATGTTTCTGCATAGATACAGCGAATATAATTTTTTCTCAACGTGCTCCCGTCGGGAATGTTATATTTGCTAATGTACTTTTGCAAAAATAACTTGACGTTTAAATTGTTTAATTTATGTAGTGAAAGATCTGCTTGATACAAATATTCATTATATTGTTCTTATTCCGATTTTTTGGATGTTGATGGCAAAAATTGCGGTAATGTTTGCTGACTCTTCTTCGCTAATTTCATATTTGTTAGTTTTGCAGCATGAGATGGAGTTCTCATATGTTGGTCGACTTGGAACTTTGTCTCACTTGTAATCTGCAAATAAATATCACATCATCTGTTGTTTTCTTATAAAATAAATGTTAGTATAAAAGGTAAAGGAATAATTAAAAACTGAATTAATTAATTAATAAGAGGAAATAAACTTAAAATTTTACTCACAGTCTTGCAGCATGCTACGCAAAACACTTTTTCTCCATCCATATGCAATTCTGAATAAGGCGCAATCCATTCAGACACAGTCGCCATTTTCGGCATTTTTGCTATTATATATCACAACTTACAACTCACCAGTTTATACTTCAGAAAGCCAACGAAAAATTGCATTTGAAATAAAATTACTTTCGAATATGGGAATATATTTCTGTGAATAGCAAAGAAACACGTATATTCCTAATTTTCTGGTAAAATGTGTTTTTGCATTAATTTAGTTTAGAAGTTTTAAGGTACTAGCTTTTCCTGGAATTTTGTCTCGGCCTGGATGTATAGGAAGAGTATTAATAAATTCTTGGAGACGCTTATTGGAAAAGTAACGGGAAGAGGCTTAATAAAATGCTATTTTTAATTTAAAGAGGGCTGTTTAATTTTTGTTTGTTTATTACATCCAGGACATATTTTTAATAATGCCTATAATAAATTTGATTTAGTAAATAAATAAAACTGGGATACTTAAAATATGCAAATAATATACAAAATGCATATTGCAAATATGTAAATTTATGCAAACTGCATATAATCCGGCCTTTAGTAATGAACTTTAATATGAAACTTGAAAAAACCGCTAATAACTCTTATCGTTTTTCCAAGAAAAGGTATACCTATGGCAATGAATGTTTATCAGGTGTGCGGGTATTTGTGTGGTTTACGTTTGCAAAATGGCCGAGAAGATGTTGAAGATGACACACTACCGAAACACTCTTCCACGTTGACAGAGTATGAAATTAGTGAAAAGATCAGTAATCTGATCTGATCTAACTGTCAGTTAATTATATGTACGTTTGCTGAAACTGTAGGAATTGCCAAGAATGCGTAAGGCAAATTTTACATAAGAATCTAAACAGCAAAAGTTGTGTGCGAAAGTGGTACCGAGACTTCTCACAATTGAACAAAAGTTTGTGAAAATATTCGGACTGACACTTTAAGCGTCATTGAAAATTATCCAAACTTCTTGGAAAGTGTGATAACATGTGATGAATCTTGGTTTTTCACCTATGATTCAAAAACTAAGAATCAATCATTGGAAGAACCCAACTTCATTGAGAGCTAAAAAAAGCGCGAATGAGCAAATCAAATTTCATAGCATTATTGTTTTTTTTTTCAATATCCATCGGATTGTGTGCATTGACTCGGTTCATGAAGGTCAAACTATTAATCCTACATTACTCCGTTGAGGTTATTCTTCATCCACTTGAGAAAATCAGGAATAAAACCTTCTTTAATTGTTACGATAGGTTTAAGCAGTATACAGGGTTACTGCTGAATAGCGCCCAAGTTATGCGAATCTGATGAATGCGTATAAATGTCTAACTGACTGACAAAAAAGAAATATCTTTGTAATTAATTAAAAATATCCGAATTTTTAGGACAAATATCGATAGAACAATATAATTAGTTCGTAAAGAGAATTACTGATGAATTAGAGGTGGAAGCCCGTATTGTCGCCCGTATATTTAACTGCGACAGAGCCGGACTCGCATAAATAAAAATTATTTTCTCGTTACTACGTGAACGTTGGACCGCGATTTTTTGAATGAAGGCATTACTCACGAATACCTTTCACTCCTTTTTTTCTTTGGCACTGAACACAACTAGCATTGTATAAGGTTCAGTTTTAATATTAGGAATTTAGTGTTATCCCACTGACGATTTGATGAAGAGCATATATTCAAAGGTTGCCGAAGACGCTACGTTTAGCACTATCTTTATTTTCCAGGTTGTTCTACTGAGATAGCAACTTAGCTGCCGAAATACGCATTTAAAGTTTATTAATTTTTATTGTGGTTAGAGAATTTTCTGTTACTGTCTGTTTCAGATTTAAGCCAGTTTCCATCAATTCAGATTGTATTGTGTACTTCACACCCGATTTTTAATAATATTTCGATATTATTAAAAATGCTTTTGTTTGGTTAGTGTTATAAGTTATAAATGGGACTAAAATATTTACATGTAAAATAAAAAACTCTAAATTAACCACTTTAAACAAAAAATAACAACATGATTTACCACAAATCCTCACCAAACTACTTTATATTTGATACAAAGGTATTTTTAATAATATAAAATATTATTAAAAAATCTGGTGTAAAGAACACAAATACAGGATCACTATTAATATTTTTGTGAACGTGTCCGAACATATCCCTCCCCAGACGTAGATACGTATTTCGCCTTTCTACAAGCTCATCGGTACGCCCCTGCTGGAGAAAGGATATTGTCAGACACATTCACAAAAAAGAACCACATCGCCACATCACAGAAATTATGTTCTTCACGCCAGATTTTTAATAATATTTTATATTATTAAAAATACCTTTGTATTATACAAAACTGGTGGGGTTTACCTACTCATGTATGTTTCAATTATTCTGATACTTTATATTTGACTAAACTTGTTTTAATGTTCTTTACTTATACTCGTATTACATATTTATTTTTCATGTTGATGTCTTCATTGTCTATCTCCATAAAACTCAGAGTTGGAAACTCTCAGGAAAGATTATTATATGCTCGCGCTTAAAAGTCTTGATTTCTCCCATCGAATTGAATTCGAGTCACACCTTTATGCGATTTAGGCAACGCACGTACTTGCTATCTACGCAGCCTGTTCATATCAGGAGGTTGGCCACGAAAGAAGGTAGCTCGCATTTGTCGTTGGGATTTGGTAAGTTCTGGCTCCTTTTATAACTTTTTCATTTCGCTGAAGAATACGTAGAATTGAGACATGTAAATTCCGAAAAATACATAAGACGAACTGTGTTAGCAGAAGGTGAATATAAACATTTATTTATGACAAGGAGTTCGATCTAAAACTATTACTGAAATTTATAGAAAACCAAGTAAGTAGCGACATGTGGATCTATAAAAAATATTGCGTATTATTAGTAAATTTAATATTGTTATGACAACAAAGAAAGAAATACAAGATGTCTCCGAGAGCTTTACACTTTTGCTCTATCTGGAGATTTAAAGATTTTTTTTAATGGTTGACAGTGCATGTAATCTGGCACACACTGCATTTTTATGGCACAAAATGTAACACTCGATCATATCATGCTTTTTCTAATTAGAAAAATTCATATTGATATTTGGCAAAACCTCAATTGACTAATTAGAAATTGAATGTCAATAGTTGTCATTTGCATTACTGTTAAACGCGATGTGTATCTATTCATTGTTTTCATAGCATACTAATAGAGCACTTCGAAAATTAAAAGAAAGAAACTGTCATAATTTGTTTATTCACCTTTATCTCACCGAACCAGCATGGTTTTGTCACGGGTAGATCTACTGTCACCAATTTGGCGTCGATTGTTCAGCATATCGGTGAGGTTTTAGATGGCAGAGGTCAGACTGATGTAATTTATACTGACCCATCCAAGACTTTCGATTCAATTGATCATGAGATTTTACTTCATAAATTGGGATCTTTTGGTCTCGTTCCAACTTCTATCAGTCTTCTTCGGTCTTATCTATTTCAAAGAAAATGCTACGTGACCTATAATGGGTTCTGCTCCAATAATTTTGTTCTTTCTTCTGGCGTTCCTCAGGTATCAAATTTGGGTCCTTTGCTATTTGTTTTGTTTATGAATGATCTCCTTTTCCAAGTGAAGTGTCCCATTCTCGCCTACGCAGATGATATAAAAATATATTCTAAGATTTCCACAACTGCCGATATCGTTAAACTACAGCAAAATCTGGACATATTAGTTGTATGGTGTGACCGTTTCAAATTTAAATTAAATATCGACAAATGCTGCGTGGTCACTTATACTCGTTCTGCTACGCTTCACCAGTCTTTTTATTTTATTAAAAACAATATCTTAACTAGTAAATAAAGGATTTCCGATTCTTATTTGACTCTAATCTTACGTTCAGATCCCATAGAATCCATATGTCTTCCGATGTCTACAAAAGTTTGGGATTTATTATGCGTATATCAAAATACTTTAGAGACATCACTTGCCTTAAATCACTGTACCATGCTTATGTTTTGAGCAAGATGGAATACGATTCATTAATTTGGTATCCCATTTATGCTTGCAATTCCATACCTATGGACCGTGCTCACCGTAAGTTTTTGAAGTACCTCACTTCAAGACTGATAGTATCTACCCAGAACGTGGTGCATCCCAGGATGATTTGCTTTTACGTCATGGCATGTCATCACTAAGCGTAAGAAGAGATAATATTTGTAGGAAATTCCTAATTAAACTTACGGAAAACATTATTGACTGCCCGTTCATATTGGAGCGAATGTCGTTTTTGGTTCCTCGTATGAACTCAAGGTACGAAGTTACATTTATGGTTCTCTTCGCGAAGACAAACGTCATAATGGTGTCAGTTATGAAAGCAAATGTGTCAGATTTGAAAGCAGATGCCTATTTTGAAATTAGATGTCAGTTATTGAAAGCAGATGTCAGTATTTTGAGAGCAGATGTCAGATTTGAATGTTTGAAAATGCTAATTATTACTCCATAGCTATAGGATGTTTGCGGTATAACCATGGTTATATCATGTAACCATAGTAATTTACTATGGTTACATGATATAACCATGGTTATACCGCAAACATCCTCAGCTCTATATATGAGTGTTTAGATAATTTTTATTGGTGTCTGCAGTGATGTATATTTGGTGTACTCTTTTTTTAATTGTTTGGTCTTTAAGTTGTGGTGGATAATTATTATCTGTTAAGATTGTTTTAATTTTCTTGATGTTATCTTTTCTGTATTGAGTTTTGTTTTGTATTATATTTTATTTGAGTTTTACTGCCCTATCAGTCAAATTATTTATAATCATTTTATTGAATACTGTAGGAGCATTTGAGTCGTAATTCATATATCGAAAAGAAGCTGTGGGTTTATTATACCAATTTGTATAAATAATACCCTGTCTATCATAGCTCAAAGAAATATCAAGAAAACTAATACTGTTATTAATTTCTTCTTCAATAGTGAATTTTAATTTGTTGTGAAAATTGTTGAATTTATTTAAAAGATAGTTTATTTTGTTAGTCGGAATACATGTTATGATATCATCAACATATCTATTGAAAAAAATGCGGTGGAAGTCTAATGAATTGATAACGTTTTGTTCTAAATGTTCCATTACTAGATTTCCAATAGAAGCAGCTAAAGGAGAGCCCCATGGCAATACCAAATGTTTGACTATAAAAAGAATTTTTGTATTGAAAATATGTGTTATCGAGACAGAAGTGTATACCTCTAACAAATTCGTTTTTATTTAGTGATGTGTGTGGACTAATTTCATCCCATTCAGATTCTATTATGTTTATAGCTAGATCTGTAGGAATGTTTAGTTGGTACTTTTTGTTCCTTGATGAAATTTTGAAATTGCCGTGAGTCTTTGGTATGATATTCAGTTTTTCCTAACATCTTAGATATGCTATCACCTAGGAATTCTGCTATATTATAAGTAGGGGCTTGTATGTTAGATACTATTGGTCTTAAAGGGATATTATTTTTGTGAATTTTAGGTAAACTATATATTGATGGAGGGTGCGAATTAAAAATGCGAAGTTTGTTTTTGGAATACTAAGGCATGATTTATTATTATTATTGGAATGTATCTTTGAATAATTTAAACCATAGCAACTCATTTATATGACATTTTTATACTGTCATTTATATTTTATATCCTTGATAAAGGCATCATTGCCGAAACATGTAGGGCTGTTTTAAATATATATACTTTAAAGTAAAGCCAGACCTTAAATCGCCAACTTATTGAATTTACTATATATATATATACAGCGTTAGTAAAAAGTCCCGGAACGGTCGAATAACTTTGTTATTTGAAAATTATGATTTCTGAAATTTGGTATGGGGGTATAGTTAATATAAATGCATTTTATGCAATACACTTAATATTTTTTTCACTTCCGGTTTAATCGGCAATACGTCCAACTTTTTTTTTTTAAATGGAACGGCCAGTTTTTTTTAACACTATCGAATGCAAAATATAAAACAACGTTCAGAAAGTTTTAAAATGTTTATTTTTATTCACAAGAAAACAGTTAAAAAATTAAAAAAGTGTCCTAATACAGAAAAATCAAGGTACCTGTCTATTCAGGTTGCGATTACAATAATTGTTCAAAATGCTCTCCATTTACAATTTGACAAAAATGTAAACGGTCAGTAAAATTTCTTATTGAATTTTGTATTTGTTCTGGAGTGATGCGATTGGCTTCTTGAACTATTCTCTCTTCCAATTGTTCAAGATTATGGGGACGATTTTTGTACACTTGACATTTCAAGTGACCCCAAAAGAAAAAATCTAATGGCGAGAGATCTGGCGAACGTGCTGGCCATTCGAATGCTCCTCTACGTCCGATCCAACGTCCCGGAAAAATGTCATTCAAATAATCGCGGACATTATGGGCAAAATTGGGGGGAGCTCCATCTAGTTGAAACCAAAAATGTGCATTAGGGTGATCACCTATGTTTGCATTTGGGAAGAGGGCCGCAAGTGCTGGAACAATCTCATTTCGCAATAAATTTAAGTAGACGTTGCCAGTTAAATTTCCTCTTATAAAAAATGGTCCTATGATGTTGTTTCCAACAAGACCAGCCCAGACATTCACCTTTTGAGGACGCTGTGTATGTACTTCTTCAATCCAATGCGGATTTTCAATTGACCAGTAGCGACAATTATGTCTGTTCACAGTGCCGTTGAGACAAAACGTTGCCTCATCTGAAAAAATGATGTGATCTAAAACATTAGGCTGCTGCTCGATCAATTCCGTCATTGTTTCGCAAAATTGTAGTCTACGATCTGGATCATCTTCAGTTAACTCATGGACGGGATACATTTTATAGGCTTTCATTTTTGCTGATTTAAGAATTTTATGAGCAGATTTTTGAGAGATCTCATGAATTTGACCTAATTCTGTTGTGGACACGTGATGATTTTCTTCCACTGTAAGTAACACATTCAAACTAGTTTCTTCATCTGTTGCTGTTAATGGACGTCCCCTTCTAGGTAAATCCTTCACCTGACGAAATACTTCAAACTTTTGAATTGTTCGGCATACCGTACTTTTACTAATGTGACGATCCGGATAAACAGTATTAAACAAAATACGAACCTCTTCAGAAGAACGTTGACGATCACCGTACCCACGCATCATTAATATTTCAATTCGTTCTGATTCAGTAAGTTTTACTGCCATTTTCAAATGTGTTAATGTCTAAATGTTCGTGGACCTACAAAAAGCATATGACACAGTCCCAGTGTCAAGATTATGGAAGGTATTAGAACAATCTAACATCAATTACAACTATATAACGGCTCTTATAGAATTGTATAAAGACTCCATATCAAGAATTAAGATGGGTAAAGAACTCACAGATGCATTTACGGTAAATAAAGGACTACGCCAAGGATGCTGTATTTCTCCAACACTCTTTAAGATATATGTAGCGGTGGCACTAAGAAATTGGAAGAGGAAGGTCCAGAGAATGGGTATAGAGATAAATGACAGGTGCTTATTTACCCTTCAGTTTGCTGACGACCAGGTCATAGTGGCCAATGACAAGGAGGACATGCAATACATGGTGAGGAAAATGATGGAAGAATATCGAAAATGGGGCTTGACAGTCAATATAAACAAAACAAAATATCTATGTATTGGCAACCAGGAAGGCAATCTGGAAGTGGACAATGGTCAAGAAATAATGCAATGTCAGGAATATGAATATCTAGGCATAACTTTCGACAACACCGGAACAGATGTGAGAGAGATCGAAAAACGTATAGTCAAAGCTAAAAAAGTGATCGGATGCCTGAATGGAATTCTATGGAGCAAGGAAATAACAAAGAAGAGAAAATTTAATATATACGAGACTATGGTAAAGAGCAGCCTTCTATATGGAGCAGAAACCTGGAGGATTGCAGATAGACAAAGAAAGAAGGTTGAGGCGGTTGAAATGGATGCCATTAGAAGATCCTTGCGAATTTCACGAAGAGAGAGAATAAGGGATGACTATATAAAGCAACAAATGGGAATAGAAGGCACGATAGTTCAAGACATCGAAAAGAAACAACTTTCTTGGTACGGACACGTAGAACGAATGCAAAATAACAGGTGGCCCACAACAATAATGCACTGGCACCCAAGAGGGAGAAGGAAACAGGGAAGACCGAAACTGGAATGGCAGAAGAGCATACAAAGATCCATGAGTGAAAGAAACCTCACACCAGAGGAGTGTGACGATAGAAGAGGATGGAAGTTAGGTGTCGGACAACGAAGAAAAACGTTCTAAACCGGCATATATATATAATGTCTAAAATAAGTGAATTTATAGCGATGCAAAAGTTAAAACACTTTTAAAATTGTCAAATGTGACAGCAAAAAGAATGAAAACACTAAACAACAACTATTTTCAAAGGTACCTTGATTTTTCTGTATTAGGACACTTTTTTAATTTTTTAACTGTTTTCTTGTGAATGAAAATAAACATCTTAATACTTCCTGAACGTAGTTTTTTATTTTGCATTCAAAAGTGTTAGAAAATCTGGCCGTTCCATTAAAAAAAAAAAAGTTGGACGTATTGCCGATTAAACCGGAAGTGAAAAAAATATTAAGTGTATTGCATAAAATGCATTTATATTAACTATACCCTCATACCAAATTTCAGAAATCATAAATTTCAAATAACAAAGTTATTCGACCGTTCCGGGACTTTTTACTAACGCTGTATACATATATATATATATTGATGTAGGTCAAGCCTACACATAAGAAAGCCTAGTTTATAAAGTACAGATCGTTAACGTTTATATGTAAAAATTTAGAAAATAAGAAATTTTTGAAACTGAATTCTTCATCTAACATATCAATAAAGTTTATTTCGCGTTTCAAATTGTTTAAAATAATTCTCATATTTATTTATTTTTATCTTTTCATTTGCCTTAGTCATTTTATTTCGACATCTTGTATTTCCAAAGGTATTTCAACTTAATTGATCAATAATAAATGACATAAATTAATTTAGGGAAAACTGTACTTATTTGAAATGACTACAGCGGGAAATATCCCAACCATAAATTAGTATTATATAAAATTATTAACATTCACACGACAATTATTTATTTACTAAAATAAAATATGTAATTTTTATTAAGCATATGTATATTTTGAGTGATTAAATTATCATTTTCGTTATAAATAAGTAACTAGATTATAGTAATACATACAGATTAGACGAATAAGAAGCTAGCATTCGGAACAAACGAGAGTTAGCGTCACTAGGTAAAAAACTCCATTAAACACATCCACGTATTTAAGTGCCTCTCTGGAAATTAATAGAAAAATTATAAATTAAATTAGAAAACCTATACAACAAATCTAGAAAAACATTACCTGTTTATCCAGCTCCTTTTTTACGCATTTTGCGTGTTCAGACATCAACCAGTGCCTCAGAAACCGAAAATACCATTTCACCGGGAAAAGCATGCAGCTAGCCCGAAGCTAAGTGGAGAACTGAATTCTTCATCTGACATATCAATAAAGTTGATTTCGCATTTTTAGTTGTTCAAAATTAATTCTCATATTTATTTATTTTTATCTTTTCATTTGCCTTAGTCATTTTATTTCAATATCTTGTATAACCGAAGACATTTCAACTTAATTGATCAATAATAAATGACGCGTATTTCTTAGGGAAAACTGTACTTATTTGAAATAAATACAGCGGGAAATATCCCAATCAAAAATTAGCATAATATAAAATTACTAACATTCTCATGACAATTATTTATTTACTAAAATAAAATATGTAATTTTTGTAAAGAATCTATATGGTTTGAGTAATTAAATTATCATTTTTACTAAAATTAATTATCGAGATTATATTAATACATACAAATTAGACGAATAAGAAGCTAGCATTCGGAACAAACGAGAGTTAGCGTCACTAGGTAGAAAAAATCCAAAAACACCTCGACGTTTTTTAAGTGCCGCTCTGGAAATAAGAAGAAAAATCATTAAATAAATTAGAGAAACTATACTACGAACATATATAAATATCATCTGTTTATCCAGCTCCTTTTTGACGCATTTTGCGTATACAGACATCAACCAGTGCCTCATAAAATGAAAATTCCATTTCACCGGGAATAGCATCCAGCTAGATCGAAGCTAAGCGGTGACGCCGTCCGATTACCCGCCTAAACCTGTATCCTGTATTTTCGGATCCACAAGAAGACTCTAGACTAACCCATTCCCGTCTATTTCAAACTTAAGTATTATTTCAATCTCCTATAAATTTTGAAAATGTTGAATTGGTTCAATTCATAAAGTAAAACCTCTATCAAAGATTTTTTAGAATATATATACCTTATGGGTACTTTTAGAATTAGAATTATTTAATTTCAAAACTAGAAGAATACAGTTCCCCTGTTTACAAATGTTCATTTTTAAAAAGAAGCATTTATGTATGTTTGTTTAATTAAATTCACTTTCTTTAATTATCTTTTCTTAACCTAGAATTTATTTTATGTTTATATTATCACGTGACTTGATTCACTTTGATTAATCCTAATTTGATTATGTCTATCACTTACCTGTTAATTAACACTTCCATTAAAGCATTTACATTATTCCTTAACTCACTCGTTTCATTTAGTAGAATTTGCATTTAAAAAATACCATTATTTATTATGTTGTTCACCATCTTATTTTGTACGTATTCTTTTTAAATTACCGAACCTACATTTTAAGTGTATTAATTCTGCACAACAAAAAGAGTCTCATTGTTCTTATAAGCCGGACATTTAACACAAATTAAAGCCCACCAGAAAATAAACAATAAGAAGTTATTCACATGTACAGCTGTTGAGGTTAAGTATACTTCATTTTTAAACGATTATTTATCATTTGAATTATACGCATGTAACAGATACAATATTTTAAACAACTCCATCTGTATGTAATATTTGAAACCATATTTAAACAGATATTTATAATATTTTTTATTAAAATCACCTTATCAGCTTCAGTATATTAAGTCATTTGGTTTTGTATTTATTATACGACCTTTTGGCATATATCAATATATATTGAAACATATGTGTATACATAGAAATGGATACGCGATGCATATCAAATTTGCATTGAAAATTATCCACGTACGGACACGTGTTTCGGACTGTCTTGCCCCCATCAGCTTACGACGCAAAGTCACCATAACCAAAATCGGTTCACCATATACGCTAAAGTTGTACGATACATGCTAATTAGAGAAACATCTCATCCCGTCTGCCTGTCAGGAGCAAAAACTTCTGGCGACAGTGGGTCACAGTGGGACACAGCTATGGGTAGCTAAGCAACCAAAAGGAAACTCTCCACGCCAGACGTTGCCGATCTTAGTAACCAGCTCGTATCGTATTTGTACACTTGATATGGTATATTTTACATGATAGGTACATAGCGTATTCTTGATTAAAGAAATGTTCGGTTTAGATTATGATTTAAATCAAAGAGTTTACATATGAGGAAAGTATGTTCACATTGAATGTATCGTATTATTGTGAATAATTGTAGTACTAAAGCCTTTTTCCTTTGTGTTATCATTATTATACGAAACGTACACATAATTTCATGTAAAATACACCTTTGCTTTTATTTGTGTGTCCGTATAGATTGAAAGTAGACTTGAAAATGTTCCAGAATTTCTAGATATTTCAACATATTTGTTTTACACATGTTTAACATAATAAAGTCTGAATAGGTATTATCTATTTTCTATTTAAAGCTTCTATTTACATTCTGTATATATGTACATAACTGTATTTAAGTATTTAAAGTATTGTGAAATTTATTGATATATCTTATGTCTAATAAATATTATTTAACTTTCACTGGCTTAGTAATAATGAAAATAGATTTAGGAATCTAATTTATAATTTTAAAATAAAATTTGTAAATCTATCTATTTATAACTGTGACTGAGAGATGGCACCACTTACTTATAGGAACTTTTACTAAAGAGGGAAGCTCTAATATATAAACCCCTAAAAACATCAATACTCTCCGTGTAGCGCCATCTCACAACCTATGCCGAAATCTCAAACAGGAATTAGAAGAGAAATCTATTAAATAAATTAAAACCTACTTTGAAATATTAGGATTCTTTAAATGTACGTATTTTACTTTTGCGCTCATAGACATCATAATGCAGTATTCTTTGATTTAATATATAACGAGCCAAAAATTGTATTAGTGTAAAAACTATTCGAGCTTACAGATTTCATCACACTTTTTCCAATTAAAATCAATATAGTGTATACAATATTTCGAAATATTCAAAACTATCTTAAATAGAATATAAAATATAGAATTTATACACATTTCGCAAAATTTTTTTAAAAGAAAACTGTTAATTGCGTATGTACCAGATATGATAAACTCCTGGACAAAATTAACGCATCAGGAAAATTTATCATTATTACCTACCTAGGTAGTTGTAATTTCTAAATCATTAAACATTTTATGTAGGTAGTTACCTGTTACCACTGATAAACTATTGCAACTGATTGACAGATTTAAAGTAACATTTTGCATTTGCCTGCCTATATGACATTTAACGCTGTTTAAATTTATTTTTAGAAGACTTTAAATTCAGTTTTGCTAGTGATTTTTTTAGAGTTAATTTAATTGAATGAAACGCCTTATTTAGTTCACTTATAAAATAAGAAGTTGATCGTCCACGCAACTTAAGAGCAGAAGAAGTAGTGAAAGTAGTAACTCTAGTTATCAATGCATGTAGCCAGCGATATAGAAATTGTCACGTATAGTTGTGTTCAAATTTTAGGAGTGTAAAGTAGACTTCACTTCAAGCAACAAAAACGCAAAACTTGTATATCCATTTTTATTTGTTTCAAAGTTACAGATCTATAATGTGATTGTCAGATTACGAAAAAAAAATTTAATCCCAAAGTCAATAAAAACTGATTTTATTTAAAAAAGTTCAATTAATAATATTTTCGAAATGTCCACCTCCTTGTTGAATGCAGGCTTGTGCCCGTAAGCCAATAGAAGAAGTACTTATCCGAATTTTATACTTGTTTTGTCGGATTTGCTCGGCAGCCAGGAATACGATCCAACAACTCTTCTCTTGTGTTCGAAACTTGCGCGTAGACTAAATTTTTCATGTACCCCCATAAATAAAAGTCAAGGGGATTAAGATCGGGTGATCTGGGTGGCCATGCAACAGGACCACCTCGACTAATCCATCTTGGATAATTGGTGTTAGCTCAATTTCGGACAGCAATTCCGAAATGTTGTGGTGTCCCATTCATGTGAAACCACATGTCTCGTCGAACATTCAGTGGTGTATCCTCTAAAAGACCTGGCAGTTCGTTAATAAGAAATTGAAGGTAATTGTCCTCATTTAATCTCCCAGGAAGAACGACAGGACCAATCAACAAGCCATCGATTAGGGCCGTCCAAACGTTAATAGAAAATTTATGTTGAAATTTAAATAGGCGCATAACTTTGGGATTTTCTGATGACCACCTTTGCAGGTTTCTCAGATTTGTAACAGCACTTCTCGTGAACGTAGATTCATCCGTCCAGAGGACTGTTCTGCAGAAGTTAAAATGAAGCCCGTGACTGTCTTAATATCCAGGTAGAATAAACTAGACGAGGATAGTGGTCTGCCCTGCGATAGTGATATGGATATAAGCCCTCATGTTTTAAAATTCGCCTGTCGTTAGTTGTCTAGCGATTCGACGTACACTGAGAGTTGGATCCCTTGTAACAATAGCTACTGCTTCATCCTCTAAGACTGCGGGCAAATTTACTCCTCGGTCGAAAAGATAATCACGCAGTCCGCATTCCCGAAATTGTCTGTGTTCTTCCAAAAACGTTCTGTAATGAGAATTGCACCTATCGGGAAACCGATGTCGATATTCAATAACTGCTTGACGTGCACTGCCATTAGAGTAGCCATACACAAAATGCATGTCCGCATACTCTTGAGAAGAAAATCGGTAAGGCATTTTGAATAAAGAAAACGTGTCCACTCACTAATAAGCTGTTGCATGACCTGAAACGTAATGTAATCCTTTATTAAAAAATGCAACGTTAACAGTCATCTGAACATTTGTTTATTGTATGATGTTCCTGGTTCAGCACTTACGAAATAAGTAATAACCTTCTTTATCATAAATCAATTTCCAGTTCTCTTTTTTGTTGATCTCCAAGAAATTACTGTATGCACTACGACACGTGTTTATTTATTTTAGGATAACATTTTATTATGCGACGTTACAATCACAGGCCTGTTATTGAATCGTATAACTTTTTCTAAATAAAATCAGTTTGGATTGACTTTAGGATTACATTTTTACATCACATTCATAGATCTGGAACTTTGAAACAAATAAAAATGGATATACAAGTTTTTCGTTTTTGTTACTTGAAATGAAGTCTACTTTCCACTCCTAAAATTTGAATTAACGATACGGGACACCTTGTATAACTAACTTGTTAGTAGTTACCTAATCAGCAATTAGCGCAATAGTTAGTTATACGATTTAATGAACTTTTAAGTTAATAGAACCCCAGAGAACTAGAACTATGAACTGGACATCAAGAAGTCGCGATACGAACCTCATAGAGTATCTATGGGATGCACAAAAACTATCAGATAGGCGTCACTACCCACTCCTACGAATCTTGGTCAAATTGAAGTTGTTGTCCTGGAATGGGGAAATATTCCCCAGGAAACCATTCAAATTTGATCAATAGCGTGCCTATCTCATAGGTGAATGTAAGCAGTTATAAGAGCTAGAGGAAGATTGACGTGCTACTGAATTTAAATTCTTACGATTTAATTTCACTTTAAACTTTTTTTTTTCTAAAATTTGCATCGAAACTGTTTTCATAGATTTGAAATCGTTGTTTCTTTCTGTTAATTATTCATATTTTTTTCCGATAATACCATTTCAATCTGTTAAATTTAGCTTAAATAATTTGATTATAATGTCACATAGATAATTTACTGAACTGATTTAAAAGTTCGAAAAAATAAAAGTTATATTTCTGTTGAGTTAATTTTGTCCAGGAGTATATTTAAACGTTAGTATTCGGAAAAATTTAAAATAAAATATGTAATAGACCAGAACTGAGTTTAATTAAATTTTAATAGCGATATATTGTCAGGCTGGGAACATTTGAAAACACAGCCGAAAAACTCCAAGAATTTATCAATCGATATATTTAATGAACAGCTAAGGAATTATCTAAACTCACAAATATATACAAAAAATTCAAATAAATTTTACCTCAAAGTAGCCCTTGGAAATTATGATTATGTCTTAGCTTGTTACTAATTTTAATAGGAATTTTGTTGGTTATGAGATATTTGATTGAAATGACAAATGTCAAAATAATAAAACGAACATTTTTAAGTGAATGAAATATGTTTATTTCCAACAAACAAGCAAAATTTTATAAAAATTGTTCAAAGTGTCCACCACCTTGTTCGAAACATTTCTCACATCTTCTTCTAATGGAGGAAAAAGTGTTTTGTAGTATCGCATTGTCAATTCCATTAATTCTTTCAGCAATTCTGATTTGAAGGCCTGCAAGATCAGGTATCTGTACTTGATAAATTGAGTTCTTTAAGAATGGCCATAAAAAGAAATCACATGGGGTAATGTCACAAGTTCTTGGTGGAAATTCAAGTTCAGTGTTTAAACTTATCAACCGATTTTCAAAAAATTGCTGCAGAATATTAATTGTTTCACCTGCTGTGTGTGCTCTAGCTCCGTCTTGTTGATCCGTCAATCTTACGTCCGTTTCGAAAATAAGATTCTAGCTTGAATGATTTGTGTTGTATAGTAAAAACCATGTTGTCAACTATGCATCTGTCTAATTGACAACTAATGCAAATTTAAATTATTAATAATCATACGTTTTTAAAGGAAAGGCCTACTAGAGGCAAAGATTATTTGAACGCTTTTTATATATATATATATATATATATATATATAAGTATGTATAAACAGATACATACATATATATATATATATATAATATTTTCGTGACCTTGGTATGATATGGTAAACTTAATACCTAAGTCGGCGATTAAAGGTCTGGTTTATTACTTCAAAGTATATATATATTTAAAACAACCCTACATGTTTAGGCAATGATGCCTTTGTCAAGGATATAAAAAATATAAATGACAGAATATAAATGTCAAATAATTGAGTTGCTATGGTTTAAATTATTCAAAGATACATTCCAATAATAATAATAAATCATGCCTTAGTATTCCAAAAAATAGATAGCAAGGTGTGAACATATGTGTTGTTCGCTGCTAGCAGCTTGTGTCTCTTTCTGGGTATGAACTTGTGTGTTGGTTGCTGCTGGCAGCTTGCGTCTCTCTCTGGGTGTGTGGTTTTGTATTTGTGTGAGGGCGTAAGTGTAGGGTTTTGTATGTTGGTGCGCTCGTGCGTGTGTTTAGTGACCGGTCGCGTAAATTTAGAGAGATCGGATAACCAGCCGTTGCGTAGGGCCGCCAACCCTTTCCCGGCAATTTCTTTACTTTTCCGTGCAGTATTTCGACGGTCCGACCCCCGCCCCAACGAGGCAAGACGCAGACCAGCGAAGCGCACCCTGCACGGGGTTGCTCATCGCCAACCGAGGGAACACTCTTAGTGGCTACCTCAGTCGACGACGGTAACACTTTGTGCCATCTTAACGATTTCCGCAAAAGCGGGGGCAATGCACACACGTCGAACGTGTGTGTGCTGTTAACGGCACACGGGGTCGGGCCGTCGAAGTACTGCACGAAAAAGTAAAGAAGTTGCCGGGAAAAGATTGGCGGCCCTGCGCAACGGCTGGTTATCCGATCTCTCTAAATTTACGCGACCGGTCACTAAACACACGCACGAGCGCACCAACATACAAAACCCTACACTTACGCGCTCACACAAATACAAAACCACACACCCAGAGAGAGACGCAAGCTGCCAGCAGCAACCAACACACAAGTTCATACCCAGAAAGAGACACAAGCTACTAGCAGCGAACAACACATATGTTCACAGCTTGCTATCTATTTTTTGGAATACTAAGGCATGATTTATTATTATTATTGGAATGTATCTTTGAATAATTTAAACCATAGCAACTCAATTATTTGACATTTATATTTATATCCTTGACAAAGGCATCATTGCCGAAACATGTAGGGTTGTTTTAAATATATATACTTTGAAGTAATAAACCAAACCTTTAATCGCCGACTTATTAAGTTTACCATATATATATATATATATATATATATATATATATATATATATATATATATATATATATAACATTTGATAAATTATTGGAGTTTTTCGGCTTTATTATATGAAATATTTACAAATATTAAATTAGAATGTATGTAATTGCAGAGTAAGTGGGGATGTAAACATTGCTGTCTACAAATTACAAAGCAAATCATACGAAATTTTTTATTTGAAAAATATGGTCTACGTTGGGACTCGAACCCAAGTCTACAGCTATCCGGGCTGTCGCCTTTACCACTAGGCCACAACGGCTAAGAAATTATCTAAACACTTATATATATATATATATATATATATATATATATATATTGTAGTAAAACAAATATGGTTATCTATGAACAAGGAGGAAAATAATTAATACATTAATAAATTGAAAATAAATTTAAGTTAGTAAGAACGAAACCGTACATTATAAGTGTTAAATATCAAATAAGTTAATTTAGCGTTTTTCTTTTTGTAAATTGCTTCAATATTTTTATAAAAGTCTTATTTCTCATTTCTGTAATTATATTCATTCATTTTTTAACATATTTGATTGCTTTAATTTTATATAACAAACCTTTGATTCAACTCTACCGATCAGTACCGTTTAAATATCAAAATCGCGGGAAACTAACGATATGTTACTATGCGCATCTATGCACATTAAAAATAACCTGTAAATTATGTCTAAATTACTATGAAAAATTTTAAAAGTTTTCTGAACTTATATTTTACATAAATTTTAGTTAATTAGGAAAATAAAATCAAATATTTATTGCAACAAAATATTGGACGAATGAGAGGTCGGAGGAAAACAAGTTGAATTGACTTTTGATGTGGACTAATGTCTGTTTCGATTACAGGAATTTGTTCTTTATTTTCAGAATATACTTCATTCATAATGAACATTTCTTGATCTAGAAAATAAGTAACCCCGGTAACATTTTCGGTTCTACGAAAATTTTCTCTTTAAATCGAAATTCTCAAACAGTTGCTACTCTTGTAACTGATCCTCCTTCATATGAAAATAGCCTTGCTTTAACAGATTCCAAAAGTTTGTTGCATAGTATCTTCCTTTCCACAATCTTTAATTCCAGTAGTGATGCTGTCAAATAATTGTACAGTCCAAATGCTATTGTGATTATTAAAGAAATAGTAACATATTTATTACCTACAAGAATTTCCCACTACTGCTTTTTAAGATAAATTCCTCCATTTTATAAAACCACTTATTCGTAAGATACCGCGACGTGTTATTTGTTTTTATCGTGTTACTGAAATGCCTCAAATACGTGAGTTACATTCGGTAATTAGAAGTAATGTGAGGATGTTCTACAATTTCATTATGTGGTCAAATCTATTTGCACCTTTTTGTTATATTTTCTACCTTTTTTGATACACTAATTTTACTATCTTAAATATATTTCAACCTTAACCCATTAACTTCCAAATTTTTATTATCGACATTTGTTGTAAATTTAAATTAAAAATAGGATTATATTAAAGGTAATAGGTCAATTTATTCGTTGGCAAATAAATATACGCCATTTAAAAAAAAAAAATTTGAGTCCCATTTGGGACCCATGGCACTTGCCGTTACAAAAATTAAAAAAAAAAACTGAACCAACATTTCAAACTAAAGAAAAATATTTATAATTTATGCCAATTAGGAAAACATTCCATATGCAGTCCAATATTGATTTTTTACACTGTTTGCGAACGTTTGTGTCACATATGACACATTTTCTTTGTTTCCATCAATCGTTCGCTCCAAAACATGTCCAATGGGATCAAATCTAACATCGTCAGGCACGCGGCTTTTCCTCACCTTACTAGAACTTGGCCTTCCGGCAAATTTAGGATCGGATAATGATTCTTTCTTCAGATAAGTTCTGGCAATAATGCGCCTAAAATCTAATAATGGGATGCTTCCATTTACTGCAGTATAAAGAGCGTGGGCGTTAACAACCGCAACGTCAATCGTATATGTGAAAAGAGGGAAATACTATTTCTTACCTATAAATTTGATTCGATACTTTTGCACATTCCAGTCTTACTTGTCGACCCCTCCCATATGTTTATTGTATTGTCCGACAATGTTTAGTCTATCGACAAGGCATTCTTTTTTTTTTCTTTCTTATAATATCTTTTCACTTTTTCTATAGGTTGCAATCCTAAGTAATTCGATAGCATCTTAACACAGCTATTGTCATTCCAAATCAACGCAAATATTTTATTTTTTTCATCATAACGACAATCATATGCCCCGCGTTCCTCTTTTTTTATGATATTATCAGATTTCAAAGGACACTTGTTCATTCTATTATAGCGTACTGTTCCAGCCGCCTTTATATTTAGTTCTCTCAACTTCAACAATAAATCAAAGCTGGTGAAAAAGTTATCGAAAAATATTTCATGTTCTGACGGATATTGCAAAAAAGAGGTCATCTTCATTATCACAGAAGCTCCAACAACACTTACAAGTTGTACTTCTTGACTCTTTCCTTCATAAATATCCATATGAAAACAATAGCCAGATTTAGAGCAGCACATTGCCTATTGTTTGAATCCAAATCTTATTGGTTCTCCCCTAATAAACTGTTTCAGGTAATGGTGGCCATAGTAACGCACCATTTGCTCATCTATTGAAAGTTTTTGTGCAAATATACCGAACTTATTGAAATTTGTGTTCAATTTGTTTATCAAAGGACGGATTTTAAATAGTTTGTCTTGTCTATCGCTAGTGGATATGAGACTATTGTCGTTAAAATGCAGGTTTTTTTTATGTCCAAAAACCTGTGCTTAGGCATGCAGTTTCTAACGCATGTAAGATTTATATCTTCATCCTCCGACCAATATAACTGCTCTTGGGGCAACGAATGGTACCCTGATAGCAAAAAAATTCCAATAAACTTTTTAAGACAATTTGTGGAAAGTTCAAAGTTATGTCTGTTGTTTTGTCTAGCGTAATTTACAATTTGGATAGCTATATGGTTTAGTGAATCTTCGTCGAAAAGTTCTTCAAATATCTGAACCGGTGATTTACCTTTCAAGTTTTGAATAATCAGCTTTCAAATGATGAATTAGTCAAATTTATGTCCTGCTTTTTCCACTCACTTTTTGGCAAGAATTTACCTCTTGATTTTACTACAGATGCTTGATTTTGATCAACATTCAGAGCGCTGGAATGGATTTCTAGTTGTCCAGGAACGTCTTGTGGAACAGTTTTTGGCAAGAATTTACCTTTTGATTTTACTATAGATGCTTGATTTTGATCAATATTCAGAGCGCTGGAATGGATTTCTAGTTGTCCAGGAACGTCTTGTGGAACAGTTTTTGGCAAGAATTTACCATTTGATTTTACTGTAGATGCTTGATCTTGATCATCATTCAGAGCGCTGGAATGGATTTCTAGTCGTCCAGGAACGTCTTGTGGAACAGTGTCTTCTAAAATGTTATCGTCAAATTCTTCGCAATCTGATATAACATCGATATTATCGGGCGGCAGTTCGACTATATCAATGACTTCTTCTTCCAGATCTGGAAAAAATTCATCATCTTCCAATATTTCTTCAAGTTCTGCGATAGTAAGGAATTTTCTAGAACCCATACTGAATTGGAAACAAAAAAAAAACAGCAACTGTGAATAAAACTAACATAACGCTCTCCATATGATTTTTTTACATAGTAAATTCCATGATCCCCAAATGGGGATCAAGGTGTTTTGTACTATATTTTTTATAATAAATATTATATTTGCTCACCTGTTATTCTAATATCAACTAAAGGAATGTATTATTACTTGAATTCACAAAACTGGCACAAAATTAATCAAATAAGCACAAAAAATATTATTAGAAATGATGTAAATATTCGACCATCAACTTTTGTGTATAGGTTATAAAATAACGCGCATAACATGCTTACAGGGCTACCAACACTAAAATAAAATTTTTTTCTAGAAAGTACAGAGTATTCATGTTCAGTTAGTATACATTACACTAAAGATAATAACATTTTAAGATATGTTAAAAAATAAAATTCGCGAATCCCCATTTGGGGATCAGGGAAGCTAATGGGTTAAAGATATACTATCCATCTTCTTTGAATTTGTTAGAAATATTTAAACTTGCCTTCGCACAAGTTACACGTCTGTTGGGATAATTAACTGTTTTAAATTATTTATTTTTCTTGTCGGGCTAGTGGCTTGGTGGCTTGCACACTTGCCTCGTAGTCCGGCAGTACCGGGTTCGAACCCCGGTGCTTCCTTTCTGAGTTTGGTTTTCTGTAGTTTCCCAAATTCCACGGCAAATGCGGAAAGGTAACATCTTAAGTCGGTCTACAGCCGCAGACGTAATAATAACTCATGGCCAGCCGATGCCCCCTGTAATTGGCGTAAGCTGTTGGGGGATGCTAAGGCATGGATTATTATTATTATTATTATTATTATTATTAATTTAAGATTTAAGTATCAACGAAAAACAGAAGTTTTTGACAGTTTGAAAATGTTACTGGTGTATAACTGGTTGCCTACTATATGCCACCATATATTTATGCCTATGTGTAATTGAAAATTAAAAAAGGGCAATCAATGCATTATATATATGTGTAATGACAAAAGAAAAACCTGGTATGTTGCAGCTAATTTCACTCTATTCAAATTGTTTAACAGAATACAACAATATTGCACATTAGCAAATGAGGGAGTTATCTAGGTTAATTCTATAATCACAAAGGGATACACTTAGTCCTATAAGAGCTTGTTCTATTTACTAAGGTGCAAACAGACTCGTATGTAGTATTTTGTGTTTCTGAAATATCGACTAATGGCTATATATTAATTCGCAGTAACATAGCAACTAATCTATTTACGAAAAGTCCATATAATTTTAACATCAATTTCAGATCGTTCCTTATTAATACCTTCGACATTTGCAAGCCCATTCCTACTTTAAAAAAGCAAAAAAAATAAATAATGAAAATGAAAACCAATCAATGCAAAATCATGACAAAATTAATTTTAATTATTTCATACTGAGTATCATTATTTTAATGTTGAAAGTACTGCTAATTTTATTTAACGCCAATTATGACATGATGAAAATTTATAACGTCGCGTTACTATAGAAAAGCCTCTTGAACAATATTTGACGTGCAAATTATATTTATAGGATTAATGAACAGTTTTATAAATTACCTTATTTAATTTAAAATTTTTAGAAGTTTAAGCGCCAGCTGTTCGACTTATTTGATAAATAATTCGAATTATTCGAGGATTTGAAATTAACTTTCTCCCCCTGTACACCAGACACCTGAATTTCATCAACCTAATTTAAATATAATTTCCTGTCTTATTATTCTTAATGCCAGAATTGAAACGTGTTACAAGGCGTTGCCCCAATTAATTTCGAAACTTTTGTAGTAATGGACGAGCGAAAACATCATTCATTTCTTATTTGATAAATGCTTTGCATTATTTTTCCAATGTCAGACAACCGTAATTACATTTGCTTTAATTGTTATTGACACTGGAACTTATAATACACTTCGTTCTCGAAATGAAAAGTTATTTTTACGTGCGAAAATTATGGAGCGAATAATTTTCCATAAATAATTTCGTTATATTCTCGGATTAATCTAGTGGATAATAAAGTCTGCAATATATTGATTATATTCTAGAAAAGTTCCTTGGCATAGTTTTAATACTAAACTTTATTAATACACTGCAAGAAAATTATGGAATCACCTTATCTATACAAAGTAAATCGATGCAATTGTGTTGGTTTGCTTTGGTTCTATGACGCTGTCACGCACTGAGTTCAAGTTAATTTTTTTTTCTAATTTCGTAGGCTTTAGGTGCTTTACATCTTCACATTTCTGTCAAAAATTGGTAAGTTTAAAACTACAGCTTTTTCTTTATACATTCTACGACGCTAATTATTCGAATTTTTTTAATTGACAAAATTTGTCATAAAGCAGGATTCGAACCCACGTCCATTGTTTGTCGGACCGTTGCTCTGCCACCTGAGCTATTAAGGACTGTGGTTCTGAATACATCGAGAAGCCTTAAGTCGCACTAAGGAAACAGATGTTAATATTATTGCCTGTAGTCGGCAGTTGTTGCAAATTCATTTCAATTTAAGAAAATCGAACAATTAGCGTCGTAAAATGTAGAAAGCAATATTTAAATTTCTTCGCGAAAATACAATTAATTTGCTACAGCTTCTTCTTCTAACATTTATCACGTGTTTCCATGTAGAACCCTCTTTCCTGGTTTGGTAAAGATGAACAACCGTCCGCCAATGCGCAGTGTACGTAATTTGAGCCACGAAAAAATTGTCCAAGCCATTTCGTTAATTAACGATTGTAGGAGTTACAGATACTCTTCTAGTGTGTTAGGTGTCCGATAAACGACAATTTCTAAAACCACTCACACTCAAAATAAGAAAAGGTATTTCTACAAAAATAAATAGGAGCACCAACAGCGTCTAATAAACTGAAATGCTCATGTTCTAAAACGGCGCACGAACTTTGTTATACGTCTCCTCAAGGACTACAAAAACTAAAATATTAACATGAAAATTGGCCAAGTGATCCATCTGTATAATCTGTGGTAATGCTGCCGTCTTCGTTGAGGCTAGAAACTGGTGCACAAGTGACACGTGGGTTGGTGCATGGCTGTGGTGTAGGAACCACGAATTATGGAGTCACTTGGGTCGTACGACAAGCCGACAATGTGACAAATGTCATCGATTGCTCACCTTTGGTCTTACAGGATAGCTTCACACGCTTTTACCACATTTTGTGGCATGTTTTTCATCGACGGACGACCGGAACAGTCATCATAATCCACCGACACACGCCCATTTTTTAAACGGTTGTAGCTGGCGGACAAAAAAACTGATCCACTCATTTTTTGCATCATAAGACGATCTTCAATATGTCAAAATTATATTATTATAGCTGCCATAATGTGTCATGTAATAAGTCAGAATATTACTACGACTGCATACTTAAATGAAGTAAAACGCGTGTCAGTTACCACTAAAATAGAAAGTGATTCATATCCAAGGACAGTAGCTGAAGAATTTCAAATAAGTATTATCCAAGCCATTTCGTTAATTAACGATGGTAGGAATCAAAGATACATTGGTAGGTGTTAGGTGTCCGAAACTGATGCGCAGGTCTAGAGAAACTGGGGGATATAACGGGAGACCAGGATAAGGTAGAAAGCGGTTAACTAGAGCCATAGACGATCGCTTTTTAGGACTTACGGCCTTACCGTTCGAAATGTAAATGTTATGTCTCAGACGGTAGAAACAGGCTTAAAGAACAAGTAATACGTGCAAGAATTCCAGCCAGAGGCCCCATGCACACAGAGAACACCAAGTTCACACACTACAATTTGTGCGAGGTAACCGTGATTGGACCGGTGAAGATTGGGCTAACATTCTGTTCACGGACGAGTCTAGGTATTGCCTGTTCTCATCAGATAGACACCTGCCAGAATATAGACGAGAGGGTGAACACTTCAGTCAGTGCAACTTCAGGAAAACAACAACTTTCTGACGTGGTTCGATTATGACATGAGGGGGTGTATCTTCTGAGGCAAAGTCGGAGTTGGAGGTTGTTCATAATGGCTCTATGGCCACAGATAGGTACGTTAATATTATCTCAGAGCCACTTGTGGTTCCATTTGCACCTTACATAGACCCGAATTTATGTTTAATGCATGATAACGATCGCCCCCACATCACCAACATTGTACAAAATTACCTAAATGAGGTAAACTTATGATGTCTCTTTGTATATATCGAAAATGGCAAACTGAGGCTAGAGTAAATAGAAATATAGGATCAAGGCGTCCAAAAATTTCAAATGCGGGACATGATGCACTATTACACAGAACAACACATGTTTTTGGGACTCAGTTCTGAGAATTGCACGTGAAAGTAGCCCCAAAAAGAAGAACTTCTGCATCATTCGTTTTGCCAAGTTGGCTGCATTAATAATTTAATTTTTTTGCTCAAGGTTGATTTTGATCACTTTTTCTATATTTTAACACGGTTATATCTCGGTACACCGTACGGAATATCTCTTTTGTGTCTGAAGCAAGGTTGTAGATATTGAATTGGAGAAAAAAAAAGCGCAACAAACCTACTCGAAAAAAGTGCATCCAGTGCCTTAGAAATCGCAAAAATGCCCATTCTTTCCCCATTTTTCACCTTTTTTGCTCAAGAACCGGATTACAAATCCACAAATATGCTGTTTTTTTTCTTTATAAACTTTATTTTGCATGAAAATAAAAATTCCGGTTCATATTACAGCTATTCTTACACAGAAAATATGAAATTTTTATTTGTTATCTATGCATGGAAACAAGATTTAGAACATTTTCAATTATTGTCAATATCCATCCTCGTTGAAGTTGACGCTTGTGGTTCTGATAATCTTGTTTTCTTCGTGGGTTGTTCATATTCATGTTCTGAGTCTGCATCATCATCCGAGTTAGACATAATATTCAAGGGCATGTTTTCTTCAGTGTGTCCACCAATTTCGGTGTCCTCTTCATCTACGGTGCTTTCATCTTCAAACTGCATAATTTTAGAACTCTACCAACAAACTTCCGCAAGCAATGCATCTAATTTTTTGCCTTTGAATCGCTTTTCCATTGGCATGATCACTTGGTGGAACCTCTCTCCTTGTTCGTCCGATTCCTGAGGGAATTGTGCCAAAAAGGTATCAAGGTGGAAATGCATGAAATGTAATTTTAACGTCATGGATGCATTGATTTTTTCAAAATAAGACAACAACTTGTGCACCTTGTGTCTGCATGTCATCTCGCTGTACACGGTTCTTTCCGTCCCATGCACATAGGTGGTTATAATGGTTCGAAAGCATATTTGTGAAAGATTCGCTTTTCATTATTTTTTGTATATCCGGTCCATTCAGAGTACCTGTTCGAAATTTAAAAAAATCAGTTGCGAAAAAATTATTGGTAATTGTAATGCGAATATATCGAAGTGAACAAATTTAGATAAGACAGTATTTAAATACAGACAACGATACGTACCTTTTCTAATTTTAGCTTCACTGAGTTTTGGAAAGATGGATTTCAAACAGTCATAGGCGTCCTCAATATCGTTGACTACCACTTCAACGAATTTCCCAGCTATTCCTAATTTCATGTGGAGCGATGGCAACAAAATATCATCTACATCCTTTATCAAAGGTTCATTACGTAATTTTAATTGTTTCTCGAAATCGGGAGTTCTTGCTTTCCAATCTTTACATTGATATTGATTCCCTGTGTATCGCGAATCCCAATTACAAAGAAAGCAGAAGGATTTTGGAAAACCGCCCTTTAATATAATGCCTTGTATTATGTTGACAACCTTTAGAACACAGCAAATCTTCCATTTGTGTACATTGTATTTGATTTTCTCTAAAATTTCGCCGAATGTTTCATACGTTTCCTTCATAGTTGTGCTGAATCCCAATGGAATGGACGGTTTTTTGTTTGTTTTGTGCAACAGCACAGCCTTCAAACTTGAAACTGAACCGTCGATGAATAAACGCAAATCGCCAGCGATAAAATCCATTCCCATATTTTTCACTAAACCTGGGATATCATGGCAGTAAGTCAACGTATTTGCTTCGTCAACGGAATAAAATTTCTGAAAATCAGCTTGGCGTTTTCGGTATGATGTTGCGCTGACATTTTCCTCTGTCAGTTTTTACGCTTCAAAGAAGATGTCAAAAATTCTGAATTTTTTGTGATAGTCCCATCTTAGCCACAATGTAATCCATTTCGATTTGTGTTACCGGTTGTGGTGCATTATTTTCAATATCGGGTGTCCAATCTGCATCATTCACATTGGTCGGATTGGTGAAAACGGTTTCGGCTTACAGGGACACAGTATCAAGACTCGGAGGTTTAGGTGGATCGGTTTATGCATGCGTAGCACCTGGATTCATCATGTCCAGTTAGGTCTTGCACCCAAATTACTGGCTTCATAAAAGAAAACTGTACACCTTTTCCATGTATCCACATTATAAGGGTATTATAACAACTTTTGCACACTGTGTTCGGTGTAAAATTTGCACCAATTAAATCTGTTTCATCAAAATAATGACAATACGCTGTTTTAAATTTCTCAGTAAACAAGTTTTTTTGATCCTGTTTGCCTATTTTAGGGACGATATGACCACAAATGTAACAAAAATAATCCAATTTTGGGCACTTGTTATTTTCCATATTGAAATATTCAATGTTCTTCTGGTTTTAAAATGTAATTCACTTTGAACAAAAGGGTTGTTTATTCCACAGCCATTAAATTATTAATGCGAATGATGCAGAATTAAACGAATGATGCAGAAGTTCTTCTTTGTGGGGCTACTTTCACGTGCAATTCTCAGAATTGAGTCCCAAATCAATGACCTGAAAAATGTTGTACTGTGTTATGCAATGTTTTAAGACAATCCTTTCTACAGCGCAGTTACTCCAACAAATGTATTAAATTTTCTTGGTTCTATTAGAACGGCTCATCGCCGTCTACAAAAATTGGGATTACGTAATTATTCCGCAGTTAAGACACCATTTTTAACACAAATTTATAAGGACGCTAGAATAGGATTTTCACTAGAATTTTTGGTAAATGGAATGTATTTTTGGAATAGATTAATTTTTTCATACGAGAAAACATTTCAGTCACATTACGATGGCCGAAAGAGGCTATATAGACCGCAAAATATGAAATAAAAGTGGTAATTTTTCTATAAATCTGTGGACTTGTTTTAACTCTAATGGCCGAGGGGCTATATGTCGCCTTCAAAATAGACTTAATGACGATGTGTATGTCAATATTCTGGAAAATATTCTGTTGTAATATGCAAGGAATTATCAAAATAATTTTAGATTTCAGCATGATAATTGTCAAGCTCATAATTGCATTGCTACAAGAAATTGGTTTGAAGAAAATCACATTGAAATATTGCCTTGACCAGGAAACATTCCAGATCTTATTCTGTGGAAAACTTCTAGGGAATAATAAAATTTCTACATTCGTATATAATCGTTTTGTTGTGACATTTAGTCTGCATTTAGTATAGCACAAAGTTGGTATAACCTCGAAATTCACAAACTTAAATTACACCATGTAAATATTTTTAACATAGCGAGCGATCATTAAAATTTTCACTCGTAGCTGGCCGTATATATAAAAACTATGTCGTAGCTTTAGTCATTAAGATGTTATTTCAAACATCTGTCAGTGTCAAATATATATTTTAAAGTTTCATCAAAAGAAAAAGTAATGGCCTTTAATGATATGCATAAAGCGTTTATGCTAGAATGTTACTTCCTGATATCTCAAAAAATTGATGGTATTTGGCAGCATTCAATAGAAAATTGCCTTGCGGAGTTTGAAGAGAGATATCCAAATACTGTTCCTAGCTATAAAACTTTCCGTGATACGCTAATGAATTGTGTAAATCTTTTTCGTCAAACAGTAGCAGTATTTTAAGGAAAAAAGGAAGCGGTCCTCCTCTCAAGAGAAGTCGCGGCGTAATTGAAAATGTCAGATAAATTATTAACGAATCTTCTCAAACATCTATTCGCAGAGTTTCGCAAGAAGTAGGGCTTTCGTATGGAACATGTCAAAAAATTTTGAAAAAGGACTTGCACATGTATCCATATAAATTAACTTCTGTACAAAATCTATTACCTACGGATTATGAAAAAAGAACACAATTTTGCCAATGGTTTATTCAAACAATGACAGACAATATTTTAAATCATACTTTTTTCACCGATGAAGCTTGGTTTTATTTGAAAGGTTATGTTAATTCGCAAAATATGCGTATGTGGTCCAGTGAAAATCCTCCTTTCTACAGAGAAGTTCCTCTACATCCAGAAAAAATAGGCGTATGGGTAGGAATGAGTCGTCACCGATTAATAGGACTAATATTCTTTGAGGGCACGATAACATCGGAGAAATGTCGTAACGAAATTCTCAGTGTTTTTACTAATCAATTGACTAATGATGAACTCCGGATCGGATATTTTCAACAGGATGGGGCTACATCACACGTTACACTTGAAAATATTCAGTTTTTGCAACAATTTTATGGCGATAGGATAATAAGTAGAAATACAGCGATTCCATATCCACCACGATGGTGTGATTTAACAGTCATGGATTTTTTTGTGTGGTCATATATAAAGAATATTATTTATGAAACACCAATTAATAATCTACAAGAGTTAAGACATATAATCATAGAAAAATGTGAACACATCAATAACTCACCGCAAATACTGATCAATGTTTTCAATGCTCCACGAAATAGAGTGCGATTATGCTTGGTTGAGAATGGTCAACATTTTACACATTTTTTATAATATTCTATTACTTTGTATAAAAATTATAAATATATTTAATATAAAAGTCAGCATTTCAAATTATTTTTTAACAATCATGACGTTTGAAATTATAATGACAGATCTCCTCTAATAACTTAAGTTAGGACATACTTTTTGTGTACATGGCTTACTTGAGCGAAAATTTTAATGATCACTCGTTATTATTAAATATCAATATGATGGGTCAGTTTTTTTGGCAGCAAGTTTACCATTTATAAGTGTACGTCTGGCCTAAGGCATCTTCACCAAATATTTGTTTAAGCATTTTCAGGGTTTCCGCAGTCATTTTACCAAGCTTGAAACAGAATTTGTTGCATCTTCTTTGCTGTTTCATATCAGACATTGTCGCAGAGTAACTCAAACACAACTCACCAAATATAAACACAAAAATGTTTTTTCCACCTATCTTGTTTGACAGACTGACTTAGTATAGATGCAACTCACTCCAACTAGCGTTATAGAGATGTACTACCATCCCTTCGCGCGTCGCATCAAATTCCGGGAATTTCTGGGTAGCACCTCGTATAACCAATAATTTGTATTTAATCCACCCTCGTATATAGAAGATAAACTTAGATCTCTTGTAGTAATTTAACGTAATCTTGAGAACGAGTTTTTCTCTTTCAATGGAAGTGTATGAATAACACTACCCACTCAAACATAACAAAACCTCAGAAGATCCAAAATCATTTTTATCCGTTAGCCCTAACGGGGGAGCCTAACGTAGGGATTTGATAGTCATTCAGCAAAAAAGAAGAAACTAAGGACTCTCAGAGAGGACTGGTTATTATCTATGTTAATCCCAAAACACCATTTCGATTTTGGGAAAAAGGACGCCACCGAACAAATCCACCATATTATTCATGGAATATATAATGACCCACAAGAAAAACGATACTTTTGGATTATTTGTTTTTAAACCACGATTGTTAGTGAAATTTTGGAAATAATTACAGTATATATAGTATATACAGGTATTCCACGAGAGCCGTTCGTTAGAAGTTTTCGCGGTTAGAAAAAACTTAGAATTCTGAAATTATGGGTTCCAGGGTTATTCAAGATTCTCTTTCATTTTAAAATATTTTCAAGATCATACTACTTCCGGTTATACCGGAAGTCGCCATTAACTTTCTAATTTTAAATAGAACACCCGGTATATTATTTCATTTTTGGATTCCTGAGAAAATTTCATAGTGGGTTTTCATAGGTTTCCCTATACTTATTTTCAATTTTTTCTTAGATACCTTGATTTTTTTGAAAATTCTGACAGATATAGCCCTGTTTTAGCATTGCGCCCTTTAACCAATTTCGATTGGTGGAAAGCGCTTCTGGGGTAGACGGAAGCACAGGAATGATACTTTCGAATGCCATATTGACAAATAATTTATCGCATACAGGGTATCCAAAATTTAATGACCAAGTACATCATTTTAAAATTTGAAAAAGTTCGTTTTTTCAAATAGGACACCCTGTATTTTATTGGATGGTCGGATGCAGAATTTGATTCTGAATCGATTTGCTATAACATTCCGTATACCTATTTCCAGTGGTTTTCTTGTTAATCCATATTTTTATCAAAAGGTGATCAAACTCCAAAAGTTCTACCTAGTAAGCCATGATTTTGACAGGAATTGAAACAATGTTGATTTAATGTCAAAGCAGTATCATCGTACAGATACGTGAGGTATCTACTTACAGTTCAAGGGATTTTGTTAACTTGCTTAAGTACAGTTTATAAAGGAGAATGTTGAAGAATATTCCAATAATGATTTATTAAATTTGTTTTACATGCACGGTGAATGTGGACGAATTGTTCGACGAACATGCAGACTATTTAATGAACGATATCCGGACCTACCAACAACGACTCCCGAAAAATTCGCAAGAATAATGAAGATAATGAATATAACGTGGTGAATGTGTTGGCGTTTTTTCAAGCTTATCCGCGGAGTTCAATTTCGACAGCAGCGCTGGATGTGGGTATTTCAAAAACATCAATCCACAGAATATTAAAAAAACATGGAATGCATCCTTTTTGTGAGATAACTGTTCAAGGAATACGTCTTGGTGATGAGGCAAAACGTGTCAACTTTTGCGAATTTATGATTTTGAAAATGACCGAATATCCGAGATTTCTTCATCAGATTATGTGGACTGATGAATCGAAATTCAGGCAAGGAATTACAAATCGCCGAAATACTCACTACTGGGCACAAGATAATCCACATGTTATTAGGGAACATAATCACCAAGACCGCTTTAGTTTCAATGTTTTTTGTTTAATTATGGACAACAGAGTGGCTTATCAAGTGTACGATGAAAATTTAAATGCGGCTAGATATCTGGAGATACTGAGAGGGTTTGTTAGTGATTTTCTAAATGCCCTACCTCCACGTGATAGAGCAAACAGTTGGTATCAGCTTGATGGTGCTCCAGCACATTCAACTGCAGCTGTACACCGGCAATTGTCAATGATGTTCGAGGATCGATGGATTGGCCCGCGGGGACCTTGGAACTGGCCACCCAGATCACCCGATTTGACCCCCTTGGATTTTTACCTCTGGGGTCGTATAAAAGAACTAGTGTACTGTAGGCCGGTACAAACTAGAGAGGAATTATTGAACCGTGTTCACCATGCGTTTACTAATATAAGTCCAGACGAACTTCGGAGATCTGTTTCGCGAGGAGTATATGACAGAGTTATTCAGTGTTTGAACCAAAATGGAGGTCATATAGAACAATTATTGTAATTTTACATTCTCTTATTATTTTTTGTCATTATGTTCCAATTATTTGTTTTCATTTTATATTTCGTTCTAAATGTTATGTACTAATGTCATGTTCTAATTCAAGTAAATTTTTTACCGTCTCATTGATCTTTATTTGGCTACGAAAGGCAAGCGATGTTTCGGTTTCTGCCAAAAACACACATTAAAATAAAAAATATGGATTAACAAGAAAACCACTGGAAATAGGTATAGGGAATGTTATAGCAAATCGATGCAGAATCAAATTCTGCATCCGACCATCCAATAAAATACAGGGCGTCCCATTTGAAAAAACGAACTTTTTCAAATTTTAAAATGATGTAATTGGTCATTAAATTTTGGATACCCTGTATGCGATAAATTTGTTGTCAATATGGCATTCGAAAGTATCATTCCTGTGCTTCCGTCTACCCCAGAAGCGCTTTCCACCAATCGAAATTGGTTAAAGGGCGCAATGCTCAAAACAGGGCTACATCTGTCAAAATTTTCAAAAAAAACAAGATATCTAAGAAAAAATTGAAAATAAGTATAGGGAAACCTATGAAAACACACTATGAAATTTTCTCAGGAATCCAAAAATGAAATAATATACCGGCTGTTCCATTTAAAATAAGGAAGTTAATGGCGACTTCCGGTATAACCGGAAGTAGAATGATCTTGAAAATATTTTAAAATGAAAGAGAATCTTGAGTAACCTGGAACCCAAAATTTCAGAATTATAAGATTTTTCTAACCACGAAAACTTCTAACGAACGGCTCTCGTGGAATACTCTGTATTTCGATTAAAAAAAAACCTCAATAATTTTTTCTTGCTTTGACAGAAACTCAATATAACTTCGAGGTGGTTTCCATTATTTATAAATGAGAAGAATTAAATATCAAGCAGTCAGTTTTATGATGGTTTGGTTTCTTTTATGTTACTAAAGCTGTAAAGGAAAAAACGGTTTAAAATTTTTATTTTAATTAGGCAAACAAATTTTATGCCGAATAATGAGGAATTAAAATATTGAGATAATAATGAATAATAAATGATGGTATAATATAAAGACCAGACCATTCGATAATAAGGGTCCATTGCTCCAGACTCTAGAAGCTTAATGCAGTTCTATACCGGGTGTCCCAAAACGTACCTACCGGAAATATTTCAAGGAAGAATTGCAGAACTTTTTAGAGTCGAAAAGTCCATTTAAACATATGTCTTAAACGTAACGCAAAAAAATATATATAACTCTATACAAAATCCAAAAAAAGAACATCTAAGGTCACGTTCGACACGGCAAAAACAATTGTGACCGCAGAAGAAATTAGTATAAAATATATCGATATCGGAATATGCTACAAAATTTATATTTTAATTTCCAAAATACGAAAGAATAATTTAGCCTTAAATGCAAGTAAGAAAAATACTTTAATTCACAAAAATGAATTCTTCTAAGTTATACTATACAAGATATATTAAATTTTAAATGAGTTGGGCTCTAAGCCGCTATGCAAATTGATTAATGTGGCATTAAAAATGCTAATAACTATATTAATATTACAAAAATTAATTTAAGTCATGTTAAAAGAAGCTAAATATTACGGCAAAATATGAAAGCAATATATATAAACAAAATTATACGACGGAATTCAAATTACACAAAAACTTTAATAATACGAATTACTTGATATCCTGTCCCTGTTTGTCGAAGGTGGTAATTAATTCCTAAGGTCGATCGCTGTTCTGGGAATTAGACGACCATAAATTGCCCTTGAACTATAGGCTGCAGTACTCGTGAACTCTTCAGTAGGAAGCTATTTTTTCCCATTTACGAAGACGAAATGGAACGCCACGCAAAAACCAAGGTTGGGTTATATTTTCCTCAAACCTACGTAAGTCGCAAACGGCACAATGGCTGTTCCAAAAATTAGAATTCACCCTTCGACATGATCCGTTTATAAACAATGAATTAACAAATTGTCAAAGATGCGTGAATTAACCTCTATTAAGGAGTTGTACACTCGTAATTTTTTTTTAAACGACTTTACACAACCAAGAGTTGTCTGCTAATCCTCGACTCTCACCCGCGCGTAAGCGGAAGGGGTGATATAGTTACCAAAGTTAACCACAGACAGCGGAACAAGTATCCGAATGAAGGTATTTAATATAAGATACCAGAACTCATCAATAAATAATGAAAACTATTAATCGATATTTAAAAACGAAATTAAGGCGTAACAATGGCAGGGTGACTCAAAGAAGTGTTGCGATTGTAAAGGGCTAATAAAAACATAGATAACGCTCTTTTATAAAATATTATCACCTATAGGAATAAACGAAATTCTTAATTGAACCAAAATTTCAGCTGAAAACATTGGACTGGATAACCAGAATAAAAAAATTTCTAATCATTCTCATCGCTTTAGCGCAGTCAACTATAGCTAAAGTAGGTATTAATAAACAAGAATTAATTTCTTTTCAAAGTCTATAAAGCCTTTTTTTACAAATTGATAATATGTATCATTCACATCTTGTAACAAATCTCCGAGATAAAACTTTAGATAATGAAACAGCCACAATGCCAACAACATTCACGTCACTGTCAACAACAAAATCTGCATCAGTGAAGAATTTAATATCCTCGTACTTACTTTCATATTTGCAATTTAACTCAATCTATTTTGATAAAATCACTGACAAAATTACTGACAAAATCACTAACAAAATCACTGACAAAATCATTGACAAAATCGCTGACAAAATCATTGATAAAATCACTTATCGCTGACAAAATCACTGACAAAATCATTGACAAAATCGCTGACAAAATCACTGATAAAATTACTGACAAAATCGCTGACAAAATCACTGACAAAATCACTGATAAAATCACTGACAAAATCACTGATAAAATCACTGACAAAATCACTGATAAAATCACTGATAAAATCACTGATAAAATCACTGATAAAATCACTGACAAAATCACTGACAAAATCACTGACAAAATCACTGACAAAATTCCTGACAAAATCGCCGACAAAATCACTGATAAAATCACTGACAAAATCACTGACAAAATCGCTGACAAAATAACTGACAAAACGATTGATGCAGTCGTGATTTTGTCAGAACAGCTCTCGTTAAATTGCCAATGAAAGTACTCGAAATTAACAACAAAAAATATCCAGCGAAATCTTAAGTCTTTTGATATTACTTCCGATCATCTACAATAATGATTTTTTTCACCGGCAAAACGCACTCACCTCAGTTGACGACAACATCTTGGTATACGTAACAGTTGGCCTTGGGTGTATTTGTAATATTTAGATCTTTTTCGGTATTTTCGACCATTTCTTTTCAATCCCAACGACACCGTAATCTTCGAACAGCCGCATCGACGAGACATTCTCCTCAATGACAACCTAACTTGTTTTTTTGCAGTTCTCAACAGCTTTTCTGTCCTCTGTGCGGTAAATAGCTCGGGGTTTTCCACGTTTTGGGAAATTTAGTCATGGAATTACCTGCTCGCATTCTGCTATTGTGCGATAAATCGTTCTACGTGAAATATTTTCAATCTCTAAGATTCGGAATATTTACGCATTGGGCACTCGCCTAACCAAGTTGTAGATACTTTTGTCGGAGTTCTAATTTATACGACATTAACAACTTAAACTAATTAACTCTCAACTTATCGACCTTTTATTGCCAAAGGCAACTTAATATTATTTCATTTTTGTTTAATTTTAATTTTATTTAATTCTGTGCCAAAACTTTTAGGGTACATACTTTTCACTAACCCCGTGTATACTTCGTCAGAGGTAAAACTGCAAATTGCGATTCTACAGCAATATGACCCTCTTTATCGAACGGTTAGTTATCCTTTTACCGAAATATTCTCATATAAAATTAACACAATTCTGTAGCGTCAGTTGCATTCTTGGTTTATCTTGTTTAGGAGGATGGTGAGATTAAATTTTTGAAATTTGAATTGTAATGTCTCATTCCACAGTGTTTACTAATATACACAATAGAAAGTAACGGTGGTCGGTTAATGAAAAAAGTTTCCTGTTTAAAATTCTACGGCTATTTTAATTACATCTTCATTCGTCTCTAGGCCCTTTTCATGAGTTTTCTTCAGAAGATTGTTTAATTTTGAGGAAAATATTTAAACTTTTATAAGTAAGTACAAGTATACTAACAAAGTCCCAAAGTTCAAGTAAACGATGCTTTCTTATGCAAAATATATTAAAGATTAACACGTTTATTTCCTTGTATAATAGGGGATTATTTTAGAATACCGTTTCCAATGTTTCGTTCATCTCCTTTCTGGATGGGGGTGAACAAGATGGATCTGTCATTCTAACAACCTACGAAGACCGTTGATAATACCCTAACTTTTTAATAGAGGGCGTTGCAATAATCAGGGTTAATACTATAACAAAGTTACATATAGAATTTCAAGTATATACGAGAGATGTTCTTTTGGTGTTAAATATAGCTATAAAATCTAACAGTGGATCGACTCAAAGTGCTTTATTGCTTTTCAAAATATTTTCCACTAAAATTGATACACTTCTGCATTCGTTCAAACCAATTGCTAAAGAAGTTATTCCAGTCTTCAGTTTGGACAGATAAAAATTGCCGTTTCGAAGGCATTAACTGCTTCTTCAGGCGACTGAAATAAAAAAACTCAATTGTCTTTCTAGCTGTGTACGAACTCGCATTGTCATAATGCGGGATGATTCCTCGTTGTGGGTTGATTTCTCGGAGCACGGCGATTATTTACCGGTAAAAAAACAGTTGTGTACCAATCCGCATTAACCAATCTTCGATTTTGCCAAAGAATTGTAGCTACGTGACTTGATTTTGAAGCAAACGTTGCGACCAACTTTTTCGACAAACTTCGCGAACGGATGACTTTTGTCGGATTCACTTGATTCATCTACAAACACCTAATATTTTATTTAGCTTATTTCTGGGTTCATATAAATAAATTCATGATTCCATTCACGATGCTATAGACGTTCCTTAAGTTTCCGTTATTGAACCGACTCAAAGTTTTCGGCACTAATTAACGCGAGCCAACATTTATTCTTCGGTGAAAAGATACAAAATCCAATGAGGAACTAACTTTCTCACACTCAGTTCATTACGTAGAATCGTTTGGATTGAGTTCTTTGAAATACCCTGGATATATCAACTTTACGATTGTTACAGTTTATTCTCCTTTGATTTAAAGTTTAGCGAGGATTAAGTTATATCAGCCAGTATTCAAATTTACATTTAAATATTTACTACGGTTATATTCTGTGATATCGGTCGCGCTCACTGTTGGGTTGTGCAGATCTTCGATAAGGCCGCTCTTCGCGCGGGGATGAAAATTTCAAGAGAGTCTACTGTTAGACGTAGGAGAGAGGGATTTCTGTTTGAACGACTGGTGGGTAAAGTTGTATATATATATATATATATATATATATATATATATTGGTGTGCTCCGATAATCGAAATATAATTCACGTCTGCCCTAATTTTTTTGGGAAATTATCACAGTATGCGAAGTCGACTAGGGCACAGTGAGGCAAATAGATATAAGTAGGCGTGAGTTTTTCTTTTATATATTCAGTCGTGAAAAGTTAAAGTACTTCGTTTACGAGGAGACAAACCTATACCAAGCATTCAATGTGCTAGAGGGAGAAGACCACTTCTTTCTTGCCGACCATCTGTATCAAGATCGCCGTTTTTTTGTGGACTATTTGTGTCGTCTTGCAGCTGTCTAGATACTTCGTACAAGTTTTTTTTTAATGCAATCAACTCGAAAATTATCGCCGATACTTTATTTGATATAATTCCGATTCCGTATTTTAATGCTAATCAAAATGGAATTTAATGTTAGTTTAATTCGTATGTGTATTTATTCCATTATTATACATTTATTCAGATAATTAACGCTCAGAGATTTGTTATTTTAACATTTATAAAATTTATTCACTTTCATAACTTTCGTTATAAAGATTTTAATCCTAAAATAATTTTGTATTGGATTAATAATCAAAATTTAGTTGATGTCGCGTAATAATAAATTTAAATTTTTAATTGATGCTTAATTAGTTGGTATCACACATTTAAGTAGTTCATTTTTTTTACTATTCTGCAACAACTTTGTGAGATGCTAGAGATATTTATATATTACAATGTTTTTTTTCTGGCATTACGTTATCCTAGGCGTTATCATTGGAATTTATATTAAATTCTAGTACTAGACTTGCATATTACTGCGTGTGTGTAGTACCAAATGTAAGGTTCAACAACAGATCTGTCGGCGAACTACAAATTTTGTCTGTAGGTTAAAGCGAATTGAAATAGATTAAATAACTAATTGTCATAATTTTGGTAAATTTCGAAGATTAATTTAATTTATCTGATCTTTCGTGTTTTAAGTTGATTCAGTATAAACTCATGTAAATTTTCGTAATATGTTCAATAATTTAATGACCTATACAGGGTTCATATTTCAGTGTCAATTTTTCATAACTTAAATTTCATATATTATTATTTACGGTTTGAGAGCCATTTGTTATTTACTTGATAATGACTTGCTAATTACTTGTCTTTTTTTGTTGTTTTATCAATATACGAATTATCTGTTACCTATTTTTATTTATTTTGTGTGTTTATGTACCCCATTTTCCTTTAGATTAGCTTTTTGTTTCGGCACATTTTTAGTAGTCTGTAGGCGCATGCGCCTATGAATGCGCTAACCCTTTGCTTAGTTTTCAGTCTCGAGCTTCTATAAGTAAAACTAAGTGGCGCTATCTATCATCTGTTTTAGTCAATCCACACCTGTCTCCACTGAATAAAGGCATACACGATAAATAGAGGTTCCCTTTAAAATTATGCGTTACGACTACCGATTTCGACAACTTACCGACCATATTCATTACGCTAGAACTGCACATATGCACGTAGGTAGCACGATATGCCACATATCTATTTTCCTTAATTAGGCGGCGCACAGCATCGATGTTTTTTTGGGTAACTACTGCTCTTGGCGCAACTGTCCTAGGATCGTCGCTGATGCTGGTGCGTCCACGTTGGAATTCACAATACCAATGTGAATACCAACGTGTCGATTGATGTGTTTCATCTTCAAAATCAAAAACCAACTCAGCAAGACATTTTTGTTGAGTTAATCCTCTCCGAAACTTGTAAAAAAATTATCGCGCGAAAATTTTCTCGGCTCAATTCCATTTTTCGGCCAACTTAATAACTTTAAAAATTCTTCTTCTTATTTTTCTTATGATTATGTTAGGCCATGACCTGTTATTACAGTGCATTTTCTTGGGACGTAGATTGCCAGCTATTCTTACACTTTTTTGGAGGTCTTCCTACTGGCCGTCTTTCTGATGGTTTTCCAACACTTGCGATTTTGATATTCTTCCTCCGCTTATTATGTTTACGTGTTGGATCCATTTTCTTCGCCTTTGCCGAGACCACCTAACATCTTCTACTGTGCATGTTTCTCTGATTTAATTGTTTCGTATTCTATCTCTTAGAGTATTGCCTACGATAGATCGCAATGTTCTCATTTCTATTGTTCTTAGAATTTTTTGCTTTCAGCAGTATCTGCCCTTGCTTCGACTGCACACGGCAAAATCGGTCTTACGCACGTTTTATAGAAGCGGACTTTACTTTCTAAACTGTCTTTTTTGTTCCTCCACACCATATCCTTCAGGCATCCGGAAACTTTCGCCGCTTTATTAACCTTGTCTACGTGCTCCTTCTTTTAGATTACCGTAACCGGATATTACTGCGCCTAGATATTCGATTCTCATTCCTTGCTCTACACTATTAAATAATTTACTATGACTAAATCACTTCCCTACGTTGATGAAACTTTAGATTTCGGTTAACGAAGGATTGGGATTAATTTTGACGCCTAACGTTTTATTATTAGCGCCCTATGAAGCTACACGCAACACTAAAAAGACATCCCTCGTACATCAAACACCTTCTTCTTCTTCTGTTTTGGGTTGGACGCCAGCACGTCCAGACACTTGAGCACATTGCTCTTTGTACAAACCTCAATAGATCTCTCAGTTCCACTCTGTTAGTCTTGTGTCCTCGATAAAGCTACTATCCTCCTCAGAGGAAGTTTGAGTACACTCGTAGGATTCAATAGATCTCTCCCGAAATATTTCTGTCTGAGTTCCTTCAGTTCCTCACACGTCCATATTACATGAAGGCTAGTTTCTTACTGTTCTTCACATCTCCTACACTTGGACTCGCTAACCAAGCCCATGCGGTACAGATGCTTCCTTAAAGGACAATGTCCGGTTATTAAGCCAGTAATTATTTTAGTTTCTTTTTAGTAACTACAAATTAGGTTGGCTGAAAACCTACCGTCCAGCTCCTTTAGTAGTGTTTTGGTGTAAAGTTGACCTTCCGTTAACCTCCATTTCTTTTTATGTTCCCTTTCTAGCCATAACCAGATCTCCCTTTTAGCGGAATCCTTAGTGATTCCACATACGGGTTCTGATCCCATGAAGTCCTTATTAGTACCTTCTTTGGCCAGTTCGTTGCCTTTAATTCCTTCATGTCCTGGCACCGATAACATCAACATTCTAAAGAAACACAACTATAAACTATTACGGCATGTAAATAAAAAATAATGTCAACAAGCGATACAGGATAACAATTAATAACGAACAAACGGAAATTGATAATTAACCAGCCGAACTTAAATTATAACAATTAAACGCAATTACAGCAAAGAGGAACTACAGAAAAACACTTTATACGGAAATTTTAAGTAGATATTTGACGTTTAGTTACACAGCAATTTTTGCTTAATATCATTTCATGGCCAACCAACCAACTATTAGATGCAGCACCGCATATTGAATATTATAAACCTAGGAATATCCCATTAAAAGGTTATAACTTAGAAAATACTAGAAATAAGTACTATGTTATTGGTACCATTTTAACCGCAATTTTACAAGGAATTTGCTGACTAATAAAAAAATTATAAGTTCAATTTAAAAAAAAAAGAGAAAATAACCTTTAAACTTCGATAATTTGGTACCACATATTTAACACTCTATATACGTTGTCACGTTGTTCACCCTCAAAACATATAACTTGTTAGTCCATAAATTGGTAATAAAAGAGTTACTTGAGGCACTGCACCCATTTTCAGGCTAATACTTAAAATGTTAGACGCTACAACTGTCAAGATTTTAAAAAAATTTGCAATAAAACCAAAATTAACAGTTGTAAGTGCACATTGTCATATATCATTGCAAAGATAATTTTGGTGGCTATCATCATAATAAAAAGAAAGTATAGCAATGTATTTAATAAAAGAAATTGAAAGTGATTGCGGAAATTTGGAACACCCTGTAAATATATAAATAAAAATATAAAATGCACTGTAGCATACTACATGTGTACGTAAAATTTTATTGCTACAACTTTATTAGTTTTCATGCTAAGCTCCGCCGACACACTATTGCCGCACCCGGTATATATATTGACTTATTTTGATGTGATTGGCATTTTTATATTTTCTCAACGTATCTGATAACACAGCCTCAAAACGTTTTCTGTGTGAGAAATACATTTATTTAGTTGGATGCGGCGATAACTGTTGACTTTGGCATCGGAAATTTGCCGTAATGAATATGTTCCACAATGGCGCAATTAATGGAAGAAGAAAAGATATTCGTCGCCGGGTCTACAGGGTGAGCAAATCCAAAAAATTACCGAGATACACAGCAGTGGGCTAGCTTTAAGAACAGTCCTAAATATAAAGGTGGATAAGCCAAAAGAGCTTTACATAAAAAAAATGGAAAATCAGCCAAGTAAGAACGGTTCCCTGGAAAAGTGCGTATACCAAGTTAAAATTCGGTTCGCGCTGAACTAGTAAAATTTCATACAAGGAGAAAACTTGTACAAAAATGCATTAAAATACTCTGGCATATTTTAATGTCTGAGTGAAATAGGCCATAGTAAAATATAAAAGTGTTCAACGTTTCCCGATTTTTAAATTTCATCTCCAATAAAAGCAAATGTAGGGCAGAAGAAGTATATTATATAAAAATCGAAATATGTTGTTCGACGCTATTAAAATCTAAAATGTTTTGTTCAAGTTTTCTATTAGAATCCAGAAGACCATTAAGTCTTGAAGTAATAATAGATTGAAGTAAATGTATGTGCATTAATAATAAGAGCATTCAAGAACTACACAAGGGCTAACTGTTCTTTCTTCAGTTTAAACTTTTTGTTATAGAATTTGCAACAGACGGTAATTCATTACTGCTTACATATTTTTTATTTTCAATACTGGTTGTATATTGCAACAGATATTTAAGAAAAAACATTGATATATAGTACATTTAATATGTTCATTAGTTTACAAATGCATTTAGGTTAAAGATTTTTTATCTGCGAAAGTTATATCGGAAAATATTATGTAATGAAAAGCTATGGGCTGAGATATTTTGTTAACCAAGTTTGCATTAAATTGACTTTTGTGAATTTATTATTATTATTATTTATACCTGTACAAGATGGACTACGTTACATGAGTCACAAAGTGGGTTTAGAAAAGGAAGGAGCACACAATACCAAATAATCTCTGTGAAACAAACAATACAAAAAGCCTCTATAGAACAGAAGAAAGTATTCTTAGCATTTATAGACTTGGAAAAAGCATTCGATAAAGTACCAAGAGAAAGATTATGGAATATATTAAGAGAAAGAGGTGTCAATGGCAGAATAAGACGATTAATACAGAAAATATATAACCACAATACTAATGCTGTAATAGCTAACAATTTAGAATCGGAGATATTTAAAACAAACGAGGGACTGCGCCAAGGGGGAAGTCTGAGCCCAATGCTGTTCATTGTTTATATGGATGACATTATCAAAAAGTGTACAAGCAAAAGTAAAAAGTTCAGGGTTGGACACCTTAACTTGAATGAATTCGAAATTTCGGAAGGGGCATTCGCAGACGATATAGTAGTTATAGCCGACAATGATGAAGATCTGAAACGTAACTTAATAACATGGAATATGACACTAAAAGACAGTGGAATGACGATGAGTAAGAGCAAAACTAAAGTAATGGTAGTGGGAGATGAACAGGTAGATACGAAAATTGTAATAGAAGGAACTGAAATAGAACAAGTGAGAACATTTCAGTACTTGGGAGTAAGAATTGATGGAAAAGTGACCCAGGACGCTGAGATTAATCAAAGAATAGAAAAAACAACAAAGCTGTACCACAGCATGAGGATTAATTTCATTAACAAAATAGAGATATCCCGAGAAACAAAACTAAAAGTATATAAGGCAATTTACCGACCGATATTAACATATGGCTGTGAATCCTGGATATTAAATAGAAAACAAAAGAATAAATTACAGGCAGTAGAAATGAAGTATTTAAGAAGAGTTAGAGGAGTTACAAGGATGGACAGAATAAGAAACTCGGAAATACGAAAAGATTTAAAAATGCAGTCAGTACTAGAATACATTGAACAAAGACACTTAGGATGGTGGGGACATTTATATAGAATGGAAAATACAAGACAAACAAGAAGGATATGGGAAGCAAGGATAATGAAAAATAAAAGAAGAGGAAGGTCAAGGACAACATGGAATGATGTCATAGCTGAAATACTGGGAAGGAAAGGCAAAACATGGACAGAAGCGAAGAACATGACAAGGAATAGAAATGAATGGAAAACGTTTATAAAAGGCTAGAAGAAGATAAATGCCCTACACCATTGTTATGGTAGAAGGGATTATTGGATTATATACATATATATATATATATATATATATACAAGATGGAATTACGACTGAGTCATACTTAATTACCATCAGGTAAGCATACGATTATAAGGAGATATAAATAAAATGAGTTTACTTTTAGAAATTGGTATTAATTCATAGATGATGATGTATTTTGCTTGTGTAAAGTGCGTGCTAGAGCTCCAAATGTATCACTTTTTCTGCTGTTGATAATGGCAACTTAGTTGACGAAATACGTATCCAGCATTAAAATTCTATTGTGGTAACGGCTAGAACCACAAGATGGCGTTGCCGGGCGACCAGCACAAGACAATATCCCCACTCCTATTGGCGTAATTCGATTCTCGTTGCCAAGCGCCTTAGTACATTCCGCATTTTTAGTAATCTTTTGATAGCTTCGTGAGACGGAGCGTTTAGACAATTTTATCCCGGTTCGTAAACTTGTACCTGTGCCCCGATTGGATTACGATCCAACTGTGTAGCAGGTACTGGCACCAGAATTGCTCGTGCGACTTTTTGCCTGTTCCCTGATCGGTATAGATATGTTTAGCTAATGTATAAACAGAATCTCAAGTGCCAAACAGTCCGCCGGCATTTGTAATATCGACTCTCCCATTATAGTTCCTGTGGTATATGTATGGCCCTCTACAACCTAATTAGGACACCATAAGCCACTGACCTCCAACCACAAGCTCGCAGCCATGTCCTCCGCTTTCAAAAATACTTCCAACGGTGGGAGACTTACAAATATCTCCATTTGGGCGCTTCCCGTTCTATTCATTGCTCCCGTGATTCCCAGCAGAGCCTGTCGCTGGATAGTCGTGAGCAACCCCACCGATGATGTCAGCTCCGTCCTCCTCCACCAAACAACTATCCCATACGTTATCGTTGGTTTTACTACCACTGTATACAACCAATTTTAGTCTCCAGGTCTTACTCCAGAAGAACTGCGTCGCCTGTCCACCACTTTAACTAAGTGCCTGCTCCAATTCAGTTTCGCGACAAGTGTAATGCCTAAATACTTCACTTCATTGGCTAGTTCTAACTCTTGTCCGAACAGCCTTACGCTACCCAGATCATTTAGTTTTCTCATGTTGGTAAAAGCTACCAACTTGTTTTTTTGTAGATTGACAGTTAATCCCTCCTCAACACATCATCTCTCCACAATTCGCTGATCATTTCGCATGATGCTTGCCACTGTCGCTGGAAATTTCACCTAGGACACAATGCAATGTCATCGGCAAACCCCTGCGTTCATATTTCCTGGTCATTTAATGTCCTGATGACATTATCCATAACTAGACTTCATAGTAGCGCAGGCAGTACTCCTCCTTGAGGACACCTTTTGTTGTCCTCACGGATATCGTTTTGTTTTGCATTTAGGCATGCATTATTCTGCTATGCAGAATGTTGTGGACCCAATTGCATCTGGTACTTTTTACTTATTCACTTAAATACTCGCTTAAATGTATAAACAGCTTGATTTTGTACGATGTTATTGACCTTAGCATACAGTTTCAATAAAATCGACAGCTGTTACTGTTTAATTTTCATTTATTTAGATCTAGAACACTGTTTAAGTTACTTCTTCAGATACGATATGGAACAACGTCGAAAATGGCATTGTGAAACAATGGCGAGTTGGATTAAGGGTCACACTGATTGTATATCCATTGCCAGTGATTCCGAAATTTATTGCAAAGTCTGTAAAATATCGTTAAAAAAATCCAAGAAATCGCACGTAAAACGTCACTTATATGGTAAACACATACACAGAAATTAGACCCGTTGGAATCTGACAATTTTAACGGAGAACTCTGTGAAACTTTAATTGCGGCAAATATTCCATTAAATAAACTTAACAATCCCACCTTCAAAACATTTCTCCAAAAATATACTGATCCAAATGTTCCCGTTGAATCCACCTTACGCAAATATTATGTTTCTAAGTGCTACAACAAAATGAACAAATGAAAATATATTTCCTATTTTATAGATTTGTTTTCTAATTATATAAATAAAATTAAAATCTTTAAAATACAAATTTTCAATAGTACACCCGTGGCTGATGAGTAAAGATCGGACTTTGGGTCAGAATTTAGGTCGACAGCGAATAAAATGAGCGCGGCACATAGGCGAACGCACATAGATTCATTTTTGGGAACATATTTTATTATTATAAAAATTATTATATATTTTTTGTACAATGTACGTGTATCACATCAGTCACAAAAACAATGTGTATCTAAGCGTCAGCATTTATTTTTTTAGCAACAATAGAGGATCCTAACATAAACCGTCACCATTTTAAAATAAAATCATGTTATAAAACGAATGGAGAAGTTGTTTGAATGTATAATAAGTAGAGAACGGATGGAATTTCCATAAAACGCAATCGGCAATTGGAATTGTGTATAACGTCGCTCAGTACATCCCGGCGAAATTCAATGAAGTATTTGTTTGACTTACTCGGCCACCTGGTCTCGCAGCGATAACAATGGACAACCCAGCTATTGTATTCGGAGAATATAGTGTTTTCAGTGGTGTCGTGTACGTAGATAAAATAAATAAGTTTATCGTATTTGGTAAGAGAAATAGCACGTACATTCCTTTTCTTTTCATTTAAGCAACATCTTCCAATTATTTTCACGTAAGTATGCATACAATTTCGTTTATTTGGATCTAGAATATTCTTACTTTTTCAGACAATGGAAGAGCGTCGAGAATGGCATCGTGAAACAATGGCGAGTTGGATTGAGGGCTATACTGATTGTATGTACATTGCCAGTGATTCCGAAATTTATTGTGAAGTGTGTGAAACGTTATTGAAAAATTGCAATAAATCAACCGTAAAACGTCATGTAGGATCGTTAAAGCACGAATAAAAATTGAACCCGTTGGAATCTGACAATCTTAACGAAGAACTCTGTGAAACTTTTATGGCAGCTAATATTCCATTATTTAAATTGAACAATCCAATTTTGAAGACATTTCTGAAAAAATATACTGGTCGAAATGTTCCTGATGAATCAACTTTACGCAAATATTATGTTTCTAGGTGCTATACGAGAACAGTAAAACGCATTAGAAGCCATCTTTTAAATCAATACATATGGATAGCGCCTACGAAACGGTGGATATGTTAGGACGCTGTGTGGTAAATGTTGTAGTTGGTGTACTACATTCAACTATTCCCTATAACTCATATGTAATAGCAACAAGTGTTATAAATAGAGTTGATGCGGAAACAGTTGCTGAAACCATTAAGGAGAATATGCAAAAAATGCTTCATTCGGACGCCACGTACAAAGAAAAAATACTTTTATTTGTCAGTGATAGTGCTGCGTATATGTTAAAAACAGGCAGACTATTGAAGAAAACATATCCTAATATGCTGTATATTACTTGTGTAGCACATGCTCTCCACAGAATCTGTGAATATATCAGAGACACTTTTCCGGAAGTTGATAGACTTTAAAAAAGTTTTCAGAAAAGCACCATTTTGAGTAGCTCTTTTCAGGGAAAAATTTTCATCTCTGTCACTGCCTCCCACTCCTAATAACTAGATGGGGAACATGGCTGGGAGCTACTAGTTATTATGCTGAGAATTTCGATAGTATAAAACATTTCGTAACACTGCTAAAGGAGGATGCTAGAAGTATTGGTGAGTGCAAGGAGCTCACACAAATCCCAAATTAAAAAAATCATTTGTACTTTCTTCACGAATTCACGAACACTTTGGAAAATTGCCAAAACTAATAACTTATTTTGAAAATCGAAATCTCAAATTAAATGACGGATTAACCACATTAGGTGTGGCTGTTAATAATTTGAAAAGTATTCCAAGTGACTTCGGATATGGCCTTCTGCAAAAATTTGAAGCAATTCTTAATAGAAATCCAGATTTAATTATATTGCAGCAATTATGTATGGAGACAATTCCACAAAATCTAACGGCTAAATATGAAGAAATAAAAGAATATTTCCAGTATGCACCTATAACCAGTTGCGATGTAGAAAGGATGTTTTCTATTTATAAGAATGTACTTAATTCAAAGAGAACAAAATTGACAGAAGAAAACCTTGAGAAACTATTGCTAGTCAATATTAATACTCCTTTACTCAACTTGAACGACAAAATGAACAAATAAAAATGTTCCAATTATAGAAATAAAATTAAAAACTTTAAAAATACAACTTTTCAACAAATACATATGTATTTCGTAGTTTTATAGATCACCACCCGTTTGTTTTCCAATTATATAAATAAAATTAATTAATAAATATGTATTTCGTAATTTTAAATAGATAGATCACCACCCGAATGTTTTCCAATTACAAAATATGTAATATTAAAAACTTTATAATTACAACTTTTCAACAAATAAATATGTATTTCGTAATTTTATAGATCACCACCCGTTCGTTTTCCAATTATATAAATAAAATTAAATATTTTAGAAATACAGCCTTTCGCCAGTACTGCACTGGGCTTTGCGTCATGTGGTAAGCGTGTCCGTTCTCTAATAATAAGCATATGTGTGTATGCGATCCTAACATAAATATACATCTAAAATAAGTGTACAGAATTCGCTATAGCGAATTCTCTCTCAGGATTTACCGACTACATTATACAGAGATTCAATTGTCAATATTTATTTCTTTGGTTATTTATAAGCATATACTACACATTAAAGTAAGTTTTGAGTCAATAATTTTTTCAACGGGTTTGATAAACTTCTAGTAAGGTTTAAATTATTTTTAAAATGTCGAAAAGAATTAGGTATGATTTTCAAGTGTGTTATTTTGGTATACCTTCTAGGGTTAAATATGTATGAAGTAGAAATATTTTACCTTATTGGACGCCAATGGCATTTACAGAAAAGATAGATTCGAATTCTTATATAAACAAATTTTATTGCTGATAATCGACCAGTGGGATATTTACGTCTACACTTTGTGATACAGATCAAAGCTTCTTTGATCAACTTTATATAATGCAGTTACTCTGTCGATTACATCACCTTTTTCCGTTCAATAGTAATGCAATCATTTCTATAATGCGGCAATTGTATTTGTATAATAATATTAATAATTTCTTTAGTGTGAATATGAGCATTCTATAAACGCTCCATATCAACTAGGATCCCATACTAATGCTTATTTTTTGCGAATGTCCGATCTCTGGTGATGATTCCCCCAATTATTATATTAAATGTCCACATTTTATTTTATATTTAAAAGTAATTGTATTACTTGTAGTTTTAGATTCGCGTTATGTACAAATAAATAAACAAATGACACATGCGTAAACACAAGCGACTTCTAACTAAGATAAATATTGATGTTTATAATAGGTATAATACTTTTCATTATTTGAAGCAATACATTACGGAGGTTTAGTAAACATTATGCAACATAAATAGAGAGATCCCTGCGAATAACGTAAGTATTACGTTATTTAATAAAGCCAAATTAATCCCTAAGGATCTGTTATGCGATCAACTAACGAAGGATGCAGTTGTGTGTACATCTGTTCGAAAAGCGGTCAACGGGTACTAAATCATTAATCATTAGTCAAATGGACTCTCGATAGCAACGACGCAAGCGAACGTCGAAGCACGGAAAACGTAAACCTGTATTTATCCCTTAACAAAAGATTCCACTTTTACAGAATCTGAAAAATTAATGCCCAAGTTGAAAGCACTGTCGTCTGCACATAAAGATGATTAATGGTGAGCTCGTTGCATGCTCGTTTTTAGGTAAGTCAGGTACGAGATTGTGGTCTAATACTCACATTACAAACATTACTATACGTTGTTTGAAGTCGTTGTTTAAAAAATTGCACAAAAAGCTAAAGCTTTTTACATGTTTTTGAATACTGTAACCGATATACAAGCGGAGAAATTGTGATTTTTCAGTATCGATTTCTTTAAGAATCTTATAAATACAGTCTTTAAAACAGTTTCAAAATGCATCACTTTTCATTTACATAGAACTAACTTAATGAACATATCACAATAATAATTATTTTACGCAAACTTTGTTCACTATTCTCTCCAGCGATACGAGGGCCACTGCCAAAATTCGCGGAAAATTGTGAAATAAAACAAATTACGTTATGTAAATCGCTTTACTGTTTCTCAAAATAACAAGTGTTCATTTGAAAAGTCAATCTAGGTTACTTTGAAATTTTGATAGAATAAGACGCAAATATATTAGTATGTGTTTGTTGTTCCGTAAACGTAAATCCAAATGGCATTTGATAATGTCAATCACAAATATCAGTTAATGCATAAAATAATCGTGCGTCGATTCTAGTTTAAATAAACTGCTTCTCAGTTTTAAAATGGCTTTCACTTTAGAACATAATTTTTTTTTAGTCCAGGCTTATTTTCGAAGTGGTAATAAAATTGATGGTTTATGGGTTTATTCAGTTCAAGATTGCATGGAAGAATTTCAAGTTTAGTTTCCACATTTTGTAATAGATTATATACAATTTAAGAATACTTTGGATAGAACTTTAAAACTTTTTTCTGAAACTGGTAGTCTCTTAAGAAAATCAGGCAGCGGAGCAGTTAAGAAACATACACCTCAAGTTGTCAATCGTGTTGAAGAAATAATGGAAAATGAACCACAAACATCTGTTCGACATTTGAGTCAACAAAAAAACCTTTGTGTTGGTACAACTCACAAGTTATTAAAAAAAGATATGGAATTTTATCCATACCGTGTCACAGCAGTACAAGAATTGTTAGAAATTGATTACCCACGTACACTACAGTTTTGTAATTGGTTTGTAAATATGAACAATAATGGAGAACTTTCGCAAAGAGTCATCTTTACTGATGAAGCATTGTTTTATAAAACGTGATACCTAAATTCACAAAATACAAGAATTTGAAGTAATGAAAATCCACATGTAATTAATCAAGAATCGCTACATCCAGAGAAAATTGGTGTCTGGGCAGCGATAAGCAAAAGGCGAATCATTGGACCTGTGATGTGACCTGGTCCCGGAGGGCACATCGTTGCGTTGGTACGCAGATTCGCCGATATAATAAATAATAGACGGTCAGCGTTTGGATAACAATATATAATTAAATAACACCATTATAAAGAATCAACAATAACAATATAACATAGTAATAAATAGACACTAGTCTTAAGGAGGTTTCTATAATACACTCTCTCGGACTCTGTGTGTGTCTGTCCCTTGAGATCTAATGGGATCTCATTATATATTTGAGCGTGTCCTCCTTTAGCCTAGTGGCCTCGTTACAAGATGAACAAAGTGGTGAAAGGTTGTAACACATACCGAGGTCGTGTTTGGACGCACCGGGGTTGTGTTTGTATTCAATAGAAACAAGACCGGGGTTGTACCTTGAAGGGGATATGTAGTTCAATACATGACCCGGTTTGGTTATCACAGACCAATATTTTTTCAGGGAACGTTAACTGCTCAAAGGTACCGTACGGATATTTTACAACCATTTGTCAATCAGTTGTATGATGATGAACTTCAAAATGCAAATTTCCATCAATACGGAGCACCGGATTATTTAAGAGAATTTTTTGATGAGCGTATAATTAGTCGAAATACTGAAATTGCCTGGCCTGCACGTTCATGCGATTTAACACCTTGCGACCTCTTTTTGTGGCCTTATCTAAAAAATAACATATTTTGAACACCTATATTGAATTTGAATGATATGCTACAGAGAATCGAACAGAAATGCATGGAAATTAATAACAATCCAGTAATGTTGCAGAATATCATAAGAAATTTTGAACGAAGGATTTTAAAGTGCATTGATCTTGAAGGACAACATTTTCAACATTTGTTATAGTTTCCAATAAATACCTAGCATTTGTTATTTATTTGTATGTATGAAACTGTCAAAATATACGACTTCGTAGGTTCAGTAGTAAATTTTAATTTACGACATACTTCAAAATGTTCTCAGTAAATCACATGCTACTAGATTGACTTTTCAAATGAACACTTGTTACTCCCCTTTAAGATGTTTACACTTTTCCATCCTATAAAACCAATCTTCAAATCATTTTCCATTCTGAACGAGGTATCTCCAAAACCAGTGATTTAAATTCTTCAACACCCTCTTCAGGCGATGAAAGCCGCTTTCCACACATGTTATTTTTGATGTTTCGGAATAAGAAGAAGTCATTAGGCGCTAAATCGGGTGAATATGGGCAATGACTCATTAATTCGATGTTCCTGTTGGTCAAAAACTCGAAAGCTTGTCGCTTCGCATTATCATAATGAACAATGCTTCTTCGGTTTATGTTGTTTTTTCTGGCTTCATCAATAACTTCCGGCAAACAAATTGACGTATACCAGTCAGCATTAACTGTTCGTCGATCCTCTAATGCAACAGTTGTAAGATGACCCGTTTTTCCGAAGAAACAAGCAATCATTTTTTCGAAACGCTTCGTGACCGTACCACTTTTGTTGGTTTAGGTTCATTTTGAAACAGCCATACAGTCGATTGCTGTTTAGTTTGAAGCGCATATGAATATATGCAGGATTCGCCACCTGTTGCAATGTTAGATACAGAATATGAACGACCACAATTAATTTTTTTTAACATTTCCTTGCACCACTTGACACGTGCCTGTTTTTGCTCGTCTTTTAAATTTTGAGGGATCCAAAGACTGGAAAGCTCCCTGGCATGTAAATAATCGTGCAAAATCGCATGTATTTATTTCGCCGCAATGTCTAAGGACGCCTCTATCTCGGAGGTGCATGGACGCCCTTCACGAAGATCTGTACCAAACGTTGGTCTTCTACGCTTGAATTCTGCGTACCATTTGTAATCCATAGTTTTGGATAGTGCTTCATTCCCAAATACCGAACTAGAGTTTTTTATACATTGCTTTGATGTCAAACCGTATCGACAATCGTAAAAGATTATCACTCGAAAATCACGTTTCAAAATTTCCATTTTTACACAACTATTACTTTGTTAAATTCTGTCGAGACAAAACTGTTCGGTTTTAAATCAAACTGTCAACTGAATTATAGGTTAAAAATGTCAAATTTTATGAATATGATAATTGTAAAATGTTTCAAGGAGTACTTGATTCCGCGAATTTTAGCAGTAGCTCTCGTAATTATGATATGATATGATATGATAATATGATAATATGATAATATGATAATATGATAATATGATGATATGATAATATGATAATATGATAATATGATAATATGATAATATGATAATATGATAATATAATAATATGATAATATGATAATATGATAATATGATAATATGATAATATGATAATATGATAATATGATAATATGATAATATGATAATATGATAATATGATAATATGATAATATGATGATATGATAATATGATAATGTGGAAGCATTTATGGAAACGGTCAAATATTTCGAGAACCGTTGGAGATATTTTAATAAAATTTTGTACACGAACATAAGGAAATGTTTGGATCTTCTTGGCTATATTTTCACTTTCTTTTATCGTATATTTGAAATCCAAGGCTAACCTGATTTTTTTCAAACGGCAACAGTGCTTGAATTTGGCAACGTTGAAAAGATCATTTTCTTCTGAATTCAGCGATGTAAATATGTACACACAAAACAAAAACAAAGGAATTTTATTTATGATAACAGACATTTACTTCAGTGTCCGGAATTTTTTGTCCACGAATGTATTAATTTAGAAGTAATACCAGAGATAAGTCGAGACGGTTATCTACATAGCAAAAAGTGTTCTATTTTGATTAAATTTTCTATTTTTGTCTTTTATTTAAAAAATAAATTACTTCATCTTCCTCTTTCTTTTGAAGATGACTGAGATGGCGCTATTGTATATTTAGACGTCACAAATAAATCTTGTCACTGCGCGTGCGCTCAACTTTAGCCGTCATCACCATTTTATAACCTGTTTTTAACTATAGTTTTTAACTATATTTCCTATGTTCTTTACATGTGACAAAATATTTTTTGTTTTGTTTTGTTACTGTGGTTTTGTAAGAACTCTGAAAGAACTTGGTTCATACCTATTTTTTTTATTTACTTATATGAATGTTCGACGAGACATGTGGTTTCACATAGATGGGGCACCACCACATTTCGGAATTGCTGTCCAAAATTGGGTTAACGTCAATTATTCAAGATGGATTGGTCGAGGTGGTCCTATTGCATGGCCACCCAGGTCACCCGATATTAATCCCCTTGACTTTTGTTTGTGGGGGTACATGAAAAATTTAGTTTACGCGCAAGTTTCGAACACAAGAGAAGAGTTGCTGGATCGCATTTACCTGCCTGCCGAGTAAATCCGACAAAACAAGTATGAAATTCGGATAAGTACTTCTTCTGTTGGCTTACGGGCACAATCCTGCATTCAACAAGGAGGTGGACATTTCGAAAATATTATTAATTGAACTTTTTAAATAAAAACAATTTTTATTGACTTTGGCATTGCATTTTTATTTCATGATCTGACAATCACATTCATAGATCTGTAACTTTGAAACAAATAAAAATGGATATACAAGTTTTGCGTTTTTGTTCCTTGAAATGAAGTCTATTTCCTAAAATTTGAACAAGACGATACGGGACATCTTGTATAGATTTTGACTTCACAGGCTAAATATCTATTAAACATACATCATTATAGAAAAATACAAAAAATAAGAAAGGGAGATACGTGATTCAATTTTCCCGGCATTTGCGTTATTCGCGCCCTCTGTCCCATCTTCAAATACAGTTGACCATCTTGACAAGTTCAATCTTGTCGAAATAAAATTTTGTATTGAGTTGGCTATCTCGATTTATTTCTACTAATACTAAAATTGAGCTTTAAGGAACTATAAATCGCATATTCCCGTTTCGAATAAATATCGATATATTACGTAATCGCTTCACCAATTTCCTGAAACAAATAACAACTGGTATTTACTAAGCTTTCTATTTCATTTACGTAATAAACTGAATAATTTCAAAAGCATTTAACTAAAGGCATTTATAATAATGTATCCTATCTTTAAACAGGAGAAAGTGAAATTGGTCTTATATAACAAACTTTTATTATTAAAGTCAAACTAAACTTTAAACTAGGAAGCGTTCAAATGTATATTATAGGATTTTGAGATACGGAACGCACTTATCTAAAGGAGAAACGTGGCATAGTGGTGTGTAAGAATATACATTAGTAAACACCCAAGAATGTTTTAAACTTAAGTCTTCTAATTTATTACGTCGCTTAATTAATTTCTTTGTCATTCCGAATGCGTTATGTCTCTGCTGTGTTTCTAGTTACGAACTTCTGGCTGACGAAAATTTAACGACGTCATATCAGTGGTTTTCTACTAACAAATTGTCTTTGAATCCTGAAGAAATGAAATGCAAAAGTATTATGTACACATATACAATAGTATAAATGAAAAAGGAACTTAAGAAGAAGCGCATATTAATTAATATTAAATACAAGTTTTAAGACACAATATTCTGCCCGATAGCTCGTTAGTGTGCTTGATTGAGAAAAAGTTTGAATTTACAGACCAGGCTCGAATCTCGCGCGAGTACATTTCGCTAACAAATTGGAAAAAGGCGTATGTTTGTACCACAATGAATGTCACTTTGAATTTGAAAATTCAACTTCTGGCTGTCACAATTATAGCGGCATAGTATCAGTAGTTCTCCGTTAAACAGTTATAAGCAAAGTTCTGAAGAAGTGAAATGTATACCGTAAGGAACTGGGGTGACAGAATAGCGGAGAGATTAACGATACTCCACTAGTAGACTAGATAAAAGAGAAGGGACGGTTATAGCACCAGGCGTCAGGCGTGTCTATGCCCAGTCTGATCAGGCACGTTGACGATAGATGCGCATAGTAATTTAAAAAATTTCGTATTATTTGCTTTGTAATATGTAGACAGCAATGTTTACATTCACACTTACTTCGCAACTACATACTAATTTGGCAATATTTGTAAATATTTCATATAAAAGCCGAAAAATTGACATATTTAATGAACGGCTAAGAAATTATCTAAACATATATACAAGGTGTGTATAAATTGTCGCAAAAGCTACACGTAGCGACATTCTTCGTTCGGTTCTGAATAAAAAATCTTAATGTTAAAATGTCGTATCATGCTTCGTAAATTCGTAAATGTCAAAATTTGACAGTAATGATTTTGATTGAACTCACTTTGAAATACAAACTTATTGTTCTACAACGTTGCCAAATGTGTTTCTCGTGGAAGTACGTTAATGAATTAATTTTTAAAATAAGCTTTTAATTCAAAAAGAAAACGTTTACGAATTAATACTAGTCTTTTTTTTTCTTTAAACTAAATTGCATCTATCTCTATTAACAGATATCGAAGAGCAAAGCTAAGTTACGCACTAAAAGTCTGAACTTCAAGAACCCCGTGAAAACAAACGAAGCATGATACGACATTTTAACATTAAGATTTTTTATTCAGAACCGAACGAAGAATGTCGCTGCGTGTAGCTTTTGCGACAATTTATACACACGTTATATATATATATATATATATATATATATATATATATATATACATTTGATAAATTCTTGGAGTTTTTGGCTTTTATCTTAAATATTTTCAAATTAGTATGTTATTTTGCGATGTGAAATGTGAATGTAAACATTGTTGGCTACAAATTACAATGTAAATCATACGAAATTTTATTTGAAAAATTTTCGTCCATGTTGGGACTTGAACCCAAGTCCACGGTGTGTCGGACCCGTCGCTCTAACCAACTGAGCCACGATGGATCTGGGTTTCAAGCTAGTTTTTACTTCTTTAGAGCTATTAGTATATACATATAGGTGGTTTCTTAGCCATTCATTTGCGTTGTAATTTGTAGACAGCAATGTTTGTCATAAAGAAAGCGATTTCAAAATTGTAACTTTAGTACCGTATAGCGCTCAAACTAAGCAACTTTGTACTAAGGTAAGTTTTCTTAAATCGGCTTATTTTGGTGCAAGGAATTAATCGTCGGTTTTTGTAAAGACTTTCTACAGACATTTATTGTATAATTGGCTGATTGGATTTTTTAGATTTTATTAAGCATTTGTTGGCTTGTAGGAAGGGGCTTAGAGACGACAGTTTAAATGACTACAGAATAAATAAACTAATATTTTTAAAAACTAGAAACAGGTGTAATTCTTAAATTTAGAAATATAGAAATGAAATATAATATCAATTTTCAATAGGTATTTATTATAATAAAACTTTTGAAATTTATAACAAAACGAAAAAATAATTTTCAATTCCTTAAATATACACGCTACTGAATCAGTTTATTTGTAAATGTCTATTGTGAGGGTTTGTTATATACCGTAAAACCTGTGTGCAGGATTAAAAGATATATTGTGACTTCCTGCTAAATTAGACAACCTACCTTATGTACCCTGAGATAGAAAGAGAGAGTAACTATACTATATTTGTTCCTGTAAGTTAGAAGAAGCCTCCAATTAGAGTAAACTTTTCGGATGTTACTAAAAACTTGAATTTGATCAGGTGTTATTTTTATTTATAGTAAAATTTAAGTATATCTCCAGTGTTTTTCGTTTAAGAATAAAAGGCAAGATTTTTCGCTTAAAGTTTATAAATTAACGTATGGATATGGAAGCGATACATGCTGCTCAAACTTGAAGATTATTTGAAAACTGTATAACTGAATTTAAAAATAAAAACAACATTTCATTTTTGTCTATCATTTAATAGCAGAAAACTATATATTCAATAATGCCACCAGAAAATATTATTAATAATAATAATAATGGTTTAACAAGTGCCCAACAGTTCAAGAAAATATGGACACAAAGAAAGTACATTATTCATGAATGACAACTCAATAAAAATTATAAAGAAATGTAATAACTCAATACACGGTCGTGTGTATGTGTAACACTTTGGCAAGGCGATAGCCTCGGCTTTAATACAAAACATTAATGTATTATACAAACACGGCCTTACTCCGTATTTGTTACGTACACAAGGCTATGCATCAGGGTTATACACTTGTTTCTAGAAGCAACTTGTAAGTGACACAAGGATCTTATTTGCTATATAAAGGTGATAGATTAAGTTAGAGGGATAGTCACAACCAGTCAGTGGTACGAACTGTGGATACATCATAGTACCCCCATGTTCGCCTCAGATCAATTCATCCAGCCTACCTACGGGACATTACATGGCGATTCCTGCCTACCTACATCCTGCCTACCTACGGCATAGGACCATTCTGCCAGCCATTTGAGGCTGCAGGGAACCAGTAGGAACCCGGACCGAACCAGCAAAGAAAACGGACTACAGAATGGAATAAATAATCTCCATCTCCTGCCAAGAGCAAGCTGAAGGCACTCATCAGGTCAGCCCACATTACATGGCTACAGAAGCTCTATACCACTTCAAGAGAAGAAACATGCAGGTATTTTTTTTTAGAAATAAATTCAAGTACAGAGAATTACAGTGTAAAAGTGAATGAACAATGCGAGACTTTCGCATATATAAACTGTGTACATTTCGCTAGTTAAAATGTTTATTATTAGTTTAATGCATATACACAATATGTGTATTAATAATTTCTGCCTACGCAAACTAAATGCAGAAGTTGCAAATAGCGTATCACTCGTTTCTCTATTTAAAGGTCAGACATGTTTATACAATGTAATTTAGAAATACTACATCATGGCCGTACATTTCAAATTAAAAAACCTGTCGCAATTTTGTTATTAACGCAGAAGTTCATACACATTTTATTTTTTTTATTTTAAAGCCGCCTATATAAAACAGAGAAAAATATGTTATGTTTTTCTTCACAAGTTCATTACGTTAAATGCATATATAAAATTCAAACGTTTTCATTTATAGTTTCAAATAGGCGCCACACATGAATGTTGTAGTTCATATTGTTTATTAAACGAACATGTAAACAATAGCATGTATATTTAAACTTATCGCCAACTAATAAACATCGATTTAAAATATGTATGTACTTACTAGTCAGTCTACAAGGTCAAGTGCGTACAAAAATGCACGGACATTGTTTATTTTGTAAACGATTGCATATTGACTTTGAACGGAAATTATTGTCAACACATTCAAAGTTCGCAAACAAAGAGAATTAATATTAAAGGAAAGATCAATGTACGAGGAGTATTATATTAATTTTATATACAAAGAATTCCGAAAAATTTTGTTACAAACGCCTTAACACTAACAGAAGTTTGATTCCAGTGATGTAATGGTTAATAACGGGACAACCGATAGCATCCTTATCACGCCAGGAGCTCAAGAGACGACAGAGACCTATATTGTACCTTTACGAGACCAACAGCAGTGCAGTTTCCACCAACTCCAGGACGGATCATCTTAGAGTTGTGGAACTGTCGGAAACGATAACCAACCGAATCAGACGGACTTCAAGAGTAGAAGTAAGGCAAAGAAAACTTCAATTCGCCCCTAAGTCGTAAAGAAGCAAGCATGCGCTTCGAGGAAATGGTCCGATACGACGAAAACGCTCTCAGAATTTTTTTTAAAGAGAAAACAGTTATAACAAAAGTGTGTTTTGTTAACTGGTCTCTAGATTTTCTGTATTGAAGAAAAGGCTTACAGTATAAGGGAAATTCCGCTGTAAGAGCACCCTTACTGTAGTCAGAATACGCTTCACAGGATAGTTCTGCGCAGAACATGACATACATGAAATAAGTGTTGTCCAGGGAAATACACGAATAAGTGATTTCCAAAGTAATTTTTTCCATGGAGGGAAACGGAAAAATAGAGAGTCGATTTATGTAAAAATAAGTATGGTTAAAAAGGGAGCACAAAGAATTGGAAACAAACAATCAAGCACAAGAATTGAAACCACAAGATCAAGCATGAGGAATCGAAACAAGAACCAAACGCGAAAAAGTAAGACAAGAATGGCGAACTGCGAAACAAGGCTATTATTCTATATAAGTTACGCAAGATATAGAAATAAAATTTAAGAAGCGAACAGACTAACAAAATTGAGACAGTGTACAACGGCCCAATTATTTTTTATCATCTACCATTTAAGATTTGCTATTTTACCATTACCTTTAAAATTTATCATTTACTATTTAAAGTTTTTTTGCGATTTATTACTATTTATATTAGACTATTTATCATTTTACGATTTACAATTTAAGATTTACTATGTACCATTTATCATGTGATATTTGATAACGATTGCGCTTTATAATTGTAATAGGTTTCAAATCGTTTTAATCTTAGTAACTTTAATAGTACAAGGGTTTTATTGTAATTTTGTAATTTCATCAATTTAATTAATGTATATTATATTTTCAAATAGAAAATAAGGAAAGTAAATAGATATAGAGATTCTTGGTAAAAGGAAAACCAAACACACTCTGTTGGTTTTACTTTTTCTCCAAGGGGGCAGGTGTAATAACTCAATACACGGTCATGTGTATGTGTAACACTTTGGCAAGGCGATAGCCTCGGCTTTAATACAAAACATTAATGTATTATACAAACACGGCCTTACTTCGTATTTGTTACGTACACAAGGCTATGCATCAGGGTTATACACTTGTTTCTAGAAGCAACTTGTAAGTGACACAAGGATCTTCTTTGGTATATAAAGATGATAGATTAAGTTAGAGGGATAGTCACAACCAGTCAGTGGTACGAACTGTGGATACATCATAGTACCCCCTTTCTACCCTGTCTTAGTTGATATAATTATAATGTATATATCTTTGTAAATACGTCTGTTAACTATGTTTTAAGTGTTAATTAATTATAGTATGAGAACCAAACTCCGTACTTGTATTATTTGATTCTTCACCCTGCCTCTGACCTGCACAACAATGTGGCTGCACAAACGGCCCACATTACATGGCGTTCCTTGCCAGCCCTTAGGGCATAGGACATTATATGGCGATCCTGACTTAAGGCGATTCTGCCTTAGGGCATAAGGCCCCACATTACATGGCGATCACTGCTAGTCGCTTAAAGCCGTAAGCGCACATTACAGAAATTACCAAAAAAAAACAAGAAAATTAACGTGAATATGAATCTAAGAAAATTAAATTAAATAAATATGAAAAATAAAAAACAATTTAATTCTCATGTCATCTAAGTGTTATTTAGCGCTTTTTGTCATCTGAAAAACTAGACTTTTAACTAAAATATTACTCTTACACATCAGATAAGGCAAAATTCACAGAGTTTCGAGATGCAAATCGAGCCACTGCAAAGCAGATCCTTTCAAGTAAAGGGGAATAGATAGTCTATCATATTATGTACTGCATCGTAAGAAGCACGGGCGATTTCTCGTCTAGTATCTAACAAAACTAAACCATGATCACGCAGTAGATTATTTCGATAGGTATACTCCCCCAATAGCCTTAAATCTCAAGAACTTCAAATCGCCCCGCTACACACGTTCCACAAGCATCTTGTGACCAGTGTATATAGGATGCAAAATTATTGACGTATATTCCAGTTTACTTCGAACTAGCGAACAATAGAGATATTTTATCGTTTTTATGTCTAAAATATATTTGGAACTACGCATCAAAAAGTAAGAGTTGCAGAAGCAGATTTACAATCAGTAATATGGTTGACAAAGGTTAGACTGCTGTAAAATAACACTCCAAGAAATTTAATACGTTTTTTAATGAATCTTTCACTTTGACCAATATACAAGCTGTGCCGTATCGTTATGTTCAAATTTTAGGAGTGTACGTAGAACATCGATTGTAATGGCAAAGTATACACAATCAGAAAAAAAATATTTAGCTCATATATTTATTCTTTGTTATACCATAGAATTGCGGTTTTATTTTGTTAAGTTAGCAAACCTTTTTTTGTATGTAGCGGTTGTGCATCAGTAGGTTTTCACATAAAATCCATATTACAGGTTTATGCAATTTATTAATAGCTACACGTAATTTTTTCTTTTCTTTGATGGAATTATGCGTCCGTTTTCTCAGAATATTTTTAATTTTCTCTTCAGGTGCAGCATTTTATTTAGTTACGTCAGCATAGTTTAATTTTTTTTTCATTTGTTTATATTTTCCTTGATGTGGCGTTTGTACATCACCGGAATTTAATTATGTTTGCAATCACAGGTTTGTGCTATTTATAAATACACAGATTTTTCTTTCGTTTTGGTGGAATTATACGTTTGTTTTCGCTGAATATATTTTTGTTTTTAATTATACAGCATTTGTGCATTTTTATCATTATTATCTGCAAGACTATCTTTGAAATACGTTGCGTATACACATATGCAATACATCTGTTTATACCACACCTACTCCTGACGTATCATTGCTTATCCAATCATACGTATTGCTATGGTTTTTTCCCCAATAAACCATATTTTGAATTTAATTATAAATGTATGTACCATTATTTTGGAATTATATGTATATTTCATGTGCTTGTAGCAAAAACTAGTTTTATTCGAGGTCGTCTTTATGCTAAAGCGATTTGACCTGGAGACGCAAATGTACTCTGGGTGTAGAAAGACGTGTTTATTATAAGATAAATCTTTATCTTTGTTAAGTAACCTCGTGATTTCATTACCGATATTTATTTACGAGTTTGTTGATCTCGTAATTGTTAATATTGTAGGCTTTCTAACTCAGGTGTCTCGAGAAAAATATATATATTTTTTTTTTACGTAAGTAAATTATATTATTCTTATTGTTATTATTATTATTATTATTATTATTATTATTATTATTATTATTATTATTATTATTCTATATAAATTGAATTTTAAAATTTTCCATTGTGTTAATTTTGATATATATATATTATTCTTAGTTATTTGATTTACAAAGAACGTTTTTTAAAATTTCTACGATAAAAAATTTTCTATAACTATAAAATTTTTGTACGCTTGAGATATTAAGAGCATATTTTTTCATGTGGTTGCACATGTGTAGACGTTGCTTCGAGCTGTCAATTTTGTTTATTTTGATTTTGTTTCTTGTGGGAGAAATTAAAAAGCATCTTTGTAATTTATTAGTTTTAATTTTGATCGGCTGTCATAGAGGATGTTCTTATCGCACGCTGCGGTCATTTCCGTGCGATATTTTTACCTTAATAATATTGTTTAATGACGCAATATTAATCTTTATACTTCATAAAGATATTTTTTTTTTGTATTAACGTTTCATTTAAAGTTAACTGTGTGCATTTTTTAAATTCAACCTTTTTTGTTTGTGCTCATAAGTAACTTAAAGACATAATTACTATTTCTCAAATAAATTTTGAGTGGCGCTCAAACATTTTACTAATACAATTGTGTTTTCCACTTTTCCGATTGGAACCCTGAGGGAAAAGCAGTTCCATCTTTAAAATTAACCGATTGAATATCCAAGTTGGACAGATTGGTGGTGAATAGTGGTATTATCAAATTCAAAACCACTATTCATAGCAGTATGTGTATACCACACCTAGATCTGACTTATCCTTATGCTGACCTATGCTTATCCAATCAAATGCAATATACATTCAATAAACATGTCGAAGAAGTAAAGCGACGGGGATGCATCTTGCGCAGCAGTGTCGCTTTCTTACCTCGTTTACACACGGTATACCGTGTGTCCCAATTTCGATGCTCACCATTGGTATCTCGGTTATTAGAAGATATAGAACAACGGTTAAATGGGGAATGTTTTGTAGAATTCAATACTCGCGGCAAATCTCATTTCAAATTTGATCTAACTTTTTAAATTTTTAAAATATTTTGAAAAATCAAAAATTTGCCGATTTCGGTATTCCTCAATAACTCGATAACGCTTAGTCTGACCTCTTTTAAAGTTTTACATTGTTGAGACACTTTTTTAAAACAAATTATTTGATACAAACAGAAAATCCACGATTGTCATTTGTTTTTAAGTTATTACCACTATCTTTTGTTTTTTTATATGGCGGCCATATTGGATTTTGGGTTTGTTAGGTAGTCCTCAAAATGTGCTTTTCAACGATGTATAACATGCCTAAAAAAAATTTTATTTATAAGGAAAATATTAATAAAAACGTAAATTAATCTTTAATATGAAATTAGTAGGCTGAAAAATTAAACACCAATGTCAAATGAAAGTGAAAAGATATTCTAAGTATAGCAAACGCCAATTAAGTTGGCGCGAGGAGGGGTAAGTTCGCGCAGGATTAAAAGTAGTTGGGAGATTTGTATTTGGTTTTACATCAAATGTCAGATAATTCTAACCTCTGAGCGTGTATCACTAGCAAAGACATTATGTTCCGTCAAACGTCAATGACAAATGTATTCTGACAATGAAACAAAACGATAACCTGTCAAAGTACAATTAGTGCTGCAGAGATAAGTTAATTAAAACTACTTGTAGTTAGTGATAAGTAATTATTGTCAAGTATTAAGATTTATAAGTATTGATAATGGCACATACATATTCAACCGAAGAAAAAGTTGATATGTTGGAAGTGTATTTCAAAGCAAATAGAAACACTAAAAATGCGTGCACGAGTAATGCGAGCGTTTTCCAGAAAGACAACAGCCACACAGGACAATTTTTAGAAGACTAGTTAGCAAATTAAAAAACTTTGGAAGCTTCGAACAAAAACGAGCTAACTATGAAGTTAATGATGCTGATACACGTCGAAATAATATTTTGCAGAACGTTAGGAACAATCCCAGCACATCAGTTCGTCGTATGACACGAGAAACAGGGATTTGAAAATCTACTGTTCACAGAACCTTGACGAAAAACAAGTATCACCCTTACAAACCAACAATTGTACAAGGTTTAAGTGATAACGACAATCTCCGACGATTACAGTTTAGCAGGTGGTACCTTCAAAAATGTGAATATGACGCTAATTTTCCTAGGAAAATACTATGGACAGATGAAACACGATTTACCAATTGTGGAGTGTTCAATAGGAATAACTATCATCATTGGTCTACTGAAAATCCACATTTGGTAAATCAAAGAAGATTTCAAGTTCGATTTGGTTTTAATGTCTGGTGCGGTTTAATTGGTATGACATTTTGTTTACATTTTTTTTGTTTTTTAAACTCTTTTTTTCGTTTTAGATAATCAGTTAATAGGTCCTTTCATCTTTGATTACAATTTAACTGGTAACAGATATTTGGAGCTACTAACAAACGAGATAATGCCTGCTTTGAGGCAAATTATTAATCCCTAGAACATGCAAATCATCTGGTTCCAGCAAGATGGTTGCCCGGCCCATAACACTCGTAACGTGCAATATTTTTTGAGAGAAAACTTTAATGAGAGAGTGATTTCAAATAATGGACCCGTGCAATGGCCTGCGAGATCACCCGAGCTTACCCCGCTTGACTTTTATTTATGGGGTACCACCAAAAAGAAGTATTTGATTTTGAACCGCCAGAAACTCGGGAAATTTTAGAACAAAGAGTACTAGATGTGCTACGATCAGTAAACGGAAACACGCTACGTAGAGTTTGTAACTCTACTCGAACAATGTGTCAAAATTGCGTGGAACAGAATGGTCGTCATATTGAACAATTTCTTTAAGTGAATGTGAACTTTAAGTTCTGTATCTTTACTTTTTATTTCTATAATTTTTTTATCGTTTCGTTTGTTTACAGGATTACTTAGAATATCTTTTCACTTTCATTTGACATTGGTGTTTAATTTTTCAGCCTACTAATTTCATATTAAAGATTAATTTACGTTTTTATTAATATTTTCCTTATAAATAAAAATTTTTCAGGCATGTTATACATCGTTGAAAAGCACATTTTGAGGACTACCTAACAAACCCAAAATCCAATATGGCCGCCATATAAAAAAACAAAAGATAGTGGTAATAACTTAAAAACAAATGACAATCGTGGATTTTCTGTTTGTATCAAATAATTTGTTTTAAAAAAGTGTCTCAACAATGTAAAAATTTAAAAGAGGTCAGACTAAGCGTTATCGAGTTATTGAGGAATAACGAAATCGGCAAATTTTTGATTTTTCAAAATATTTTAAAAATTTAAAAAGTTAGGTCAAATTTGAAATGAGACTTGCCGCGAGTGTTGAATTCTGCAAAATATTCCCCATTTAACCGTTGTTCTATATCTTCTAATAACCGAGATACCAATGGTGAGCATCGAAATTGGGACACACGGTATACTTTCATACTAGACGAAGAAATGCGCGTATATAATATATTTATAACATCTGGGAAATAACATGGCACACTCTGACTCCGTGGGTCCTGTAAAAGAAATAGCTTCCGAAGAACCATCGTCATTTCAAAATGACGATTTTGACAATGCAAATGATCTTCCATTATCAACACCCATTATCAACATCAGGCCCTAAGGCATCGAAAGAAAGTAACTTCGAAAAAAACAAAAATACAAACCAACTATCGGTGGAAGACGATGAATATAATCTGCAATTCTCCGAATTGGGAAGAAATCTCCGGACCAAAAAATTCTCTAACCCCTTTAGAGCTATTCTTTTTATTTATAGATGACAAGTTGATGTGATTACAAATTTTACTAATTTATATGCTACACAACACAATGGCATTGGAGACATCTTCACAAATGAAATAAGGTGTTTTATTGGAGTATTGTCACTTTCTGGGTATAACCAAGTTTCCAGATGATCAATGTATTGGAAAAATGCAAATGATTCTGGAAATAAGCTTCTAGACTCTGCTGTATCAAGAGACTGATTTAACTTCCTAATGCAAAATATTCACCTGAATGATAACACTAGCCTAAATAAATCGGACTAAGTTTTCCAAAATGCGCCCGCTGAACGCTCTGATCAAAAAAAAATTCATTTATTCGCTGCCTTTGAAGAGTGCCACAGTGTGGACGAATAAATAGTTCCGTATTATTGTGGCCATAGGTAGAAACAATTTAGCAGGGTTCCGCTAGTGTTATAAAATATGGGTATGCACCACAAGACAGGCCTATATCGAATGGTTTGAACGGTACCAAGGTTCCAGAACTCACCTGCTCGATAAATATTTGGAGCTTGGTTTAGGAGCTATTGTAGTCTTGCAGATGCAGCAAAATCCAGAGATAATGAATCGCCTTACAATACATTTTGCCATTCTTTTACATCTTTAAATTTATTGGACCAGTTGTCACAAAAGGGTTTGAAATCTACAGGAACGTTACGGGAAAACATGATTTCTTACTGCCCACTTAAGCAGGCCAAAGTTCTCGAAAAGGAAGCAAGAGTCACTTTTGTGTATTCCCTCATTCAAAAGTAAAACGTTTTAGTTTGTAAGTGTAACGTTGGCAATGTTGTCAGAATTGCTTTCAATGCGATTTCGGTATTTTCTACTTGGCAAGTAATAATATATTACATACCGAGGCGGAAAGTGGTTCATTACCGTCGAGAGATTAGAAAGTTCACCGAGATGCGAAGCGTAGAGAGAAGAACAGATGTAGATACGTTAATATGTACAATACATATTGCTGTGGATTTTTCCATCCAGAGAGAGAGAGAAAAATATGGAAGATTTAAATTTTGAACAACATTTGAATTTTATTGATATTTATTATATTTGTAATTATATTTTTGACTGACTCTGTATGTTTATTAGTTTAAACGTATGGATGCGGACAGTATTGGTACTATTGAATTAGATGTAGGAATTTTTCGCGGTAAATTTAGTTAGAGATATCAGGACTAGCAAAGTAACTGGTTGTAGAGTATAAGAAATTCATTTTTATTCTCTGTTTTTAAGTAAAGTCGGGTTTTTTATTTTTAGTTTATGCATTTATTCCTGTGCATGTAACGTTATTTCGATTTTTACGAGAGTTGGTGATCTCGTTGTTGAATTAATAAAAGTATGGTATCTCTCACGTAGTTTTTGTGTTATCAGTGCTTAGATCGATGTAAGTTCTATAAAAACATTTAATTTATATAATTGATACTACGATTATTTTGCTTATGTTTATAATTTTGTGTATAATTTGCGATAATTTTGATATTTAAAGTAGTATATAAATACTAGAGAAAGTTGTCATGTTTTTTAGTTAGTGGAGTTTTTTCTTCAAGATAATATTCTAGAACGTTTTAAATTCAGGTTGGATTTTTTTTTATTAGTTGTGGGTTGATTTTGTCGTGTTTTATTTGCGCATGACTGTAAGGCTGTTCGTGGTTTCGATAGCTTTGTAGTTGTTGACATTTGAGTTGTAGGGGTTAAAGTAGAGGTCAAACTTGACAAATTTCTCAATTATTTATTAATTTTATGTTTGTTCGAGAGTCACAGGGGGTTTTTCTCTTTGTGCGAGTCATATTCATAAAGAGTCTTTCTTCCTAAGCTACTGTTAATTTGCTTTAGCTCCCTGTACATTCGGTAAAGGGATTTTTTTTTCTTTTTTTTATTTCATTAAATATTGTAAACTAGCTGGATGTGTCTTTTATTAATGTTTATTGTTTTACTTCAAATATAACCTGGCCCATATCTGCGAAGATCGACCCGAGAGAAGTGAGCTCAAGGAATCTACAAGACTAAACAGCTGGAAGTATAAGTTGTAGTGTGAAAAAAAAAAAGATTAATAATTAATCAAAAGCAAATTCCACTGCAATATGTCAATTGGTGAATATTTAAATCACAGATCAGTAATAATATGGATGTGTAACTTAATAGTAAAATAGATCCTTACGTATAGCTTGTGTATTGGGATCCTTGCGGGGAAAGGGGATTGGTTGCTTACACAATTGTGTATGCAACCAACATAGCTGTAGTTAAATTACTATTTGGTTTATTCAAATTTTATGTATGACGGAAAAATAATATTTCATTCGATTATTGCATTCATTCGATATATTGCAATCAATATATGTAATTTAGAACCAATTACATAAACATCTTAGACATATTCAATGCAGAATTTAATCGAACGAAATATTTTGGTCCCCCATACTCTATTTAATTCTTTTCCACCTTCTTGAATATCTTCAAAATATATCATAAAATATAAATTCAAATGAAAATTACACACAAACGTAATTCGTATAAAAATATATTTAGAATCTAATAAAATAAAATAAAACAATAACTTTGTTATACCACTTTATTCACAAGTAATAGTGACCGCGGTTTCGACATACAATGTTATTATCAAACTGCAAAAGTTACAGGCCTATGTAGATCTTATAAATGACACAAAAATATATGGGGGTGGTTTATGATGTTATTTAAAATTACTACTATATACTTAACTATTATATACAACATTGGAAAAGAGGTGTATATATAAGATCCAACTGGTCGTTAAGAACAATATCTATTGTGTTGTTTCCGCTTTTAAAAATTTCAAGTGACTCTAAAAGATTTAATTTACGACCTTTCTCGGCCAAATGCAATATTTTATGATGACCAAATGTATGCCTTTCTGTAATAAGATGGTTTGCGAATGTTGAATCTGTCTTCTTTAGTTTATATGACCTCATGTGTTCTTTTACCCGTATAATAAAACTTCGACCAGTCTGACCTATATATACACTTTTACAATCATTACAATATAATTTGTACACTCCTGATTTATTATTGATATCTGTTTTAGGTTTTGCGTTAAAAATGAAATTACTTGTTTTTACATATGGTTTGTAATCTATACTAACATTACTATTATTTTTTGAAATTATATTTCCGATTTGCTCGCTTATTTTACCGAAGTAAGTTAACGAGACAAATTGTTTCAAATTGGCACTATCTTTAGGATACACTAAACTAAGGGCGACCTGTAACTGTTTTTTCTTTAGTATACTGTCAATTACGCTACTTTTATAACTATTTTTTACCGCTATTTGTTTTATAGTATTGATTTCACGAACAAAAGATTCATTAGACAATGGAATATTTAATGCTCTATGTATCATAGAATTAAAAAATGAATGTTTGTGTGTCTTAGGGTGTACTGAATCTTTGGGAATAATGCAATCAGTGAAAGTAGGTTTACGATATATATCAAATTTTAAGTCTGATCTAAGTTTAATTTTAAATCCAGGAAGTTAGTACTGTTATTCTCTTCTATTTCTACTGTAAAACTGATATTAGAATGGATTGAATTTATGCAGTTCAGAAATGTTTGTAGTTGTCTATGAGTACCCTTAAAGCAAGCTAGGATGTCATCTACATACCGATACCAAAATTTAATATGTTTTTTACCTAGTTGTGATGAAAGAATTTTTTCTGTAATGTAACGAGCTGGCCTCGGTTCCCGTTGCCCATTCGGTACATTTAATGGAAATGTATGAAAATTTTGAACTTCTTTTAAAGAAAATAAACTACCAAGAACATCAGTGGATGCTTTGTGGTGACCTTAAAGTGCTGTGCATGCTACTAGGACAACAAGGAGGTTATACAAAATTTCCATGCTTTGTTTGTGAGTGGGATAGTCGAGCAAGGGATAGACATTGGACTCAAATAGAATGGCCCTCTAGAACAGGCCTTACATCTGGTAGCAAAAATGTATTAAGAGATAGCTTGGTTGGCCCCAAAAAAGTTTTACTGCCTCCTCTCCATATCAAACTTGGCTTGATGAAGCAGTTTGTTAAAGCCCTAGACAAAAATGGACAGTGTTTTAAATATTTGTGCGAGACATTTCCAGCCTTATCCGATGCCAAGTTAAAAGAAGGTATTTTTGTTGGCCCGCAGATAAGAACATTATGCATTTTCAAAACACAATGACCATTGTCGCGAAAAACGCCTGGGTTTCATTTAAAGAAGTAATTGATAAGTTTCTTGGGAACTCTAAGGACGAAAACTACGAAAATATTGTTCAAAATATGTTACAACACTTTCATCGTCTAGGTTGTAATATGAGTTTGAAAGTGCATTTCCTGTTTTCACACTTGAACTATTTTCCTGAAAATCTTGGAGCAGTTAGCGAAGAACAGGGAGAGAGGTTTCACCAAGACATTAAGGAAATGGAACGGCGATACCAAGGTAGATCGAGCATAACGATGATGGCGGACTACTGCTGGATGTTAAAACGGGATATGCTCTTAAAAACATACAACCGAATGCCCGGACAACGCAGCTTTCTGGCAAAAAGACAAAGATTTCACATAAAAAAGACTGAGTAAAGTATTTTTTTCCACTTTTTTAACTTGTATTCCACCTTTTTACTCAATAAACAAATAAATTTTTTTAGAAATATCGTTTTTTTTCATTTAATATTTGCAAAAAAACCTCACGTGATACAAATAAATGCATAGAATTTTTGAAATCAGCTTACCTAAATGATATAAAATCAGTTTTCAAAATAAAAACATCTGTCAAAAAGTTTAATTTTGTGACCTGTGTTATCTACAGTTTTTGAAGTTATTTCCATGACGTCCGTGTTTCTGGACATTTTTTTACCGCAAGTGTTACTTGTAAATATTAATTGTAATTAATTAATTAAAAGCAATGTAACACAATCTTTGCGTAAACTTCTTTCAAGCAATTTCTTTTGGATCTGTAACCAAATAAGTTTGAATAATCTCTCTTGTCTTAATCGAAATTAAATTCGATGCAATTGAAATGATACCACATAACGACTCTTCGAACGCCCACCCTTATTTTTCTTGCTTCAACACGTTACTGTCCAGCGTCGGAGTTGCACCGCCCTTGTACCGGCGTCATGCAGTCTAAACAAAGGCGCAGTCTCCCAGACAGGAAGGCGCTAGGCTTTAAAATTTCTGCTGAAGTTTCAGTCAGTTGACGACGCGTCCGCGTTTGAAAACAACCATAACCCCAATAAAGATCTAAGAACCGTTAGATTTACGCTTTAACTTGTATTTTACGCTCAAGTTTTCCATATCTGTCTTAATATAATATTGTCGTATTGTCTAAATAAACTCATATCTATTTGTAATAAACATTAAAACACTTTAAAATATATTTATCTATTGGTGTTTAACTAAGATTTTTGGGAAAAGACTCATAATTAAATAGTTGTTCTAGTTTGACGACGTTCGTATTACCAAGTAGTTAAAAGTATGTACACTTATATACTTAAATATTTTATATTTAATATTTTTTATGCATTTATTTGTGTATATTTAACACTTTTTCAAGATGAGTTGAAAATTTATGAAAAATAATCACACAGAATTTATCAATTTTGTATTTATTAAACAGCTTATTATAAAGAGTAACTTATTTAGCTATGTTTCATAACTAAAAGCGCGTAATAAATTATCTTCTACAACACTTCTGATTTTGTTATTATTAAAAATAACATTTTGTTAACATGTTTCTCTAGCGATAGAATAAAAGAAATATTTCTCACACGTCTCGGAAAGAATGTACAATAATATAACGTGTGTTCATTTGAAAAGTCAATCTAGGTTACTTTGAAATTTTGATAGAATAAGACGCATATATATATATTAGTATGTGTTCGTTGTTCCGTAAACGTAAATCCAAATGACATTTGATAATGTCAATCACATTTGTTATTTATTTGTATGTATGAAACTGACAAAATATACGATTTTGTAGGTTAAGTAGTAAATTTTAATTTACGTCATACTTCAAAATGTTCTCAGTAAATCACATGCTACTAGATTGACTTTTCAAATGAACACCCGTTATATTAATATGAATAAGTATGTAGTTAATTGGCGAAGGAGATACTTGTTGAAACTTCATTTTAACGCTAAGAAATAAGTAATTAAACTTCCAGTTTCAAAAATTCTTTTATTGTAAATACCTCAGTATTTCATCCACCTGATGAAGCCATTGTATGGCGAAACAATATTGTAGTGGTATTTACAATAAAATAATTTTTGAAACTAGAGGTTTAATTACTTATTTCTTAGCGTAATAAGTATGTATGCAAGACGTTTTGTTCGCCACACGTTTGATAGGCACAAATAATATTTATTAAGGTTGAAGCAAGGGAGATGCGTCAAAAACAATATGAAATGTTTTCAAATGTAATTTAAATAGAATTGCACAAGTCGTAAACCAAAATATTTTATACTTCAATGAAATGTCATTGGACGCCTCAAATTTATGTAAAAATTATGTTTAAATTAAATTTTCTCAAAGATGTACATAGGTCTATTGCACAGAAAATGAATTTATAATCCAATAGTTATATAATTTTAATTTCTTTTTTAATGAAAAAATAAATAAAATTAATATCTTTCTACAATTCAATATGAACAAATAAAAAAATGTACTTATTTTTTTTGAAATATTAATTAATATATAAATACGCTTCCCACCAAAAAAAAAAATGGGAAATTGACGTACACAGAAATGTGTGTTTTATGTTTTTCTAAATCTGTTTAATTATGGCTTTTTTCAAAGAGGTTAAAATTATCTGTCATTGCCGTCCGAATGATTAATGAAAATAATTTAATTAGACGTAAAATAATATGCGGCAAGAAAATAAAGGTCGTATTTGTTATTAGGTAGTTATTAACAGAAATATGTATTTTGTTTTCTTGTCTATATTTTCTATCACCAAATTAATCCTTCTAAGCATAGATCTAATTAGAGCTTCACAATATTGTGCAGTTAAATTTTGCCAATACTCGTTTATGCAATTAATCAAGTCCTGTCTGTCTAAAATTTTTATGACGGATTGTTTTTTCCATGTGCCCCTCAAGTTTTCAATTGGATTAAGATTCGGGTTTTTGGCATACTTAAAACTAAAACCTAAAACCAATAGTAACGTTCGACAACCGTTTGACACGAATAAAACTGCCATAAGCTGACAATTAATAGCACACGATCAAATTTTAGATTTACCATTTTTTTTGTTGTTGACTGTAATCGTAATACAGAACACTATGTTTCCTATTAGTTGTGTCAAATAAAATGTTTTACTATTAAATAATTTCTAAATACAGTTGTTTTAAATAAACTGTCTTGCTAATATAGTATATTAAAAAACAAGTTTCATAAGGCAGCATTTTGCCGCACGAGATCAGTTTAGAAAACGAGCGAGTGCGGCAAAAGGCTTTATGAAACGAGTTTTTTATACTATTTTTTCTATTTTGCTTTTTTTTTTACATTAATAAATTGCTTAAATTGGAATTATTTAATTTGAAAGTTCAGAGTTTAATTTTTATATAAAGCATGCAGTTGGTCACACTTAAACTTGACATTTTCAAATTTAAATCATGCTATCGGCGCAGTATATTATATTACATATTATTTATTAATTTTAGTTAACATTACTTGATATTTCATTTAAAAATATAAACATGAGTGACATAGAAACATATATATGTTGTTGTCAATTGTATACAATATACGTTGTTTATGTAAAATACGGACATATATCATATCTGTCAAATGTACATAAATTCTTAAAATCAAATGACAGAAATGAAATTTATTTCTGTATTCGAACAACGCCAACATTGAAAAATGAAAAAAAGCGTATCGAAATGAAGCTCATTTCGATACTGTTTTGGGTTTCATAATGAGTTCATTTCGAACGCAAAATAGAAAAAATAATTTCTACATCTAAACATTTTTAACCTGTACAGATAAGTTCTTGTTATTTCCGTTGTCACTTCTTTCTTGAAACTTAAATGTTTCCTTTCCTAAAAAAATCTTCCTCCAACTTATAAATTTTATATAAGCCTTTGTCTTCTTTCCAATTTATTTATTTTAAAATTTTATCTTTATAGTATTTTATAACCTTTACAAATTCTTTTACTCTTTTAAATTTTAAATAATCTTTTTCTATTTTGCGTTCGAAATGAACTCATTATGAAACCCAAAACAGTATCGAAATGAGCTCCATTTCGATACGCTTTTTTTCATTTTTCAATGTTGGCGTTATTCGAATACATAAATAAATAGCGTTGCTGTCATTTGATTTTAAGAATTTATGTACATTTGACATATATGATATATGTCCGTATTTTACACAAACAACGTATTTTGTATACAATTGACAACAACATATATATGTTTCTATGTCCCTCATGTTTATATTTTTAAATGAAGTATCAAGTAATGTTAACGAAAATTAGTAAATAATATGTAATATAATATACTTCGCGGATAGCAAGATTTAAATTTGAAAATGTCAAGTATCAATGTGACCAACTGCATGCTTTATATAAAAATTAAACTCTGAACTTTCAAATTAAATAATTCCAATTTAAGCAATTTATTAATGTAAAAAAACGCAAAATAGAAAAAATAGTATAAAAAACTCGTTTCATAAGGCCTTTTGCCGCACTCCCTCTTTAGAAAACTCGCCGCAAGCGGCTCGTTTTCTAAACTGATCTCGTGCGGCAAAATGGTGCCTTATGAAACTCGTTTTTTAATATACTATTATGGTCTTTAGTTTAATCTTCTTATATATTAATTTTCCAATTCATCTCTAATAATTATTGTGTATCCTTTTATTTGTATTCTTTTACAGATTTATGATATCCGTTATGTATTTACTTACGGTTCGCGAATAAAAAACGCGACACTTTTTTACCTATTGTGACAGTACTTTGAACTTAATAATGACAGATGCATAACCTTATATTCACGGATACTAATATTGACAAAAGACTTACAAAACTAAATTAATGTCAAAATCGTGAAAAAGACATGTCCCGATTTTTTGACGCGGACAGTATATACAAATTTTAACAATTTTATTTGTATTAAAGAATAGTTATTTACGATACAAGTGTTCAAAGTGCGTTTTTATTTTGCGAGTAAAAGGTTAATTAACGAGCAAAATAAAATAGCATTTTTAACGCGTGTATTGTACAGTATTTTTTCTACAAATACAATTTTTGTAACAAAATTTTTATAAAAAGTGTAATGAAAATACACTGATCAAAATCTGACGGCTTATGAATACGTTCTGATACAACCGTTAAATCATGTCAAATTAAGTTGGCACAATTTGAACATGTTCTACAAGCATGTTTTAATGAAACGTCTAAAATTTGGAAATCTTCTACCCTTTGGTCACATTTAATAAATATCTTAAATTGCACAGACAGTACATTTAATATTAATTATCCAAAGAATATGTAATTTGCATTTAGTAATAAAAATCACTTGATATATCAAAATATCAAGTGAGCCACAAAATTTGTATCCTACGTAGGCCGTGAACGATTGAGATAGACATATAAGTCACGTCTGAGCTTAGAGAATTGACGAAGTGTCATTTGTAAATAATAATAAGTCAAACTGACAAGTGACGATTTAACCTATTACTAATAGTACGAAATGTAGGTTAGATCACTTAATCAATCTAAGTCATAACTGATTTAATCCATGGTATACTCTGAAAACTTTTTTTGTGGCTCACTCCCTATGTTCGAAATTTTTTCTTGTCATTTTTGACAAAGTGTCATGTCAATTTACTTTTAACACTCCATGTTATAGTTTTTTCTATAACGGTTTTTTTTGTTTAACACGTCTAATAATTATAGTGTCCCGTATCGTTATGTTCAAATTTTGGGAGTGTAAAGTAGACTTCATTTCAAGTAACAAATACGCAAAACCTATAACAGGTGTTCATTTGAAAAGTCAATCTAGTAACATGTGATTTACTGAGAATATTTTCAAGTATGTCGTAAATTAAAATTTACCACTTAACCTTCGAAGTCGCATATTTTGACAGTTTCATACATACAAATAAATAACAAATGTGATTGACATTATCAAATGTCATTTGGATTTACGTTTACGGAACAACAAACACATACTAATATAAAAAGCGTTCAAATAAATTTTACCTCTAGTAGTCCATGGCAATAAAAATGTTTGTCGTAACTTGTACTATTTACATTTGCAACAGTTGTCAATTTGACAGACTATTTATTCTGATGTATACTTAGTTGGAGCTTTTTGAAATTGCTTTGTAATTTAAAATTGATTTAAAATGGTTTTCACTGTTCAACACAAATCATTCATGGTTGAATCTTATTTTTGGAACGGACGTAATATTAACGGACAATGGCACTATTTTCTTGAAGAATGCTTAGAAGAATTTAGAAATATGTTTCCAAACTTCGTCTTTGATTTTGATAGTTTTTGGTACACAGTTAAATATTGCACTAAGGTTTTCAGAGAAACAGAGAGTGTTATACGGAAAGAAGACAGTGGCCGTCCGAAAAAATGTACGGAAGAGCTAGTTGACGATGTAACGCAAATTATGAATGATACACCAGGAACATCCATACGAGTATTCTCTCCACGAGTGGGTGTTTCAATTGGCACTTGTCATACAATTTTGAAAAAAGACTTACATTTATTTCCATATCGCATGGCCTATTATCAAGAAATCAAAGAAATTGACTATCCTAGAAGAACAACATTTTGTCAGTGGTTCTTAAATAATTTTGATAATGACATTCTTGACAAAATTTTTCTCAGATGAATCATGGTTTTATTTGAATGGATATGTTAACTCACAAAATATAAGGATGTGGAATACTAAGAAACCGCATGACTGTTATGTTGTTCATCCACAGAAAATTGGTGTATGGTGTGCGATTAGTCGAAGGAAAATCATTGGCCGTATTTTCTTTAAAGAAGAAAGGTATCGACAAGAAATTATTATGACATTTATTGAACAGCTTAATGAAGAAGAAATAAATCAGGGTTACTTTCAACAATACGGAGCTAGAATGCACACAGCTTGTGAAACAATTAATATGCTACGGAAATTTATCAAAATCGGTTGATAAGTTTAAACATCTGTTTCGTCTTATACGCGAAACCAATTTATATATGATATATTAAACATAAATATTATTAATTTTACATTATATATTAAATATAAGTATTATTCATTTGGATAAAATCATAGATTTTAGTATTTAAATATAAGAATCAGAAACAAACTTAAAACCTTCTGTATATGTAATTATATTTTTCTTATTATATCAAGATGCAGACGTTTCATAAATGTATTACGTTTTTGTCAACATATATTTCACGCCAGGCACTTTTGTATATGTCTGCGTTCAATAAACTGCCGCACGCTTATTTGTATTTTGTATATGTCTGCGGCAATAAGCTGATGCACGCATATTTGTAACCGTTGTTTATACCGGCGATTATTTATCGCTGTATTTCTCTGGAAAGTTTCAAGTTATTGTCGATTAACGTGCCTCCACATGTATACCAATGTTATCCTACCGACAGTTATTTATTGCCGCCTTCTCAAAAATGCGTTTTAAATTATAGTATTTGATACGTTTCATGTGTTACGTTGTGATACGTTTCATATGTTATTTTAATAATGAACGTGCTAAGCCATGTATACAGATAGATTCAAAAACTAGATGCAACGTTTGCATTGTAGGCACAATTTACAATCAAGCGGTTCTTTGTAACTTGCCGAACTTTGTTGATCATTTTAGCCGCATGTGGCCTATTTTGTTAATGGTAGGGAAAGGGTAAATTTTGCTTACCATGTTTAAAAGGTCTTTAAATAGGTCTGCGCGCGATGAATACAGTAGCATTACAATAAAGCAAGTCACTAAGACAAGTCGAGTGGCTATTTTTGCCACAGAACAACGTTCTTACAATTCTCGTAAGAACAATGCTCAAGATAACAACCTTACTTTACCAACAATTTCATGTATGAATTAATGTATATATGTAAATAAAGGTTTTAAATTGGATGTGCCGCATTTCATTAATAACTGTCACCGAAGATTAAATAAATTAGTGCGTATACGGCCTTACAACCCGTGCGTGGTGAGTCAACATAGGAGCGACGACCAAATCCAATAGTTGCCCCAACATATGGTCCTTCGAGCCGGATAACAGCGACACATAGCATCGAGTTATCATCATTGAAGACAAAGAGGTAGGTCTCCAATCAATTCCTTTATTTCATAAACATATAACCATCCTTATTCAAAATGTCAGATGCCGATACATTAAAGGCGTTAAAATGCAAAAGAGGTGTCATTAAAGCAGCTCTCACCAAATTTGAAGCTTACTTAGACAGTTTCAATGATAACAAAAGTACTAATATATTTGAACTGAAAAAGCGTTATCAAAAAATAGAAAATTATTTTGATCAGTTCCACGAATTACAAATTCAAATTAGCTGTTTAGAAAATGTTAAAACGCAAGAAACAGATTTAGATGACTTTGAAAATACATATTTCAAGCTGGTAGGTCGCGTAGACCAATTATTAGAAAATCATGCAAATATTAATCCGAATGCTACAATTAACTCAATTAACACAGACAACAATCAAACGAATAGCGTACGGTTACCGCAAATTACGTTGCCTGAGTTCACCGGTTTGTATGAAGAATGGACATCATTTCATGACACATTTTCATCATTAATACATTTTAATGATTCAATACCCAATGTGCAAAAGTTTCATTATCTAAAATCAGCCTTAAAAGGAGATGCTAGTAAAATACTACAGTCACTTTCAATTTCTAATGAAAATTACACTATTGCTTGGGACATGTTAAAATGTAGATATAATAATAAGAAAATCATTGTTCAAAAACACATTAAAGCCATCTTTGATCTGCCCATAATGTCAAGGGAAAACCTAGGACAATTGCGACAAATACAAGACGGTATTTTAAAAAATACACGTGCCTTAGAGTCACTTGGTCTTCCCACAAACAACTGTGATCATTTCCTAATTTATATTATCACAACTAAATTAGATTCGGTTACAAATAGAGAATGGGAAAATCAGTTACCAATATCAGACATTCTTCCCACACTTGCACAATTGACTGATTTTCTAAACAAAAAATGCTTAACGTTAGAGTCGATATCAAGACAGTACACACAACAAGTGAATAGTTCATCATCAAAAGATAATAAAATCAATAAACATACTTCATATATTACAACTAATATAGTTTGTAAAGTCTGTTCTGGAAATCACTTAATATATCAATGCGATAAATTTCTCAAAATGAAACCAGAACAAAGATTCAAAGAAATAAAAGGCAAACGAATTTGTATTAATTGTTTGCGAGAAAATCATTCAGTTCAACAATGCAGATGTAGGTCTTGTAAAAAATGCAACAAAAGACACCACACTTTATTACATTATACACAAGAAAATGCTCCACCTCAACCATCCACATCATCAGAAGCTACAAATGCAACTATCAATAATCATTGCTCTAATGAACAGGTAGCTTCAGAGGTATTTTTATCCACGGCCATAATTCACATATATGGCAAAAATCGTACTCTGCAGTCATGCAGAGCCTTGCTAGATTCTGGTTCGCAGTCGAACTTTATATCTAAATCATGCGTTGATCGATTAGGATTACAACCCGATCCATATCAAATACCAGTTGTTGGTATAAATCAGTCACCTACACAAATAAATAGTGCCGTGCATGTTAAAATCAAATCAAGATACAATGCATTTCAATCCCACATTAAATGCTTGGTAATTAATAAAATTACTGAAAACCTTCCAATCAGAACGACTGATTGTAACAAATTTAATATTCCAAAAAATATTAGATTAGCAGATCCCGATTTTAACATTTCAAGGCCTATTGATATGCTGTTAGGAGCAGATTTGTTCTGGAAAATCTTGTGTATAGGCCAAATCAAGTCTAACGACAAACATCCATGTTTGCAAAAAACGCACTTTGGTTGGATAGTATCAGGTTCTCTCACTGGTAACATGTCACTGTCAACCGGGTCACTTTGTAATCTTTCACTGGAAACGTCATTAGATGAAAGGCTTAAGTTATTCTGGAAGTTAGAAGAATGTTCAAAAAAAATCAATTTTACACCAGAGGAACAAAGCTGCGAAAACAATTTCCTAGAAAATACCACTCGCGATAATAACGGGCGCTTTATAGTAAGCCTGCCGTTTACAAACCATAGCAATCCACTAGGTGAATCTTATAGCCTTGCACTAAAACGGTTTTATAACTTAGAAAAGCGATTAAACAAAAATCCCGGTCTTAAAAAACAATATTCGAACTTTTTAAAGGAATACCTAGAATTAGATCATATGAGACTCGTTGACAATTCAACTCCTTCATTCAATCTGTCTCACGGTTATTATCTACCGCATCACGGCGTTGAAAAACCATTTAGTTTAACAACTAAATTGCGTGTTGTTTTCGATGGCTCCGCCAAAACATCCACGGGAGTATCATTGAATGATAAATTAATGGTAGGCCCCACCATTCAACAAGATTTATTTAGTATCATAATTCGTTTTCGAACACATCAAATTGTTATAACTGCCGACATAACAAAAATGTATAGGCAGGTATTGGTTCGCGAACAGGACAGGCCATTTCAAAGAATTTTGTTTCGAGAAACCAGTAATCAACCGATACAAATCTATGAGCTTTCCACTGTCACGTACGGAACCGCTTCTGCATCATTTTTAGCAATCAGGTGCCTTTATAAATTAGCTGAAGATGAAAAACATAATTATCCTATTGGCGCGTCCACAGTGTTAAGAGATTTTTATGTAGACGATCTGATATCAGGCGCGGATTCTATAGAGGAAGCAAAAAACACAATCACGCAAACAGCAGCTCTTCTTCAAACAGGTGGCTTTGAATTGCGTAAATGGCGTTCAAATTATCCTGAAATCTTCAACGATTTATCAATAAATTCCACTGACAATCCCCTTCAGTCATTAGAAAAGGAAAACAGTAAAACACTAGGCCTTTCATGGGACTCAGAGCAAGATAATTTCATGTATAATTTGCCAAATACGATTTCAAACACAAAAATAACAAAACGCTCGATACTTTCCTTTATCGCCAGTTTATTTGATCCATTGGGAATAATCGGCCCTGTTATTGTCATAGGTAAAATATTAATCCAAAAACTGTGGCAATTGAAAATTGCATGGGATGAATCCGTTCCTCATGACATACACGTGCAATTCGAACAATACAAGAAAGACATATACCACATATCGTCTAGAACCATTTCTAGAAAGGTAATACACACAAAAAACATATCTATTTTAGAAATGCATGGCTTCAGTGACGCTAGTGAAGTGGCTTACGGGGCGTGCATTTACATCAAGGGTATTGATTACGAAGGAAACATTTCTTGTAATCTATTATGCGGCAAATCAAAGGTGGCTCCTATAAAAAGTACCTCATTACCAAGACTTGAATTATGCGCAGCCTTATTACTAGCTCAACTAATTGATAAGGTTACTGAAACAATCAATCGAGAATTTCAATCAATTCATTATTGGACTGATTCAGCAATCGTTTTAGCATGGCTCAAGGCAACTAACAAAAAATGGAAAACCTTTGTAGCTAATCGCGTTAGTGAAATCAGGGAATTAACCAATGTTGCTGCTTGGAATCATGTAAAATCAAGCGACAACCCTGCCGATATCATATCACGGGGTATGTTACCAGATGCTTTATTCGATAATAACTTATGGTGGCATGGTCCTAACTGGCTACAAACAGATTGTGTCATTCCTTCTGAAATTCCAGAAATTGTAAACGTTCCAGAAGAAAAGTCAGCAACTCTTATTTGCGCTCAGAATTCAGTAGCATCATTCAAGTCTATATTAGTCAAGTATTCAAGTTTATCAAAACTTTTAAGAGTAGTAGCGTATTGTCTGCGCTTTAAATGTAATATTATGTCCCGACAAAAAACCGGCACATATGCCTTTACAGGCTCACTTCTCTCGTCAGAAATTACCGCCGCTCAGAAATGCATAGTTAAGTTAGTTCAAACTGAGTGCTTCAGCAATGAATTAAAACAACTACAAAAAAATAACGCGGTGAACTCAAAGGCTCACATTATTTGTTTAAATCCTTTTATCGACGACGAAGGCATTATCAGAGTTGGAGGTCGACTCAAGAACGCAAAACTAGCATACTCACATCAACATCCGATATTACTTCCGGGAAAACACATTTTTACAAAGTTGGTAATTGAATATTTCCACAAAAAACAGCTACACGCAGGGATACAAGGAACCATGGCAGCGATCAGAACAGAATATTGGCCGCTATCGTTAAAATCTAACGTACGGCAAATTGTGAGGCGATGCATTAGTTGCTTTAAGGCAAAACCATATGGAAATCAATATTTGATGGGAAATTTGCCAGCTCACCGTATACAGCCTGCACGTCCATTTGCAAACTGTGGCGTTGACTATTGCGGACCGTTCCAAGTTCGCGAAAGCAAGCGAAGAAACAGTAAAAACATTAAAATGTATGTAGCTATATTTGTATGCCTATCTACAAAGGCAGTACATATAGAACCCGTCTGCGATTTATCTACAGAAGCATTTCTAAATACATTGAAACGTTTTGTACCACGCAGAGGAAAAATTCAGAATTTATATTCCGATAATGCGACAAACTTTGTAGGCGCTAATAAGGAACTGGAAGGCATGCGCAAATTATTATCGCAAAATAACAAGCGATTATCTGAATTACTGATCGAAGAACGTATAAGTTGGCATTTCATTCCTCCAAGAGCTCCTCATTTTGGAGGTCTTTGGGAGGCTGCAGTAAAGTCAATGAAACAGCACCTAATCAAAACAGCAGGTAAGGCATGCCTAACGTATGAAATGTTTTATACCTTGCTAACCGAAATCGAATCAGTACTTAACTCAGGTCCTCTCACTCCTCTAACCAACGATCCTAATGATTTATCTGTCTTAACCCCCAGTCATTTCCTGATTGGAGACTCTCTTATGGCGATACCAGAACCTGATTTAACTCATACAAAATTAAATCGTTTGTCATGTTGGCAGCATATTCAAAAAATCAAACAGCATTTCTGGAAGAGATGGGTCAATGAATATTTAAGTCAGCTTCAACAGAGAGGGAAATGGAAGCAGAACCTCGAAAACGCTTTCTCCATAGGACAACTCGTGCTTGTCAAGGAAGACAATGTTCCCCCGCTGCATTGGATTACCGGACGCATCGTGGAACTGCATCCCGGGCAGGATGGTGTTATCCGTACGGCAAGTGTTCGCCTCCACAAAAACATTTTGAAGAGACCCACAGCCAAATTATATATACTTCCGCTAGAGACAAGTGACAATTAAAACAAGTGCAGTGTCGCCCGTTTCATATCAGATCATTGTTTTATTGAAAGTGCATACTTTCAAGGCGGGCAGTATGTTTCGTCTTATACGCGAAACCAATTTATATATGATATATTAAACATAAATATTATTAATTTTACATTATATATTAAATATAAGTATTATTCATTTGGATAAAATCATAGATTTTAGTATTTAAATATAAGAATCAGAAACAAACTTAAAACCTTCTGTATATGTAATTATATTTTTCTTATTATATCAAGATGCAGACGTTTCATAAATGTATTACGTTTTTGTCAACATATATTTCACGCCAGGCACTTTTGTATATGTCTGCGTTCAATAAACTGCCGCACGCTTATTTGTATTTTGTATATGTCTGCGGCAATAAGCTGATGCACGCATATTTGTAACCGTTGTTTATACCGGCGATTATTTATCGCTGTATTTCTCTGGAAAGTTTCAAGTTATTGTCGATTAACGTGCCTCCACATGTATACCAATGTTATCCTACCGACAGTTATTTATTGCCGCCTTCTCAAAAATGCGTTTTAAATTATAGTATTTGATACGTTTCATGTGTTACGTTGTGATACGTTTCATATGTTATTTTAATAATGAACGTGCTAAGCCATGTATACAGATAGATTCAAAAACTAGATGCAACGTTTGCATTGTAGGCACAATTTACAATCAAGCGGTTCTTTGTAACTTGCCGAACTTTGTTGATCATTTTAGCCGCATGTGGCCTATTTTGTTAATGGTAGGGAAAGGGTAAATTTTGCTTACCATGTTTAAAAGGTCTTTAAATAGGTCTGCGCGCGATGAATACAGTAGCATTACAATAAAGCAAGTCACTAAGACAAGTCGAGTGGCTATTTTTGCCACAGAACAACGTTCTTACAATTCTCGTAAGAACAATGCTCAAGATAACAACCTTACTTTACCAACAATTTCATGTATGAATTAATGTATATATGTAAATAAAGGTTTTAAATTGGATGTGCCGCATTTCATTAATAACTGTCACCGAAGATTAAATAAATTAGTGCGTATACGGCCTTACAACCCGTGCGTGGTGAGTCAACATAGGAGCGACGACCAAATCCAATAGTTGCCCCAACATATGGTCCTTCGAGCCGGATAACAGCGACACATAGCATCGAGTTATCATCATTGAAGACAAAGAGGTAGGTCTCCAATCAATTCCTTTATTTCATAAACATATAACCATCCTTATTCAAAATGTCAGATGCCGATACATTAAAGGCGTTAAAATGCAAAAGAGGTGTCATTAAAGCAGCTCTCACCAAATTTGAAGCTTACTTAGACAGTTTCAATGATAACAAAAGTACTAATATATTTGAACTGAAAAAGCGTTATCAAAAAATAGAAAATTATTTTGATCAGTTCCACGAATTACAAATTCAAATTAGCTGTTTAGAAAATGTTAAAACGCAAGAAACAGATTTAGATGACTTTGAAAATACATATTTCAAGCTGGTAGGTCGCGTAGACCAATTATTAGAAAATCATGCAAATATTAATCCGAATGCTACAATTAACTCAATTAACACAGACAACAATCAAACGAATAGCGTACGGTTACCGCAAATTACGTTGCCTGAGTTCACCGGTTTGTATGAAGAATGGACATCATTTCATGACACATTTTCATCATTAATACATTTTAATGATTCAATACCCAATGTGCAAAAGTTTCATTATCTAAAATCAGCCTTAAAAGGAGATGCTAGTAAAATACTACAGTCACTTTCAATTTCTAATGAAAATTACACTATTGCTTGGGACATGTTAAAATGTAGATATAATAATAAGAAAATCATTGTTCAAAAACACATTAAAGCCATCTTTGATCTGCCCATAATGTCAAGGGAAAACCTAGGACAATTGCGACAAATACAAGACGGTATTTTAAAAAATACACGTGCCTTAGAGTCACTTGGTCTTCCCACAAACAACTGTGATCATTTCCTAATTTATATTATCACAACTAAATTAGATTCGGTTACAAATAGAGAATGGGAAAATCAGTTACCAATATCAGACATTCTTCCCACACTTGCACAATTGACTGATTTTCTAAACAAAAAATGCTTAACGTTAGAGTCGATATCAAGACAGTACACACAACAAGTGAATAGTTCATCATCAAAAGATAATAAAATCAATAAACATACTTCATATATTACAACTAATATAGTTTGTAAAGTCTGTTCTGGAAATCACTTAATATATCAATGCGATAAATTTCTCAAAATGAAACCAGAACAAAGATTCAAAGAAATAAAAGGCAAACGAATTTGTATTAATTGTTTGCGAGAAAATCATTCAGTTCAACAATGCAGATGTAGGTCTTGTAAAAAATGCAACAAAAGACACCACACTTTATTACATTATACACAAGAAAATGCTCCACCTCAACCATCCACATCATCAGAAGCTACAAATGCAACTATCAATAATCATTGCTCTAATGAACAGGTAGCTTCAGAGGTATTTTTATCCACGGCCATAATTCACATATATGGCAAAAATCGTACTCTGCAGTCATGCAGAGCCTTGCTAGATTCTGGTTCGCAGTCGAACTTTATATCTAAATCATGCGTTGATCGATTAGGATTACAACCCGATCCATATCAAATACCAGTTGTTGGTATAAATCAGTCACCTACACAAATAAATAGTGCCGTGCATGTTAAAATCAAATCAAGATACAATGCATTTCAATCCCACATTAAATGCTTGGTAATTAATAAAATTACTGAAAACCTTCCAATCAGAACGACTGATTGTAACAAATTTAATATTCCAAAAAATATTAGATTAGCAGATCCCGATTTTAACATTTCAAGGCCTATTGATATGCTGTTAGGAGCAGATTTGTTCTGGAAAATCTTGTGTATAGGCCAAATCAAGTCTAACGACAAACATCCATGTTTGCAAAAAACGCACTTTGGTTGGATAGTATCAGGTTCTCTCACTGGTAACATGTCACTGTCAACCGGGTCACTTTGTAATCTTTCACTGGAAACGTCATTAGATGAAAGGCTTAAGTTATTCTGGAAGTTAGAAGAATGTTCAAAAAAAATCAATTTTACACCAGAGGAACAAAGCTGCGAAAACAATTTCCTAGAAAATACCACTCGCGATAATAACGGGCGCTTTATAGTAAGCCTGCCGTTTACAAACCATAGCAATCCACTAGGTGAATCTTATAGCCTTGCACTAAAACGGTTTTATAACTTAGAAAAGCGATTAAACAAAAATCCCGGTCTTAAAAAACAATATTCGAACTTTTTAAAGGAATACCTAGAATTAGATCATATGAGACTCGTTGACAATTCAACTCCTTCATTCAATCTGTCTCACGGTTATTATCTACCGCATCACGGCGTTGAAAAACCATTTAGTTTAACAACTAAATTGCGTGTTGTTTTCGATGGCTCCGCCAAAACATCCACGGGAGTATCATTGAATGATAAATTAATGGTAGGCCCCACCATTCAACAAGATTTATTTAGTATCATAATTCGTTTTCGAACACATCAAATTGTTATAACTGCCGACATAACAAAAATGTATAGGCAGGTATTGGTTCGCGAACAGGACAGGCCATTTCAAAGAATTTTGTTTCGAGAAACCAGTAATCAACCGATACAAATCTATGAGCTTTCCACTGTCACGTACGGAACCGCTTCTGCATCATTTTTAGCAATCAGGTGCCTTTATAAATTAGCTGAAGATGAAAAACATAATTATCCTATTGGCGCGTCCACAGTGTTAAGAGATTTTTATGTAGACGATCTGATATCAGGCGCGGATTCTATAGAGGAAGCAAAAAACACAATCACGCAAACAGCAGCTCTTCTTCAAACAGGTGGCTTTGAATTGCGTAAATGGCGTTCAAATTATCCTGAAATCTTCAACGATTTATCAATAAATTCCACTGACAATCCCCTTCAGTCATTAGAAAAGGAAAACAGTAAAACACTAGGCCTTTCATGGGACTCAGAGCAAGATAATTTCATGTATAATTTGCCAAATACGATTTCAAACACAAAAATAACAAAACGCTCGATACTTTCCTTTATCGCCAGTTTATTTGATCCATTGGGAATAATCGGCCCTGTTATTGTCATAGGTAAAATATTAATCCAAAAACTGTGGCAATTGAAAATTGCATGGGATGAATCCGTTCCTCATGACATACACGTGCAATTCGAACAATACAAGAAAGACATATACCACATATCGTCTAGAACCATTTCTAGAAAGGTAATACACACAAAAAACATATCTATTTTAGAAATGCATGGCTTCAGTGACGCTAGTGAAGTGGCTTACGGGGCGTGCATTTACATCAAGGGTATTGATTACGAAGGAAACATTTCTTGTAATCTATTATGCGGCAAATCAAAGGTGGCTCCTATAAAAAGTACCTCATTACCAAGACTTGAATTATGCGCAGCCTTATTACTAGCTCAACTAATTGATAAGGTTACTGAAACAATCAATCGAGAATTTCAATCAATTCATTATTGGACTGATTCAGCAATCGTTTTAGCATGGCTCAAGGCAACTAACAAAAAATGGAAAACCTTTGTAGCTAATCGCGTTAGTGAAATCAGGGAATTAACCAATGTTGCTGCTTGGAATCATGTAAAATCAAGCGACAACCCTGCCGATATCATATCACGGGGTATGTTACCAGATGCTTTATTCGATAATAACTTATGGTGGCATGGTCCTAACTGGCTACAAACAGATTGTGTCATTCCTTCTGAAATTCCAGAAATTGTAAACGTTCCAGAAGAAAAGTCAGCAACTCTTATTTGCGCTCAAAATTCAGTAGCATCATTCAAGTCTATATTAGTCAAGTATTCAAGTTTATCAAAACTTTTAAGAGTAGTAGCGTATTGTCTGCGCTTTAAATGTAATATTATGTCCCGACAAAAAACCGGCACATATGCCTTTACAGGCTCACTTCTCTCGTCAGAAATTACCGCCGCTCAGAAATGCATAGTTAAGTTAGTTCAAACTGAGTGCTTCAGCAATGAATTAAAACAACTACAAAAAAATAACGCGGTGAACTCAAAGGCTCACATTATTTGTTTAAATCCTTTTATCGACGACGAAGGCATTATCAGAGTTGGAGGTCGACTCAAGAACGCAAAACTAGCATACTCACATCAACATCCGATATTACTTCCGGGAAAACACATTTTTACAAAGTTGGTAATTGAATATTTCCACAAAAAACAGCTACACGCAGGGATACAAGGAACCATGGCAGCGATCAGAACAGAATATTGGCCGCTATCGTTAAAATCTAACGTACGGCAAATTGTGAGGCGATGCATTAGTTGCTTTAAGGCAAAACCATATGGAAATCAATATTTGATGGGAAATTTGCCAGCTCACCGTATACAGCCTGCACGTCCATTTGCAAACTGTGGCGTTGACTATTGCGGACCGTTCCAAGTTCGCGAAAGCAAGCGAAGAAACAGTAAAAACATTAAAATGTATGTAGCTATATTTGTATGCCTATCTACAAAGGCAGTACATATAGAACCCGTCTGCGATTTATCTACAGAAGCATTTCTAAATACATTGAAACGTTTTGTACCACGCAGAGGAAAAATTCAGAATTTATATTCCGATAATGCGACAAACTTTGTAGGCGCTAATAAGGAACTGGAAGGCATGCGCAAATTATTATCGCAAAATAACAAGCGATTATCTGAATTACTGATCGAAGAACGTATAAGTTGGCATTTCATTCCTCCAAGAGCTCCTCATTTTGGAGGTCTTTGGGAGGCTGCAGTAAAGTCAATGAAACAGCACCTAATCAAAACAGCAGGTAAGGCATGCCTAACGTATGAAATGTTTTATACCTTGCTAACCGAAATCGAATCAGTTCTTAACTCAGGTCCTCTCACTCCTCTAACCAACGATCCTAATGATTTATCTGTCTTAACCCCCAGTCATTTCCTGATTGGAGACTCTCTTATGGCGATACCAGAACCTGATTTAACTCATACAAAATTAAATCGTTTGTCATGTTGGCAGCATATTCAAAAAATCAAACAGCATTTCTGGAAGAGATGGGTCAATGAATATTTAAGTCAGCTTCAACAGAGAGGGAAATGGAAGCAGAACCTCGAAAACGCTTTCTCCATAGGACAACTCGTGCTTGTCAAGGAAGACAATGTTCCCCCGCTGCATTGGATTACCGGACGCATCGTGGAACTGCATCCCGGGCAGGATGGTGTTATCCGTACGGCAAGTGTTCGCCTCCACAAAAACATTTTGAAGAGACCCACAGCCAAATTATATATACTTCCGCTAGAGACAAGTGACAATTAAAACAAGTGCAGTGTCGCCCGTTTCATATCAGATCATTGTTTTATTGAAAGTGCATACTTTCAAGGCGGGCAGTATGTTTCGTCTTATACGCGAAACCAATTTATATATGATATATTAAACATAAATATTATTAATTTTACATTATATATTAAATATAAGTATTATTCATTTGGATAAAATCATAGATTTTAGTATTTAAATATAAGAATCAGAAACAAACTTAAAACCTTCTGTATATGTAATTATATTTTTCTTATTATATCAAGATGCAGACGTTTCATAAATGTATTACGTTTTTGTCAACATATATTTCACGCCAGGCACTTTTGTATATGTCTGCGTTCAATAAACTGCCGCACGCTTATTTGTATTTTGTATATGTCTGCGGCAATAAGCTGATGCACGCATATTTGTAACCGTTGTTTATACCGGCGATTATTTATCGCTGTATTTCTCTGGAAAGTTTCAAGTTATTGTCGATTAACGTGCCTCCACATGTATACCAATGTTATCCTACCGACAGTTATTTATTGCCGCCTTCTCAAAAATGCGTTTTAAATTATAGTATTTGATACGTTTCATGTGTTACGTTGTGATACGTTTCATATGTTATTTTAATAATGAACGTGCTAAGCCATGTATACAGATAGATTCAAAAACTAGATGCAACGTTTGCATTGTAGGCACAATTTACAATCAAGCGGTTCTTTGTAACTTGCCGAACTTTGTTGATCATTTTAGCCGCATGTGGCCTATTTTGTTAATGGTAGGGAAAGGGTAAATTTTGCTTACCATGTTTAAAAGGTCTTTAAATAGGTCTGCGCGCGATGAATACAGTAGCATTACAATAAAGCAAGTCACTAAGACAAGTCGAGTGGCTATTTTTGCCACAGAACAACGTTCTTACAATTCTCGTAAGAACAATGCTCAAGATAACAACCTTACTTTACCAACAATTTCATGTATGAATTAATGTATATATGTAAATAAAGGTTTTAAATTGGATGTGCCGCATTTCATTAATAACTGTCACCGAAGATTAAATAAATTAGTGCGTATACGGCCTTACAACCCGTGCGTGGTGAGTCAACATAGGAGCGACGACCAAATCCAATAGTTGCCCCAACAACATCGAACATGAATTTCCAACAAGATCTTGTGATGTTAACCCCTGTGATTTTTTTCTGTGGCCTTTCTAAAGAACTCAATTTTTTGGGTACAGATACCTGATCTTGCAGACCTTCAGATCAGAATTGAAATAATAACTGAAATAATTAACGAAATCGACGATATGCTACTACAAAACGTTTTCTCCTTCATTAGAAGAAGATGTTAGAAATGTCTCGAACAAGGTGGTGGCCACTTTCAACAATTTTTATAAAATGTTACTTGTTTGTTGCAAATAAACGTATCTCATTTAGTTAAATATTTTAATTTTATTATTTTGACATTTATCATGTCATTCAAATAGTTCATAACCAACAAAATTCATATTAAGAACTTAAGTAAAAAGCTAAGATATACGTATAATTTCCATGGGCAAGTTCGAGGTAAAATTTAGTTGAACGCTCGTTATATGCGTCTTATTCTATGAAAATTTCAAAGTAACCTAGATTGACTTTTCAAATGAACACACGTTATATCCATTTTTATTTGTTTCAAAGTTATAGATCTATGAATTCTATTTAAAAAAGTTCAATTAATAATATTTTCGAAATGTCCACCTCCTCATTGAATGCAGGCTTGTGCCCGTAAGCCACCAGAGGAAGTACTTATCCGAATTTCATACTTGTTTTGTCGGATTTGCTCGGCAGCCAGGTGAATACGATCCAACAACTCTTCTCTTGTGTTCGAAACTTGTGCATAGACTAAATTTTCCATGTACCCCCATAAATAAAAATCAAGGGGATTAAGATCGGGTGATCTGGGTGGCCATGCAACAGGACCACCTCGAACAATTCATCTTGGATAATTGACATTAACCCAATTTTGGACAGCAATTCCGAAATGTGGTGGTGCCCCATCCATGTGAAACCACAAGTCTCGTCGAACATTCAGTGGGACATCCTCTAAAAGACCTGGCAGTTCGTCAATTGGAAATTGAAGGTAATTATCCATATTTAGTCTCCCAGGAAGAACGACAGGACCAATTAACAAGTCCTCGAATAGGGCCGCCCGAACGTTAATAGAAAATTGATGTTGAAATTTTGATGGGCTTATAGCTTTGGGATTTTCTGATGACCACCTGTGCAGGTTTCTAAGATTTGTAACACCACTTCCCGTGAACGTAGATTGATCTGTCTAGAGGACTGTTCTGCAGAAATTAAAATGAAGCCATGACTGTCTTAATATCCAGGTAGAATAAACTAGACGAGTATAGTGGTCTGCCTCAAGCAAACCGTGTCCCCTGCGATAGTGATATGGATATAAGCCCTCACGTTTTAAAATTCGCCAAACTGTCGTTCGTGGCACTCCTAGTTGTCTAGCGATTCGACGTACAATGAGAATTGGATCCCTTGTAACAATAGCTACTGCTTCTTCTCTAAGCCTGCTGGCAAATTTACTCCTCGATCGAAAAGATAATCACGCAGTCCGCATTCCCGAAATTGTCTGTGTACTTCCAGAAACGTTCTGTAATGAGGAATGCGCCTATAGGAAAACGGATGTCGGTATTCAATAACTGCTTGACGTACACTGCCTTTACAGTAGCCATATACAAAATGCATGTCCGCATAGTCTTGGGAAGAAAATCGGTAAGGCATTTTGAATAAAGAAAACGTGTCCACTCACTAATAAGCTGGTGTATGAACTGAACCGTAATGTAATCCTTTATTAAAAAATGCAACGTTACCAGTCATCTCAACATTTGTTTATTGTATGATATTCATGGTTCAGCACTTACGAAATATGTAAGAGCCTTCTTTATCATAAATCAATTTCCACTACTCTTTTTGTAGATCTCCAAGAAATTACTGTATGCACTACGATACGTATTTATTTATTTTAGGATAACATTTTATTATGCGACGTTAACAATCACAGGCCTGTTATTGAATCGTATAACTTTTTTTAAATAAAATCAGTTTGTATTGACTTTAGGATTACATTTTTTTTCATGATCTGACAATGACATTCATAGATCTGTAACTTTGAAACAATTAAAAATCGATATACAAGTTTTGCGTTTTTGTTACGTGAAATGAAGTCTACTTTACACTCCTAACATTTGAACATAACGATACAGGACGCTTGTATTTCTGAATATAATTGATTTTTACTTCATTGCCCAAATTTTTAACTTTTTTTTACTCGTTGCTACGAATACGCAACTTTTTTAATATCCAGATATTTATTTTTACATCTCATTATAATAATCACTTTTTTAACATTATTTCCATTGAAAATATCTCAATTTACTGCTACTATCTGATACATTTGAAATATATAGGGTTATTCAAATGCAAGTTACATTTTGAAACTGCCGTAATTTTCTTATAAAGTAAAGTATACACATATTAAAAACAGGTTTTTATTGGTAAAACAATGCGGTTTATTACAAAGCGAATCACTTCAGCGTAAATTTTGAATATGTCCGCCATCTTGTTCTTCAATAAGAAGCAGCCTTTTTTCTGTACTGTGGACAACATCGTGGAGCAAATTAATTGGAATAGCTGTCACTTGTTGTAAAATTGATTCAAGCACTTTACAATCTAATACCATAATGAGATCATTAATATAAACATGAATTAATAAGGGTCCTAGAGTAGATCCTTGGGGAACGGCTGGGTATGAAGTTTACTGCCTGGATTGAAAACATATACATTTATTAGCTCTATTCTTCTTTAAAGAGAATCCTTAAGAGTGTTTTAAGTTCATTTAAGTTTGATACTATCAAAGGAAACAAAATATGTGGAAATAACAAAAAAATAGATTAAAAATTAAAAGTAATATAACTGATTTTATTGATTCTGATGTAAGTCAATGTTACTATGTACTCAGCTCTAGATTAAATAAAAAAATAAACATGAACTAAACGTGTTTACTAATAAATTTTATATTTATTCGATAGAAATAAGTCACCTAAAATATGTATTTGAATATAAACTAATGTAAAATTCATTTAAACTTTTGGATTAGTTATTTCTAGTTTCTAGTTTTTGTAGGTGGAATGTCTGTTGTCATATTAAAGTTTCGCAAAGTCGTTCACTTGCTTTCATATTCTAGCTGTTCGTGAAAGTAAGTTTTTTTGGGTATGTGTAAAAGTTTATAAGTTTATTATCTCGAAGATATGTATAAATTTTTGATAACAACTTATAATAACTTTATAATCGGCAAGTAAATATAATTCTAAATTATTATAGTTTCAGTTCTGATATATTTCGACGCAATTGTCTACTAACTTCTACAGTTCAACAAAGTTTTGTGTTTAATACTAGATAGAATATAAAGAAAATTACTGTTTCTCTATAGTTTGAAATATTAAAACCGATACGCTTACAATAATTGCAAAATCTTAAAATATTGAGTTTTTAAATATATAATGGACAATACTTAAATTGAAATATTTAATCTTGGAGAACAGCCTTTTTAGAACTCCATCTGTCTTGGTAAACGCAAATAATAGGATATTCCTTCATTTTCTACCACTTTTGCATTTGTTTGAAGAGTTCCAAATTAAGATCCTAATTAAAATTTACCGTTTGCAAACATAACATTATTATATTATTATATTATACAGGGTGGCCCAAAATGACCGAAGGGGTTTGAGTTCATTACAACTTCTTATTTAAGACATAATTATTAATTTTTTTTAATTTTAAATACAGTATATTAATGGAGAATATTTTTAATTTAATTATGAAAAATTATATCTCGCAAGTGGTGGCCATTTTCTGCTTCGCATATTCGTGCTCTTTCCAAAATATTTTCCATAACCTTTCGCAAAAATTCAGGTGTTATGTTGTTGATTTCGTCGCGTATATTGTTTTTTAATTGCTGTATGGTTCGAGGCTTATTAATATAGACTTTTCCTTTCAAATAACCCCAAAGGAAACAGTTTGAAGCGCTTAAATCCGGTGAACGCGGAGGCCAATTAAAATCGCTTGTACGGGAAATAATTCGTTCACCAAAGATGTCGCGTAAAAGAGGCATTGTGTCCCTCGCAGTGTGCGCTGTGGCTCCATCCTGTTGTAACCATACTTGCGGATGGTTCTCCACGGCTGGCCTTAAAAAATTTTCCAACATTGTCCGATATCTAACATCAGTGATGGAAACGGCGACACCGTATTCATTTTCAAAAAAATATGGGCCAATTATCCTTTCCGACGAAACACCGCACCAAACGGTACACTTAAGTGGGTGTAATTCTCGCTGTTAAACTACTCTTGGATTTTCCGTAGCCCATATCCTGCAGTTTTGCCTATTAACGAACCCATTTAATTGGAAGTGGGCTTCGTCGCTCATAATTAAATTATGAATAAAATCATGATTTTCTTCTGCTTTTTGACGAAAATAAATTGCATAATCAAGTCGTTGCTGGTAATCTGTCGGTTTCAATTGTTGGACAAGCTGAATTTTGTATGAAAACATTCTTATTGTATGCAAAATTCTCTGCAGCGACCCTCTTTACAGGCCAAGTTGTGTCGAACGTCTCCTGGTTGATGTTTCTCCATCTTCCCGAATACTCTCCTGTACCCGTTCAATATTGCCATCCATGTGCACCGTTCGTCGTCTGCCGGCACCAGGAATGTTCCTTACTGCCCCTTGTTCCGAAAATTTGCAACCAGATGGTTTATTGTTGACTCTGAGTGTCCAACCCGCACATTAAAATAACGACGACATGCACGCTGAGTCAAAACAATGGATCGTTGATTTGAGAAATAAAGTTTAACGATGTTGGCACGTTGTTAAATTGTGTACTGTTCCATTTTAAATTCCCCAAGTCTTCTTTACAAAATACTCAAAACAAAAAAAAAATTATAATAAAAAAGTTATAAGGAATTAAAACCCCTTCACTCATTTTGGGCCACCCTGTATTTTCACATACGATATTTGCTTAAGACAAACGGTACAATTTTGTTGTTCATATTTCTGAACATCGATTTAATTTTTTTTATCACTTGCTTTGTTTCTTTATTGATATGAAGTAATAGTTTATTGTTGATACTTTTATGTTAAGTGTTTCGTCTATATGTACGAAATAAAGAAACAAAATAAGGGATAAGAGAGAAATTGAAATTGATGTTCAGAAATATGAATGACAAAATTCTCTTATCAAATGTATATTAATACAGGTGATTACTCTTGCCTGTAATTGTATTTGTTTGCATTATATTGAAGTGGTATCCGTCCTGCCCTTCCCAAAAATTATTGGATACTGTAAGCGATCGTAGGATCGATGTGTTGGGATATGAACACCCGGTATATCAGATCATTAAATTATTGAACATATTAGAAAAAAAAAAAGAACCTACATGAGTTTATACTGAATCAAATCAAAACACCAAAATCAGACAATTAACACAGTTAATTAATTAATCAATTTCAATATGCTTTAACCTAAGATCAAGAATTCGTAGTTTGACGACAGATCTGTTGTTGAACCTTACATGTGATTTTACACACACAGTATATATTACGAGAATTATAATAAAACTCAATAGAAATTACAATTTAATGTAATAGTAAAAAAAAACTTTGTAAAATATGTAACTTTAGTGTCTCACAATATTGTTGCAAAAAATAAAGAAATAAAATAAGAAGAGTTAAAAATTCAAAATTATTACTACGTGAACGTTACTAAATATAATCATTAATTTAATTCAAAATTATTTAATAGCAAATTTTGATAACGTTAAAAATGTCCGTGAATTAATTTTATAAATGTTTAAGTAATATGTATATAAAAATATGAACCTTAATTATTTGGACAAATGAACAATAATCAAATAAATTCTTTTACAAATTACATATATCACGTAAAACGCAATTTACATATATGAATTTAACTAAATCTATATATACTGTTCTAATTAGCGTTAAAATATGAAATCGTATTTATAGTAAATAAAATATCTGCGAAGATTTTCAGTTCACTACATTAAAAAAATGGTTTAGTACAAAAAATGCATCATCGTAAGACGACAGAGATGGTCCACAAAAACGGCGGTTTTTACACAGATGGTCGGCAAGAACGAGATAGCCTTGACTTTCTAGTTACGTTGAATACTTGGTTATTTTTAATCTTCTCCTCGATTACGAAATATCTTAACTCCCAATGAATGAACAGACAAGAGAATAGTTTGAAGCCTATAAACGTCTGAATTGTCTCAGAACATATGAACGTCCAAATACTCGATACACTAATGAGCTTTCAGTGAATCCGCTAATTGCGAGAATTTCCAAAACACTTAGAGCTGGTGTGAGAAATATTTCGATTAGCGGAGTTCACCAAGATATCGACCTTACTCAACGGTCGTAAGTACCGAAGACCTCGTCAAACACCGAAGCGAAGCGGGTGTCGGAGATTCACACCATCTAATCTAGGACGGGTGCGGCTAATATCAGAAGAATATTACGTACTAAATTCATTCATGTAAAATTTAAATACAGAGCGGTATAACTCTATCCACGTTAAACTTTGAAACAAAGAGAAATAACAGTAACACATAACAAAGGTAATTTCATCAGTAGATAGTACGTTACCGCGTTTGGCATGCTCTTCAGCTGGTGTTTTGTCAGCTAATGAAACCTGCATAAATATCGAAATTTGGCTCTTTTTCACCATTGTCACCCCTCGTATTAGGACCTTATATAACACAATTCTGACGAGATGGAAATTTTCACTCGAACAATTTCATCTCGTCAGATTTTCTTGCAAAACTCGTGTATGTAATTTCATTTAGAGTAAAATGCCCATGAAACCGGGAGAAATATTAATTTTTCCTGGTTTTAGTGACTAAAAAATTTATAATAAACTGCATAAAAATCTTGTGCCGTTTTTGGTTACAGATCTGTGTAATTTTCTGTAACATTCTATATTACTCTAGACGTGAAAATATAGTTGGAAAAGTTACTGTTTTCAGAGATTACTGCTTTTGTCTCGCTTATATAGTCAACTTCCAACGACCATTAATTTAATAGAAATATTCTCTTGGCTCCATTACTTTAAATAAGACTTCGTGAAAGACTCACAAAAGATAAGAATGCTGTCGACATTGACCCTGGGTGCCGTTGAAATTATCTAATTCTCGCTCAAAATTTACAGGCTTTACTTATTTTTAAATATACTGGCGTCGTTTACAAAACTTTATAGGATTTTTTGGTAAAATTGAGTAATCTGTAACATGCATAATAATTTATCCATATCTTAGCACGATTAAATTGTATTATCCGATATGCCTCTCAATTATCAAGTTATCGTTGTCAACAAGGGAAACCAATTTCGCCAGCTGACAATTATGCTGAAATTATAAAGTGAATTTCAATAGTTTCCCTTAATTTTAATTGTATATTTACATATTATGTTAAAGCTTATGTGCGAAGGTTTAGCTGAAGGAAGCTCGTTAGTTTAATAAAGCTTTATTGGGTAAATTCGGTGAAGTTAAATATCGTGTGTCGCATTTAAGATGGAGACAGCCCCATAATTTCGTTAATTGAACGAATACAGATTTGAATTTTTGCACAGTCATACATGTTGATGGGTCACATTTTTTAATGTACTCAACGGAAATCTAAACTTTAAGCTCAGACTACTACAAATTAACAAACATGGTCAATTCTTGATTTTTTCTTCGCGTTAGAGATACAAAAAAATTATTAAAATGACAAAATTCGCATTATTATTTATTTTTGGTTTATACGCAAACATATTACGTTTATTTTTCAATTTGATACTTAGAATGCCATGGATATTAATAATTTGACACATTGTCAATTTAGTAGTGTCATGTATTCAAATATTTCAGTAAAATAAAAAGCACTTACAAAGAAATAATTACACAGGCCTGCATTTTTCAACACTTTGAAAGTTGATTTAAAAATTTTAACTGTTTTCTAGTAATTGGGTAGCGCTGATTTCAAATCTGCTTTTATTTTTGTTGAATCACGTAAGGTTATTTTTCAAACCAGTAAAATCAAAAAATATAGAAAAAGCACGATTTATTTCATTTATAAGCTAGTTTTATATTATATTAAAAAAAATACAAAAATATACACATAGAAACTATTAGAAATAGTTATTTATTCCTAATGCTTCTTAAAAAAACGTTTTCGTTTTTCAGAAAAGCTTCGTTTGGTTGTTTTTTTGTCATATTCAGCTAAAGGAAGATCTCTTCTCAATGTCCAACAGTAATCGGCCATCATTTTTGTGTCCCAGCGCCCTTGGTATCTTTTTTCCATCTCTTTAATATCCTAGTGAAATCTTTCTCCTTGCTCTTCACTCACGTCCCCAAGATTTTCTGGGAAATAGTCCAAATGGGAATGTAAAAAGTGAATTTTTATGCTCATATTGCAACCAAGAATCCTAAATTTTTCCAGCATATTTTCAACGATCTCAACATAGTTTATATCTTTATAATTCCCTAGAAATTTATGTATAACTTCGTTAAAAGCATGCCATGCGTGTTTTTCCTTATCTTCCATCACATTTTCAAATTCTTAATCTTTCACCAAGCTCCTAATCTTCGGCCCTACAAAGATTCCCTCCTTTAATTTTGCCTCTGACAGAGTCGGACATGTTTTACACAAATATTTAAAACAATTTCCTTCTTTGTTTAATGCCTTAACAAATTGTTTCATAAGTCCAAGTTTTATGTGAAGCGGTGGAAGTAACACTTTTTGAGGGTTAATAAGACTTTCGCGAATTACATTTTTGGTTCCAGGTGTTAAAGTCACCCTTTGTGACCAGTCTATTTTTATCCAATGCTGTTCTCGATTTCTGCTATCCCACTCGCACAGGAAACATGGAAATTTAGTATATCCAGACTGCTGACCCAAGAGAAGGCTTAAAATTTTTAAATCTCCACACACTTCCCAGTTGTGATTTTCATATTGTATTCTTAAAAGTAATTCCTGTAAATTTTCATAGTTTTCCTTTAAATGAACAGAATGGCCGACCGGAACAGAAGCAAAAACATTGCCATTATGTAAAAGAACAGCTTGAAGGCTCCTTTTTGAAGAGCCGATGAAAAGTCTCCAGTCAGAAGATGGTTTGTACTCAGGAGCTCCGAGGAAAGTAAGTAGATCAGCAATTGCTTGGCAGTACACGAGTGGTCCGTTTTGTGCAAAATATTTTACAAATCCAGCCTCACGATTTCTATACCAAGAGAAGGTAGTTTCTGGGGCAAGCAAATTTTTCTGTTTCAACCTAGACCCCAGTACTTCAGAAAGATCTTTTGAAAGTCCCAAATCTCTTACTAAATCATTCAGTTCGGCTTGTGAAAATAGCTGAGGTTGGTTTTGACCTGAAGTTGATGGTTCAAAATCACTATCCATCTGTACGGAGCCGGAAGTTGAAGAGGTTTCAATATCTTCTTGTAGTACTTTGGGGGGTATAGGTATAGGTACATGATCACTGTGAGGAACTGGTCTGATAGCTGATTTAATATTGTTTGGGTACAAAATATGTTTCAAAGTTTTCCTATTATGCCCCTTAATATCACAAAGACAAAAGTAGCAATCTTCATGATGATTTTGCGGTTCTCTCCAAACCATCGGTATTCCAAAAGGAAGGCTTTTTCTATTCCCTTTGGTCCAATGTCTTAAACCTTCTTCACATACCTTACAAACAACGTGCGATGCCCAATCTTTATCTTGATCTCCTAATTTGATTTTGAAATAAGCATAATATGCATTTTTCACAAATTCACCAATTGATCTCAAACTTTTTCAAGACGAAATATCCACAAATATAACAGAAATCATCTGGTTTGTTTTTGCAACACCGGCTAGACATATTTTTAAGGAATGTTTATTTATCAAATACCACGCACAACACTAAAAACAAATTAATTTTACTTGTTTAATGATCGACACTCAGAGCTATAATGAAATAAATGACATTAAAATATACATTTTATTTGGAGTGATAACTTGAAATCCTTCTTCGCAGTACTAATAAAGTGAAAGCATAATAAATAGAATTTAGCAAGTAAAAATTCCGGGAAATGTTGTCCAAAGTTAATACATGTAATAAAAGATTTACATCAGGTAATGAGATCCTATTTAACAAATTTCTTTAAAACCACAACAGAAAATCATTTTTGGGTTAATACCTAGAATTTGAAGTAGTACACTCATTTTAAAATGTATTAAAACGCCTATTATAAGATTTTTTAATATTTTTTCTTTTTCTTTTGTGCAAAAAAAAATCTGTGGATGGTAGAGACCAACTGTATTTTAATTAGTTATTACTATATAAAAACTGAGCTTAACAAACAAAAATCACGTCATCACAAATTTTATGCAGGCCTGTGTTATTAATTGTTCAGGGAAAACAATTTTTGTTAATATTAAATTTAGGAAAAAGTAAGCAATAATTTTCATAATACAAATAATTAACTACGAATTGTGATCTCTCTCAACTAGTCCTCCGTCTATGCGAAAACATTTTTCGATTCTTTTACGATTGTGTTTAGCTACTCGTCTAAGTTCCAGGATGCTGATTTCTTGACAGACTTGCCTTATTCTGGCACAAAGTTGATCTAGATTTCTGGGCCTTGTTTTATAAACTTTATTTTTTACCATTCCCAAAAAATAAAAAATTGTTGGGTGTAATATCGGGAGACTTCGAAGACCACAGTTCAAAAGAACTGTTTCTTCCTATCCAGCGCATAGGAACTGTTTGGTTCAACCATTGACGAAAAATTCTTGAATTACGGATGGATGCACCATCCAGCTGCAAAGACATTCCATTAAGAGGAAAATTTTCAAATGCATCCAAAAATTCTCTATCGAAGAAGTTAACTAAACGATCAGCATTCAATGAATCATTGAACAGGACCAATTATTCGGTCTACTAAAATCCCACAACAGACATTGACGTTCTGGGAATATTGGTCTTTACAATTTATAACCCAGTGAGGATTATTTCTAGCCCAGTATCCACAGTTTTTAGACGATACATCTCCATTCGTAGTGAATGTAGCATCATCAGTAAACATAATCTTCTTTAGAAAATGTTTAAAAAATTACCTTGGACCCAATAACAATAGTCTAATCTTTTATTATCACCTTCTTTCAATGTATGTAAGAAATTCGGTTTATAGGGCTTGATTTTGTTCCGAACGAAACATCTTCTGATTTTATCCTTGCTAATATTCAGTTGAGACGATAAATCTCGAAGGCTCATACATGGATTTGCTCGATTTGCCGCCAACATATCGTTATCTTCAGGATGCGGGTGTGTTCGAAGAGGTTGAACATTTCAATAGATTTTAATAAGACAGCCAGTTTCATTGAAAAGGGCATTTACAGCGGCTGCTTTTCCATGCGTAATGGGAGCACGTTGGGGATGTCTCAAGTTAAACTCTGCAGCAACCGGATTATTTCTATTTTTTCTCTTAATGTTAATGGCATTTTACTTCTGTGGCCACTGATTAGAACTTAACGCAAGAGATTCAAAGTTTAATTTGACTGACATTTAGCACTAGTGTCAAATTATTACACTCATGGCACTCTAATTATCAAATTTAAAAATAAACGTAAGAATTTTGTGTATAGACCAAAAGAAATAGAATGCAAATTCGTGAAACTCGGTGGGGTTAGAATAGTATTCTGAACAACTTTTTTTAATATTTTTTTTTTGTATCTCTAACGCGAAGAAAAATATCAAGAATTGACCCTGTTTGTAAATTTGTAGTAGTCTGAGCTTAAAGTTTAGATTTTAGTTGAGTGTCTTAAAAAATGTGAACCATCAACATGTATGACTAAAAAAATTCAAATCTGTATTCCTTCAAATAATGAAAATATAGGTGTGTCTTCATCCTAAATGCGACATACGGTATATTACAAAGGGAATTAAATTGAATAAAAATATTATGTAGGACTAAATTAAAGTTATACATATTAGGTTGGTAAAAATATTCTTTCGCTTCTTGAGAAAAAATGAAAATCCCATATTAAGTAGTAAAAAAATTTAATTTTTTTTACATAAATTTGTTTAAAGCTCTGTTCTCTGTTGTTTATAACTTTATTATATTTGAAAGAACAACGTTTGGTAAAAGCTGCAGATCTATCACAACCTCAAGGCCAAGTTGTACTATTTTCTGTTTGGCCCTTAGTAAACCTTGACAAATGAAAAGATATACGACACAACATTATTGTATCTGACTTGTATACATGTAGCAATTAGGATAAAAATGTGTTTTTTTCAAGCGTGTAATATTTCGATATTATACTATCCACAACCTTACATTGAAAGAGTTCATTTCTATCCGGCGGCAGTTTTGTCGTTATTATTGTACGGCGGAGCTGAAAAAAATACATTTAAATAACATGCTAAGAGTGTCTTCCTCTATGTATTGTTCATGGTATTTATTGTAAATTCATTGTGATAATTAACCTAAAATGTCAAACGCCGACATTATCATTAATAGAGACAATTAAACGTTAAACGCCATTTGAGCCTAACCTAAAAATTATTTACAAAATCTCAAAGAAATATTCTAATTAAACGATTGAAAAAAATAGTATACAATACATGACAGCGAAAGCATATTATTGTCTCGTATAATTGTCTCGCACGTATTCTACTGCCTCGGCAGTGAATTGTATGCTCGGCTATAATATGATCTTTCTCCAACTGGTCTATAATATATTGTCTTCCGTACAAATGGAATTTATTTAAAAATACTAATATTCCGACTCGTAATCTAGGACAGAGTAGAACCATTAATTTAAGATTATCTGTACAAATATTGATATATTAAAATACAATAAAAGCATTAAATTTCAAAGCAGTATTTTAAAGAAATTTTTTTTGTGGGAAAAATATGTATTTCTTTTGGTTGTTATATGTATATACAACAAGTAACACACATACTGTAATTTTCCCCTTGTATTGTCCAAGTTTAGTCATTAGGCAAATCATGAGGTCTTGTACTTCATCATTGAAGAAGTGCGTTTTGAAACAGGGAAATTAAGTAATACTATTGTAAATATGCGGGAAAATGTTTTCGGCGGGCGGGGTAAAAGCGTTTGATAGGATGAAAAGCGACCATAAAGTTCAGTTAATTTTTCGTAATTTGTTCCAAAAAAAATATTGATTGATGTAAACATTAAGACTTTTATAAGAGCTTTTCAAATATGTCAATATCGATGCCTTTTATTTTTGAAAATATCGCAACTACATATATGAAATAAGTAGGGACAGGATACGAGATGCCCACGGGCGTACTATTGAAAATTTGTATTTTTAAAGGGTTTTTAATTTGATTTATATAATTGGGAAACAAACGGTTCGTGATCTATAAAATACGAAATACATTTTTATTTGTTCTAACGTGTGTTCATTTGAAAAGTCAATCTAGGTTACTTTGAAATTTTGATAGAATAAGACGCAAATATATTAGTATGTGTTTGACATTTGATAATGTCAATCACAAATATCAGTTAGTGCATGAAATAATTGTGCGTCGATTCTGGTTTAAATCAATTGCTTCTCAGTTTTAAAATGGCTTTCACTTTAAACCATAAAATTTTTTTAGACCAGGCTTATTTTCGAAGTGGTAATAAAATTGATGGTTTATGGGTTTATTCAGTTCAAGATTGCATGGTAGAATTTCAAGTTGAGTTTTCACATTTTGTAATACACTATATACAATTTAAGAATTCTTTGGATAGAAATTTAAAACTTATTTCTGAAACTGGTAGTCTCTCAAGAAAATCAGACAGCGGAGCAGTTAAGAAACGTACACCTCAAGTTGTCAATTGTGTTGAAGAAATAATGGAAAATGAACCACAAACATCTGTTCGACATTTGGGTCAACAAATAAACCTTTCTGTTGGTACAACTCACAAGTTATTAAAAAAAGATATGCAACTTTATCCATACCGTGTCACAGCAGTACAAGAATTGTTAGATTGATTACCCATGTAGACTACAGTTTTGTAATTGGTTTGTAAATATGGACAATAATGGAGAACTTTCGCAAAGAGTCATCTTTACTGATGAAGCACGATTTTATAAAACGGGATACCTAAATTTACAAAATACAAGTATTTGGAGTAGTGAAAATCCACATGAAATTAATGAAGAATCGCTACATCCAGAGAAAATTGGTGTTTGGGCAGCGATAAGCCAAAGGCGAATCATTGGACCAATATTTTTTCAGGGAACATTAACTGCTCAAAGGTACCGTACAGATATTTTACAACCATTTGTCAATCAGTTGCATGATGAACTACAAAATGCATATTTCCAACAAGATGGAGCACCTTGTCACTGTACTGCCTTTGGAATATTTAAGAGAATTTTTTGATGAGCGTATAATTAGTCTAAATACTGAAATTGCCTGGCCTGCACGTTCATGCGATTTACAAACCTTGCGACTTCTTTTTGTGGCCTAATCTAAAAAATAACATATTTCGAACACCTATATTGAATTTGAATGATATGCTACAGATAATCGAGCAGAAATGCATGGAAATTAATAACAATCCAGTAATGTTACAGAATATCATCTGAAATTTTGAACGGAGGATTTTAAAGTGCATTGATCTTGAAGGAAGACATTAGTTTTCAATAAATATCTATTATTTGTTATTTATTTGTATGTATGAAATTGTCAAAATAGACCACTTCGTAGGTTAAGTAGTAAATTTTAATTTACGACATCTTCAAAATGTTCTCAGTAAATCAAATGCTACTAGATTGACTTTTCAAATGAACACTTGTTATTTGTAGTTCAAGTTTTGTAAAGGAGTATTAATATTAAGCAAATACTTTCTCAAGGTTCTCTTCTGTAAAATTTGTTCTTTTTGAATGAAATACATCCTTGTAGATAAAAAAATGTTCTTTCTACTTCGCAACTGGTTATAGGTGCATACTGGAAATATTCTTTTATTTCAGTGTATTTAGCAGTTAGATTTTGAGACATTGTCTCCATACACATGTGCCGCGATATTATTAAATCTGAATTTCTATTAAAAACTGCGTATTTTGCCGAAGGCTACATCCGAAGTCACTTGAGTATTTTTCAAATTATTAATAGCCACATCTAATGTGGTTAATTCATCATTTACCTTGAGATTTTGATTTTCAAAATAAGTGATTAGTTTTGGCAAATTTCCAAAGTGTTCCTGAAGAAAGCACAAATGATTTTTTAAATTTGGATTTTATATTAGTTCCTTACACTCAGAAATACTTCGAGCATCGTCATTTAAACATGTAACGAAATTTTCTAAACTATCGAAATTCTCTGCATAAAAACTAATAGCTACCAATCATATTCCCCATCTAGTTATTTCTGGAGAGGAAGGCAGTGACAAAGATGGAAGTTGACAAAGATGGAAAACGGATCGGCGATTAACCGAATGAATAGTGCTTTCAATAACTGCGTGTTGTACTTGACGATGTTACAGACTATTTATATGGTCCATCGTAATTTCGGCTTGATGCGACCGGTCTCTATTTATTATGTAACCATGCATTTTATATCCAATTAGATTATAATTTATATCGAACTTTATCATAACCTCGAAACTATTTACGTTTTCTGGTTTATGCAAAATTTTCATCTTACATACCAGGTGCATTTCAAAAATACGACCGATATTGATTTGGTTTTAATTTATTCATACTACGTTTACGTTTGATTAACTAATACTTACTTTGTTTAACCTTTATGTGACTGGGAAAAATAACACCTTCTAATGACGACGTAGGTACCCGGGTACCCCACGTTGTATATACGTTGCATACATATACGGGAGACAGTGGTGGGGAGACATAAACTGCGCTGTTATGAACAAGATTAGACATGTCTGAAAATCAGTAACCGTCCATTTTTCGATGTGCTCGTATATAATTTGTTCGCTACAGAGTACATACTAAATATTTTTAGTGTTTTTGGTAATAACAAGTGCAAATTTTATTATTTTTATCGGAATGTGTGATAATACGCCTGGTCCTAGTTCGGGTTCATTTACAAAACCAAAATGGAGGAGAACCAGGTATGATATAGAAGTTAATATAATTACAAATCCTGTAAGAGTAAAAGTAATAGTAATAATAAGAACGTAATGTGATATTTTATGGTTTTCAGACTGACATCAGTAGAATTACTAGCAGCAGCGGAAGAAGCATTAGAAGAAGAGCCATTTACTGCTTCGGATGAAGACGAATACATTCCGGAAATCGAATCTGAAGAATCTGATGCAGAAATAGAACCTGTAATCGAACAAGAGGAACCTTATTCAGATGAAATTAGTGATGAAGAAGAAACGCCTGCACAGCCTACTGTTTTAGTTGCTAAAGATGGAACTCATTGGACTAATACTCCATTACCACAAGCGCAGACAATTAGCCGAAATATCTTCCGCGAAAAATGAGGCGCACCAAGTCTTAGTGCATTATATACTGCTAAAGAAACTTTAAAATCTATCAGGTCCAATAAAATTTGTACCATAATTTTAAGGGAAACTTACAGAAAAAGTACACAAGAAACTGGAGATTATAATGAAAAACAACCTCAAAAGTACAAAGATTCTAAGCGGCAACCACCACCACGAAAGGTTTTCAAGGCATTTACTGAAGAGGAATTCGATGCATTTTTAGTAATCCTAATTGCAGCTGGTGTACGTAAATCTAATAAGGAACATATATCTGAAATGTGACCCCTTGAATTGAATCCTTTCCTCTTATTCGTGCGGCTATGTCTCGTGATCGCTTCAAGATGTTTTCACGATTTATTCGTTTTGATAATGAGAATACACGTGCTGAACGATCTAAAAGTGACAAAGCTGCTCCAATTCGTGATATATGGATAATGCTAAATAGTAATTTAGAAAACAACAATAAGCCGTCTGAATGCATAACGGTCCATGAGCAATTATTTCCTTATAGAGGACATACAAAATTTACCCAATACATTCCTTCAAAACCGGCAAAGTATGGGATAAACATTTTTTGGGCTTGTGATGCGGCAAATGCTTATCCTTTACAAGGTAAAATTTATACTGGAAAACCACCAGACGGTGAACAGCAAGTGAATATTGGAGAGCGTACAGTTCTACATGTAGTTACTAAATATAAAGGTTCTGGAAGAAATATAACGACAGACAACTTTTTCACAAGTTCCAGTTGGCTCATAACCTAAATTCTTGGAACTTAACTTTAGTAGGAACCGTTCGAAAAAATAAAACTTTTCTTCCTTCCAATCTGCAATCCAATAAAAGTAGAGTTATAAATTTCACTAATTTTGCATTTACTAAAAGAGCAACAAAAAGAACAAATCTGTCATCCTATTATCATCAATGCATACAATAGGCAAAGTAGAACATACTGGTACTGCCAAACCCGAAATTATTAAATATTAATAAAACCAAAGGCGGCATCGACACGATGGATAAAATATTATCAGAGTATACAGTAAAGCGTAGAACAAATCGTTGGCCCCTAGCATTTTTTTACAATATGGTCGACCTTGCTGCACTGAGTGCATACATAATTTACACGGAGCACAATCCTAGGCTTACATCAACCGACCGACGACGGAGATTTTTGAAAGATCATACAAACGAGTTATGCATCTCTGCTGTACTAACTCGAAGCAGTATTCCAAGAGTTTTGGGAAATCATTTTACACGTACATCACTAGAAATGGTTCTAGGACGCCAAATTACACAACCAGTCGTTACAGCAGTCAGAGATCAATCATCTCGAGATACTTCTGGGCGTATTTTGGTAGTTGGAAAATGTTACATTTGCCGGGAATTGAATCACAGACAAAGAAAAACGAGAAAAGCATGTAATTCTTGTTCAAAACCAGATTGTAATGAGTAGAGTGGACCAATTCGGAGCGAAGCAGAGGCGTGACTAACGAATTGGTTCCCGCGTGCCCCATCGCACATACGATTACTTAGTATGTTGGTCACGGTCATCGTGTGTACACGTATAATAGCAGCAGGAAAGTGTATTCTGTGTATTTAATAATGTTGAAGGAGCGTACAGTACAATAACAGCACCGTTCGTGATAGTATATCTCTAGATATTAATAATGTTTCGCATGCGGGAACCAATTCGTAAGTCACGCCTCCGCTTTCGCTCCGAATTGGTCCACTCTAGTAATGAGCATTCTGTTACTAAGGCCGTATGCGATACCTGTAACCAACAGGCAGTTTAATCTTATTATTATTTATTTTCGTTCTTTTTATACATCTTTTTTTATAACATATATAAATAAAAAAATGTTAAAATGCTACATTTGTTCTTTCACATCCATCCATATGTAATTTTAAATGGAGGTACCCGGGTACCCATACCGGTCTTAGAGGTTGTAATAATTTCGGATGCCATTTTTTCGTTAAAAATTAAATCTTATAACGAAGTATATATAATAAAATGTAATATAAAACAAGTTTAGAGATGTCACAGAATTTCCAAGCTCAGCAACTTCAAACACAAAAAATATTAATATTTAAATCTGAAAAAGGCACCCGGGTACCCTTCCAGTCACATAAAGGTTAATTTCTGTCAAGATTTCACAGAAATATATTTTTTTTTTAAATTTCACGGCCTTCTCTAGGCGATCGGGAATAAGTCAACGCACCCTCGTAGATTGCACTATTTATTTATTTATTTTCTATATTATACAAATTAATATATAAATATATAGAAACACGCGAGAAGCGAAGATGCGTGCAATAAACTAATAAATTTGATAAGGGTGTGACGCTAACCAAACAAAATTTTATACACATATCCATACATATATTTCGTATAGCATTCACGATTACTACCTAAGCTTTTATATCTTCTAACAACTTACTTGATGTTAGTAAAGTAGTCAGGCGATTGGAGACTAATAACAATTTCAATCTTAACTCTAACATAATCGAAAGAGATGTGCAATATCTCCTAAGAAATTATAATTTTAGTAGAAGGATTTTTTATCAAACAAACCACACCAAAGCAAACATTAATACGAAATACGCAAAATTTGGTTTCATTATTGTGGTTTTGCCGAAAATAAATACGAAAACGGAGAGTCAAAATTTACATAGGCTAGACCTTTCGGAATGTTTGCTCTTAAGTAGGATCTAACTAAATGAGTTTGAATAAAGGATACGTAATGAGTTTGAAATATATTGTGTTAAATTAATAACTTCTTGGAGAACTTAACACCGGTAAACATTAGAGAATTCACTTTAAATTCAGAAGTGTATAGGTTTATGTCAATTTAAGGAAATTCACGTAAAGAAAAGATACATAATTTTAATTATCCACAATTCCCTGAACTATATTAGTTTAGAGATTAACAATACTAATTAAATATTGTAATGTGCAAACATATTTGTAAAGCCTTTATTTCATATATTTAATGAGATTTTAAGGTTCTCTTGTATGCCCCTGTTTTAAAAACTATTTAATGTTTAAATTCGTATAATTTTTATTAAACTAAAAATTTATTGATTTTCTTTTAACAAACAAAATATATAAACTAATCAAGAAGATATACTCTTTCATTATTTATGATTGTCTTCTACCGATCTGGCAATTTTACAATTCAACGCCTTAAAAAATCCAGTAATTTGGATATAAATAAGTCGCCAAGTCAATTTTGAAGGGTGACTTCGCTATTAAAGAAAATTCCTAGAAGGTTGCTTCATAGAGAATGAAGTAAATGGAAATCTGATGGAACGAGATCTAAGGGAAGACGGATGTGCACTGACTTCTTTGAAGCAATTCGTAGGACATTACTACCAAATTTATTATTCAAATAATAATGTTATTCAAAGGAAGAAGTGGCAAATATATAGCAATGCAAGGTATTAGACAGATATAAAATATTTCAATTAATATCTAATCTCTTACTCTAATCCTTCTAACAATAAATTTTTAACTTCGTTTAATTTAAATAACTTATTATTGGCCCCAACGTGATGACAAGCTTGAGCCCTTACAAGTTTGATGGTGTTCAGAATACAGTGATATTAAACTGTTCATTAACTTTCTCCAGCTGTTTCACTAACCATGTACAGAACTTGATAGCAGGATGTGTAGCTTTTAACAAGTTTAAGCGATTCAACTTTTGGCAAGATTCTTTTTGTTAAAAGCCACTCAATTAGTGCTTCCTTTTTTCACGATGAGGTAGGTAACTTTTCTGTTTTAGTAGGATGGTAAGGGTCATTACTACAGGGTGGCCCAAAATGACCGAAGGGGTTTGAGTGCATTATAACTTCTTATTTAAGACACAATTATTAAATTTTTTTATTTTAAATACAGTATATTAATGGAGAATATTTTTAATTTAATTGTGAAAAGTTATATCTCGCAAGTGGTAGCCATTTTCTGCTTCGCATGTTCGTGCTCTTTCCAAAACATTTTCCATAACCTTTCGCAAAACTTCAGGTGTTATGTTGTTGATTTCGTCGGGTATATTATTTTTTAATTGCTGTATGGTTCGAGGAAACAGTCTGAAGCGGTTAAATCCGGTGAACGCGGAGGCCAATTAAAATCGCTTGTACGGGAAATAATTCGTTCACCAAAGATATCGCGTAAAAGAGCCATGGTGTCCCTCGCAGTGTGCGCTGTGGCTCCATCCTGTTGGAACTATACTTGCGGATGGTTTTCCACGGCTGGCCTTAAAAAATTTTCCAACATTGTCCGATATCTAACACCAGTGATGGAAACGGCGACACCGTGTTCATTTTCAAAAAAATATGGGCCAATTATCCTTTCCGACGAAACACCGCACCAAACGGTACACTTAAGTGGGTATAATTCTCGCTGTTGAACTACTCTTGGATTTTCCGTAGCCCATATCCTGCAGTTTTGCCTATTAACGAATCCATTTAATTGGAAATGGGCTTCGTAGATCATAATTAAATTATGTATAAAATCATGATTTTCTTCTGCTTTTTGCCGAAAATAAATTACATAATCAAGTCGTTGCTGGTAATCTGTCGGTTTCAATTGTTGGACAAGCTGAATTTTGTATGGAAACATTCTTATTATATGCAAAATTCTCTGCAGCGACCCTCTTGAGAGGCCAAGTTGTGTCGAACGTCTCCTGGTTGATGTTTCTCCATGTTCCCGAATACTCTCCTGTACTCGTTCAATATTGTCATCCGTGTGCACCGTTCGTCGTCTGCCGGCACCAGGAAGGTTCCTTACTGCCCCTTGTTCTCGAAAATTTGCAACCAGACGGTTTATTGTTGACTCTGAGGGTCCAACCCGCACATTGAAATAACGACGATATGCACGCTGAGCCAAAACAATGGATCGTTGATTTGAGAAATAAAGTTCAACGATTTTGGCACGTTGTTCAATTGTGTACTGTTCCATTTTAAATTCCCCAAGTCTTCTTTACAAAATACTGAAAAAAAAAAAAATTATAATAAAAATGTTATAAGGAATTAAAACCCCTTCGGTCATTTTGGGCCACCCTGTATATATATATATATATATATTCATTACTATAACAAAACTGGGTTCAGAATAAAATAACGCATTTCATATCAATGCAATGAGCACCTCGCTATTTACAAAACCAGTTTCGGTACCGGTGTGAAGTACAATTAGTTCTCGTGACGTCCATTCACCCATGCATCATTTAAATAATAGATTTTCTGCATGAAACTTTCTTATATTTGTCAAATAACGACCCGTCCATAAAATAATTTCATTTCGTTCAGTTGATATGTGCTTTCGTATGCGTTTTTTTCCACATGAATCCTAATTTCTTTAGGATTTTCCAAAGTACTGTTGGCTTTGTAGGAGGTAAACTGATATCCCTTCTAATATATAAATTACTTCATATATTTTTGTAAAAGTTGGTACCGTCTAATTGTACTTTTTGATGTTTGGCCCAATTTATTGTAAGCATTTTGGAAACTTCATTTTCTTAGAGAAGAATACAAAACTCCAGACATTTCTATTTCTTTGATAATGTCAAACACAGTATCTTATTCAGAAAGGGAGTATTTCATTTTATGAGCTTAATCATGAACCAAAACTTTCGGCATTAGAGACGGCCATGCTTTTCTTAATGATTATTGGCAGTGCACGTATTCTGCCACAAACGTATAATTATGATAGTTTGGTTATGGCATGTAAATGTGTGAAATAATTAGTAATTTAGTTTTTGAAAAAATATTTATTACAATAGCAAAAATTAAAAGAAAATAATATTAAAACAGATGTTCAAAATGTTGACCATTATTTTGAAGACAAAGTTGAACTCTACGCTTCATGCTTTCAAAGCGATTTATTAGGATTTATTGGGTTATGTCAGCACAAGAATTCACAATAGAATTTGTTACATATTCGCAGACACGTATTTATTTGTCGCAAATTAACGCCTTTCTTTATTTTATTTTGTTGTCTTAATTTTGAACCTACCTGTAAGTTCATATGCTCACGCTTATTTATCTGTAGGTATGATTGCGTATTAGCTTTTTTCGTTGTTTTCCTCTCCACTTCGATTACCGAGTGCGAGATATCATTAGCACAGATGTAAGCTAGACATGGATATCAATCAATCATGATCCCGTTCTCATACACGATGTGTTCTTTATTAAAGGGCATAATTATCATCTGCTTACGACGAATCTTTTGATTTCGAGCCCTATCTAAATTTAGGGATTTATTAAAGTGACACGTAATTTTTTTGGAAGTACCAATTTACCCGAGAGGGTATTTCTATACAGTGACGAGAAGGGCATCGTTTCCACTGTAGTTCTGTTTATAAAAAAGACATTAGAACAATTCTGGTACGTAATTTCGAAATTAATTTATTTCTTTAATTTTTATTCGCAAAGAAATAAATTAATTTCGAAATTACGTACCAGAATTGTTTAATGGTTTTTTATAGACACAACTTAGAGAAACGGTCCCCTTCTCGTCATCTTAAAAAAATCCCAATTTCGGGTAAATTGGTACTTCCAAAAAAATTACGTGTTACTTTAATTAACAAATTTATTATAAAGAAACACACTTAGCTATTTCACAATTTTTTATTAGATATATTTCTAACATATGTTTCGGCTGTTATGCCATTGTCAAAGAGGATCTTAAAACTAACTTACAATACGTGCCCTTGTAACTTTTATACCTATTTTTTTAGTGCTGGGGTGATGGTTAAGACATATTTACAATCGTGTCAATTATGGGGGTGTTAATAAATTCTAACTGTGTATTCGTAGTTATTCTATTTTGTTTTTGTGCTTTTTTTAATTTCTAGTATTTCTAATAAGTCTAGTCTTCTACTTTTTATTACGCTATGTAACACGGTGGAGCTATTAGTATCTGGCAGATGGCTTTGTTCGATACAGTGTATCGAAAAACCTGTGTTTTTAATGCTATATTTTACGTCTCTTGCGTGTTCGGATATTCGTTTTTTAATGGATCTTCCACTTTGCCCTATATATATATATATAGCTTCACAGTCATTACATTTTATTGTGTATACTCCTGATTTTTCTATATGTTCTATTTTATCTTTGTTATTATTTAACATTGTACCTAATTTTGTTTTATTGCTACATATGATTTGAATATCTAATTTTCTTAATATTTTGTTTACTTTGTCTGTGATTTGGGGAATATATGTAACATATATGTAACAGCCGAAACATATGTTAGAAATATATCTAATAAAAAATTGTGAAATAGTTAAGTGTGTTTTTTTATAATAAATTTGTTAATTACAAAATGTTTCACCAAAAAGTGTCTGCTACGTCAACTAATGTTACTTTAATATATTCCTAAATTCAGGTAGGGCTCGAAAACAAAAGATACAGTTATAATATAATTAATAAAGAATACGTGGTGTACGAGAGTGGGATCACGATTGAACGATATCGATGTGTAGCTTACATCTGCGCGAAAGATATCTCGCACTCGGTAATCGAAGTGGAGAGGAAAACAACGAAAAAAGCTAATATACAATAATACCTACAAATAAATGAACGTGAGAATTTGAACTTACAGGTAGGTTCAAAATTAAGAGAACAAAATAAAATAAAGCAATACGCTAATTTGCGACAAATAACTACGTGTCCGCGAACACGTAACACATTACGAAGCTCTTCGATTGTGTAATATCTGGTCTTGAAAATGGTATTCTTTAAATATGGAAAAAGAAAATAGTCTAAAATTGTCAAATATGGAGATCTTGGAGAAAAATTAAAAATTCTTCTATCGAAAAATTGTTGTTTCTCGAGATTTGTGCGCTGGTGCATTATCTTGTTGGAAATATCTTTCCGTAAGTTCATAATCATGAACTACATTAATAAACGGCTCTAATAATTCATTTCGATACCTTTCGGCAGTTATAACTTGATTAAAAAATGTAGGTCCAATAATTCGCCTTCTTGAAACTGCTAGCCAGACATCTATTCTTTATGGATGTAGCGTAGTTTCCACAAATTCATGAGCGTTTTCTGCAAACCAAATTCTCATATTTTGCTTGTTTAAATATCCTGAAAGATGGAACCAAGCCTCATCCGAAGAGAAGCATTTGTCAAGAATGTAATTACTTAAAAGACAGCCTACTATAATGAAGGCACGTTATTTTTAATGAATATTAATAATAATTAGCAGGAGAAGCAACTAATAGAATACACAAGTCAGTAGTACCGATTAGTACTGTTACGCTTAGCATATACCGTCTGTCCCAATTTCGATGCTCACCATTGGTATCTCGGTTATTAGAAGATATAGAACAACGGTTAAATGGGGAATGTTTTGCAGAATTCAATACTCGCGGCAAATCTCATTTCAAATTTGACCTAACTTTTTAAATTTTGAAAATATTTTGAAAAATCAAAACTTTGCCGATTTCGTTATTCCTCAATAACTCGATAACGCTTAGTCTGACCTCTTTTAAAGTTTTACATTGTTCAGACACTTTTTTCAAACAAATTATTTGATACAAACAGAAACCCCCGATTGTCATTTGTTTTTAAGTTATTACCACTATCTTTTGTTTTTCATATGGCGGCCATATTGGATTTTGGGTTTGTTAGATAGTCCTCAAAATGTGCTTTTCAACGATGTATAACATGCCTGAAAAATTTTTATTTATAAGGAAAATATTAATAAAAACGTAAATTAATCTTTAATATGAAATTAGTAGGCTGAAAAATTAAACACCAATGTCAAATGAAAGTGAAAAGATATTCTAAGTAATACTGTAAACAAACGAAACGATAAAAAAATTATAGAAATAAGAAGTAAAGATACAGAACTTAAAGTTCACATTCACTTAAAGAAATTGTTCAATATGACGACCATTCTGTTCCACACAATTTTGACACCTTGTTCGAGTAGAGTTACAAACTCTACGTAGCGTGTTTCCGTTTACTGATCGTAGCACATCTAGTACTCTTTGTTCTAAAATTTCCCGAGTTTCTGGCGGTTCAAAATCAAATACTTCGTTTTTAGTGGTACCCCATAAATAAAAGTCAAGCGGGATAAGGTCGGGTGATCTCGCAGGCCATTGCACGGGTCCATTATTTGAAATCACTCTCTCATTAAAGTTTTCTCTCAAAAAATGTTGCACGTTACGAGTGTTATGGGCCGGGCAACCATCTTGCTGGAACCAGATATTTTGCATGTTCTCGGGATTAATAATTTACCTCAAAGCAGGCATTATCTCGTTTGTTACCTATTTTTTATGACCTATTTTTTATGACCTATTAACTGATTATCTAAAACGAAAAAAAGAGTTTAAAAAACAAAAAAAATGTAAACAAAATGTCATACCAATTAAACCGCACCAGATATTAAAACCAAATCGAACTTGAAATCTTCTTTGATTTACCAAATGTGGATTTTCAGTAGACCAATGATGATAGTTATTCCTATTGAACACTCCACAATTGGTAAATCGTGTTTCATCTGTCCATAGTATTTTCCTAGGAAAATTAGCGTCATATTCACATTTTTGATGGTACCACCTGCTAAACTGCAATCGTCGGAGATTGTCATTATCACTTAAACCTTGTACAATTGTTGGTTTGTAAGGGTGATACTTGTTTTTCGTCAAGGTTCTGTGAACAGTAGATTTTGAAATCCCTGTTTCTCGTGTCACACGACGAACTGATGTGCTGTGATTGTTCCTAACGTTCTGCAAAATATTATTTCGACGTGTATCAGCATCATTAACTTCATAGTTAGCTCGTTTTTGTTTGAAGCTTCCAAAGTTTTTTAATTTGCTAACTAGTCTTCTAAAAATTGTCCTGTGTGGCTGTTGTCTTTCTGGAAAACGCTCTGCATAACTCGTGCACGCATTTTTAGTGTTTCTATTTGCTTTGAAATACACTTCCAACATTTTAACTTTTTCTTCGTTTGAATATGTATGTGCCATTATCAATACTTATAAATCTTAATACTTGACAATAATTACTTATCACTAACTACAAGTAGTTTTAATTAACTTATCTCTGCAGCACTAATTGTACTTTGACAATTTATCGTTTTGTTTCATTGTCAGAATACATTTGTCATTGACGTTTGACGGAACATAATGTCTTTGCTAGTGATACACGCTCAGAGGTTAGAATTATCTGACATTTAATGTAAAACCAAATACAAATCTCCCCACTACTTTTAATCCTACTAATTTCATATTATTAATAAATAAAACACACATAGGATGTTTTAGATTTACACTTTATTAATAAAATAATGACAGCTGTTTCGCTAACACAGTAGCTTCTTCAAATTCAACTTAAGACTAAGGTCAGTCTTGAGTTGAATTTGAAGAAGCTACTGTGTTAGCGAAATAGCTGTCATTATTTTATTAATAAAGTGTAAATCTAAAACATCTTATGTGTGTTTTATTTATTAGTGATATGGATTTACATCAAGCAAAGGTCGAAACAATTAAAGAATTTCATATTAAAGATTAATTTACGTTTTCATTAATATTTTTCTTATAAATAAAAATTTTTCAGGCATGTTATACATCGTTGAAAAGCACATTTTGAGGACTACCTAACAAACCCAAAATCCAATATGGCCGCCATATGAAAAACAAAATATAGTGGTAATAACTTAAAAACAAATGACAATCGGGGGTTTCTGTTTGTATCAAATAATTTGTTTTAAAAAAGTGTCTCAACAATGTAAAACTTTAAAAGAGGTCGGACTAAGCGTTATCGAGTTATTGAGGAATAACGAAATCGGCAAATTTTTGATTTTTCAAAATATTTTAAAAATTTAAAAAGTTAGATCAAATTTGAAATGAGATTTGCCGCGAGTATTGAATTCTGCAAAACATTCCCCATTTAACCGTTGTTCTATATCTTCTAATAACCGAGATACCAATGGTGAGCATCGAAATTGGGACACACGGTAAAGAATGTTTAATTTAATTTTAAATAATATTTCTTCTACAAATATCTCGCATTTAAAATATAAACTTCAACTTAGACATTTTCTATATATTCGTTTGCAAAGAGAAAGCTTTTCTTTTGTTCTCGAACTAGCCGACAGACACTTCGACATCTACCTGACTTGAACGGTCAACTCATATCTAACGTTCGCTTGAATCTCTCTATACATTTCGTTTTTAAACTTAAGTTATTAATTTAATTACCTACATCTCCTATAATATATTGTGTCGCATATCGTTTGAAAGCTTGTCTCACAAGGGATACTTTAATGATATCTGTGTCATCGATATCATAACCTGTTAGCTCGCGCTTTTGATTAATTCGTTAAGACATCGACAACATCGATCCCCCTCTCCAAGGATAATAAAACAAACCTTTTCTCTAGACCAGTGAAATTTGGCAGACATCTTGATTTAGCTTGCGTAGATTCGACCTCTTGTTTAACCAATCATAAGCGTTTATTTTAAGCCCTATCTTGCCCAACACTCCTTTCTTAGATTGAATGAGTTATAGTAATTCTAACTGTATGTCATCCATATTTATGTAAAATATTCTAACCAAAAAAAAAGATAGATATCAAGCGCATGACAAGGCAAGCCAATTTCCTAGAGTTGCCAAATTAAATATTTGCACCAATCGATACAATTAAACCGTCAGCATATTATTAAGTACACTCGAAATAAATACAAATTTTGACAGTTACGTTTTGAAGAACAGACTCGAAAAACAAATTGGATTGTTTTTAAATACTGCCCTCTTTCGCCAGACTCACTAATTACTGATCCGCCATTGTAGCAATAAGACCGCTCATAAAAATACAATACTTATTTTTGATACCATTTTTGCTTGAATTAAGTTTTAAGATTTTATGATAAGAACAAAAACGACCCCCAACTTTACTTTAATTTGACGTAAAGCACACGCAAACGCATTTATTGTTGTCCTTACCGAAAGAAATCTTTCAAATAATACATGTATAGATCTGTTTTAGATATGTAGGCATTATGTAAATCTCTGTGATATTTATAGAGTACAAAATTACAATAATTAATTTATGATATCTAGGTCACTTTATTTACGCACATTATCCCTGGCATTCGATTTACTTAAATGTCACTTCAGAAGACCAGACAATGTGTAAACGTTCAATTTTATTGAAATTGCAATTTAAACTAATGACACTTATCCCTGTGTGATTTCAATGCAAACATAACATGTGTGGCAATAGTCGTTATACTCGCGAAACGTTGAATAAACTTTCTAAAGGACGGAGTAACGATGCGACTATTATTCAAGCCGATACCATTTGAGTGATACGATAACATCATTAGTAATGAGAGGGTTCAGTTTCAGTTTTTGTTCCACAGAAGTCCATTGCCATGTTGTAAAGTAGAAGATATACGTGGTGTCTAACAGCGACATTGATAATTAAATGAGATTTAACTACAGTCATTTCGCATACTAGGAAATAGCGCAACCCTTATTGTAAATTTGAATAAATCGGAGACTATGTCCTATTTTGTAAAAACTAATTAAAAAAGACAGTGCCACAATATACACTGTGGAAGCAAGATATCTAAACGCCGGTACGGGGCAAATACAGTTCCCTATCTTCCTATACACCCCTATTACATACAATCGAGGAAATTAGATACATGTAATAGTTATTTATGTATTAAAAGCATTAAGATAATGTTTATGGGCTAGGGCGACGAGTTGAAAAGGTCAAGGGCCGTTAGGCCCGAAAGCTTTTTAATCGCTCGAAGTCATATACATCAAGTAATGCCCGTGGTACATACAATATTTTACTACTTATATTGAGGGTATACAATTGTTCCGTATTGTTATGTTCAAATTTTAGAAGTGTAAAGTAGACTTCATTTCAAGTAGCAAAATCGCAAAACTTGTACAGGGTTGGCCATTTAAGGTTGCGGTTTTTGAAGTCATATTAAACATACAAAACATTAATTTAAAAAAATGATTTATTTGGGCAATTAAACAACAAGATCTGCGGTTTAATAAATCAGGTTTTCGAAGTGAGAGCCTCGAGCAGCGATAACATTTCGCAGCCTCTTCTCAAATTCTCCACAAACTGCCTGAAGTGTGGCGTACGGTATCGCTTCTATTCGCTGCCGTATTGCCATTTCAAGGTCATCCAGGGTGTCTATACCATCGCGACATACCGTATCTTTTAATGATCCCCACAGGTAGAAGTCGCAAGGATTGAGGTCTGGACTATATGGTGGCCATGTTATCCCTCCGCCTGTAAACTGTTGAGCGTCAAGACCAATGATTCTGTTACCGAAATGTTCTTCAAGAATTTTGAAAACTTCTTCCGTGCGATGCGGACGAGCCCCGTCTTGCATAAACCATGCATTCTCCACCATATTTATCCATGCGCCACGGGAATAAAAGACTCATTAAGCATTTCACAATATTTTTGCGAAGTAACGGTTCCATTGACAATCACGGGACCGATAATTCCTGCCGACGAGATAGCACACCATACGTCGAGGGTGAAGAGGACGAACAATTGCTAGATGTGGATTTTCTGTCCCCCAATGTCTCCAATTTTGCTTATTCACATAACCGGATACATCGAAATGTGACTCATCCGACCACCACACTCGTTCCAATGACATGATGCCATTTTCAATGCGTTCGATGATTTCGTTCGCAAAATTGTAGCGTCGCTCCATATCAAACGGTCTCAACGACTGATCGATCTGGATTTTGTATGCTTTTATCTTTAGATCTTGCTTTAGGATCCGCCTTAGTGTTGTAGTTTTTGAGATGCTCTTGAGGTCGATGTTGAAGGTTGAGCTGTAAAGTGCTCCCGTACTCGCTCTATGGTTTCCGGTACCCGGATGGTCTTTTGACGTTCTCTAACAGTTGATCTTTCGTCTACCGCAGATGTTGTTGCTTCAAATTTCACTACAATCCTAAGATATTGTCGGATTAGTAGACATGGAAACACGATAACGAATACTTTGTTACATTTCTAAATTTATCTTTTTTTCCTTACCTTTTTATAGTGTTTTCCGTTGGTGCGTTATTTCTCCCGAATAGAGTACGCAAGTGTCTTGCCGTAGCTGCAAAAGATTCCCCATTTCTATAATAATATTTTATTAATTCCACACGCACTTCCGTTGGATACCACGCCATCTTGAAAACTGACAAGGCAAATTCTTCATATATTTATTGTAAACCGCGCTTGGCCCTCTAGTGTAAAAAATATATATTATATTAATTTCTATATATACAAGGGAATAGCGCGATTTTTAAAACCGCAACATTAAATGGCCAACCCGTTATATCCATTTTTATTTGTTTGAATGTTACAGATTTTATTTAAAAAAGTTCAATTAATTATATTTTCGAAATTTTGAATGCAGGCTTGTGCCCATAAGCCAACAGAAGAAGCACTTATCCGAATTTCATACTTGTTTTGTCGGATTTGCTCGGCAGCCAGGTGAATACGATCCAACAACTCTTCTCTTGTGTTCGAAACTTGTGCGTAGACTAAATTTTTCATGTACCCCCATAAATGGCCATGCAACAGGACCACCTCGACCAATCCGTCTTGGATAATTGACGTTAACCCAATTTCGGACAGTAATTCCGAAATGTGGTGGTGCCCTCCCCCCCATCCATGTGAAACGACATGTCTCGTCGAACATTCAGTGGGACATCCTCTAAAAGACCTGGCAGGTCGTCAATAAGAAATTGAAGGTAATTGTCCGCATTTAACCTCCTAGGAAGAACGACAGGACCAATCAACAAGTCATCGATTAGGGCCGCCCAAACGTTAATAGAAAATTCATGTAGAAATTTAGATGGGCGTATAGTTTTGGGATTTTCTGATGACCACCAGTGCAGGTTTCTCAGAATTGTAACACCACTTCTCGTGAACGTAAATTCATCTGTCCAGAGGACTGTTCTGCAGAAATCAAAATGAAGCCGTAACTGTCTTAATATCCAGGTAGAATAAACTAGACGAGCATAGTGGTCTGCCTCAAGCAAACCGTGTCCCATGCGATAGTGATATGGATATAAGCCTTCACGTTTTAAAATTCGCCAAACTGCCGTTCGTGGCACTCCTAGTTGTGTAGCGATTCGACGTACACTGAGAGTTGGATCCCTTGTAACAATAGCTACTGCTTCTTCCTCTAAGTCTGCTGGCAAATTTACTCCTCGGTCGAAAAGATAATCACAGAGTCCGCATTCCCGAAATTGTCTGTGTACTTTCAGAAACGTTCTGTATTCAATAACTGCTTGACGTGCACTGTCGTTACAGTAGCCATATACAAAATGCATTTCCGCATACTCTTGAGAAGAAAATCGGTAAGGCATTTTGAATAAAGAAAACGTGTCCACTCACTAATAAGCTGTTGTATGAACGGAAACGTAATGTAATCCTTTATTAAAAAATGCAACGTTAACAGTCACCTGAACGTTTGTTTATTGTATTATATTCATGGTTCAGCACTTACGAAATAAGTAAGAACCTTCTTTGTCTTATCAATATTTAGTTATTTTTCTTGAGGGTATTCCGGTGTTATACAAGTGTCCAATATCGTTATGTTCAAATTTTAGGAGTGTAAAGTAGACTTCATTTCAAGTAACAAAAAAACGCAAAACTTGTATATCCATTTTTATTTGTTTCAATGTTACAGATCTATGAGTGTTGTGATTGTCAGATCATAAAAAGAAATGTAATCCTAGAGTAAAAAAAACTGATTTTATTTAAAAAGGTTATACGATTCAATAACAGGCCTGTGATTGTTAACGTCGCATAGTTATCCCATGCAACGATTGCGAAGGGGTATGCATCGGCCAAACAACACAATATCTGCAAGAACGTTTAAATGGACATAAATTTTCAAACAACAGTGCAGCCCCAAAAAATACATCAAGTGGACCAATTACACTTTCAGTTTCGATAAAACCTCAAAAATTACATCCGAAAAAAATAACGCGGCAAGAAACATATGAGAAAGCATACACATGCAAAAAAAACACAGATTACATAAATGACAGAACGACGCAAATAACTTCCTCCCTCCGTATAATAACAATATAAACATTACGAGAAAAATTTAAATCAACGCTCCCCGTTTGGCGGTTGACACTACAAACATTTTCGCACGTCAAAATGATAATAAACATATGCCCATAAGAAAAGGTCTAAACCAGAAAGACACACGTAATTTAGTTTTATTTAGAAATGGTAACTACAAACGAATACATTACATATTAACAGCACAATTTGAATGTAAGTAGTTTTTATTTCAACATTGTATTATTTTTAACTTTTCAATATTTGAAAAAGCACTATATATGGTGCCGAAACGTCAACATAAATTAAATATTGTTTTAATTACCTGGCCTCTACTCCTAAGAAACAATTACTTATTGTTTGATATTATAATTACGACCAAGAAAATAAGAAATTTATATATAAATACATATATACATATATACATATATATATATATATATATATATATATATATATATACATATATATATATATATATATATATATATATATATATATATATATATGTATATATATATAATAACTTCGTGACCTTGGTATGATATGGTAAACCTAATCAGTAGGCGATTAAAGGTCTGTATATTACTTCAAAATATATGTATTTAAAAAACTCTACATGTTTCGGCTGTGTACGCCTTTATCAAGAGAATACAAACATTTAACAGCTGTTAATATGTAATATGTATTCTCTTGATAAAGGCGTACACAGCCGAAACATGTAGAGTTTTTTAAATACATATATTTTGAAGTAATATACAGACCTTTAATCGCCTACTGATTAGGTTTACCATATATATATGTATATATATATATATATATATATATATATATATATATATATATCTTTACCTTTGTATGTTACAGTAGATTCAATTAGTCGGCGATTTAAGGTATGTTTTACTTTAATATGTATATAGGTATAATTTAAAATAATCTGACATGTTTCGTTACATAATGCCTTTTTAAAAGAAATTTAAAATATAAATGACAGTATATTAATGTCATATTTATATATCTGTAGTTGTCATGGATAAAACCAAATTATTCAAAGAAACATTCAAGTCCAATAATAATAATTCTTACCTCAGCATTATCCAATAGCTAGACGACAATAACGGGGGAATGGCATATATATATAGTAAATTCAATCAGTTGGCGATTAAAGGTCTGGTTTACTTCAAAGTATATATATTTAAAACAACCCTACATGTTTCGGCAATGATGCCTTTATCAAGGATATAAAATATAAAATATATATATATATATATATATATATATATATATATATATTATATTTTATATCCTTGATAAAGGCATCATTGCCGAAACATGTAGGGTTGTTTTAAATATATATACTTTGAAGTAAACCAGACCTTTAATCGCCAACTGATTGAATTTACCATATCATACCAAGGTCACGAAAATATTATATATATATATATATATATATATATATATATATATATATATATTTAATAGTAAATTGAATTTATTTTCTGGATATTCCTCGTAATTTGGATAACTTTGTAAATGCTGTCGCTTATGAGTCCCTAAGCGAATGCATTGTATATTGTTAAGTGACAAGGCAATTTATCTATATAGCACTAGCGATAGAGTTTCATAATACTGGAAGCAATTTACATTGTTTTGAAGTATACTTCGTTTTAAAATCCCATGTTATGGAAACAGCGTTTCTGTAGTTTTATCATATCTATAAGCAAACTTTTAAACATGAAATTAACTGTACTGTTTATTTTATCACACACAATATGTTGGACATGCGATTGTTCGCTTAAGCTTTTAAATACTCTTCGTTTTAAAATCATCCTTACATTTAAATAAAATTAGTGTTTTATAAACTTCTAGATTGCCTAATTTTAATTTCGATTTTTTTTTCTCTTTCACATATTATTATTAAACGTCGGATTTCTATGCACAAGAAATGCTTTAAATATGGCCATAAATCTGTCACGTTCTTCCCAAAAATATGTCAAATATATGCTTAATTTTTACCATTTATGCATTTTCAAGCGCTTTATTTTTTATGTATTTCACTTACTGGAAATCAAGGAATGAGTAGTGAAACAACAAGAAGTACAATTACAAAAATTAAATTTATACATAAAAAATAATTATTATTACATAATATATGGTAAGGACATTGCATAATAATATGGTAAAAGGTATTTTTAATAATATAAAATATTATTAAAAATCTGTTGTGAAGAACACAAATACAGGTTCACTATTAATATTTTTTGTGAACGTGTCCGAACATATCCCTCCCCAGAGACGTAGATACGTATTTTGCCTTTCTACAGGCTCGTCGGTACGCCCCTGCAGGAGAAAGGATATTCTCAGACACATTCACAAAAAAGAACCACATCACCACATCACCGAAATTATCAGGACCGAGCGTAGAAGTAAATTCAGCGCTGCCTGTTGTCAGACAGGCGAAGTACCTCGCCCCGTCCACATAACCAATGTGAAGTAACGACGCCCTTCCAAACGCCACCTTTGGAAGGGCGTCGTTACTTCGGTCGGCCTGGATAATTTCGGTGATGTGGTTCTTTTTTGTGAATGTGTCTGAGAATATCCTTTCTCCAGCAGGGGCGTACCGACGAGCCTGTAGAAAGGCGAAATACGTATCTACGTCTCTGGGGAGGGATATGTTCGGACACGTTCACAAAAAATTAATAGTGAACCTGTATTTGTGTTCTTCACACCAGATTTTTAATAATATTTTATATTATTAAAAATATCTTTGTATTATACAAAACTGGTGGGGTTTACCTACTCATGTATGTTTCAATTATTCTGATAAAAATCTAATGCAATGTTTTTTATATGATTTCACTTATGATCTGATTGATTATATTATAAGCTAATGAATAGTTAAAAAATATACGATTTTGTGTTGAAAATGTAAAAAATATTCACTATATGCACTCAAACTGAAAATATGAACTAAAACTTAATTTTATGCAAAATATGTAATTATTTTATACCGTTAATTGCTTTTTTCAGTGTAGAATGGATATATCCACAAAATTGGGGTGATATTCCTAATTATAAAAAATAAGCTTTTTACATAAAATCCGAACTTAACTTGTTATATATATTTAGTAACAAATGAATAAGTTCTTGTAGTTGTTAAATTTTACAATGTTATACTCGTAAGTAATTGTCATGCGTTCTGCATCTAATTTAAACCACTTTCAATATAATCTAAAGTTAGGATGTAGGGCACGTATGCCATGAAATTAAGCTTAAGTTATGCACGATTTGATTCAGAAGTTCACATATTTTTAATGCGTTTTCGCTGTTGCGATATCGATGGGACTATGCGAAAGGAAAAGATGCCAATCCTGATATTGATTCGGTAACCTGTTGTATTTTTTACATCTTGTTTGCAATGTGCGTACTGCCCAGAGAGAAAACTTATAATTATTTATTTATGTTAATCGAAATACTGAATTCTAAAACAAATTCACCATTATTGGAATTCTTTGAATACTGTTTTTTATAAAAAGAAAACCCTGGAACTAAATGTCATTACAGTACTTTTTTTGCATTTAAATTTGTTAAATATTTATAAAATAATACAGACTTCTATGCGAGATTTCTATATCTTTCGATTTACAGATTTGGTATACATTTTCTAAACTGTTTCTTAATCGCGTTAACTTGTATTATCAAACTAATTAAATATATCGAAATCAAGTGTTATGAATTACTATCGCTTGTACAATATACAATGTACATATATGCATAGATATACCGAGTTCTTTTTTATCATTACATATACATCGCCCTATATGTAGAGTTAAAAAAATAAAAGGCAATGCATTGGTGGCATTGTAGGCAACCAGTTATACACCAGTGACGTATTTTTCCAATTGTAAAATATTTCTGATTATTCATTCATAGTTAAATTTAATTAAATACGTTTTTATTGAAAAATAAATAATTTATTTAAAACAGTTAATTATCCTAACAGGCATATACCTTGTGCGAAGACAATTTTAAATATTTTTAGCAAATTCAAAGACGAGGGTTGCTTTCTAAATTCCCATAAAGAAATAATAAAACCAATGAAGTATTAACAGAACACATCAAGCTGAATATCCCATGTTATGTAGAAGAAGGGTTATTCATTACTGTCATGAGTAACATCTACACAGGTGATGTATTTTGTATGTGGATGTTCCAAGATGAGCCAAACTCAACAAAACTTGTATTTTTTAAGCTTTTCTTAGCATGAATCGACGCGAGCCTATTTTTAAGCTACTGTCAAATTATGCCGAACCCAACGCGAACAAATCTTTCTCATGGCTAAATGTACATGCAATATCTTCTATACAATGCTAGTTTTTTAAAGCGCCAAAGAAAAAAATCATACAATTCATACAAAAAATCGCGATCCAATGTTCACGTAGAAACGAGAAAATAGTTTTCCTTTATTCGAGTCGGCCCTATCGCAGTTAAATATACGGGCGACAATACGGGCTTTCACCTCTAATTCATCAGTAATTCTCTTTACCGACTAATTGTTCTATCGGTATTTATCAGTATCACACACAAATTTAAAGGAAACAAATTATATGTAAATAATTCAATAGAAATAATTAAAAACCAGGTATCTATCCCATTGGACTCGCCATGGATAAATAAACTGCATAAATCTTTTTGTTTCATAACGATTTTATTTTATTATGAACACAGTAATTTTACTTTTAAAAGACGTTTAAATTCAAAGTATTTAATTTTAATCACATTTAAAAGCGGAATAGGTTCGTCGACATATTCGACGTATAGGCTATTATTGATTTTGGTATGAAAGCAACAACATTCACTATTTATGAATAGGGACTTATCGTCCAGAATTTTATGAATTTTTTTGCAGGTTAATGTACTTGAATTACAGCTGTATTTCGGTAAATATAAAACAAACAATTATAAAAACTAATTATATTATTCTATCGGTATTTGTCAGTATCACACAAATTTAAATAAAAAAAATTATTTGTAATAATTCCATACAAATAATTAAAAACCAGGTATCTATCCCATTGAACACGCCATGGATAAATAATATAAATAAATAAAAGCTGCATAAATCTTTTTGTTTTATAACGATTTTTTTTTTATTATGAACATAATAACTTTACTTTTAAAAGAAGTTTAACTTCAAAGTATTTAATTTTAATCACATTTTAATTAAATCGGAATAGGTTCGTCGACATATTCGACGTATAGGCTATTATTGATATCCACAAAAAAAATATCGCCATATGTGCGGCCGAGTATGTTTATGTTTTGGCATGAAAGCGCATCTATCTATTGAATACTATCTATTGAATAGGGACTTGTCCGTAATTTTATGATTTTTTTTGCAGGTCAATGAACTTGAATTACTGCTGTATTTCGGTAAATATAAAATAAACAAAGATATGGACCGAAATTAACTACATTTTGGTCTTAAAAATTTAGAAATTTTTGATGAATTACAAAGAAATTTCTTTTTTGTTAGTCAGTTAGACATTTATACCCATTCCTCAGGTTCGCAAAACTTGGGCACTATTCAACGGTAACCCTGTATTTGCAAATATATTTAAATTTTTAAATTACATTTTTCCATCATTACTTTCTGCCTTACATTTCAGTATATTATTCTCTGTGTTATATTTACCGTATAAAAGTATTTTCTAGTAAATTCCTAATTAAGTCTTGGTTAAAAAAAAGTTGAGGTAAGCTTTGTTCTTTACGAATTTTATCTGTTGTTTCATAAACGAAGATAAAAGCTTCACTCGCTTGACTATATTCGTTTGATGCATTTAAACTTTTGTAATTAAGAGAATTATCTAGGGATAAGCAATTAAAAGACATTTTATAAAACAGATTAAAGAACGAAGTTCTCTAAGTATAAAGTTTTAATAAAAATTTATAAATCAATATCGATATCTGATTCCTCTTCCAAAATATCGAAGTTATATAAAACTTATTAAAACCGAATTCTTGCGATTCGTAATTTTATTTTAACGAGATTTGCATAATTTCCGAGTTGGTTTTGCATAATAAAAGAACACCTCAATTTCCAACCGATCGATATTCCACTGAAAGTTTTGTCCTTAACCTTGTTTTATCTTCTCATGCAACAAACTAATACACATCAGTTATTGTAACTCATAACTGCGTTACAAGTCACGATAATTTGTACGAAGCTGACAAGTTCGTCTTAATACCACTAATTTTCGTGGTATTGACAGAGCTGCTTGCCGTATACCGAGAAAACATGTTGCCGATCGACGAACTAGAAACTTACTCAGCATTGCATTCGTATTTCAAGTACAGAGTTGGATTTCCTTTGTCAGAAAATTAGATCGATATCATTAAACACAAGCTCTTTAAATTCGAAATTCCTTTATACTCGTATTTAGTGAAGGAAATATTTCACACGATATTTTATCAAAATTACCGGCGAAATTAGAATTGATTTAAATGAGGATGTGTATGATACCAGGATGATTCGACGGAATGCTTTGGTTAGATTAACTTCCTTTTGGAATAATTCTGTGTTACTTTATTGCAACAACCTTGAAGCGAACTAGAACACTTACCCACCGCTTACCTTATAAATAATAATAATCACAATACATTTATTGTTATTGTTATTGTATTATAATGTAGATGTCGATTTAAAATCTGAATGCGCTTGCTCAAAATCGCGTGACTGAACTGACGATTTCATATAATATACACGGTAGACTCATATATATATATATATATATATATATATATATTGATACGGTGCGCGGTGTACGGTGAATATTAAATAATAATTATTATTTATTATTACCAAACCAAATTATAAAATATAGTGAATTGTCTCAAATAATTGTATTCATAAAGGTCCCAAAGTTGGGCTGACAATTGATACGATGTTGTCGTTCATTAAATGGATTAAAGAACAATTTGAAATAGAACTTAGAAAATTAATCTATAGAAGTTGCTGTTGTGTATCGTTTTTATAAATACAAATTTTGGGCGCCATGAGTATAAATATACTTAAATTGTACGACGCTATCTGGGTGTATAGTTGATAACCCGTTAGCAGTCGAAGAGCTTGAGAACTAAAAATTATTAAATAAGATAGGATCTTCGTCGGTCTGCTCTTACCCCGTAAGAATAATGCTATAATTAAACAATCTAACAAGTAAAAACTCCACAATCAAACGCCAACAAATAAAAGATCAAATTTAAAAAATCAAGAAATGAAAATTTATTAACATAAATAGATATCTGTAACACGCTTGAAAAATAACAATAAAAGTAAAAATAAGAAAACTGTAATATACGTGAATCCTAACTAAATAATAATAAAAAAACGGTATTACGTAATAATGCACATGTGTTACTTAATATAGATAAGTGGTTGTGTACATAACTGGTAGTGCATATAAATATCAAATGTTGCTTAAAATTAACGCACAAAAAGGTAAGTTACATATTCCTTTCATAAGGATACTGTGAGAATGAATGTGATATTTAAATATATGTTTTGAAATGTATAAATTTACGTTTATCTTCGGATGTAAACAATGTTTAAATTTGATTATAAATGAATATTGATTTTAAAAATGAAATTTTAGGAAATATTGGATATTGGAAGGAACCTGGTTTTATTTTCTCTGTATGTGTGGATCTGGTATCTGGTCAGGAACGTCGTAATAGGGCTGGATCTAAATTCTACAGCACCTTATCGAAGTATATGCGTCGATATCGGTCAATGGCTCACGTTATCGGTCCGATGATGTTCCAATGGTGAAATGATGCTCTGCTCTACAATTCCGTTATTCAACGTGATACTGTCCAAATTATACCTCAAAAGTTGAGTTTGATTTCAAGGTATCGAATGTATATGAATTTTCTAGTTTTAAACTGATTTTAATATATAATTTTAAATAAAACTTTTACTTGATTCAGAAGTACGGCCATTTGTTGTAAGTATTTTATCGGAGAGGACGCCGCTAGCTTTCTTTTATTTTCCAAAGCCTTTTTAATTTTCACTAAAAAGCCTCGACGTTTTAATGTTTGTTACATGAATTAAAATATAAATTTATACAATATTTCAATATTAATATGATTATAAAATTAGCAGAATAATTAACAAGTATAATAAATTACATTCTGAACTTAGGTTATGTAGTTGTTTACACTCTAAAAATCGAATTCGCGGGACAATGGTATTTTAAAATTGTGGGCGTGGCTAACTAGCATCGTTCTTAATGTGGATAAAGTAGCTGTCTGTAATATGTCGCGTATGATTTGAATTTAGAAATTGAAATGTAAAAATATAAAAAGATAAGTAAGGAAGAAAATAAGTAAATAATTAATTATTAAGTTAACGTCATTTAATTTATTCACATCTCGACACTAGTTTCACATAATTACGTCCCTCAATTTTAGACTATTATATACAATGTGTATTATATGTATACTGCCGGTGCATAACTGCTTTTTCCATTATAGGAGCTGTTATTTGAGTGCAGTATGCCTCACAACAATATATATATATATATATATACATATATATATGAGATAAAAGTAATATTGTTTGGGAATAGCGGCCGGGTAACTCGATACTATATATAGTATCTTTTTCGAAAACTGTAAAATTGATTTAAATATTAAAAAATGGTAAGGGACGATATTATAATCAATCTACTTACATTCATTTTTTGTGGTGTTTATTTATATATTGTTACCAGGCGCGGCTCGTGATGACGTATTGTTGGGGTACGCACAATGATGCGAGTGCTTCCTGTATTCTCGTGTACTAACTGTAGCGTTTCGTTTTCTTAGTAAACACCGAAAACACACGAGGCACTCGCATCATTGTACGTGCCCATACAATACGTCATCACGAGCCGCTCCTGATTGTTACATATTTGTTACGAATTTCTAAATATAACTTAACCTTTTGTTTTGACAGGCAGACCGTTTTCGTCAATGTGTTTATTTTGACTGGTGGAAAAAATGTTGAATTTTTCAACACTTTGTGGGAGGGGGGTTGGTTTAACTGTTCTCGGACATGCATTTTTTTAAATTTTATTTTTGTGATGTTTATATTGTTTATATAATGGCTAGGTATATTGCTGACAAGTTATTCAAATCTGTTCGGTCGTTTATTGAATTTGTATTTTTTTGTATGTGGATACTTTCTAGTATATTTCTTGCTTTGTTGTGTTTCTCAGATGTAATTATAGCGGTTTTATCGAAATAGAAAGTGTTTTTTTGTTTCTTTGATATTTTTTGAGAGTTGTACTATTGTTTGAAAATTTGTGTCCATTTAAAGTTTCCTGTGGATATTGTGTTATTTGACCGACGTATACGCCTTCACAGTCATTGCATGGAATTCATAAATAACGCGTTTTCTTTAATGTGGGAATTTTGTCTTTTAATTTTGAGTGTAGGTTGTTGAGATTATTGGAATTTTTGTGAGCTACTTTTAGATTTAGTTATATTTAGAAATGCGTAACAAATACGAAACAATATATAAACACCACAAAAATTTAATGTAAGTAGATTTATTATAATATCGTCTCGTACCATTTTTAACATTTAAATACATTTTACTGTTTTTGAAAACGATGCTATATATAATAATTTTGTTTTAATTACCCGGCCGCTGCTCCCAAGTAATATTACTTGGATCTCGTATTATAATTACGGCCAAGAAAATAAGAAATACATATATATGTATGTATATATATATATATATATATATGGTAAACCTAATCAGTAGGCGATTAAAGGTCTGTATATTACTTCAAAATATATGTATTTAAAAAACTCTACATGTTTCGGCTGTATACGCCTTTTTCAAGAGAATACAAAATATGAATTCATATTTTGTATTCTCTTGAAAAAGGCGTATACAGCCGAAACATGTAGAGTTTTTTAAATACATATATTTTGAAGTAATATACAGACCTTTAATCGCCTACTGATTAGGTTTACCATATCATACCAAGGTCACGAAGTTATTATATTTATATATATATATATATATATATATATATATATATATATATATATATATAGTAAATTCAATCAGTTGGCGATTTAAGGTCTGGCTTTACTTTAGAGTATATATATTTAAAACAACCCTACATGTTTCGGCAATGATGCCTTTATCAAGGATAAATATATACTCTAAAGTAAAGCCAGACCTTAAATCGCCAACTGATTGGATTTACCATATCGTACCAAGGTCACGAAAATATTATATATATTAAATAATAAAGAATTAAAACACTTGGCTTGTTTCACTATGAGATTTATTTAAATTCTCTAACATCTGTTTCGGCTGTTATGCCATTCTCAAAGAGATCTATAAATCTAACTAACTAACTAAAGACTATCGCACTTGTTCTTATATGTTGTCTGTTCTTGTGTGTAGTGGGGGTGGTACTATGTTGTGTATTACGGTGTCTATAAAGGGTGTATTGGCATATTCTATCTGTATGTTGGTGATTGATAGATTTTGTTTTTTCGCTAGTTTTATTTCTAATATTTCTAGTAGGTCCAATCTCTTGCTTTTTGTGATATTGTGTATTAAGTCGCAGTTATCTATATCGGGGAAGTGGTTGAGTTCTATACAGTGTTCGGCAAAGCCTGTGTTTTTCTCACTATATAAAATTGACTTTTTGTGTTCTTTAACTCTGTTTTTAATGGCTCGTCCACTTTGGCCGATATAGATAGCCTCACAGTCTTTACATTTTAATTTATAAACACCTGATTGGTCCATTTTATCTCTTTTATCTTTGTTGTTGCTAATCATTGTTCCCAAATTTGTTTTATTTACCCAGCTTATTTTGATATCTAATCCTTTTACTATTCTGTTTATTTTATTAGTGAGTTGGGGTATGTATGTAATTTTGTGCCATCTTTGTATATTTTCTGTTATTTTCGGGTATAGGTATTTGTTCTTATTATTTTGTATTTCTTTACGTTTTAACAGTTTATCTACGATTTTAGGGTTATATCCATTATTTCTTGCGATTAATTTAATTGTGTTTATTTCTTTATTAAAATCTGTCTTGTTTAATGGTGTGTTTGTGGCTCTATGTATATAACTATGGAATGTTGACATTTTTATTTTCATCGATTGTTTAGCGTTTGCGTGTAATATGTTGTCTGTAAAAGTGGGTTTTCTGTAGATTTCAAATGTAAGCTTATTATTATTTCTGTTTATTGTAATGTCTAGAAAGTTTATTTTCTTGTCTTTTTCTGTTTCTTTTGTAAATTGTATCTTGTGGTTTATAGAATTTATTACTTTTAGGAACTCCGTTAATTGCCTATCTGTACCCTTCCATATGCAAATTACGTCGTCTACATATCTGGCCCAGAAATGGACTTGCTGAATTAATACCGTGTTTTTCTTGAATAGTTCTTCTTCGAAGTTATTCATGTATATTTCTGCTAATAGTGGGCTTAACGGGTTTCCCATCGGTAATCCTTCTATTTGTGTGTATGTTTCATTGTTGAATTTGAAGTAATTTTGGTGTAGACATAAATTTAGAGTTTCTTTAATTTCTCGTTTATCTGTGTCCTAATAACAATAACCTTAAGGACACAGATAAACGAGAAATTAAAGAAACTCTAAATTTATTAACACACTTTATTTGTGAAAATGCGTATTATACACATCGGCCAAACAACGCAATATCTACAACAACGTTTAAATGGACACACATTTTCACCCAATAGTACAGTCCTAAAAAACATACAAAACAAACGAAACACACCTTTAATTTCGATAAAGCCTCAATAATTACACCTAAAAAAATAACCTTGCAAGAAATATATTAGAAAGCATCCACATACAAAAAAAACACAAATTCCCTAAATGACAGAACATACATAAATAACCTGTCAATAATATACCTTCCCATTATATAACCCCTGCCCCTCGTATAAAGGAAATATAAATAAATAAAGCAGTTTAAACTAACCTCCGCAAGGTGGTGACACTGCCAATATTCCATCCGTCAAAACTATAATAAATAGTTGTTCAACTACGGTCAACTAGCACCTTAGTCGTATTTTTAAATGAAACCATATAATACAATATATATCTAATGTAGTTGGTTATAGTTTGAAATGCCATAGAGTACAATATAATGAAGGTACATTTAATTTAACATTTCTCACATTTTAATAAATATTATGGTTGTGAAAGCGTTCTATATACAGAACCGAAACGTAAACATAAATTAAATATTGTTTTAATTATCCAACCGCCACTCCCAAGAAACACATAATGTATATATATATATATATATATATATATATATATATATACATTATGAATTCGTTAAACTTCAACTCCATTTTCTTTAAAAGATATGTGGACATCATAATATATATATATATATATATATATATATATATATATATATATATATATATATATCGATAAATAAAATGGACTGCCTAAAAAAAAATTTCACAACAAATTAAAATTTACAATAATTGAAGAAGAAGATAATAACAGTATTCATTTTCTTGATGTTTCATTAACGTACCATAGACAGGCTACTATTTATACAAACTGATACAACAAACAATTAGTAGCGTAAAAATTTCTCAAATACTTGAATTGGTATTACTTTTTTATTACAACTTAACGTTTGCTAATCATATACTCTATTTACGCTTACATATTGTTATGAAATCTTAATGGTCAAAAGGAAACTAGCTTTGACTTAATTTTGAATGAATTTTCATATATTAAATTTTAAAATAATGTGTATAGATTAGATGTAAATGTCAGGAAGATGTTATTTTTTAAAAAATCATGATAAACAAATGAAAGGCGAAAATACATTATGTATTAATGATATCGGTATTTGAAAAACAATTAAACATGTAACTGGGTTTTTGAAAGGAAAAAAAGGAGAAATTATTATTGGTTTTATAGAGACGCCAAGCCCAAAAATCACTGCAATGATCAAAACGTTTAGACGAAAGTGAAGGTGTTAGAGTCAGACTTCCCATAGACGAGCAGAAGAAACTGCAGATTAACTAGAAAAAAGACTTGAAGCCTTACGAGTTGAATCGAGATGAAGAAGAGAGCAGCACGATCGTCTCAACAATGTCCAGAACAATTAGGACGTATGCTGTTGCAATAGCTTCATATCACCAGATTAACTTTTTATACGAACAGGATATTCAATACAATACCTCATGTAATTTCGCTCATATCGGAAAAATGGACAAAGTACAAAATACACGATTATTAATTAAAAAATTAATGAACAATCTAATTTAAGCAACAATTCTGATTGGACCTCATAAAGGTGAAGACGTACTACCTCCACGAATACCACTCACCGACGTCGCGTTCAATTTCAAACGACTTCAATTTCCAATAAGCCTTGCGTTCGCTATGACTATCAACAACACGCAAGCGCAATCTTTGCAAGTGTGCGGTTTTAATTTAGAAAACGATTGCTTCTCTCATGGGCAATTATACGTCGCATGCTCCAGAGTCTGTAAACCGCCTGATTTTTATATTTATGCAGAAAATGAACAAACAAAAAATGTAGTAAGTCCTCTAGCTTTACAATAAAAAATATTTTTTTGTGAAAAACATATTTTTCCTTCCGTTCCTTTCATTCCACATAGCCACAGCAACGCAAGACAGGGTGTTGAATTGAATGACGTGCTTTCTCGGTTAATCTATTTTCACTACAATAATTTTATTTTAATTCCCATTCGTTTCATATCAGACTGACCCATAGCGAAGCGTGACTTGATTTAGCTAGTATTCTATATAATTTAGTCTTTCCATTTTCATGTGTTGTCTCTTTATTTCAAGAACACCCGGTATATAACTCACTGTTTCTGCAACGAGTTTCATGGATTTAGTTTCCAAACAGCTTTGGTTATTGCGTGATAAATAAACATTTTCACATCCTGGGGTGGTTTCAACATTCTTTTTCGTTTCTACATTAACTGCTACAAGTCATGTATACACTTCATATTGTATTTGCCACCTAGTATTTCCGTTTGCAATCGTTTAAATTCTTGTTATAGAACTTACGACAGGATCACGTGTATTGGATATATGTAACCATAAATTGGACTTTTCTAAGTTATTGTGGTAATAAAAATACCTTTACTGGTGTACGCCGCTACCAATTGCTTCTCAAATGTTCTATTTGACATTTTCTTCAAAGCTATATACCACTGAAACAAAGCATTATATTAAATTTAAGAAGAAAAAGGAACAGAGACACTATACGAATAGATGGAAATAGTATATCTTTGTTTATAGAATATAAAATCAGTGATGCATATGAAAATATGAATTAATAAGCCAGGTTTCAAGTACAGTCAATATATCAGAATAATTGAAACAGACATGAGTAGGTAAACCCCACCAGTTTTGTATAATACAAAGGTATTTTTAATAATATAAAATATTATTAAAAATCTGGTGTGAAGAACACAAATGCAGGTTCACTATTAATATTTTCTGTGAACGTGTCCGAATATATCCTATCCCCAGAGACGTAGATACGTATTTCGCTTTTCTACAAGCTCATCGGTACGCCCCTGCTGGAGAAAGGATATTTCCAGACACATTCACAGAAAAGAACCACCTCGCCCTATCACCGTAATTATCCAGACCGAGCGCAGAAGTAAATTCGGCGCTACCTGTTGTCAGACAGCCGAAGTACCTCGCATACCGTCCACATAATTAATGTGAAGTAACGACGCTCTTCCAAAGGTTAGCACAGCCAACTCTCTAGAAAACTGCATTTTGTTTGTGCCTTCACTTATACTACGGCTTAACCGCATGTGTAATGTATCAGAATAATTGAAACAGACATGAGTAGGTAAACCCCACCAGTTTTGTATAATACAAAGGTATTTTTAATAATATAAAATATTATTAAAAATCTGGTGTGAAGAACACAAATGCAGGTTCACTATTAATATTTTCTGTGAACGTGTCCGAATATATCCTATCCCCAGAGACGTAGATACGTATTTCGCTTTTCTACAAGCTCATCGGTACGCCCCTGCTGGAGAAAGGATATTTCCAGACACATTCACAGAAAAGAACCACCTCGCCCTATCACCGTAATTATCCAGACCGAGCGCAGAAGTAAATTCGGCGCTACCTGTTGTCAGACAGCCGAAGTACCTCGCATACCGTCCACATAATTAATGTGAAGTAACGACGCTCTTCCAAAGGTTAGCACAGCCAACTCTCTAGAAAACTGCATTTTGTTTGTGCCTTCACTCATACTACGGCTTAACCGCATGTGTAATGTATCAGAATAATTGAAACAGACATGAGTAGGTAAACCCCACCAGTTTTGTATAATACAAAGGTATTTTTAATAATATAAAATATTATTAAAAATCTGGTGTGAAGAACACAAATGCAGGTTCACTATTAATATTTTCTGTGAACGTGTCCGAATATATCCTATCCCCAGAGACGTAGATACGTATTTCGCTTTTCTACAAGCTCATCGGTACGCCCCTGTGTTCTTCACACCAGATTTTTAATAATATTTTATATTATTAAAAATACCTTTGTATTATACAGTCAATATAGTTCTGTTGCTTTCTATTGTTTACGCTTAATACGCATTCAAATATTTGTGAAAGTGTTTGTAGCGGAACGACAATATATTGTTATGGTATGTGAGATATTAGTTATTAATATATTATGAATAATATTAATATGAGCATATTTTGTATTATTTATTATATTTTAGCCCACTTTCGAAATTTAAAATTAATATTAGATATTTCCTCCTCGCTTAATTGTCCAGGTCTGCAAAAAAAGATGTTTTTAGCAATTGCGTGGGCAAATATTATGTTTTATAGTCTGACGAATACAAAAATTATCTCCATTTCCCTCAATCGCGCACAGGTTTTTGCAAAATACAAGGTGTTTGCATAAAAAAAACTTAACACTAATGAAAAAAACACCATTTTTATATGCCATTCATAATTAAACAAACAATTTCTTCATGAAAGTACGAGTACTTAAACATTTCGTGTTCATTTTTTTAACTTTTTATTTTTTTCTTTGATACTTCTCCGAACATTCTTCCATTTTCTGTTTCCCGCTTAAGCATCGAACAGTAGTCAGCTAGCATATTGACATACCAACTTCCTAGGTAACGTCTCTCGATATCAAGGACATCCTGGTGAAATCATTCAATCTGCTCCTCACTAAAGGCTCATAAGTTTTAGGGAAAATAGTCGACATGGGAGTGTAACGAATGAACTTCTCAGCTCATCTCGCATTCTTGAGCTTTCCACGCAGCCAACATGGGTTGCACAATGGTTTTGTAGTAAGGGTCTTTAGTATTACGTAAAAAGTTTCCACTATGTCTTTGAAAGAGTTCCACATTTCTTTTTTTTTCGCTTCCATTGTTTCTGAATAGAGGTGATTCGATGATAGTTTTAGTATGTTAGAGTCAATTTGGCTTCAGACACTTGGACCTAAGAACTTGAAAAACAGATATCTGAAATATTCTCCCATCTTGTGGCAATAATTTAACAAAGTGCTTCATAAGCTCCATTTTAATATTAAGAGGTGGTAATAAAATCTTTTCATGAGGAACGAAGATCGTATTATTGACATTATTTTCGTCAAGGCGTCTCGCAGTGACAGTCAATTCTTATCCAACGAAAATCTTTGACTTGACGGTTCCACAAGCAAAAGAAGCTGGGACATTTGCTGGCCTAACATCATGGTTAGTATTTTGAAGTCTCGTCAAATCATCCAGTGATGTTGTTGATCTTTCGTTTTCTAAGAATCATTGCCAAATCATTATAGTTTTCCTCAAAATGCATCGAGAGCAAGAAAGCACAGGAGGAGATGCACACTTATTCCCGTTATACTGTAATGACTAAACCAGGTCATGTATTCAAAATATCTATTTCATCAATACGACCTCGTTGAGTTATGATCTTACACACATTGTTTTATCTTGTAACCAGGTCACTAGGCTAAGGAAACACACTCTTATATATAACAAGATACTCAGAGGTCTCCACAGTCAGACAGTCAGAGAGTGAGAGTTAGAGTCAGAGTCACTACAAGTCTAACGCCTCATATTTATAATGTAGTGTTTACTGTTCTTGTCGTTGTTATTATCGTTATTAAATTATATGTTGTTATTTAATCGTTGTCCTGCGTATTATTTATAACACTGATAAACCTGCTGTATAAATGGAACAATGTTACCCCGGCAACAATGTTACCTCCGAGACCAGGTGACATTACAATACAACAAGACTGCTTTGAGACTTCTTTTTAACGAATCAAGGAATAGGCGCCTCTCAAGTGAATCATATTCTATTTCAAAACACTTCGATAGCCATTGAATATCACCCAAAAAACGAGATTTCCCTCTTTAGAGAAAAATTTAGTGAATTGTCTCTCTCTGTCTCGTTGTCTGTACCACGGAAATGAGATTCCGGGTGTCAGCAGGTTTTCATTTTTTAGTCTTGTCCCCAGAAATTCGGTAGCTTCTTTTGAAATGCCAAATTTCTAACCAGGTCATCAAGCTCGCTCTGAGAAACAAGTTGGGCTATCTTATCAACAATAAAAAATGAACTAGATTCGTCCTGGCGAGATAATGTATTTGCATCCTCAGAATCACTGAGTATATCATCAAAACTAGATGGTGGGTGTGGAACTGGTATTTCAAAGTTATGGGGTACTGGGCTAAGAGCTGAATTAAGGTTGGGGTAAGATATTTTCTTTTTATTCCTCGTATTGAAACCTTTCACATCTACCGAACAGAATAGCAGTCGGTAGTCTGATTTTGTTGTTCACGCCACATCATAAGAATGCCAACGCAAAGTAATTGTTTTTTACCCTTAAACCACGAACGAAGATCTTCCTCACACCTTCTGAACGCCTTATAAGGAGCCCAGAGTTTGTCTCGATCCCAAAGTTTCAACTTGAAGTAAACAAAATACACTTTCTTCACGAAATCACTTATGTTTCCGTGTTGGCTTTTTGAGAATGTATTCACCACAAATAAGATAAAAGTTTTCAAGAGAAATAGCACAACCTATTGGAGTCATGAGATACAGGCTGACTGAAGTAACGGTGGAAATTGCGAAGTATATTACACACTAGCGCACACATATTTACACGTACATGTGACTCTAATGACCGTAGGCATGGTTTAGTTACAATAGTGGGGATACATTCGTCAGCTTCGGTCCGTATTTAATTTGTCTTTATTACGGCAGAATGAAAGTGTGGATGTACAGGTTTGCTTTAAGGAATTTCAGCCGCTATTAGTAAATACGGTATGATTATTTACTTGTGTAATTGATGTATGTATGCGCTAACATTGAACTGAAACAAAACTCTGTAAAAATTGCAATTAAAATAAAATTATTAATGGAAATTAAATAAAATTCTTATAAAAAATACGAAACAAAATTCTAAATGAAATGTCTGTCCCTCTTGCAACAAACGATTATAAAATCCTTTTCGTATATTCGTTAACATTTCAGGACGAATGGTTTGTATGGCGTTCAGAATTTGTTCTCTTAAACCATCCAAATCAATCGCCCTATTTTCTTCAGCGGTATAGAGTTTCAACTTCACGTGCCCCTACAAAAAAAAGTAACAGGGTGTTAAGTCAGGGGAACGTGGGGGCCAACAAATGTCTACACCCTGACTACCAATATGGCTTTCCAGAAAATACCGATGAGATATTCCCCGACAAGGCTGCAGTGTAGCCATCTTGTTGAAATCAAATATCTTCGAATCGTCACCCGGTATTGCTCAAATTGCGGGAATTACCTGATTTTGCAAGAGATCGAGGAACCTTTCTCTATTCAACATGCCATTAATAAAGAATGGTACTACTATATTATCCCCCAAAATACCCGCCCAAACATTCGGTTTGTGCGGAAGTATTGTGTGCGAGCGTTGTAGGTTAGGTGAGGGTTTTCCCTAGCCCAACAACGGGCTGCAGATGGGTTATGTCAACCCTGTAAAGGAAACTTCGATTCATCAGTAAGTAGAATATTTCTAATAAACCTCTCGTTTATATTAGCGATATATATTACACGCTCACAAAACTCCATCCGAACGCCAGTGATCCTCGGGAAATATCTCATTGAATTGTAGATATACTTCTTCATAGTCTTTAAGACAATTTCTTTACTAATTTGCCGAGAGCTTAATGAAAAATATTCTTCGACACTTACACAAACCAGAATTTCATGTACCTCTTGTTCTTCTGGGACGAGACGGCGTCTTTTACTATGCCGTGAATTAACGCAACCTTCTGTACGAAATTTACTTACAATCTTATGGATAGCTGACATAGAGGGAGGCGGACGGTTTTCGTATGCTGCTACAAATAAATTTCGAACGTCTTTATATGAATTATCCCTGGCATACGTTAATACAATTTGTATTTTTTCTTCGACAGTGAAAGGAATTTGATTTTAGTTTTTCGTGAGAGTTTGCTCAGACACAATATCACACGCATCGAGATGCAAACAACGAATGTCATCACCACTCTCCGCACACCCAACTACATGAGTGACAGCCATCCCTACCAGTATCCATGAAAATTGTTATACATATACGTATATGTATGTGTGTGAATTTGAAGCTAAATATCTCCGTTTAACTACACCAATCTGTATAACTAACAGTATAGTTACGTTTGAATGCAAAATGTAAATTGAGTATAGCTTATACAGCAACAAAGATCCTGAACTTATTTATCACGTTGAAACATGATCAAATCTGGAAATATGTTTGTTTAAACTCATTCTTAATACCCTGGCAAATATGTATAAACATGTTTACTCCAGCCAGTAAGATTTTTCACTTTTCGCTAACATGCGTTACACTCTAAATGAAACTACAAACACGGGTTTTGGGAGAAAACCTAACGAGATGGAGTTTTTGTAGTATTTTTTCCAGCTTTTGTAAGTAGAAATCTGTAAGAAACAGTTTAGAAAAACCGTGTGCTTTTTTTTGGTTGCAGCCTTGTGTTAGTCCTAGTTCAGTCAGTAGCAATGTGAGATAGAGAGAGATAAAATAACTGACCTTACAGCTTAATTTAAAAACATACTTTAATTACCACACATGTTCTGAATTGCATTTTATTCGTAGTTTTACATTCAAACTAAATACTTCTAAAGTTTTTTACTGCCCGATATTTATTAAACATTTTTCAAATAATTTATGGTACAATAATTTGCGTTTTAATAGATTAATAAACCTATTCTCCAATATAAAATATATTTATTTTATTTAGTAGTTTCATATTACACGTTAGTCAGAATTTATCGTTATTTATACGTAAAATTTGCAATTTACACTACAAACAGTCTATAAATTATCATAACATATTGCTGTGATGTTTTGCACTAACAAAACAAACAAATAACGATAAATAAATGAATGAGTGAAATACATAATTAGTATGGGTTGTATATAATGTTGACCCATCAAATTTATATAATATTTCATATGTTAAATTATTATCTAAATTATTTAACTTACATACGACTATAAAATGGATTGTAGTAAAAAGAATATGTAAGGAATCCACAGACTACAAGAACACTCGGAACCGTTTTTCAACATTCCTGAATTCCCAAATTTCGTAGAAGGCGTAAGACAGGCTTTCAACATTCTCACGCGGAAATAATATTGAAAGGGGCAGGATTGTCTATCAAAACAGAGGGCAGGAATAAGAAGAAAGTAAACGTAATGCTGAAGGATGGAAAAATAATAAAAGTAACTTTGTACTCTGATATTAAGCAGGATATAATAAAATTATATGCAAGAATATAAATCCTAACATTACAAACCTGGTTTAATATAAAAACGAATAAAGAAAAACATTGTTTCGTAATTAAATAAGTTTTTTGTTAAGTAATTTCAGGTATCAAATTATGTAATTGTTTGTAAAATAGTTTAGACGTTCCATAAATTATAAGTATGTGCCAGAATAAAAACAAATTTAAGATACTTTACACAAGTAATAAATATATTTCGTGTTTATACCAATATCTTACAAATTAACATATCTAAAAGAGACGACAAATTGGATAAACGACAAGATTAAACAGCTGGTTCTAGAAAATGTCAGGACTAGTAATACATTTATATCTGGCAATCGATATAGAAGAATTAAGGATTTTAGACATTTTTAAACAAATAAAATTAGACGTTTATGATTACCTAATGACTACGGACCGGACACGAAAGGCCTATGACTGATCGCCCACGGGCGTACTATTGAAAATTTCTATTTTTAAAGAGTTTTTAATTTTATTTATATAATCGGAAAACAAACGAGTGGTGATATATAAAATACGAAATAGATTTTTATTTCTTCATTTTGTAATTCAAGTTGAGTAAAGGAGTATTAATATTAACTAGCAATACTGTCTCAAGGTTTTCTTCTGTAAAATGTGTTCTCTTTGAATGAAATATATCCTTGTAGATAGAAAACGTCCTTTCTAAATCGCAACTGGTTATAGGTGTATACTGGAAATATTCTTTTATTTCAGCTTATTTAGCAGTTAGATTTCGAGGCATTGTCCCCATACACAATTGCCGCAATGTTATTTAATTTGGATTTCTATTAAAAACTGCCTCTAACTCTTGCCTAAGGCCACATCCGAAGTCACATCAAATATTTTTCAAGTTATTAATAGCCACATCTAATGTGGTTAATCCAACATTGAATTTGAAATTTTGATTTTCAAAATAAATGATCAGTTTTGGCAAATTCCAAAAGTGTTCTTGAAGAAAGTACAACTGATTTTCTTAATTTGGAATTTGTATTAGTTGCTTACACTCGGAAATACTTTGAGAATACTGCATTGTCGTTTAAACATGTAACGAAATTTTGTAAACTATCGCAATTCTCTGCATGAAAACTAATAGTTTCCAACCATGTTCCCAATCTAGTTATTACTGGAGAGGGAGGCAGTGATAAATGTGGAAGTTTTTCCCTGTATAGAGCTACTCTCAATGGTGCTTTTCTAAAATTTTTTTAAAAGCGTATACAAGTCTATCAACTTCCGGAAAGGTGTCTGTGATATATTCACAGATTCTGTGGAGAGCATGTGCTACACAAGTAATATACAGCATATTAGGATATGTTTCCTTTAATAGTCTGCCTGTTTTTAACATCCATGCAGCACTGTCACTGACAAATAAAGGTATTGTATCATAATAATTGAAACATACATGAGTAGGTAAACCCCACCAGTTTTGTGTAATACAAAGGTATTTTTAATAATATAAAATATTATTAAAAATCTGGTGTGAAGAACACAAAAACAGGTTCACTATTAATATTTTTTGTGAACGTGTCCGAACATATCTCTCCCCAGAGACGCAGATACGTATTTCGCCTTTCTACAGGCTCATCGGTAGGCCCCTGCTGGGGAAAGGATATCTTCAGACACATTCTCAAAAAAGAACCACTTATAATGCCATATAACTTAACACACAATAAGGATATAAAATATCCTTGATAAAGGCATCATTGCCGAAACATGTAGAGTTGTTTTAAATATATATATTTTTAAGTAAAGCCAGACCTTAAATCGCCAACTGATTGAATTTACCATATATATATATATATATATATATATATATATATATATATATATTGTGGTGAGGCATACCCATTTACATGAGAGGCCCTGGAACAAAAATACAGGATATGTATAAAATTTATTATAATAATTTAAAAGATAAGATTTTGTCGGAACTGTATATTTCACATGTCAAATCAATGAAGTTAATTCCGCATATTTATTGCTTAAATAAGAATCATGTATTTTATTATTTTCTATAAGTCATTTGCTTTAGTCATTTTCATCAATATTATTGAATTACCGAAGATTCTTAACTTGATTGATTGAATATTTTATAGACATATACTTTGGATATAGCTGTACTTATTTGAATTGTTTACGGCGGGAAATATCACAACTTAGTACAGGTATCTAGCGAGAGATTGTACATATCAAAGATAGTTTTTTGTATCATAAAATTAAATTTATAATTTTTGTAAAATATCAAAACGATTTGTCGTAGTAAATTACTTCATTTATAAAAATTTAATATTAGATTAAAAAGTACAAACAAGAATAACGAATAAGAAGCCTGTATAAAAAACAAATGCGAGTTAGCGTGGTGGTTGAATTGAATTTTGCACGCGTCGACATATTGTAAAAAAAGTGTTCCAAGAATTTAGTGAAAACTTATTATTAAAGTATAATTATCAAACCCGAAGATATATTCTACGTATCACCAACCTATAAAGCTTCGATTGACGAAAAATCCAAATCCTAACTCCTTCCTACAAGTCTTTAAATGAAAATCCTATCCCGAGGGACGCTACCTGCATAATTCCTTTACCAGAACCTTAATCCCGAGGAAAAGAATCTTGAAAACCTTACGAATATCCAGTATTCACATACAACCAAACTTGAGTATTTTTTTATATCTATTTCCTATAACATTGAAATTATTTATATTAATTTTTAAACACAATCGTTGATATTATCATTTTTATGCAAAATATTTTATTTACTGATAAATTTACCTTAATATCGGAAAAATACAGTTCCTTGCGATTTAATTAAAGTAATTTTAGTAAATTTTGTTGCATTATCTTATTACAAATAATTAACCTAACAATTATAACCTTATTTGATCACGTGACTATTTATAGGTTAATGCATAATATATTCATGTTAACACTTACCTTTTTGAATAAGAATATTATCAATTAAACCATTTATTTATGTTCTACACTCTCTTGTTTTATTTATTATATTATTCATCCAGAATCATTAGATATATAACAACTTGTTTAATAACACACATTTATTATACTAAGTACCAGACCCGCACTATTGTTGTTATTAAGTATAATTTCACCACAAAGACTAGAGCTAGCTGGCGCCCATATAGATATACATTTAAAAATTATAACAATAAGATTATGCACTTGGAAGAGACCTATTAAGTTAAGTATAAGTTATTTATTTATTTACATATTGTTTATGTTTTGCCCTTATTTTAGGGGCATCTGTAAACTCAAACCTTAGCTACATCTACAGGTCGAATATTGAACTTTGCTAGCGGATTCAATATTATTTTAAATTACATAATCAAATTAATTCATAACTTTACATTTCTTTTAATTATAACGTGATGGCATATTTTTAACACACCACCATATGCTTTTCATCAATATATATGTATCTGCTGACTGAACAATATTCCGAAATTCGTATCAGGTTAAATAAAATGCACATTTTTAAATAATTATATTCTAAAGGTAGATGTTATTCATATTTATAAAAATATAAGTTTTTTAAATATAGCTGTTATACATGTATGAATGCAAAACTATATTTTGTTAGTTATTAAAGTTATTATACTTGACAAAAATATCGATGCCGGAAAAAAGAGTAGGTATAAGAATATTCTAATAGCCGTTTTGTCGAGATCTCCTAAAATTATATATGATTATAATGCGATACACTTTTATCTGATTTTGTTCGAGCTTTCTATAAATTGTTTTAAATGGAAATTCTTAAAAACGTTTCTTTACTGTCACCCCAAATCCATTCATCCATTCATAATTCATAATTCATAATTTAAAAGTTTCAATAGCAAATACATTGTATTTTTCAATAAATCCCAAGACAGTTGTTAAAACTCTATTCTATTCTATTTCTAATAAAAAAAATGAACGCTGTCATACATGTAGGTATGTATGTGGCACTTACTTTGTATAAAATGTTTTTGTAAAATAGCAAGTTTCGTATGTCTTTTTGTTTGAGGCATTTTGTAACTACTTGAAACAAATTTACACTGTTTATATATTTGCGTCTTTATTAGTAAGTCTAGAATAAACTTTCTACGGTCCTCACATGTATTGTTCGTATTAAACCAATCAGGTGTTTGCATTAAGTTTTTTGAATATCTATTTTTCGTGCTAAAATACATTTTGCTATCAAAATATTTTATGCTATAGCGTGAAAAATATTTTAACAATAATTTTGTGAATATCCAAAGTCCACAATTAAAATATGAGCCCTTGTGCCCAGACATATTTAACAAAAATGTATCAATTTTATCACTCTAAATTGCAAACACTTAATTTAATTAGCAAATTTCATATATGTACTTAATACAAACTCAGAATGTCCACTTAATATTTATATTCAAAAATACAATCCCATCGTTAATTTCACAAGCACAACTATTATAAAGAAAAATAAAATAATGCAAGATATACAAAATTGAAAATAAGAATGTTATATAAGTCTGTATTTTCTTCAAAAATCATTTCATCAATTTCTATGTAATTTAGAACCTTAGAGGTGCTTATGTATAGGTATACTACAGAACTTTCTAACATTTATACACGTGATATAAATATTCTTTAATATAAAGATATTTCTTTTAAAAGGCCTTTGGCGTAATATATTTACAAGAAATTCATATCAGTTTTTATATAAATACTGCATACACGTTTTTAAAATATTTAATATAAAAGATTTAAGGGATGCCCACGCGATTGCGTTAGAGTTTCTTTTCGTTAATAAATATCGATTGTACAAAGTAAGGCATTAAAATGCACGGTATATATTTTTCTTTCAAGAAAGTCCCACGAATGAACAAACACTCTATTTTGACCAGAAATATTGTGTAAAAAAAAACATTCAATACTGGCGCCTTGTGCATTTACGAAAGTGGAATTATGTGGTGAAACATAATGTTCGTCAGACATACACACACATATATATTGAAACAATCTTTAAGTCAAACGTTTACTAAAAAGTGTTTTTAAAGACAAAATATTAAACTTTAAAGCAGAAAATGAATTTAAAATTCTAATTTTTACCCCCGCATTCTGATACACTTCTGCGCAGGTCCAATGAATATAAACATTTGTAGTTAAATATTATAACCTCTATAACCAAATAGTACTTTGGTCTTAAAAGAAAGTTTGAAATTTAATATAAAACAACGAACATGAGTTCTCTATTATCTCCAGGGTCGTGAAGATTCTGTCTGACAAAGAAATTAAAAGGTATGTTAGCTCAGTATTAATATGATAAACTAATAGAATTCAAACGACTTGTTTTGATTCTTAAATTCCGTTTATTAAAAGGAAAATCTTATCTTGATAAGTGAATATGTATTTAATTAGGTACATTTAACAAAACATTCGGAATAAACAATAGTTAACAATTTAATTTTATTGAAAATTCAATTATAAAATTTATTGGTTATGTGGAATTTCTTATAAGTTAAAAATTGAATTTACGAAAATGAGACACATACTAGGCTACATAAACAAATTGATTCTGATAAATCAATTGCTGAATAAATGAATTTGTATATAACCTCCCTACTTACAATGTTTTAAACAAAATGGTCAATGAAGGGATCTTTATCTACCTTCGGTAAGTAAATGTATCTGTTTACTTAAAAAAAAATACAAATAATAAAAAAAACTTAGCTCAATATTCTATCACAATTATCCGTCTAGTCTCTGAAATTAAGTCTTGCCTCCCTGACGTACGGCTGGTATATTTTAACTTCAGGTACAACGGTCACAATTCTGGCAGATCTCGTAGGTTAGGATCCCCCGATTATTCAAAGGTAAACAAACTTTTCTAAATTCTGATTTTCTAGTTTACGGTCACAATCCTGGTAATATAAGGCCTCGTAATGTTTCCCAATATTTATTTAAAGCTGGTACACATCTTTTGTGGCTCATTAAATGATAGCGGAGTATAAGATGAAAACAATTCAAATCTTGGTAATATAAATTATGCTTATTGATTTATATTTTTCAAAAAAAAATTCGTTTTATCTAAAAACACATTCCCTTAATTCAAGTGCAAAAATTATTCTCTCCAATTGTTTCAATAACTCACTATGGCAACCCAACAGCTTTTCCTGTTTTTGAAGCTCATTGGTCACGTTTAGTTATATAGAATTTTCCAAAATATTTGACATTTATACAATAATTTTGATTCTTAATTAATATTATGAACTTATTGGTTTACAATTAAATTTTCCTTCACACATAACCTTTGAAGTACACAAAATTAACTAGATTTACATAGTTCTATAATTTTAGTAAATGTAAGAAAGTCATATACTTTTGAAATTTAATTATAGATTTGACACTCTAAATTAAAAAAACAATACAAATATAATAGACTTCCAACCTTCTAAGAAATCCCAATAACAGAAATGTAACGAATTAAAGCTAGTGCCTTCAATAAATATTCAATTAATATTTTTATTATAATATATATATATATATATATATATATATATATATATGTTGGAATTACCAGTCCTACCTATTTATTCAAATGTTACAACATCCATCTAGAGTGCAATAAATAAACTATTGTTTTTTAAAATTTATTTGAAATGGGAGAGTCCCCATCTAGCGGCCTAGCCCAATTTTCGGTAACTATTTTCCCCATAAGATTGACTAACTTGTATATTCAAACAACGGTAGTATGTATTAACAGGAATTTTTAGGGAATTGAAAACTTTGACAATCATTTTTATCTGTACTATTAGTAATACCTTCTGTAATTGCAACTTACTACTCAGCTAAAGTTTGTAATCGATTTTTACTTGGTTTCATTTACTATATACGCCACTGATAAGCACCTTGTTTTGGAAATACCATCGAAAATAGTCCAGAAAAAATTTAAAATGTCAAGTGATATTCGCGAAAAAATGTTTTTTTTTTTAATTCTAGTTGTAGCTGAATTTATATTTTTTCGGTAAAACTGTAACACATTGTATCTCAGTTAACAAACTTTTAATAGAAAAATATTACACATTATTCTAGCCCCAGGTATCCACACACGGATTATTTTGTAGCATAAATTGTAGTCTGTATATTGTTAGTACATTTGGCGCCCAACATGTGGCATAACTATAAATACTTATTTAGTTGTATGTTAGTGTACTAATTAAATAGATACACGAAATTTAATAATAACATTAACGAATTATAAAAGAACACGTATTATAATAAATGTAATTATACTCAGACAACGGAATATAAAATGTGCGTGAAAGCTAATTCCAAATGAACCTGCATATCAATTCTGACGTCAATTAATTGTATCAGTCTGATCGATATTCCAAATATTCGCTGAATAATGATATTCACTGATTGATGATACAATTAGCTTCAAAATGTTCGACGGTGCATTATAGAATTATCCTCCGTCACCACACCAGAACGTGCTTGCTTTGTAGCAAAGAAGTAAAAGAAAGTCAATTAAAGTGTGTCAGTGTGCTGTCGCACGAATATCCGCGAATCTGACTGGGACTAATTTCAGTCAATCACAGCTTTCCTGTGACGAATTTTTTGTTACAGAAACAGTGATTAATGTGTCCAATTTCGAGAATCGCCTGTGAGAAAATTGCAACAGTTGTTTTTATTTTATTGTCGTCGAAATTATCTGACACAGTTAAGACACACAAAAAAGTAATTGAAAGTCTTTATAATATTATATTTTGGAAAGTGATTATTTTTGCTTTCACGAATACATTAAAATGTCTCTACAGTATAAATTGAATTGATTCGGCGTTTACCAAATATAAATAACAACTCTTTAGAATACTTAGCAGTTGAAACTGAACTAGCATTGTCAGACATTCCTAATAATTTAAACCATAAATTTCAAATAGCGAAAATCATTAAACAACAGAAAAGAAATAATTATTTTAACCAAGAACATATTGTAGTTAAAACTATTAAAAATAAATCTATACAGAATGACATCATCTATACTAGAGCAGATAAGGGTAAAACAGTTATTACTATAAATAAACAAGATTATATATCTAAGACATACGACTTTTTGGACTCAGATAAGTATGTCTTACTTAACAAAGACCCTACAAACTCATATTAATTATCACTTAAAACACTTTAAAAAATATAAATGTTGTTATTAACGAAAAAGAGAAAAGAAGTTTAGTAATTATGAACCCTCAACCTCCTAAATTATATTCCTTAACCCTACACTGCGCAGTGTTGCAGATCTGATGCAACTACCTTTAAACATATATATGTAATATAGAGAGCATGAAATTCACACTGTGACTTTTGTACATAATCTAATACATCCCTATATACGCTATAACTACGGTTGATTTTTGTACCAACGCGTCTGAGCATATTTTTTACTTATGGAACAGGTGAATGTATGGCGGTGTATTGTGTGTTGATAACCACGTGCAAGAAAGTATTATAAAACTATCGTATAATTACATATCGATAACAAACAATTATAAAATTAGGACACCTAAGGTTCATATAATACATTAAGTGTCATATTCAGTGGAAACAATAAATTTTCTAAGAAATATCGTCATTGAAAATGAGATGTATCATATCTGATACATTGTGTTAGAGAGTGTTATTTGTTTATATGTGAGTGAAATAATGTCGTATAAAAAAATAAATGGGTTGCGAAGTATCTACGACAGGAAGAACTGGAAGATATAATCGCACATCTCTCTGAAAGTGAAGATGATTATGATAGTATAAAGGAGAGCGACGAAGAATCAGAAATATATCAAGAAATTAGAAATTCTATATTAGCTATGCCTATTGAGTTTGAAGACGGGTTAATGATTGAAGATAATAATATCGAGAATAACGAAGAATACTAGGAAGAAGAAGAAGATCAAAGAAATGAAGAGGAAGTAGAAAACGAAGGAAGTGAGCTTGCTGAAGCTAGCGATAATTTGCAACATATGCAGAGGGATCCTAAGAAAGAAGCAAAAGAGCTAAAAGAAAGATATAAAAATATTTTATGGCGAAAAAAAAATTTGGTTATAGATGACAACGCTTTAACTTTCCGAGGAATAGCAAATTTTCCACCAGATATAGATAATCTGAGCAGTTCTTTGTCATTCTTTAAATATTTTTTTGATAAAGAACTCATTTTGACAATAGTAGAGTAAAGTAATCTATTCTCCATACAAAAAGATCCCAGTAAACCTGCCAAAATAACTGAGGAAGATTTAAACAAATATATTGGAATTTGTATATATATGTCGTTAGTGCGAATGCCTGATGTAAGAAGTTACTGGTCCTCCACACTTGGTTTTGACAAAATCAGAGAAGTCATGAGCTATAACAACTTTGTTAAAATCCGACAATATCTGCACTTTAATGACAACACAAAAATGAAGCCAAGGGATGATCCAGATCACGATCGACTGCATAATTTACAGCCGGCAATAAACAAATTGAATGATAAATTTCAATCTGTCCCACTACAACAATATCTTTGTGTCGACGAACAACTATGTGCAACAAAAAGCAGACACTATATAAAACAGTATCTACCGATGAAACCACACAAATGGGGATACAAATTGTATGTGCTTTGTGGGACAGACGGATTTTCGTACAAATTTGAAATTTACACCGGTGACGAAAATAATCCGAAGTATAGAAAACCAGAAAAGCCAGATTTAGAATCCAGTGCAAATATTGTCATACGTTTATGCAGGAGCGTACCACATAATGAGAACTACAGAGTATATCTTGACAATTTCTATACGTCAATTCCTCTAATTGTTCACTTGGCTAAATGCGGTATACATTCTCTTGGAACAGTAAGACGATCAAGAATTCCTAATTGCAAAATGATTAGTGACAAAGAAATGGCGAAGGAAAGGCGCGGCACTTGCCAAGAATATGTGGCGAATATCGAAGGAGTGGACATTTCTTCCGTTTTATGGAAAGATAATAAAACAGTATTACTTTTATCTTCTTTCACTGGACAATTACCCCTATCACAAGTAAAACGGTTTGACAAAAAAGAGAAGAATACCGTCGAAATCTCATGCCCCAATCTAGTAAAAGAGTACAATAGACATATGGGGGGTGTCGACCTGCTAGATGGATTGATTGGTCGTTACAAGGTAGCAATGCGAACTAAAAAATAGTACTTGCGATTATTTTATCATTTGTTAGACATGACTATAATAAATTCATGGCTGTTGTTTAGGAAAGTCAGTACGACTCGGAATAAGAAATATTTGCCTTTAGCACAATTCCGCGCTGAAATAGCATATTGTTTATGCAACCAAGGAAGTACATCTACACTTAAAAGAGGAAGGCCTAGTAACATTGAAAAAAGTGTTCAAGCCAAAAAGACACGCTCTGCTACGACTGTATACGTACCTTCAAAAGAAGTGCGTCAGGACTCCTATAGCCACTGGCCTACTCACGATGAAACGAGACAACGCTGCAAAAATCCAGGATGTAAATCTTTTTGTTTCATAAAGTGTTCCAAATGTTCTTTACACTTATGTCTTAATAAGCATAATAATTGTTTCTTGCAATTTCATACGAAATAGTGACTTATATTCTTACATATTAACTTCTGCACAATGTAGCAAATTTGATACATATACTTTTATTTAAATAAAAACTTAATGTTTACACATGGATTTTTTTAATTATTTTTCCATATTTTTACACAAAATTACATTGAAAAAACTTTTTTCGGCGAAGAAAAAAAATTGCGCAGTGTAGGGTTAATTATAAAATATCAAAAATACTTATTGACATCATTACTAAATACACTAACTTTAAGCCACAGTACAGCATAAAAAATTCATACGAATTAATTAATAAAATAAAAAATATTTCAATACCTCATAATGCAAAATTGGTATCTTTTGCCGTTAAAAACTTATTCCCGAGTGTTCCTCCAGCCGAAACCGTTGATTTAGTCGAAAATTTACTTATAGCTAAGAAAACTAACCCGGTAATTAAAGCTGAAATTTTAGACTTGTTGAATATAGTTCTGAAACAAAATTGCTTCCAGTTTAAGTCCATTACTTTCAGAAATTTTCATGAATCACTTAGAATCCATCATTTTTAATAATCCCCTAAGACAGCATATTTTCTTTTGGCATAGATATGTAGACGATATTGTACTTTGTTTCACTGGAATACAAAGACAATTAAACTTGCTACTAGAATTCGTCAATTCTATTCGTAAAAATATGGAATTTACCATGGAACAAGAAGTAAACAATTGCATTAATTTTTTGGATCTAACTATTAAAAAAATCAACAATAAATTAGAGTTTTATATTAACCATAAAGAATCTCATACTAACATAACTATACATAATTCGTCAACACATCCCAAGCAACACAAATTAGCGAGTTTCCATAGTTTTTTAGGTAGATTAATTAATTATCCACTATCCAAAGAAAATTATGAAAAAGAATTAAATTTAGTCAAACAAATAGCTATCAATAACGGCTACACAGATACTTTAATTGAAAATATGCTGACAAAAAAACTTTTCAAAAAAGCAATCTCTATGGTATATCCTGCAATAAAGGATAAAATTCAAAATTTAGATTACAAACGTACACTGGGATACCTAATAAGCATATTTCAAGTTATTTAAAAAACTTAATATTAACACGGTTTTCAAAACTAATAATAATTTATCCAAACATATTAAAAACAATAAAGATAAAATAGACAAAAATAAGGTGCCTATAAGTTAATGTGTGGATGCGGTAATATATATGTCGGTCAAACAGGAAGATCGTTTGAAAATCGCATTTAGAAATCAAAAACAAGATTCCACTTTTGCGAATCATCTATTAGAAGAAAACCAAAATTTGAATAAAGATTTTTAAATTCTGCATTTTAGAAAATAGAGGCAACAAATTAAATTTACTGGAAAGTTTCGAAATCAATAAATTAAAACACTCACAAATTTTAATAAATGACCAATTAGATTTAAATAACTCGCCTTTATTAAATTTATTTACTTAAAATCTGTTTAGACGATAACATAAATTTTACAGATAAATTTGTTATTGACAGCAATATATCGTCACAATTAGTTTGTCGACTTCATTTATTGTGTGTTCTTTGTTATTTTTTCTTAGTAATAATAATAATAATATCGTTTATCGCACAACGGGTAAACCCCCATTACAACACAACAATAAACAAATTCAAGTACATACACATTAAAGAAAAGTAATAATAATAATACAGTAACAATAACTATAATAAACTCAGAATCCTGCAGAGAACATGAGAATCACTCTCCCTTGACTTTCACCTTTGAGTAGATGGTGTGATCCGCAACAAAGGCGCCCCGGCTGGTGGAACTACTAGCAGGTGTAAACTTGTGTTGCTCCTGGCGCACTCTCGGCCAGGAGCCCACCAGCCAGGAGAGTACTTGCGCAACGGATCATTGGAAAAATCGTCCGACGTTCTCAGATTGAGGATGCAGATATCAGTCAGATAACCCAATTGGTATCAACCTGTCCACGAGGAACCTCGTGGAGGTGTCTGCCCAGAAAGCTTTCCCCAACGAAGTTGAATAAAAGAGTTTTAGCCGGGGGGTTTCAGCTTCGCCGCCGCGAACGAGTGTTGCGACTCACACGCTGACATTGCAAAAAGCGCTAAAATTCACAAAATCAAGCACATTTTTGTAAAGAGAAAAGTTTGAAAGACGTACACCAATTGACTAGAAGTGACTAGATGTTGACTAGATTAGCCTAGGGAGTTTTACCACAGTTCTGTTTGTAAAACTAGATTCGACTGGGGAGGACGGTGTAGAAGGCCATCCTTTTCCCAGAGTCAGGAGTTTTAAAAAGACAGGTACGTACCGAAGTACGTACATTGTGGACAGAACAAAACAGTACAGTTTAGTTAAAATCTATTGGTGATGTCAGCGTGCTATATGTGGCCCAGGGCTTTACGGGGGCTGGTCGCATAGCATCAATTCTCGATTTCATCGAGTGTCATCGTAGTTCATGAACATGTGGAAAATCTGAGTGGAGCTACGTAACGCCATTAACGAAATCGTTAAAAAGCGAGCCTCGGTCGGTTATGCCTAACACTGAAAGAGCCTCGACCGTCTCCTTGGGCATGGCTTGAATAATTCTTCAAGCTACTGCGAATCGACGAATATCTACGTACAGTCCTGAAGATGTGCCTTGTAACAGTGCGAAACGTTGGCTATTACGCTCAACTCGACACGATACCAACCCAGAAACCGAGATCTACAAGATAATATAAATTCAAGAAAAAGAAACGAAGATATAAATTCAAAACAAAAAGAAAAAAGTCTTCATCGTCAATACTGGCTCCCAGTAAATTTGTCGAAGTATATTGCAACAGCATTCTACACCATGTGACGCAAGCTCCAGAAGATGTTCGTATTTAGTATGTGATGAGCAAATGTGGAACATTGACGGAAAGCAATGCGCGGAACGCGAAAGCCAATACCAGAAAGCAAATCCGAACAGTCAATTTGACTACATGTCAATTTATACAAAAAACCTGCGCTATCTAGCTTAGTTTATTCCACGATCCGAATAAATGCCAGAGATGTTTTGAAACTTAGAAAACTTAAAACTATACAGCAACAGCATTCTGAGCATCGTAAAAGGGTTATAATTGAGAAATAGCGCACCAGACCTTAATCTTGTCGGCAAATTTCGCTGGTTTGAATTTTACATTGTCAGGACAATTTGCAATATTGAGCGTGTAAAAACCATCGTTACCCTTTATTTCCGAATTGGATAATGTCAATGGCGGCTCGGGGTGACATAGGGAGAGCATAATTTCAAAATTAAAAAGTGTAATACAAAAACGCTTACCCAATCCTTCTGAAGTAAAATAAACTTAATGCTTACATCATTTGGTGCTCCAAAAAGACTGGGGTTCGACTTGTTATTTTTGTTTCGTTCTTTCCGGTCGCTTGCATAACCTGACCTACACCCAGGCACAAAACAACTCATTCTAAAATAAAAATATTAAACTGGTAAACCAATTAAAAAGTTTAAAAAAACTTGTACTTTTAAATAATTCACCAGAAACTGCACAACACGCGTGTAAATAAGCACAAAAGCAGCTGATAATGGAACACTAGCGCTGTAAGTGGCAACTTTTAGAAGTAGTAACCGGCCAGCGAAATTGACACCCGTTTTTTCGATGCGCGTTCAAATAGAGTGCACACTCCTCCCTAATCTTACTTCCTGGTGCCGCCTATGAATTTAGAGTGTCTATAAAAAATACTTCTATTATAAATTTCACCGACGTACTGTTCCAGACAGGTACTGTTCATTGTAGAGTTTGTTTTGAGGGAATAGTAAATATTACACTACACTGTTTAATTACATCTGATGATAAACTAAGTCCATTTTACGTGTCTTTGACTTGCAGAACAGTTCTATCACTTTTTCATTAAAGTTTGGGAAGTCATTTATACATTCTTTTTCACAAGATAACATAGTAAGGGCATTTAATCTCTCTTCTTTCATTGTATTTCTCAGGAAAGTTTTTATTCTCTTCAGCCGTGAAAACTGGCGTTCCGCTTCGGACGTTGTCATTGGGATTGTAATGACAATATTTAAAAGCGTAACAACTTCATTAAAGGTGTCGCTTAATCCATCCAGCAGAAGACCTAGCAGACCTACAGCACCGACTTCTATATTTTGCCTAAATTCTCCCCTAGAATATAGAACGCTTAATTCAGTTCGTAGTCTGCTTCCATTGAGGCATGCATAAAATTTTACTGCTTCTTTAAGGCAATCTTCCGGAATTTTTTTTTGAAAAGAGGAGAACTGTTTAATAGAAATTAAGTTTGCTAATATTAAGTGCCCTGTATACCGAAATCTAGTTTTTATTTCTAACAAAATAATATCGCACACTTCAATAGTTTCCCTCCTTCTTTGATGGTCTAGGAGTCAGTTCTGGGTCATTTTGTTTAACCAACTGTTAATCTGTGTCAGTGATTTCGGTTCGAATTTTTCCAATAGCGCGTTCAAAATTATCTAAATTATTCTTGATTTTTAATGCATCTGTATTGACATTTTGTAATTGATTAAACAATATGTCCACATGTGGCATAATTTTATGAAAGAAAGTTAACCAATAGATAAAATTTTCCTCCTCTAAAATTCGCAAATTGGCACTAGCTTGATGAATGGTAGTTTGTAAACTAGCTTCTCCCTCGATTTGTAGAGCCTCAATTATTTCTTCTCGGTGCTCATATATTGTATTCACTGTCTTAGAATTGAAGTTCGATCTTATTTTTGAAGAACGAGGTAAGCTTTTTCTCTGAAGGAATTCTTCCAATCTTGCAGCTCGTTGTGGTGAAGTGGAGAAAAATGTACATAATCCCGTCAGATTGGCAAAAAAAATTCTGCAATTACTACTGCTCGATGTAGCATGTGACATAATTAGATTTGTCTGATGTGCATAACAATGTACAAAATTAGCCCTTGGATACTGGCCTTGGACATGTCTTTGCATGCCGTTAATAGCACCACTCATGACTGCTGCCCCATCATAGCTCTGTGCAATCAGTTTTTCTGGATCATCAACAAGCAAACTAATTTCGTTAAGGATGGAGGCAGATAAAGAATTAGCATCATGTCCACTAGGCAGAAGAAATTTTCAAAATCTTTCGACCGGTTTCGCGTTCACAATATATCTTAAAACAACCACCAACTGAAACTGATTGGACACATCTGTGATTTTATCAGCTATCACATATATGAAGTCGGTTGCTTTAATTTCACTGGCAACTTGTTCATGATACACGTTCAACATTGCATCAAGCAGCTCATTCTGTATCGTTTTTGATAATCCCTTAAAAACCGGTGCTGCTTCGATGTGATCTCTGAGCGATTTATCCAATTTTGCCGTAAAATTTATCAATTCCCGAAAAATGCCCTTGTTATTCGACGTTTGCTGTTCATCATGACCCCGAAGTGCCAGTTCAAACGCGCCACAAAATCTAATCCAATTTATTATTAAATTTAACCCATGCCTATTTTTTGTTACCTTTTCATTGTGTTGTTGAATTGCTTTTCTATATGATGAATCTAAAACATTCTGAATGTTATTTTTTCCTAATATTCTTAGACTAAATATATTTTTCAAATGCCCTTCGGAATTTTCATGTTTACTAGTTTTAGCACTAAGATGAATTAAGTCTCTTATTCCGTTCTTTGACCAAGACGGTTCACTACCAAACAAAAGACACGGAAAACAAAACAAAGTATTTTAATTTCACACCCACAAATCCAGTAATTTTTCTGATAAACATTCATTTTGAATTTTCTTATAACGTCTTTACCTTTAACAGATTGTTTATTTCCTAAACATAATTGAGGCATCGGCCGTTTAAGATTTTTTACTGCGATTTTTTCATTATACGTTAAACGCGAAAACGCGTTGTTTTCTAAAAAAGACACGGAGTTCATCGCAATAACGCCTGAGAGCAGTCTGGTTTAGTTGCTCCAACGCTATGTATTATACGACATTGAAGAACGGCAAAATACAGTTCTCCCCACCATCAATGTAATGTTAATACCTTAACAGAGCAACAGTAGGGCTTTGCTCAGTATATCTGTGACGACGTTCGGTGTATGTACGTTGTTAGCGTGCCACGTTCCTCGTCAATAACTATGAATACATAATATACATAATAAATAAATACTTTCAGTTAGTCGCCGCTTGGTTTGTTTTGTTTCATAATTCCAGGGGGTGCAATTGCTCACTTGCTCTCATTAAAGAGCCGCCACTGGAAAATGTGAAATATTTCTCAACATCTAAAACAATAACTCTGTTGCCAATAAAATGTTAACGCCTTAAATGTTCGGCAGCATCTGGGGATTCTCTCTAGCTGGGTTGTTGTGTATTTAGGACACTTCCTTCTTTTTCGATATTCAAATCCATTTTTAATCAAAATTTTGCCAACAAGCCTATGCGCAATTCCAAATCTACAGCCTAAAGTACGCGTAGACGTCCCAACTCTGTCTTGAGCAGATTGGATGAGTCTGTTTACTTCATGTGGGTCCAAAACTGGAGGTCGTTCACTTTTCGGTAAATTCACGCATGGCATACCTTCTTCACATTCCTTAGTTGTGCGGTAAATAGTTGACAGTCCAATATTTTGGTCTCAAAAAATATTAACAATGTCGCGTTTAGGTACTCGTCCAACTAAATTATATATAGACTTTCGTATTTCAATCTTGTATGACATCTTTCAAAATTATTTCTGACAAATCTAACATGTGACCATAGTAACTAACAAAGAAGCATTTTTTTTAGCCCAATGGTAACTAGTTTGGATGTTTTTTGAAATAACATTCCTCGTCAAAACTTTTCTCAAAACTTTTGTTCCATAAGTTAGTCCAGTAAAATATAATAAAAAGTACTTAAATATTATGTTAATAATCTCCTCTTGGTTTCGGAAATGCAATCGTGAAATAATTTCAATGAATGCTGGTAGCTAAAATATTGTACGCAAAAAACTAAGATGATCCAATAAACAAAGATCGTGAAATCTACAAGATCAAGAAAACAAAAAATAATTTCTTATAAATTACGCATCTTATTTAAACAAAAATATTCAAAGAGAATTTATACTTAGCGGGAGTTCATAAGCAATTATCTCATTCATCAAATTTCTCGTCAGATTAATTTATTTGGTTAATTTTATCAGCCACAGGCACACATATATCCAACCGCACCAGTCAGTGATCCTAATTCGGGAAATGAATGGTACTCTAGATTACGCGCAACGCAATCCTATTCCCTAAATTAAACTTATGCCGCAATATTTCCCGTGCCTGACGTACATTGATATATTCAGTGCATTTCAATGGTACCGGTGGTAATATTAATTTTAATATAAATATCTTATTCTCTCTTAAAATAAATTACAATATATTAGTTACGATTAAGGTATAATTGAAAATGAAAATTTTATTTTTATTTATTTACACCGTATGTTAAGCCCGTTTTAGACGATATCTATTTTGTCAGAAACTTTACCAAATAACCTGTAAGTTAGACTGCAAATTTTCTATGACATCTTGTAAATTTAAGTTTTACACTTATATCATATTATTTGTCCAAGTTACTGAGAAATGAACGAGACAGTAATATTTTTCGATGCGCAGAACATGATGCGCCATCTATTGCATTTATTCGTATACACATGCTCAACATTTCCACATAAACACAAACCCAAACATAACCTCTATCTATACTTTTATCTGTCGCAATAATATTATACGGTTGACGTGTCTGTAAAGTAATAGTTATTTACGAACTAAGTGCGTGAAATCATATTTCGCGAATGAGTGACTAGTTTAAAGCGCGAGCCGTAGGCGAGCGCTTTATGGACACGAATTCGCGAAATGTTTCACGCACGAAGTTTGTACAATATTTTTTGTACGAGAACTATAATAATAATACATATTGTTAAATACGTTATCGTTTATGAAAATTTGAGTTGGCAGTATTGATTATTTGTAGTTACATTTAATTTAAAATTATCAAATTCAAAAAATTCCATACAAAATAAAAACCTCACCAACAACATGAATTCTGATAATGAAATGCCGCCTGAAATTCGCGAAGCTGCCAATATTGCAGTGGATAATTTATTATCCATAAAATCAAAAAACATATACAAAAGCACTTATACTAAATTCGTAACATGGGCTAGATCTAAAAATATACAAAAATACTCCGAAAATTGTTTATGAGTTTATTTTCAAAATTTACAATCAAATAAATCATTATGGTCCACTTATTCTATGTTAAAATCATGCTTAATAATATATGATAATACGGATGTATCTAAATATAACTCATAGCGTATTTAAAACAGATAACGAAGCAACATCAGCCTAAAAGATCAGCAGTATTAACCGAAGAACAAATTACTAAATTTATTGTTGAAGCACCAAATTCTTTGTTGCTACTAATGAAGGTAAAGTCATTTCCATATATTTAAATTCCATACAACACTATATGTATTTATAGGCTGTATTAATATTGGGTATTTCTGGAGCGTGTCGACGTGAAGAACTTTGCAAAATGTCATTGCGAGACATAGAATTTAAATCGAATTTAATTATCGTAACAATTCCAGAAACTAAAACAGGTAACAGCCGTACATTTGCAATCATTAAGCCCGAATGGATTTCATTAATTCGGCAATATGCAAATTTAAGACCGGACAGCCAGCAGCGATTCTTTTTAACATATCGCAATGGCAAGTGAGTTTGTTCACCTGTTGGTCTTAATACAATTGGCAAAATTCCAATGCGAATAGCTGAGTACCTTCAGCTTGATAGCGCAAGTAACTTCACAGGTCACTGTTTTCGAAGGAGTTCAGCGACATTGTTGGCAAACCAAGGAGGTGACTTGCTTTCAATTAAAAGGCATGGTGGATGGAAATCATCTAGGTTGCAGAAGGATATATCGAAAATTCTCTGCATAGTAGAATTCAATTGGCTAAAACAATGACCCCGTTAGAGATATCGACTCCGCCTGCAACTTGTTCGACATCTGAAATACAAGATATATGTAATAATACAATCAACGTTACTCTACCTTCGCAATCAAGATCAATTCAAACAAACCAGTTAATCCCTGGGGTATCAATCTCTGGTTGTCAAAATAAATTGCCCAATCAAAATGTTTAATAATTGTTCCGTTTCAATTTCTGAAAAGAATGAATAATGGTAATTTATATAATATTTGTTGCTGTTCCGACATTGAATTACATACCTTCCAAATATAACAATTTCTATAAAAACAACGAACTGGGTAGCATATTATTAAGGTTAGGGATTTATGATTTTAAAATGTCACTAAATTAATCAAGTTCCAGGGAGTACCAACTTTACTTTTACGCACTCGTGTTTAAAGTGACTTTTTACGCACGCAAATCGAATCGTGAAATGACAGGTTTTGATAAGCGAGTACAAAAAATAATTATTAGTCTTGGAAATTTGATATAATCATCGTTAGCGATGACATTCACTAATATTGTAGTATTAGGAGCTGTTGCAACAACATTAGCAACGACAATAATATCGGAAGTTATTAATAAAAAAACGCAGCGAGCGGAGACGGGATGTATGGGTGAAGCCTTGGATCAACAAAAAATTACAGAATTAGGGAATTTTGAACATGTTAAACACTTACTTGTTAGTAGAAGATCCCCTAATCCACAAAAATGAAATCCCCTAATGTACAAAGGCATCAAAATATGGCGACCTTCGTTGTGATGAAGCCTATGAAGGAAGTTGAGGCTGGCTACAAAACGAAGGCACATTGAAGCGAGAAAGGAGTTTAGTGTTAGCAAAGCCCCTATGGGGATAGACGCTGTCCACCTTAAACCACATGTATTTCAAAAATCGTCGCTGAACTTGCTAAAGTAGACGTTTTTGTGCTTGATAAAATGGATACCATATCAAGCAGGTATATTCCAAAGGTGATCACACTAATGAGTTAACTAAGGAAGTCAATACGCTCACGTTAGAAAATTCACCACAGTTACGGAAAATAAATCCAAGACTTTGTGTGACCTGTTTAGACATATTGCTGATGTGCTTCAATTCATTCAACACGTGATATACTCATATCCCCAAGTTGGTAATTAAAGTGTTATAACATTAAAGTCAAGTCTTTTGGTGAAAGATAAAATCTTGAACTTAACGCGGTTCAAAGGTAAATTGTTATTTTTGCACCAAGTCTTTATGTTATCCAGATCGGCCTGTCGAAGAAGTCCCTCGAGTCGGAGACTTGAGAAAACAACTTCAAGTCATCTGCAAAGAAAAATTCTGGCCTGAGAGATCGTTAATGAAAATAATCAAAAGCATTGGACCTAAGTTTTGCGGAACTTCAGAGTGGTAATTTAAGGAGTTGATAAATATCCGTTGTAGAATACACGTTGAATCCTATTATGTGGGTAAGAAGTTAAAAAGTCAACCAGCGGTTTACTAAATCCAAAACTCGGCAATTTAGCTTGCAAGATACCGTGATCCACTCGATAAAATGCCTTGGCAAAGTCAATTTATACGACATCAACCTGTGACTCGCGTCCAACGCGTCAGCAACGTATTGAGAAAATACCGCAAGGTTAGAGACAGTAAATCGCTTTTTCATGAAGTCATATTGTTCAGTAATATTCCAGTCTTAATAAAAGTAGACTTAGCGAGAGCCAAATTAAATATCTTCCCTAATGGTGCAGCAACACATATCCAGAGTCCCTCATAATAAAAGCAGGAATTTGATCATCTCCCGAAGTAAATTTATTGCTAAGCATCTTAGTGCTATTAGAAGAAAGAGATAGGATAAATAAATTTGCGACAGCTAACTAACTCAGATACGCGTTTGTATAACGTGTGTTCATTTGAAAAGTCAATCTAGGTTACTTTGAAATTTTGGTAGAATAAGACGTGTGTTTGCTGTTCCGTAAACCTAAATCCAAATGACATTTGATAATGTCAATCACAAATATTAGCTAGTGCATAATATAATCGTGCGTCGATTCTGGTTTAAATAAATTGCTTCTCAGTTTTAAAATGGCTTTCACTTTAGAACATATTTTTTTTTTTAGTACAGGCTTTTCGAAGTGGTAATAAAATTGATGGTTTATGGGTTTATTCAGTTCAAGATTGCATGGTAGAATTTCAAGTTGTGTTTCCACATTTCGTAATAGATTATATACAATTTAAGAATACTTTGGATAGAACTTTAAAACTTTTTTCTGAAACTGGTAGTCTCTTAAGAAAATCAGGCAGCGGAGCAGTTAAGAAACGTACACCTCAATTTGTCAATCGTGTTGAAGAAATAATGGAAAATTAACAACAAACATCTGTTCGACATTTGAGTCAACAAATAAACATTTCTGTTGGTACAACTCACAATTTATTAAAAAAAGATATGCAACTTTATCCATACCGTGTCACAGCAGTACAAGAATTGTTAGAAATTGATTACTCACGTAGACTACAATTTTTTAATTGGCTTGTATATATAACCAATAATGGAGAACTTTCGCAAAAAGTCATCTTTACTGATAAAGCATGGTTTTATAAAACGGGATACCTAAATTCACAAAATACAAGAATTTGGAGTAGTGAAAATCCACATGTAATTAATGAAGATTCGCTACATCCTGAGAAAATTGGTGCTTGGGCAGCGATAAGCCAAAGGCGAATCATTGGACCAATATTTTTTCAGGGAACGTTAACTGCTCAAAGGTACCGTACGGAAATTTTACAACCATTTGTCAATCAGTTGCATGATGATGAACTACAAAATGCATATTTCAATCAAGACGGAGCACCTTGTCACTGTACTGCGGAATCTTTGGATTATTTAAGAGAATTTTTTGATGAGCGTATAATTAGTCGAAATACTGAAATTACCTGGCCTACACGTTCATGCGATTTAACACTTTGCGACTTCTTTTTGTGGCCTTATCTAAAAAATAACATATTTCGAACACCTATATTGAATTTGAATGATATGCTACAGAGAATCGAACAGAAATGCATGGAAATTAATAACAATCCAGTAATGTTGCAGAATATCATCAGAAATTTTGAACGGAGGATTTTAAAGTGTATTGATCTTGAAGGACAACATTTTCAACATTTGTTATAGTTTTCAATAAATACCTATTATTTGTTATTTATTTGTATGTATGGAACTGTCAAAATATACGACCTCGTAGGTTAAGTAGTAAATTTTAATTTACGACATCCTTCAAAATGTTCTCAGTAAATCACATGCTACTAAATTGACTTTTCAAATGAACACTTGTTATGTATTATACCTATAAACGTCCAGATTAACAAGAAAAATTCGTGAAAAGCACTTAGAATCAAATGCATTTACGTAATGTTTCTAACGTATTAATAATATTCAGGGGTAATCACCCTTGAATATTAATCGAGAGAAGCATTACTTCAGTGGTAAACCGAGACTAATTGCTAGCGTTCGCTACAAATGATCACAAACATTGTGGAACACAAAAGGAATATTTAAATCTACTGAAAATGTAATAAAATCATGAGATGGAAGGAACTGTTAGTCTATAGCGGTTGAATACTGAAATAATATATTTTATTGCCAGCCGTCAATGATGCGTCCATAGTGATTTGCGGCAGTAAAGTAACACTTTATCTTACTGAAAAAATCAAACACTTTACCTGCCGCTAATATCTATTAACATGCCCACGATCGTATGGCATAGGCAGAAATCATTTGTCGCTGTCACGGCTTCAACAGTAAAAGTTTTATCGCGAATTATTTATAGAAAATAATGGAAGAAGACATTCAGTGCACGCCGCCTGAAACTCTGAAAAAGTCGTTAGAGAAGTTTTTCGAAATTCTACCACAAAAATATGTACAGAAAAGCTTTATGGCCACCAAAAAAAAAAAAGAAACAATATTGGCTGTTATACCGCATGTGTCAAATATCATTAGGCATAGGGAGTACGTATGAGTACATACGATGTATATGTATATGGAAAAGCCGATCCAATGCCGGCGAAGACCGCGACGGCCAGCAACGATTGTCTCCGATTGTTTCGCAAATACAAGTTAGCAGTAATCGTTTGACCATCGACATAAGTACTTGTAATGCATTCTAAAATAACATGATTGCAAGGGATTTGCTTTTCTTATTTCTTTCAGTAGATGCAGGAAATTTTTAAGCTGCGGTGCGTCGCATAAACAAAAGCGCAATTCTAATAAAATTAAAGAATAATCCTAATAAAATAAATAAAAAAGGATTCTAAAAATTATAATAAGTTATACAAGAGGTTCAAAAATGCCTCCTTGTACAGCAAGACATTGTCCTAGGTGGTCGTAGAAACTAGCTCTTACATTTGCTAACATCTCGGCAGTTAACGAATTCGCAGCCTCAGTTAGTTTTTCTCTCAAGGCAACTAGATTTTCTGTCCTACCAGCTTCATGAGTATAAACAATATTTTTTAGATATCCCCACAAAAAGAAATCATTTGGTGATAGATCATGAGATCGCGGGGGCCATTTAATGTTTCCTGTTCCAGTAATAAGACGGTCAGGAAAAGTATTTCCTAGAAATTCCTTTACCCTCACTGCATTATGTGCTGGACAGCCATCATGTTGAAACCAAACGATTTCCTGATTTAATCCAATGTCTTGAATGGCGGGCAGTATTTGATTTTTCAGTAATTCGAGATACTTGTCGGCATTTCATATACCATCAATAAAATAGGGGCCTATAGAATGGTGACCTAAAATACCTGCCCAAACGTTTAGTTTTTGAGGATACTGAGTGCGATTTGCAAAATGCCGGTGCTGATTTTCAGCCCAATATCGAAGAACAGAGGGATCGTGCTTTCCGTGTGATGGAAAAGTTGATTCATCGGTGAAGAGAATATTTTTAACGAAATTTTCATCTCGATGTATCTTTTCCATAACGTCTTGACAAAACTCCATTCTCCGGAAATTATACATTAATTTTATTGTACGCTTTCAAACTGTAACGGCCGCAGCTAGACTTAATGCAAAATTTCCAGTCAATCGTTATCGGAGACAATCGTTAGTCGTCGCGGTCTTCGCTGGCATTGGACTGGCTTTCTCATGTACGTATACATTGTATGTACTCATACGTTGATTCTCTATGCCTAATGATATTTAACACATACGGTATAAATATTATAGGGCCGGATTTTTCGTCTTACATATAATAGCTATTAATATAACGAGAACATTAAGCGATTTATAATACTCGAGGACGTTGCCAGGTGACACGAGGCGCTAGCCGAGTCACCTCGTAACGTCCGAAAGGGTTTAAATCGCTGATGTTCGAGTTTATATTCAAAGCTTTATCGTATCATCAACGATATCAGGATTAAAACACAATCAACAATTTGTCTGACATACAAAATACTTACGTCAAAGCTAGCACGTTTTTGAAATAAATTAATAAATCATGGAAGAATTTGATGTTCTCGCAAATATTGTAGAGGCTGCAAATACTGCAAAATTAGATTTGTTGCCAACGAAGTCAAAACTGCATTACGAAAACGAATATCGTCTGTTTTGTAAATGGCGAGATGAAGAACATGTTCAAGGTGCTGGGGAAACAGTCTTGCTCGCTTATTTCGTGAGACTGTCAAATTATTACGCTCCTTCATGTTTGTGGCCAAAATATTCCATGTTGCCAGCTTGCTTGGAATTACACTTCGCTGGCCTAACTGCTTTCAGAACCAATGCGTAAAATAATAATATTTTTTCTGTGGGGTACATCTGATCTGCTATTTAGTCTAATTAAAATAAGTTGAAACGAACCATACCAAATAGTATTAATCCCCATTAAGCGTTACAATTTCTGTTTTAAAAAAAACTTAAAAATCAACTCAAGTTCCTAAAAAGGTCTTTCTTTGGAGACTGTGGTTAATTAAAAACTTAAAAAAGGTATATGACCCCTTACCACAATTACTACTCGTATCCTAAATATGTATTTCGACAACTAAATTGTCATCATCAGCAGGTAAAACCACTAATCAAAATGTCGCACAGTAAAGCTAGCACATCTGATTACGCAACACGGCGTCCACGTATACACTGACTTAAAAATACAAATATATCGACTTAAATCAAATTACGACAAAATTACCTCTTTTAAGGAAAGGGCTACCACATGTGTTTATACTCTATTTGAAACGTCTACGACCTTTTTATTTCCGTTTCTAAGAATGAAAAGAGACACCTATAAGGGATCGGCCCCTTGTCACCATTCATAGTGTTCTGTTTGTTTTTAACGATATGAATGCTTTCGTATGCGTCAAGATCTCGGGAATAATTGATGGCTTTGACAAGTTTTAACGCTTATAACGTATATAAAGAATGGTCAGCCACGTTAGATTTTTCTGGTCTATCGAATTTAATATGTGATACATGTTCTTTAAACCAGGTTATTATTGATCGTTTCGTTTAAAAAAAACTCATGTTCCTGCTTAATATGCCATTGAGGAAGGATGTAGCTTGGCGAAGTAAAATAATGAGTAAATAATAAGGTAATCGTGAAAGATTTATACTAGAATTCCAAATTTATTAACCATAATGAGATGTAATAATATACGAAATAATTTCGTAATCAAATTGATTTCTAAATAGATTCTATGCAAATGAATTTCCGGATCAGGTAATAATTTATAGGAACATAAACCTCCCGAGAACACAGTAGCTGGAGTTAAGTTTGAATATATGCAATCCTCTTGTTAACATGGGAGTTCATTTTGCAGCGGACAATTTGCAAGAGTAAATTATGGTATCAAATGTTAGATAATTATACAACGTGTGTTCATTTGAAAAGTCAACCTAGGTTACTTTGAAATTTTGATAGAATAAGACGCATATATATTAGTATGTGTTTGTTGTTCCGTAAACGTAAATCCAAATGACATTTGATAATGTCATTCACATTTGTTATTTATTTGTATGTATGAAACTGTCAAAATATACGACTTCGTAGGTTGAGTGGTAAATTTTAATTTACGACATACTTCAAAATGTTCTCAGTAAATCACATGCTTCTAGATTGACTTTTCAAATGAACACCCGTTATAGTTAAGATTGGGAAATATCTCTAATTTATTCTATTATTTTTTTAGTCAAATGTAGATTAAAATATGTTTAAATGCTGTTTAAAAAACTTATCAACACCCGTTTACCTTTACACAGTTTAACTAAGAATAAAATTTGTTACCACAACATTTCAATTATTCTGAAAATTCTAATAGTCTATTCTAACGGTAAGAATTTCATTCCTTAATAATCCTATGATTCCAGAATGTTCTCTTAGGAAATGAGTACCATCTTTTAATAATATGTGTCCTTATTTTCGAAATCTGAATTTTCAGGATGCTACCCTCTAGAATGGTTCTTTGTTCTGAAAGAAAGCAATTTCCTAAAAATTTTGTACCAATTTATCAAGAATAACCCATGCCGGAAACGTATCAAAGTGTTGATAGAAAAATTACGCCTAGAATATTTAATCGACATTAACAAAATCCAGGGATGAAGGGCGGTTTTTTTTTGTTACGTATACAAAACTTGGGACGACTCTCCGATAGGATAGAAAAAAAGATTGGATTGATGATTAGAGTCGGCAAAGAGGAGCAAGTTTCAGTGCAGTGCGGAGGGGCCTTGCGGCCGTATCAAGGCGAGCGTTCAGTAACGTTGACGTACTCGCATCATTTATGTTCGTGACTTTCATGAGTGAGCATAGGCGATGCGGAAGTATGCATGTTTACACATAAAATAATGATAAAAAATATATTATATAACGTACTGAAACACTGTTTTAAAAAGCTTCCATGAAATCACAAACGGGGTGGCATCTATTAAATATTTGAATCATTAAATATGTTTCCACACTTGTTTCAGTCAAATGAGTACGGCGTGCGGAATAAATATTTTTCAATGATGAAAACGACCGTTCCACATCGAGTAATGTTATATTCGCAAATTTAAAGTAATCCTTGGGACAACTTAATTGATCTTCCGACACAGCTTCACAAATTTGTCTTAGTACGAGAAAATCAGGATATCACTTTCAAATTTTCGTATTACACAATCATTTTTTTCGCTTTCCGCTGTACATAGGTGTGAGCGAACATCATCCACAATTTTAACAGAATCCACAAACAACATCGAATCATTTTGTAATTTTTCAATTCCCTTCGCTAGTCCATAGTAGTTCTTGTGAATAGTTTCTAAATCATTTTTTACCTGACTATCTTGAAACAGGTTCTGGCTTTTGTTGATAGCTTTGGCGTGTCTCCGATTGAATTGTAAAACTACCTTCTTTACATCAGCAAAATGTTCACAGTAGTAAAAGCCTCTAACCATCTTCCTCAACGCGTAATAATCGGCTGTGGTGGTTCAGGCACTTTAGGGCACAGTTTGTGAAATTTTTTTGTACGTTTCGGGAATTTCAGAAACACTGCCTTCGTATGAGCTATTAAAGCATTTACTCGTGGATAACATTTAGGTATCAATTGCGTCACAATGGTTTAAAGCATGGATTTTACATGTTACATGTAACAGATTGCCATTCTCTTCTTTAAGAGATCGGCTTAAGGAAAGCATGTTAGTGGCACTGTCACTCACAAACAAAAAGTTTAAAATTAAAAGTTGGTTTGCTGAAACTTGAAATTTGTTCAATGCTCAACACCACTTTTAAAATTTCACTTTCATTTAATTTCACATTTTGCAAATCTTTTGGAAGCAAGTAAGATAGAGGATGACGGTTCAAATTCTTCCATTGTACGTACCATCACATTCACAACAGAACTTTTTTTGGCGATCGATTGTTTTCCACATATTTTTCTATCTTTCAATTCTGCTATAATTCTTTTTTGAACATAGTCACGAGCAGATGGCAAAACGTTTCTTATCGATGTCCGACTTGGTAATGTATAATCCGAATACTTGTTCCAGAAAGAGACAAATGCTTTTTCGTCTAGCAAACTGAACGGTAGATTACATTGCCACGGATTGCAGAACAGTGTTTTATACTTTTTAGGTGGCGTTCATACTTCCACCTAATTAATTTGGAGTCAATTAAAAGAATTGATTTACCGCACTAACAATCCTCCTATCTTTAGAAATAGAAATTTATAATTAATTTAAATGAAAGTGACGAAGATAGCACCGACCTTGAGAATATTCAAAGTGTGTGAAAAGTATTTTCTAAGTGAGATATTTTACTTATATATCATTTCAAATAGTTTATGACAGTTATTCAATTAATATTGGATTATTTTTGACAGTACCAATTATTATGTATACACAAATTCAGTTATTATAAATCGGTAATTATAGTCTTAATTATAATTGTATAACCAACATGTATTTGAACATTTTTTTATTTAAGAAATTTAAGAATTTATTTTGTGTTTACAAAATAATACTAAAAATAATAGATATTTATTCATAGTTTGCTTCTATTTACAGTAACGCATTATATATGTAACAAAATATGTTATAAAACCTCGTTTCTTATACATGGTGTCCCGTATCGTTATGTTATTATTATTATTATTATGTTCAAAGAGTGTAAAGTGGAATTCACTTCAAGTAACAAAAACGCAAAACTTGTATATCCATTTTTATTTGTTTCAAAGTTACAGATCTATGAATGTGATTGTCAGATCATGAAAAAAATGTAATCCTAAAGTCAATGCAAACTGATTTTATTTAAAAAAAGTTATATAATTCAATAACAGGCCTGTGATTGTTAACGTCGCATAATACAATATTATCCTAAATTAAATAAACACGTGTCGTTGTGCATACAGTAATTTCTTGGAGATCTATAAAAAAGAGTACTGGAAATTGATTTAAGATAAAGATGGTTCTCACTTATTTCATAAGTGCTGAACCATGAATATCAAACAATAAACAAATGTTCAGATGACTGTTAACGTTGCATTTTTTAATAAAGGATTACATTACGTTTCAGTTCATACAACAGCTTATTAGTAAGTGGACACGTTTTCTTTATGCAAAATGCCTTACCGATTTTTTTCTCAAGAGTATGAGGACATACATTTTGTGTATAGCTACTGTAACGGCAGTGCACGTCAAGCAGTTATTGAATACCGACATCGGTTTCTCTATAGGCGCATTCCTATCTTTTCGACCGAGGAGTAAATTTGCCAGCAGACTTAGAGGAAGAAGCAGTAGCTCTTGTTACAAGGGATCCAACTCTCTGTGTACATCCAATCGCTAGACAACTAGGAGTGCCACGAACGACAATTTGGCGAATTTTAAAACGTGAGGGCCTATATCCATATCACTATCGCAGGGGACACGGTTTGCTAGAGGCAGACCACTATGCTCGTCTAGTTTATTCTACCTGGATATTAAGACAGTCACGGCTTCATTTTCATTTCTGCAGAACAGTCCTCTGTACAGATGAATCTACGTTCACGAGAAATGGTGTTTCGAATCTGAAAAGCCTGCACAGGTGGTCATCAAGAAATCCCAAAGCTATACGCCCATCTAAATTTCAACATGAATTTTTTATTAACGTTTGGGCGCCCCTAATCGATGACTTGTTGATTGGTCCTGTCGTACTTCCTGGGAGGTTAAATGCGGACAATTACCATCAATTTCTTACTGACGAACTGCCAGGTCTTTTAGTGGATGTCCCACTGAATGTTCGACGAGACATATGGTTTCACATGGCTGGGGCACCACCACATTTCGGAATTACTGTCCGAAATTGGGTTAACGTCACTTATCCAAGACGGATTGGTCGAGGTGGTCCTATTGCATGACCATTTATGGGAGTACATGAACATTAAGTCTACGTTCAAGTTTCCAACACAAGAGAAGAATTATTGAATCGTATTCATCTGGCTGCCGAGCATATCCGACAAAACAAGTTTGAAATTCGGATAAGTACTTCTTCTGCTGGCTTACGGGCGCAAGCCGGCATTCTACAAGAAGGTAGACATTTCGCAAATATTATTAATTCAACTTTTTTAAATAAAATCAGTTTTTATTGACTTTAGGATTACATTTTTTTCATGATCAGACAATCACATTCATAGATCTGTAACTTTGAAACAAATAAAAATGGATATACAAGTTTTGCGTTTTTGTTACTTGAAATGAAGTCTACTTTACACTCCTAAAATTTGAACATAACGATGCGGGACACTTGTATATGTATGCACATTTATAATGGAATCATTTTATATTTCAGCATTTACGTATTTTAACATATTAAAAACTCATATTTATATAAGCATACACGAATTTGTTGTAGACACAATTTCTGTTAAGGGTTAAGCAGTCTTAGAATCCACCTTGCTTTTACTTTGTTCAGTCCTTTGACAGCAATAACTGACACCATTATTCGTTTAGCTAAGACATGTTTCTCGAATTTATTATGTTTTTCTTAGTTTCTTAGTTTTGATAAGTCTTAATTCAAGATGTTCCAACATTCGAACATCTTGAATTAATTTCCCACACCATCGAAATTGCTTACACCAAAATTTTACTATAAAATATCATAGCGGATCTTATACACGTTAATCATCCTTTGTTGGATATTTTTGGGTCCATTTGCTTCTTTCCTGAAGAATTTTTTCATACTTCTATGTTCTAACTTAATTTCACTCATTTTTGATTCAATAAAACTCTGTAAAAATAGCAAAGCACTTCAGACTTGGACTAAACTCTACGAGTATCAGTATAAATCCAAATGTAACAGCTATTTGATATGGAAAGCTTGCTATTGTCACTTAATTTTTTCATGGATTGCTAGACTTCCCTCGTTGAGTAATTTAAGCTTACAATATCAAATACGCCCGTCGCTAACTCTTGAATCCTTACGAAAGTAGACTTTTGAGCTGATATTTGTCAAGTTAACAGCATTAAATACAATAATTCATATTTATTTCTGCATAGAAATAAAATTTTCCCTAAACTCAATTTTCGTCTCCTTTCTATTTGAACAAAGGCTTCATTTATTCCAAAATTAAAGGCAATTTTTTTTCTTTTCGTTGGAAGGATATTAGAAATAATACATTTTACGTAGTATTCATCTATATAGTAGGTAGTTTAAGAGAACCTTCCACATTATATAACATTTCAATAAATCCAATCAAAGTACATTCAACTTAAGTACTTTTATCTCTTCCCATTTATTTTAAATAGATAGAAAACGTATTTCCTAACTAAAGCTTTATTTAAGTTCATTATCGTTCTTTACCGTAAGACAAACCACTGGTTAGACTGTTTCGAGCATTTAAAAAATCCCATAAATTTAAACAAGGATTTCAGCCACGAAAACACTGAAAGTCTTGAGGTTCTTATTGGTTTTCTGGGCTAGATGTGCTTCGCTGTTAACGGAATCTATGCGGAAGTTCGTTCCATGCACAATATTTCTCCATGATGAAAGTAGCAATAAAATATATGTTTCTGGGTCGTCTTCTGTACGTACGCCAACTTACATATAAAGGAAAGAGTCTGATATTCTCGTAAACTTTACTTATAGTTCGATCCTAGTAATACATAAACGTTAAGTCGAAGTTTTTGCCTTGTCAGCTTTCATGAAATATGATGACTGGTATATATTAAAAATAACGTATATTGTTAGATAAAGAAGAATTAAAATAGTTTTCATTTATATTATTTACGGGGGCGGGATAACTTATTCGCGCAATCGCCTAGATTAGACAGTGAAATAAAATAAATACACATCACATTTTGACAACCGATGGCTTGACAGTTTACTGCTAGTGTTTGATAATTTTGTGGCAAAGTGTGTTTCGTCGGTAGTTATTTTAAATTTTACTCTGCTATTAATTAAATATAAATGCATAATTATGAACATCGTGCAGTGTTTAAGTATTTCTTAACCTTTCACTATTTGCGTTAGAAATATTTACGGCAGTACTGGCGTGGAATATCTTGATACCCTACTTTCTAAAAAAAATATTTTATAAATCTAAAGGGCTAAGGCAGGGATGCACAGACTTATAGGGAACAGGGGCCACCCGGAAAAATTATAAGCCGAGGACGGGCCACTACAAAGAATACTTAACACAAATATTTTTATTTTTAAATAGTATGATGATAAAAATAAAAGAACATTCAAAAATGTTTGTTGTAATTCTGTAATCGTAATGTAATCTAATTATTACAATGTAATATTTCATGTTTTATTATTTTGATGCATGACATTGCATTGACCTAACAATTTTGTTTAAGTTTGGCTCCACATTACTTGTCGCCACACGTAAAATTGCTTCCAGATTTTCATTTGCCAGACGGGTTCGATTTTTTGTTTTGTTAAGTTTCATCACTGAAAACGTTTGCTCACAAATATATGTCGATCCAAATAAGAATGCATTTATTCGCAACTCTTTCTAAGCGATTTTGTCAACGCAACGGTAAAAGTTGAGTAAATTACCGTCATTAAACTTGTTTCGTAAATTATCATTACTTTGCATGTCAATCAATTGCAGCTGTATTGATTCCGGTACATTTTCGGGAGAAATATTAAAAGGATTGCTATAGAGGTTTTAGAGAACTTTTTGAAGTCTATAAAACGATCATGAAAAGCTTGTATTCAAATATAACATCAACATAAGCGAAATTGACATCAGTTTTATTGAATTTCTCCATAATTTTTTTTGTAGCTCGGAAAATGGCTGTAATTGGCTGAATTGATTTGTGTCCTGAAAAGACTCAATTTGCATTGAAAGGACGAAACATGAGAGTATAACTGCGAAATCAATTGATCTTTGCCTTGGAGTCGTGTATTTAAGACATTCAAGTGATTTGTGATGTCTACAAGAAACGTTAAATCACACAGCCAATCAGGGTTGTCGAGTTCGGAGACGTCCTTTTTCTTTTCCGCCAGAAATATTTTGAGGTTAAATGCGGACAATTATCTTCAATTTCTTATTGACGAACTGCCAGGTCTTTTAGAGGATGTCCCACTGAATGTTCGGCGAGACATGTGGTTTCACATGGATGGGGCACCACCACTTTTCGGAATTGCTGTCCGAAGTTGGGTTAACGTCAATTATCCAAGATGGATTGGTCGAGGTGGTCCTGTTGCATGGCCACCCATATCACCCGATCTCAATTCCCTTGACTTTTATTTATGGGGGTACATGAAAAATTTAGTCTACGCGCAAGTTTCGAACACAAGAGAAGAGTTATTGGATCGTATTCACCTGGCTGCCGAGCAAATCCGACAAAACAAGTATGAAATTCGGATAAGTACTTCTTCTGTTAGCTTACGGGCACAAGCCTGCATTCAACAAAGAGGTGGACATTGCGAAAATATTATTAATTGAACTTTTTTAAATAAAATCAGTTTTTATTGACTTTAGGATTACATTTTTTTTCATGATCTGACAATCACATTCATAGATCTGTAACTTTGAAACAAATAAAAATGGATATACAAGTTTTGCGTTTTTGTTACTTGAAATGAAGTCTACTTTACACTCCTAAAATTTGAACATAACGATACGGGACACTTGCATATTTAATGAATAAGGTACGTTTTAAGAATTTTAAAATTACCTAGATATTTATGTTGTGTGTATTTTTAAGGTTGCCTTAATATTTGGTGTTGCCGGTACATGTCGCCGTGATGAAATATATCGATTAAATGTGAATGACAGTAGATGTTGGATCTAAGCTTTTGATTAAAATATCGGATAATAGAACGAAAAAACCAAGATCATTTGTGATAAACGAAACCTATATGTCATTGTATAGAAAATATGTTGCATGCCGTCCAGAAAATTTTGAAAGTTGCCGCTTTTTCTTTAAACAATCAAATGGGAAAGGTTGCAGGCAAGTAGTGGGAGTACATCAGTTTGGCAAAATCCCTCAAATTGTTGCAAAATTTTTAAATTTGCCAAATGCGGATGAATTCACAAGGACACTGTTTCCGTCGATCCTCTGCGACAATTTTGGTTAATGCTGGGGCAGATTTAATTGATTTAAGGAGGCATGGGGGATGTAAATCCTCAACCTTTCCTGAAGGATATATAGAGGAATCTTTTACAAATAAAGTAGACGTAGCACATAAAATATTTAGAAGGGGAAGTGTCAAAGAGAAATCCGCTAATAATATTAGTATTATGGTCGAAGAAGAAACAATTAACGGCAATAACGACTTTTCAGGTGACATAGCAGATAAAATGTTCAGAGGGGGAAGTGACAAAGAGAATGACTTTTCAGATAGAATTCGGCCAACGAGGGTGGTTTGACAATTAACTTTGTTCACACACTAATAGAGGGCGCAAATGTAATCTGTATATGTAGTCATAAAGTGTCACTCCTATGAGTTAATATTCTCTGGTCTTAAGACATTCTGACAGTAACTCGTTGTTTGACAGTTACTTAAACAGAAGTGTTTCGAGCAATAGCGAAAAATGGATAAAATTGGAATTCGTGGTGTGATTCAATTCTTTTATCTGTAAGGGAAAACAGCGAAAGAGATTCTTGAGAGAATTTCTCCTACATTGGGTGACTCATGTCCTTCTTATGAGTGTGTCCGACTTTGGGTAAATGAGTTTAAGCTTGACAGAATAAGCATTAAAGATGCACCGCGTCCTGGACCCCCGAAATCAGCTGTGACACCCGAAATCATCGATAAAGTCCATGATTTGATTTTAGGCGATAGACGAGTGAAAGTGCGCGAGTTAGCGGAAGCCACAGGCATCTCAACTGAGCGAGTTCACTTCGTTTTGCATAAAGAATTGCACATGCAAAAACTGTGCGCAAGATGGGTGCAGTGTTTACTCACTCAAGAGCAAAAGCGAATTCGCATGCGAATATCTGCCGACAATTTGCAAGTATTTCAGAAGAATGTAGTAGAGTTTTTTCGCCGTTTTGTGACAATGGATGAAACTTGGATACACCACTATATCCCGGAAACTAAACAGCAGTAGAAACAATGGATTGCCCGTGGCGAATCGGCTCCGAAAAAAAGCGAAATGCGTGCCATCCGCTGGAAAGGTCATGGCGTCAGTTTTTTTTGGGACGCAAAGGGAATTCTCCTAATTGACTACCTTGAAAAGGGAAGAACCATTACCGGAGAATACTATGCATCACTTTTGGACCGATTAAAGGCGGCAATAACAGAGAAACGCCCGGGAATGGCCAAGAAACAGGTGTTGTTTCACCATGACAATGCCCCCGTGCATAATCAAATTATTAAAATAAGAATGTTTGTGAATTACATAAATCAAACTATTCATACAAAATAAGAAAAGGAAAAATAAGTAATCTTATTTTACATAGCATCAACTAAAAGAAAATAAGGAAACTGTAGAGATCTCTCAAATTTCCCTTTACAATCTTTAAAGAATTTTATCTAAATATCTGGAATCAAAATATCACTATGTATAACAAAATTATCGGCTCCTATCAACTGCTGTGACATGTCTTGTAAACTTCTAGCTACTTCACAAAACATTGAATAACAGTTTTCTTTTTGTTTAGCACTTTGGCGATATTATATTTATTACATGAACGTACTCTTTCATTAAAGGCAAGATATTACAATCAAATATAATGAGTAAATGAAATGATTAATTGTTCAACTGTCTAAAACACGGTTGAAGTTACATGTTGCTTTTGTAAAGATGGTTGTGTTTTGCATTTATAGGTATTGTCTCTTATATTTCGGGTGAAACATATATATAATATGAAAATAAATGTTACCATTGACTAAATTCAGCCATTGTTGCGTAGAATACGAAGAGAATATGGATATTTAATGTAGTTTCATATTTAAATTACTTCCGTATAAGACATTAAAGTGTATTATATTTACGTCGTCATCATGAAAGTGCTCCTGTATTAATGTCATATCGATGTGCTCAATACATACATGTCAAGGTAACTTCATCTATTATACTGAAACGGCCACATCTGAATTTCGCGTGACTATATCATTATAACACATATTTTATAGTCATTAAATGTGTTACAAAAACATTATTTTAAAAATTCCTTGTTTATAATATGTCGACAATTTGTATTCGGAGAACTTACGAGCGTTGCTCTATTAGCCTTTATTTATACAGGCTGATTCATTTTCGGCCCTCACCATGGGGATCTCGCTTATTATTGGAGGTAGAGTATAGGTTTAAATTTGGCAAAGTTGTTAAATTTTGTGTTTGTTATAAATCCGTAAAGAAATTAGACCTGTGACAAATGACCTTCGTTATTTAAAAAAAAAACGCGAAAACCCCATTTTCTTCTTTTACCTGTAGCATCGACATTTGGCCTTGTAGAGAAAAAATAAGAACACATACTTGTGGCCATTTCTAAACCTCTATCCAGTGGTGTACTCTAAATTTTTATACGACGTTTCGTTTCTTTCTGGCCATCATCAACTATCTAATTTCTTATAGGCGCCATATTGGATTTAGACATCATCAGAAAGAGTTTTTTTATGATTTCAACCATGTACCACATGCTGACTATAGTTTTTTTTTTCTCTACAAGGCCAAATGTCGGTGCTACAGGTAAAAGAACAAAATGGGGTTTTCGCGTTTTTTTTTAATAACGAAGGTCATTTGTCACAGGATTTACACAAAATTTAACAACTTTGCCAAATTTAAACCTATACTCTATCTCCAATAATAAGAGAGATCCCCATGGTTAGGGCCGAAAATGAATCAGCCTGTATAACAAAGTAATTTAAAACATACTTGAGTAAAACTTTTGTATGAAATAAAAATATTTTTAATAAATATTATTGAAAATTGGGTGTGGAGATCACAATCCAAGTTCATATTTGTGTGAAAGTATCTGTCAAGATACGCAAACACGTATTTCATCTTACTACAGAATCATCAGCGCGCACCATTGGAGAGATACTTTTAAAAATTATTACGCGAAAATTTTCTCGATTCAATTCCTAAAACCCAACTCACCCCAACTTAAAAACTTTAAACATTCACTATAACTAAATCACTTGCCGTATCTTGATGAAAGTTTAGATTTAGGTTAAGAAACGATTGAGGTTAATTTTGACTCCTGACGTTTTATTACTTGCGCCCTCTATTAGGTTATATGTAACACTGAAAATCCATTGTAATACATCCAGTTTCTAGAAAATAAAGAAGAAGAAGTAAAATTATAATTTTTTATTCTTTATTTTTAAATAATTCCATTTAGTGAATAATGTAATTTCCCTGAGCGGGTTACAAGCATTTATTTACGTTACAGTCCGTTGATGTTATAAATTACAAACAGCTAAGTAGTACATCTAGTGATTTATATTAATTTTTATCTACAGCCGTTAAAGCGATTTAAAAATAGGGGACTATAATCTTCCTTTAATCTTTGCTACGCCATTACGTTACACCCGTTTGCGTAGTTTCAAACAGTTTCAATATTTATTTATATATTGAACAATTTAGATAAGTCCTAATAACCAATATATTTCTTAACACCACTTTATATAAATGTGTTAGCCAAACGTTTTGTTAGTGCTGGAACAGCGCAAATCCTTTACTAAACGTTGGCCTGTGTATACATAATATGAATAAGTACGTCATAAGCTTCTTCTAAATACATATCTTGCTTAAATCGGAGCTTTTGCTTAATCAACGAATGTATAATGTTGCATTAACAAAGTAAACTCGTGAAAGTTTATAGTTTAAAATGAAGTCTTAACAGTAAGTAGCTTTAAATTGGTGTGCATTTCTTGTGGTATAGAGTAGCCAACTAAATATTAATTATACGATAGTTAAATGTAACGGCAAACTTTAATTTCCTAGCTCTAAAGGGAAGTAGTTAATTAAAGAGCATAAATAAAGATTTTAATAACTTATTTATTTATTTATTGCCCAACAGATATATATATATATATATATATATATATATATAATAACTTCGTGACCTTGGTATGATATGGTAAACCTAATCAGTAGGCGATTAAAGGTCTGTATATTACTTCAAAATATATGTATTTAAAAAACTCTACATGTTTCGGCTGTATACGCCTTTTTCAAGAGAATACAAAATATACTTGATATACTTGACATTTATATCCTGTCATTCATATTTTGTATTCTCTTGAAAAAGGCGTATACAGCCGAAACATGTAGAGTTTTTTAAATACATATATTTTGAAGTAATATACAGACCTTTAATCGCCTACTGATTAGGTTTACCATATATATATATATATATATATATATATATATATATATATATATAATAACTTCGTGACCTTGGTATGATATGGTAAACCTAATCAGTAGGCGATTAAAGGTCTGTATATTACTTCAAAATATATGTATTTAAAAAACTCTACATGTTTCGGCTGTATACGCCTTTTTCAAGAGAATACAAAATATGAATGACAGGATATCCTGTCATTCATATTTTGTATTCTCTTGAAAAAGGCGTATACAGCCGAAACATGTAGAGTTTTTTAAATACATATATTTTGAAGTAATATACAGACCTTTAATCGCCTACTGATTAGGTTTACCATATATATATATATATATATATATATATATAAGGTAAACTTAATAAGTCGGCGATTAAAGGTCTGGTTTACTTCATGATTTATATTTTGTATTCTCTTGACAAAGGCGTATTGCCGAAACATGTAGGGTTGTTTTAAATATATATACTCTGAAGTAAACCAGACCTTTAATCGCCGACTTATTAAGTTTACCTTATCATACCAAGGTCACGAAGATATTATATATATATATATATATATATATATCTTTATATATATATATATAAACCTAATCAGTAGGCGATTAAAGGTCTGTATATTACTTCAAAATATATGTATTTAAAAAACTCTACAAAACCCTACGCAACGGCTGGTTATCCGACCTCTCTAAATTCATGCGACCGATCACTAAACACACGCACGAACGCACCGACATACAAAACCCTACACTTACGCTCTCACACAAAACCACACACCCATAGAGAGACGCAAGCTGCCAGCAGCAACCAACACACAAGTTCATACCCAGAAGGAGACACAAATTGCTAGCAGCGAACAACACATATTTTCACACCTTGTTATCTATTTTTTGGAATACTAAGGCATGATTTATTATTATTACTAGAATGTATCTTTGAATAATTTAAACCATAGCAACTTAATTACTTGACATTTATATCCTGTCATTCATATTTTGTATTCTCTTGAAAAAGGCGTATACAGCCGAAACATGTAGAGTTTTTTAAATACATATATTTTGAAGTAATATACAGACCTTTAATCGCCTACTGATTAGGTTTACCATATCATACCAAGGTCACGAAGTTATTATATATATATATATATACAGTGAAAGCTCTCTTAACGGACATCTTTCATGAGCGGACATTTCTCATAAACGGACATTTCTGTGGTGACCAACCTGATACATACGATTTTCTTGAGACGCCAAGCTCTCTTAAGCGGTCGCCCTGTAGAACGGACGCGGACACCGTGAGACACTCCGTAATCGGCAAAAAGCTCTCTTACGCGGACATGACGCTCTCTTACGCGGACATGACGCTCTCTTACGCGGACATGACGCTCTCTTGAAGTTGAACTGCATATTTTTTCTAAACACTGAGTAAATCCCCGAAACGCTGGGTAAATTCCCGTTTAAAAATATCGTTTTTATCCCGTATTCTGCACTTTTTTCACGTCGCGTCGTTAGTGTGAAGTGTGCCGCGTATGTATGCAAAATGAGCGCTAACAAGAGAAACTTTTTAACTTTAAAAGAGAAAATGGAAATTATTAATACATATGATAAAGAAAGAGTTAGTGTACGTGCATTAGCCAACCGATTTAAAATTGGAAAAACCCAAGTTGGTTAAATAATAAAGCAAAAAGAAGAGTATAAGGCAAAATGGCAATCAGGAAGTAACATTAACGAGAAAAGAAGATTCTTCAAAACTGAAGGTCTCAATGTGGATAAATTATGTTACGATTGGTTTGCAAAAGCCAGAAGCAAAGGCATTCCAATATCTGGACCTATAATACAAATCAAAGCTAAAGAAATTGCAGAAGGGCTTGGTTATCACAATTTTCATGCGTCTGATGGGTGGTTACATAGATTTCGTACACGTCATAATATCAGCTTCAAGTGCATATCTGGGGAAGCAGCCAGTGTTAATGCAGATGATGTTACTCAATTTTTTGAAAAGATTCCATCTTTGTTACTAGGTAAGAAAAGTTAGTTCAAATTTAAAACAAAAAATAAAACATCAAAAATTAAAAAAGATAAAAATCTTACTTTTGTGAATTTTGATTGGGCTTGTAGGTTATCAGCCAGAAGACGTGTACAATTGTGATGAAACAGGACTTTTTTTCCGAGCTTTACCAGACAAGACATTAGCTTTGAAGACAGAAAAGTGTTCTGGGGGAAAGTTATCAAAAGAGCGACTTACTGTCTTGCATTGTGTGAGCATGTCAGGCGAAAAAGAACCGTTGCTGGTCATTGGAAAAGCAGCACGACCACGAGCATTCAAAAAACTTGATTTAAAATTGTTACCTGTGGTGTGGAAATCTAATAAAAGAGCGTGGATGACTACAGATATCATGATGGACTGGTTGTCAGAGTTTGATAGGAAAATGGGCAGACAAAAGAGAAAGATTTTATTATTTATGGATAATGCAGGTTCACATCCTACAGGTATGAAATTGAAAAACATTAAAATATTATTTTTGCCTCCCAACACTACAGCTTGTTGCCAACCTTTAGACCAAGGAATCATTCGCAATTTTAAAGTATTTTATAGACAACTTATTTTAAGACAAATTTTATCTGTAATGGATAACATTAATTCTGCACGTGAACTTTCAAAATCGATAGATTTATTAGAAGCTATCTATTTTATACATAATGCTTGGCAGAAGGTAACACCAGAAACAATACGAAATTGTTTTTCAAAGGCAGGATTTAAAAAAATAATATGCAACAATATGAGCAATGGGAGGCAGAAGATGATCTGCCTTTGTCCATACTATCGGAAATGCATAGGATTGCTTTAGAAACTGGAATAACAGAAATCAATTTAAAAGATTTCATAGCAATTGATGCAAATTTGGCAATCGAAGATGACATATTGGAAGTCACTGATATGACTGAAGAATATGAGGCTAGTAGATCAGAGGAAATCTCAGATGATGATGTGGACCCAGAAAAAGAAAATGAAGGTCAAGAAGTAACTATGTTTGAGGAAGTTTTGAAGATAATAGAAGAGATAAAATTGTTTGCCAAGCACCAAGATGATTTTATCGGTTTTCAGATGATTAAAAATGTAGAAACACATTTTCAAAAAAAATATTTAGAACGTAAACAAACTAAAGTAAGACAAACAAGCTTGCTTGAATTTTTTAAAAAATAATGTACATATATGTATATGTATTTATGTAGCTACTTTTAGTACTTGTGTACCTCTCATACAAATAAATAAAAAGTTAGAGTTGCCATAATTTTTACTTCTCTTTAAAATGAGAGACCTGTAAAAATGAGCTGCTTCTCTTGAGAGGACACCTCTCTTGTGGGGACAAAATTTAGGGAACCGTCGATGTCCGCTCAAGAGAGCTTTCACTGTATATATATATATATATATATATATATTTCGTGACCTTTGTATGTTATGGTAAATTCAATTTGTTGGGGATTTAAGGTCTGGCTTTACTTCCAAATTTATATATTTAACACAATACTACATGTTTCGGCAAATGATGCCTTTTTCAAGGAATATAAAATATAAATGACAGTTTATTAATGTCATATGTATGACATTAATATACATTTTGAAGTAAAACCAGACCTTAAATCGCCAACTAATTGAATTTACCATATATATATATATATAGATAATTTCTTAGCCGTTCATTTAATATATCAATTGATAAATTCTTATAGTTTTTCGGCTTTTATATGAAGTATTTCTAAATATTAACGAATTAGTATGTAATTGCGAAGTAAATGAAGATGTAAACATTGCTGTCTACAAATTACAACGCAAGTCATACGAAATTCTTAATTGAAAAATTTTGTCTACGTTGGGACTTGAACCCAAGTCTAGGGTTTGCCGGACCGTCGCTTTAACCAATTAAGCCACAATAAGCTAATTAGAAACGCATTATAAGGTGACAATGTTAATGATTCAGATGTCAGTTATTGAAAGTAGATGTTAGTTTTGAAACAAAAGTAAGTTTTGAAAGCAGATGTCAGTCTTGAAAGCAGATGTCAGTTATTGAAAGCAAATGTCACTTTTGAAAGCAGATGTCAGTTTTGAAAGCAGATCAGTTTTGAAAGCAGATGTCAGTTTTGAAAGCAGATGTTAGATATTGAAAGCAGATGTCAGTATTTGAAAGCAGATGTCAGACTGTAGATAATCTTTTGTTTGCGATAGAGTTTCTGGTCTGAATTCTGGGTTTGTTAATTTAATTGCTCTCTTAATTAACCCAGTTCCTACATTCTTTTTGTGAGACATTGACTGGCATAAGTCGAAATTCAGAAAACGATCAGATGCAGTTGATTTGTGATATAATTTTGTTAAGATCCTTTTTTTCGTAATAAATCGACTTTTTCAAACTATAAAGGGCTAAGCCTTGGTTACGCGATGTTCGATATTGGCCAAAATTTACAGTTATTAATAATCTATACGAACAAGTTTTCGGGTTGTCACGTTGATTTTCACATACTTCTTAAATAAGAACCACACTAATACAGATATATAATTATTAAACTAATAGATTGATATGTTAATAAACGATAGCTTCATATGAGTTTCTGCCTCAGAATCCACACACATCTAAGAAGACAATCCTTTCATTAGAGCGGATTCAAGACAAAAGTTGACACGAGTTGGAATTATTTTATATAAATGACAAAGCCAGTAAAGTCATTTCCAACTTTACAGTCCGGTAGGCGTACATACCAGGGCAGGAAAAATCATTAGTGGACATTACGGAAGTTATATATTTGCAAATATATATTTTAATATAACTAATAAAATATTTAAATATAAGGTGAACGTATTTTAGAAATAACTGTACTTCAAAGCTTAGCGGGATTACAAATTAGGTTATGTAAAATTTTAGAATATTTAGTATTGTAAAACTGGGATCTCTGTACCAAAATTAATATAAAGGATTTTAAGATAAACACAAATGATAATACTGTATATTAACAATCAATTAAACGAGATTAAGTCGAAATTAATACAAAATTGGAAAGGCATTGAAGAGACCCTGGAATAAAAAAAACAATTAGCGATTGGCGTCCTTTTGTAAAAAGCTAAACAATATATGCTCCTTAAAATTAATTAATAATTCAAAGAATCCAGTAATTACAAACCTTTAAAAAGTGTAAATCGATTCCTTGCAAACAAGACAAAAAGTAATTGAATTGAAACACAATACCTGTTAAACTTGAAATATAAGAATAAGCGTGCATTCATCAAATTCAAGAGCCTGTACTGACTATGCTTTTACCTGCTTCCATACAATCCTGAATAGAGCTTCATTGTTTTAACAATAAAAAATAAAAGTGTATCTTATTTCTTATAAAACATTGAAAATTGCAATTACAACAAACGAAGAACTAGCCAAATTAAACTAATTAACTTAACTCACTTAGTAAACATTTAGAGAAACTAATCAATTGTGCTTCTTTATGAATGATGCTTCTAATTGTTACAAACTAAATTGAAAAATATATATACAGGGTGAGTTTTTTTGAATGTTTAGCATTGGGATCTCAGAAACTACTGGAGATAGAAAAACGCTTAAATGGGGAAAGATGCGCAGTTTTACGAGTTTGATTTAAAACTGCTTTTGTTCCTCCGATAACTTTCATGGCTTATTAGATATTCAAAGAAAACTAGATTTTACGATTTTCTTTAAACATGCTTAGCATCGTTAATAGTAATTTTATAGAAAAAGTGTTCAGACAAAAGTTTTAGATAATTTTACGCCAAATAAAACTATGTAGCTATTATTTTTTTTTCGTTCACCATTATCGAGTTATGACACAAACTTGTGATTTTTTAAATGGAAACCATAGTTGGTGTTGACATCATTATAAGGTTTGATATGATTATTTTAAAAAATAAAGAGGATATAGACATTTCTATGATTGTTCACTTTATAAGATAAAAACTTAAAAAAAAAATGTTTGGTGTTTTGTAATTCAAAAAACGAAAAATCTGAGTTACAATAGTGTTCGTTGGAGCAGTCGAGATAAATATACTAACATTGCTTTCACGTTGAGTCACAGAAGTGAGAGCTGTTAATTTTTACTTTTAAGTCAAGTAAATTGTCAAACATTGACAATTAACTATTAATTAATTTAATTGTAACTTAATTGTAACTTAATTGTAACTTAATTGTAACTTAACTATAAGCGGCCGTTAATCATAAGTTTGCAATGGCTATGGAATTTTCTAACGTAGAAAAGCGTGATATGGTTGAATGTACCATTCAGTGCCAGAAAAATTCTACTAGAGCTGCTGAAGTTTATTTTGAAAATTATTTTGATCGATGTCAGCCGTCGCTACCTACTTTTAAGAGATTATGGGATAATTTAGCAGATTATGGTTCGTTTGTTAAACCAAAATAAAAAAGAGGGATGGATGAAGATAGAGAAATAAACATATTAGCAAGTGTCGCTCAGAATCCATCTACATCGACCCGACAAATTTCAACAGAAATGGGATCCTCTCAACGCACTATTGTCAGAGTGTTGAAGAAGCATAAATTTCGTCCCTACAAATTATCAGTATCACAAACTTTACATGAAGGTGATAACATCAGACGAATAGCTTTTTGTAGATGGTTTAAAGATCAGTGTCAAAACGATACACACTATTCAATGAAAATATTATGGACTGATGAATCTCGTTTCACAAATTGTGGAATGTTTAATAGGCACAATGAGCACATATGGTCTCAAACAAATCCACTTCACGTTGAACATAGGAGACCACAAATTAAATTTGTGTTTAATGTTTGGTGTGGTGTTATAGGATCAACTGTTCTTCCTCCTTTAATTTTTGATGGATCACTAACTGGCAATCGTTATCTTAGTTTTTTACAACAAGATTTCGAAGAAATGTTAGATAATTTAATTTAAGAACCCGAGCAATGCTGCAATGGTTTAAACATGACGGAGCGCCTCCGCACAATCAACTGAATGTTAGAAATTATTTAAATTTGAACTTCCCTAATCAATGGATAGGACGAAATGCACCCATTGAATGGCCGGCTAGATTCCCTGATTTATCAGTTTGGGATTTTTTCTTGTGGGGTGTACTAAAGGACACAGTATACAAATGAACATATGAAACAATCGACGATTTAAGAGAAGCTGTCTTAGTTGCTTTTAATAACATCGATAGGCGTAAAGTCCGCACTGCTACAAATTCTGTTGTGAAGAGATGCAATTTGTGTATTAATAATAATGGAGGTATCTTTGAACATTAATAATGTTGTGTGCCCTTAACAAAAGTTCTTATAGTTTTCATTTTATTACTACATAAGATTTCAAAATAAGTTTTCGTTTGGTTTGTATTTTATCAGTTCGAAATTCAATTGTTTTCCATAAAAACCATAAAAATGTCTATATCCTCTTTATTTTTTAAAATAACCATATAAAACCTTATATCATTGTAATCAGAAAAAAATAAGCTTCTTAATGATGTCAAAACCAACTATGGTTTCCATTTAAAAAAACAAAAGTTTGTGTCATAACTCGATAATGGTGAACGAAAAAAAAATATTAGCTACATAGTTTTGTTTGGCGTAAAAGTGTCTAAAACTTTTGTCTGAACACTTTTTCTATAAAATTACTATTAACGATGCTAAGCATGTTTAAAGAAAATCGTAAAATTTAGTTTTCATTGAATATCTAATAAGCCATGAAGATTATCGGAGAAACAAAAGCAGTTTTAAATCAAACTCGTAAAACTGCGCATCTTTCCCCATTTAAGCGTTTTTCTATCTCCAGTAGTTTCTGTGATTCCAATGCTAAACATTCAAAAAATCTCACCCTGTATATATATACATATAAACATATCTAATTTCTAGATGGGATTGAAATAACACACATTTTTTACTAATTTCCAGTATAAATTACAATATATTCATTATGAATATACATAATATATTATAATTTATACTGGAAATTAGTAAAAAATGTGTTTTACTTCAATTCGATCTATTATGGATTTTCAGCAAATATCAGCAAATTAAATCAACGATTTTCAAATCAAATTTAATTTCAGCAATGTATCACGTGTAGATATTAAATGTATTTATAACGTTGAACGAAATACTGTATTTTAAGTTACATAAGCAACGATAAAACATTATAAACTGAGTGACCTTAAAACATATATTCTTTTATGTTTCTTAAAACCTCGATTTTTCTTAAGTGACTATATATCGAGCGATCCAGATAATTTGTAATCGAGTCAACCTTGAATCCGAAATCGTATGTATTTACTTGAACTGCACTTACATTACAAACGTCAAGTAAAATGTCAGTTGACAGCTAAAATAACAACAGTTAATGTAAACTATGCAACTGAGGACCAATGTATTTACGACATACAATTTCGGTTTCAAGGTTGACTCGATTACAAATTATCTTGATCGCTCGATACATCTAATTAGTATTCGCCTTTTATCATTAAACCGGGAATACAATAATTCCTGAACTTGCCTTTAACCCTGAAAGAGTCTAAAGCAAATCGGCAGCCCATTGCACATTTATTATATATTTATTTTCAAGCATTTACACAGATAAGTATCAAATATAATACATCCTTCCATTCTGGAAGTTAACGGAAGGTCAACTCTATGCGAAAACACTATTATGTATCTGTACAGTAAGGGCTTGGTTAGCGAGCCCTGGTGTAAGATATGTGAAAACAGGAAGAAACTAGCCTTCATGTAATATGCACGTATGAGGAACTAAATGGACTTAGACAGAAACATTTCGGGAGAGATCTATTTGATCCTACGAGGGTACTCAAACTTCCCCTGGGGAGGATAGCTTTTATCGAGGACACAAGACTAATAGAATGGAATTGAGAGATATATTGAGCATAATACAAAGGGTAGTGTGCTCAAGCGCCTGGACGGGCTGGCGTCCGACCCAAAACGGAAGAAGAATAATCCTCCCATTTTTAAGTTGTCCTTTTATTTCATGAACACACTGTATATAAGGAAAATATTTGTTCAAGTTCCGTTAGACTGCTAACACATACTCAGTAGCCATGGTGACGCATCGTTCCAACTTCGCCTGAGGAGGATAGTGGCTTTTATCGAGGACACAAGACTAATAGAGTGGAACTGAGAGATATATTGAGGATAATACAAAGAGTCGTGTGCTCTAGCGCCTGGAAGGGCTGGCGTCCAACCCAAAACAGAAGAAGAATAATCCTTCCATTTTTAAGTTGTCCTTTTATTTCAAGAACACGCTGTATATAAGGAAAATTTTCGTTCAAGTTCCGTTATACTGGTAACACATACTTAGTAGCCATGGTGACGCATCGCTTGCCCAGTACTGTTTAGTAATCTATCGGCTAATACCTTCTGACCGATTGGCCAGAATATGTTATACTTTTTTGATGTGGGCGTTAGTTTATCATAGCTACTATAATCAACACTCCAAACAAATATTAAATTTGCTCTGTCATCCGATTTCTCCAAGCTAAAGGCGACAAAGCGGTAATATTGATTCGAATGTTATGTTTTATGTATGGGAAAACCATTATGAATGATTTTTTGCGAAGGACAAACTGAGGAAAGAACAAACGAAGAATCTCCGTGATAATGGAGGTTATAGAAGAAGTCAGTAGCAACGGACGACATTGTCGATGAAGTGAACAACGTGGTTAGAGAGTGTCGTCAGTTCACAATCTCGGAGCTGCCTAATGATCTTTCTCAAATTTCTCAGTCAGCTCTTTAGAGTATTGTTACAGTACAACTAGGCTAGCACAAATTTTGTACACCGTAGATGCTCAAACATCTCAGACATTCACAAACTTTAGCGAGTGAGTTCTGCTCAGATACTTTTAAAGTGCTACAGGAAGGAAGAGGAATCTTTTTTGGGAAAGATTGTAACGATATACGAAACGTAAATCTAGTGAACAACGAGTCAAAAGACCAATCAAAGCAATGGACGCATACGAACTTTCCCAAGAAGCTAAGGAAGTTCAAACAAACATTGTCCAACAGAAAGCCTACTGTCTACTGTATTTGAGTTTGTAGAGGAACTTTTCTTCTTTTCTTCTTGTGGAGTTCATTAGATCTGCGACCACAATTACTGTAGTGTTATACTGTAAAACCATTAGAAGTCTACAGACCAAATAGAGAAACATGTTGTCATTAGTAATGCACGCCTTCATGTAGCAGCACAAAAAAATGAACTGCTCAAGAATTTCGGATGGGAGCTGCTCGACCACTAGCTCAACTAACTTCAAGTAACTTTTCGTCCTGGCCAAGCGCTTCCAATTCTTGAATAGAGTATATAGAGTTTTTAGCTGAAAAAAATATTATTATAAAAAATATGAATATCTTCCTTGTAGTTTTGTGCCGCGACCACCACATTTGTGTATAAAACATAACCTCATGTACTAAGGTAAACCAATATTCTCACTTGCTATAAGTGCAAGGCATACATTTTTATTAATATTTAACATTTACTTACCAGCCATCTTCATAAATAAGCCCATAATCTATTTTATAAACAATTACTGTCACATCTGCATGCTCCACGTGGTAAAAAATAAGATATAACCGTTGCAATGATGCACTGATTCAAACGCGAAGGCAGGAGTCGATGGGTGGGAGTATATTTTAGACTCCACCTACTGTGGCTAGTGTATAACACCACAAGGAAGATAGGAAAAAAAACTTAAAAATGTGGTTGTGCTCTGCAACCACTAGGAAGCAAAGGGTTAAATCTAGTTGGTCATTTAAACCTAATCCTACTAGATTTAAACAACGCCCCTCTACTAAATTTAAGATTGTAAAAATTTTTCCACCACCATTTCCCCAATAATTTTCACATAAATATTCAAACTTGTATTGTACATATTCAGTATTTCATCCACCTGATGAAGCCATTGTATGGCGAAACAATATTGTAGTGGTATTTACAATAAAAGAATTTTTGAAACTAGAAGTAAATTACTTATTTCTTAGCCTCGTATATATGCTAAATAAGCAACATTATTCTAAATTTCTGCGCCTGAAAAATCTCGTAAAATCTTGCATCGTGGACCATTCCAGATATAATTCCATAAATTACAGCCTTAACCAAATGAAGTAGGAAAATGCTTAAATCTTTCAGCTTTAAGCCACACATGTCCTGACAATCGATTGTAACGGTAAATGCGTCTTGATTTATTGTGGACCTCTACATTCGCTTACCAAAATGAAGTTGCCATGCATAGAAACTAGCCGCTATATCATTAGAAGGGTAGATTTATGTAGATTAATCGTGTATTATATATTTTATAGAGTTATAAATTCTGATATATGCTGCTAAAAATAAACATGAAACATGACGAACTTTCTAGAAATATAACAAACAATTATTTCTTCTTAAAAAAATATCTCTTTAGATTAATAATTATAAAGAGAGTATATAGAAGCGAATTAGGTCTTATATTTTTGTAAAGAAATTACAATCTTAAAGTGTTTACTGTTCTCTGTTGCTAATAATAATAATAATAGCAAAACATAATAATAAGTAGCGAAAAAAGAACAAAGTATGTACCACTTGCAGATGAAATTAAAACGATGTGACAGCAACGCTAAATGGCAATCATTCTGGGAGCAATTTGTAATATGCACCTTTACTAGGGAAACGTACCTAAGTAACTTACCAACTTACCCAACAAACACGATAGCCCCAGAGATCTTCGATTGAGATGTTAACTCAGTTAACACGTTCGCTACCGCTCGGCTCATATATATAGACCACCGGCTCATATACGAGCCGACGACTTGGCTTTACTTAAAGTGATTTTATTTTGTATGGTCTATTGATAGAAGCTTTAAACTCCGTAGAGGTCTATAGGAATGTATGACACATTGTGGGTGAAATTGTCTCTGGATATCTTTTGAGGTTATGTTGTTTTCGTACATTCAACTAGTATCATTTCTTCTCTAATAAATCTTGATATAAATCTGTAAATAAATATTATTCTGATATGTATTCGTCAAAAAAAAAGACGTTTGACTGAGGCTGAGCTACAAGAAGAAGCAAGAAAAGTTTTTGAAGCTGATGAAAATGTTTTGAATTCTGATGAAGATGACGATTCTTTGAAGAACCATATCAAGATTCTGGAAGTGACTGGCAATTATCTTCTCCCGAAAATTCAGGTTCAGTGGCTAATGACAGTTAAAATAATAACAAGGTAAAACAAGGTAAAGAAAACAATATCGATGATGAAGATGAATGGACTGATATAGAGCGAGATCCAGAAATATTCGATTTCAATGAACAAGAAGGTATGAAAGTAGATATACCTAAAAATGCAGAACCTCTTCAAATATTTTTTCTGCTATTTGATATCGGATTGATTGATAAACTTTTTCATTGGAGAAACACTAGGGCACAGCTTTTCTTATCAAAAAAGACTCCGCAGGAAAAATCAAATATACTTAAATGGAAAAATACAACACGAGATTAAATGATGAGATTTTTTATCTCTTTGTATTGCCATGGGAAATATAAAATTGCCTAGTATGAAGCACTGTAGCTCAAGAAATATAGTCTATAATCATCCACTATTTCATAAAACGATGGAACGTAATCGGTTTGAACTGATTTTGCGTTGCTTGTGTCTTTACGACGATAATGACGACATTAGTAGCCGTTTACACAAAATAATCAACGTTGTAAACCATATTGTTGACAACATAGAAAACGTTTATTATCCTGGACGAAATCTATCGTTAGATGAAGTTTTATTGAAGAACATTAAGATTTTTTATTCAGAACCGAACGAAGAATGTCGCTACGTGTAGCTTTTGCGACAATTTATACACACCTTGTATATATATATATATATATATATATATATATATATATATATATATATCATAGTGTAGAAAATTAAATTTCAGAAAACGAACTTCAGATTGTTTTACTTTTGTATTTTCGGTGCATCCGATGTGGTACAACTTATAAAATTATTAGCTAGTCAACGTGGGAAATTTTAAAGTTTCCATCAGATCACATTATATTTTTGACGCTATTAACGTGTAGCAGATCGTAACAATACTTACGTATGCGTGAACTGAAATTATAAAAGCTTAGCCATCGATCAGTTCTTTGTACAATGCACGGAGTAGTTCAAGACGGCGATAATAGAAAATGTAAAAAGACAAACAACTGTGTAGGAGTAAACGATCTCTTTATGTGAACCACTTACCTATACAGGCAATATTAATTCAAGTGAAGTAACACATTGGGGCATGATAGTGTCCTTAGCTATAAAATGAAATTTCTATATTATTAATTTTCTAATCTTTTATAAATTAATGATCCACAAACCGGCCAATAGTGAATGGGTAACCTACTGACCAACGTACCGATAATTTCGGGATCGAAACCCAAAGTTTGTTACCAGAAAAGATTTTTGTGGTTTTCCTTCTCGTTTACTGTGATTGCCGACTGGCAAGTATCTTACGTTGTTCCACGAACGTCAGCGTAATTGTAACTCATGAGCTGCCAGTGGCTCTTGTAAATGGCGTTAAACAATTGGGGGATGCTAAGGCTAAAGCAAGGAAAAAAAAATACGTATATAGATGTAAGTCCATTAATACAATGCCAGATGGCAGCAAATATACCATAGAAATTTGAGTACATCAATACGTTAAGCACGCATTACGCATTCACTACTTTCACTGATTGCATTATTCCCAAAGATTCACTACACCCTAAGACACACAAACATTCATTTTTTAATTCTATGATACATAGAGCATTAAATATTCCTTTGTCTAATGAATCTTTTGTTCGTGAAATAATAATAATAATAATAATAATAATCCATGCCTTAGCATCCCCCAACAGCTTGCGCCAATTACAGGGGGCATCGGCTGGCCATGAGTTATTATAATCAATACTATAAAACAAATAGCGGTAAACAATAGTTATAAAGGTAGCGTAATTGACAGTATACTAAATAAAAAACAGTTACAAGTGGCTGTTAGTTTAGTATATCCTAAAGATAGTGCTAATTTGAAACAATTTGTCTCGTTAACTTACTTCGGTAAAATAAGCGAACAAATTGCAAATATAATTTCAAAAAATAATATTAATGTTAGTATAGCTTACAAACCATATGTAAAAACACGTAATTTCATTTTTAACGCAAAACCTAAAACAGATATCAATAATAAATCAGGAGTGTACAAATTATATTGTAATGATTGTAAAACTGTATATATAGGTCAAAACTGGTCGAAGTTTTATTATACGGGTAAAAGAACACATGAGGTCATATAAACTAAAGAACACAGATTCAACATTCGCAAACCATCTTATTACAGGAAGGCATACATTAGGTCATCATAAAATATTGCATTTGGCCGAGAAAGGTCGTAAATTAAATCAGAGTCACTTGAAATTTTTAAAAGCGGAAGCAACACAATAGATATTGTTCTGAACGACCTGTTGGATCTTATATATACACCTCTTTTCCAATGTTGTATATAATAGTTAAGTATATAGTAGTAATTTTAAATAACATCATAAACCACCCCCATATATTTTTGTCATTTATAAGATCTATGTAGGCCTGTAACTTTTGCAGTTTGATAATGACATTGTATGTCGAAACCGCGGTCACTATTACATGTGAATAAAGTGGTATAACAAAGTTATTGTTTTATTTTATTTTATTATTTTTAATAGCTTCGTTATAACTAAAATTTTTCCAAACAGCCCTTTTATATATTGTTAACATAATATTAAATTTTATATTTTTATCTCTTCTCAATAGTAATAACAATTCATATCTCTCTTAACACCAATTACAAGCCCATTGGCAGGGCATTATTATTATACCCACGCCCGTGGAACGCCTTAAAGTATTTAGTTGTCAGCATATACTTTAAACAAGAAGGAAAATCGGAAGCACTCTCGGATAACCAGATTCGATACCGGTACCCACGGAACCGGTATCGGTTTAGGTCAGTGACTTACCACTGTGCTACCAACCGCCTCCTTCTTTGTGTGGGAAATTCAACACAATGCAACACAATCTGAATAATAAAATAAATCGATAAGTATATCTCGGATTTTTTTCAAAAGAAGTCATCGACACAATACATAAATTTGCGACAAACTTTAAATTACACCCTGGGAATATTTCTTTAAAATGAATACGACGTAGTTAAAATCGCTCTCTCGATAATATTCTTTTCCATAAATTTCAAGTATTCGCTAGATTTTCTGAAAGACATTATTATACTCTTTGTAGGAATTCGTATTAATTGCAAACAGATGTATCCATAGATATTTGATGAATTTGTTGAATGCAACATATTTTTACTTCCACAGTATTCACGTAAAATAAATGTAGAAAAGGAGTGATTTTTCGAAGAAAATACATACAAAAATTACATTATTATGCAAAATTGTTAACAGAATGAATAAGTATATTAATTGCGTGCATCTACTCCTGTGTTTGCGAGTGTTTACAATTAGGTAAATGAGTTTATATTAGGCCGTACGTCCACAAAAGATAAACATCGTTCGGCACGTCACTTCCTCCGAAACGATTGACAAAATTCATGGTATGGTTTTGAGTAATCGACGAATCAAAGTGCGCGAAATAGTTGGGGCCACAGGCATATCACAAGATACAGTGTTTTCAATTTTACACGAAAAATTGGGATTGAAAAAAATCTCGGCAAGATGGGTGCCGCGTTTGCTTTTAGTGGAAAATAAACACAATTGTGCGATCGAATTGGAGACTGGTTTGGAACTTTTCGGGCGCAATCCTGACAAGTTTCTACGTCACTACATAACTGTGGACGAACCATGGATAGACTACTATACTCCAGAAACAAAGTAACAGTCGAAACAGTGGAGTTTAAAGACGATCCGGCTCCAAAGAAGGTAAAGACGGTTAAATCGGCCAAGAAGGTGATGGCCAGTGTGTTTTGGAATGCACGTGGAGTCATCTACTTCGATTATTTGGAAAATAGGCAAACGATAATTGGAGAATATTATGTAACGTTATTGCATCGGTTGAGCGAAGAAATCAAGGATAAATGTCCGCATTTGACAAAGAAAATTCTCCTCCGCCAAGACAATACACGGTTGTACACTTGCGCAGTTTCGATGGCGAAAATCATAGAATTAAAGTTCAAGTAATTACAACATCCCCGTACTCACCAGAGTTGACCCCCAGTGACTTCTTTTCATTTCCAAACTTGAAAAAATGGCTCAGCGGAAAGCAATTCATGTCGAACGAAAAGGTCATCGCCCAAACGGATCTCTATTTTGAGGACTTTCTAAAATTCGTCTACAGTTAAAAGGAGACTATCCAACAAATCGGAGACTGTGGCTTATAAGTGAATAAAATAAAATTAAAAAACCCTAACCACAATAGAATTTAATGATTCTAAATACGTATTTCTACAACCACGTTGTCATCTTCAGTAGAAAAAAACAGTGTAACACTTGAACGCACAAAAACACTTACAGAAGGAATGTTCTGAACGTCTTCTAGTTTAACACTAAAATCTTCAATATTAAATGCTACCAAAATTACCTATATTTTGGTGAACCCCACCTATTCATGCAAGAGCATTAACCCATTATTTGTAAATTCTATAGAAAAACCGTTTAGAAATATTATAAAAGCCGTAATTTAACATACATTAAGGATCCAATTATGAAACTAATCCTAATTAAATTATGTTGAAATATAAATTTGGAAATTAATGTTGAGTCAGAATATTTTAATGGCCAATATTGTAATTTTTTTTTTAATGGTTTTCCTATTTTTCTTGCTTTAATAACATCTAACTGTCAATTAACTCAAATAAAGAAGAACCTGGTATAGGACCCAAATCTGCGTTAATTACGTTATTCCTATTTTTAACCCTTAACTGTGCTAGTGGTGTCTGCGCGGACCTGGCGGTATAGTTTTCTGTTAGCATTCTTTAGAGTATTAAACAGATGGCGTTGTGGGTCAACGTAATCTTAAATTAGGTTAGTTATAAGAGACGTGTGTAGTTGTAAAGTCAACAGCTAAATTATTTTGAAAATTATAAGACCTCGAATCTTTAAAGACCCCACCAACACGTAAGTGTACAGTGAAATTATTATTAGCTCTTCAAAAACCTAACTATATAATGCATTATTTTTAGTGTATTTTTGTCAATTTTACCATGTCAATGAATGAGTGGAGTAGACCTTTGACTGAATCAGAATTAAATGAAATAGCGAATGATCCAAATTTTTATTCCGATGAAGAAAGCGCAGCTGAAGAAAACGAATTTCAAGCTAGCGATCATGAAACAAATTCAGAAGCTTCTTCAGATGGCGATGAAAGCCATTTTGATAACGATTCCGATGATAGTAATGTATTTTATGGTAAGCATAAAAATTTTAAATGGCAGAAGGCATGTAAAAGTCGTTCACGTACTCGCACTCACAATCTGATTATACATCTACCAGGCCCCAAAGGGAGAGCCAAAAATATCGATAAAAATGACATTACAGCAGTCTGGAAGTTATTTTTTACTGATAATATGCTAGAGACCATCTTGTTGCATACAAATGTGAAAATAAGGAACAGACATGAGCAATTTCAAGTACCTCGGCCATCGTACACAGCTGAACTGGATATGATTGAACTAAACGCTTTCCTTGGTCTTTTATATCTATCAGGTGTTATGAAATCTAATCACGAGGATATATCTGCTTTATTTGCCAATGATGGAACTGGTCGGGATGTTTTTCGGGCTACAATGAGTGTAACTCGTTTTCTGTTTATTTTGTCATGTTTGCGATTTGATGATGCACTTACAAGAGATCAAAGAAAAGAGCATAATAAATTGGCTACAATACAGAAATGTTGGGATATTTTTATTGCGAATTGTGAATCTTTATATACTCCAGGAGAATATCTCACCATCGATGAGATGTTGGTACCATTTCGAGGCAGATGTTCATTTAAAATGTACATGCCCAAGAAACTGGCGAAGTATGGTCTAAAAATTATGTGCCTCTGCGACGCACGTACTTTCTACCTGTGTAATGCATTTGTTTATACTGGCAAGGAAAATACAGTATCAATAGATAAAGTATCTGTTCCAACCCGCGACGTCCTAAAGCTCATACCTCCCATACAAAACACAAATCGGAATGTCACAACTGATAATTGGTTCTCGTCAGTCGAGTTATGTAACAAACTGAGAGAACAAGGCTTGACCCTTTTAGGAACTATAAGAATCAACAAACCGCAATTACCACTTGAGTTTAAGCCTAACAGAAGGAGACAAGTGGGTTCTACGATATTTGGACATAACAATGATATAACAATAGCTTCATATGTGCCTAAAAAAAACCGATCGGTGTCATTGATATCTACCATGCACCACGATCAAAAAATAAGCAATGAAAATGGAAAACCTGATATGATCAATGATTATAATAGAACCAAAGTTGGCGTAGATGTATTAGATCAGTTATGCGCCAATTATCCAGTAGCTAGACGTACCAGGCGTTGGCCCATGGTAATTTTTTACGCTATGATAAATATAGCAGGTGTAAATAGTATGGTAGTATTGAACTGTGGGCGAGAAGAAACATTTAAAAGGCGACATTTGCTGGTAAGCCTCGGAAAAAGCCTCATTACTGCGCATATGCAAAGAAGAAATCTCAGCCGATTACCGCGTGAACTGCAAACAATAATTTGCAAGCAGTTGGGTAAAGAGCTACCTACAACCTTTACGAACAATGAGCCAACACGAAAAAAGCGATGCGATCTCTGCTCCAGGGACAAAGACCGAAAGGTTAAGAGTGTATGCAAAAAATGCGGCAAACACATTTGCCCAGATCACACCAGTTTAGTTTGCAATATATGTTTTAATAACGTTTAATCGCTTATAAATATTACTGTTTGTTGTACTTCTTTAAAAAAATAAATAAGCAATGTAAACATTTTTTGTTTTTATCAACTGGAAATTGGGGTTCGGACGGACCCCACCAGCAGATAAGTGTTAGCTTATTTCACCAGCACTGTTAAGGGTTAAAGATATAAATGCTCTCAAAACTATCTAATTCGCGGGGGCGTGTGACGTTTTTTATTAATCTCAGTCAGATGTTACGTTGTGATCTGATTCAAGAATATGTCGGGCAACACTTGATTTTTCCGGTCTATTGAATCTAATATGCGAAACATGTTCTTTATAACGAGTTAGAATCGAACGTTTTGTTTGGCCGACATATTTTTTATCACAATCCTTACAATTTATTTCATAGTTACCAGATTTGTTGTTTACCTCAACTTTGTCTTTCGCGTTGCCTAACAGAGATTTTAGGGAGTTATTCGACCGAAATGCTACTTGAACATTATACTGTTTAAAGGTTTTACTTAAATTTTTCGTAGTTTCGTGAAACGGTAAACTAATAAATTTTTTGCTCGAATCAATTTGAGGCAGCAAACATGTGGAATCCTGAATTGTTTTTCTTACTTTATGTTTTCTAACTAACTTGTTTATTATTTCTGAATCGAAACCGTTGTAACTCGCGATTTTCTTAATTAAAGTTAATTCCTTTTCATATCTATCCTTTGTCAATGGCATGCTTAACAAACGATTGATAAGAAAATTGAAAGAGGCACTCTTGTGCTGAAAAATATAGATAAATGTTGATAAATATGTTGATAAATAAAAAAAAAATTCCAAAATATTTTTTTTTCTGCCTTCTTCTAAGAAATTATTGAACAACCTTCGTATTCATGACTAGTAGAAGTAAGTTTATCTTATTCAATATGTATGATAAAGGCCGTCTAAATAAAATTTAAGCACTAATACAATTTTCTGGAAACCGAGATAAATTAGTTAATCCGTACCAGCTGTGATTAAATAATTTAGATTTTACAGGTTCTACAAACCACTTTTCTTAAATTTGATTTTCTGCAAAGTACAATTAGACTGACTCAATAATGGAGATTTCACGGATTCTATAAACCAATTTTCTTAAATTTGATTTTCTGTAAAGTACAATTAGAAATACAAAAAATACAGGCGAGTTTCCCATATTAATATTTATGACATCCTTCGTAAAGAAACATGGAAATGTTTGGAATGTTGAACGTGGGGAAAGGTTTAATAAATGTTATTTTGTTTTATTTAGAATGCGTGGGAGTATTATATCTTTGTATTGGTAAAGCCGCAGATTGTATCATAAGAGATTTTTTTATTAAATCTAAATTGGGAACGAATCAAAGCAAAATTTAACATTTACCAGCTAATAATCGATTTTTTGTTTAAAATAGATGTAGAATCTGCTGGTATAAATAAGTCCGGTTTTGATGTATCCAATTAGCATTAGCAAGTAAAAAATATGATCTCGTTGATGAATATAATGTAATCCGAGAGTAAAATTATCACGCATAAATTATAATTTGTATGGGTTTGACTAGTGACTACAATACCGGAATATCGGTATTCAGTATTCTTTTAAACGTTATACCGTAATACTGTAATGCATAAAATATAAAAATATAAACAATTTTCTTATGTACAAATACAAAATAAAGAAGTAAATTTTATAAGCAAATATTATTAATTAGAGCAGTAAAATAATAACACTGGTCAACACAGTTTGGTCATAGTATAAGTAATATAGTAGAAACACAATTGGATTTCACGTAGATTAAAACTGAAAAGGCGCGAAATACGAGGGATGTACAGTATTTATTGTCCCTAACATATAAAACAATATTATTTTCCAACATAGTCACCCTGCCTTTGAAGACACTTATTCCACGTAAGTTCTAACATATTTACACATTTTTGAAAGACACCTTATGAAGTATTATTAAAAATCTGGTGTGAAGAACACAAATACAGGTTCACTATTAATATTTTTTGTGAACGTGTCCGAACATATCCCTCCCCAGAGACGTAGATACGTATTTCGCCTTTCTACAGGCTCGTCAGTACGCCCCTGCTGGAGAAAGGATATTCTCAGACACATTCACAAAAAAGAACCACATCACCACATCACCGAAATTATCCAGACCGGGCGTAGAAGTAAATTCAGCGCTGCCTGTTGTCAGACAGCCGAAGTACCTCGCCCCGTCCACATAACCAATGTGAAGTAACGACGCCCTTCCAAAGGTGGCACAGCCAATCTCTCTCGAAACCGCATTTTGTTTGTTTCTTCACTCATACTACGAACTAACCGCATGTGTTCAAGATAATTTGTAATCGAGTCAACCTTGAATCCGAAATCGTATGTATTTACTTGAACTGCACTTACATTACAAACGTCAAGTAAAATGTCAGTTGACAGCTAAAATAACAACAGTTAATATAAACTATGCAACTGAGGACGAATGTATTTACGACATACAATTTCGGTTTCAAGGTTGACTCGATTACAAATTATCTTGATCGCTCTTTAGTAAAGTGACGTATCTATGTGGTAAAGTGCCACTTTAATAAACGATTTTGATTGTAGTAAAGTAGCACATTACTTGTCAAAATTCGAAAAATATTATTATAATATCGCAAGTCAAACCTAATTACAGGACAACACTAAACAAATGCAAATTCATACAAATAATAATGATGTAACAATAGAAAAAATATAGATTCAAAAGAAAAACTGAAGTCTTCATCCTCAGCGCACCCCTGACGCTGGCTGCCAGTAAATATGTCGAAGTATATCACCTGCATAATGTGTGTCAATGGGACTTTTCAAAAAATGTTTGTGTTTGGAGTTCGATGTGCAAATGTGGAACATTGACAGACAATAATTCGCGGAACGCAAAGGCCAGCGGCAGAAAGCAAGTCCAAATAGTCAATTCACTGATTAATTTATACAAAGGACTTGTGCTATGTAGTTCTTATGATCGGACGATAACTGAACGCCATTCTGCTCCAGCAAAAAAGAATAGTCTATTCCACGATTCGGATAAATGCTAGTAGATGTTTCGAAACTTAGATATTTTAAAAACCGACACTGAATTCTTTCTCCACCAACTTTCTGAGTATTGTAAAAGAGATACCATACATAACAGATCCGTACTCAAGCTTACTTACAACAGATAACACATATAACGTTTTGAGGAGATCAAAGTTATTAAAAAAGTTCATAGATCGTAGGATAGAACTTAGTGTTTTACTCGTTGAAAGGCACATGTTTTGCACGTGCAGATTGAAGTTTACGCAGTGATCGAAAGTTATTCCAATATTCCTCGCAGAAACATCTCTAGAAAGCATATAGCTGTTCATAGAATAGGGAGAAAGAATATATGTTAATTTTAAGTATTTATTTATATTCAACGTCAAATGATTGGCACTAAATCGATTAAAGATAAAATCAATATTTTATTGCAAACATTTGACAGCATCACTTAACACTACATTGAAGATTTTAATATCGTCATCATAACCCGAGGTATTAGAAGGCAGACTTGCAAGTAAATCATGTACAAACAGCAACAATTATAAAGGCCCTATCTCGGAGCCGTGGGGAACCCCAGTAGTAGATATAAAAGCATGAGACAAGAAACCATTATAAAAAAGCGTAATTAATCCTATTATTGAAATACAACATTATAAATATAAGAAGACAATGAGAGAAACCAAAAGAAGAAAGTTTATTTAGAAGTATTACATGATTAGTATCAAAGGCGTGGGAGTAGTCAAAATAAATGCAATCAACCGGACCCTGACAATTAATAGTATCACTAACATAGATATAATAAAACACAGTTGTATAGTTTCAAAATAATATATATGCACTACATATGTTTCACCACACTGTGGCTTCATCAGGTGGATGAATATACTAATTCAAAATATTAATTAGATCTTATATATATCAGTACAAAGTACAGAACTAATCTTATTCTAAGAGGGGGTGGACATGTATGAGTTTTAAGTTTAGTAGGGGGGAGTTAATTATGTCTAGTTGGTCATTTAAAATTATACCTAATTTATTATATTTGTTAATTTCTAAACTTTCTAACATATTAAGTTTTTTACTTTTATCTAGAACATGCAAAGTTTTAAAATTAGTGTTGAATTTGTGATTATGTTCTAGGCAATGATTGGCAAAAGTTGAGTCTGTCTTCTTGTCTCTGTATCACTAACATATTCTGTGAAGGTTGCCAGGTTAATTACAGTATATCCTCCTCAAAACAAGGCATGTTTTCGCAGAGAAATATAGGAGCGGATATTAAAGAATATGCTATTGTATAAATACTGTTCATATATTTCAGCAAAATTGGAAAGAATAACAATAGAACGATAGGTCTTGTCCGCCTTTTTTAAAAATAGGAACTATTCTGGATCGCTTCTACAATCTAAGAAAGACAGATGATGGAATGGAAATTTTAATAATCTTTTGTAAAGGAAAAGAACAGAAAATGGTAGCACTACTGCAAATATAATCTTAAAACACCTTGAATATTTTATTAATATTCCGAAAGCACATTGTATTTATAATTTCCGTAATACATTATGAACTTAAAGCGAATACATAATTCAAGTAATTTTAAAGGCGCTTAATAAAAATAAATATTAGACGGTAGCTAGTAATTAAACAAAACAATGTAACCCAAAGAACTAATTTTAATTCACGCAGAATAAACGACCTTACGGCTTAAGCTTCTTTAACTGTAATCTCGGGTCTTATATTTAGTTCCATTCAGAACCAATTTCGTTCATAATTTATATTTCGTAGGTAACCTTAGTTATCGAATAATCGTATGTCTTGAATTGAAGGTGAAATTTTAGGTAAATTATTTAGAGAAGTTTTGCTTCTCCTTTTGTCGCAAAATCGTTGAAATTAAATTATTTTGTATCTAAATTACTATATTTGACTTTACTAATATTAAAAGCACAGTCATTATTTATTTAATAAAACATTGTGTTATTTCATAAATTTTCAAGCTCATCTAATTAAAAATAATTAGATCTATACCAATGCTTCTTTGATTTAGCAAGCAGTTTAGATAATAAGAGAGATTTTTATAATGTAATCTATATGTCTGTTAATCTATAAGATAAAAAAAATATTTTATTTTTCAAGGTATTTTCTTTGCAACTAACTTTGTAACAACTTAAAAAAGGTATGTAACCCCTTACCACAATTATTAATCGTATCCTAAATACGTATTTCTAATTGTTTATTTTTCGCGATATGTATACTTTCATAAACATAAAGTTCGCGGGGTTTATTAATTCCTTTGACCAGCTTCAACCCTGTAATCGACACATTGTGTAGTGTGCTTAACGTTGCCAACCACGCTTTAAGCACACTACACAATGTGTAGATTACAGGGTTGAAGCTGGTCAAAGGAATTAATAAACCCCGCGAACTTTATGTTTATGAAAGTATACATATCGCGAAAAATAAACAATATTCCATGAATAGCGATAGATCACCGATTCCTTTCAGTTGTCTCTTTTCATTTTTATTACCATAATTGTGTCATCGTCGTTTCAAAATTGAAGTTATTAGGACATGTTGAGTGCCGTTCCCTTAAGAAAGGAATGTTTGTCGTTCTTTCGTTCGATATATTTCAACTTGGAGAATAAACATATGTGAATGTCTTTTCCCTAAGAGGTAAGTGCTTTTCGATCTTTTCGTAGGTTATATTCGCATGTTAAAATTAGTCTATACGTGGACGCGGTGTAAAGTAGTTGTTGCTTAAGCGGTTTTCTAGCTTTACTTTGCCACATGTGCAACTTTTAATTAGTGGCTTTACCTACTGATGATGACAACTTAGTTGTCGCAATACGTATTTAGGATACGATTAATAATTGTGGTAAGGGGTTATATACCTTTTTTAAGTTTTTACTTAACCATAGTCTCCAAAGAAAGAATTTTAACTTTGCAACATTTACTACATAAATATGCTAGTTTTTTAGGTCGTTCATAAAAGTAAACTCTATGAAACTGTTCCAGGAAATGTGTTAGCTTCATTGGTTACCTCATCATTCGACCAAAACCTCTTGCCACCGAAACAAGTTTTCAGGATCCATGAATAAAGTCTGAGTGGGCCAAATCTGTTGAATAAGCTTGTCATTGAAAAGTCGAAGGGTGAACACGTGCATTACCTGAATTAGACGCACGGGTTTCTTCCTTAAGTGGGGCCTTTCGCGTTGTATTAACCTCCTATCGTTTTAAAAGTAATCGATAAGTGGAATTCCATTGCAATCCCAAAAGACAGTAGGCATAACGTTTCAGGCCGACTGTTCATTCTTTGCCATTTTCAGAGCACTCGTACCAGCTTTAATCCATTGTTCCGATTGCTGCTTCGTTTCGGGTATAGGATGATTTGACGAAAGATGAGATTCGCCTATCAGTGCTGTTTGTAAAAAAAATTGATATTATGTTCGAGCAGACCATGCTTTTACAAGATGTTTATATTTTGACTAGCATCCGACATTTAGTTTGACAGATGCGGTTGTTCAAAGCAGACGGGTTTACTGAAAGCTCTAAAATGGATAAAATCGCTATTCGTAGGGCAATTCGGCACTCATTTTTGATTCAAAGAACATGAACGTATCTATATTAATAACAAGAATAACTCACATTATGCAACAAATCTGAGAGAAGAAGTCCATAATTGTAATTATAACTTTAAAATTTTACAAACAGGAAATAAATCGCAAAAATTAAATTTCCTGGAAATTATGGAAATTTTCAAACATAAAAGCACAAACTTTTTACTCAATAATCAGGTAGATTTCGGCAATTTTCCTTTATTAGGTCTATTTTAAAACTGATTTTTTTATTTATTTTGGTTTTCCCTTTTTTTTTGTTTGTGCTCGGTAAACTTTGGTCTCTTTGTGTCATAAAGTTTACATCTTGAACAGAAAGTGCCTATTATTGAACCATCCTTCTGAGTAGAATCATTTATTCATTATAATATTCATTTAAGTTTAAATTTTTCAACATCCTTTAGGTTTAGTTTGCAATACATCTCCACCTGAGGAAGACACGATGTGTCGAAACAATTGTAATGGGATTTTATCTTAATAAAGTGGAAATTAAGTAATATTGCTTTTTTAATTTTATTACATTAATAATTAAACATTTTGCTAGTCATAAAATCAATTTCTTCAGGATCTTCTAATAGATCATTTGTTTTCTTTGTAGCTGTTCTTGCTGCATGGCCATGACCATGGGCATACAAAAATCATTAGCATGATGAGTTACCCATGATCAATGGAGTATGTCATAATTCTCATTGACCATGACGAGTTTTCCTAGTAAATTCTTCCAAATGTTAGTATTTCTATTTTTCGAGCTCAATGGCTTCTCTAATGATCCTTAAATGATAAATCTTTATAGTCATGTTATATGTGCTAATTCTGGCACGTTATAAAACCGCCAACTGTTCGATACTTTTTTCCATGTGTTACTTTTGTTTTCTTTTAACCTCTTCTCAGTATTTCTTTCTGTTTGTTCGACGTAACTCCTCCTAAATCCACAAATTAAACTGTAACAATCTTCTCCTTTCGCGTGGAGTAGATTGTCTTTAATTTCAATGAACTATATTGACGTGGCATTACTAAATTTTGCTCGTTCATTATCTTTCCTTAATATTCTTCATATTTTCTCAGTAACCCCAAAACTATCTGACTGATAGGATATAGTAACTATCCATCCTTTGACTGCGTTTTAATTATTGGCCGTCTGTTTTGGGTTGGACGCCAACACGTCCAGGCACTTGAGCACATTGCTCTTTGTACTATCCTTATTATTATTTTAATTTCTTTTTTATTACTACGAATTAGGTTGGCTGAAAATCTTCCGTCCAGCTTCCTTAGGAGTGTTTTAGTATTGAGTTGACCTTCCGCTAACTTCTTTGCCTTATTATTTATTGTACCAATGTTTCTGTGTCAGTGCTTCGTTAGTGGTTCCTCAACTTGTTAGTTTTCTTCTTTTTAAAACTCAACATCCTCTTCTGTTATGAATAGTACTGTTGTGTATACATATCCATCTGAATGAGTCTTCTTGATGTATTCACAATGTTCTAATTTGCCAGATTGCACGTGGACTAACATTATGTCCAAGAACTTGGTTTATCTGCCTCTTGAACACAGAAAGAACTTCACAGCTCTATTGTGAGAAATCAAGCATATGCATGTTTTTAAATATTCCAATTTTATCTATAGCGAACTTTCTTTTAATTGTTAATTCCAAAAATTATCTAACCTAATGATAATAATTATTGACAGCTAAGTAAAAATACAATTTTTGAATATATAATTTAATTTTAATTAGGAAAATTTCGTACATTTCCTCATTTCTGCACTTTCAAATTGTCAAACGAACGTACTTAAGTTTCTAGAAGTAAATATCATCTTTAGAAACTTGGTACTAAATTGTAATTTTGTAAATTAATTCGTGGGCGTCTGATTTTCCGTAACGATGTTGTATACGTAATTTGGTTTAAGTTCTCTACTGCTTTCCTTCAGCCGCATTGTTTCTCCCTCTAAACATATACAAAAGCCTCTTAAATATAAATTCGTATTATGTTACTTCAATGCAGTCACACGTGGTTAAATTTAAAACACATTTTATACAGGGTTAGGCAAATGTATGGATCCATTCGAATATTTTTGATACGGCTACTTATATTTTAATAAAATTTTCCACATTTAACTTAATGCAAATAGGGAATTCGGGGAGCATATTTATTTTCAAATCAGACTTCCGGTTTAACTAGAAACGAAGTTAACTTTTTTATTTTAAATGAAACACCCTGCATATTTTTACAAACTTCAATAGGGCTCTGCTCTGGGAGTTTAACAATAATAAAGTTTGGCACCCTTTTATTCAAAAACGACAAAGATATTTAATAATAATCCTAATTTTATTCAGAACAAGAAAAATGAACACAAAAAATGTAAACACAATGAATATCAGTTAAGGCTGGCTAAATTTAAACGTTGCATTTATTGATATGTAAACTTATACAGACTTGCATTGGTATAGATTTAAAATCTAAGAAGAATATAGCGACAACCGTCAGCTGTCATTTATTGTGAATTAATAAACTCAATTTTTTTTAGAAAAAAATATTCACAGACCTTATTTCAAATAGCACACACTCTAAAAATAGAATTAAGAACATTGAGTTAATTTGTATCGCACTTAATTATTATCAATAATTGTCATACAGCAAGCGGGGCCTTATACAAGACCATAGGAATTATACGATCAAACACGATTCCAGTCACTTGAGTGCAACAATGATCTTTATGCTATCCTCAATAGATCTGTCAATTCTATTCTGTTAGTCGTGTGTCCTCCATAAAAGACATTCATTATACCTTTCAATAGTACGATATACAAATTGACCGTTAATTTATAGATTTTCTCACAATTTAAAAATCACATTAGAAAAGTATCTGAATTTATGTAAACGATAATGCCATTCTGTCGTCTCTCAGATGCCATTCCATAATTATTTTTGTTTTATCAAAGACGGCTTATTATTTTCAAATACTTCACAACCTGTCAAACAATATAACATAACCTTGAATTTACTTAAAAGCGCCAACAACTCAAATTTAATTATACCGAGCTTGTAACTTATTATCTGACTATGTATATTAATTAATTTTAATCATATTATATTGTATTATCCTCCTGAAGATGTGATAATTTATTACAAGATCTCAAGTATCATAAAACAAAGATTTTGTTTTAACACTTTGGTTGTTTACTCAGAATATTCTCTCTTGATTAATTATCTATTTTATACTGTGGAATCGTATTGTACCATTGTTTCGATTATAGCGCTTCTGTTAAATGTAAATTTAATTCTCTTAACAATAAAGAATTCAGTTAAGTGAGTGTCTATGTATTTAATTTAACCATTTTCATCGCATTATTGAGGTCAATAAACGCCGTGTTATCATGTTCGAAGTTACATTCTGCTCTTTTTGTTCATTTTCGCATTCCAATATTAGTTGTAAAACTTTTCTTACCAATTACTGACGGTTATCGCTGTATATTCTAGGTATATAATGGGTGTTCAAAAAGTCTTTACGTACGGGCGGCTATGAAGTGTGAAATAGATATCTGACTATACCATATTTTCTTACATATCATACTTTACAATTTATTTGACAAGTCCAGTTTAAGTTAAATTATGTAAATTTTTTTATGTAATCTTGAATAAAGAATAGTAAATATCTAATAGGATTGCTCAATTCCTACAAAATACTAATGTATTTTGTAGTCACGTGACTCGTTGTTGTCACCTGCGTTCCAAACATGTCGCGTTCTATGCTATTACATTGTGATTTGCAGTTTTCTGATTACAGTTTATTTCAAATCGTCTCCTGTTATAGGTCCACACTGGCTTCAAAATAACTTTGTACACGATAAGTTTGTTTTCCAGAGATAATGAAAATCGTTGGCCAATGAGCCGCTGTAGTTTGGAGAACGTCAGTTGTAGCTGCGTCCTCTTAACAAAATATGTTTAGTCAACGTTAGCCATTTATCTAAGTGGATTTCGAGATATTTGGCACTTTTATTCTGAAGTATCTGAACACTGTTTAATGAAACAGGAGAACAGGTGTCTCGACGTAATGTATATGTTACATCCACTGCTTTCATTTTATTCTTTTTTATTTTCCACTTGCTTTGCCACATCTAGAGGTTATTTAATAATCTTGTGGTGACGTCGTAGGATCACTATTTGTCGCTAATAATTAGAGAATGGACACGCTTACCACCCAGTGCAGTACTGGCGAAAGGCTGTATTTCTAAAATATTTAATTATATTTATATAATTGGAAAACGAACGGGTGGTGATCTATAAAATTACGAAATACATATTTATTTGTTGAAAAGTTGTATTTATAAAGTTTTTAATTTTATTTATATAATTGGAAAACAAACGGTTGGTGATTTATAAAATTACGAAATGCATATGTATTTGTTGAAAAGTTGTATTTTTAAAGTTTTTAATTTTATTTCTATAATTGGAACATTTTTATTTGTTCATTTTGTCGTTCAAGTTGAGTAAAGGAGTATTAATATTGACTAGCAATAGTTTCTCAAGGTTTTCTTCTGTCAATTTTGTTCTCTTTGAATTAAGTACATCCTTATAAATAGAAAACGTCCTTTCTACATCGCAACTGGGTATAGATGCATTCTGGAAATATTCTTTTATTTCTTCATATTTAGCCGTTAGGTTTTGTGGAATTGTCTCCATACATAATTGCTGCAATGTAATTAAATCTGGATTTCTATTAAGAATTGCTTCAAACTTTTGCCGAAGGCCACATCCGAAGTCACTTGGAATACTTTTCAAATTATTAACAGCCACATCTAATGTGGTTAATCCGTCATTTAATTTGAGATTTCGATTTTCAAAATAAGTGATTAGTTTTGGCAATTTTCCAAAATGTTCGTGAAGAAAGTACAACTGATTTTTTTAATTTGGGATTTGTTTGAGCTCCTTGCACTCACCAATACTTCTAGCATCCTCCTTTAGCAGTGTTACGAAATGTTTTAGACTATCGAAATTCTCAGCATAATAACTAGTAGCTTCCAGACATGTTCCCCACCTAGTTATTACTGGAGTGGGAGGCAGTGACAGAGATGGACATTTTTCCCTGAAAAGAGCTACTCTCAATGGTGCTTTTCTGAAAACTTTTTTAAAAGCTGATACAAGTCTATCAATATATGATTGTTTCGGCCTTTACTTGATGAAATTCCATTATAACTATTAAGATAAAATAAAACAAATTTTATGAATTTCACTTTTTAATTAATTAATTTAATTAATTAATTTAAAAAGTGAAATTCATAAAATTTGTTTTATTTTATCTTACAAGTCTATCAACTTCCGGAAAAGTGTCTCTGATATATTCACAGACTCTGTGGAGAGCATGTGCACACAAGTAATATGCAGCATATTAGGATATGTTTTCTTCAATAGTCTTCCTGTTTTTAACATATACGCAGCACTATCACTGACAAATAAAAAATATTTTTTCTTTGTACGTGGCGTCCGAATGAAGCATTTTTTGCATATTCTCCTTAATGGTTTCAGCAACTGTTTCCGCATCAACTCTATTTATAACACTTGTTGCTATTACATATGAGTTATAGGGAATAGTTGGATGTAGTACACCAGCTACAAGATTTACCACACAGCGTCCTAATATATCCACCGTTTCGTCGGCGCTTATCCATATGTATTGATTTAAAAGATGGCTTCTAATGGGTTCTACTGTTCTCGTATAGCACCTAGAAACATAATATTTGTAAAGTTGATTCATCAGGAACATTTCGACCAGTATATTTTTGAAGAAATATTTTTAAAGTGGGATTACTAAGTTTATTTAATGGAATATTAACCGCCATAAAAGTTTTACAGAGTTCAGATGTGTTTGCGATCCTACGTGACGAATTTTTGACGATATTTTACGGATTTTGTAATAAATGTCGGAATCACTGACAATGGACATACAATCAATATGACCGTCAATCCAACTCGCCATTGTTTTACAATGCCGTTCTCAACATTCTTCCATATAATGTCTGAAAAAGTAACTTAAACAATGCTCTAGATCTAAATAAATGAAAACTAAAAATGTGTGCGTAAGTTATTGAAACTGAACGAAATTCAATGCACACTCTTACGTCGAAATAATTGGTAGAAATAGATTCAATAAAACGATATTAAACAGGATCTATCACAAAAATTACGATGTAATTAACAGTTAAAACTATGAAAATAAGAAACTTACTCCAGCACTTTATTTATCTTACGAAATATAAACTAATAAATAAAATATATTATAAAAACCCCGCTTCTATCTACGCTCATGAAAACACTTTAAAAGGCACTATATTCTCGGAATACAATAGCTGGCTTGTCCATTGATATCGCGGCGAGACCAGGTGTCCGAGTAAGTCAAACAAATACTTCATTGAATTACGCCGGGATATACTGAGCGACGTTATACACAATTCCAATTGCCGATTGCGTTTTATGGAAATTGCGTCCGTTCTCTACTAATAATGCTACATCATCAGCATATGTCGCATATGGGTACTATTGCTTGTATTTCGTTCAGTTTCATCGTCAGTTCATCCTGGTACTTGACCAGAAAATATATATCAGTAGGATAACTTTTCAAAATCCGATAGTAAGGCTGCAATAATTTAAATTTTAGAAAAATAACCCGTCATGTCCTATCAAAAGCTTGGGAAATATCTAAGAAAGCTGTCAAACAATATTCTTTCATTTCATATGCTCTGTGTGTGATTTTCACGAAGCATTTGCACGATACATTTGCTCAATGGTGGGATGCATTTCTCTAAACCCAAATTGATGACTAGAGATCATTCCGAGTTCATCAAATGAAGGTTTAAGTCTTTTCAATAGTAATTTCTCGAATGTCTTGGGCAAGGTAGGCAGGAAGCTAATCGGATGGATGTTGTTACTTTCTCCACAGGTTTGCCAGGCTTCGGAATTAAAACCATTTAGTTTGCCCAAAAGGTTTCAATTCTTAAGCCTAGCAAACCTATCGAAGAGATAACATCATCCGCCAGATTATTTTCCTGTCTACCTTGTCCAAGATATTCGAGAAATTAGTCTTGAAAAGACTGAAGCCCTTAAATGATGAACTTGCATTGCGACGAAAAGTGTCCAATTCTTTAAATAGCATTAAATATATATATATGTAATATAGTTTACTGCTACCTCAAGGAGTTCTTACCAGTTATCACATGTAAAACAAAATTGAAAATATAATGTTTTACCGCTTTCTCAAGGCCAAAGGTATAGTTTCGATGACTATAAAGGGAAAACAAATTAGATATTGTTGAAGGGCAGATACAATCCAATGCGAATATATTATATGAAAAGGGCTACGAAGGAGAAATATACTAGACAGCCGAGTGGCGTTACAAAATTGTTTCAAATGTCTTTGCCATTATTTCCTTGCTTATTAGAGCGAATTTTTGGGAAATATTTTGGATATATATTCCATATAATTACATTTTTCCATTGTTCATACGGTATCTTTTTATTTCAATGTCGTGTATACATACTTAAATCTAGCAACAGCATAGCATTGCTTGGTTCAGCTAGTAAATAATATCTAGGACAATGGAAGACTAAATATAAAAAATAACGACGTAACATGTTCAAATTTTAAGTTAACGATAATCGAAGAACTGGAAAACACAATGTAAGAGCATAGAATGCGACATATTTGAAAAGCAGGTAACATCACGTAGTCACATGACTTGAAAGATATTTCGATCATTGAGCAATCCTATAAGACGCCTAACATCCTTGATTTGAATAACGTCTTTTTTAACGTTGCATTGAATAAATTTAAGTATAGATTTGAATGACTGAATGCGCCAGACTTTTTGAACAATCGCTATTTAAGGTTTATTGTCGGAGAGTGTGGCTAAGTAAAAACTCAAAGAAGGTATAAAAAACCCTTACCATCTAAATATTTGTATCCTATACAAGGTGTCGCGTATCGTTATGTTCAAATTTTAGGAGTGTAAAGTAGACTTCATTTCAAGTAACAAAAACGCAAAACTTGTATATCCATTTTTATTTGTTTCAAAGTAATATGATTGTCAGATCTTGGAAAAAAATGTAATCCTAAAGTCAATAAAAACTGAATTTTATTTATAAAAGTTCAATTAATAATATTTTCGAAATGTCCACCTCCTTGTTAAATGCAGGCTTGTGCCCTCAAGCCAACAGAAGAAGTACTTATTCGAATTACATACTTGTTTTGTCGGATTTGCTCGGCAGCCAGGTGAATACGAACCAACAACTCTTCTCTTGTGTTCGAAACTTGCGCGTAGACTAAACTTTTCATATACCCCCATAAATAAAAGTCAAAGGGATTAAGATCGGGTGATCTGAGTGGCCATGCAACAGGACCATCTCGACAAATCCATCTTGGATAATGGACGTTAACCCAATTTCGGACAGTAATTCCGAAATGTGGTGGTGCCTCATCCATGTGAAATCGAACATTCAGTGGGGCATCCTCTAAAAGACCTGGCAGTTCGTCAATAAGAAATTGAAGGTAATTATCCCCAGGAAGAAAGACAGGACCAATCAAAAAGTCATCAATTATGGCCACCCAAACGTTAATAGAAAATTCATGTTGAAATTTAGATGGGCGTATAGGTTTGGGATTTTCTGATGACCACCTGTGCAGGTTTCTCAGATTTGTAACACCACTTCTCGTGAACGTAGATTCATCTGTCCAGAGGACTGTTCTGCGGAAATTAACATCAAGCCGTGACTGACTTAATATCCAAGTAGAATAAACTAGACGAGCATAGTGGTCTGCCTCAAGCAAACCTTGTCCCCTGCGATAGAGACATGGATATAAGCCCTCACGTTTTAAAATTCGCCAAACTGTCGTTCATGGCACTCCTAGTTGTCTAGCGCTTCGATGTACACTGAGAGTTGGGTCCCTTGTAACAATAGGTACTGCTTCTTCCTCTAAGTCAGCTGGCAAATTTACTCCACGGTAAAAAAGATAATCGCGCAGACTTATTCTCTAAATTGTCTGTGTACTTCCAGAAACTTTCTGTAATGAGGAATGCGCCTATCGGGAAACCGATGTCGGTATTCAATAACTGCTTGACGTGCACTGCCGTTACAGTAGCCATACACAAAATGCATGTCCGCATACTCTTGAGAAAAAAATCTGTAAGGCATTTTGAATAAAGGAAACGTGTCCACTCACTAATAAGCTGTTGTATGAACTGAAACGTAATGTAATCCTTTATTAAAAAATGCAACGTTAACAGTCATCTGAACATTTGTTTATAGTATGGTATTCATGGTTCAGCACTTACGGAATAAGTAAGAACGTTCTTTATCAATTTCCATTACTCTTTTTTGTAGATCTCCAAGAAATTACTGTATGCATTACGACACGTTTTTATTTATTTTAGGATAACATTTTATTATACGACGTTAACAATCACAGGCCTGTTAACTTTTTTTAAATAAAATAAGTTTGTACTGATTACATTTTTTGTCATAATCTGACAATTACATTCATAGATCTGTAACTTTGAAACAAATAAAAATGGATATACAGGTTTTGCGTTTTTGTTACTTAAAATGAAGTCTACTTTACACTCCTAAAATTTGAACATAACGATACGGGACACTTGTATACGTATTTCAATAACTAAGTTGTAATCTTTAGGTAGCGACAATAGTGTTGACCATGAGGCACAGTAAAGCCGAGATATGAAGGTTGCTGCGACATTGTTATCACTTCCTGCTGAAGACGACAACATAATTAAAGAAATGCGTATGTAGGATGCGAATGTTGATGTGATAAAGGATTTTTATGCCTTCTTGTACTCTTTATTTGCCAAAATATGATAAAATTTCTTAACACAAATGAATTACCCTTTCAGGTACCCAACGAAAAGAAAGGAAAATACAACGCAAGTATATCAGCATATCTTGCAGTAGATCTAAGAAAACACTTTTCTTATTTTAATATATCAAGTTCAACATATCTCAAAGAAAACAATGTTCAAACTGTCATACTTTTTCAAATATTAGAAAAAAGTATGAAATTCTTTTTTATACACCTACTACTTGCTTTCGGCGCGTTGATGTGTACAGTAGACTGTAAAAAGGGCAGTAAGCATAAATACCGGTCGTTGTTGAGTAATTACTCTAAATTTAATAACGTCCCTCAATTTTTCGAAGATTATAGTATCGTCGTGAATGATGGTCTTTATGGTTCAGCTTCCTTCGATTTCGTCGACGCGGAAAATAACGATATGGATTACCAAAATTTCGAATCCGAACGGCATCCCATTAGGCATCATCGTCATAACGGACTTCACCAAGATATACCGTGGCCGGTTAAAAAGGAAGCTATAGTTGAAGGTGATATAATAATAGGTGGTCTTATGATGGTGCACGAAAGAAAGGACAATGTTACGTGCGGACCTGTAATGCCTCAAGGTGGTATACAAGCTTTAGAAGCGATGTTGTACACGTTAGATCGTCTAAATCAGGACTCGAAGAAACTGTTGCCGAACGTTACGCTTGGTGCCCATATACTGGATGATTGTGACAAGGACACGTATGGATTAGAGATGGCGGTTGACTTTATTAAAGGTCAGTATTATACAATAATAACATGTTTATTTTCGCTAACTACTAAATGTGATATTGTAAACCATTACGATAATATTTATTAATTGTTTTATCACAAAAATATATGTAAAGTTACAGGCGCTCCCGGTTTAATATGAAACTCGTGCAGAAACTACCAAAACTACTTAAATCGCGCTAGAAATACCATTTTATATTGTATTGAAATACCGGGTGGCCGCCGAGATATCCGTGATAATTCGTATATAAATTCAACGATCAATTTTTAGCAAAAATGATTCTATTCACTTTTCCCGAATTTCTAATGGTTCTTGAAATATCGTAGTTTGAAGCTGACGTAAATTAATGGCTTACGAAAAAAATGTGATTTATTTGAAGAAATGCGTATGTCATGTCAGAAGTGGCTGATAGAATCGCTATGTGATGTCGGTCCACCTAGCTTATGGCAGCATCGCCATGTGATGTCCCCCTGGACCTCGTTATAGCTTTGTTTCCGATGCGGACTCATTAGAGGCCGGTTTTATTGGTAGAATAAATACCACACTCGAGAACAATATAAAATAACATTTAATAAATACATAACAATAACATTACAAGTTACGATGTTCACTTGTATAATGTTGATACGATTAGATTCACAAGACTGAATCGTTCTCCTCTGACTTTAATATATATACAATGTATAATAAAAAATTAATTTAAATTCGGGTAAGCGGTCTGTCAATTAAAAAACTCCTTTATTAAATAACCCTATATTTCGCAACAGAATTTGTTGCTTCTTCTGGGGAAAAAAATGTAGAGTTGGAAAATAATAAAATTGACGTACAAAAAAATTAAATTTTTTTTTTTTTGTAAAAAAAAATAAAAAAATTTATTTTTTATTTTTTTGTACGTCAATTTTATTATTATTCAACTCTACATTTTTTTCCCCAGAAGAAGCAACAAATTCTGTTGCGAAATATAGGGTTATTTAATAAATGAGTTTTTTAATTGACAGACCGCTTATCCGAATTTAAATTAATTTTTTATAATACATCACGGTTGATAATTTCGTTTCAATTATATATATATATATATATATATATATATATATATATATATATATAAATATATATATATATATATACAGGGTGGTCCTTAAGTTTGTCGAGAAATTTTAAGGTGCGATTCCTTGGGTTATCTCGAGAGAAATAGTTACTATAAACATTTGTCCTAAAGTTTTCCGTTGTAGAGATACAGGCTGTTTAATTTTTCCAAAAAAAAAATTTTATTTCAAAAATTTAAGAAACGGTTACAATAAACCCTAAAGGTACTGTTGAAAATGACCACCAACAGCTAATATGCAGGCTTCTATTCTCCTATTCAATTGTATACTCACACGCTGAAGAAGTCCGGGAGTGTTTCGAATTGTTTCGCATCCAACAATTATGCGATTTCTTAGGTCATCGAGATCTTGAATTGGCGAAGTATGAACAAGGGATTTTAAATGTCCCCACAGAAAGATGTCTAGAGGGTTCAAATCAGGTGACCTTGGAAGCCACGACTGATTCGGAACTTCCACTCCTCGACCTATCCATCTATTCTGATATGTCCTATTTAAAAATTGCCTAGCTTGTAAACTAAAGTGTGCTGGAGCGCCGTCATGCATAAACCAAAGTTCATTTCGGATCAAAAGTGGAATATCTTCTAAAAGGCCAGTCAACTCGTTTTCAAGAAATAGCCGATATGATGCACCATTAAGTCGTATAGGAAGGAAAAAGGGACCAATAAAATAATTATTAATTATCCCGGCCCATACATTTAAGGAAAATTGCTCTTGAAAGTGCATCTCCTTTATGGCATGCGGATTTTCATCTGACCATAAATGGTTGTTGTGGAAATTACTAATACCATTTCTGGCGAAGTTCGCCTCGTCAGTAAATAGAATGTAGGTTAGAAATTGTGCATTTTGGGCAATTTTTTGTCGGAACCAATCACAAAGGACTAAGCGTTGCGGAAAGTCACGCGGAAGAAGAGCCTGTACTCTCTGAATATGGAAAGGATATAATTGTTGATCGTGTAATATCCTTAAGATGGTTTGATGGCTTGCGTTTACCGTTACACCAATCTTTCTTGTACTGGTTTCTGGATGTTCATCGATTATCTGCAGAACAGCTTCCTCTAAATCGGGTGTTCTTTTAGTTTGAGGTCTTCCCGGAGTATTTTTGTTTCTCTCAAATGTACCAGTTTCTGCTAGACGACGGTGAATATTACTGAAGGTTTCCGCACAAGGTACAAGTCGTCGAGGATATTTTTGTTGGTAAATACGCCTTGCTTCATAACTATTTCCATTAGCTAGACCGTACACAAAATGCATGTCTGCCATTGCAGCATTTGTATAATTCACCATAATTACAAAAAAAGATTTGTAGGTACGAACTTTCAAATTAATTATTGTTTGACAATACTTATGACAGTTACGTAAGTACGAATAAATGCTGTAAACATGACAACCAACACAACAGTTCCCTAAATCGATTTCTAAATTTTTGAAATAAAATTTTTTTTTGTGAAAAATTAATCAGCCTGTATCTCTACAATGGAAAACTTTAGGACAAATGTTTATAGGAACTATTTCTCTCGAGTTTACCCGAGGAATCGCACCCTAAAATTTCTCGAAGAAATTAATGTATATTTAGGGTTTATAAGATATTAAAATTTATTTCTTATTTATTTTATTGGCCGTGTGCATAATATTAAAATAATAAGTTTTTTTTTTTTTTGGTTTAGCGACCTTTATTGAATTTCAATTTATTTAAATAATTTAAATTATTTAAACATTGAAGTAAAATTGGTGAGTTTTTATATCCTTTTAAATTTTAAATTTTACTCTAATCATTATTTTAATTTTAACTCTTCCATATAACGTAAATATAATTCTTACCTTTCGTTTTGTAATTTTTTTAGTTCTAAATCACTTGAAAAAGACTCAATTACACACAAAAAGTCGAAACGTCGTTATTTAAATAAATTGAAATTCAGTAAAGGTCGCTAAACCAAAAAAAAAAAGCTTATTATTTTAATATATATATATATATATATATATATATATATATATATATATATATATATATATATATAAAGATAATTATTTCGTGACCTTTGTATTTTATGGTAAATTCAATTTGTTGGCGATTTAAAGTCTGGTTTTACTTCAAAATGTATATATTTAAAACAATCCTACATGTTTCGGCAAATGATGCCCTATAACGCTAAGAAATAAGTAATTAAACTTCTAGTTTCAAAAATTCTTTTATTGTAAATACCACTACAATATTGTTTCGCCATACAATGGCTTCATCAAGTGAATGAAATACTGAATTCAATATTCAGTATGAATATTCAGTATTTCATCCACCTGATGAAGCCATTGTATGGCAAAACAATATTGTAGTGGTATTTACAATAAAAGAATTTTTGAAACTAGAAGTTTAATTACTTATTTCTTAGCGTTATGATGAAGTTTCAGCAAGTATCTCCTTCGTCAATTAACTAATTAAATGATGCCTTTTCAGGAATATAAAATATAAATTTATATTTTATATTCCTGTCAACAAGTTTGTTGCGAGATCTGCCTAATCCTGGCCTTCTTGTGTAATTCCCCAGTTTGACGATGTCGCTGTATTGTGTCTTGGACGGTACTCCTGGGAATATTCAAGACAGCAGCGATGCATCGAATACTGCGTCAGTCTTCGTTCAATGCTACTGCTCGGCTTATATTTTCTGCTTGCATTTTCTAAAGCAATAAGTGTTAGTACTGATAGTTTGAATGACTTTTCAACAAAACAGAGAGAATGAAGAGCGGTCCAAGATTTATTGAGTGGGATTGGATTTTTGATCAATGTCTCGTGAAAAAAACAAAAAAAGAAATTTTAATTATCATAATAGACATTTACTTCGGTGTCTGGAATTTTTTGTCCACAAGTGTATATTGATTTAACTTTAATTATTCTTACAATAGAGAAAAGTTCTTAATTACAGCAGACGAAATAATTAATTTTGTAATAAACTGGTTTATATCTGTATAAGCATTATTATTATTGGATCAAAATCGGATTAAAAATATTTCAGGGACGAAACTGATCTAATAAAGTATTGGCGAAATTACTAACGCCGCAAATAATGAACTAAATCAGTTCGTTAATGAAACCGTAGATATTTTGCACCCGAATCGTGGGTGTTTTTAATTTCGTTTTAACTACAGTCACAAAGATAGGCGAAATATCAAATTATTCTATTTGCTTTAAAAACAAAATTAAGTTTGTTTAGTTACGACACATGTAACGTGTGTTCATTTGAAAAGTCAATCTAGGTTACTTTGAAATTTTAATAGAATACGACGCAAATATATTAGTATGTGTTTGTTGTTCCGTAAACGTAAATCCAAATGACATTTGATAATGTCAATCACAAATATCAGTTAGTGCATAAAATAATCGTGCGTCGATTCTGGTTTAAATAAATTGCTTCTCAGTTTTAAAATGGCTTTCACTTTAGAACATAAAATTTTTTTAGTCCAGGCTTATTTTCGAAGTGGTAATAAAATTGATGTTTTATGGGTTTATTCAGTTAAAGATTGCATGGTAGAATTTCAAGTTGAGTTTCCACATTTTGTAATAGATTATATACAATTTAAGAATACTTTGGATAGAACTTTGAATCTTTTTTCTGAAACTGGTAGTCTCTTAAGAAAATCAGGCAGCGGAGCAGTTAAGAAACGTACACCTCAAGTTGTCGATCGTGTTGAAGAAATAATGGAAAATAAACCACAAACATCTGTTCGACATTTGAGTCAACAAATAAACCTTTCTGTTGGTACAACTCACAAGTTATTAAAAAAGGATATGCAACTTTATCCATACCGTGTCACAGCAGTGCAAGAATTGTTAGAAATTGATTACCCACGTAGACTACAGTTTCGTAATTGGTTGGTAAATATGAACAATAATGGAGAACTTTCGCAAAGAGTCATCTTTACTGATGAAGCATGGTTTTATAAAACGGGATACCTAAATTCACAAATTACAAGAATTTGGAGTAGTGAAAATCCACATGTAATTAATGAAAAATCGCTACATCCAGAGAAAATTGGTGTTTGGGCAGCGATAAGCCAATGGCGAATCATTGGACCAATATTTTTCAGGGAACATTAACTGCTCAAAGGTACCGTACGGAAATTTTACAACCATTTGTCAATCAGTTGCATGATGATGAACTTCAAAATGCATATTTCCAACAAGACGGAGCACCTTGTCACTGTACTGCAGAATCTTTGTATTATTTAAGAGAACTTTTTGATGAGCGTATAATTAGTCGAAATACTGAAATTGCCTGGCCTACACGTTCATGCGATTTAACACCTTGCGACTTCTTTTTGTGGCCTTATCTAAAAAATAACATATTTCGAAACACCTATATTGAATTTGAATGATATGCTACAGAGAATCGAACAGAAATGCATGGAAATTAATAACAATCCAGTAATGTTGCAGAATATCATCAGAAATTTTGAACGGAAGATTTTAAAGTGCATTGATCTTGAAGGACAACATTTTCAACATTTGTTATAGTTTTCAATAAATACCTATTATTTGTTATTTATTTGTATATATGAAACTGTCAAAATATACGACTTCGTAGGTTAAGTAGTAAATTTTAATTTACGACATACTTCAAAATGTTCTCAGTAAATCACATGCTACTAGATTGACTTTTCAAATGAACACTTGTTATTTACGAAGAATTATTTGTTTTCAACGAGAACAAGCGACAAAATTATTTCCTTTCGTATAACTTTTCAGTTGTAATATACATTGATTTAATGTTTTTAATTAAGTTATTTACCTATTTTTTAGAGTAAACATGCATAATAATAAACTATCATATTAATTCTACTTGTCAACCATACAAGTTTTTAATTTTTCAAAGCCTTCTGCTACTAGGCAAGTGCTTTTAATGCTCTCTCTTAATAATTCTTTCAGAAACTGCAAAAGTAATGAAAACATTATTCAGCCGAAAGTTACTTGCGTCTTCTTGATTAATATTATCTGCATTAAAGAATATATGATTAGGGGAAAGCGGGGCGGATTGATACGGCTAACATCAAAGTCATGTTAAAAATAACGAGCCATCGAAAAAATTCATAATTGGAGTAGACTGTGAAATTGGGATGGTACTTTAGCCACTTCCACATAATGACATTTATTATTTGACATTTAAGCTATAAGTTTGTGTCAAATTTTTCAAAACTCTTATTAAGAAAATTAAATTTATTTAAAAAATGATATTCAACATAGAACAAAAAGCAACAATTATCGACTGTTACTTCCGTACAGGTGTGAAAGTAAATGGCGAGTGGCAGTATTCAATTACAGAATGCATGGCTGATTTTAGTGAAGAACATCCTGAATTAGTGTTTGACTACAATAATTTTTACAATGTTTTGACAAATTGTGTAAAGTTATTCAGAGAGACTGGTAGCGTCGGTCGAAAAACTGGAAGTGGACGGCCATCTAAACGTACACCTGATAATATTAAAGCTCTTCAGCATATTATTGATGAAAATCCAAAAACATCCATTTCAGTAGTGACCCAACAAACAAATTTATCTTATGGTACGTGCCAATTCATTCTTAAAAAAGTCTTACATTGTCATCCATACAAGCTGCAATATTTTCATCAACTTTATCCAGTTGATTATTTAAGACGAGTGGAATTTTGTCAATGGTTTCAAAATAATCTACACAATCAGGATATCCTTAACACAGTTTTCTTCACGGATGAGGCCTGGTTTTATCTTTTTGGATATGTTAATTCACAGAATATGAGGTGTTGGTCCTCCGAAAATCCTCATTTTTTTGTTGAAAAAACATTGCATCCCCAAAAAGTTGGTGTTTGGGTTGGAATATGTCGAAGAAGATTGGTGGGTTCTATTTTTTCTTAAGGTACACTTACTGCTGCACGATATCGCAATGATAATCGGCTCATTCATAAATCAACTGGATGATGAGGAATTACAAAATGGGTATTTCCAACAAGATGGTGCAACAGCACATACGACCAGAGAAACACTTCAATATCTCAGAGAATTTTTTGATAACAGAATAATAAGCAGGAACACTGAAATCCCATATGCAACTAGGTCTTGCGATTTAATCATATGTGATTTCTTCGTATGGCCATACATCAAAAATTCGATTTATTCAACGCCAATTCATAATCTGGAACAACTGAGAATTCGCATAACAGAAAAGTGTGAAGAGATCAACAACTCACCGCAAATGCTGCATAAAGTTTTTGCTGGATTGCGGAGAAGAGTTGGTTTGTGTTTAGGTGTAAATGGACAACATTTTCAACAACTTCTGTAGCTATATGTAAATTTTGATTATGATTTCGATATTAAATAAATTAAATAAATTTGTTTTCTTTTTTGTTGTAGTATCATTTCAATGCCAATTTTTACAATGAAACCAAATGAAACTGTCAAGCATCAAGTAATGTGTCATTATGTGAAAGTGGCTAAAGTACCAACCCAATTTCACAGTCTACTCCAATTATGAATTTTTTCGATGGCTCGTTATTAGAAACCAAGAAAAATTTAAATAGATCGAGTAGTCTATAGATGATGTTATACTGTATCATAAAAAAGAACCAAAAATGGAAAGAATAGTAAAAAATGAAAGCAAATTTTAGATAATTAGTACTGGTAGCCGTAACTTTGTGGTAATTCATTTTGAAAATAATAAAATAAAATAAAACAACAACTTTGTTAATACCACTTTATTCACATATAATCGTGACCGCGGTTTCGACATGCAATGTCATTATCAAACTGCATTATGCAAAATGCATTATGCAAACGGCAGTTTGATAATGACATTGTATGTCGAAACCGCGGTCACGATTATATGTGAATAAAGTGGTATTAACAAAGTTATTGTTTTATTTTATTTTATTATTTTCAAATTTTAGATATTTAAGATATTGCAATTTTCTCATTCTGCCCTTCAGGTGGGGCGGAATGAGTTTTATGTTGATAAAGTTAGTTAATAGTTGTAAATAATATAAACAGTAAGAAAAGAATATTTATCCTATGTTTCCTAACTAAGTGACACAGAATTTACATACAAAATGAGTTAATAGTGGTAAATAAACAGTAATGAAAAATATTTATTAGAATATGTTCTTTTGCTAAGTGACACACAGTTCATACCCAAAAACGGATTCTTCGTCGTCACTGTCTACATCGGCACAGGAGTTGTGTGCCCATTTGTGACAGAATGAGCAGGATATCCATCCTTCAGTAGACTTTGAATAGAAGTCCAGACAATTTAAGCATTCTGAGAATCAGATTCTTTTCTAGATCTACACATTTTCTTTCTTGGCACTCCTGTCTCTTTTAATATATTTGTTGACTTCTACGTCATGACATTCTTTTCTCCCTTCAACGATACTTTTCTTTTAGCCCACTCTACTCTGTTACCCTCTTTAATGTTGCGTTTTTTCTTGGCTTCCTTCAATTCTTGCAAATATGCCAATGAATTGACAATTGTCGTTTTTCCTTTTTTCGGGACGCCTTTGCTTGTTTCGTTGAACTTTTGGAACGGCCAAAACATTTTTGGAGATACCGTTTGAAATTATGTGCTTTCTACAGATACATCCAAGAACATTGTGGTAGATTGGACGTATTCTTGTCACTTAATACGGAAGTTTCATCACTTGTTACTGTTGAATGAACTATTTCAATATTTTGCATATTGATTTCCTCATTAGTAATTTGGTTGTTGTTAGTTCGTAAATTGACTAGCTGAATATCTGTTGTAACTGACGGAAGAAAATCATAATCAGTAAAAACAATTTTATCTATAGGCAAAATCCCCGTTTTCCTGACGCCATTTAGAGCGCTCTGCATCGAAAATGCACGAATAAAAGCAGCCCCTAATAAAGTCGAAATTTGAAATAAGGTCACCACTTTTCCTGGATTAGACATCATCCACATTCAAATTTCTTTCTCGTTATAAACGCTAATGGGCCTCATTAATACAACGTCTAAGGGTTGAATACACTGGGGAGGAAAGCATAGTAAAATCACTCCGTTATCTCGAGCAAGATCAATGAGATATTTTTCTTGTGCGTTGTGTGTCCGTCAAAGAGCAATAATCTTGGAGATTCCTTTGTAGATTTCAAAAAAGTTTATGAACTTTATAAACCAGGGCAAAAAATCCAGTGAGAGAAGCCAAAGTTACCGTTTAACCTCTCTCACTGGACGTGATTACTCCAACTAGCCGCTTTCCTTTTGTTGTCAATATTTTAGAATGAGCCTTGGAATTTACTGTGATTCTGCTTTCATCGCAGTTGAAAATCTCGTCGGCCGTTAATTTATATTTGTCAATACATTCAGTCAGCAGCATATGAAGCTGAGTAACAGCTACGCGGTTAAAACCCATAGTATGAGCTCCGAAGGTGACCTCTGGTGAACGTATACTAATATCAGAATGTCTCCTTAGAAAACCAGCCATCCAATTCACGAATATCACAGTCAAAACTAGACCTTAAGGGGCAGAATGACACTTCGGGGCAGAACGAGACACATCTCATTCTGCCCCGTCATTCTGCCCCGTCCCATTATACCCCAGACGCACAGTTTGTTTAAACATACAATGTTGACGCTTGTGGTGGTATTTACAATAAAAGAATTTTTGAAACTAGAAGTTTAATTACTTATTTCTTAGCAATATAATGAAGTTTCAACAAGTATCTCCTTCGTCAATTAACTATACAATGTTAAGGTTATGCGATGTCATTTTATGACCCACTTTTATGTTATTCTAATGAGCGTTCATAACTTTGAATACCATCCAATTTTCAATCAACTGCAATTAACGGAATATTACTTACCTTAAACTGAAAACACAGGAAATTTATAAAATTTATGTTATTCTAATGAGCGTTCATAACTTTGAATACCATCCAATTTTCAATCAACTGCAATTAACAGAATATTACTTACCTTAAACTGAAAACACAGGAAATGTATAAAATTACTCAAGAAAATGTGGACAATATGGACAACAACTAACCCGATACAGACGATGTTCTTTCACAGCACGCTGTTAGTTTAAGTACATAAATCATTGAAATATCAACACGTCTCATTCCGCCTCGCCCGTCCGTTCCATCCTTCCTTCCCCTACATTAAAAAACACAAATGACGTTCAAATGTCCCACAAGGCGATAACTAAATTCAAAACTAACTACGCCATCCTATAGATTTTTAAGAGATAATCTTATTATTATATATTATATCATCAGCGTCGTTGTAAAAAAGAAATTACGATTTTCATAAGATTACCGTCACATTTTGATATCCCGTCAATGCAAGTGCGTTAGTTTCTATAAATTAGAATTAACTAAAAATATCGTTGATAGAAAATTTTATTTTAAAATTTCCAAGAGTTTATTTGATGAAGTCCCTACATCGACAAAACAGTATCCACTAGGTAGTTCCAAACCGGGTATCTGAATTTTTAATGAACTATAATATCAGTACGTAATTAGTAGTTAGTAGAATATACTATCTTGTCTCTCCGCTATTAACAGGTAATTTTACAAATATTTTCGCGTCATAATTTCTTAATAGAAAAAAATTATACTCCTACTAATTATCAGAATAATTGAAACATATACGAGTAGGTAAACCCCACCAGTTTTGTATAATACAAAGGTATTTTTAATAATATAAAATATTATTAAAAATCTGGTGTGACGAACACAAATACAGGTTCACTATTAATATTTTTTGTGAACGTGTCCGAACATATCCCTCCCCAGAAACGTAGATAGGTATTTCGCCTTTCTACAGGCTCGTCGGTACGCCCCTGATGGAGAAAGGATATTCTCAGACACATTCACAAAAAAGAACCACATCACCACATCACCGAAATTATCCAGACCGGGCGTAGAAGTAAATTCAGTGCTGCCTGTTGTCAGACAGCCGAAGTACCTCGCCCCGTCCACATAACCAATGTGAAGTAACGACGCCCTTCCAAAGGTGGCACAGCCAATCTCTCTAGAAACTGCATTTTGTTTGTGTCTTCACTCATACTACGGACTTACCGCATGTGTAATGTATCAGAATAATTGAAACATACACGAGTAGGTAAACCCCACCAGTTTTGTATAATACAAAGGTATTTTTAATAATATAAAATATTATTAAAAATCTGGTGTGAAGAACACAAATACAGGTTCACTATTAATATTTTTTTGTGAACGTGTCCGAACATATCCTTCCCCAGAGATGAAAATACGTACTTCGCCTTTCTACAGGCTCGTCGGTACGCCCCTGATGGAGAAAGCATATTCTCAGACACATTCACAAAAAAGAACCACATCACCGAAATTATCCAGACCGGGCGTAGAAGTAAATTCAGTGCTCCCTGTTGTCAGACAGCCGAAGTACCTCGCCCCGTCCACATAACCAATGTGAAGTAACGACGCCCTTCCAAAGGTGGCACAGCCAATCTCTCTAGAAACTGCATTTTGTTTGTGTCTTCACTCATACTACGGACTAACCGCATGTGTAATGTATCAGAATAATTGAAACATACATGAGTAGGTAAACCCCACCAGTTTTGTACAATACAAAGGTATTTTTAATAATATAAAATATATTCTCGGCTGTTGTTGCAGATACTTCTTGGTGAAACATTTTAACTTCATACAGTAAATAATAAAAATAAATTAAAACACTTGGCTTGTTTCACTATGAGATTTATTTAAATTCTCTAACAATTGTTTCGGCTGTTATGCCATTCTCAAAGAGATCTATAAATCTAACTTAAAGACTATCGCACTTGTTCTTATATGTTGTCTGTTCTTGTGTGTAGTGGGGGTGGTATTATATTGTGTATTACGGTGTCTATAAAGGGTGTATTGGCATATTCTATCTGTGTGTTGGTGATTAATAGATTTTGTTTTTTCGCTATTTTTATTTCTAATATTTCTAGGAGGTCCAATCTCTTGCTTTTTGTGATATTGTGTATTAAGTCGCAGTTATCTATATCAGCGACCAGTAGTATCATACATAAATGCCCCGACTTACAAACTTTGCAAGTATTTCAATAAAAAGTTACCGACAAAAATTAATTTCAAATCTAAATATGCGATAAAAAATACCATAGAATTAACGAACAATTTAAAAAACATAAAGATACCTAGCAATGCTAAATTAGTCTCATTTGACATTAAAAGCCTTTTTACCTCTATACCAATAAATGAAATAAAAAAGATAATTGACATACACATTAATAACAATAACCTTAATGACACAGATAAACGAGAAATTAAAGAAACTTTAAATTTATGTCTAAATCAGAATTACTTCAAATTCAACAATGAAACATACACACAAATAGAAGGATTACCGATGGGAAATCCGTTAAGCCCGCTATTAGCAGAAATATACATGAATAAATTCGAAGAAGAACTATTCAAGAAAAACACGGTATTAATTCAACAAGTCCATTTCTGGGCCAGATATGTAGACGACGTAATTTGCATATGGAAGGGTACAGATAGGCAATTAACGGAGTTCCTAAAAGTAATAAATTCTATAAACCACAAGATACAATTTACAAAAGAAACAGAAAAAGACAAGAAAATAAACTTTCTAGACATTACAATAAACAGACATAATAATAAGCTTACATTCGAAATCTACAGAAAACCCACTTTTACAGACAACATATTACATGCAAACGCGAAGCAATCGATGAAAATAAAAATGTCAACATTCAATAGTTATATACATAGAGCCACAAACACACCATTAAGCAAGACAGATTTTAATACAGAAATAAACACAATTAAATTAATCGCAAGAAATAATGGATATGACCCTAAAATCGTAGATAAACTGTTAAAACGTAAAGAAATACAAAATAATATGAACAAATACCTATACCCGAAAATAACAGAAAATATACAAAGATGGCACAAAATTACATACATACCACAACTCACTAATAAAATAAACAGAATAGTAAAAGGATTAGATATCAAAATAAGCTGGGTAAATAAAACAAATTTAGGAACAATGATTAGCAACAACAAAGATAAAAGAGATAAAATGGACCAATCAGGTGTTTATAAATTAAAATGTAAAGACTGTGAAGCTATCTATATCGGCCAAAGTGGACGAGCCATTAAAAACAGAGTTAAAGAACACAAAAAGTCAATTTTATATAGTGAGAAAAACACAGGCTTTGCCGAACACTGTATAGAACTCAACCACTTACCCGATATAGATAACTGCGACTTAATACACAATATCACAAAAAGCAAGAGATTGGACCTCCTAGAAATATTAGAAATAAAAATAGCGAAAAAACAAAATCTATTAATCACCAACACACAGATAGAATATGCCAATACACCCTTTATAGACACCGTAATACACAATATAATACCACCCCCACTACACACAAGAACAGACAACATATAAGAACAAGTGCGATAGTCTTTAAGTTAGATTTATAGATCTCTTTGAGAATGGCATAACAGCCGAAACAATTGTTAGAGAATTTAAATAAATCTCATAGTGAAACAAGCCAAGTGTTTTAATTTATTTTTATTATTTACTGTATGAAATATAAAATATTATTAAAAATCTGGTGTGAAGAACACAAATACAGGTTCACTATTAATATTTTTTGTGAACGTGTCCGAACATATCCCTCCCCAGAGACGTAGATACGTACTTCGCCTTTCTACAGGCTCGTCGGTACGCCCCTGCTGGAGAAAGGATATTCTCAGACACATTCACAAAAATGAACCACATCACCACATCACCGAAATTATCCAGACCGGGCGTAGAAGTAAATTCAGTGCTGCCTGTTGTCAGACAGCCGAAGTACCACGCCCCGTCCACATAACCAATGTGAAGTAACGACGCCCTTCCAAAGGTGGCACAGCCAATCTCTCTAGAAACTGCATTTTGTTTGTGTCTTCACTCATACTACGGACTAACCGCATGTGTAATGTATCAGAATAATTGAAACATACACGAGTAGGTAAACCCCACCAGTTTTGTACAATACAAAGGTATTTTTAATAATATAAAATATTATTAAAAATCTGGTGTGAAGAACACAAATACAGGTTCACTATTAATATTTTTTGTGAACGTGTCCGAACATATCCCTCCCCAGAGACGTAGATACGTGCTTCGCCTTTCTACAGGCTCGTCGGTACGCCCCTGCTGGAGAAAGGATATTCTCAGACACATTCACAAAAATGAACCACATCACCACATCACCGAAATTATCCAGACCGGGCGTAGAAGTAAATTCAGTGCTGCCTGTTGTCAGATAGCCGAAGTACCACGCCCCGTCCACATAACCAATGTGAAGTAACGACGCCCTTCCAAAGGTGGCACAGCCAATCTCTCTAGAAACTGCATTTTGTTTGTGTCTTCACTCATACTGCGGACTAACCGCATGTGTAATGTATCAGAATAATTGAAACATACATGAGTAGGTAAACCCCACCAGTTTTGTATAATACAAAGGTATTTTTAATAATATAAAATATTAAAAATCAGGTGTGAAGAACACAAATACAAGTTCACTATTAATATTTTTTGTGAATGTGTCCGAACATATCCCTACCCAGAGACGTAGATACGTTCACAAAAAATATTAATAGTGAACCTGTATTTGTGTTCTTCACACCAGATTTTTAATAATATTTTATATTATTAACCCTAGAATGGTATCGTTATTTTCTAGTACATGACTAGTACAGTGGTGTCGCATATGACACATCATTATATCTTTAACTTTTATATAGTTATCGTTCAAAATAAAAACAAAAGTATAATTTTACATTAATTTTATTATAAAAAATAAAATGGTACAAAAATATAAAACAGTTATTCTCACAAAAATACAGGGAGGACAGCACAAATTTGTTCACCGCATCTCACACATAGTTCTCGACCTTTTCTGTTGGCATTTCTAGGGCAAATATGACAACGTTTCTGACCGACAGGTTGATTTCTTTTTTCCAAACTAGGATTCTTTTCTTTCACACCTAAAATATCCTGAATTAGAAGACGTAAATATCTGGATATTGTTCGCAGATTCAGTCTGCTTTCCAATTGTGGTTTGATCAATTGCATGCCTAAGTTTTGAAGAAATTGTCTTCTTGGGATGTATTTATAAGCACTATTTTGTTTTTGTTTGTTGGCGTTATAGATAACATAAGCATTGATTCCAATTCCATCTGTCATTCCATAAAATACACGTAAAGGCCATCGACGGGTTTTTCGTGACAAAGTTTTTGAGTGACACAATTGATCATATGTATATACACCACTTTTCGTCGAATTATAAAATAGAATGATTTCGGTTTTTTTAGTTTCGTCTTAAATTTCGCCATAAGTGTCAAAAGTTGACAACAACAAAACTATTTTATTCTTTTTAGGTGAAAACGAAACCATAGTTTTATTTTCGTCGTAAGCAAAATCAGAGCTAGGAACAGTAGCTTTTTTCTTCAAGAAAGTTAGCGGAATATCTGCTTTATTTTTACGTAACGTTCCTACTATGGTTAGTTTCTTTTCCAATAATTTATTTGCCAAATCCGAGGACGAGAACCAGTTATCCATGGTAACATTCCGGTTTGTTCCATATATGCTTTCACACAGTTTCAGGACATATTGAGTAGGTAAAGTTTCAGAACTAGTTCTTCTTTCTTTTCCAATATATGGAATAGCAGAAAGCATGTAAAATGTTTTGGATTCGCACATCATAACAATGTTTATGCCATATTTATCAGGCTTATTTGGAATATAGATTTTGAATGGACATCTTCCTCTAAAACCAAGAAGTTGTTCGTCTACAGTTACATATGCGCCAGGTGTATAATTTTCTGAACACTTTTCAATAAATTTATCCCACAGAAATCTGATAGGTGCAAATTTATCATCCTTACGCTCTTGTCTGGTATTTTTGTCATCAAAGCGAAGACAATTAAGTAAAAACTCAAAACGTTTTCGTGACATGGTTGCTCTGAAAATGGGTAATCCATATTGTCTGGACCATAAATCAGAAGTACTTAGAGAACTTGTTTTTAGAACCCCACTCATATACAGCCCGAATAAGGCCAATATTTCTTGTCTATTAGTACACCCTATAAAGCTTTGATTATTAGCATATTTGGAGGATTGTCTTGTTATTTCTTGGTTTGTGTGTTGAATAATACAATAAATCATTTCGTCGGTGAAAAATAACTTCCATGCTTCAATCTCATCTGCAGCTTTTAATGCGTTTGACTTTGGCCCTGGTAATCGAAGCACAATGTTGTTTTGCACTGTACGGCTATTTTTTGAAAAAAATGGTGATTTATACAATTTCTAACCATTTTTTCCATAAATTGCCTTTCGACGTGTAACAGATTATTCTTCGGACTCTTCTCCCTCACTGCTAGACTCGACAGAACAAGTATCTGAATGCTCACTGTCTAAATGTTCCTCATCTTCAGATACACTGTCGTCGCTAACTATTTCTGGAATAATATTGTCCAAATCTGTTTCGCCTCTCTCGTAAGAACGTATAATATCCTCTAACTTTGCTTGAGTCAATGCTTTACTAGTGGAAGCCATATTTTGTAAATTAAAAAAATAATATCAAGAATGGTATTCTGGAGTCGTATGTGACACAACCAATTGCTATCGATTCGTAAAACAGAACAGAGCACTTACAACTACCGCATTCAAATCTGTACTGACACGTCGAAAGGTACGTAGGTGGTCGCTAACTTCTCTCTTCAATTATCCGTTTGGGAAAGAGATAAAGTGTAGCTCTGTCATAGGCGATACCAACGTACCATTCTAGGGTTAAAAATGTATTTGTATCCTACTAATTATTTTGTACATATTGTTATCATTTCTTGTTAGAGACAAAACGGAGTAGCATAAAAAAATTCATTGAAGTTGGTCAACTCTTTCTGGATGTTCGGTTTTTTTGGAAAATCAGTATATACATATTAGGGTACAATGTGGGTTGATGTGTATAAATTTAAAATAGGCAATTTATTCTTATTTTGCACTTATGTATACTACATTTTTTTGTATATCTGATACAATGCAAACATTATCAACAGAATCAATACAAGTTTCACCTTGATATCCGTATTGTGTTTATTTCCCTCGGGTAAAAGAGCAAATAGCTCGACTTCAGAAAGCCACAAGCAATTATTATCCTCTGTACAAACGGTTTTTTTTTTCTATTTTCTCGCTTCCCTAATGGTGATAACTTAAGCAATTTATTTCCATTAAAGAAATAAAACATTAGTTTAGTAGTATCTGGACTATTTCTTCCCTTTATGTAAATATTAAACGCGTTTAAAATACAAAAAGAAAAACACAAAAAGAAATCAAGCGATTCAATGCGACCCCTGGCTTATTGATTTTACGTACACAAAAAGGTAGATATTTTATACAAATATTGAAAGAAGCAACAAGTTGCTATTATAAAGTAGATCAAGATGACTTGAGGTAAATTTAGTCGATATTATTCTCTCAGTATTAGCTTTAAGCTATTTCTCAGAAAGTTTGCTATCGAATTTATCTTTTAAGTTCTTCGTTGCATGGCTAATTATGTCAGCCATACAACGCGTATACATCGTAATCTATATTACGTCTTATTGGACAGGGGCCGTACTATATTAAATAAACTAAGAAACAACCAGACATAAAGTTAAGAAATTACGATAGCAGATATGTAATAAAAATAAAATGGCGATAAAAATCAAGATTAATGATTAAATAAATAGATATGAACGTTTTTCTGAACTGTAACGGTAGAAAACGGAACACTAAATAGTAGTATATTAGAGCAACATTTATTCGAATAAATATAATTAAAAAAATGAAAATAATAGAATACTAGATGAAAAAATCAACGTACAATTTGTTATAAACTAAATCGAGTGCGTAGAAAACGAATCCGGCATTAATTATGACGGAGAACGTGGGGATTGGTAGATAATAATTTTTATAATATGGTGAAATGTAGGGTTTAGAATGAAACCATATCTGACTCATTAGGGTAAACTATGTGTTTTACTGGAATATAAATATCAGGATAGTTTTTAGGAGGCAAAAGTACGCAGGAATACCAAATTACAATGAAATCGGTGACATGATGAAAATCGACAATTTTTGAAGGGGTACCCCTTCGGAAATTTTCGATTTTTTGGTCAGTTTGGAGAACACGTCAAATATTACTGTTGAAATTTTTTATAAACTAAATCGAGTGCGTAGAAAACGAATCCGGCATTAATTTTGACGGGGAACGTGCGGATTGGTAAATAATAATTTTTATAATATGGTGAAATGTAGGGTTTAGAACGGAACCATATCTGGCTCATTAGGGTAAACTATGTGTTTTACTGGAATATAAATATCAGGATAGTTTTTAGGAGGCAAAAGTACGTAGGAATACCAAATTACAATGAAATCGATGACATGATGAAAATTGACAATTTTTACCTTCGGAAATTTTCGATTTTTTGGTCAGTTTGGAGAACACGTCAAATATTAGTGTTGAATTTTTTATAAACTAAATCGAGTGCGTAGAAAACGAATCCGGCATTAATTTTGACGGGGAACGTGCGGATTGGTAGATAATAATTTTTATAATATGGTGAAATGTAGGGTTTAGAACGGAACCATATCTGGCTCATTAGGGTAAACTATGTGTTTTACTGGAATATAAATATCAGGATAGTTTTTAGGAGGCAAAAGTACGTAGGAATACCAAATTACAATGAAATCGGTGACATGATGAAAATTGACAATTTTTACCTTCGGAAATTTTCGATTTTTTGGTCAGTTTGGAGAACACGTCAAATATTAGTGTTGAAATTTTTTATAAACTAAATCGAGTGCGTAGAAAACGAATCCGGCATTAATTTTGACGGGGAACGTGCGGATTGGTAGATAATAATTTTTATAATATGGTGAAATGTAGGGTTTAGAACGGAACCATATCTGGCTCATTAGGGTAAACTATGTGTTTTACTGGAATATAAATATCAGGATAGTTTTTAGGAGGCAAAAGTACGTAGGAATACCAAATTACAATGAAATCGGTGACATGATGAAAATTGACAATTTTTACCTTCGGAAATTTTCGATTTTTTGGTCAGTTTGGAGAACACGTCAAATATTAGTGTTGAATTTTGTATAAACTAAATCGAGTGCGTAGAAAACGAATCCGGCATTAATTTTGACGGGGAACGTGCGGATTGGTAGATAATAATTTTTATAATATGGTGAAATGTAGGGTTTAGAACGAAACCATATCTGACTCATTAGGCTAAACTATGTATTTTACTGGAATATAGATATCAGGATAGTTTTTAGGAGGCAAAAGTACGTAGGAATACCAAATTACAATGAAATCGGTGACATGATAAAAATTGACAATTTTTGAAGGGGTACCCCTTCGGAAATTTTCGAGTTTTTGGTCAGTTTGGAGAACACGTCAAATATTAGTGTTGAAATTTTTTATAAACTAAATCGAGTGCGTAGAAAACGAATCCGGCATTGATTTTGACGGGGAACGTGCGGATTGGTGGATAATAATTTTTATAATATGGTGAAATGTAGGGTTTAGAACGAAACCATATCTGACCCATTAGGGTAAACTATGTGTTTTACCATGGTGTGGCAGTTAGTGTGAATAGCGAACGTTATCGGAACATGCCACGTGAGTTTCTTTGGCCCGAATTGGACGGCATAGACATCCAAAATAAGTGGTTCCAACAAGATGGCGCCACCTGCCATACTGCGTGCCAGACTCGTGAGTTATTGCAGGAGAGATTACCGAAGCGTGTCATTTCACGCTAAGGAGATCAGAATTGGCCGCCAAGATCATGCCATATGACACCGTGTGATTTTTTTCTCGGGGATACCTGAAATCACGTGTTTACATGAATAATCCGAAACAATCCATGAGTTAAAGAATCAAATCGAGCGCATTATTATGGAAATCGATCCAGAAATGTGCGTAAATGTCATAAATAATTTTGTAAAAAGAGTAAAAGTTTGTAAACGAAGTTTGGGCGGACATTTGTCCGATATTGTTTTCCACATGTAAGTGCAATGTATACAGACAAGTTACAAATAAAAATGTTTCAAATTTTCAAGTAACTTATGCGTTTTATTCACAAATTAAATTATGCATTCTTATTGGGACACTGATATATATATATTAAAATAATATACTTTTTCTTGGTTTAGCGACCTTTAATGAATCTTACAATTTTTTAATACGACGTTTCGACTTTTTTATTAAGTCTTTTCCAAGTAATTAGAACTAAAAAATTAATACAAAAATTAATAAAAAAGTCGGAACGTCGTATTAAAAAATTGGAATTCATTAAAGGTCGCTAAAGCAAGAAAAAGTCTATTATTTTAATATGTATTATGACACGGCCAATAAAATAAATAAGAAATAAATTTTAATTCTTATTAACACTAAATATATATATATTTATATATATATATATATATATATATATATATATATATATATATATATATATAGTAAACCTAATCAGTAGGCGATTAAAGGTCTGTATATTACTTCAAAATATATGTATTTAAAAAACGCTACATGTTTCGGCAGTACGCCTTTATCGAGAGAATACAAAATATAAATGACAGGATATAAAATAAAGGCGTACTGCCGAAACATGTAGAGTTTTTTAAATACATATATTTTGAACTAATATACAGACCTTTAATCGCCTACTGATTAGGTTTACCATATCATACCAAGGTCACGAAGTTATTATATTTATATATATATATATATATATATATATATATATATATATATATATAGTATTTTCGTGACCTTGGTATGATAAGGTAAACTTAATTAGTCGGCGATTAAAGGTCTGGTTATTACTTCAAAGTGTATATATTTAAAATAATCCTACATGTTTCGGCAATGTTGCCTTTGTCAAGGATATAAAAAATATAAATGACAGAATATAAATGTCAAGTAATTGAGTTGCTATGGTTTAAATTATTCAAAGATACATTCAAATAGTAATAATAAATCATGCCTTAGTATTCCAAAAAATAGATAGCAAGGTGAGAACAGATGTGTTGTTCGCTGCTAGCCGCTTGTGTCTTTTTCTGGGTATGAATTTGTGTGTTGGTTGCTGCTGGCAGCTTGCGTGTCTTTGGGTGTGTGATTTTGTGTTTGTGTAAGAGCGTAAGTATAGGGTTTTGTATGATGGTGCGCTCGTGCGTGTGTTAAGTGACCGGTCACGTAAATTAGAGAGATCGGATAACCAGCCGGTGCGTAGGGCCGCCAACCCTTTCCCGACAACTTCTTTACTTTTCCGTTCAGTACTTCGACGGCCCGACCCCCGCCCCAACGAGGCAAGGCGCAGACCAGCGAAGCGCACCCTGCACGGGGTCGTTCATCGCAACCGAGGGAACACTCTTAGTGGCTACCTCGGTGAACGACGGTCACACAATGTGCCATCTTAACGTTTACCGCAAAAGCGGGGGCAATGCACACACGTCGAACGTGTGTGTGCTGTTAACGGCAGCCTAGCCAGGTTGCCGCCCAGGACCGATCCTAGTGGTGTGTGCAATGCACGGCGCCGAGGTTTGCGCCACGTAGCTTGTTTCCTCACTCATGCTGGAAAGGCGGAATGGCACCTGACCGCCAATCGGGCAGATGTAACGATCTACAATTTACCTTCATATTATATTTTTTTTTTTTTTTGTTATATATCTTATGTTATTTAAATATCTTTACTTTTAAATATCATGTACTTTTGCTTATCATGCTGACTGTTCCGTGTTTTGATTCCTGTCTGGTTGTCCGATTAGGTTTTCGTGGTTTTCCTTCTCGTTTTGGGCGAATGCCGACAACTTTGCATCTTAAGACGCTCCACGGGCGCATACGTAATAATAACTCATGTCTTGCCTTTTCTCGTTTTTGTTTTTCGTTTTTTGTTTTTTGTTTTGTGCTGATGTGGTCCTCTACTGGGTTGTAGCCTAGCATATGCGCTACAAAACTCTAGGGGGGTCTGCCCGATGGGCGGTCAGGTGCCATTCCGCCTTTCCAGCATGAGTGAGGAACCAAGATACGCGGCGCAAACCTCGGCGCAGTGCATTGCACACACCACTAGGACCGGTCCTGGGCGGCAACCTGGCTAGGCTGCCGTTAACAGCACACACACGTTCGACGTGTGTGCATTGCGCCCGCTTTTGCGGTAAACGTTAAGATGGCACATTGTGTGACCGTCGTTCACCGAGGTAGCCACTAAGAGTGTTCCCTCGGTTGCGATGAACGACCCCGTGCAGGATGCGCTTCGCTGGTCTGCGCCTTGCCTCGTTGGGGCGGGGGTCGGGCCGTCGAAGTACTGCACAGAAAAGTAAAGAAGTTGTCGGGAAAGGGTTGGCGGCCCTACGCACCGGCTGGTTATCCGATCTCTCTAATTTACGTGACCGGTCACTTAACACACGCACGAGCGCACCATCATACAAAACCCTATACTTACGCTCTTACACAAACACAAAATCACACACCCAAAGACACGCAAGCTGCCAGCAGCAACCAACACACAAATTCATACCCAGAAAAAGACATAAGCGGCTAGCAGCGAACAACACATCTGTTCTCACCTTGCTATCTATTTTTTGGAATACTAAGGCATGATTTATTATTACTATTTGAATGTATCTTTGAATAATTTAAACCATAGCAACTCAATTACTTGACATTTATATTCTGTCATTTATATTTTTTATATCCTTGACAAAGGCATCATTGCCGAAACATGTAGGATTATTTTAAATATATATACTTTGAAGTAATAACCAGACCTTTAATCGCCTACTAATTAAGTTTACCTTATATATATATATATATATATATATATATATATATATATATATATATATATACAGTAATGGGTAAATGTGTTAAACAATGCAAATATCTGTTAAATTAAAAAGATATTGTAATAAAATTTTAGATACGAAAATTAGGGATGAAGAGCCATCATTTGAAGTCTCAAAAAGGTATAAAACCCCTAACCACAACTAATAATCGATTCCTAAATACGTATTCTGACAACTAAGTTGTCATTACCTGTAGGTAAAACCACTAATCAAAGTGTCGCACATGGGAGTGTATACGTGGACGCCGTGTAAAGTTGTTGCGTTATTATATGTATTAGCTTTATTGTGCCCCATGTGCGACACTTTGATTAGTGGTTTTACCTACTGATGATGACAACTTAGTTGGCGAAATACGTATTTAGGATACGATTATTAACCCTGGAACGCTACACTTATCTTCAGGACTTAATCTGCTACAGTGGGGTAAGTGTACCCCAAATAAAAGTTAGCTAATTTTTGTCAATAAATGTGTTTATTTAAATATAACGCAAAAACAAGTTAAAATAACTTTCTACATTTGGGTTTATTCAGCAAAATAGTATTTTATTATCACTCCGCACAAGTTGGACAAATTTTCTTTTGATGTTGGAAACAAATAAATTTTGTGTATATATCGCAGTTGACCCTCGATTTCGGTCTTGGTTTCTGTGGCAAAATGAACATCTACCGGTGGTAGCAGGTGGCCTTGTTAGTACTCCTACTGGAGGGGTTATTTTTAGTACATTGCATATAGTTTGACGGAGTTCACGCCTCATAGTTGAAGTTTGCAAGCGACTTTGCACATGAGGTTTCACTAAATCAAGTGCAAGTTTTTTCAGGTAATCTCTTCTGTTTTTGACAATTTCTTTATTTGGTGCATTCGAACCTCTTAAAAGTACCGATGAGTTATATCCCACAATATTTAGCAAATTATAAAACAGGCATAATGGCCAACGGCGTGTTTTTCTACTAGTAGAATAAGTGTGGCACAGTTTGTCCAAAGTGTCCACTCCTCCCTTGGTGGAATTATAAAATTCTATAATTTCTGGTAATTTGGTGGTATTTGACTCATCACCTTGTTCATGCATTGTTGAAAGCATGATAACAGTTTTTTTCTTAGTTTTTGGTGGACAATATGATAATAATGTAAGTTGGTCACTATAGCAAAACATGGCGGAGTTTATCTGCCTCTCCTTGAGGTCCAAGAATGATGGAGGAATTTCTGTTTTATTTTTCTTCAGTGTACCTACAACTGTAATTTTTTTTTCTAAAAGGTTTTTTGCCGTCGGCACAGATGTGAACCAGTTGTCCATTGTCAGATTTCTATTGATTTCTTGAAAAGAAGTGGTAAGTTTATCGCAATAATACTGGGCAACAGGAATATTAGATGGTGTGAAGTTTTTGCCTATATAAACTTCAGCGTCGAGTACATAAGCCGTTTTAGCATCACAGCACATCACTATTTTAATCCCATATTTATCGGGTTTTGAAGGAATATACATTTTGAAAGGACATCGACCACGAAATCCAACCAATTGTCCATCAATTGTGGTGTACTCCGAAGGTACATATAAGTTTTTCATTTTGTTTATAGATCTCTCAAAAACTTCTCGAAATGTTGCAAACAACAATTAAATTAAAAAATAGCATAAACTATGCAGTAAAAACATTAATAATCAAATAATTTAGTAAAACAAATATATACTTACAAGCGAAAATAAATTTAATACAGTCTTATTCTGCTACACTGGGGTACACATGTACCCCAACTATCAAATATCTCAAAGATGCAAAGGCACTGTCTTTCACCAATATAGCACATGAACTGTCGCATCGTGTGCTGAAACTACTCAAAAGCCCGCGAACGCAGCTCCATCTATTTTCGATTAGCGGGATTTTTGAAGAAGGGTGGGGTACATGTGTACCCCAAATAGCATTTCAGGGTTAATTGTGGTAAGGGGTTTTATACCTTTTCGAGTTTTTACTTAACCACAGTCTCCAAAGAAATTCTTATCATTTGAAGTATTTTTAAAATATAGAGAATATTCGAAGAAAAATAAGAACACCTCGCGGTCTAAAGTATTTGTTATCATTACGACCCGGAAAAGAAAAGACAGACTGCTGAATATCGACATCCGTCTTCTCCTTAGGTGAAACACAAGCATCCGTAAAAAAATTATACAAAGTGTTAGCGGGAACTATTAGAAGATCTTAAATAAATATCAAAATAGTGCTTGTATAGCAAAATTTAAAAATTCGGAGCATTGATTTTTTGTATTCAAAGAATTTTTTGGGATTTTTATTCAACTACAAAATAAGTAAAAAAAATCAACGAGAAATGTAAAAAGGTGGACTAAATTACATCTTTAATTTATAATTATTCCTTTCTTCTACCAGCTACCTTATATTAACGACATTTTCATCAACGTAGAAAGACTTATACAGCAATCCTTATTTTTTTGTTTACTGTATAAGGGTTTTACCCACTTTATCTTGTGTGAACTAATTATATCATCTTCACCACATCAGAAGACCAGTCGGGATAAATGTAATTATAACAATTTGACACTTCTTTCCGTATAACTTTGCCATTTCTCCGTGCTTCGTGCAGACATGGTCAATAAAGTTTCACGTCTACAAGTACGTAATTTTAATAACGTCTTTCTCGGGAGATATCACCTTCCTCGAGTTTAATTAAAGAAGATAATAGGCTCGCTTTACTTAAGTACAATGGAATTTTAATTTTTCCTGTATACACCGCCGGTGGCGACGTTTCTGGAGGTTTCTTTACCGTTTCTATTAATGTAATTATACTTTGTGAAACGTTACTCCAACTAACACACTAATTCGCTTAGCGGAAGGTAATTTTAGATGGAAGGTATTCTTTTTTTTTTCTTTTATTAAGAAAAGTTTTCATTTACGAGATTGCTCCATAATAACTCATCATTTCCAAACAAGCTATATTATTTAGGACGTTTTACTTGAGATGAAAATGTCATTCTATGTCGTTTCGCTAACTGATTACTTACTTATATTACATTAATTTAGGAGCTCGCGTGCAAAACTGAATATATCTACTTTCTATACAAAATTATGTTTTGGTGCTTTCAAGATATAGGTAGGTCGAGATCTATAGGCTCAAATAATTTTCCGTTAAAATTGTTCAGAAAACTTTTAGGGTGGGTTGTTACTTTGAGTTTAGTAACGCCTTAACCTCTAGCGGCACTTCGCGTAAGTTTAGTGACAGTTGCGCGTTGTACACAGTTTAAGTGAATAAGTGAGTTGCATAACCTATTTAACTATTTCGAAGACAAAAATTAATTTACATATATTAAAAACTGGATTATTTAACTATATCTATAAAATTAACTATACTGTATGTGTTAAATATCATTAGGCATAGAGAATCAACGTACGAGTACATACAATGTATACGTAAATGAGAAAACCAGTCCAATGCCAGCGAAGACCGCGACCACTGACGATTGTCTCCGATACCGATTGACTGGAAATTTTACATTCAGTCTAGCTGCGGCTGTTACAGTTTGAAAGCATACAATTAAATTAATGTATAATGGCTCTTTATACACCTACTGAAAAGCTTCGGTTAGTAAAATGGTTTTATGCTGGCAAGTCTGCAATGGAGTGCATGAATTTGTTTGCGCTGACTTTTACAGATCGTTCTGTACCTTGCAGACAAACAATTTATAATATTATAAATAAATTTCAAACTTGTTTCTGTCTCAATAACTGTACGAAATGCAAAGCAAAAGAGGTATTACCACAAAAAATTGAGGAAAGAGAACGGCGGGATGTATTATTTTGTAGTATTGTGGAAATTGATAACACGAGATCTACTAGAAGTGCTGCCGAGGAATTGGGTACAAGTAACACAACTATTTCGCGTATTTGGAAACGTAATGGTTTAAAATGTTTCAAATATTCGAAAACTCAAGAAATATTTCCCGAGGACAATTTTCGGAGAATGGAGTTTTGTCAAGACGTTATGGAAAAGATACATCGAGATGAAAATTTCGTTAAAAATATTCTCTTCACCGATGAATCAACTTTTCCATTACACGGAAAGCACAATCCCTCTGTTCTTCGATATTGGGCTTCGGAAAATCAACACCGGCATTTTGCAAATCGCACTCAGTATCCTCAAAAGCTAAACGTTTGGGCAGGTATTTTAGGCGACCATTCTATATAGGCCCCTATTTTATTGATGGTATATTAAATGCCGACAACTATCTCGAATTACTGAAAAATCAAATACTTCCCGCCATTCAAAACATTGGAATAAATCAGGAAATCGTCTGGTTTCAATATAATGGCTGTCCAGCACATAATACAGTGAGGGTAAAGGAATTTCTAGGAAATACTTTTCCTGACCGTCTTATTACTGGAACAGGAAACATTAACTGCTCCCCGCGATCTCCTGATCTATCTCCAAATGATTTCTTTTTGTGGGGATATCTAAAAAATATTGTTTATACTCATGAAGCTGGTAGAGCAGAAAATCTAGTTGCCTTGAGAGAAAAAATAACTGAAGCTGCGAATTCATTAACTGCCGACATGTTAGCAAATGTAAGAGCTAATTTCTACGACCACCTAGGACAATGTCTTGCTGTGCAAGGAGGAATTTTTGAACCACTTGTATAATTTATTATAATTTTTAGAATCATTTTTTATTTAATTTATTAGGATTATTCTTTAATTTTATTAGAATTACGCTTTTGTTTATGCGACGCACCGCTGCTTAAAAATTTCCTGCATCTACTGAAAGAAATAAGAAAAGCAAATCCCTTGGAATTCGTAAATGTTATTTTAGGACGCATTACAAGTACCTATGTCGATGGTCAAATGATTACTACTAACTTGTATTTGCGAAACAATCGTTGCCGGCCGTCGCGGTCTTCGCCGGCATTGGATCGGCTTTTCCGTATATATATACATCGTATGTACTCATACGTATTCCCTATGCATAATGATATTTGACACATGCGGTATAGGGAATGACCAAGTGACCGGGTAAGCTGGAAAGGTTGATATTGTCCCTATAAGGGGTGGATATTTAATAATAACAATACTGTTTGCAATATTTTAGTTAATGCTACTAATCTTTTATAGAATTAATTGAATAGGTTAATAATAAAGTAAAAAAAAATAATAAGTAAAAATTAATTCACCTGTGAGCGGTCTGTCAACTAAAAAAAACTCCTTTATTTCACTCTATATTTCATAACGAATTTGTTACTTCCTCAGGAGTGCAATTGAGTTAAAATTTAACAAAGAACGACACTAAACATGTTAAAATTAATCAAATTTAAAACATTAAATTAATACGATGTTGGTTTATCGTCAACCTTTTAAAAACAAATATAACTCACCCGTTAATTAATTATTACTTATACAGTTCGATCGATAATACTTAATGGTATATATATATATATATATATATATCAATTGATAAATTATTGGAGTTTTTCGGCTTTTATATGAAATATTTACAAATATCAAATTTGTATGTAATTGCAAAGTAAGTGGGGATGTAAACATTGCTGTCTACAAATTACAAAGCAAATCATACGAAATTTTTAATTGAAAAATATTGTCTGAAAATTATTTAAACACATATATATATATATATATATATATATATATATATGAACTTCATGTGTTTGAGAATTAATAATTATTAAATCTCATTTTACATGCGATTGTCGCTATAATTTGTTGCATTTAATTCTACAATTCGCCAAATCACTTTTGCCCTAGATTGTAGATGCAACAAGCCGCGACATCAACTGTACAAGTTGTCAGTACAAATGAAAAATTTTTGTCAAAAACTTATCTGCGCGGAATGTGCATATATCGATATTTCACTGTTTTTTACAGATCATCAGTGCACCTTACCGAAGACAGACATGATATTCACTTCTATACTACGTGTATATATACGAACTGTAATGAACTTCATATGTATGAGAATTAATAATTATTAAATCTCATTTTACATGCGATTGTGGCTATAATTTGTTGCATTTTTTAATGCAACAAATTAAATTAAATGCAACAAATTATAGCGACAATCGCATGTAAAATGAGATTTAATAATTATTAATTCTCATACACATGAAGTTCATTACAGTTCGTATATATACACGTAGTATAGAAGTGAATATCATGTCTGTCTTCGGTAAGGTGCACTGATGATCTGTAAAAAACAGTGAAATATCGATATATGCACATTCCGCGCAGATAAGTTTTTCACAAAAATTTTTCATTTGTACTGACAACTTGTACAGTTGATGTCGCGGCTTGTTGCGTCTACAATCTAGGGCAAAAGTGATTTGCCGAATTGTAGAATTAAATGCAACAAATTATAGCGACAATCGCATGTAAAATGAGATTTAATAATTATTAATTCTCATACACATGAAGTTCATTACAGTTCGTATATATACACGTAGTATAGAAGTGAATATCATGTCTGTCTTCGGTAAGGTGCACTGATGATCTGTAAAAAACAGTGAAATATCGATATATGCACATTCCGCGCAGATAAGTTTTTCACAAAAATTTTTCATATATATATATATATATATATATATATATATATATAAATTCACTAATATTTGGGTTATCGGTCTGTTTATATTAAAACTCTAATATTCATTCTCAATATTTCGTCATTTATTAATTACTAGTAATGAAATGATTCGTATTACGATTAATCGTAATCGTCGATTATCATTGCGATTATTTGCCGATTATCTGCCAAAAATATTTTCAAATAAATTTTGTTTAAATTCTCGTTTAACAACCTTTCTAAACGCGTTTTATAGATTGCATGTTTATGTGATGTGTGCAAACGCAAATTTTAGGAATTTGACGGCTTGGGGAGTTCCCAGCCGCGGTCGTAAGTGAATACAGGAGACAGATAGTAACAAAATTGAATACCGCCTGTGGAAACCTGTTTTGTGATAAAATTGGTAATTGTTTAGTTTCTGTTTGGTGTTTTAACTTATTAGGACTTCTAATGTCATCAAAACGCAAGTTGATTAGTGATGGTTGGCAGCATTTTGGAAAGACATCTGAAACCTTCCAAAAATCTAAATGGAAGTACTGCAATCCTAAAATTTCTTGTGTGGGGAAAAATACCACAACTATGTGAAAGCACGCCAAGAAATTTCATTCTATCGAGATTCAAAAACATGCAGAGTTGATCAATGGATTAGGACAAAGCGGAATAGAAATGATCACGTGCATATTTAATAAGGTATGGAACGAAGGGCAAGTACCAGAAGATTGGAGAATTGGAATAATTGTACCACTATTTAAAAATGGCGATAGCAGGGACTACGCTAACTATAGAGGTATCACATTGCTCAGTGTTGTATCCAAATCGTACGAGCATATTTTGGAGAAAAGACTACGAAATGTAATAGAAGCACAACTGCCAGAGACGCAGAGTGGGTTTAGGAAAGGCAAAAATACGCAAGATCACATACTTACAATCAAATAAATGATGAAAAAAAAATAGATCAAAGAACACAGAACTGTATTTGGCATTCCTAGATCTAGAAAAGGCATTTAATCGAGTATCAAGGAAATAGGTATGAAAGGTGTTACAACATAGAAATATCAAGCAAAAATTGAGACAGAGTATACAAAGCCTATACCAAAATAATAAGTATTACATAAGAAAAGATAACTTGCAATCCCAAATGTTTAATATTAATTATGGATTAAGACAAGGTGGTATGATGAGCCCAACACTATTTACAATGATTATGAATGACGTTATAAAAGCTGCTAACAATAGAGTACGTCCAGTACACGTTGGACCCTATAAATTACAGCCGGTATATTTGGCAAACTGTACTTTCGCCGATGATCTAATCGTGTGTGCGGAAAAACAAATATATTTAAAAGAAAATTTGGAAATATGGGAAGAAGAGCTAACAAGAAGAAAGCTTAAAACAAATCTAAGTAAAACAAAGGTGATGGTGGTGGGCAAAGAAAATACGACAATTAATATCGAGCTAAATGATCAAAAGATAGAACAAGTGTTAGCTATATATATAAATACCTAGGAATAATACTGGGCAGAGAAGGAAACATGGAATACGAAGTGAACGATAGAATAAATAAGGCAAAGAAAGTCTATCATAGCCTGAGAAAGACGTTGATACAGAAAAAAGGAATAAATAGGAAAACGAAACGTACAGTGTACAAAAACCATCTATAGACCCATTCTGACGCCTGGAAACGAAAGTTGGATACTAAATAATGCAATGAAAAGCAGAATACAGGCAATGGATATGAAATACTTAAGAGCAGTTAAAGGAATTACACGCAAACATAAAATAAGAAACGAATCAATAAGAGAAGAGCTTGGTATCGAACCAGTCCTAAAGGTGAGAGAAACTAACTCCAATGGTTTGGACACGTGTGCCGTATGAATGACAAACAAGTCAAAACAATATGGGAAATAAAAGTACAAAGGATGAGAAGACGCGGAAAACCAAGAAAATCGTGGTATGATGAAGTTGATGAAGAATTTATATTTATTTCAAAAATAACTTTTTATATTTTTATTATCACTTTCATAATTAAAATCATAGCGCGAAATTAACAGATAGCTAATTAGACACACCTATTTTTTTGAATTTTTAAAACCTGCGAATAGGTTACTTTAATTCTACTTATATAACATAATCTTACATTGAAAAACCCGTTACAACTAACTGTAAATTATTATGTTAATTTTGTTTCCATGTTAGAATTAATATTGCATTTATATTTAAATTATTATCACTTGTAATTAAAGTAAAATTCGGCTTTAGGCTAATAGGCTTTGAAAGAAATAATTGCTATCGAGAGTCAGTAGAAAAATTTTATAACGATTGCCAGGAAAAAGTGCTACTCCGAAGTTAAAATTTAATTAAACTTAAAATACCTTAGATAGAACCCTAAAATTATTCAGAAAGAAGTAGTTATCTTTGGAGCAACTTTAGAACCATTTTTGGAATCTATAATATCGAAGATCGGCCAGTGATCGTACAAAGCATCTTTTTGGAACACCGGCCACGAGCAATACCAACGCCGCCGAACAACGCCAACACCGACATCGTGGTCGAAAACACCTTATTTGATCCGTACTTCGACTTTCCTAGTCGATACCATACAAGATACCTGCCCACATTCTACGAGAAACAGGTTTAATTAAGTCAATTTATTTCGAAGAAACTTTATTAAATTACAAACTCTAGATTTTTACTTTAAATTAACATTTCTAACTTACTCAAAATTTGTGAAAGGACATTTATTATTAAGAACTGTAGTACTTACCCTTTAATTTGTTTGTCTATTTATTTATATTACCATATAATATTCATTAACATTTCTATTAAAACATAACCTTTAATTCACACGTGCACTCTATATTAATTCCAATATATATATATATATATATATATATATATATATATATATATATATATATTATATTTATTATAACATTATTTTGTATATTCTTAATAATTTAATTTAATTCTTAATAAGTAACTCAATTGGTATTTACAACAATACATCTTTATATTTTTTAGACATATAGATCAATATTTCAACGCGTTATTGTAATAAGAAAGCTTCGGTGAGAATAGAATATAACACGCTTTCCTAGTCCTATCATTTGAAATGGTGATCTATTTCTGTTTCGCATTTTATAGTAAATAGCTCACTCTGTTGAACATCGATTAGCTATAAAGTTCAATTTTCAGTGTGAGACAACTGGAAACCTACAATAGATTCTTATAAGGTCGACTAGATATTCCTTTAAAATGATCGGTGTCCTAGCATCGAATCCCGCTTTTTATTTTAGAATGCGACTGTATTTTTCGTTTTTACTGTGTTTCAATATAATACATACATAGAAAGTATGTTTATGATCAATTATACTGCAAATTTGTAATACCTTGTAATAATTGTAATAAATTATGTTCTGTCATTGGAGTGAATAGCTTCCCGATCTTTTGTTGCGAATGTAATAAACAATCAATACAAACCGGTGTTAAAACCAAGAAACATCTAAATGAATTAAATTCCCAATACAGTTTGCATGTGTGGAATATAAACGATCTTAGTAAATCTTTGCAGCTAATTGTAGTTGTCCCAACAACCCTTGCCCTGAATAATAAGAGGGCAACCTTATCTTATTGTTAGCAAAGCCCTTTCACGCGTATTTTGTGTATCACTGGCAATATATCTTAAATTACATTGGAATTATACATTATAATATCAATTATTTAACGTAATTTGTTAAAGAACTAAATTACTATCTTCTGTTGTAATTGTTAGAACTTTATGTATGTAATGATAAACTGAAATTACTTTCTTAAGTTTTATAATTACGTGGGCGACGCTGAAATTAATGAGGCATAGAGAAATGAAACAATATTCAAAACTTTATTGATATTCAAAGTGCTTTCCTTTATTATTGATACACTTTTACCACAGTTAATAATCGTATCCTAAATACGTATAAGTTGTCATCATCAGTAGGTAAAACAACAAAGTGTTGAACATGAGGAACGTAAACCTAACACATAGAAATGCGCACAACTTTAAACTGACTTTAAAATAAATACGCAAACTAAAATTACGTCAACTTACCCCTTTTAAGAAAACACGGCAACACCTAGTTGTTGATGTTTTTGACTAGTTTTAACCCTTTTACCGAGACGTTATGATCCGTGTGCAATGCGTGGTTTGCCACGCTCGATTTTTCTGGTCTGTTAGATTTAATATGTTATATGCGTTCCTTAAAACAGGTTATTATTGAGCGTTTCGTTTGACCTATACAATGTGTCCGGGAAAATGTGGGAAATCTCTCGGATTCAGATAGAACATTAAAAAATAAGATGACAAGTTGCCATAATTTTTTTCCTAGCAGTCCTCCCTACGGAGATACGGCCTCTTAAAGGACGCCACTGGAAATCAATTTTTCTTGAATAACTTTTAAACTACTTATTATAATTTAATGAAAATTTAATATGATAAACAAAAGTAAGGACCTCTTAAAATACTGCCCTTAAATTTAAATTAGCTTGTTTAGTTTACCAGGGGCGGACTAGGTTGTACATTTTAATGCTTACATTTTTAACACCCTGTATGATAAGGAGTTAAAAAAAAACAAATTTGGATACCTGGAACATTAAATAAATGAATTAATGTTTTATTTCTATTAAAAAGAACCATGTTTTTTATTTTTTTTGTCTGCAACAAAGTGTGATACAAAAGTCATTCCAGGAACAAAAAAGTTTTAGTTTAGGTTATTTAATACGACAAAATTACAAAGATTCTTAGAAATGCAGTTTTGTCCCAGAAAGGCACCTTAACAAAAATTATGTTTAGAAATGTACTCACTAAAGCTTGCAACGATTGAACCTAAATACGCTAATTAGAAATAATCAATTAAAAACTTCATAAGTGGGTTCAACATGGGCTCCGTGAACTCTGATACACTCGCGGGCACGACGAATAGAGGACTGCTGTACTCGCCACAACAACTCAGATTGTTTCTTATCACATCACAATGAAATGTGATTCTCTGTAAAAGTTCCTCCCTAGTATCAACTGGAGAGGAATACACCAAGGTTTTGAGATGACCCCACAGGTGAAAATCCATTGGCGTTAGGTCGGGAGACCGTGGAGGCCAGGCAATGGGACCTCCTCTGCCTATCCAACGGTTTGGATAGACATTATTCAGGTGGTCGCGTACAGCAACGCTAAAATGAGGTGGGGCCCAATCATGCATAAAATACATGCTTTGGCGGGTTGCAAGTAGAAAATGCTCTATTGAATCCAGAAAAGCGTTCTGAAGGAACTGTAAATAAAGTTCACCATTAAATCGTGGCGGCAATACGCATGGTCCAATCAAAAAATTGCCAATTATTCCTGTCCAAACATTAATTGATTGAAACTGATGTTGATAATGATGAACGACGGTGGCATAAGGGTTTTCATCAGCCCATACATGCGAGTTATGTAAATTTACAATACCATTTCTGGTAAACCCTGCTTCATCGGTAAAAAGAATAGTGCTAATGAAGTTTGGGTTTGTTCATTGCTGATCTAACAGCCAGTTTGCGAACTGGATTCTACGAGGAAAATCTTCAGGAAGTAGTAGATGCACTTTTTGCAGATAATAAGGGTAAAACAACTGTTCTTTAAGTACTTCATGAATTGTCGTTTTTTACGTATTAAGCTGCGCGGCTAATGTTCGAGTGCTTATTGAAGGAGTATCACCTACAGTATCCAAAATATTTTCCTCCAATTGCACCGTACGTACTGTTCTTCTCACACCAGCATCAGTACTTTTTTTCGCAAAACTTCCTAAAACATTAAAGAAAGTCAATAATGTTACCTTATTAACTGGAATCCCCCACCAGTCTCTCTTAGACATTGGTCAAGTCGCTGAAATGTTTTCTGATTTGGAATATTGCGATTAGGATATCTTTCTTCATACAACTTTCTTGCTTCCAAAGCATTGCAAGATGCAAGACGGTACATAAGATGCATATCTGCATACTCACTAAATGTGTATTCCATTATCAAATTAAATTTACCAAGATATTCAAAATTCAATAAATTAATATCGAAGTAAAGGATCAACGTGTTAACAAAATATGAAAGATTACAAGATTTTAAATTTACAAGTCAATGCAAGATATTTATTAATTCGTGAGTACCATAGTAACGTTTGTAAAAACAATGCGCTTTTTAGTACTGAAAACAGTTTTATTTCAGACTTTTCTATCACACTTTGTTGCAGACAAAAAAAATAAAAAACATGGTTCTTTTTAATAGAAATAAAACATTAATTCATTTATTTTTTTTTCCTCGAAAACGGTTCATTTTATCGACAATGAAGAAGAGTACCTTTTCTTTAGCTTAATGTTCAAGGTATCCAAATTTGTTTTTTTTTAACTCCTTATCATACAGGGTGTTAGAAATGTAAGCATTAAAATGTACAACCTAGTCCGCCCCTGGTAAACTAAACAAGCTAATTTAAATTTAAGGGTAGTATTTTAAGAGGTCCTTACTACTGTTTATCATATTAAATTTTCATTAAATTATAATAAGTAGTTTAAAAGTTATTCAAGAAAAATTGATTTCCAGTGGCGTCCTTTAGGAGGCCGTATCTCCGTAGGGAGGGCCACTAGGAAAAAGATTATGGGAACTTGTCATCTCATTTTTTAATGTTCTATCTGAATCCGAGAGATTTCCCACATTTTCCCGGACACATTGTATATTTCAAATTTCAATCGTTGTAATTCATTTCGTATATACCTCATCTTAAATTTAAATTAACTTTATCTTTGCTATTACCTAGGAGAAATTTGATTATGTTTTCGGACCGAAAAAGTTAGCTAACTTGTTCTTTAGCAACTCTATTAATGTTTTTCGTGATTGAATGATATGGTAAATACATGAACTTATTGTCCTCGTTGCGTTGCGATAACGAAATTGTGGATTTGCGGATTGTCTTTTTTAAATCTGTTTTTCTAATTAACAACCGGAGATTCTATTACCTTGATGATGGTTTCTCTCAAAAAAGTTGCAGTAACATTAGCCTTATGCGCCGAAGCATTGTCATAGTGTAGCACCCAATGTGACAAAAGTTTTCTCACATGTAATTCGTCATGCAGAATTTGCCTTACTGCTGCGGATTACTGTTTATTTACCGTTGCGGACCCAATACCAAGGGTGGCTCTATCACGTATTTATACCTGCTATGTTATTATTACATTTTATGAACACGGTACACATTTTCAGAGGTAACTGCTAACTGGGCCTATCTGCATTTTCCTCGTCATGCGGTTCATATTAATATTTTATATTTGTTACGAGAAGTAACAAAAAAAAACAATCACGTAATACACAAGAAAGGAAGCTGATTTAGTTCCGTTCTAAAAGTTTTCGGCCACAAATGATTCACAGCAGACGTATTCGCATATAATTGTGTTGAGGTTATTGAACCCTAAGTAGATAAAGCTGCTCCATTGTGGAGTTTTTATAACATCGACAGCCGTCTAAACAATGTTGTGTGTTTAATAAACTGATTGATTTATTTAAAATCTATCTTTGATTGTAAATAGAAAATCAATTTGATACTATAAGCTTAACTTCTAAAGTAAACAAGAAAATCTAGAATTTCATAAATTTCTACTTGAACGTTAGCAGGCAACAAATTAAAATAAAATAGATAACTGTATTCTGAAAACTATTATTTCAATATCTCACAGATAGATGTCCTCAGATAATAGGACATGCAAAGTTAGTATTTATATATTTTAGTTTTTTAAAAAAATTAATCAACCATATTAACATAAACGACTGAGCTGCTGAGGCGTTATTTTTTAATTTAAATAAAGTTTTGTAATAACATAAAGATAATATATGTACTTACACTCTAGAACCTACTTGTAAGTAGATATATATATTTAAAATTAAATAAGTATAGTTGAATTTTTAAACAATTAATATAGTCGAACCAAAGAGGAGGACGGACTATATTAATATATATACTATCTAACTCCGTATGTACTAATCAACACAGAATATAACGATCTACACCGGAAATTGGGTTCAATATTGCGTTTCCAAAGTACGAATTTAACGCCCATGATCCTGTGACATTGAGTGGATATCTATTCCCTGGGTAATGCTTCCCCTCTCTCGATCAAGATGTGTGTGAAAATTGTTAGGACAGTGGATTTAGTCGAGAGTCTGCATCGGTTTACGCATTTCTTCTTCGGTTAACTAACAAATTGGGTAAACATAATTCCACGAAGAAGCAAAAGTACCCAAGGAGGAGATCGTTAAGATACATTTCACATTTCGAATTCGAAATTTTATTATGAACATGAAATATCTATAATAGATACTGACAAGATGACAGAATTAATCAGGTTTACGTAAAAAGGAAAGGACTTATGTAAAAAGGAAAATACTGTAGTTAATGGAAATATTTGTTTCATTTATAATAAAATACGTTTCTGCCATAATTTACTCAATAAAATTATATATTTCAAAGTTACAGGAAATTAAAATTTGAATTTATTCTATTCTAAAAGTTAAATGCCACTTTACAAACTCAAATGAAAGGAAAATAGTTTTCTTCAAAACCGATGTTAATCTTAAGAATTGTAGCAATTAATCAAGGATATCTCAAACAATAAGAAACAAATTTGAGCTCATAGAAAAAATGTACAGTATTTAATTTACGGGTGGTTATCTATAAAATACGAAATACGTTTTTATTTGATCATTTTATAATTCAGGTTCAGTAAACGAGTATTAATATTAACTAGCGACACTTTGCCAAGGTTCTCTTCGGCAAAATCTGTTCTCTTTGAATGAAATACATCCTTGTAGATAGAGAACGTCCGTTCTACATCGCAAGTGGTTATAGGTGCATACTGGAAATATTATTTTAGTTCAGAATATTTAGCAGTTAGATTTTGAGCAATATTATTAAATTTGGATTTTTATTAAAAACTGCGTCTAACTTTTGCCGAGGGCCACATCTGAAGTCACTGGGAATATTTTCCAAATTATTAATAACCACATCTAATGTTTTTAATCCATCATTTAATTTGACATTTTGATTTTCAAAATAAGTGATTAGTTTTGACAAATTTCCAAAGTGTTCCAGAAGAAAGTACAACAAATTTTTTAAATTTCGAATTCGTATTAGTTCCTTGCTCTCAGAAATACTTCGAGCATCGCCACATGTAACGAAATTTTGTAAACTTTTGAAATTCTCTGCATAAAACTACCATGTTCCCAATCAAGTTATTACTAGAGAAGAAGGCAGTGACAAAGATGGAAGTATTTCTCTGGAAAGAGCCACTCTCAATGGTGCTTTTCTGAAAACTTTTTTAAAAGCTATTACAAGTCTATCAACTGGAAATATGTCTGTGATATATTCACAGATTCTGTGAAGAACATGAGCTACAAAAGCAATATGCAGCATATTAGAATATGTTTCCTTTAATTGTCTGTCTGTTTTTAACATATATACAGCACTGTCGCTGACAAATAAAAGTATTTTTTCGTTGTACCTGACGTCTGAATGAAGTATTTAGTACATATTCTCGTAAATGGTTTTAGCTACTGTTTCCGCATCAAATGTATGTATAACTTTTATTGCTATTGTGTATGCGTTATGATGTAGTACACCTGCTACAACATTTACCACACAGCGTCCTAATATATCGACAGCTTCGTCGGCACTTATCCATAGGTACTGATTTGAGAGATGGCTTCCAATGCGTTCTACTGCTTTCGTGTAGCACTTACAAACATCATATTTGCGTAAGGTGGATTGATCAGGAATATTTCAACCAGTATATTGTTGGAGAAATGTTTTGAAGGTGGGATTGTTAAGTTTATATAATGGAATATTTGCCGCCATTAAAGTTTCACAGAGTTCTTCGCTAAAATTGTCAGATTCCAACGGGTCTAATTTCTGTGTATGTATTTGCGACGCTAAGTGACATTTTACGTGCGATTTCTTCGAATTTTTTAATGATATTTTACAAACTTTGCAATAAATTTCGAAATCACTGGCAATGTACCTACAATCAATTTGACCCTTAATCCAACTCGCCATTGTTTCACGATGCCATTCTCGACGTTTTTCCATATTCTATTCAACAATATTCTAGGTTTCAATAAATGAAAATTAAAAATGTCTGCGCGAGTTATTTGAAATTAACGAAATTTACATTACATAACAAGTGCTCATTTGAAAAGTCAATCTAGGTTACTTTGAAATTTTGATAGAATAAGACGCATATATATTAGTACAGCAGGCCGATTTTCATGTGGCCGGTTAGAAGTACCGCCCTTGAGATGCGCACGAAATTCATAGGTAGGGGAACCTCTGGCATTCAGTGTTTTACATTGTTTTAAGCGATAAACACAGTAGTGCAGTGCCGTATTAAGGTAGTGAGTAATGGAATTTAAAAGTAAATTAAATAAATGTGTTTTACACAGTCAAACTCGTGAAGTGATCTCAAATGTATTTGAATATATGCAAGAAGAAAAAACGTCAGGGGTACTCAAAATTCCCCTGAATCAGTTATACGAACGCGTTATTGCCGCAACGGGTGCTTCTGAGAGAAGTATTAGACGGATTGTTAAAGAAAAAAGTGAAATAAACGCAGGTGCCGGTTCATCTTTTACATCGCCAAAGAAAAATAAAAAAAAAACCAAGCCCAAAATCGACTTGGACGATGCAGATAAGGGTGTGCTGCGTAGAACAATTTTAAATACCTTTACTGTTGACAAAATTGTGCCTACAATGCCAAACATTCTAAGAAAATTTAAAGAAACAGGATACACTGGAGGAATAGATCCTCTTCGGAAAGTAGTAAAAGATATGGGCTTTCGTTGGAGAAAAACAAAAACCAACAGAAAGTTGTTAATGAAAAAGCACGACATTCGTCAGTTAAGAGTGTCTTATTTGCGTACCATTCAAAGCTACAGAAATGAAAAAAGACCGATTATATATATGGATGAAACTTACATCCACAGTTCTCATACCGTGGCTACTTGTTGGAGTGACAATTCCAATGAAGGATTAGCAAGGCCTATACAAAAGGTCTAAGACTAATTATTGTTCATGCTGGCTGCGAGACGGGATTCATTTCGAATGCTAAATTGATTTTTAAGTCTAATACCACAACGGGAGATTATCATCACGAGATGAATTATGAAATTACAAAAAATGGTCGTTAGAAAAATTAATTCCAAACCTGCCTCCAAAGTCTGTCCTAGTAATTGACAATGCTCCTTATCATAATGTCCAAAAAGATAAACCAGCGAATTCTAATAGCAGGAAATCTGTTATGATAGACTGGTTAAGGTCTAAAAATAATTCAGTTAATTATCCAAATTATTTCTACTTAATCCTAAGCCTTTCTACCGTTAAGTGTAGCAAACAATCTTATTCAGTCATGCCCTTAATGTGATGTTAGACGCTATTAGCTAGTATGTAAGGTAAGACATTTTAATTAAACATGTTACATGAAACTATGCGTTTTATTTTACTTCTATTTGCCCTAATTTAGTGAAATACAAACCATTATAAACATGTTCAACAATGTGATTTTTTGAATTTATCCCTTACTACGTCCCAATGCACGACTCGCACAAAGAGTTTGCATTTCATTTTTCCGAATACTGTCTCTATCTAACACTGACCCTTACTTGACGCACGTACAAATTCTCCCACCGGCCACATCAAAATCGGTCTGCTGTATGTGTTTGTGGTTCCATAAACGTAAATCCAAATGACATTTGATAATGTCAATCACAAATATCAGTTAATGCATAAAATGATTGTGCGTCGATTCTGGTTTAAATAAATTGCTTCTCAGTTTTAAAATGGCTTTCACTTCAGAACATAAATTTTTTTTATTCCAAGCTTATTTTGGAAGTGGTAATAAAATTGATGGTTTATGGGTTAGTCAGTTCAAGATTGCATGGTAGAATTTCAATTTGAGTTTCTACATTTTGTAATAGATTATATACAATTTAAGAATACTTTGGATAGAACTTTAAAACTTTTTTCTGAAACTGGTAGTCTCTTAAGAAAATCAGGCAGCGGAGCAGTTAAGAAACATACACCTCAAGTTGTCAATCGTATTGAAGAAATAATGGAAAATGAACCACAAACATCTGTTCGACATTTGAGTCAACAAATAAACCTTTCTGTTGGTACAACTCACAAGTTATTAAAAAAAGATATGCAACTCTATCCATACCGTGTCACAGCAGTACAAGAATTGTTAGAAATTGATTACCCATGTAGACTACAGTTTTGGAATTGGTTTGTAAATATGAACAATAATAAAGAACTTTCGAGAGTCATCTTTACTGATGAAGCATGATTTTATAAAACGGGATACCTAAATTCACAAAATACAAGAATTTGGAGTAGTGAAAATCCACATGTAATTAATGAAGAATCGCTACATCCAGAGAAAATTGGTGTTTGGGCAGCGATAAGCCAAAGGCGAATCATTGGACCAATATTTTTTCAGGGAACGTTAACTGTTCAAAGGTACCGTACGGAAATTTTACAACCATTTGTCAATCAGTTGCATGATGATGAACTTCAAAATGCATATTTCCAACAAGACGGAGCACCTTGTCACTGTACTGCAGAATCTTTGGATTATTTAAGAGAATTTTTTGATGAGCGTATAATTAGTCGAAATACTGATATTGCCTGGCCTGAACTTTCATGCGATTTAACACCTTACGACTTCTTTTAGTGGCTTTATCTAAAAAATAACATATTTTGAACACTTATATTGAATTTGAATGATATGCTACAGAAAATCGAACAGAAATGCATGGAAATTAATAACAATCCAATAATGTTGCAGAATATCATCAGAAATTTTGAACGGAGGATTTTAGTGCATTGATCTTGAAGGACAACATTTTCAAGATTTGTTATAGTTTTCAATAAATACCTATTATTTGTTATTTATTTGTATGTATGAAACTGTCAAAATATACGACTTCGTAGATTAATTAGTAAATTTTAATTTACGACATACTTCCAAATGTTCTCAGTAAATCACATGCTACTAGATTGACTTTTCAAATGAACACTTGTTATTTCAAAAATTATAAAGTATATAATTAACTGTTAAAACAATCAAAAGAAGAAACGAACATACCGTACTTTATTTGCTAGACGAAATATAAACTAATAAATAAAATAAATTATAGAAACTCCTCACGCTTATATCTACGCTAATGAAGAAAGAAATCTAACTGTAATATTGAAGTAATTGCGTCACAATTCAACGACAAAAAATAGATGTGCTGTTAATTGAATGAATAGTGCTATTCAATAACTGCCTGTTGTACTTAGCGATGTTATAGACTATTTATATGGTCCATCGTAATTTCGGCCTCTAGTGTCCGGTCTCTAATGATTATACTTAATAAGTTGGCGAGGTTTGTTAAAGCCCAAAGTTGACACTAAAGCTTGGTCTTTAGCTTTCTATTATAATTTGAATTATTATAGAAACAGATTTTTAATGAATAAATAAATGACTTTAAAAGAAAATGCTATAATTATACTTGTATAGAAAATTGAGAAGGTTTTCTTTAATATATTATAAAACTTTTCATGAATTCATTTTGCAATTCAAATTTATTAAAGTTTTGAAAAAACAGAAGAAGGCTATATAAATGTGAAACAAAATGAATTAACATATTTATGAATATACTTTATAGTATGAAACTATTTTTTAAATAAAAACGAAAATCCATTCAAGCGCATTTTTTCTTGTTTTTATAAATTTCCAATGTAAAAGTTAAAATTACTAGAAATACCCAGGACACCATTCAATTATTGATTCAAAAATTATATATTACAAGTTCACGCATAATTTATCTTCCCTCAGACGACGATTTTTTTAAGTTTTTTTCAAAACAAAGTAAGCACTTTGATTAACATGAAATTGAGCTTAGGGAGGTCAGAGTTGTTCAGATCTGTTTGTGTTTCATTAACTTCTCAATGAGATCGTTGAAGTGGTTTTAAGGATACATTTTGAAAAGGTATATTTTCTTAGCAATCATATCACCAGACACGTTTCCTGCGTTCGATAAATACGTTTTACTATGTCCCCTAACAATATTATATATTGAAATTAATTTAATTTTGAATTTAACCCTACACTGCGCACTGTATTAAATTTAAGACAACACTTTTATTTTCACTTTAAATCGCTTACAAACATTATTTAGGTTCACAAACATTATGTCTTTAATTTAGGACGCCTTTATGTATATGGTACATAAAGCTCAATATCCATCAAGGACAATTTAGTTTACGTCTACGCCTTATCAAATTTCTAGAATTATGTTTTCATAGTTGTACTTGCAAAGCGGATATAACCGTACATGTTTGAATGATTTTTATTGCAAACATCTGTGTAAAACATTTGAATTTACTTTATAAAGGTAAGATTATTATATAGGTGCACTATTTCTTTACTTATTTTTTATATTGGTTTACAGAATTGGTCATGAACTTAGTTGTATTAAATTTGAGTCATAGCGCTTTATCTTTGGTATGGTTAGGAGGAAGAAGTATCTTACAGAGGCCCAATTAGAAGAACTTGCCCAGTTTTTCGAAAGTGAAGATGAATTTGATGATTCTGATGCTGATAACGATGAAAACTGCTTCATAGACAACGCTTTAGAAGAATGTGATATACAAGATCTTGCCATTGAGTTTAAAGATGACGGATTTATATTGGAAAATGAACTAACAGACACTAACGGAGAGACCGCGAAAAATAATGATATTGAGATAAATACTGAAATAATTAATACTGAATCTGAGATTCATAACAAAGCCGGACCCAGCAATATTCAATCAGTTGCAGACAATAATACTAAGAAAAGACTATCTCAAATTATGTGGAGAAAAAAAAATTGGTTTTGGATGAAGATGCTACAACTTTCAAAGGAAGTGAGATTCTTGGTGGTAGTTTCATGGATTTAGCTACCCCATTTGCGTTTTTTAAATATTTTTTTGATGATAAATCACTACAAAAAATAGTTGACGAATCGAATATCTACATGATTCTAAAGGATCCAAATAAGACACCAAATCTCACAATATCAGGGTTGCAATAGTATATTAGAGAACTAGTGTCATAAGACGATGTTTTGTTGTACGAGGCCAAGTTTGGAAATCGAGCCGAAGGTGAGTTTTCCAAAGGACGAGGACAACAAAACGTCTTATGAAACGAGTTTTCTATACTATTTTTTCTAGTATTTCGCATTTACATAACTTTTAAAATTTGTATTTTTCATAGTATGCAATTTGTATAAAATAAGTGACATTTACTTTTTTGAAATGTAAACGTTGGTCAAACTGACACTCCCTATTTTTAAATAGCGAATGTCATTTAAAATTTATTATTATTCTAATTCAAACAGAAACTATAAAGAAATTATCGATAATTCTAATTACCTAAGCGGGACACCACCGAATCTCCGTGAAATAGCAGAAAATACATCTGGAAATTTATTGCCAGAAAAATCTCGTGTAGTATATGAACAAAATTATCAGCAATTTGAATCTTGGGGTATTGAAAATGAAGTTCACATACTACCAGAAAATGTTTTGTTGGCATATTTTAAGCTACAAAGTGAAATAAAAAAGCCCTCGACACTATGGGCATTATATTCTATGTTGCGTTCTTGTTTAAATATCTATAAGAACTTAGATATATCAAAATATTCTAAACTACAAGCATTCTTAAAACGTTGTGGACTAGGATATCAGCCAAAGAATATCTAAAATCTAAAATATTAGATATGGAACAAATTGATCATTTTATAGAAAATGCTGATGATAAATTGTACCTTGCAATAAAGGTATTTCTGTTTCTCTATTAAAACACAATTTGTATAGCATTTTCATTTTAGCTTGCATTATTAATAGGTTATGCTGGAGCTTGTAGACGAGATGAATTAGTAAATATGTCAATCAATGATATTGAAGATAAGGATGATTTCATTGTTTTTTCGATACCTAAAACAAAAAAATATTTACCTAGAAGTTTTGCAATCACAACCCCTAAATGGATTGATTTAATAAAAAAATATATAAGTTTAAGACCAAAAAACACAACCATTGAACGTTTCTTTCTTACCTATCGCAATGGATATTGTATTTCATGTCCAATTGGAATTCATACAATAGGCAAGATGCCTAAACTTATTGCGGTCTTTCTTAAATTACCAAATCCTGAATTATTTATTGGACACTGTTTTAGACGTTCCAGTGCGTCTCATATAGCAAATAAGGGTGGTTATTTGATTACAATTAAGTAACATGGAGGATGGCAATCGTCAGCTATATCGGAGGGTTATATTGATACATCCTTGAAAAGAAAAATTGAGGTTGCTCAAATGTTCTCGTCTGAACAAAATACATCAAGTGGGTGTTCAAGCGTTTCACAGCCACAATCTTCAAATAAAAAATCTAAGCACTGAACATGTTAAAATTCGTCAAATTTAACATGTTTAGTGCCGTTATTTGCTAAATTTTAACTCTGAATTACACTCCTGATGAAGTAACGAATGTGTTATGAAATATAGAGTGGAATAAAGGAGTTTTATTTTTACTTGACAGACCGCTCACCCGTTAATCAAATTTTTACTTATACTTCATTTCGTAATATTTTTTTACTACATGTTGACGTTTGCTAATCATATACTCTATTTACGCTAACATATTGTTAAAAAAGAAAATTTGACTTAATCTTGAATGAATCGTCTTACATGAAAACTTAAAATATTGTGTATAGGTTAGATGTAAAAGTCAGAAAGAAGTTATTTGAATGTCTATCGGTGACGCTGATGATGACAGTTACAAATGTCCAGAATGTGAACAACTTTTCCCAGAGACCTAAGGTTCATCTCGACAATGCAGGATCAAGCAATACAAGCAATAGTAAATACATAAGTGAAAGCATAGACATTGAAACCGGTAGCTGCAAGTAACATCTTTAACCCATAGATCATACTGATGAATTTGAAACACTAGCAAGAACATAATATACTACTAGAAATAATAATAATAGCTAAAATACTACACCAAGGAATTGCACAAAAATACAACCTCATTAATAAAAAACATCTACACCTTTCTAGAACAATTCTTGAAAACCAGAGATACAAATCCTTCAAGTGTTCAAATTTAAATAATTTATTTTCACTATTAAAACCACCAAAATGTTTCAATATCAACACCACCTTTATTAGAATACATAGTCATACAAAAGTATTTTTAATAATATATAATATTATTAAAAATGGGGTGTGAAGAACACAATACCAGTTCATATGTATTTTTGAATGTATCTTCTCCAAAGACGTAGATACGTATTTCACATTTCTACATGTTCGTCAATACGCCCCTGTTGGAGAAGAGACACATTCAACAAAACATAAGTACCTTGCTATCTCGCAGCAATTATTAAGACAGAGCGTGAAGGAATGTTCAGCGCTGTCTTATAACAACCGCAGAACTAGTAAGGTGTTTTTTATAGTCGGTAACCACCGTATCTATAAAAAACTGTATTATCGTGTCTTCACTACTTGTCGGCGTGAACCGAATACGTATATAACAACATAATTTGAAACATACTTGAGTAGGTAAAACCTCACTAATTTTGTATCATACATTGTGTTCTTCACACCCCATTTTTAATAATATTATATATTATTAAAAATACTTTTGTGTGACACAAAATTAGTGAGGTTTTACCTACTCAAGTATGTTTCAAATTATGTTGTTATATACGTATTCGGTTCACGCCGACAAGTAGTGAAGACACGATAATACAGTTTTTTATAGTGGTTACCGACTATAAAAAACACCTTACTAGTTCTGCGGTTGTTATATAGACAGCGCTGAGTATTCCTTCACGCTCTGTCTTAATAATTGCTGCGAGATAGCAAGGTAGTTATGTTTTGTTGAATGTGTCTCTTCTCCAACAGGGGCGTATTGACAAACATGTAGAAATGTGAAATACTTATCTACGTCTTTGGAGAAGATACATTCAAAAATACATATGAACTTGTATTGTGTTCTTCACACCCCATTTTTAATAATATTATATATTATTAAAAATACTTTTGTATGATACAAAATTAGTGAGGTTTTACCTACTCAAGTATGTTTCAAATTATGTTGAGAATACATAGTATTTAAATAATTAAAAAACATTACCATTTGTCATTGTTTTTATGGTTAGATAGATTACACAAAAATTTTTCGTCGTAATAATTTTTTATAATAATAACGGTTTGACTCTTACGCATATTTCGTTACATGTAATATTTCAAAATCAGCTACAACCAGTGTGTATATATCTAAGAAACAAGGTTTAGTTCAAATAATGTGAGCGTTACAAACTCATTTCTACTAAACTTACCAATTAGCAATTATACCTAACATGTATTTCTAGTGAAATGTATCGCTATTAACTAGCATGCAAGCAACATTCATTAACCGTATTACCAGTCGCGAAGTAATTTCGCAGTTTATTGTTTAATGGTGTAATATGCTTCAAACTCAACCAGTAATTGTATTCTCACACATACGCTCTAATCATCCATATATAGTAATTCATTGCTGCTAGTAAGCAAATTAGAACTTATACCGGTAAGCAGTTTCCCAATCTCATGAAAGTTTCATGAATTCAATCCGAAACATAGACTGTCGCTGATTTTACATTTAATATAATAGTGTTTATTCTAAGAGGCTACTTAAGAAATACTATTTAAAATTTTTTGGATGTAATTATTATTAGGGACCGGACACAAGAGATCGAAATTACGATGGACAATATAAATAGTCTATAACATCGCTAAGTACAACAGGCAGTTATTGAATAGCACTATTCATTTGGTTAACTGCACATCTGGTTTTTGTCGTTGAATTATGACGCATTTACTTAAATTTTACACTTAAATTACTTTCTTCTTCTTTTATAATTTGTTTTATTTATTAGTTTATCGCCAACCGTCAATAGATGCATGTATTACCAGCAGTAAAGTACCACTTTAACTTACTGTAAAAATCAAACATCGTAATATCTATTACGTACAGCAACAGCAAAAGCTTTATCGCGAATTATTTATAGAAACTAATGGAAGAAGATATTCAATGCACGCACCCTAAAATTCTGAAAAAGTCGTTAGAGACGTCTTTCGAAATTCTACCACAAAAATCAGTCAAAAATTACAATGCCAACTTTTGAATTTAAAAGTGACATAGAGCATAAACAAACAATTTTAGTTGTTCAGATAACTAAAACAAATACCAATAGGCCTCGATTGTTTGTGATCACTACAGAGTTTGTAGAAAATGTAAAATCCGTAGAATTATTTAACAAATATTTAGTTCTTCGTCCTAAGCAGACGCCCCACGACCGACTTTTCCTAACTTATAGAAATGGAAAATGCACAGTCCAGCCAATTAGAATCTATACTTTGGAATAGTGCCAAGCAAAATTGCCAACTATCTACATTGCCAGAGCCATCACTTTATACGGGACATTGTTTTCGTCGAACGTCCGCCACTCTCTTTGCCAACGCAGGCGGCAGCAAGGAATATTTAAAACGCCACGGAGGATGGAAAAGCGACACTATTGCAGAGTCATATGTTGAGGAATCTGTACTCAATAAAATGAAAATTGCAAAGACGATGTTAGGTGAAAGACAAATTAACAGCATAGTTACCAAAGATAATTATACTAACGGTTTACAAGTTATTAACATAGATTATAATCCTCAAGCATGTTGAATTAAAACTTCCACGGCAGAAATTAATTTTTATAATGCGTCAGGTTGTTCGTTTCCTTCTAATATATCAAGTAATAAGTAGATTTGTTTTTTATTCGCTATTATTTTTCTGTTTTTACTTTGTTATAATAAAATGTGATAACTTATATGTTAATTTTTTTAAATATAAATTTTTACGGATGGTGATAAAATTTTGTATACACCACGTCAGTAAAGTGACTTTATTGAAATCGCCTGTTACTCGCCACGCTCGCTCAGCTCATAATCTCAGACTAAATAAAGTATCACTTTACTGACTTGGTACATAAATAACTATTATATTTCGTAAGATAAATAAAGTACGGTAAATTTTCTTTTTTACATTGTTTTAACTAAAAATTCTTTCAATGGAGACTGTGGTTAAATAATAATTTAAAAAAGGTATATAACCCCTTACCACAATTATTAATCGTATCCTAAATACGATTTCGACAACTAAGTTGTCATCATCAGTAGGTAAAAACTACTAATTAAAAGTCGCACATGGGGCACAGTAAAGCAAGAGAAACGCTTACGCACAACTACTATACACCGCGTCCCCGTATACACTCCCCGTATATACAGTGTATACGGGAACGCGGTGTATAGTAGTTGTGCGTAAGCGTTTCTCTTGCTTTACTGTGCCCCATGTGCGACTTTTAATTAGTAGCTTTTACCTACTGATGATGACAACTTAGTTGTCGAAATACGTATTTCGGATACGATTAATAATTGTGGTAAGGGGTTATATACCTTTTTTAAATTGTTTTAACTGTTAATTATATGCATACGCAATTTCGTTAAGTTCCAATAACTTTCGCTTATATTTTGAATTTTCTAGAACATTGTTTAAGTTTCTTTGTCAGATATGATATGTAACAACGTCGAGAAAAGTATATAAATGTTTAATAAGATTATGAGTATAGATAGAATTTTGTATTTTTAGAAGAATAAGTATTTAATCAGTTGAATTTGGTACTTCAATAGAAGAAAAAAAGAAGGCAACGACACGCGGTATTCCCAAGCGGTCACCCATCCAAGTACTAACCGCGCCCGATGCTGTTTGACTTCAGTGATCGGACGAGAACTCAACTCAACTCAACTCAACAAAATCTTTATTTACATATTACATAATTGCATACAGATATCTACATGTAGCTCTAACATTTGTGCTTATAAAATTTTCGTACATAATATTCTATGTTTACAATTTTAAGATTTTAGTGAGATAGGTTAGAATTTTTGAAATATAGGGTAACTTTGCATCGTGTGCAAATGTGATGCAAAGTAACCCCTTCTAAAATCCCGTTTTTTGGGTGCCTATCAAAATAGCATTTTTTAAATTTTTTTAGATTCTTATGCCACGAACTCAGACGAAAATTTGGTGCACGTCGCTATACTGACTGTAGTCAGGAACGTTTAGAGGAGTGTCTGAATAGTATCCGCAATGGAGAATTATCATGGAGAGGTGCTTCTGAAAAATATAAAATTCCTTTTCGGACAATAGCCAACAAAATCAAGCAATGGCATCAAAAGGCTCCCGGTAGGTCTCCAGTATTCAGCAGGCAAGAAGAGGAAACTTTTGTTTTATGTCTTGAAGCTTTGAGTGATTCAAGATTTCCTCTTTCATCTCACGATCTCCAACACGTCATTTTTGAAACGGAACAAGAGACTTTCTGAAAGAATTGTTTCTAAGATCAAAAGAAATCGAGCCTGTGTTAATGAACAATGTGTGGTAGAATACATCGAAAATTTGAAAAGTACAATTGAAGATGTTCCCCCAGAAAACATCTTTAATTTTGATGAGACAAATCTTACAGACAATCCAGGTCAAAAAAAATATAGTTCGACGAGGCACAAAATATCCCGAAAGAATTTGTAACTTTTCAAAAAGTTCTACTTCCATAATGTTTTGTAGAAATGCGGGGGGACAACTTTTACCTCCATATGTTGTGTATAAATCTACCTGTTTATGGACCACATGGACAGAAAGCGGACCAGAAGGGTGCCGATATCATCGCTCATCATCTGGGTTTCAGGTTACACCATTTGCTGATCGGTTTGATACTATATTATTACCCAAACTCAGAAAGCTAATCAGAAATCAGATGTTGGGGCAGCAAATAGCATTTTTGACAAGCCTGTTAAGGGTCAAACTGATTGTATGCCCATTGCCAGCGATTTCGAAATTTATTGCAAAGTCTGTAAAATATCGTTACATAATTCTAAGAAATTGCACGTCAAACGTCACTTAGCATGGCAAACATATAGACAGAAACTAGACCCGTTGGCTGCTTTAGTGACCGCATAAATTCCATTAAATAAACTTTACAAACCCACATTCAAAACATTTTTCCAAAAATGAACTGGCCGAAATATTCCTGATGAAACCACATTACGAAAATATTACGTTTCTAAGTGCTACCCGAAAGTAGTAGAACGCATTATAAGCCATCCGTCAAATCAGTACCTATAGGTCGATATACTGTCGATATATTAGGATGCTGTGTAGTGAATGTTGTAGCTGGTGTACTATATCCAACTATTCCGTATAACGCATTTGCAACAGCAACAAAAGTTATAGTTATAAATACAGTTGTTGCGGAAATAGTAGCTAAAGCCATTTAAGAAAATAAGCACCAAATGCTTCATTCGGACGACAGGTACAAAGGAAAAATACTTTTATTTTTCAGTGACAGTGCTGCATATAAAACTTGGTAGCGCTCTAATACCATATCCGAATATGCTGCATATTACTTGTGTAGCACATGTTCACCACATTATCTGTGAATATATCAGAGACACATTTCCGGACGTTGATAGACTTGCATCCGCTTTTAAAAAAGTTTTCAGAAAAACGCATTCTCTTCACAGAGAAAAATTTGTCACTGCCTTCCTCTCCAGTAATAAGTAGATGGGGAACATGGTTGGAATGTTTAAATCACGATGCTCATTGTTTTGTGTGTGTTTGTTATTGGGTGAGTTACTTTTGAAATGATGGTGCTTGTAACACAGTCTGCACAATCTTTACTATTAAATTCTTCATATTTACTTATTTTATTAATATTATCGTCAGTTAAAGTGTAACTTTTGTAATCTTGCTTTGAATCTATCGACTTTGTTACAGCTTCGTTATATTCTGTCATTTCTGTTCTAACACGTGGCGTTACAATATTTTGTTCAGTTGTAATCGCTTTAGACGTATGCCGAATTATTTCTGGATATCTTATCCTTAAAGACGGGTTAGCTGAACTTTTTTCAGTCTCGTTTTGTGACAGAGAAAATGACGTGACCCAGTTTAACGTCGATGTTGATTCAGTTGTATTCGAAAATTTTGTCAACGGTACCTCTGCTGTCTGTTGTCGAGACCCATAGGCATATATCTTGGTGTTTTCTTTCTCCCTCGTTCGTTTCGGCGATTCCGTTGAATTCTGTAACAAAAAAAAAAACAGGAAGTATAAGTTGCAATCGTAGTCGTAGAAAAGTAGAACGCGGATAAAATAGAGTTCTTCATCTCTGTTATAACGCTTTCAGAATTGACGCAAATGACTTTGTGTACTTTAATTTTCTTTATAAACTGACACAAAGTTTCTTTTGAAATTACAGGCACTTCTATTTACATTTTTGTTTCAGTAACGAACAGAGAAAATAAATGCACAAAATTCAAATTTTAACATAAGATTTTGCATTCAAAATCTTTAAATTTTGTAAATAACAAGCTGAACTCCGTGACGCTTTGCTATTAGTAGATTTAAGTATACCGTGAGTTTTTTATATCACTGAACATAGCTCATGAATACACCTATGTTCAGTTTTAAAATAAATGCTTCAATGCATGGGAACGTTATGCAACCAACATTGCGAGTGTTATCACTTGTCGTAATAAGGCATTTCAGTTGTCAATGTCAACAGTGCGAAAATAATTGATTTAACGTTTAACTTACACTAATAATTTTAAAAGGAATTTTATGGTAAATTGAAAAAAAATTGTTTGTATTTATAATTCTTTAACTTTTTAATAAATGTTCGAAATATCCACCTTCACATTTCATAAAATATGCGAGTCGATTATGAAATTCCTGCAAAGAGTGTGTTAAAAAATCTGGTTTGGTTTGTAATTCGTCGCAGGCTGTACTTATGCGTGCTTTTAAATCTTCAATGATAGTGAAAATTACATTATTATATATTTTAGATTTAAGGTATCCCCAAAGAAAAAAGTCACTTGGCGATAAATTTGGCGAACGAGCCGGCCGAATTATCAAACCAAGGAGGTTTGGTTCGATAGATCCTACGACCAGGAAAACTTAAATTTAGAAAATTTGTAATTGCGGCAGTTGACCGAATTGGAGCTCTATCCATTTGAAACCAGGGATTTTCAATGGCTAAATTTACAATGCGTGTACGAAGTAATTCCAAGAATTTATTGGAATTAAAATTCGTGTCACTAAAGTATGATCCTACAAGTTCAGTGCCGCATACATTAACTCTAGCGTTATATTGTGTGTATGTTAAATTTTGAATATGATCATTCGTTCGTGACCAATACCTTAAAATGTAATTAAATCGGTAAAATTAAGTTAAGGATTTAGTGAAATAATGAGCTTTTATAACATACCGATAATTTTGAGAGTTAACAAAACCGTTTAATATAAAAGACGCTTCATCACTCATCAGTGAATAGTATTTTCTTCAACATATTATGATTTTCATTTAATAAATTAAATAGTGGATAAAATAAAATTAAAAAACCTTTACCACAATAGAATTTAATGATTCTAAATACGTATTTCTACAACTACGTTGTCATCTTTAGTAGAAAAAATAGTGTAACACTTGAACGCACAAAAACACTCAGAGAAGGATTGTTCTGAACGTCTTCTAGTTTAACACTAAAATCTTCAATCTTAAATGCTACAAGAATTACCTACATTTTGGTAAACCCCACTTATTCATGCAAGAGCATTAACCCATTATTTGTAAATTCTATAGAAAAACCGTTTACAAAAGAATTTACAAAGAATGGGTTAATGCTCTTGCATGAATATGTGGGGTTTACCAAAATGTAGGTAATTTTTGTAGCATTTAAGATTGAAGATTTTTAGTGTTAAACTAGAAGACGTTCAGAATAATCCTTCTGTGAGTGTTTTTGTGTGTTCAAGTGTTACACTGTTTTTTCTACTGAAGATGACAACGTGGTTGTAGAAATACGTATTTAGAATCATTAAATTCTATTGTGGTAAGGGTTTTTTAATTTTATTTTATTCACTTATAAGCCACAGTCTCCGATTTGTTAGTTAAATTAAATAGTATTTCGCAAAAATCAACACGTCTCTATCTTCATCAAATAATTGTTGGTGATTAGAAAACTTGTAAGATTTGTATTTGTACTGTTTGAGAATTTCAAATACAGACGTCTTCGAAATATTAAATTGTTGTGCTATTTTACTTAATGGTGTTATGAGGCATTCCTCAATGTAACATAACACATTTAATTTTAGGTTTTAATTTCCTTTCTGGGTGTATTTATTATGCAGCCATCAAAATGAAATTTCCTAATAATCGCCTGAATTGTTCCGATAGATAGTATGGGCCTGTCAAGATATTTGATAGAAAACAGTCGCTCATCTTCCTTAAACTGTTTCCAGCTTTATACCAGTTTAAAATTTCAATTTTTTCATTTTTCGTATATATTTTTTAAATTAGTTGAATACAAATGTTAAATACTAAGATATTTAAAATGTCATTTCTTTTATGTACATTACTGACATAGACTTTGACATTTGTCGAAACACATAAACGTGTGATGTTGGTTGTATAACATTCCCTTGTATTAAGGCGCTTTTTTTTAAATTGAATTTTTTTTTTTTGCAGCTTGAACTATTTTACTCAGAATATAAAGTTGGAACATTGTATATTCAACATATGGAAGTGACTTCCATATGTTGTGACTTCCATATGTTGAATATACAATGTGTAAAATAGTAAAATAGTTCAAACTGCAAAAAAAAAGAAGAATAAAAATTGAAAACACTTAGTATGTAATTAAATTTACTTTTGATGAAGACAAAATAAAAGGTCGAAACGTTAAAATGAGCATTTTTATTTAATGTATAGTTATCAAGCCGAATTCCAAGAAATAATTAACGATTTATAATTAAGAGAACGGCTAAGATAAAAATAGAAAAAAAGATAAAAAAAAAAAAAAAAGAAGTTATATATATATATATATATATATATATATATATATATATATATATATATACAGGGTGAGTCGTGAGGAATCGACCAAACTCAAGGAGTGTATTCTACTGGTGAAAGTAATGTAAAAAAACTCAAATGTTGTTATCCGATTTTTATTTGTTTTCGAGTTATAGCGTAATTAAAAATGTAAAAACCCCGGTGGCAATTCATTATAGGAAAGTCTTCCTAGCTGAAGCGCTACCTGTTCGTGGTTCTCCGAACTAGCGGTAGTGACATTGAGAGTAGTCGAGAAATAGTGTAGAGTGGTTTGTATGCTTAATGCGTCTAATGTCACTACCTCTAGTTCATCGTTGATATAGTGAGGGCGCTGCCATCATAAAAAATGTTCCCTATACCTTGGCGTAAATTATAACATTGTGTTCGGGTATTGTGATATTGACTTGACGTTTGTACGACTATAGTGTAACAAACTAAAATGCCACACACTTATTCTAATTTAGAATATGCTAATGTGGTGTTTGTTTATGGATTTTGTGATGGGAATGCTACAGCTGCTGCTAATGAATATCGTCAACGGTTTCCACATCACAGACATCCTAATAAAACTGTATTTATTAGTGTATTCAACACATTGTGCGCGACCGGAAAGCTTCCCAGTGTAAACATAATATCTGAACGAGGTAGTCGCCAACAATTACAAGAAGTAGAAGATATTCTGAATGTAGTAGAAGAAGACGCAACTACCAGCTCACGGAGAATTAGTATTCAATTGGGCTTTCCACAAACAAGGGTGATAAAAACACTCCACGAGCAATGCTTACGTCCGTACCATGTACAAAGAGTACAGCACCTACAACGAGATGATAATAATCGTAGACGTATGGAATTTTGTCGATGGATAAATAATCCTCGTTTTGTATCGCGTATACTGTTTACGGATGAAGCGACATTCACCCGTGACGGTATTAATAATTGTCATAACCAGCATGTATGGTCAGACGAAAATCCACACGCAACAGTCGAAAGTAACTTTCAACATAAATTTTCGGTAAACGTGTGGTGGGGTATGATCGATGGTTTTTTAATTGGTCCTTACATTTTTGAGAATCGCCTCACGGGAGACACCTATTTACATTTTTTAGAAAATGAACTGCACGGACTGCTAGAGGATGTTCCCATAAACATCAGAATCCAAATCTTCTACCAGCACGATGGAGCGCCTGCACATTACGCTCGTGCAGTCAGGCAACGTTTGGCTGAAAGGTTTCCAGGGAGTTGGATTGGACGTGGTAGTCACATTGGTTGGCCTCCTAGGTCCCTAGACCTCACGCCACTCGATTATTGTTTATGGGGATGCTTAAAAAATGAAGTGTATCAAGTAAAAGTGGACACTCGTGAAACACTAATTCAACGGATTATGAATGCTGCTGACAATATCAAACATCAACCTGACGCAATCAGGAACGCAACCAGCGCCCTTGGTAGACGATTTAAAAAATGTTTTGAAATGAATGGCGGTATTTTTGAAAATATATTATAAAGAACGATAATACCAATAAAATACAAAAATTTCAATAAATGAAATTTTGTTTATATTTAATTCCGCTATAACTCGAAAACAAATAAAAATCGGATAGCAACATTTGAGTTTTTTAAGGTTACTTTCACCTGTAGAATACACTCCTACAGTTTGGTCGATTCTTCACGACTCACCCTGTATATATACATATATATATATATATATATAGTAAATTCAATTTGTTGGGGCTTTAAGGTCTGGTTTTACTTCAAAATATATATATTTAAAACAATCCTACATGTTTCGGCAAATGATGCCATTTTCAAGGAATATAAAATATAAATGACAGTATATTAATATATTGTTATTTATATTTTATATTTCTGAGTGCAAGAAACTATTACAAAATCCAAATTTAAAAAATCAGTTGTGCTTTCTTCAGAAACACTTTGAAAATTTGCCAAAACGAATCACTTATTTTGAAAATCAAAATCTCAAATTAAATGATGGATTAACCACATTAGATGTGGCTATTAATAATTTGAAAAATATTTCAAATGACTTCGGATGTGGCGTTCGGCAAAATTTGCATGCAGTTTTTAATAGAAATCCACATTTGTGTATGGGGACAATTCTTCAAAATCTAACTCCTAAATACGCTTAAATAAAAGAATATTTCCAATGCACCTATAACCAGTTGCGATGTAGAAAGGATGTTTTCTATCTACAAGGAAAATAATCTTGAGAAAGTATTGCTAGTTAATATTAATACTCCTTTACTCAACTTGAACTGCAAAATGAACAAATAAAAATGTATTTCGTATTTTATAGATGACCACCCGTTTGTTTTCCAATTGTATAAATAAAATTAAAAACTCTTTAAGAATACAAATTTTCAGGCATGGACCTGTCGTGTCCGATCCCTAGTTTTTATTAACAATTAGAAACTTTCCGAAGTATTTTTAAATTCCCAAAATTAGGTAATGCCTGTTTGTACGTTTTTGCTATCAAATTAACGAGCTATTATTTTTTACGTAACCAAACTTCCGAAACCGTACATATCAGGGTAATTCGTATTCTTTTAAAATAGCTGTTAGAATTGAAAATCCCGCGAACTATGAATTTCGTGCTGTTATCCAATCTCTGTGCGCAAAAATCATGAAGACTGCTAAGATACATTTCTTTTTATTGTGAGTAACAGTATGGTTAAAAGATGGTGCCGTATCTTTCGAGAAGACAGTTCGTCCTTCTCAAAAAAAAAAAAACTTAATGTCCTTGACGATGACCGAAGTGGAAGACCAACTGTTGCAACTAAAGAAATTGTGGGGAATGTCGAAGTTAAAATTTCGGCACTTTTGTTCAACCGGTACTATGTTTACACAAACAATCACTGTCCTTGAATTTCCGATACCACCTCATAATGATTTGTTAATAAGGCGATTCTTTTCCGTACTCTGTTCTAAAAGCGCGTCGCACTGCTATAACAGACGAATGACCCGCATATTCTAACACGCAAAAACTCTTTCTTGCTTTAACAGATACCTACAGTGACTATATTTAATACAGTGACAACTAGGTGTATCAATTTTGATTGGTTGTTATGATCACATGGTACCAGACGCCATTACGAGGCAAGAGGCAAATTATTCTATGAATTATTCGAGTGTTATATATTGTGTAGTAATATGATTTCTTGGTTTTATGTGCTTATTTTTGGAATTTTCAAATTATAAGATTATTAAGTGATATAATTTACATTTGTGATTATAGCGTTTATTAAATTTATTTGTGTGTGCCTTAAGTAAGTACGTCGGCAATATTTATTTATAATATTGAGGTTTTGGGTGTAAAATAAAACATTTTTGGTAATAAATTTCAACATAACAAGATGCCTGGTTGTGCTGCTCTAAATTGTAGTAACTGTGCTAAGAAGGGATTCCTTATGAAAAAATTTCCAAGAGATACTTTAATAAAAAAAGAATGGCATATTAAAATGAGGCGAGACAATTGTACACCAACCGATACATCATGTTTATGTGAGGTATGTAAATATTCACTACGTAACTTACACTTACAGGTGTATAAATAAAGAATCAGATTTAACTATAACATATTTTTCTTGTCCGGTAGATTCACTTTGCTCCAGAGATGTAGGAAAAGACGCGTATGGATGGAACCCGGAAACTAAGATCTAATGCTGTACCAACACTCTTCTCCTTTACTAAGGAAGAGAAGAAACGAAAATCTCATATGCAAGGAACACATTTGCTACCATGCAAGATGGATACTAGCTCAAGTAAGTTCAATTTAGAAAATAATCTAATATGTAATTACATTTTGTAGAATCCAGTAGAAAAGATATTATATAGTTTATATTTATGTATATTGGATATGTTTACTTTCAGTAATTATAAAGTAAAATTGGAAATAACCTCTTTCAAATATTGAATTAACCGTTCAACCACGACAATCAGCTTTTATCCCGGAAGTTGATATTCAACCATCACAATCAGTAAGTTCTTTGACTGTTGCAATTAGTGAACATCAAAGCATCAACATCAGAAAGGGAAGTGGCTATATCAGGATCATCAACAGATGAAAGTTATGATGATTTATACATGTAATTTACTACGATAAATTTCATTTTCTATATATTAGTTTTTATTTCCCATCCATATACCATGTCTCCTATATGTTTAAATTTTAACATTTGCAAAAAAAAGAGAAGATATTATCTCTGCTTTACCGCTTCCTCAATAGATTTGAGCAAAACGAAATATTCGTTGATGAGACTACTCTCAAAAATATTTTGAAAAAGAAACTGATTACAAGCAATACAGACTTTCGAACAAGACCAAGGCTTTTAATTTATAAAAACATTTTATTCATAATAAATAAGAACATAATCAAATATTGAACGGATTTTTAATTTATTTTATTTAATTTTTTTTGTGTATTTGTAAGTATTGTATTGTACAAGTAAGTATTTGTAAGTATTTTGTGAAGATTACAGTTTTGTAATTTATTTAAAAATAAATTATTAATACGTATCTACACTACAATCTTAAAATTAATTATTTTCTATTGATTTTGAATTCAATTCCTTGTTTTGACATATATTTCACAAATTAAATGCGAAATAGAATAATATAACTAAAAAATGTTCCATAGTTGCTATACTCGCAGATTTGAATTTGCCTCAAGATGGCGGCTGGGCGGGACTTAACATGCAATTGTCGTCACTGTATTAAATAAAGTCACTGTACAGATACCTAGAGTGCCTGTATAATATATAAGTAAGAGTGAAGACATGATAAAAATAGACGCCATTTTGGTTCCAAATTTCAAATAAGCCTTACGCAAAAAATATAAATTTTTCAAAGTAAATATATTCATAATTATAAATATGTAATATTACTTGTAAATTAATATTAACCCAAATTATTATATAAACTATACTTTGAAAATAAAGATCAATAAGCAAATATTTTTATCCAAATCTTACTGAATAAGGGTGACTAAAAAATGCTAAGTATTATTTATTTAAATATTTATTAATTTTAAATGCTTACATATTACTTACATTACACTTTGAACTATTATATATTACTTTTATTAACAATACTTCGCATAAACATACTCTTACTGTCAACACAATGTTGTTTTTTCAATTTATTCTTCATTTTCTTTCCAAAAATTTTTAAGCGAAATATGATGAACATATTATTACAAATAAGGGGTGGCTGGGTAGGTATAATAATAAAGTTATTTTGTAATAATTAAGATAATTAGTGGTGCTGGTGAAGTCTCATCAAAGGTCCAGGACGTGCGTGGTATTGATTAATTAAAATAAATATACAACAACTTAGTTACTAAATAAAACACAGCGGCGTCCTTAAAATTTGTATTTATATTTACATAATAAGAAATTGAAACTCGTATATTTAAAAGCAATTAAAACAAAGTAATATGTACACGAGGAGCGGCAATTAAGTAACTAAAATTAACACATAAAAATACTCTGAAACGAACGTTAAATGGAGTAGTAAATTAAGGGTTAATTAATTACGATGAATATAAAATAATCTCTGTATAGAACAATACAGTTACCTATGTGTACTATGTTAACTATGTGTAGCAACACCAGAACTATTTGGTAATGTAATTTCCCCTATGTATGAATTAGTGGACATACAATCATCCACACTAGAAGTAATAGCCATTTCATCAATTCCCAGCATACAATCTCTTTCAGAGTCCACCATACTGTCAACTTTTACCTTAAGAAACTTGAAAACTTCTTCAAGGATACCACTATTAAATTTTTAATTTTCAAGCCTTCGACATAGAGTTCGGATGGAAGGATAGGGTAATTTTTGATGAAGAAGTGCATTGTATCCATTATTACCACAAGCAAACTTTAAAGCCAGAGCATTTTCTACAGTTTTATTTGACCACTTCCTAAAGTGCATTGACTTTCTTGTCAGGGAATCTAATTGGTCTTCATTAAAAATGTGAGAAATATTGGTTTCACTTTTCCTTAATTTTTCATTAAATTGCCTTTTCTGAATGTATAATTTTTGCCTATACATTTTATTCTGTTTGCGTAACAAAAATACTTGTCGTCTTTCTTTCTGAATAAGTTGTTTTAGTTGCTCGTATGAGTATTCTTTGGAACTATGGTGCAATAAATCTGATTTAGTTATATTTGTAGTTGTAGACTCTTTACTATTGTTCTTTACATCACAAATAGAAACATCAATTATTGTAGATTCACATTTTTTATCATCTTTGTTCTTTTCAACAGATTGTCGTTCTGTAGGTGGCATTCTAATTGACTTGTTAATACTGAAACTAAATATTGTTGGTACCGCATTATGCTTTAATTTTCTTCTTCCATCACATCGGGCAACCGCCCATTGAGCCGCATCAAAATGTACCTGAAATATGAACAAAATAATACAACTAATGAACGAAGTAAATATTATTTTCAAATAAATAGGTTATACTGATATTTGATTTGTCCTTTAGAAAATCAACAATGCCATTCCTTATTTAAACACTATATTATTAATAAACTTTGCAAATATACCTCACATAATCTCGAATTTTGTGTAGGAATCCACTTAGCTCTTCTTAATTTGCATATCCACTGTGTCTTTCTATCTTTATTTACAGGAAAACGCATCATCATGAAACCCTGCTCACTTCTATTTTGGCAAGCGAAAGCACAACAACCTACCATTACAATCTCTGTAATATTAAACAATTATCAAAATGTATATTTTGATTATAAATCTCTTCAAATTGTCTTACCTGTCTATCACAATATATGAATAGATGTATTCAATTATGCCCTTACCGACAATAAATATTTTTATAAATTGAAATGATTTTATATAAAACAATGTAACATATTCAAAAAATTATAACATTAAACTATTGAACAAAACAATTTTTATTTTTAACCAAATGCGCATGACCGTTGGAACCAAGATAAATCAGCCAATACAAACGCGTCTACTAATATGTCTTCACTCTTATCTATATATTATACAGGCACTCTACAGATACCGAGCCCGTGTTGCCACCTAGTGCACACAATACAAACTTGGTGAACTTGGGGTTATTCTCATATATCACATTTGTACTTGCACCAATATATAGCGTTTTGAAAATGAATGAATCTTTTATAGTAGCCCTGTACACTAAATACTAGCGTAATGTGTAATAATTTCTGGAAGAACTTAAACTTCATGCCCTAATTCAAAATTCATTACTCCATCTCTGTTAATTTCTACTGTCAAAGGATTCATACAATCTGGCTTTGTTTGCTTTCGCTTGCAAGCTAAATGAACATAACCTTTGATCAGATGCAAACGACTTGTCTTTTCATGTGTATACAAATAGGCAAGTTTGTTTGAATGTATCTACTACAAAGGAAGAGTTAATGGTATTAATATTCTGTAATGGTGCAAATTAATTAAACATGAGATGAATTTTGATATACATAATTACATATTAAAAGTAGGTTATCGGTTTCCCATAAATACGTTTATATAAAGCTTTAATTAAAGCCAAGCGTTCGAATTAAAATAGTTAATCAAGTAAATGTTTGTGCCGATGCATCATATATCGCATATATCCCAATCTATCTTTCTAAGCAATTTAACGAAGAACTAAAAGCAGTCGATTTATATGTAAATATACTTTTTAGATTCTACGACGCTAATTATTCGAAATTTTTAATAGAAAAAATTAAAAATGATCACGCTTATAGGCTCTTCAAGCACAAAAATTTGTAAATATTTAAGAAAGTTTGACATTAATACAGCGTATAGAACTAACAACAATTTATCAAAATTAATAAAAAACAATAAAGATTTAACAAACAACAATAAAAAGTCAGGAGTCTATGAGTTAACTTGCGGTAGTTGCCCTATGACGTATATCGGACAGACAGGCAGATCGTTTGAAATTCTCATCAAATAACATTTTTCTTCATTTAGAAATAATAAAAGTGACTCTTCATATGCGTCTCATATTAATTTAGCGAACCACAATTTTAACAAAGAATTTAAAATATTACATATAGAAAATAAGGGCAAAAAACTTAATTTATTATAGTCACTTGAAATTAATAAATTAAATAAAACCGACAAGATCCTCAATGATCAATTAGAAACAAATAATTCACCCTTACTCAATTTATTTATTTGATATTCAGACAGTCATATATTGTATTTTTCCATAGAACTTCTTTACCTCACTGTAACATAATATAAACCCCCAGTTTTATCACTTAAGAACAGTATTGTATAAACCGTAGTGAAAGATTTGTGCATAGACATTTTAGTAATAAAAAGTACCCATTCCTTCAACTATTCAAAACAAAACATGCTTGTTACGGTAAATTTGTGTTAAAATTTGTACATAAGTTAGTTATATGTATGATAAAGCTCAAGTTGGAGCGAAACTATCGTTACGGTGTAAATTAAAAAGTGAAATTCATTAAAATTTGTTTTAATTTAACCTGATAATAGTTTATTTATAAATCATATATTCCTTCTTTCCCTTTCTTTTCCGAATAAATACATACACATCAGTTGACGACTTAATACCTAACTTTCTTGTAAGGGATGCTTTAAATATTCTTGCTGATCCTTTGCAAAAGATTATTAATATCTCTGTTTCATCATCTGTCTTTCGTAGATTGTGGAAGCGTCCTAGAATAGTTCCCGTTTTTTTAAAAGGCGACAAGACCAATACATCGAACTATCGTCCTATTGCTGTTCTTTCCAATTTTGCTAAAATATATGAACGGTTATACAATCACATATTTTCTAATATCTGCTCTTATATTTCTCCGCAACAACATAGCTTCTTCTCTGGAAGATCTGCTGATCTGGGAAGCTTCACAGAATATATTAGTGAAACTGTTGGTTGTCAGGGTCAGGTTGATAGCATTTATTTTGACTACTCATTACGTTTTCTGTAATGGTTACCTATCTGATGCTTTTATATCTACACCCGGGGCTCCCCAAGGCTCCAATATAGGGCCTTTATTACTCTTACTGTTTATAAATGATTTACTTGTAAGTCCGTCTTCTAATGCCTTGGGTTATGCTGATGATTTTAAAATCTTCAATGTAGTGTAGAGTGACACTGATGTTAAGCGTTTGCAGGAAGGTATTGACTTTATTTTTAATTGATTTAGTGCAAGTCACTTAACCTGGAATACAAATAAATGCTTTGTCATGTCTTTTACTAGGAAATCAACACCTACTCTATGGATGGTCATATATTTTCTAGCGTTGCTTCTGTGAGGGATCTTGGGATAGCATTCGATCCCTGCTCAAACTTCAATTTGCATGTGCAAAACATGTGGCTTTCAAGAAGTAAAACTTTAGGTTTTATCCTACGTCGATCTCCTAAAAACGTTATATTTTATGTTCGTTGTAAGTAGGTTTGGGTACGGATATGTTGTTTAGTAACCCTTTTATGATACTCAGAATGTTGCTGTAGCTCTCTACAGCGACTATTTTTGAAGTATCTGAGATTCAAAACATCTGGAATTTATCCGGATTGTGGAATGGACTATTTTTTTTGCTAGACCAGCATAACGTTCGATCACTGGTCGCAGGAAACTAAATAGCTCAGGTTTTTTGTATAAATTGTGGTTGAATTGACTGTTCGGATTTGCTTTCTGGCGTCGGCCTTCGTGTTCCGCGCATTGCTTCCCGGCAATGTTCCGCATTTGCTCATCGTACGCTGAACACAAACATCTTCTGGAAGGCCCATTGACTCACATGATGCAGAATGCCAAGGCAATATACTACGACATATTTACTGGGAGCCGACCCTAGAGGTGCGTCGAGGGTGAAGACCTGAATTTTTCTATTTCCTTTTGTTTTGTTTTGAATTTATATTTCGTTTTTGATTTACGAATTTATGTTATCTTTACTGTTACTCTTTTATTATTACTATTATTACTATTATTTTTTAATAGGTTCACTTGCTTGTTGTTGTCTTGTAATTGAGTTTGGCCGGTTGGGCAATAAACTATATTATTATTATAATTTACAACTTAAACCTATAATAATCAGCTTATACAGTGTGGTCATAAAGTTTGGAACCAAGCTTATAACCGCATTATTTTACATATTTAGGAAAAACGCTCGGACAGGTAAATTTTCTTTTTTAAAACGCCATCTTTTGACATACAATTTTTATCTATGACGTCATTGGTTTTCGAGTGATGACGTTATCAACACTTTCTTTAATTGGCAACCATATTATTTTTTTCTCGTTTTTGGTAGATCTTTATATCCACCAAATAGTGATATAAAACAATTGGTATGTTGCATCACAATTTTTTTGAAAAAAATGATATAAATTTAGAAAAAAATACGAAAATTTTATTTTTGTATAAAATTAAAATTAAATTAAAAAAAATACATCTGAACTTAAATTTATTGTAACAGTTAACGTAAATTTTCAAAATGGACCCCACCAACCAACTGGCACTGTCCCAGCCGAGTGTAAACACTTCGTATACTCGCCTCAATTATGTCTGGGGATATTTGTGTAAGTTCTACGCGAATTCGTTCTTTTAAATCTTCTAAATTGTTCGGTTTGTTAAAATACACTTTCGATTTCAAATAACCCCACAAAAAAAGTCTAAGCCTAAGTCAGGTCAGGAGAACGAGGTGGCCATTCTATGGTGCCTCTCCGTCCAATCCATTTATTGGGAAATATTTCGTCAAGATAGTGGCGAACCTCTACACCATAATGGGGAGGCGCCCCATCTTGTTGAAACCAAATATTTGGATGGGGTACATCACCATCCTCGTGATATGGGAAAATAACAGCGAGGGCTGGAACCAGTTCAAATCTTAAAAATTCTAAATATTGCACGGCAGTCAAATTTCCTTCAAAAAAATATGGTCCTAAAATGCGTAGTCCAATCATTCCAACCCATACGTTAACTTTTCCTCTGCGCTGAGTATGACACGCTTGAGTCCAATGCGGATTGTTCTGCGACCAATATCTGCAATTATGGCGGTGAACAAATCCATTTAGGCAGAACGTAGTTTCATCTGGGAAGACGATGTTTTCCAAGAAATTTGGATTTTGGTCACAACGTAACATTACGTCTTCACAGTGCAGTCGACGATCTTCGTCATCCTCATATAATTCCTGTACAAGTTGAACTTTGTAATGACGATAGTGTTCTTTTTTAAATAAGTTGACGACAAATGAGTGAGCCACCTAATTGGCTAACGCAAGTTGTCTGGTGGAAACATAATGCCTTTCTTCTGCTTCTAGAAGCACATTTAATTTCACATCTTCTCCTACTTGAGGTCTACCTTGTCGTGGTCGATCTTTTACGGATCCAGTTTCGGTAAACTTTCCAACTAGTTTTGTCACCGTAGACCTGGTAATTGGAGGTCTATCAGGGTGTTCATGGTTAAACAATTCGCATGCTTCTGCATGCGTTCTTTGTCTGTCCCCATACCCAACCATAATTAAAATTTCGATTCTTTCTCGCTCAGATAAATGTGCCATTTTTTATATTAGCGAAAATGAACAATTTTTACGCAATATCTCAAAAATTTAACGTCAAAAATAGAAGTAAATAATTCAACAATGTTGTCGCCATAGAAACAATTTCAAACTAAAATTTTTGTACATAAATTGTTTAAAAAGAAGCAAGAATGTCATAAAGAAATATCTTGCAAAAAAGTGCGTGTTTTTGTTTTTGTAAATTTTTTGCATAGTAACATGAGTGCATGTGCTTTTGACGATCCGGTTTGTTCAAGAAGAATATTTAAGTCCTCACACAAGACAGAAGTGTGAAAAAAACTTACTTATATATTTCAGTAAATTTTGTAAGCTTAATTAGTTTTTGAAATCTTCAATTTTTGGGTGATAATTTTAATTAAGAAATGGTCTACCACATCATGTCAATTTTTTAAATAAATTAAACTTCTTTGGCCCATTTTTGTGAAACTATTTAATGTTAAATAAAATTTTTTAATAAGTAATTGGCCGATTGGGAAGACGAATTTCTTTTGACCTGGAGCGAATAACGCAGATTACTATTGATCGCAAAGCATTTACACTCGGCTGGGACAGTGTCAGTTGTTTGGTGGGGTCCATTGTGAAAATTTACGTTAACTGTTACAATAAATTTAAGTTCAGATGTATTTTTTTTAATTTAATTTTAATTTTGTTCAAAAATAAAATTTTCGTATTTTTTCTAAATTTATATCATTTTTTCAAAAAAATTGTGATGCAACATACAATTGTTTTATATCACTATTTGGTGGATATAAAGATCTACCAAAAACGAGAAAAAAATAATATGGTTGCCATTTAAAGAAAGTGTTGATAACGTCATCACTCGAAAACCAATGACTTCATAGAAGAAAATTGTATGTCAAAAGATGGCGTTTTAAAAAAGAAAATTTACCTGTCCGAGCGTTTTTCCTAAAAATGTAAAATAATGCGGTTATAAGCTTGGTTCCAAACTTTATGACCACACTGTATATAAATAAATAACTTATGAAAATACTATTGAAGTAGTGTCAATTCCTCCCAGTTTTAAGTAGTATGAAGTGTATTTTGAATATTATTTGCCGGAGGATATTCCTTGGCTTGTTTCACCACTTGTGAAATGGTGCGGGATCGTATACATTGCGATTTTATTCTAGCGAAAATACATTAAGGAAAGCCTCATGTGATCACGAAGTATTTTGTTTGAACAGTTGAGACTAAACCTAAACTAAATATCTGACGCTAAGAATATTGTCATATTGTAATCCGAATGATATTTGCAGAGAACTAGTTTTAATTGCAAAAATGCTCTATTTAGAAACTTTCTTTACGACGGTTTAGTTAGAAGTCTCTTATGTTTGAGCTTCGCTGTCAAAAGGAAACTTTAATTATGAAATTAATACCACCACTAATAGGTAGCAGAAATTACCGAAGGAACAGTTTTAAACTACATAATTATATTTCGAATTATCAAACAAATGTCTATGTATAGTTTGTTTCAACTTATATTACTTTGACTAAATAGAAAGCTTCCGTTCCCTGGTGTAAGAACGCAATAAGCTGACGATAAGTGAGATTCAGATATCCTGCAATCATTTATAAATATGTACATTAATTAAACCCAAATTTATATCGACATGAGTTCTTAATATGTTAAAATACATAAACGCAGAAATACAAAATGAATCCATTATACATATAAAAAGCGAGGATTTATATATTATTCTTACATATACAGACTGTCCCGTAAAAAACGCCAACATCCATAATTCCGTTATTTATTGTCCGGTTTTATTTAAACAAAAAGTAAATTTAATAGCATCAAAAACACTATAAGATAGCAGTGTTTTATTTGTTTTCAATTGTTTTCATTAATGTCAAACGACAGTCAAGTTTTTTATTTTAAATGGCAACATATATATTTTTGGCTATATTCGGATTGTATTTTTTCTTTCTGAATTCAACGATGAACATGTTTATTTTTGATAAACGTTTATTGCAAAAAAAAAACTTTATAAATTTCATCTTTGTCTTCCATTATTTATAAATATTCGAATGTGTCATGAAACATTTGAAATGTAAGTATTATAAATATTATTATAAGAAACAAAACAATTTACAATAAATGTTGAAATTGCCCGCCACCTTGTTTAACACATATCGCACATCTCCTAATAATAAAAAATAAAAAAAAACTTTATAAATTTCATCTTTCATTATAGTAGACTTGGCCCAGTCCACTAGCATTATGTCAATGTGCCTTAAGTGTCAGTTTGACTTTATTAAGTTTTCTGTATTATCCTGTTGGAACGTTTTGCCGCAACAAAAAGCGTATTTTCGTTAAAAATGAATAACAATGAATTAACGGACATGTTACAAGTGTTCTCTGAATGTAATAAAAATCGCCTTCAAGCAGTTCGTCGGTACAGTGCTCGTTTTCCGGACAGAGAAGTTCCAGGTTCGAAAATATTTCAGAGAATTGAAAAGAATTTAAGAAATTATGGATCATTTACCAAACCAAAAACACAAAAACGGAAATTCTCCGAAGATAAGGAATTAGATGTTCTTCTTGCAGTACAGCAAAATTCACGAACTTCGATTCGCGAAATTGCACATAATATTGGGGTATCAAAAACTACAGTTCATGGTATTTTAAGAAAACACAAACTTAAACCGTACATAGCTCGAAAAGTTCATGCATTAGAACAAAATGATCCTGGCCGAAGAATCCAGTTTTGTCGTTTTTATTTAAATGCATTAGAACAAGACCCGAATTTTTACAGAAGGATAATTTGGTCTGATGAATGCACTTTTAGCAACAACGGTATTTTTAATAGAAACATACATCGACAGTGGAGTGCAGATAATCCGAGATTTGTGATTGAAAATAATTTTCAAAGACGTTTCAACGTAAATGTTTGGTGTGGCATTTTAGATGATCAATTAATTGGGCCATTTTTCATAGATGGTTGCTGAAATCAAGAAAAATACTACACTTTATTACACGAAAATCTCCAAAACTTTTTAGATGAATTACCTTTGGCAAATTTAAATAGAATATTTTTTCAACAAGATGGGACTCCCGCGCACAACGCCAGAGTAAATACTGATTTGTTGAACACCCAATTTGGAAATAGGTGGATACGACCATCCGGTCCTATCGAGTGGCCTGCGCGTTCACCGGATCTTACGCTCCTCGATTTTTGGTTGTGGGCTTATCTACAAGATCGAATTTATTTAACAACTCCAGAAAATGTTGACATTTTAAGACAAAGAATTATTAACACTTGTCAAGAAGTACCTGCCGCTTGTCTTTTAAATGCGACCTTTGGAGTAATTAGGAGATGTGCGATATGTGTTGAACAAGGTGGCGGGCAATTTCAACATTTATTGTAAAGTGTTTTGTTTCTTATCATAATATTTATAATACTTACATTTCCAATGTTTCATGACACATTCGAATATTTATAAATAATGGAAGACAAAGATGAAATTTATAAAGTTTTTTTTGCAATAAACGTTTATCAAAAATAAACATGTTATACATCGTTGAATTCAGAAAAAAAAAACCAATCCGAATATAGCCAAAAATATATATGTTGCCATTTAAAATAAAAAACTTGACTGTCGTTTGACATTAATGAAAACAATTGAAAACAAATAAAACACTGCTATCTTATAGTGTTTTTGATGCTATTAAATTTACTTTTTGTTTAAATAAAACCGGACAATAAATAACGGAATTATGAATGTTGGCGTTTTTTACGGGACAGTCTGTATAATGCCCTATTGTAAATAGAAGCAAACTATGAATAAATACCTATTATTTTTAAGGTTATTTTGTAAAAAAAGTTAATTCTTTTGTGTTTTACAATATATAATGATCAAATACATATTGATTATTCTAATTAAGACGTTCCCTATACATAATAGTTGGTATTGTTAACAATAAACCAGGATTAATGAAGTATAGACATACGTATAAGCATACGCTATTTGAAATGACATAAGAAAAATATAACACTTAGGAAAACATTTTTTCACATACTTTGGACATCCTTGAGGTCAGTACCGTCTTCATCACGTTCATTTAAATTAATTATAAATTTCTGATGAATATTCACCTTTTATAAATATACATTTTGTATTTCTGTTGTTTGTCTAATGCAATTTTTCCATTTTTCTGGCATTATATTGGCAATCTCTCGAATATGATTTAAAGCTGGTTCGTTAAATTTCGGACGATTGTTAGTGCGGCGAATTCTTTCAATTGACTCCAAATTAACTCGATCGGATTAAATATACAGTAATAGAGCAAACGTAAGGCAATGTGACCTGCGGCCGTGGCCATACTATCAACAACGTATTCCTTTTCAAAACTCTTATAAATATCATTTTTTTGTAAGAATTTTAATATTTCAGCCTTTGCAGTGTTCGAATTTGGTAGCTTCTTCACCTTTCGTGAATGGTATGAACCACTGTCCATGACAATTACACTTTCATAATACGAACAAGAGATTTTTCTGAAACCATTCTTCATATATTGGTGATGTCATATCCTCGTTATAGTCAACATTACAATTTTTTATGTTTTTTGTCGAAAGTAACACTTCGCCGACTCAACCGCTTTCAGAACCAAGTTGCTACACCGAAAGATCGGGGAACAAATATTAATAATAATTTTAATTTATTTAAAATTTCTTTTTGTCTGCCCTGGCTTGCTCATTGTTCTCCCAGTAACAATGCTTATCTTGGGAGGGTTTTACTGACGTCGCTTTCACCCTTTGGTGAAGTTAAAGAAAACAATTCTCAAGACGACATTAATATATTTATAGATATTGCACGCAGATAACTTTGTCTATATATATATATATATATATATATATATATATATATATGTACATATATTTAGATAATTTCTTAACCATTCATTTAATATATCAATTGATAAATTCTTCGAGTTTTTCGGCTTTTATATGAAATATTTATAAATATTATCAAATTAGTATGTAATTGTGAATCTAAACATTGCTGTCTACAAATTACAACGCAAGCCATACGAAATTTAATTGAAAAATTTTGTTTACATTGAGACTTGAACCCAAGTCTACGGTTTGCCGGACCGTCGCTTTGACCAATTAAGCTACGATAGACATTGGTTCAAGCTAATTAAAAACGCATTATAGGGTGACAATGTTAATGATTCAGATGTCAGTTATTGAAAGTAGAAGTCAGTTTTTAAAGCAGAATTCAGTTTTGAAAACAGATGTCAGTTTTGAAAGCAGATGTCAGTTATCTGCTTTCAAAACTGACATCTGCTTTCAAAACTGACATCTGCTTTCAATAACTGACATTTGATTTCAAAACTGACTTCTGCTATCAAAACTGACATCTACTTTCAATAACTGACATCTGAATCATCAACATTGTCACCTTACAATGCGTTTCTAATTAGCTTGAACCAAGGTCTATCGTGGCTTAATTGGTTAAAGCGACGGTCCGGCAAATGGTGGACTTTGGTTCACGTCCCAATGTGGACAAAATTTTTCAATTAAATTTCGCATGACTTGCGTTGTAATTTGTAGAGTGCAATGTTTGCATTCACATTTACTTCACAATTATTTCACAATATTTCATATAAAAGCCAAAAAACTACAATAATTTATCAATTGATTTATATATTGTTAATTATTTCTAATTTTTCGAATTCTAATATTTCGATTTTTATTTTGTCTTCATGAGAATAAATGTAATTACAATATTAGGTGTTTTCTTGCAAAGGTAAATTTTATCCAATAATAATATCATAACTATTATTGTTACATTTTACAAAAAAATAAGAACGTTCCAACAATACTTTTTCTTTCCATTGTTTATTACGTTAACATACCACGTAAATTTTCTTTTGTATATTGTAGTTTGTTATTTGCTATTTCCTTTTGTCACGAATTGACTATAATTAAAAACATGATTATTAATGTATTTTCATTCAGTATTTAATAGAAATGTGAATCTTGAAATACACAAGACATAAAGTATTACTTGGCAGTCAATTTTATTGGCAAGAAAAGCCAAAGCAATATTTGCAATATATTCGGATAGCACATTAGTTTATAGTATCAATTTATCAGTAGAGGCTGCTCGAATTGAATTTTCGCTGATGTATTTCGCTTCGAGTAAGTCAGTTTTCGATGTTTTTTTTGTTTTCTTCTACCTGAAAACAGTCTTACTTAACAAATAAATAGAACTTTATTTTACTTTCAATCAAATTACAGACAGCAAGGTTTTTATCAGCTACACACATTGAAAAAGCTCTTGTCCAAGAAGTATTGATTCCCGATTGGACTTTATCATCTGTAAATAGTGATAAGTGCTTTAGATGGGGAAATCGTCTAAGTTTCATATAGTATTTTGTATTAAAAAGGTTTTGTTGGTTTTATTGTACATTGGCGAGAGATCGCAGTAATATTAATAATTTATTATGGTCTTATAATAGTATTAAAAATAATAATAATAATAATAATAGAGTAATAATAAAGAAAATATAATTTCATTGTGTAATGCGCGAAATACGAAGGCCAACGCCAGAAAGCAAATATAGATTATTTTAAATATATACATACATAATAAGGTAAAACGGACCTTAAATCGTCGATTCTCTAAATCTACTATATTCTAGAAAGGTCAAGAAATGATTATATATATATATATATATATATATATATATATATATATATGTATATATATATATATATATAATTGAAACGAAATTATCGACCGTGATATATTATAAAAAATTAATTTAAATTCGGGTAAGCGGTCAATTAAGAAAGAAAAAAAAACTCCTTTATTAAATAACCCTATATTTCGCAACAGACTTTGTCGCTTCTTCTGGGGTAAAAAATGTAGAGTTGAAGAAAATATAAAATTGACGTACAAAATATAAAAATGATTTTTATAATCATTTTTAGAAGCGACAAAGTCTGTTGCGAAATATAGGGTTATTTAATAAAGGAGTTTTTTTTTTTCTTAATTGACCGCTTACCCGAATTTAAATTAATTTTTTATTATATATATATATATATATATATATATATATATATATATATATATATATATATATATATCACACTCCATTTTTTTTTCCTTAGCTGTTATCTTAATTACAAATGGTTAGTGTTTTCCTTTGAATTTGGCTAAATAAAATATTTTTTAAATAAATCCGCTCATTCGACGTTTCGACATTTCACTCATCCTCTTCAGGCAAAAATATTACTAATTATATAGTAGGTCGGTAGATAATTTCTGTTAAGCGTAAAATTTTAAGTAACTAATATAAGCTCTTACAATTTGAGCTCTTCATTTTTACAATTTTATCTGTTTTTTGCTATTTATATATGTAAATATATTTATTTTCATGTTTTCACGTTTCTGCATATTTGTAACTATTAAGTCTGTCTTTCAATTATTATTCTGTTTGGTTTATATAAACGCCACTAAAATCATTGCATGGTATGCTGTAATCAACATGTATTTTTGTTTAAGTTGGAAGGGCTACCTTGAATTTTGTTTCGGTATATCCTAAGTTATCGTAATTTTTGTGAGGAATGTGGATATCATATTTTATAAAAAAAACTTGTCTAAATTTTCACATTTGAGAATGTAGTAGGCATTTTACAGTCCTCTGATAAAGCCAATTTTAGGTGAAACAATCCTAGTATTTTAAAAATAATTGAAACTTTGTAACCAGTATTTTAATCGATACTAAAATGGAGTTTCGACTCGTATTCTGTTCGTCGATCAATTACATTAGTTTACAAATTCAAGTTTGTTTGCTGGGGTTTAAAATTTAATGGGGGATATTGACCAAATACTTATGTTACAGAATAATTGAAACATACATGAATGGGTAAAACCCCACCAATTTTGTTATAATACAAAAGTATTTTTAATAATATAAAATATTAAAAATCTGTTGTAAAACACACAAATGCAAGTTCAATATTAATATTTTTTGTGAACGTGTGGGAACATATCCCTCCCCAGAGACGCAAATACGTATTTCATATTTCTACAGATTCATCAGTACGCCCCTGCTAGAGATGAACCAGTGCCACATCTGGAAACACTTCGTTAGTTTTGTATTGCTTATGTAGACAAAGCGAGTACTTCGGCCGTCTGACAATATGCAGCGCTGTATGAAGTTCTACGCTCGGTCTTAATTTCTGTGAGATAGAGCAGTCGTTCATTTTTTGTGAATGTCTCTGAAGATATCCTTTATCCAGCAGGGGCGTACTGATGAATCTGTAGAAAGGTGAAATACGTACTTGCGTCTCTAGGGAGGGATATATATCGATATATTAATATTAATATCGAACTTGTATTTGTGTTCTTCACACCAGATTTTTTAATAACATTTTATATTATTAAAAATACTTTTGTATTATACAAAACTGGTAGGGTTTTACCCACTCATGTATGTTTCAATTATTCTGTCACATTACACATGCGGTTAATCCGTAAGTATGAGTGAAGACACAAACAAAATACAGTTTCTACAGATGAGACAGTGCCATCTCTGGAAACATTTCGTATGTTCTGCATTGCATATTATCAGATGGCGGAAGTACTCGCTTTGTCTACAGAACCAATGCATAACTAACGAAGTGTTTCCAGAGGTGGCACTGCTTCATTTTTAGCATGGGCGTACTGATGAATCTGTAGAAATATGAAATACGTAATTGCGTCTCTGGGGAGGGATATACTCCCACACGTTCACAAAAAATATTAATATTGAACTTGCATTTGTGTTTTTCACACCAGATTTTGAATATTTCTTTTTATTATTAAAAATATTTTTCTACTGTAATTATATTGTATTTAATAATGACAAATTGCTACTTTCGCATTTTAATATACTAAAAATCATATAAATACTAAATAGCATTAATCTAAATTCTGAAGATTTCATTAATAAGACCGTGGTCTCTGATTGAAAAGACGTTTTTAATCTTTTTTTTTATGCAGAGTAGCAGGGATGTCTCTTTTTAAACACAAACAGTAATCGGACATCATGTTCGTGTTCAACCTTACCTGGTACCTCCGCTTCATTTCTTTTCTTTTTTGAAGAACTTGTCTTTTGTTCATTTGTCCAAGATCTACGGGGAAAAATCAAAATGGATATGCAAAAAGTGAATTTTGACGGTCTGCAATCTAAATCGCAAAGCTTTTGATTATTTTTTTTCATTATTTTGTGATTTATGATATCCAAAGTTTGTCATTACAGTTTTGCAGAGATAATAATTTTAAAGTGACTGCCCAAAATCAATTTTCTAATTTAGCGATCAATGAAGATAGCCTCGTTAAGTTTTGCGTCAGACAAACCGGTTCTAAACGAAATTCGTTCAACGATTTGCATCAAACACGTGTAACGACCTTCAGTATCTCAACGAATAATGTTACAGAATAGGGGTAATTACAAATGATACAAATATGCATAAAACAACTCTGTATTTATTAACATGGACATAACACCACGTATTTACCACTAGCGTTAACTTCAACCACAGACACATGCGTTTCTGTCTAACGAGTTTGTCAATGCGGATTTACAAAGGATGTAACGACTGTAGTTCGCTCTCTGGTCTAGTAATTAATTTTGTCCTATCAAGTGACACCAGATAACCTCATGGCATCTGACCGACAGATACAGATTTGTTTTATGTAGATTTGTATCATTTGTAACAACCCTTGATGCGAGCTCTCGCATCGATATGCTAATTTGTTTTTGGAATATCACGCCACCTGGCCACGAGTTAATGGACTTACAGTAATATGAGTATTCTTTCTTCTTTTGTAATAGCTTGATATTCGAGAAGAAATCGCTTTCATCGGCGTAGTCTGTTTTGTCCGTCAGATATCACGAGGTTATCTGGTATCACTTGACAAAATTCATTACTAGACCAGAGAGCTATCTAAAGTCGTTACTTCGTTCGTAAACGCACATTGACAAAGTCGTTAGACAGAAACGCATTCGTCTATGGTTGAAGTTAGCTCATAAAACAAATCTGTATCTGTCCGTCAGATGTCATGAGGTTATCTGGTGTCACTTGATAGGACACTAGACCAGAGAGCGAACAACAGTCGTTACTTCCTTTGTAAACCCGCATTGGCAAAGTCGTTAGACAGAAACGCATTCGGCTGTGGTTGAAGTTAGCGCATAAAACAAATCAGTATCTGTCGTCATGAGGTTATCTGGTGTCACTTGATAGGACAAAATTCACTACTAGACCAGAGAGCGAACTAAAGTCGTTACTTCCTTTGTAGACCCGCATTAACAAAGTCGTTAGACAGAAACGCATTCGTCTATGGTTGAAGTTAGCGCTAGTAGTAAATACGTGCTGTTATGTCCATGTTTACAGATACAGATTTATTTTATGCAGATTTGTATAATTCGGAACGCTTGAAGCGAGTTCTTGCATCGATATGCTAATTTGTTTTTGGAATAGGGGTAATAATTAGAGAATGGACACGCTTACCACATGACGCAAAGCCCAGTACAGTACTGGCGAAAGGCTGTATTTCTAAAATATTTAATTTTATTTATATAATTGGAAAACGAACTGGTGGTGATCTATAAAATTACGAAATACATATTTATTTGTTGAAAAGTTGTATTTATAAAGTTTCTAATTTTATTTATATAATTGGAAAACATACGGATGGTGATCTATCTATCTAAAATTACGAAATACATATTTTTATTTGTTCATTTTATCGTTCAAGTTGAGTAAAGGAGTATTAATATTGACTAGCAATAGTTTCTCAAGGTTTTCTTCTGTCAATTTTGTTCTCTTTGAATTAAGTACATCCTTATAAATAGAATACGTTCTTTCTACATCGCAACTGGTTATAGGTGCATACTGGAAATATTCTTTTATTTCTTCATATTTAGCCGTTAGATTTTGTGGAATTGTCTGCATACATAATTGCTGCAATGTAATTAAATCTGGATTTCTATTAAGAATTGCTTGAAACTTTTGCCGAAGGCCACATCCGAAGTCACTTGGAATACTTTTCAAATTATTAACAGCCACATCTAATGTGGTTAATCCGTCATTTCGTGAAGAAAGTACAACTGATTTTTTAAATTTGAGATTTGTGTGAGCTCCTTGCACTCACCAATACTTCTAGCATCCTCCTTTAGCAGTGTTACGAAATGTTTTAGACTATCGAAATTCTCAGCATAATAACTAGTAGCTTCCAGCCATGTTCCCCATCTAGTTATTACTGGAGTGGGAGGCAGTGACAGAGATGGAAATTTTTCCCTGAAAAGAGCTACTCTCAATGGTGCTTTTCTGAAAACTTTTTTAAAAGCTGATACAAGTCTATCAACTTCCGGAAAAGTGTCTCTGATATATTCACAGATTCTGTGGACAGCATGTGCTACAAACGTAATATGCAGCATATTAGGATATGTTTTCTTCAATAGTCTGCCTGTTTTTAACATATACGCAGCACTATCACTGACAAATAAAAGTATTTTTTCTTTGTACGTGGCGTCCGAATGAAGCATTTTTTGCATATTATATATCCTTAATGGTTTCAGCAACTGTTTCCGCATCAACTCTATTAATAACACTTGTTGCTATTACATATGAGTTATAGGGAATAGTTGGATGTAGTACACCAGCTACAACATTTACCACACAGCGTCTTAACATATCCACCGTTTCGTCGGCGCTTATCCATATGTATTGATTTAAAAGATGGCTTCTAATGCATTCTACTGTTCTCGTATAACACCTAGAAATATAATATTTGCTTAAAGTTGATTCATCAGGAACATTTCGACCAGTATATTTTTTGAGAAATGTCTTCAAAATTGGATTGTACAATTTAAATAATGGAATATTAGCTGCCATAAAAGTTTCACAGAGATCTTCGTTAAAATTGTCAGATTCCAACGGGTTCAATTTTTTTTCGTGCTTTAACGATCCTACGTGACGTTTTACGGTTGATTTATTGCAATTTTTCAATAACGTTTCACACACTTCACAATTAATTTCGGAATCACTGGCAATGTACATACAATCAGTATGCCCTCAATCCAACTCGCCATTGTTTCGCGATGCCATTCTCGACGCTCTTCCATTGTCTGAAAAAGAAAGAATATTCTAGATCCAAATAAACGAAATTAAATAACGAATTTTTATGCACACTTACGTGAAAATAATTGGAAGATGTTGCTTAAATGAAAAGAAAAGGAATGTGAGTGCTGTTTCTCTTACGAAATACGATAAACTTATTTATTTTATCTACGTACACGACACCACTGAAAACACTATATTCTCCGAATGCAATAGCTGGGTTGTCCATTGTTATCGCTGCGAGACCAGGTGGCCGAGTAAGTCAAACAAATACTTCATTGAATTACGCCGGGATGTACTGAGCGACGTTATACACAATTCCAATTGCCGATTGCGTTTTATGGAAATTGCATCCGTTCTCTAATAATAATATTAATATTTTTTGTAAAAAATATTTAAAATTTCCATATATTAAGTTAGGAGATAATTTAGGTAAATTAACATTTTTACTAGGACATTAATAATAATAAGTTAAACTAACTTAATTAAAATAGTCATGACGACTATACTTTTAAAAAATATAAGTTAATAACGTCTGTATAAAGCTAATAAGAAAGATGAACATTTAAAATGACTAAAGTAATTTTGTTTCCTTCCATTTTATAACTTCTCTTTTTCGAAAGAAAATTTCGCATTCGTTTGAAGTACATTATCTTTATTTTCTATCTTTGCTAAACATGAATGTTAAAGTGAAACTCATTTAAAACCTTTACTACAAATTTCTTACTGCAGAAAATAGTTTCTGAAGCTGTTTTTCTTTCTTTGTAATTAAATTTCGTTAAATTTTCTCTAAACATTAAAAAGTAGTTTGGATTTCAACTAAAATACTGCATGCCAATCTAATTTCTTTTATATCTTTGCAATTTTCTGAAAACATAAAAATAATTGTTACGAACGTAACGGTAAAATTAACAACTCTAAACATGCAAGAACACTGGATGCAAGTCTATAATGTATATGCAAATTTTTAAATTAGATTATACACTACGAACGTTACACTAATTATTTTTTTAAGATAATAGAGAAAATCTACTGTAAATAAAAAATAATTGCAGTTATTAATTTTATGTACTAAGGTTAGAAATATAAATTGCATAACGTATAATAATATTATCTAAATGTAAAAATTATTCAAATTTAATGAGGAATATTGCAACCTAGAATAAACGAATTAAGATATATTTTTTAATGCCTTTTCTCGATAAGGACTACCTAGAAGTCTTCCAAAAACTTTTCATTAAGAGGATTGCATTCTTTAATAACCTTAAAAAATAACGATACAGAGAGGATGATAGGTGCGTATGCGGACTGCCCCAAATTATGGAATATCTACTTACATCCCAAAGAAGAATACCAGCTACTTGCATCGCCCAGGACCTATGGCTGACATACAAATAGGAAGTGTTGTAAGCAAGACATTAGAAGTCTACAATATGATATATGCCAAAGACCAGCTCCTTGCACCGCCCAGGATCTATGGCTGGTAGACAAAGAAGAGGTGATATGCGCAAGACATTAGAAGTCTACAATATCATACATGCCAAAGACTTTTGACTATTTTACATATTCTACTATATTAACTTGAGATTTTCAAATTACTCGAAAAATAAGTAAGTCACGAAAAAATTTCCAGATTTAAAATTTAATACGGTTCAGCGAATGTAATGATTAGAGAACGGACACGCTTACCACTCAGTGCAGTACTGGCGAAAGGCTGTATTTCTAAAATATTTAATTTTATTTATATAATTGGAAAACGAACGCGTGGTGATCCATAAAATTACGAAATACAAATTTATTTGATGAAAAGTTGTATTTATAGAGTTTTTAATTTTATTTATATAATTGGAAAACATACGGGTGGTGATCTATCTATCTAAAATTACGAAATACATATTTATAAATTAATTTTATTTATATAATTGGAAAACAAACGGGTGGTGATCTATAAAATTACGAAATACATATTGCTATGTATTGTGGTGTTGATTACTTATTTAAATTGGTCCACAATACACAATAGCTTGCTCGGTCTATCTCAAGTCGGGTCAGCCTTCCAGGAGCTCTTGTGTCTTCAGGGCTACCCTCAAAGGGTACGTGCCGAATAAAACAAAAGGTATTAGCAACGCAATGAAACTCACACTAACAACGCAAACATTTAATATAAAAGAAAAAAAAATTTCGACTTTATCAAGTATAAAGAAGTGCTGAGGCAATAAAATATGCCACAGCGTGAGGAAAACTTGTATAAATATTTACTGCTATACTAGACAAAAAACCTCACTTTGACCGCGAACAAAATTAAACTAATTAAATATTTAGGAAAACTATCAGACTTCAACAATTACGTTATACCCAACTTCAAACGTCAAACAGAAAAATAACTGTAAGCGCGCGCATCAAAATTAACCCATGCGCACATTCAACATTGTAAAAATGTACTTTTCCCACCAATACCTACTTTCTAGAATATATTACTGATAAAAAAATACTTCATAAAAAGTATGAAAATTTTCCTTGATATTTATTTGACTATAAAAATATATTATAAACTAATAATTTACTGAATTTAGGAGCTCAATCAATATACAAATAACATAACTAAATTAATATATAAAATTTACTTGCAAATATATACGTACATTAATTAATGTAGTCACACTTCACTAAAAAAAATTCTAAACGAGAGATTTCAGATAGGTCGCACATATAAAAAATTACAAGTATCAGAGACTCGTAATAAATCGAGAATTATATTAAACACATCAGTATCACTCAACTAAAAACATAAACCGAAATTAACTATAATATACTGAATAATAAGGAAGTTTTTATTCAGCAAAATGTAACTGAACCTATCTGTTTAATGGAAAGAAAATCTCTGACGCTTCCCTCCGGAAATGCCTCTCTCCAAACCTAAAACAAACTCAAAAGACCAACTGCTACAACGATATACTTCCGCTGTACCGGGACTGCATACATCAAGATCACCCTCGAACAACAAAAAAATGTTTTAGACTATCGAAATTCTCAGCATAATAACTAGTAGCTTCCAGCCATGTTCCCCATCTAGTTATTACTGTAAGCGCGCGCATCAAAATTAACCCATGCGCACATTCAACATTGTAAAAATGTACTTTTCCCACCAATACCTACTTTCTAGAATATATTACTGATAAAAAAATACTTCATAAAAAGTATGAAAATTTTCCTTGATATTTATTTGACTATAAAAATATATTATAAACTAATAATTTACTGAATTTAGGAGCTCAATCAATATACAAATAACATAACTAAATTAATATATAAAATTTACTTGCAAATATATACGTACATTAATTAATGTAGTCACACTTCACTAAAAAAAATTCTAAACGAGAGATTTCAGATAGGTCGCACATATAAAAAATTACAAGTATCAGAGACTCGTAATAAATCGAGAATTATATTAAACACATCAGTATCACTCAACTAAAAACATAAACCGAAATTAACTATAATATACTGAATAATAAGGAAGTTTTTATTCAGCAAAATGTAACTGAACCTATCTGTTTAATGGAAAGAAAATCTCTGACGCTTCCCTCCGGAAATGCCTCTCTCCAAACCTAAAACAAACTCAAAAGACCAACTGCTACAACGATATACTTCCGCTGTACCGGGACTGCATACATCAAGATCACCCTCGAACAACAAAAAAATGTTTTAGACTATCGAAATTCTCAGCATAATAACTAGTAGCTTCCAGCCATGTTCCCCATCTAGTTATTACTGGAGTGGGAGGCAGTGACAGAGATGGAAATTTTTCGATGAAAAGAGCTACTCTCAATGGTGCTTTTCTGAAACCTTTTTTAAAAGCTGATACAAGTCTATCAACTTCCGGAAAAGTGTCTCTGATATATTCACAGATTCTGTGGACAGCATGTGCTACAAACGTAATATGCAGCATATTAGGATATGTTTTCTTCAATAGTCTGCCTGTTTTTAACATATACGCAGTACTATCACTGACAAATAAAAGTATTTTTTCTTTGTACGTGGCGTCCGAATGAAGCATTTTTTTGCATATTCTCCTTAATGGTTTCAGCAACTGTTTCCGCATCAACTCTATTTATAACACTTGTTGCTATTACATATGAGTTATAGGGAATAGTTGAATGTAGTACATCAGCTACAACATTTACCACACAGCGTCCTAACATATCCACCGTTTCGTCGGCGCTTATCCATATGTATTGATTTAAAAGATGGCTTCTAATGCGTTCTACTGTTCTCATATAGCACCTAGAAACATAACATTTGCGTAAAGTTGATTCATCAGGAACATTTCGACCAGTATATTTTTTCAGAAATATTCTTAAAGTGGGATTGCTAAGTTTATTTAATGGAATATTAGCCGCCATTAAAGTTTTACAGAGTTCAGATGTGTTTGCGATCCTAAGTGACGAATTTTTGACGATATTTTACGGATTTTGTAATAAATTTCGGAATCACTGACAATGGACATACAATCAGTTTGACCGTCAATCCAACTCGCCATTGTTTTACAATGCCGTTCTCGACATTCTTCCATATCATGTCTGAAAAAGTAACTTAAACAATGCTCTAGATCTAAATAAATGAAAAACTAAAAATGTGTGCGTCAGTTATTGAAACTGAACGAAATTCAATGCACACTTACGTCAAAATAATATGGGAGAAGTAGATTCAATCAAAAGATATTAAACAGGATCTATCACAAAAATTACGATGTAAATAACAGTTAGAACTACAAAAACAAAAAACTAACTCACAGCACTTTATTTATCTTACGAAATATAAACTAATAAATAAGATACATTATAAAAACCCCGCTTGTATCTACGCTCATGAAAACACTATAAAAAGCACTATATTCTACGAATACAATAGCTGGCTTGTCCATTGTTATCGCTGCGAGCCCAGGTGGCCGAGTAAGTCAAACAAATACTTCATTGAATTACGCACAATTCCAATTGCCGATTGCGTTTTATGGAAATTGCGTCCGTTCTCTAGTAATGATATAGGACTTCAGTAAGTGACTAGGGACTCTTTCAAAACTTGTCGACTTGAAGCACCTTAGAGAATTTATAATGGAAAATACTTAATTTGTACAAGTGTGGAATAATTAAGAGGAATATGTTAAATGCCGGGCCCTTGGGACTTGTCTGTGAGGAGCAATTTGTGTACACAGGGTTGAATTTCTCTGCGAGATGTGTCAAAGGAAGCGACTTCTTCAAGCTCTTTCTTCATTAAGAATATGCCACATATCCCTCAATTTGTTAGTAGATTCAAGTAATTGCCGACTGTAATAATCGTATTTCGAGTTGAATATTGAATTATCGCAACATGATTTACAAAAGTTGTAGGTATCCCTATAGTTATTATTAGACTGCGGAACCGGCGCTATCCCGTATCGGGTGTCATTCATCGGTGCCGACAATGTACAATCGATCAACTTAACATGTATATATGAATGTTATAGCGCGATGGTATTGATAAAAGTCTGTTTGTACGTATTTCAATGCAAACAGACGGAGTGTGAAATACAGTGTGGCCCAAAAGTCGCGCAAACGAACGAAAAAAAAGAAATGAAATTGTGTAGTACAAATACAAAATTTATTCTTCTATAACAAAAATAAAACAAATATGTTTGAACAAAAACTGACTCTTTGGGATCACAGCTTATGTTCGAAGTGTCCTCCACCTTCTTCAATGCATCTCAGACATCGCTTTTTAACCGCGTTACAAATGCGCCGAAGTAATTGTTTGTCATCATTGAGTTTGGCGACTTCTTCGGTTATAACATTTTTCATGGTCTCAATATCCGGCAACTGATGATGGAATACCTTATCATTTAAAATACCCCACACAGCGAAATCTAGTGGGGTTACGTCCGAAGATCTCGGAGGCCATTCGACTTGACCTCTTCTTCCAATCCATCCGGGGAAAAATTCATCGAGAAAATTGGCGAACAATTAAAGCGTAATGTGCTGGAACACCATCTTGTTGAAGAGTTAAACATTGACCAGCAAACACTGGGTTATTGGCAAGTTCTTCACGTAGTTCCATCAACAAATCGAGGTATGCAACACCTGTTACAGTATTGTCGAAGAAATAGGGGCCGACGATTCCGAAGGCGCAAACACCAAGCCATACCGTTACTCCAGGAACGTTTAATTCTTCTTGAATGGTGATATGCGGATTTTCAGTGGACCAGTACACACAATTGTGTCTATTGATGCGCCCTTTTAATTTAAATTGAGCTTCGTCCGACCACAAAATTGTTTTGAAGAAATTTTGAAAGGCTTCACATTGAATGACATACCATTCTGCGAACTGTAGCCGACGATCCGGATCATCTTCTGTCAATGCTTGTAAGAGGCGTGGTCTGTAAACCTTCAAACCTAGTTCCTTAATTATTCGCTGTAGGGTAGAATGAGAAATATCCAGTTCATTTGCGGTTTTTCGGACAGATCGCGCAGGGGATTCAATAAAACTCTGAGCTACAGTTTGTAAGTTATCATCTGTCCTCAGACTACGTGGCCGGCCTGTACGCTTGGAATCATCCACAGAACCGTTTTTTTCGAATCTTTTTATCAAGCGATAAACAGTCTCACGCCTCGGAACTTGACAGTCAGGAAATTTTACCTCGAAATCAGAAAAAATGTGTTCATAATCAGCATGGTATCGATAGTACGAAGATACCAAGAATACCCGTTGCGCTACGGTATACCGATAATGTGGGCTTGTTGCCATAATAACGCTTTCACACACTTACAAACTCCGACATGATATTGCTACACACACAAACAACCGCTGTACTGCCGACAGACCAGCCGTCAACCTTGCATTAGGGGGAGAATGGCGCATGTGTATTTCATTTTGACGTTGCGCGACTTTTGGGCCACGTGGTATATTTCGCTAGAGTCGTAATAAAGCCAATGAAATGTATATGCGGAAATTCATTTCTAGGAAAATAAATAAAACACTGAAGTTAAATGAATTTAAATTAACTTGAATTGAAATTAATTCAAGATATATATACACACGAAATGCATTTACTTTATACAGTGAAAAAATTCAAAATATTTAAAAAGTATTATCTATAATTAAAGTGAATGCTTTGTCACACCACAGTAAACATTTTTTATTCACATTAATTATTACAATTTATTCTAAACTGTCTTTAAGTCTTTATGTCTTTAAGTATAGAAAAACTCAACATTAGAGCTAGTGAGTGGCGCATTGAAATAATAATCTTTAAGTTTAATATATCTACCGATTTTCATATTTTGAACATTACTACAAAATCCTTACAGGACATTAAAATCAGGGCTACGAACGAATATTGCATCTATCTTATTATTAAGCGAAACCCGCTTGCATGACTCATTAGAGGATAGCGTCTGTTCCGCAGTCTAGTTATTATCGAAAGTGGAAACTAAATTCAAACTAAGTAATTAAGTATCACATAATAGTAATAATAATAATATTTATTGATGTTTATATACAGGGTGGGCCTGAAGGCAGAGTAGGATTTAACATTTAAATAACTTTGTTAGTTGTAAACCAATATTATTGATACTCCATACAGTCAATGTTTAACATATCGAGATTATGTATGGAAAACAACATCCTTCAAATGACTTCCATGTGCGGCCTCGTTAGGTCGTGCTCTTTCGATTGCATTGTTCATAACATTGATTAAGGTGTGAGGAGTTAATGCTCGAATTTCTGCACAGATATTGTCCTTGAGCTGCTCAAGTGTACGCAGGCTATTTACGTACATACGTTCCTTAAGGTATCCCCGCAGGAAGTAATCGGGGGGCGTAAGGTCGGGAGAACATGGCGGCCAATTAAAATGGGAATTTCTTGAAATTATCCGCTCACTGAACAGTTGCCTCAGGAGGTTCAATGTGATATTGGCTATATGGGGGTTGCCTCATCCCGCTGAAACAACATTCCGGGACGATTTTCTACTGCAGGACGCAAAAAATTATCAATCATGTCCCGATATATGTCACCAGTAATTGTCACACTGTTACCGTTATCAGTTTCAAAGAAGTAAGGCCCGATAACTTCCTGCTAGGTCACCCCACAGCAAACAGTGCATTTCAGAGGGTGTAGTTGGCGCTGATGAATTCTCCTTGGATTTGCCGTACCCCAGAACCGACAGTTCTGTTTATTGACAAAACTATTCAGCTGAAATTGAGCTTCCTCAGACATGATAAGTTGATTAAAAAATTCATTGATTTCTCTGGCTAATTCTTAGCTGCGAATCGCATAATTTTGGCGCAGTTCGTGGTCCACAGGTTTCAGTTCCTGCACTAACTGTATTTTATATGGAAACATATTTAATTTATTTTTTTAAATTCTTATGGACGTTCGGGACATTCCCAATTCCCTAGAACTGGGTCTCGTTGATGTTTCTGGTTCTTCTTCGACACTGACTCTAACTCTTTAAATTTTCTCTTCAGAGCGAGCCGAACGTGGTCTGCCAGTAGGGAGAAGGTTAATCACAGAACCTTCTTCCTCTATGCGTGCCATTAGTTTCCAAATCATCGTCGCTGAGGGTCCTTGTCTGACGTGAAAATGGTTGCGATAAGCTCTTTGCGTTACAATAATAGACCTGTTATTTTGAAAATATAATTCGACTATTTTTAGTCGTTCTTCCTTGGAGTAATTCATCATGTCCAATCTCCAAGGAATCACTTATGATATGCACCTGTAAATAAAGAAACAAAACCGTTAGCAAACAAGATATTTACATGTCAAATACTACTCTGCCTTCTGGCCCACCCAGTACATACATACGTCATATTGAAGTATGACGTATAAAATAACAATAAATGAAAAAAAAACACATTAAAATTGATGATCCAAAAAATCACTTATCGAGTAAAAACACTACTTTAGCAATATGGCTTCGGCTTTGATTTAAATTTTCCACGGTCCAGGCCTTTCATTCCATTGGGAATTTATACAGTGCGTCCATAAAGTATGGACGCAAGCCCGTAATAACGTTATTGTGCATTATTTGGCAAAATGCAAAGATATGTCGATTAATGTTTTTTATTAGCTATATTTAGATGCTACCATTTTGTTTTTCCCGTCGACCTTGAATAAGTCATTGATAATTTTTTTAAATGTCAACCCTATTTTTTTTGGGGGATTTTTATACCTTTTACAATTTTTTAATCGATGATATAAAAATTTTGGTATGTTACATTAGAAAATTTTTGAGTAATCATTTTTAAGTTTCTGTCATGCCCAAAGTGACAAGATAACTTTTTTGACAGAATGTACATAATCCGAATCACAACATTTTTATTTAATCCTACCTGGTTGGTGTTAAATGTTTTAATTATTCATTCTCTGAGATGCATTTATCTGAACGGGAACGCATTCAGGTGCTCATGATGATTGGGTTTGGAGATAGACGTCGAAATGTTAGGAAAGTAGCGGAGTTATTTAATGAAACGCATCCTGAATATTTCTCATATCTAATTTTATAAACCAAATTGCCTTTCCTATGACGTAAATTACATAATCAATATACTGTTTAATTATTTAATGTTTCCACAACAAATTTTAATCCGCCCACTTCATGTAAAACATCCCTTAAATTTAATACATTATGTTTTGGGAAGTTCGTTCGTATTTACATTGTTGTTTCAATCTTTCGCTTGAATGGATCCCGCAAATTAACATTAGAATTGGTTTTCCAATGCTGTTTATTTAGAGTATAATTGTTCCCCTATATATTGGATTTATCGTTTGATTTACACATGGAATTTTAAGTTAAACAATTCCAATTTTAATAAATCGATCAATGATATTGTTAATTTTTCTGATATACAGGGTTACCGCTGAATAGCCCCTAAATGTCTAACTAAAAATAAAAAAAACATTCTTCTCTTTTAAGATAAAACTGAAGGAATATCAACAACTGAATTTCAAATGTTTAAAATTTGTTATAAAATAAACTTTAAATGAACAAATAAACATATAATTTTTGATTTGCTCAGTAATAAAAAACAAAAAACAAATGACTATCTGCAAATAAAATAAATCAAAAATGTATATACGGTACCTCCCTTCTCTCTTATCTACTGTACTGGCGGGGTATCTTTCACGTTTCCACCGTAAACTCACCACGTATACAGACGGTATACATCCTTTCATTAAATTTGTGGTGGTATTGAGAAATACCGGTGTAAGCTAAACAAAACAAAATAATTTACAAAAAGTGTTCGAAATGCCCACCATGAGCCCTTATCCCTTATGCAGGCATTAATTCGGCGACGAAATAAAACTTAATCATATGCTCCTGTCTATTAAAGCCAGCATGTAAGTCACTTTGAAGGTGGTATTGTTCATTCTAATGGAATTTTTTATTTAAGTCCATATAATTGCTATCGAATGAACATTTGTATTTTTGAAGTTTTTAATTTTATTTATATAATTATACTTATAATAATAATAGGGGTATATATACGGCTACAAAATACGAAATACATTTTTAATTGTTCATTTTGGAGTTCAAGTTGAGTAAAGGAGTATTAATATTTACTAGCAATACTTTCTCGGGGTTCTCTTCTGTAAAATTTGTTCTCTATGAATGAAATACATCCTTGTAAATAGAAAACGTCTTTTCTACATCGCAACTGGCTATAGGTGCTTACTGGAAATATTCTTTTATTTCCGCGAATTTTGTAGTTAGATGTTGTGGCATTGAACCCATACACAATTGCCGCAATGTTATTAAATCTGGATTTTCATTAAAAACTGCGTCTAACTTTTGCCGAGGGCTACATCCGAAGTCACTTGGAATACTTTTCAAATTACTAATAGCCACATCTAAAGTCGTTAAACCATCATTTAATTTGAGATTTCGATTTTCAAAATAAGTGATTAGTTTTGGCAAAGTTCCAGAGTAGTTCCTGAAGAAAGTACAACAGATTTTTTAAATGTGGAATTTGTGTTAGTTCCTTGCACTCAGAATCATTTAAACATGCAACGAAATTTTGTAAACTATCGAAATTCTCTGCATAAAAACTAGTAGTTTCCAACCATGCCTCCCATCTAGTTACTAGAGAGGGAGGCAGTGACAAAGATGGCAGTTTTTCCCTGTAAAGACCTACTCTCAATGGTGCTTTTCTGAAAACTTTTTTAAAAGCGGATACAAGTCTATCAACTTCTGGAAAGATATCTCTGATATATTCACAGATTCTGTGGTGAGCATATGCTACACAAGTATTATGCAGCATATTAGTATATGTTTCCTTTAATAGTCTGCCTGTTTCTAACATATATGCAGCACCGTCACTTACAAACAAAAGTACTTTTTCTTTGTACCTGTCGTCCTAATGAAGTATTTTTTGAATATTTTCGTTAATGGTTTTAGCAACTGTTTCCGCATCAAATGTATTTATAACTTTTGTTGCTATTACATATGCGTTATATGAAATAGTTGGATGTAATACACAAGCTACAACATTTACCACAGAGCGTCCTAATATATCGACAGTTTCGTCGGCACTTATCCAGAGGTACTGATTTGAAAGATGGTTTCTAATGCGTTCTGCTGCTTTCGTGTAGCACTTAGAAACATAATATTTGCTTAAGGTGGATTCATCAGGAACATTTAGACCAACATATTTTTGGAGAAATATTTTTAAAGTGCGATTGTTAAGTTTATTTAATGGAATATTCGCGGCGATAAACGTTTCACAGAGTTCTTTGTTAAAATTGTCAGATTCTAATGGTTCCAATTTCTGTGCATGTGTTTGCGATGCTAAGTGACGTTGTACGTTCGATTTCATGGAATTTCTTAACGATATTTTATAGATTTTGCAATACATTTCGAAACCATTGACAATGGACATACAATCAGTATGACCGCTAATCCAACCCGCCATTGTTTTACGATGCCGTTCTCGACGTTCTTCCATATCTTATCTGAAAAAGTAACTTAAACAATGCTCTAGATCTAAATAAATGAAAACTGAATATGTATGCGTAAGTTATTGAAACTGAACGAAATTCATTGCACACTTACGTCGAAATAATTGGGAGAAGTAGATTCAATCAAACGATATTAAACAGGATCTATCACAAAAATTACAATGTAATTAACAGTTAAAACTATGTAAACAAGAAACTAACTCACAGCACTTTATTTATCTTACGAAATATAATCTAAATTGACTTAATTTTTAAAGCTCGACACGCTTCTATCTACGCCCATGAAAATAGAAATTTAACTGTAAATATCCTACAAAAAATATCGCAATTCTCGATGTATACAGATGTGCGCGCCAGCCAGATCAATAGTGCATTCAATAACTGCATGATGTACTTACAGATGTTGTAGACTATTAATATCGTCCGTCGTAATGACGGCGTCATTTCAACCCGATGTGTCCAGTCTCAGCTCGTTATGGACTAATTCGAAATACTTACATTTATTCTACAAAGAAAAAATGCAAGGGGCAACCTTTATTTTGCCTTTTTATCCTAGACATGTAATTAAATTCAATATAAATACCTACATACATACACAAAATGGAAGAATAATAGACTGTATAGACGCAGAAAGTTCATATCTACTGCTAGTTTTATCAACGTGACTGTATTCCAGAACATTCAAATATAATTTCATAAGATGTAATTATAAGGCTATTGACCCTGTAAATGGTTTTTCCAGAAACCCCATTAGTTTAATTAAAGCACAAAATAAAACAAAAGTTTACATTACATGTTATCTGACAGTCAATCCGCTCTAATTTAGGAAACGACGTAATATTTCAAAATGATATTAATATATCAGAATAATTGAAACATACATGAGTAGGTAAACCCCACCAGTAATAGGTGATATTAATAACACAGGCCTGCATAAAATTTGTGATGACGTGATTTTTGTATAATACAAAGCTATTGTTAATAATGTAAAATATTATTAAAAATCTGGTGTGAAGAACACAAATACAGGTTCACTATTAATATTTTCTGTGAACGTGTCCGAATATATCCTATCCCCAAAGACGTAGATACGTATTTCGCTTTTCTACAAGCTCATCGGTACGCCCCTGCTGGAGAAAGGATATTTCCAGACATATTCACAGAAAAGAACCACCTCGCCCTATCACCGTAATTATCCAGACCGAGCGCAGAAGTAAATTCGGCGCTACCTGTTGTCAGACAGCCGAAGTACCTCGCATACCGTCCACATAATTAATGTGAAGTAACGACGCCCTTCCAAAGGTTAGCACAGCCAACTCTCTAGAAAACTGCATTTTGTTTGTGCCTTCACTCATACTACGGCTTAACCGCATGTGTAATGTATCAGAATAATTGAAACATACATGAGTAGGTAAACCCCACCAGTTTTGTATAATGCAAAGGTATTGTTAATAATATAACTGTCCAGCAGGGGCGTACCGATGAGCTTGTAGAAAAGCGAAATACGTATCTACGTCTCTGGGGATAGGATATATTCGGACACGTTCACAGAAAATATTAATAGTGAACCTGCATTTGTGTTCTTCACACCAGATTTTTAATAATATTTTATATTATTAACAATACCTTTGTATTATACAAAACTGGTGGGGTTTACCTACTCATGTCTGTTTCAATTATTCTGATACATTACACATGCGGTTAAGCCGTAGTATGAGTGAAGGCACAAACAAAATGCAGTTTTCTAGAGAGTTGGCTGTGCTAACCATTGGAAGGGCGTCGTTACTTCACATTAATTATGTGGACGGTATGCGAGGTACTTCGGCTGTCTGACAACAGGTAGCGCCGAATTTACTTCTGCGCTCGGTCTGGATAATTACGGTGATAGGGCGAGGTGGTTCTTTTCTGTGAATGTGTCTGGAAATATCCTTTCTCCAGCAGGGGCGTACCGATGAGCTTGTAGAAAAGCGAAATTCGTATCTACGTCTCTGGGGATAGGATATATTCGGACACGTTCACAGAAAATATTAATAGTGAACCTGCATTTGTGTTCTTCACACCAGATTTTTAATAATATTTTATATTATTAACAATACCTTTGTATGATATTAATATTTGTGCTGTCTCTCATAACGTAATGTATTTGTTTAAAAGTTTAAAAGTTTATTATATTAGAGTAAATCAGGGAGCAATTACTTTGTAAAAGACGTGGTATTAAAAACGTTCTAGACCTACTGCAGGTACCTACCATGTAGCAATAATTATTATAAGAGGTTGCATTATAGATATGCAAAATGCATATTAAGTGTATAAATGCATGTTTCCTAATTTTTCATAAATGCATATACAAAATAAATTTCTACATATTTAACCCTCTATCTACGGAATGGGTCAAATGGACCGAAAAGTGATTTTATTTTGTGTTTATTTAAAGATTTCGCTCTTGAGAACTTTACGATTATATAGTTCTCGTCAAGATAACTTAAAATGACTGCAATTAACACTAAGCGGATTATAAGGAGTACCTGCTGTAAGTTTACCTGTGGGACATGAAATATTTAGAAATCGTATTTATCTATCAGGGTGTATTCCGAAAAATTGTAAAGCGGCAACGTGTGCTGTTTTAAATAGTCAATATTGAAAATATTAGTCAAGAGAGTTTATGATATAAATGAACATTTTATTGGGAGAGTTATATACAAGTATATCTTGCACAATACATCATTTTAATATAATAAAGTTTATTGACATTAATATAATTAATGTATTTGTCAATATATTTTGTACCGCGGGTACAATGTACGAAAAAAAGATAATTCAGAAGTAATTGTTGTGAATAGTTTGTAAATCACTTTTAACCTGACTATTTTGAAATTTTTTCCGACTTTCTTCGATAGCGGCACTATCTTTCGGATTTAATAATAAAACCACTTTTTTTACATCCTCAAAATATTTATGATAATAAAATGCCGCTCGTAGCCATGTTCCTCATCGTCTCAGAATCCGCTGTGGTGGCTCAGGGGAATTGGGACACAATTCGTGAAATTTCCGAATACGTTTTGGAGATTTCAGGAATACTGCCTTTGTACTCGATATTAGCGCATCTACATTTGGGTAACATTTACGGATCCGTTCTGCTACAAGATGTAGGGCATGGATTTTACATGTAATATGTAAAAAGTTACCACACTGTTCCTTAAGAGACCGACCTACAGAAGGCATGGTTGCGGCACCATCTGTCACAAACATTAGGATTTGAAATTTTCCAATGTACTTAACACCACTTTTGAAATTACCCGCGCAGTACATTCTTCTATTTGTCTGCTAGCTAATAAAATTGAGGATGGCGATCGATTTGGTTCCATTTTACACACCATAACATTAAGTACAGATCTTTTTTTGCTATCAGTTGTTTCATCCACACTCAACCACACTTTTTTATTTTTCAGATCAGCCTTAATTTTATTTTCTAAATGTACACGAACAGATTTTAAATAACGTCGTAAGTGGGTGCAGCTCGGTAATTCTACATTGCCATATTTTTCAAGAAATGAAATAAACGAATCATTGCGTAACAAAGTAAACGGCAAATTACACACAGCCATCATTGTACACAAATCAAATAAGAACACTTCGTATTTTGAATCGGCACCAGTGTCTCTATCTTTATGTCTTACGCTATGCACGTGGCGTTGCAAAGTTGATTTTGTTAAATGGTTTATATATATATATTGCACACTAAACATTTTACATTTACCCCATTGTAAGATAAACTAGGATGGTTCTCAATAAACCTATTGACTAACTTTGATGATAGCGGTTTTTTTACTGTACGCTCCTTCAACATTATTAAATACACAGAATACACTTTCCTGCTGCTATTATACGTGTACACACGATGACCGTGAACAACATAATAAGTAATCGTATGTGCGATGGGGCACGCGGGAACCAATTCGTTAGTCACGCCTCTGCTTTCGCTCCGGATTGGTCCACTCTAGTTATTATTCACAAAATACAATCGGTGTGCACATCAAATCTTAAAATTAAATTTATATCAACCTTTACACTGCCATATAGTGTTATTATAAAAATTTAAATCAATTCGCGAAATTTTGAATGACAATTTTTTGCATATTATTCGAATTGAACTTCCTATTCTTCTGAGACAATTATTTTCTGTACTTAACTTGTTAATTTATCGAAAATGAAGTGTTATTTATTATTTTTAATAATACCAATATTGCTATTATTATTGTTTCATTATTTTAAGCCACGACCTGTTTATTCTAATCCCGATGTAAACTCTATATAATTCTTAAACTCACACGGCTTTATATCTTTCTACTAGACATATTATAGAGGTTCTTTTATGCCTGGAAAACTGTCTTTTGCTTGTTTAACCTGCCAGTTAAGTAGCATTCTTGTGACATATTAGTTCCACACGCTTCTTCATTCCGAACTCCATTGTAGTATATCTTCCACGCCATATGTCACTATGGCATGCTCTCTCCATTTTATTACTTATTTTATCTCTCTCTTACGGTACCATTAGCAGTCTTACATAGATGAATTAGCTAAACGTAAATTATAATTTATACATATTTTGTGAAAAATATAGCTAATTAGATGAAGGAAATTAACATCAGTATATTATGGACTATGTTTCACAGTCTAGATAAAATAAATTTTAAGATTCTGTACAATAATCAAAATTTAAGTTTCTACCCAATAAAAATAAGAAATTCTGAGGTATGAAAACAAAAAGAGGGTGTTTTGTTTTCACATTGTTACGCTCGAAAAATTATTTAGAGATCATTCAGGAATTTTTAATGAATCTATTTCATTATTGGCTTACGTAAAGACATTTTAGGCTTTTCATTATTCAACATTTCCGTTTATTTTTATTTTATTTAATCTTGTTATTACTTATCGATCAACTTAGGCTACTTCAAACCTTAATTATCTTCTTTTTTTTTGCACGTTCTAATATTTAGGTTGTCATTGTATACTCGATATTTTTCCCGGTCTTTTTTTTATACCAGGACGCTGGCCGACATCTTCGAAATTTTTATGCCTAGTCACGCTACATTTTATATTTACTATTAATTCAATTAATTCAATTAATTCAATTTTGGTTACTCTGTAATCAATTCTTTTATCGTGTGAATTTTTCCTAGAATTTTGTGAACCTATTAAGGTATTTATCTATCTGATTAAACTTTCAATTAACGTAATCTTGTGTACACTTCATTTCTTTCACGTGAAGCGCCATCTTCATAACGTTTAGTGATCTTCTGTTTATAGATCGCTTTACGTTTGGTAAGATCTTTATTTGGTTTATTCACCTTTATTGCGGTGTTTTAATTAGCATATATTACGCTTGATAGCTTTGTTGTGCTCTCTTACACCTTGTTAGGGATTTTGCGTAATTATTTTCTTTCTTTAAAATCTTCCCATCATTTCTATGACGTACGTCCGGCCTGTTCTTTTCTCGTGCCATGTTCGTCGGGCACTTCCACTTAAGTCTTTGTAGCGCTAACTTGTGCTCCATTCGTGTGTGATCTTATATTTGCGGTAAGGATTTATAATTTTCATTTGAGCGTTGGCTTATTTGTTTCTTTAATCCTTTCAGGATTTTAATTACGATATTATAGACGACGATTCTATCATTATTCCTATATTATATTGTTTTACCGCCTTTTGTGAGGAGGAAATGCCTGCAAACCTCTGTTCTTTTCGAGTTTTGGTGAACCTTAAGGAAGGCCGGTCTTGCGTTTTTATATACCGTATTGCTGTTGTTGATTAAACGGCAAAAATTTGGAGGAATATCCGCATGGCCTCATTAGGTTCTAGAAGGAAATTATCACCACGTCCAAGATGGTGTCAAGATGGCGTCAAGGCAACATTTCATCGTAAATTAATCATGGAGTTGGATCGCCCGAGCAAACCCATGGAAGGCTAATTCAATATAAAATCATTTGGGGACGTTTTATTTACTATAATATGAAGTAGGTGTAGAATTTCTTCATCTTAAATTTGTTTATTATTTAAACTTTTGCTATCCTATTTAGTTAATCTCTTAACATGCCGATTACTCCTAAGCAAGGCTCTTGTAGCCGTACAGTCATTAAGGACGGACGATGTAATGTAATTAGCTATTCATTGTATGTAACGAGAGTATCCGTTTGCTGGAATCGGTTTTGAATCTTGGGGGAACGTATTTTTGCACGTTCTAGCTTTTGTTTGTAATCTGTCTACATAACTTTGTTTTGCATGACTTCTTCTGTTCTCATTACAGAGTCGCTAAATCCTATTTTGCACTAAACACAAAGGTAGCGTGCAAGGCATTGGATATAATTGCACAGTTAGACGCTTGATCCTCTGAGTTCAAGCTCTAGTTTGTTTATTTTAGTATTCTGGCTGTCAGCTTCACCGGCTGCCAGAAGAGCTTAATTTAGAGCTAATTTCGTGGCAAGATCCTTCAGATCAGCCCTCGAATAGTAAACTGGATAACTTGGAGTTACTCGACTTTATTTATTTCTTATGTTATTAGCTATGTAACCTCTTTGTGAAGAACCTAAAAATTACGTATACAAAATTTTAGTTCTAATTATCCTCTGATATGTTTGTAAATCAATTTTCGTAAATTTATTAATTTATATCTCACCTGTTCATACAGGGGGATATTCTTGTTTTGGATCGTACTCTATTTTATACAATTTTAAATCTTCCTGCTAATCAGGGGGGATATTTATTTACTGTAACTTTAGTCTTGTTATTTGCACCTTTACCTACCCTTTATCTTAGGGGGTTAAATTGTCTGAGTGACTTTATCTATTATATTAATTTCATTTAACTTTATTACTGCCTTGACGCTTTGCTTAGAGACTTCTTATTAAATTAAATTAAGGTGTTATTTCTTTTAGATCACACTTTTAAACTTATACTTTTTTTTAACGTTTCAACGATTGTAGAAATTACTTATGTTATTATACTAAAGACTCTGACCTGCTTTGTATGTATATCAAATTTTGTTATTGTTGACGTCGTTGTTTGATTGCTACCTTTCCCGCAAGTGTTATCTCTAGCAAAGTTCGGTTTGATACATAGTTGAATCAAGTAGCAAGTAGCATCCTCTCTTACTTCAGAAGCTACCATTGTCCCACCCGCTTCCGTGTTCTCAAGGGGGTACTTTGCTGGGATAAGTAGTACGGTGGCGCATATTCACCTCGCGACTGAATACTCGCGCACCCTCCGAAACACTTTGAGCAAGCCGGCAGAGTAATTACCTGGGGTCGTTCTCCACCAGGTGGTTCCGAAGCAGGAGAGGGTGGCCCAGCCGAGCAACTCGCATCCTCGTTGCTACTTGATCTGTATTATTTTAAATTTGGTCGCGTTTTGTGTAGCAACATCATCAGAATTTCTAATTTGTGCTTCACTAATAAATATCCACGTTCTATATTTCGTATTTAAAAAAACTTACTCTCAACGCATTGAATTTGATTTATATGAATATCATAGATTGGGCAATAAACGGCCAACACGTATTTGAACTTTTTAACGATATACTGGGCCATATAGACCATTGGGGCCAAAACATTAGTTTTGACACGAGAAACTGAAAATGTAGCCGATGAACGTGTGCCGTAATTCGGCACAAGAAATTGTACTTCACCGAGTAATGCCGTAGAATCAATTTTCTACGTAACAACTTTGATTAAAAAGTTGGTACTAGAAGCATTCCTCCATTCCGACAACGACTCAATGTCGTACTCGCTTAAAAGGCTATTGTAGTCTACACCACGCGGTGATCATATTCCATTAGCTTCAAACGAAACATATTTCAAGAATCTCTTTTGAATTTTCTCCAAGTTGCTGGTAAGTATATATGGGATACCATACGTCACAGGCATATTCCAGTTTAGAACAGGACCATACCAAAATATAAAGTTTTTATTGTAAACACGTTGAAGAATCCTCTTCACGTTCTTATAAGTAAGCCTAAATAAAGCTCGAGAAGCAGAGATGCAGATTGCTTCTATGTGCCCAGTAAATTTAAGCTGTATATCAAATAAACATCTAGATCTTTAACTACTAGCTTCCTTGGAATAGTTTCATCTTCAGCAACATAATCGTAAGATTAACATTCTGAACTTACTGCAAATGAGAATTAATGAATATTAAATCCTATTTTTACATGTCAATGTCGCCTTATGTGATGCATTAATAACTACAACCCGGCAAACCAAGTTTCTACTAGCATGTATAACACACCTCGTCGCGACTACGATCTTACTGGTTGTTAGGATAAGGCTGAAAAGCCGCTTCCATCAACGGGAACGTACAGACGCGTTTCGCTCTAATAAGCTTCAATTAGAGCGAAGCGCGTCTGTACGTTCCCGTTGATGGAAGTGGCTTTTCAGTAATTTTTAATTATTCTAATAATCGTAAGAAATAAGTTGCTCGTTCCTAGAATAAGTGACAATGGCACCCTTGCTAATACTTAATTTAAACTTGTTTACATGGCAGCAGGCGGTAATAATAATAATTGATATTATTTTGCAATTTTTCACACTCGGAGAAGGTAACGATTTTTGAAAAAAAGGTTTAGATCATCAGCATATCCAAGAACTCGGTAGTCGATTGAGGTTAAAAAATAATTTATATACATTATAAATAGTAAATGCCCTAGATTGAATGCTTGCGGTACACCAGAAGACGCAGTGAATATCCTGGAATTATATCCATTGTAACAAATATAAGCCGATCTATTGTCCAAATAGGAATCAATTAGCTTTACGGTAGGAACACATTCTAGTGATAAGTATGTTGTGGTCAATCGTATCGAACGCTTTAGAAAAATCTGTATATATCACATCTACCTGCTCTCTTTTGTCCAAGCATTGACTAATATACTGCGTAATTTCAACCAAGTTCGTCGATCTTCCCATGCTGGTATGGGGAAATGTAAGGTAATACACAAATATATATTTTCAAGTATAGAAGTTGTTCAAAAACTTTGGAGCAGGTAGATAGAATACTTATGGGTATTGTTCATAAATTTCTTATCCCCATGTTTAATAATTAGCAAGATGAGCATAAAAGTTCATTTCTTACATTCCCATGTGGATAATTTTCCTGAAAACTTGGGAACCTTTAAAGAAGAGCAGTGCGAAAGATTTCACCAGGATGTCCGTGATATCGAGAGATGCTACCAAGGAAGTCGAGGCGTCAACATGCTAGCTGACTACAGTTGGATTATCAGACTGGAAATGGAAAATCAGAGGCGGAAGTATTTTAGGAGAAGTATCAACGAGAAGAAGAAAATTTTTATAGCCAAAAAGAATGAACACTGAGTGTTACAATTCTTGAAGAAATTGTTTAATTTTAAGAAATATCGTTGAGTTCATCGTAATAAAATGGTGTTTCTTCATTAGCATTATGCTTTTTTGATGCAAGAGCCTTATATTTTGCAAAAGAACCGTGCGTAATGAAGCGAAATGGATTGTTTTTGGATTCAGCAGACTAGGAAACATAATATTTACCAAAAACATTCCATGCAGCTGAAAAAAAAATTACTTTGAAGACCTGTGTAATAAGTTATTCGCTACATAATTTGTTACTCGAATAAAATATATTAGAAATGTGAGTGAGAACATATTCTATAGAGTCTCAGTTAAAGGAATTATTTTATATCAACACACTAATAAACGGTGGTATTTACTTTCCAATCTTAGACATATAACCAATTGACATTTAATATAACTTTTTCTATGAACTCCGTGCATATTTTGATTTCAAACGTACGGTTCCCCAAATTTACTTATTTATCGGTTGGATGAAGTTCCCGTCCACAAACTAATGACTTTCAGTATATCATGATATACCATTTGGAAGCGTTTAATTTTAATACAGCCAGTGATTTCCCTAGTGATTACAAGTTTAGAAAGTTATTTTAACTCTTTCAATTAAAATCATTTGCTTTGTGGAATTACCAATATCATTTTTTTACACTAATTAGCAAACTTATAATTGTTTGTGAGTTTGATTTGAGACAATATTTTACACAACAAGTTGAAATACCATAATAATACTATTTTTGGGATCGCGCAATTCTGCATATAACTTTTCTCTTTAACTTTCTAGTTCGTTAAATATTAGAAAAATCAATACTTAATTCATTATCAAAGTTAAGTGTTTGTTTTAAATGTAAAAAATAGATGAGGCAAAATTTAATTCTTGATATAAATTTATTGCAAAAATATGTTATTTTTCAGTTCGATTTGTATTAATTATTATCATTAAAGACAGGATTATATGCAAAAAAAATCTGAAAATATTCGCAAAAATATGCAGATGCTTTAGACTAAATATACAATTCCTTATGAAAAATATGCTGGTAAAAAAATACGAGTAATGTTAGAAAATGGAATACTGTAGAAAAAAACATTCTATTATGTTTACTACAAGTTTATTTGGAACATTTTACAACATAATTAACTATTACAAATGAAACAGACATGCAATATACATATGTGTAACTGTACACATGGACAATACACCTCGTATTTTCAGCATTTACTTCTGCTTAAGACACGTGTTTCTGCCATCTATAGGCGTCATCAGTCAAGCTAGTGAAGCAATGTTAATACAAATCTTTTTAAGAACATATTTGTATCTGTATATGAATTTACGCTGAAATCGCCTACAAGATATAGCAAATTTCGTCCTATAAGGTGGCACTATTTAATAAGTGACATCTGATGGACGAGAGAGAATATGCCGAAAAAGGCGACCTTCCGCTTGAGCAGCTATGCTGGTACATAAACGAAAAAATACGTATAGGTGTAGTCCATTAACACGAGCCAGATGGCGGTAAATATACAAAAAGGTTTAATTATATCAATACGTTATGCACGTATTACGCATTTGTTACAAATGAAACAGACATGCAATATACATATCTGTAACTGTACACATGGACAATACACCTCGTATTTTCAGCATTTACTTCTTTCAAATTCTTTCTTAACACTACTAATTAAAGTATTTACTAAGGGAAAATGGTTTCTGACATCTTCTGCAACACGATCTAGTCTATGCACGAAGCAAGTTGTGTTAATTAAATTTGGGTAAAAGACTTTCAAGTTGAAAGCTGCCTTCACCATGTATGGGTGCAGCATCCGTCAAAAACAATTAATATTCTCGGTTGGAGTCGATTCCGTTAAGAAGAAAGTTGCCAGTTCTTCCTGTATAAACCTTGTTATTGTCAAATTATTTACCTTTTCCAACTGTTTGGATGAAATTAAATAAGATTTTGCTGGAACCGATACGTTAAGGATACCAATCATTAAATGAACTATGTATCGGCCCGCACTATCAGTAGTTTCATCTACTTGCAACAATCTTCTTAATGCTATTCAATGTTTCTGCATAGATGCAGCGAATATATTTTTTTCTTAACGTGCTCTCGTTGACAATGTTATATTTGCTGATGTACTTTTTCAAAAATAACTTAACATTTAAATTGTTTAATTTATGTAGTGGAATATCTGCCGATACAAACATTTCACACAAATCTTCATTAAATTGTTCTTGTTCCGATTTTTTGGGTGTTGATAGATGTTTGCCATGGTGCCATGCGGTAATGTTTGCTGACTCTTCTTCGCTAATTTCATCTTTGCTAGTTTTGCAGCATGAGATGGAGGTTTCATATGTTGGTCGACTTGGAACTTTCTTTTACTTGTAATCTGCAAAAAAATATCACATCATTGTTTTTTTTCTTATAGAATAAATGTCAGTAAAAGATAAAGGAACAATTAAAATCTTAATTATATGGCGTTACAAACATAATATATATATATATATATATATATATATATATTATATTTGTAACGCCATACTTTTAAAAGCACATACTACAGTCAAAATTTCATTTCTGTTGAGGCAATATCTAGCAATAGTCGAATTATGTCTAGCATATAAATAAAAAGACGATTCGTCTATAAATACTATATTATTTAGGATTGTTTAAAAATTGTAGCTCTGTATTACATTTATTAATCATAATTTCACAGAACTGCAATCTCCATGAAAAATCATCTTCAAAAATTTCTTGTGAAGTGCTATATTTAAATAATGGATATTTATGTTTTTTTGCGAACATTTACATGATTTATGTTAAAGCATGCTACAATGAAGTAAATGCTTTCTACATTTTACGACGTTAATTATTCGATCTTTTTACCGAAAAAAAGCATTCGCCCTTAAGCAGGATTCGAACCTACGCCCATTGGTTTGCCGGACCACTGCTTTTACCATCAAGCTATTAAGGAATGAATTTTCGAATCGTCGGGAAAGTCTTAAATTGCATTAAGAAACAGATATTAAGGTTATTGCCCGTAGTCAGCAAATTTATGCTGCAATGTCGGTTCTATTTCTGAATCATTAATAATATTTCTCATATGATTATTTTTATTATTTAGAACACTAAATTGCTTTCGAGTTTCTGAACTGCGTAACGTATTGTAGCTATAGTTGGAATGTGTATCCTGGAATTGTACAGAAACTAAATTCCGAATTTCCGCTATAATAATATTTTACCATCTGCAGGCGAATAATAATTTATTTTTGAAAAACCTTTAGAAATTATGTTCTTTTCAAAGTACGAGGGTAGGCCTAAAAGTAATGGACACATACTTGTATGGCGCGAACGAAATGACCTTCAGAGGCGCTAGATGCGCCAGATGGAATGTGGAGGAGACGTTTTCCCTTCATGCACAGGCTTGAGGTCATTGAATTTATCAGGTGTATTTTGAGAAGCGGAAGTATGGAGACGTCTTCTAGTGCTATGTCAACGCGAATTAAACAGCGAGCTGTTATCGAATTTTTGACTGCTAAAAAGTGACTACTAGTGAGATTAATCGTCGTTTAAAGGATGTTTAAGGTGATGATGCTGTTTATAGGTCTACCAAAAATCGATGGGTAGTAATTAATTAATAAGAGGAAATTAACTTAAAATTTTACTCACAATCTTGCAGCATGCTACGAAAAACACTTTTTCTCCATCCACACGTAATTCTGAATACCGTACAATCTATCCATGCACAGTCGCCATTTTCGGTATTTTTGCTATTATATATCACAACTCACAACTCAAAAGTTTACACTTCGAAAAGTCAACATAAAATGACGTTTAAAATAAAATTACTTTCGAATATGGGAATAAATTTCTCCGAATAGCAAAGAAACATATATACTCCTAATTTTCTGGTAAAATGTATTTTTGTATTTATTTAGTTAGAAGTTTTAAGGTATTAGCTTTTCCAGGAATTTTGTCTCGGCCTGGATGTATGGGAAGAGCATTAATAAATTCTTGGAGACGCTTATCGAAAAAGTAACTAGAAGAGGCTTAAGAAAATGCAATTTTTAATTTAAAGAGGGCTGTTAAATTTTTGTTTGTTTGTTACATTCACGCCATATTTTGTGTAATGCTTATAATAAATTTGATTTAATAAATAAATAAAACTCGCATACTTAAAATATGCAAAAATGCTGAATTACTACAAAATATGCAAATAATATACAAAACGACGCCTATATATTATGCAAATATGCAAATTTATGCAAACTGCATATAACCCGGCCTTTAATTATCATTAAACCCTTGGTAGAGCAACACATTTATTACTCATAAAACAAGAGAAAAAGTAGTACAGGAAATGCAACAAAAACTTCAGTTGACAGAAGATAATATCAAAACAAATGAAAGGAACTGGCCAATGGGGCCAGAAATTAATTTATCCACCAAAATCACAAGACCTAGCAAAGCCTGGAGATTATAAAAGGAATGAGAAAGCAAAATAAAGATGCCGCTGGAATACATAACAAGTGTTCATTTGAAAAGTCAATCTAGTAGCATGTGATTTACTGAGAACACTTTGAATTATGTGGTAAATTAAAATTTACTACTTAACCTACGAAGTCGTATATTTTGACAGTTTCATACATACAAATAAATAGCAAATAATAGTTATATATTGAAAACTATAACAAATGTTGAAAATGTTGTCCTTCAAGATCAATGCACTTTAAAATCCTCGGTTCAAAATTTCTGATGATATTCTGCAACATTACTGGATTGTTATTAATTTCCATGCATTTTTGTTCGATTCTCTGTAGCATATCATTCAAATTCAAAATAGGTGTTCGAAATATGTTATTTTTTAGATACGGCCACAAAAAGTAGTCGCAAGGTGTTAAATCGGATGAACGCGCAGGCCAGGCAATTTTAGTATTTCGACTAATTATACGCTCATCAAAAAATTCTCTTAAATAATCCAAAGATTCTACAGTACAGTGACAAGGTGCTCCGTCTTGTTGGAAATATACATTTTGAAGTTCATCATCATGAAACTGATTGACAAATGGTTGTATAATTTCCGTACGGTACCTTTGAGCATTTAACGTTCCCTGAAAAAATATTGGTCCAATGATTCGCCTTTTGCTTATCGCTGCCCAAACACCTATTTTCTCTGGATGTAGCGATTCTTCATTAATTACATGTGGATTTTCACTACTCCAAATTCTTGTATTTTGTGAATTTAGGTATCCCGTTTTATAAAACCATGCTTCATCAGTAAAGATGACTCTTTGCGAAAGTTCTCCATTATTGTTCATATTTTCAAACCAATTACAAAACTGTAGTCTACGTGGGTAATCAATTTCTAACAATTCTTGTACTGCTGTGACACGGTATGGATAAGTTTGCATATCTTTTTTTAATAACTTGTGAGTTGTACCAACAGAAAGGTTTATTTGTTGACTCAAATGTTGCACAGATGTTTGTGGTTCATTTTCCATTATTTCTTCAACACGATTGACAACTTGAGGTGTACGTTTCTTAACTGCTCCGCTGCCTGATTTTCTTAAGAGACTACCAGTTTCAGAAAAAAGTTTTAAAGTTCTATCCAAAGTATACTTAAATTGTATATAATCTATTACAAAAAGTGGAAACTCAACTTGAAATTCTACCATGCAATCTTGAACTGAATAAACCCATAAAGCATCAATTTTATTACCACTTCGAAAATAAGCCTGGACTAAAAAAATTTTATGTTCTAAAGTGAAAGCCATTTTAAAACTGAGAAGCAATTTATTTAAACCAGAATCGACGTACGATTATGCTATACAGTAACTGATATTTGTGATTGACATTATCAAATGTCATTTGGATTTACGTTTACGGAACAACAAACACACACTAATATATTTGCGTCTTATTCTATCAAAATTTCAAAGTAACCTAGATTGACTTTTCAAATGAACACTTGTTATAACACTGATCAACACAGTTTGGTTATCTTATACAATATTAGGTGTAGTTTATGTCTTTTGTTACGCCGATTCTGAATCTGATTTAAAATTTTCTCCATCACGTCAGGATTTTGAGATATTTTCTTAAATATTTTTCAATAAACGCTTTAAATTTTACTAAATTTTAAAGTTATTTTATATAAGATATACAAGATACTACTAAAAATATTGTTCTGTTGAACATTGAGTGGACATGTCTGAACATGTTTGTGCATGTTTCTTACGCCAGAGCACTTAAATAACGCCAATTTTACTTTGAAATCAATCAAATTAAGAATTGGTAGATATCTGGCTTTGTGGGTATATTAAGAGCTACCACACAGCTCTTTCGATTCAATGTAAGTCGGTTTGTGATAGCTGAACGTCTTTTTATTTTATAATATCACGCGTGTATAAATAATCCAAACAGTTTCTGTTATGTATGTGAAAAATTCACTGCCCGCGAGCATAAGCGGAATATTACACCTTTAATAGAAAAGCTATATTTTCACTATTTTGGCTTAACCATTGAACATCAAGACAAGCGATGGGCTTCAAGCCACTGAGAGGCTCGTTAAACGGTAAGAAAGGCGCTATTCCATTTGCAAGATCTATGATTTACCGTGAACAAACGAACGAGTCGGTTTATAGTTAATAGTTTGTAACCTTTTTCATACAATTCTCAGAGAACTTTGCCAGTTATGAGCTCGAAACCAGGCTCTTTGTTAATATCAATTTCTTCATTGATTGTTTTTTTTTATATGAGATATTTTAATTTTATGATGAGGGTGGTCCATCTGATAAGATGCATTTAGGTAATTTTGTATTTCTTTTTCTTGTTTAGTAAAGATTTCGGAAGGGAATAGTTGGAATACTTGTTGCAGATGGTTTGTGAGTAGATAAGCTTTTTCTTTATCGCTTCTTGCCCAGTTGTTTGTATTATCTTTAATTAGTGGCCTGTGTTGAATAGGTCTTTTCAGTTTTCTTTTCCATAGTGAGTAATTCGTATCTTCTATTGGTGTTAATTTCTCTAAGTAATTTTTAATAATTTGGTTTTTAAAGTTAGCCAAATTATTGCGCGAAAATTGTCACGGTTTAATTCCATTTTTTTATTAACTCCTTCTTCTTCTTCTTCTCTGTTTTGGGTTGGACGCCACCACGTCCAGGCACTTGAGCATACTGCTCTTTGTACTATCCCCAATAGATCTCTCAATTCCACTCTGTTAGTCTTGTGTCCTCGATAAAAGCCACTATCCTCCTCAGGGGAAGTTTGAGTACACTCGAAGGATCCAATAGATCCCTCCCGAAATATTTCTGTCTGAGTTCCTTCAGTTCCTCACACGTGCATATTACATGAAGGCTAGTTTCCTCCTGTTTATCACATCTCCTACACCAGGGCTCGCTAACCAAGCCCATGGTGTACAAATGCTTCCTTAGAGGACAATGTCCGGTTATTTACCCGGTAATTATTTTAATTTCTTTTTTGCTACTACGAATTAGGTTGGCTGAAAACTTTCCGTCCAGCCCCCTTTGTAGTGTTTTGGTATGGAGTTGACCTTCCGTTAACCTCCATTTATTTTGATGTTCTTTTTCTACCCATAACCAGATCTCCCTTTTAGCGTAATCCCTAGTGATTCCACATACAGGTTCTGGTCCTATTAGTACCTTCTTTGGCCAGTTTGTCGGCTATCTCATTGCCTTTAATTCTCTCATGTCCTGGCACCCATATCAGCGACACTGGATTGTCTTGTGCCAGGTTATTGAGGACCTGTTTGCAATATTTCACCAGCTTAGACCTGGTAGATGTGTTCATAATGGCTTTAATAGCCGCCTGACTATCAGTCATTATGTTAATTTTTTTGCTTGCGCAGCCGGCTTCCCGAATTTCATCGGCGCAGGCTGCGACTGCTAACAATTCGGCCTGGAAAATCGTAGTATGTTTCCCCAGACATATCGATATCTTCCTTCTAGAGCACATTCCGCAAATGCCTGCACCTGCCCTCTGACTAGATTGTGATCCGTCGGTGTATCAGGTGCCGGCACCACAATCGATCGAGCGACTTTTTGCCTGTTCCCTGGTCGGTATAAGTATGTTCAGCTTAGCTGTAAACATAATCAGGTGCCATACTGTCCACCGGCATTTGAAATATCGTCTCTTCCAGTATAGTTCTTTGACTAACTTGTCAACAGTGACAGTTCGTTGTAGCTACAACAGTACAGGTATCGCACCGAAACTATGGATTTAGGCTAACTAAAAATGGGGGTCAATTTTTAGTATATACTTTTGATTAGTGGCCCAGTTGCAAAACGTAAAAGTCATCCCTCGTATAACTCTTTTAAGAAATCCTGGACAAAACACAATTCGCAAAATATTGTCAGTAGTAATAAACACTTGTACTCTTTCAATATGAAATATAAATATTACTAACGTAAACGCCCTTCAAGAGGCTCATACGCTTATAGAAGCACTAATATTCACTACAGTAAAGATCCTTGTAGCGCTAATTACTAAACATTCTTTTCAAATCTTCTTACAAAACACTGTTCCGCTGCAGAAATAGACACAGCTCCTAGGTGCACCACCATCCTGATTACTTAATTTAAAGGAACCCACCCCGACAAAGTTGGAAAAGTACGGCTACTAAAAGCTTCTGGATAAACATGACGTGCCTATTAAGCGTCGTTATTAGCATAACCTTAAAACTTTTGACATACAGATCTAAAATATCTAAAAAAATTGTTTTATTAATTTGTAAATGATGTTCATGACATTTTCAGTAAATTAAGCAAGACAAAAAAACAACAGCTTAGGTTGGTTGGGTTATTATTTTCATGCGAAACACAATTATGCTGTTTATCGCTTGAAACGCGAAATCAATTCTATCTGTAAAACAGTCGATTTTCAGATCTATGTTTGCTAAATATTGGAATTCTTTTTAACAAACTGTATATGTTCTTCCGGTGTTTACTTTCTGACATATATTTCATTATATGTATTGGGTTCTGAGAATTTCAGCCTCTCCGTTTTCACTATAATTGGTACATTCCTTGGTATCTCCTTTCTCGTGTAGTGAAATTAATCCTGAATTCCGCTCCCGTAGTAGTGCCTCGGTTTCTATTTTCTTTCATGTATCCAATCGTCTCCTTTGTAACAGCGTCATATCCAACTGCTTTCCCTAGTTTTACGTTTGCCGTAGCCTCACGGACTTTTTTTTTTAATTTTTGTGTTTTTTTGTACTTTATCATTGTTTTCATCTTTACTTATTTTGTTTCTCGTGTACGTTGCTTCTGTATTTGTTAGTTATAATTTTATCTAATTGACTTTGTTCATTATATGCAGGAATAGAACATACAGTGTAGCGCGTCTCTTGAGGAAACAAAAGGCTGTGGATTTGACACTCGAACGCAAAATCGAGGAACGCCAACATCTATATTGCAACAATAGATACTCCAATAAAACCTGCGAAACTTGTCAGCCCACAATCAATTAACTTCGACTTGAATAAAATGCAGCGTACAGACTGACTGATAATAATAATAATAATAATAATAATAATATCATTGTTCATTGGTAAGCATGTTCACATAAATATAATAATATTTTTTATATAATAGGGTGATAATTATTCCAACCATCGTATTCAAATGAACCGATGGATTAACATACTGGCAACCAAGAACAAATTGAAAGTTCTTGTGTGTGGAGGAAATAATGAAATAGCGACAAATGCATTATTTTCTGGAACCATCCCTTCGAAACACGATGGCAACCCCTTACTAATAAACCAGATATGGCATTACTGTTGAAGCAGAAAAGATCGATAACCATTACAGAATTTTCAAGTCCGAATGAGAACATCATAGAAAAGAAAAAGGGGAAGAGAGAAAAATATAAGAATTTCCAATTTGAGCTGCAGAAAACCTACTCAATTTTACTCTATGTTACTCTATTTGCAATGTAAAAAATACCTTTGTTATATCTTCTGTTTTAAAACAACAATTGAAGTTCTATACGATCAAGTAAAGGTCCACATAAAACAAATAATCTTATAAATTTATTTTAATGAACTTCAAAGTCTTGAATGTCTTTATTACATTGTTTACCTGTCGAATTCATTATTATACAGGTTATAGAATTCCGCATAATATTAATGCATTCTTTGTGGTTTCAAATAAAATAAATGATATATATATATATATATATATATATATATATATATTTATATATATATATATATATATTGATTAACTTAAATTAAATAGAACTATACTTTTCTTTAGAACTAAAAAGACCAAAATTCTAATGATGAATTAAATTTAATATCAAATTTTATTTGTGACCACCGCTTTAAGACGACATTTCGGTAAGTGTCCTTTTCTTGAGAAATTATATATATATATATATATACAAGGTGTGTATAAATTGTCGCAAAAGCTACACGTAGCGACATTCTTCGTTCGGTTCTGAATAAAAAATCTTAATGTTAAAATGTCGTATCATGCTTCGTAAATTCGTAAATGTCAAAATTTGACAGTAATGATTTTGATTGAACTCACTTTGAAATACAAACTTATTGTTCTACAACGTTGCCAAATGTGTTTTTCGTGGATGTACGTTAATGAATAAATGTTTAAAACAAGCTTTTAAATCAAAAAGAAAACGTTTACGAAATAATACTAGTAATTTTTTTTTCTTTAAACTAAATTGCATCTATCTCTATTAACAGATATCGAAGAGCAAAGGTTAGTTACGCACTAAAAGCCTGAACTTCAAGTACCCCGTGAAAACAAACGAAGCATGATACGACATTTTAACATTAAGATTTTTTATTCAGAACCAAACGAAGAACGTCGCTGCGTGTAGCTTTTGCGACAATTTATACCCACGTTATATATATATATATATATATATATATATATATATATATATGCCCCGTGACGTCAATTCCTTTTCAAATCCAATTTGTAAATTTTAATACTCTCCTAAATTATATCCTATATTTAAAAACTTTCGTTCTTATATTAATTTACGTTCCCTAATATTTCTTCCTAATAGTATTTAATATTTTAGATGTGTTCTTGTTTTTCCTAGGACTGCATGTTATCTGGCTTCTTCTCATTTATACTGTCCTTCTCTAACGTTCGACATTGTAACTTCTTTATAATGCATGTCTCCACATTATAGATCCGCACATCATCCTTCTCTTATCGATAACTTGACTATCCTTTCTTATCTTCCGATTGACGTGTTTTATTGCCATTTCAAACATACCAAACCTGTAGTACTGGACTAAATTTGACAGCTGCATTGTTTACAATATTTAAACGATTATATTTATTTCTAATGGATGAACAAATATTATATTAGACTCTATTCTGTATATTATAAAATATTTTGAATTGTTTTGATGGATTAATAATACACATTTTAAAAATGAATGACATGCTTGTTCTTATAGATAAGTATTACAAAATGTTAATTTTAAAATGCACATTCTATCATGTATAGCTTATTACAAAATTGTTATTGTCTTTTAGGTTATTCTGATTTGTGGTTTATATAAAATAATAATGCGTATTTGATGCTTTAAAACTTTAATGGATTGTTTGAAATTTCACATGCATCGTAACAGTTACAATAAATAATCTTTATGTATTCAAGAAATGTGCAAAATTAAAGTATTGATTATGAAGCTTTCTTGTTTCTTTTATAAATCTGTAAATATAGCATGATTTAAATTCTAAGTCATTAACATTTATAAACTAAAACGTAAAGAGATACAATCATTCACATGACATTTGACATACAATATAAGTTTTCCATATATACACAGATGTGTTTCTCTTAACACGATCTGTACTGTTATATATTAAAACTGGGGCAACTACCACAAGTTAACTTATAGAAATTTTGATAAATCGTTGCTACAATTGAAACAGACATGTAATATACATATCTGTAATTGTACACATGGACAATACACCTCGTATTTTCAGCATTTACTTCTGCTTAAGACACGTGTTTCTGCCATTACTATTAGGCGTCATCAGTTAAGCTAGTGAAGCAGTGTAATACAAATGATACAAATCTTTATGAATAGATTTGTATCTGTATATAACATTTCGGCAAAGTCTCTTTCGTCCGTCAGATGTCACTTATTAAATAAGTGCCACCTTACAGGATGAAATTTGCTTTATCTTGTAGGCGATTTCGGCTTAATGTTATATACCGATACAAAGCTATTCATAAAGATTTGTATCATTTGTATTACATTGCTTCACTAGCTTAACTGATGACGCCTAATAAATAACATGTATTAAGCAGAAGTAAATGCTGAAAATACGAGGTGTATTGTCCATGTGTACAATTACAGATATGTATATTACATGCCTGTTTCAATTGTAACAAAAGCGTTATACGTGCATAAACGTATATATATACTTAAAACCTTTTTGTATAAATCGTTGCTAGTTTTATACGCTGTATTAATGTCTAATTTTCTTAAATATTTACTAATTTTTATAAAAATTCTTTCAATGGAGACTGTGGTTAAATAAAAATTTAAAAAAGGTATATAACCCCTTACCACAATTATTAGTCGTATCCTAAATACGTATTTCGACAACTAAGTTGTCATCATCAGTAGGTAAAAACTACTAATTAAAAGTCGCACATGGGCACAGTTAAACAAGAGAGACGCTTCCGCACAACTATTATACACTGCAACCCTGTATAGACTAAATTTAAGAAGTCAATCTAAAACTACGAGACAAACGCGTACCTACTAAAGATAGAATTAATTCCAATTCGAAATCAGGGATATATGAAATTAGTTGCGCGGATTGTAATTTGAAATATGTAGGCCAAACTAAACGACCTATATTAACCCGTTTTAAAGAACACATATCACATATCAAATACAATAGACCGGATAAATCAAATGTCGCAAATCACGCTTTGAGCACACTGCACAATGTGTCGATTACAGGTTTGAAGTAGATCAAAGGAATTAATAAACCCCACGAACTAAATGCTTATGAAAGTATATTTATCGCGAAAAATAAACATACCTCCTTGAATAGCGATAAATCACCTATACCGTTCAGCTGTTTATTCACGTTTTTATTAACATAAATGGGTTGGGGAGTAACAGCAGAAATTTAGACATGTGATAAGCCATACATATGAAAAAACACAAAAGTTACCTCCTTAACAATGACATGTCACCTATTTATAATTAACTTTTAAATTATATACCAACAATATCTAATAATTCATAGAACCTTTTCACGCTACTTGATTGTTATTTAATATAAGTCAACACAGTCAGATGTCTTGTTTTTTCATATGTAACGGTTCCTTCAAAATTTTGTCCTTCTTTGAATTATCAATAGAGTACAGTTTTTACAATATACGACCATACTTTCCGATTTTAGCACTTTTTTTAACCATTTGTAATTGTAAATATTTTTACACCCCTACCCAAAATAGATATTTTTACTATGCATGTACTCGAAATAATACGTTTAAATATACTATTGTTTTGTGAAAATAAAAGGTGGTTTATCTAAGTTTAATAGTGGGTCATCGGAGTTTTTAAAAATCGAAGTGCCGCCCCCATTAGAGAGGATGTCTGCCGTTCCTTTGTCCGACAATTTAACATATGTTTAGACCTTTTCCAAAAGTAGGTACGCGTTTGTCTCGTAGTTTTAGATTGACTTGTTAAATTTAGTCTATACAGGGTTGCAGTGTATAATAGTTGTGCGGAAGCATTTCTCTTGTTTAACTGTGCCCCATGTGCGACTTTTAATTAGTAGTTTTTACCTACTGATGATGACAACTTAGTTGTCGAAATACGTATTTAGGATACGACTAATAATTGTGGTAAGGGGTTATATACCTTTTTTAAACTAATTTTTATGTTTGAAGAGCCTATAAAAGTAATCATTTTAAATTTTTGAGTGTTATTATTATTTAATATTGAGTATACTTGTGATACGGCTTTTGTACAGAATGTTTTATACATAATATTAAATAATAATAACACTCAAGTTAATAAAATTTGAAGAAATAATTTCAATAGTAATTCATTCTTGCATTCATGTAAAACTGTGTAGCTAAAATTCTAAATAAAGTTTTATCATTTAAATGATATCTTTAACGCATCCATATATGGAAAGTTGGTAATAGCTCCACAATTATGCAGTTTATGGAAATACCATGTAAATTGATTATTCATTAATCCACTGCTTTAATGTAACACTTAACTTTGCGATTTTATTGTAAATTATGAAGTTGTATAATGAGTGTAATTTAATCAAATTGAATGAGTTACTTCATTTGTTAAGAGAGTCACTGTCTGGAAAGTTTAGAGTTTATTTGAAATGCAAAAGAAACTTTGAGCAAGAAATTTGCATGATGAACACTGGTTTGCCGTTCGTGTAAATGGAAGTCGTTCCTAAAGCATTATGAATAAGAATAAATTTAAAACTTGTTATAGTCTGCAGTTTCTCTAAAAAATACTCTTAAATTGCTACAAAAACATTTTCATCTTAAGTAGCTCTTTCAATAAAGCATTTTTACGAAGTGTATAATATAGAGTGTGATTCATGCAATACATTTATATATTAGTGTATCGGATACTCTGAAAATAAGTTCGAACTTTAACAGATCATCCAGAATTTGAATAATTCGTAATTGATTGATTCTCAAACTCATTTAAAGTGTTTAGACTAAAATTTAATTTGAATATAAAATTATTCATCGTCACTACTTTCTTTTTGGTAGAACAACATTAAAATCACTCGCTCGAGCAGAAATAAACTTTCCAAAATTTCTATAAACCACACATATTGAAGTGAACTTATTGTTAGCAGACGTGCTTCTAAATGTTGCAATTATTTTTTAGTATTTTTATGTTTACATGTGGCTAAATATACAACATAAAATTACGCACTAATATGAACAGGGATGCCATCTGAAGAATACATATATACAGGGTGAGTCGTGAAGAATCGACCAAACTTAGGAGTGTATTCTACAGGTGAAAGTAATGTAAAAGAACTCAAATGTTGCTATCCGATTTTTATTTGTTTTCGAGTTATAGCGTAATTAAAAATAAACAAAATTTCATACATTGAAGTTTTTGTGTTTTATTGGTATTATCGTTGTTTATAATATATTTTCAAAAATACCGCCATTCAATTCAAAACATTTTTTACATCGTCTACCAAGGGCGCTGATTGCGTTCCTGATTGCATCAGGTTGATGTTTGATATTGTCAGCAGCATTCATAATCCGTTGAATTAGTGCTTCACGAGTGTCCGCTTTTACTTGATACACTTCATTTTTTAACAAGCCCCATAAACAATAGTGGCGTGAGGTCTGGAGACCTAGGAGGCCAACCAATGTGACTACCACGTCCAATCCAACTCCCTGGAAACCTTTCAGGCAAATGCTGCCTGACTGCACGATCGTAATGGCAGGCGCTCCATCGTGCTGGTAGAAGATTTGGATTCTGATGTTTATGGGAACATACTCTAGCAGTCCGTGCAGTTCATTTTCTAAAAAATGTAAATAGGTGTCTCCCGTGAGGCGATTCTCAAAAATGTAAGGACCAATTAAAAAACCATCGATCATACCACACCACACGTTTACCGAAAATTTATGTTGAAAGTTACTTTCGACTGTTGCGTGTGGATTTTCGTCTGACCATACATGCTGGTTATGACAATTATTAACACCGTCACGGGTGAATGTCGCTTCATCCGTAAACAGTAGACGCGATACAAAACGAGGATTATCATTTATCCATCGACAAAATTCCATACGTCTACGATTATCATCTCGTTGTAGGTGCTGTACTCTTTGTACATGGTACGAACGTAAGCCATGCTCGTGGAGTGTTTTTATCACCCTTGTTTGTGGAATGCCCAATTGAATACTAATTCTCCGTGAGCTGGAAGTGGCGTCTTCTTCTACTACATCCAGAATATCTTCTACTTCTTGTAATTGTTGTCGACTGCTTCGTTCAGATATTATGTTTACATTGGGAAGCTTTCCGGTCGCCCACAATGTGTTGAATACACTAATAAATACAGTTTTATTAGGATGTCTGTGATATGGAAACCGTTGACGATATTCATTAGCAGCAGCTGTAGCATTCCCATCACAAAATCCATAAACTAACACCATATTAGTATATTCTAAATTAGAATAAGTGTGTGGCATTTTAGTTTGTTACACTATAGTCGTAAAAACGTCAAGTCAATGTCACAATACCCGAACACAATGTTATAATTTACTCCAAGGTATAGGCAACATTTTTTATGATGGCAGCGCCCTCACTATATCAACGATGAACTAGAGGTAGTGACATTAGACGCATTAGGCATACAAACTACTCTACACTATTTCTCGACTGCTTTCAATGTCACTACCGCTAGTTCGGAAAACCACGAACAGGTAGCGCTTCAGCTAGGAAGACTTCCCTATAATGAATTGCTACCGGGATTTCACTGTTTTTACGAATACATACATAAACATGGTATACTAAATCTACATTTTTAATTACGCTATAACTCGAAAACAAATAAAAATCGGATAACAACATTTGAGTTTTTTTACATTACTTTCACCAGTAGAATACACTCCTTGAGTTTGATCGATTCCTTACGAGTCACCCTGTATATCTAATTGAAAATCAAAAAATAAATTTATTTGTAATTCAGCAAAAATTTCCATATTTTTAGGGCTAAAATGTAGTTAAAGTCGGTCCATATCTTTGTTTATTCTATATTTAGCGAAATAAAACTGTAACACAAGTTTATTGACCTGCAAAAATCGACAAAATTTCGGACAATACTTTTAAGAATAAGGTTGTATTCATAGATAGTAAATTTTGTTGTTTTCTACCAAAACATACACGGCAGCACATATAGCGATGTTTTTTTTTGTTTATATCAATATATAAATCGTCGAATATGCTGAGGAACCTATGCCGCATTAATTGAAATGTTATTAGAACTAAATAGTTTCAATGTTAGACTTCTTTTAAAAGTATAATTATTATGTTTATAATAAAACTAAAATCGTCATAAAACAAAAAAACTTTATGTAGCGTGTCCAATGGGATAGATAGTTGATTTTTAATTATTTGAAGGGAATTGTTTACATATAATTTTTCTGTTTTTAAATTTGTGGTGGTACTGACAAATACCAGTAAGAAAATATAGTTCATCGGTAAAGAGAATTACTGATGAATTAGAGGTAGATACCCGTATTTCCGTCCGTATATTTACCTGCGAAAATTGGACCAGGATTTTTTGTGTGAGGGCATTACTTATATATAATGTAACCCAAATATGTAAAGCGCATATTTTGCATATATTGCATATTATACGCATTTTTTAAATATTTGAATATATCCTTAATAAATAGTATATTGTGTATAATTAAAAGAATTTTGAATGATGTAGATCTTTGGCAAGCGTTTCAAGAGTTCAAGATAAACAATTTTATAAATCTTCCATTATGACGTAATTTATTTTAAGATGTTTGCAGTTCTCAAGAAAATAATATTTTTATGAGGTACAAGAGTATGAGTATTCCCACTCTTAAATTCCGAGAATTCATAATAGGTCATTTTAAACCGTTAATATGCATATTATTGTACCTATATTTACATAACTAGGTAAATAATAAATCGATTTCTGAATTTTATTGCTGATTGTGCTTTTGAGGAGATGACATTGATTTGTGTTTTGTAGTGCTGTGATATTTAATTTATTTTTATTAGTAAAATGCTCAAGCGTCAATGTAGGTTAGGCCATATAAAGAACTACGAATAGATATGGGAAAGGTCTACTGTTCGGCGTGCGTTAAAATTGTAAAAAAAGTATAAAAAGTTAAAAGCATTATTGTCAGTGATTCCGAAATGTATTGCAAAATCCAAAATATCGTTAAAATATCGTCAGTTAGCATCGCAAACACATGCACAGAAATTGGAACCGTTGGAATCTGACAACTTTAACGAAGAACTCTGTGAAACTTTTATGGCGTCAAATATTCCATTAAACAATCTTAACAATCGCACTTTAAAAATATTTCTCCAAATATATACTGGTCGAAATGTTTCTGATGTATCCACCTTACGCAAATGTTATGATTCTAAGTGCTACACGAAAGCAGTAGAACGCATTAGAACCCATCTTTCAAATCAGTACCTCTGGATAAGTGCCCACGAAACTGTCGATATATTAGGACGCGGTTTGGTAAATGTTGTAGCTGGCGTATTACATCCAACTATTCCATATAACGCATATGTAATAGCAACAAAAGTCATAAATACAGTTGATGCGGAAACAGTTGCTAAAACCAGTTAACGAGAATATTCAAAATATACTTCATTCGGACGACAGGTACAAAGCAAAAGTATTTTTATTTGTATGTGACAGTGCTGTATATATGTTAAAAACAGGCAGACTGTTAAAGGAAACATATCCTAATATGCTGCATATTACTTGTGTAACACATGCACTCCACAGAATCTGTGAATAAATCAGAGACACCTCTGCAGAAGTTGATAGACTTGTATCCGCTTTTGAAAAAGTTTTCAAAAAAGCACCATTGACAGTAGCTCTTTACAGGGAAAAACTTTGTCACTGCCTTCATCTCCAGTAATAACTAGATGGGGGACATGATTAGAAGATACTAGTTTTTATGCAGAGAATTTTGTTTGTTTAAATAATTTCGTTGCATGTTTAAACTACGATGCTCGGAGTATTTCTGAGTGCATGAAACTAACACAAATTCCACATTTAGAGAATCAGTTGTACTTTCTTCAGGAACACTTTGGAAATTTGGCAAAACTAATCACTTATTTTTAAAATCGAAATCTCAAATTAAATAATGGTTTAACGACATTGAATGTGGCTACTAATAATTTGAAAAGTATTCCAAGTGACTTCGGATATTACTTTCGGCAAAAATTAGACGCAGTGTTTAATAGAAATCCAGATTTAATAACATTGCGGCAATTGTATATGGGGACAATGACACAACACCTAACTGCAAAATACGCGGAAATAAAAGAATATTTAGTATGCACCTATAGCAAGTTGCGATGTAGAAAGGACGTTTTCTATTTACAAGGATGTATTTCATTCAAAGAGAACAAATTTTACAGAAGAGAACTTTGGGAAAGTATTGCTAGTAAATATTAATACTCCTGTACTCAACTTGAAATACAAAATGAACAAATAATGTATTTCGTTTTTTGTAGCCGTATATATACCCGTTTTATTATTATAAGTATAATTAAATAAATAAAATTAAAATCTTTAAAAATACAAATGTTCAATAGTACGCTCGTGGGCGATGAGTCATCAACCTCTCGCTTCCGGTCTCTAGTCATTAGTTTTTAAGTTATTGTATTTATTCAATAAGTAGTTAGCACACAGTATAATAACCGCCTCTATTGTATCATCTTATTAACGAGATTATAAGCTTAAAATTACTATTGATAATAATTAAGCCTGTCTAAAGAATTACGAATTTTAACATCGATTAAACTGTACTAAAATTAATCTATTATCAATTGATAATAATTAGCATCACTCTAGTTGCTTTTAATTGCCTTTTTTGAACTGCGTACTTGAAAAAAATCTCCTAATTAATGATTTTTTAACCTCAGGGATATATAAAATACGCCACACTTTGGCGAAATTATTTTCGCCTGACTTGATGGTCTAATCACACGGGAAAACTTTTAATCTATGTGTTCGAGTTTTTTCTTAAATCCCTAACTGAATTTCAACCTCAATTCCAGCGTCAATTGACTCCAGCTCGAGGAAGTTAATGACGTTTTCCCGTATTGTTTTTTATGACCGTGGAATAAATTATGTTTACGTCAGAAATGACGAAATATTTTAAGCTTGCATTGTATGAGGTGTAAAATGAGGTGTATTTATGAAAATGGTTGGAAGTTTTCTAATTTTAGATTTAACCTAACGAATATTTATATTTCTTTTTGCCTACTCTGCGATGATTTGTCAGCTGTTTTCGACACGCAGCTACCAAAACTTTTGGCGGAAAAGTGTTTTCCTAATATTTTAATTTGAACCCTAATTTTAATTAACATAAATACAGGTAACCCCCGTTCTTCGCGACCCCGGCGAGTGCGGATTCGTTATATCGCGATCTTTCGCTCTACGCGCCAAATCGGTACTACCCCGGCTGCCTGGAACGGTTGAGCCAGTGCGTGCATAATTTGGGTTTCCCCTTCAGTGTAATCTTAGCTGCGTTGTCAAACACACGCTAATTAAATTGAGTAGATATTTCTTTATCCCTTTGTAATTTTTAAAATGTCGAAAAGACAATGTGAAAAATCGGTTAAGAAAGTTCGCAATGTAGTGACTTTAGAAAAGAAACTGAAAATTATAGAAAGAATAGAAAGTGGTGGTAAATTTACAGTTGTAGGAAGGGATTTTAAATTGCCTGAGTCTACAGTGCGATCAATTGTGCAACAAAAAGACAAAATTAAAAAGGCTGGCGAAAGTGTTACTCCCATTACATCGACAAAAGTTTCACGAACCAGAAGCTTTTTGATGACAGAAATGGAAAATTTATTAAGCAAATGGATAGAGGATCTAAATCAACACCACATGCCTGTGAGTACTCAAATTATAATGAATAAAGCACTTAGTCTTTGGGATCATTTAAAATCTAAACATGGAGGAGGAGAAGTTTTTAAAGCAAGCAAAGGTTGGTTTGATCGGTTTAGAAAACGATCAAATTTGCATAATCTTAAAATGATTGGCGAATCAGCTAGTGCAGACGTAGAATCAGCTGAAAAATATCCAATGGAGTTCCGTGAAATTGTGAAAAGAGGAAATTATCCACCAAATTTAATTTTTAATGTAGATGAGACGGGCTCTATTGGAAACGAATGCCAACACATACGTTTATTTCCATGGAGGAGAAGACTGCTTTTGGATTTAAAGCAGCCAAGGATCGACTAACTCTTCTTCTGGGCGGAAATGCATCCGGAGAATTAAAATTGAAACCGTTGTTGATTTATCAATCAGAAACTCCTCGTGCCATGAAAGGTTATTCCAAAAACAATTTACCAGTTTTTTGGCGAAGTAACCCTAAGGCTTGGATGACACAAAATTTATTTATCGGCTGGTTTAAAACTTGTTTCTGCCCAGCAATAAGAAAATATTGCGAGGATATTGGAGTTGAACCACGAGCTCTTTTGGTGTTGGACAATGCGCCAGGACATCCTGTGGAACTTGAGAACCTGTGTGCCGATTTTTCCGTTGAAGTGGTATTCTTACCTCCGAATGCCACTTCCATCTTACAGCCTATGGATCAAGGCGCAATATCAACATTCAAGGCCAATTATTTAAGAAAAATGATGCGACAACTCATTGAAGAAACTGATAAGGGTGATAGAGATGCCATGCGAGTTTGGTGGAAACAATTTAATATTATGAAAGCTATCAAAAACATCGACGAAGCGTGGAATGAAGTCACCCAGTCGTGTATGAAGGGTGTTTGGAAAAGGTTATTCAGAGAAATTGTTGGAGATCACATCAATTATGAAAATGATATTCAAAATATCATCGAAGGTGCTGATGTAGATGATATTAGGGCTTTGTTAAAATCGCACGGCGAACCATTAACTAATGAAGAGCTGCAGGAAATGGACCGCAATACTAAATCCCAAGAATATGACGTCTCGGAACCTGTCCCCGTGTGAAAGTTAAGTGTCAAAATCATTGAAAAGGCACTTTCTCTTCACAACCAATGTATGGAGTTGTTAGAAGAAAACGACGAAGATTACGAGCGAGTGAGTGCTGTAAAGCGTGGTTGTGCCGGATTATTTGACAGTTATCGGCAAATATTGCATAATAAACGTAGAGAGGCCAAACAAGGGAATCAAGATTCCTTTCTCCAAAGCGAAGCAAAATGAATTAATTAAAAATTATGTTATTTGACATTTTTTTTATCATTATTGAAACTTTTATTAATAAAGCGTTTTATCGAATCTTAAAATGATTTTTTTAAATCCCTCGTTGATCGCGAAATTTCGCTTATCGCAACCATCTCCAGAACGTATCCTTCGCGAAGAACGCAATGGTTGATGACAAAATACTCTTAAAAACTGAAGTTCATGTCGATTTTGCAAAAAATAAGTTAGTTCAAACAATTCAGAATGCGACAAAATAGCCACATCTCAAATAATAGATGTAATAGAATAATCAAATATATTTTTATAGCGAGAAACATGATTTCTGAAAGCTTAAAATACATGAACAACGAAGAAGATCTAACACTTAAGAGAGTGAGAGAAAATTGAACACAGCCACAAAAGAATGAAAGATCATTTTAAATAAAAGAAAAATGAGGAAATACACGAATATGTTTGTAATCTTACACCAGCTCGAGATATTGGTTATTCGCTGTTAAAAGCACCGCGAAAACTTCCCACTTTCAAATATCAACCAGAAATTACAAACAAAAACGGTGCAGAAATTACAACAAAATGCACACAAGCTTTTGCAGAGCATCTTTCTGAAGTATTAAAAATATTTTACAACTACTAGAGAAACAGAAAAAGAAGTAATTAAATTTCTTGAAACATCAGATTAAATGATTCTTCAAATTTCCAAATTCAACCCAACTCAAACAACAAGGATTATACAAGTGTCCCGTATCGTTATGTTCAAATTTTAGGAGTGTAAAGTAGACTTCATTTCAGTAACAAAAACGCAAAACTTGTATATTCATTTTTATTTGTTTCAAAGTTACAGATCTATGAATGTGATTGTCAGATCATGAAAAAAATGTAATCCCAAAGTCAATAAAAACTGATTTTATTTAAAAAAGTTCAATTAATAATATTTTCGAAATGTCCACCTCCTCGTTGAATGCAGGCTTGTGCCCGTAAGCCAACAGAACAAATACTTATCCGAATTTCATACTTGTTTTGTCGGATTTGTTCGGCAGCCAGGTGAATACGATCCAACAACTCTTCTCTTGTTTTCGAAACTTGCGCGTAGACTAAATTTTTCATGTATCCCCATAAATAAAAGTCAAGGGGATTAAGAGCGGGTGATCTGGGTGGCCATGCAACAGGACCACCTCGACCAATCCATCTTGGATAATTGACGTTAACCCAATTTCAGACAGCAATTCCGAAATGTGGTGGTGCCCCATCCATGTGAAATCACATGTCTCGTCAAACATTCAGTGGGACATCCTCCAAAAGACCTGGCAGTTCGTCAATAAGAAATTGAAGGTAATTGTCCGCATTTAACCTCCCAGGAAGAACGACAGGACCAATCAGCAAGTCATCGATTGGGGCCGCCCAAACGTTAACAGAAAATTCATGTTGAAATTTAGATGGGCGTACAGCTTTGGGATCTTCTGATGACCACCTGTGCAGGTTTTTCAGATTTGTAATACCACTTCTCGTGAACGTAGATTCATCTGTCTAGAGGAGTGTTCTGCAGAAATTAAAATGAAGCCGTGACTGTCTTAATATCCAGGCAGAATAAACTAGACGAGCATAGTGGTCTGCCTCAATTAAACAGTGTCCCTTGCGATAGTGATATGGATATAAGCCTTCACGTTTTCAAATTCGCCAAACTCTCGTTCGTGGCACTCCTAGTTGTCTAGCGATTCGACGTACATTGAGAGTGGGTCCCATGTAACACTAGCTACTGCTTCTTCCTCTAAGTCTGCTGGCGAATTTATTCCTCGGTCGAAAAGATAATCACGCAGTCCGCATTCCCGAAATTGTCTGTGTACTTCCAGAAACGTTCTGCAATGAGGAATGCGCCTATTGAGAAACCGATGTCGGTATTCAATAACTGCTTGACGTGCACTACCGTTATAGTAGCCATACACAAAATGCATGTCCGCATACTCTTGAGAAGAAAATCGGTAAGGCATTTTGAATAAACAAACGTGTCCACTCACTAATAAGCTGTGGTATGAACTGAAACGTAATGTAATCCTTTATTAGAAAATGCAACGTTTACAGTCATCTGAACATTTGTTTATTGTATAATATTCATGGTTCATCACTTATGAAATAAGTAAGGACCTTCTTTATCAAAAATCAATTTCCAGTACTCTTTTTTGCAGATCTCCAAGAAATTACTGTATGCACTACGACACGTGTTTATTTATTTTACGATAACATTTAACAATCACAGGCCTGTTATTGAATCGTATAATTTTTTAAATAAAATCAGTTTGTATTGACTTTAGGATTACATTTTTTGCGTTTTTGTCACTTGAAATGAAGTCTACTTTTTTACACTCCTAAAATTTGAACATAACGATACGGGACACTTGTGTATATATATATATATATATATATATATATATATATATATATATATATATATATTTAGTGTTTATAAGAATTTTATTTTTCTTATTTATTTTATTGGCCGTGTCTTAATATTAAAAATAATAGACTTTTTATTGGTTTAGCGACCTTTTATTGAATTTTGATGTTTTATTCTACGACGTTTCGACTTTTATTATTATTCAGTCTTTTTCAAGTAACTAGAAACAAGAATTAATACAATGAAAACATGAGAACTGTGTTTGCTTTTGTGAGACTGAATTAACAATGAAGTTAACAATTAAAATTAAAATTAGATTAAAGACTGAATTACCAATTAAATTAACAATTAAAGCTAAAATTAAAATTAAAATTAGATTAATAATAAGTAAGGAAAAATTAAAGTGATTATATCTGTATAAATGAATTGAAAATTTGAATTAAACTACAAATACAGTAAAGAAACATTGAATGACAATAAACTCACCGTTTTTTTTTTGTTTCAAAAACACGCATTCTGTGCAACATGTGTCATCGGGGACATCCGAGACCTTTTTTAAGGACCGACCGCACTGGTTCGAATATTGTAAGTGTCTGTGTCTTTGGTTTAGAGAGGTTAATTACTGTTCTATTTTGGAATTAGCAAAATGATCAGGACCGTGCTTAGGGGTATATAGTAAAAGTATTTACAAATGGGAACTGATAAAAAAAATTTTGGTTTGTGTTTGTGTGTTTTTGTGTGTTTTTGTGCGGGGGGGGGGGGGTTGAATTTATCTATTGTTTAATGAGCGGGTAATGGAGTTTAGAAATTGATGGACTTTCTAAACTCTATTACCAACTCATTAAACAATAGATAAAATCAAAACCCCCCCGCACAAACAAACACAAACCAAAAAAAATTTTTATCAGTTCCCATTTGTAAATACTTTTACTATATACCCCTAAACACGGTCCTGACCATTTTGCTAATTCCAAAATAGAACAGAAATTAACCTCTCTAAACCAAAGACACAGACACTTACAATATTCGAACCAGTGCGGTCGGTCCTTAAAAAAGGTCTCGGATGTCCCCGATGACACATGTTGCACAGAATGCGTGTTTTTGAAACCCAAAAAAAAACGGTGAGTTTATTGTCATTCAATGTTTCTTTACTGTATTTGTTGTTTAATTCAAATTTTCAATTCATTTATACAGATGTAATCACTTTAATTTTTCCTTACTTATTATTAATCTAATTTTAATTTTAATTTTAACTTTAATTGTTAATTTAATTGGTAATTCAGTCTTTAATCTAATTTTAATTTTAATTGTTAATTTAATTGTTAATTCAGTCTCACAAAAACAAACACAGTTCTCATGTTTTCATTGTATTAATTCTTGTTTCTAGTTACTTGAAAAAGACTGAATAATAATAAAAGTCGAAATGTCGTAGAATAAAACATCAAAATTCAATAAAAGGTCGCTAAACCAATAAAATGTCTATTATTTTTAATATATATATTTTTATGGTTCAACCAGCACACTTATTCCAGCTCTATAAAAGGAAATGCAGATTATTACCTATCATAAACACCTGTATAAATATCGAATTAGTGGACGTAATTTGTGAAATTAGTTTCGAGATGTGTATAAATTAATACGACGATTACTTTAAAATTGATATTTAACTTATTTTGATTTTTAAACTTACTTTTTATATTTATATTTTTCCATTTCAAATTCAAATCTTACGCGCCATATTACAGGTATTTAATTTACCCACATCAAGATTTATATCGAAGCGAGTTAACCACGCCCACTAATTTAAAATTGTCTCGAACCCCGCGAATGCGATTTTTACGATGCATTTTTGAACTTATCTAACATTGAAAACCACATTATAAACATTTGTAAATTCTTTAATTAATTTTTCTATTATGTTAAAATTATAATATTATGAAAGTTCATATTATATTAGATGCAAATAAAGCATAAACTTAGAGGCTTTTGCCGACATTTTAACACAGGCTTGTGGGAAAAACAAAAGCCGAAGAAGGGTCTGTTACAAAAATTTACAACTAATGGCCGCATTTTTGCTATCACAAAAAGTTTAATTAAAATTACTATTTAAAATTCAAGAAAATCCTACGAAAACCATATACATTTAATACCTTGTAATCAGGCCGAACTTTTGATAGAAGAATTGGATCCGCAGCACGTCGAATATAATAAATATTGAACGAAGCATCTTTTCGGACTTGGAACTACATCGTACCGACAACGCAACATCGAATCGCTTCCGACAAGGGACTTCCATTGGAGCAGACGAACTCTGATTTATTCCACAATTGCGAGCCCAGAGAATACATCCAAGCTTAGACACAGGAGAAATACCAGGTTCTTTCCAATTATTTCCCATAAAACCTAGAACATCATTTAAAGTTAATATTAAATTTATATCACATCACAATATCAAACATTGTTTGCATCAGAATATAATATTTGAATTTCAACATTTCTAAACATCTATTTAAATATATATAATTATTCATTCATTCTTAATCTTTTATAACACTTTTCGATGTAACTTACCTTTGTGTGTTTATTTTTAAGTAACTTTTAATATCTATTTGCACTGTTGCATTATACATAACCTTAACTATTGTTATTAAACACATGTGAAAAATTACACAATACCGATTTTTACCGTATAGTCCAGATAATACGAGCATATGTACAGATTTCTTATTCGCACGTAATAATTGTTACAGTTCTCTGTTTTTTTATTCTAATAAATTTTATTACTTTGATTTTGATTCGATCTTTTATTTGATTTGTTTGGATGTTGTGTTTGTGTCGAATTAATATACCATTTACATTGCATCTACGGGATATACAAACAACCGACTTTGAAACCTGAGATAGAAAATAAAGCATAAGTACTCAAGCTCTCCCGAAAGCTAGTGGGATATATAACAGATTGCGTTGGATCATTTAAGTACGTTAAAACTTGGCGCCCAATATTCAAATTCGAATCTCTTAAGTTTTAATTACCTCATTCATTTTTTTAGTTTTAACGCTCATTATTCTTATATTTATTTCACTTAGTCAGCGATCCTTCGTACTTCTTCAATATATATATATATATATATATATATATATATATATATATATATATATATATATATATATATATATATACATATAATAAAAAATGGAAATATGTAATTATATAGAATATATATATATAAAATATTTCCCCAAAATTCCCTCTCATAAGCGAGAAAAAATGATACAGATATTAAATTTTTAAAAAGAAGAAGGCTACTTACCTTAACTAACTTATATGTATTGGAATGCGCTATATTTGTGCGGGAAAATGAAGATTTCTTTAAAGATTATGTTCTTAAAAAAATATATGTGATACAAGAGGTCACGCGTGCCCACCTAATGCCTATACAAACCACCAAAAATATGGTAGCAAAAAGTTGTGTAGTGCAAATTGTTAAAGTGTACAATCACCCCCCATTGCATATAAAAGTGCTCCCAACAAACATCTATTTTATTTATTGCAGCGTACGCAGGGCGCCCACTAGTTGTACATAAAAGTACAATTTACCATCATAATACAGACAGTTCTAGATGGAATTAATTTTCTCTGAAGACATATAACAAACCAAACATTTACTTCAAAAGTAGAGAATTAAGATATTACTTTATGCATTGACGCTAAAGATTTTATCGATTTAATATTCTCTTTGCGTAACGTTAGCTAATTCCACGAAGACAGCCCAATCCTCTAGACTTGTAAATGTTGTCGGTTACATCTGTATCAACAGTTATGCAATTATACGGCATGACTGAGCGATATCTTTGTTCCCGCATTTACTAACAGATATTTGCAATTGAAGTAACATCTCCATTATTTTATATATTCTAAGTTGTGTCAGGATTAGAGTAATTATTTTCATTTGACCGTGTAAAAAATAGTAAATCGATGTGTACTAAGATAAAATGTATAAGTACGATCATGTGAATATGTTTAAAACATATTTGTGTATGTAAACAAAATATACAACGCATATCAAGTTGCGGTGCAGACTTCTACGCACGGATACGTGTTTCGTACTTTCCGTATCCTCATCAGCATACAATAAAAGAAATCATGCCCCGCAAATGTCAAACTTATCGGTGTGCCTCCCTTAGGTCGCAAATATAACGAGATGTTTTGTTATGGGCATTTGTTGTATAAGTTTAGCAGATGTAGTAAATCGTGATTGTTTTAATTTTTAACTTACAGTAAATTTAGATTTATTCGTTTTTTCTGTATACATGGACCTTTACGTTGAATATGACGGCAAGCCTATGCTGCATTTAATTATAATGCGACCAAAATTAAATGAACGTTAAACTTCAATTAAAATAAAATTATTATGTTATTATAAAAACAAAAATTGTCATTAAAACAAAAAGCTATAGGTAGCGCGTCCATAGCGTGTCTGATGAATAGAGAGTGGACGCATCAGACCGAAATTACGATGGATCATATAAATAGTCTGTAACATCGCTAAGTACAATACGCAGTTATGAAATAGCACTATTCATTCGGTTAACCACACATCTGTTTTTTGTCGTTTAATTGTGACGCTATTACTTCAATATTACACTTAAATTTCTTTCTTCATGGCCGTAGACCAGTGTTTCTCAACCTGTGGAGGGGGGTCAACCGCAGGGGGCGTGATAAAACTAAAGGGGGGCGCGAGCAAGGCGAGAAAAAATAAGAAAAAACATTAGTAAAAAGATCACTCAATTTACTCAAAGAAAAGGAAAATACATTCTGATATAATAAAAACAAATTGCAAGTTTACACTGATATATAATGCACCTATAAATAGAATACAACGTATTTATTAATTAACTTAAAAATATTAAATTTAAAACATGATTAATAATTATTAATGACTTCCTTGGGCCTGTCTCGCAGAGCAAAGTTTTTCGAATGAGGGTTTAATATTAGAAATTGACACTCTAAGCTCTTTTTCTATATTTAGCTGTGATCTATATTTTGTCTTCAAAGCAGCCACCGTAGAAAATCCGGTTTCGCAAAGGTAGGATGTGGAAAATGGTAATAGTATACGCAGTGCTCTTGATTTTAGTGCAGAAAACTCATCATCCAACCCTGCCCAAAATTCAAAGAGTGATTTATTATGAAACTGTCTTTTTATTTCGCCACTTGCCGTGAAGTCTATAAAGATTTCTTCTTCGGCAGTTGAGAGACCTCCGGGAGTATTTTCAAATGGGTCCCTAACCCACTCGTAACTTGCTATCAAGTTGAGGTCAGCAAGAAAATACTTTTTAAAATTCTTTGCCAGCATGGTTACATGATTTTCAATGGTTACCAAAATAACTGCCATATGTTGCTCTCCAGCCTTGTAAGATTTGACACATTCATCCAAATTTGCAAACATTTCTAGGTTTTTTTGCTTTACATTTCTACTCCACAATTCTAGTTTTCTACAAGAAGCATTAACTTTGTCCCTCGTATCCAACACGTGTGTTTGCTCCTTGGAGTTGAAGATTCAAGGTGTTTAATTTCCCGAATATGTCGACCAAATAGCGCAATTTCATCACAAATAAATCATTGCGGAAGTTCTCGGCTTCCGGTCGGTTTTCCTCTTCTAGAAAAATGGTGATTTCATCTCTTAATTCATAAACTCGTTGCAAAAATGCCCCACGTGATAACCATCTTGCCTCGCAATAAAACAGTAACGCTGAATGTACTGCACCCATGTCTTTACAAAGTGCAGAAAAGATTCTTTATTTTAGTGGTCTCATTTTTATATAATTTACTACGGTTGCCACTTTCGTTAGCACAAAATTCAGACCAGGACTCATTTCTTTGGAAGCTAGAGCGTCTCTGTTGATCATGCAATTTTTCCAGATACACTTCGGAGATATTTTTTTTACCAGTGCTTGTACACTTTGGAATCTTCCAGACATTGTACGAGCACCATCAGTGCATATTCCGACGCAATTTTTCCACTCTACGTTTGCCTCATTTAGGAAATCATTTAAGATAGAAAATAATGCAAGTGCTGTTGCTTTGAGTTCTATTGATTTGCAGAATAATAGTTCTTCCACTACTGACAGACAATCACAAAATCGAACATTATATTATTATGAGCAATTAAATGAGCGTCTTTATTGCTATCTGTGGCCTCATCAAGCTGAATTGAAAAAAGTTTGTCACGCAATTTCCCAAAAAGCTGGTGTTGCACATCTTCAGCTATATTATCAATTCGACGGGTAACAGTATCATTTGATAGAGGTATGGACTGCAACTGTTTGGCAAAACTATCTCCAAACATAGTTTCTACAATCTCAATTGCAGCTGGTAGGATAACCTCTTCACCAATAGTGTGAGGTTTTTTGCTTCTGGCTATCTGATATGAAACTTTGTAAGAGGCAAGTAAAGCTTTTTCATTTACAGACAAAGTGTATTTTAAAAATGATTTTTGCTTTTCATACGAGTTTAATTTTAATTCGAAGAATTCTCGGGGTTTGCCAAAGTACTCACTATGAAGCGTTTTCAAATGTCGTTTAAGTTTGTTCGGTTTCATGCTGTCTGCTGCCAAAATTTTTGAGCAAATGACACACAGGGGCCTTTCTTCTTCATTTACTTCAGTGCTGATAAACCCAAAATTTAAATATTCTTGAGAATATTTTCTTGATTTTATCTTCGGAACCATTTTCGTCTGTGCACTTGTTGATGCTTCACTATCATCTAATGCTTGCTTACGCCCACTTAAAAATTTATCCATGATTCTGCATATACATACACTATATAATTCTACTGCTACTTGAACTTGAATATCCTAAATTGCAGATAACACGCAAATCACAACATGCGCATTCACGGTAGAGGTACAGATAGAAGAATTGACTCGACTGAGACTGGGTGGAACGAGATATAGCATTTATGCACGCCGCGCAGGCAGTCTAGAATGTTCGAGACAAATCGGAACTTCTCGCGAAGCAGCGAGGATGTCCGATATGGTGTACGTGAGACAGAGAGCAATCGATTCTGATTTTACCAATGCAGCGGATCGGTGTTGCCAAATATCAATAAATTTACCCATTTATGGTAATTTTTAAGGTTTAACAAGATCGTAGGATGGCTTTAGCGTCAAAATATAATTAAATTAAATAGAAACTAAGATTACAATTACGATTTCAGTGAAATGAGAGGAGGGGGGGGGGGGGCGATGAAAATTGTTATTGAAAATTGGGTCGCAAATGCAAAAAGGTTGAGAAACGCTGCCGTAGACAGAAGCGTGAGGAGTTTTATAATTTATTTTATTCATTAGTTTATATTTCGTAAGATAAATAAAGTACGGTTAGTTAGTTTCTTTTGTTATTGTTTTAACTGTTAATTACATACTTAGTAATTTTTGCTTAATATCATTTCATCGACTCTACTTCCCCAAATTATTTTGACGTAAGTGTCCAATGAATTTTGTTAAGTTTCAATAACTTACGAATATATTTTTAATTTTCGTTTATTTAAATCTAGAACGTTGCTTAAGTTACCCTTTGGAATATAATATGGAACAACGTCGAGAAAGGCCTCGTGAAACAATAGCGAGTTGGATTAAGGGTCATACTAATTGTATGTCCATTGCCAGTGATTCCGAAATTTATTGTAAAGTCTGTGAAATATCGTTAAAACATTCCAATAAATTGCTCGTAAGACGTCACTTAGCATCGCAAACACATACACAAAAATTAGACTTGTTGGAATCTGACAATTTTAACGAAGAACTCTGTGAAACTTTAATGGCGGCAAATATTCCATTAAATAAATTTAACAATTCCAACTTCAAAACATTTCTCCAAAAATATACTGGTCGAAATGTTCCTGATGAATCCATCTTACGCAAATATTATGTTTTTAAGTGCTACACGAAAGCAGTAGAACGCATTAGAAGCCATCTTTCAAATCAGTACCTATGGATAAGTGCCGGAGAAACTGTCGATATATTAGGACGCTGTGTGGTAAATGTTGTAGCTGGCTTACTACATCCAACTATTCCATATAACGCATGTATAATAACAATAAAGGTTATAAATACAGTTGATGCGGAAACCGTTTACGAGGATATGGACCAAATGTTTCATTCGGACGACAGGTGCATATAAAAAATTATTTTATTTGTCAGTGACATTGCTGCATATACAGGGTTAGTTAAAAGTATGGAGACGGCGATTTATTGTCGTTAATATTCATTTTAGGGAATTATGTTCATTATAAAAGTTTGTTAGGATATTTTGATCTACATTTGAGAATATTTAAATTTTTTTTTCTTCAATTGTTTTTTAGTTACGCCTGTCCGCGCAGTTTTTTTAAATGGGAACTAGTAAATTTTACTCTACCATTCGATAGAGAGTTTTTTTCTCTTTACAATAGTATTTTTGTTTTTTTAAAATTCATTTTAATAACTTTTTTTATAAGAAAAAGCCGGTTCATGTGTTTAACAGATGTTCGGTACATCGCAGTTAGACAGAAACGTAGCGATAAACAAACTTGAGCGACATAATTTTATCAGTGGTTATTTTGTACGTCAAATCTTTAACAGAAATAATTCATTTGTGCAATTTGTTGCTGTTAATATTAACAATGGCGAGTTTAAGTGAACATGAACGAATTGAAATACTTATGATGTTGGGTTATGGAGATAGACGCAGAAGTTTACAAGACGTTTGTAATTTATTTAATGATACGCATCCAAATAGAAATCCAATTTCTAAATCCGTTGTTGGTAAAGCTTTAAGACGCTTTGAACAAACGGGTAGCGTTAAAGATTTGCCAAGGAGTGGTAGACCTAGAACAGCAAAAAGCGATGATAACAAACTGGATATTTTATTGGCTGTATCTGAATATCCCCAATTATCAACCAATCAATTAGCGGCCAATTTCAATATTTCACAGTCATCGATCGTGTCATTTTTAAAAAGTGAAAAGTATAAATCTTATCAGGTACACCTTGTACACGAGTTAACGGAAGATGATTTTGATAGGAGATTACAATTTTCTGAAGAAATGTTAAATATTTGTAATAGTAATGAAAATTTTGTCAACAATATTATTTTCTCTGTCGAAGCTACTTTTTGCCTTACCGGTGAAGTAAACAGACATAACTGCAGACACTGGTCATCGGAAAATCCCTCTTGGTTTTTGGAGCACCATACGCAGTACCCTCAAAAGGTTAAGTTTGGGTTGGCATTCTAGGCGGTCATATTATCGGTCCCTTTTTCATCAATGGCATTTTAACTTCGGCTCTGTATTTGCAGTTATTGCAAAATGAAATAATACCTGCTAGTGCTACGTTCTATCTTCATGAAAACAATTAACACCTGCCCAATGACAGTATCTGGTTCCAGCAAGATGGCGCCCCACCATTTTATGGTGTAAATGTTCGTCAATATCTGGACAACGTTTTTCCCCACAGATGGATTTAAACACGAGGAACCATTGAATGGCCAGCCCGTTCGCCAGATTTAAGTCCTTTAGATTTTTTTCTTTGGGGATACGTAAAAAACAAAGTTTACAAAGATAAGCCCAATAACGTCGAAGATTTACAAATCCGAATTACCAGAACGATACAAGAAATTCCCCGAGATTTTTTACAGAATTCTGTTCGGGCTTTTGTAAATCGATTGGGTCATTGTCAAATTACTAATGGACGACAATTTGAACACTTACTTTAATTTACTTTGTTATTAATTTGTTTAATTTTTCTTATAAAAAAGTTATTAAAATGAATTTTAAAAAAACAAAAATATTATTGTAAAGAGAAAAAAAATCTCTATCGAATGGTAGAGTAAAATTTACTAGTTCCCATTTAAAAAAAACTGCGCGGACAGGCGTAACTAAAAAAACAATAGAAGAAAAAAAAAATTCAAATATTCTCAAATGTAGATCAAAATATCCTAACAAACTTTTATAATGAACATAATTCCCTAAAATGAATATTAACGACAATAAATCGCCGTCTCCATACTTTTATCTAACCTTGTATGTTAAAAACAGGCAGACTATTAATGGACACATGCCTAAAATGCTGCATATTACTTGTGTAGCGCATGCTCGCCACAGACTCTCTAAATATACCAGACACCTTTCCCGAAGTTGATAGACTTGTATCCGCTTGTAAAAAAGTTTTCAGAAAAGCACCATTGAGAGTAGCTCTTTACTGGGAAAAACTGCCATCTTTGTCACTGCCTCCCTATCCAGTAATAACTAGATGGGGAACATGGTTGGAAGCTATTAGTTTTTATGCAGAGAATTTCGATAGTTTACAAAATTTTGTTACATGTTTAAATGACGATGTTCGAAGTATTTTTGAGCGCAAGGTACTAATACAAATTCCAAATTAAAAAAATCAGTTGTACTTTCTTCAGAAACACTTTGGAAATTTATCAAAACAATCACTTATTTTGAAAATCAAAATCTCAAATTAAATGATGGTTTAACGACAATAGATGTGGCTATTAATAATTTGAAAAATATTTCAAGTAACTTCGGATGTGGCCTTCGGCAAAAGTTTTTAAGAGAAATTTTAATAAGATTGCGGAAATTGTGTACGGGGACAATGCCTCAAAATCTAACTGCTAAATATGCTGAAATAAAATAATATTTCCAGTATGCACCTATAACCAATTGCGATGTAGAAAGGACGTTTTCTATCTACGAGGATATATTTCATTCAAAGAACAAATTCTACAGAAGAGAAACTTGAGAAAGTATTGCTAGTTAATATTAATACTCCTTTACTCAACTTAAACTACAAAATGAACAAATAAAAATGACCAACTAGATGACCAACTAAACGACCAACTAGATTTAAACAACTCCCCTCTACTAAATTTAAGATTGTAAAAAATTTTTTTCCAGCACCATTTCCTCAATAATTTTCACATAAATATTCAAACTTGTATTGTACATATTCAGTATTTCATCCACATGATGAAGCCTTTGTATGGCGAAATAATATTGTAGTGTATTTACAATAAAATAATTTTTGAAACTAGAAGTTTAATTACTTATTTCTTAGCGTATAATGAAGTTTCAACAAGTATCTCCTTCGTCAATTAACTAAATAAAAATGTGTTTGATATTTAAAGATCACCACCCATTTGTTTTCCTATTACATAAATAAAATTAAAAACTCTTTAAAAATACAAATTTTCAATAGTACGACCGTGGACGATGAATTATCGGTCCCCTGTCTCCGGTCCCTGCTTATGAGATACCTGGTTTTTAATTATTTGTTTGTAATTATTTGCATATATTTTTTTTCTTAAATTTGTGTATGTTTGGGCTATTTATATCGTTTGTAGGATATGAATAATCTGACGTTTCAGCAGTCAATCTACTGCCGTCTTCAGGGTAAGCCTGAGAAAGAGCTAATAGTTTGGCAAGAACTAGTCCTTCTCAGGGCTATGCTGAAGACAGCAGCAGATTGACTGCCAAAACGTTGGGTTGTTCAAATCCTACATACAATGAAAGTATCTCAAACAACTACGCAATTAGCTTGTTTTATCGTAACGCTAAAAGGTTATACTGCCTTTCCTCATGCAGTATAAGAATCTCCCCTCGTAGTTTTAGTCAAATTCAATCATTTCAGTTATAAAAAGTACATATACGTATATAATCGTACCATATTGATTAACTTCGCACAATTCACCTGTGGTAATGGTAATTTAATATACACTTTATAAACTCAAGACTTATTATTTCCTCTGGGGAACACGATAACGTTGTTGATGAATGCACCAGAAAAGATCTATTAGTCGTTCGTGTAAGGATTAAGTTATAATTAATGTCTGCGTGTGATGTCCTTTTACTATACACTTTAACATCTATAACATGGGTATCCTTTACAGTAGACCATGCTCACACAAATAACGTGTTTTCCCTCTTCTCACGAGGAAACCATGATTAAACGATTACCTCGAAGTGGTTTCACTTAAGGATTACTTCGTGTCCCAAGTTAATGCGGGTAAAATTGTGTTCCAACAATACTTTCCGTCCAACTAAATAACATTAACAGTAATTAGAAGCAGAAGGAACGCACGGACACCCTATGCCGCCAGAGACATATCTACGTATGTTAGACACACTATATCTGAAAAGCAATTAACGAGATATGGTCTTATTTGGAATGCCTGAAGTCTATTAATTCTAATTGTTCTACTACTCAACTAGATACTGTACGTTTCAAACAATTACTGAAGTATCAGAATTAAAAAACAAACTCCTTGAAAATAACACAACGTATTTCTAAATATTAGTAAGAAGTAAGAATATATTGTTTACGATGCTGAAGTTTGGATAATTAAAAATTACTGAAAAGCCATTTCCATCAACGGGAACGTACAGACGCGTTTCGCTCTAATTGAAGCTTATCAATGTACGGTATCTCGAAGATAGTCATGGCTTTTCAATTCTCTACTTTGTGCATATATAGTTAACATTCTGAACTTACTGCAAATGAGAATTAATGAATATTAAATCCCATTTTTACATGTCAATGTCGCCTTATGTGATGCATTAACAACTACAATCCAAGTTTGTACTAGCATATATAACACACCTCGTCGCGACTACGATCTTACTGGTTGTTAGGATAATTAAAAATTACTGAAAAGCCATTTCAATCCCGTTGATGGAAATGGCTTTTCAGTAATTTTTAATTATCCTAACAACCAGTAAGATCGCAGTCGCGATGAGGTGTGTTATACATGCTAGTACAAACTTGGTTTGTCGGATTGTAGTTATTAATGCGTCACATAAGGCGACATTGACATGTAAAAATGGGATTTAATATTCATTAATTCGCATTTGCAGTAAGTTCAGAATGTTAACTATATATACACAAAGTAGAGAATTGAAAAGCCATGACTATCTTCGAGATACCGTACATTGATAAGCTTCAATTAGAGCGAAACGGGTCTGTACGTTCCCGTTGATAGAAATGGCTTTTCAGTAATTTTTAATTATCCTAACAATCAGTAAGATCGTAGTCGCGACGAGGTGTGTTATACATGCTAGTACAAACTTGGTTTGTCGGATTGTAGTTATTAATGCATCACATAAGGCGACATTGACATGTAAAAATGGGATTTAATATTCAATAATTCTCATTTGCAGTAAGTTCTGAATGTTAACTATGCTGAAGTTTAATAATAATGTTAATTGCAACTAATAATTGGTTAACAACATTTGTTATATTACAACAAAAACCGTTTAATGGTTGGTTATGTAGGCTTTTGATAAAAAGTGCCGTATAATGTAAAGCATTGATTTATTTTAAGATTTAGTCAATGTACGTTACATTATAATTTCCTGTTTGACCAATGTACGTTATATTGTAATTTTCGGTCTGGGCAATATATGTTACATTGTATCTTCCAGTGTGGTCAATATACGTTATATTGTACTTTTCGGTCTGGCCAATGTACGTTATATTTTAATATCAGCAGACAGCAAATATTCACTTATTTTTAAGTTTTTAGTTTCAATTAGTTAGTAGTATCATAGCACCAAGAAACTGGTAAAAATTTCTTCGGTATATTAAGATGTATCGACTTTTAATTAATGAAAATTCAATACTTTTAAAAAGCTTCAATGAGCTTTCTGGTCTCTTAGTAATTGTAATAATTAAAATATAAAAATACGTGAAAATTTTAACAATCTGTGTTTTTATTAGTAATAGACATGAATATGAATTTATATTAAGTAAAGGCAGAATCAATTCAATGTTACTACACTCAAGTGCAAAAAACGGGCCACCAATATGTTTTTTGTTATTTTGGCTTTTAGTTTACACTTTTGGTTTTCTATCGACAAAGGACTTCCTCTTGGACTATGTAAAAAACAATATGATATTTATTCTAGTCTTAATAAACAATAACACAAATAAATAAAAAGTATGTGTTTACTTAGCAAAATTTCTGTTAACAACAATACATTTTAGAGGTACAGAAAACGAAAATTAAAACTTAAAATATACTTCAATATTTCGTGTTGCCCATTCTAAAACTAATTCATGCTTGCGTACGGCGTAACATACCACTAATGAGCTCACGAATTGCATTCTGCGGAATATTCGACCATTCTTCTTGAAGAGCTACACGAAGCCCGTTTATTGTGGTTGGTGCTGTTGCACGAGATCTAACACGTTTACCTGACATGTCCCAAACATATTTACCTACGGAGAACAAGCTGGCCAGTTAATTTTTCGAATGCCAACTAGTATTCACTGATGCATCTCGCTGAATGTGATCTCACATTATCCTGCATCAAGACGAAGTCATCACCAATAAATGGAGCGAATGGAATATACCGTTGTGCCCTCAGTGAGGCCACTAATTCTGAAGTGTCCTCCATTGATATGCCTGCTCACTCCATTACGGAATCTCCGTTATGGTTAAGCCTGATGCTTAAAATACAAGAAAAAGGAAAAGCAAAGAGTTGTAATCCGTCCCATGCATTGGATAAGTTTCATCGCACTTGAAGGTGTGGTATTTAACAAAACGCTTCTGAATTCTCTCTAAAGCAATCTGTTGGTAGACGCAGTACGGATACCACTCAACTGCACTGTACACCAATACGCTCCTCACATAAGCAAAGTACAAACATTTCAAAGTCAATGGCTTGCTGAAGTTACGACAAGTTCGTATCAAGTCCAAAGACTTTGAGGCAGCATTACAAACAGAAAAAATATGGGCTGTAAATTGAAGCGATAGTCTTTAATTTCCGATCTACGAGGTATCACCAATTGGTCTACAATATATGGGAAGTGATATGGATCCTCAAACCTGGAATATGTCACAGTGGCGCATTTGTTTATATTGAGGGAAATGTTGTTCTCATTACACCAATTGTGCACTAGCTTCAAATTGTTATTCAACTCGTAACAATCTTCGATATCCGTAACTTTCATATAGCAATCCAGAAATCCAGATTATATTATTAAAAAATATATTAAAAGTGAAGTCCCTAAATTAGAGCCTTGAGGTACACCGGATGTTGGATGGAAACTTTGTGAGTGAAAACAATTAAAGCAGACATAACATGAACGAGAAGTTAAATAAGAAGAAAAGATATTCAATAACAAAGGAAATAAATTAAAAACATGCAATTTAGTTAGTTGTATTTAGTGATCGATGGAGTCGAGAACTGTAAAAATTACATGAACCTGAAGGCGAACATTGATAGATTTGCTAATAAATTGTCATTTCTACCAAATTAGTGGTGGTAAAACGCCAAACAGCAAATCCATGTTGGTAAGGAGACGCAGATGACGTACTTCAAATACTATTTGTTCATATATTAAAGATTCGAAAACTTTAGCAAAATTACTTAATACGGTAAGTGATTTGTAATTGCTGTTACGCTTCGCATATATAAGAATATTTTAAGTTATTTTTTAAACAATATTTCTTCTGAAAACATCCCGAATTTTTTGAAATATTAAAATATATATCTTAACTTAAGACATTTTTCTGTACATATTCGTTTTCAAAGAGAAAGCATTTCTTTTGTTATATCCCTAACCGAGAGACCCTCGAAATATACCTGCTAGAACGTTCACTGTGGAAATTCTATATACATTACGATGTTAAACTTAACTTGTTTTAATTTAATTATATACATCTTATTTTATATGTTGTATTTCATATCATTTGTAAGCTTGTTTCACAAGGGATATTTCAATAATATTTATGCCATCGATAGAACACCTCCTAAGGTCGCGCTTCTTATTAATGATTATTCAAGATATATCCCCACTCAACTTAGGTCATAAAAAAGACCTTTTTCTAGACCAGTCTTACTTCGACACGAATCAGGCTTCTTCTCGTTAGAATCTTCGTAAGTGAAACATCTTACTCGCCGTACTGGTAAAGTACCGGCCATGATGCACGTGGCCCTGCATCTCAGCAAATAAAAGGTAATCTGTATTGCTCAATATATATTATTCTTTTAAGCTAAGCCATATCAATTCACATTAATTCAACTGATTAATTTCTTGTTCCTCCTGCCAAACATCGCTCTACATATACTTGTACAAGTATATCTTCGCAGACCACGTGGCCGACCATCTTCGCAACTCAAAGGTAACTCTGTATTGTTCTATACAGAGGTTATTTTATATTAATTTTTAATGACTTATTTACCGCTCCTTGTGTATATATTACTTTTATTTAATTACTTTTAAATATACCAAGTTCAATTGCTTTTATGAACAAATAAATACAAACTTTAAAGACAACGCTTCTGTGTTTTATTTAGTAAGTAAATTGTAATATATTTATTTAATTTAACCGTTATCACTAGAGAACGGACACGCTTACCACCCAGTGCAGTACTGGCGAAAGGCTGCATTTCTAAAATATTTAATTTTATTTATATATGTAATTGGAAAACGAACGGGTGGTGATCTATAAAATTACGAAATACATATGTATTTGTTGAAAAGTTGTATTTATAAAGTTTTTAATTTTATTTATATAATTGGAAAACAAACGGGTGGTGATCTATAAAATTACGAAATACATATGTATTTGTTGAAAAGTTGTATTTTTAAAGTTTTTAATTTTATTTCTATAATTGGAACATTTTTATTTGTTCATTTTGTCGTTCAAGTTGAGTAAAGGAGTATTAATATTGACTAGCAATAGTTTCTCAAGGTTTTTTTCTGTCAATTTTGTTCTCTTTGAATTAAGTACATCCTTATAAATAGAAAACGTACTTTCTACATCGCAACTGCTTATAGGTGCATACTGGAAATATTCTTTTATTTCTACATATTTAGCCGTTAGATTTTGTGGAATTGTCTCCATACATAATTGGTACAATGTAATTAAATCTGGATTTCTATTAAGAATTGCTTCAAACTTTTGCCGAATGCCACATCCGAAGTCACTTGGAATACTTTTCAAATTATTAACAGCCACATCTAATGTGGTTAATCCGTCATTTAATTTGAGATTTCGATTTTCAAAATAAGTGATTAGTTTTGGCAATTTTCCAAAGTGTTCGTGAAGAAAGTACAACTGATTTTTTAAATTTGGGATTTGTGTGAGCTCCTTGCACTCACCAATATTTCTAGCATCCTCCTTTAGCAGTGTAACGAAATGTTTTAGACTGTCGAAATTCTCAGCATAATAACTAGTAGCTTCCAGCCATGTTCCCCATCTAGTTATTACTGGAGTGGGAGGCAGTGACAGAGATGGAAATTTTTCCCTGAAAAGAGCTACTCTCAATGGTGCTTTTCTGAAAACTTTCTTAAAAGCTGATACAAATCTATCAACTTCCGGAAAAGTGTCTCTGATATATTCACAGATTCTGTGGAGAGCATGTGCTACACAAGTAATATGCAGCATATAAGGATATGTTTTCTTCATTAGATTTTTTGCATATTCTCCTTAATGGTTTCAGCAACTGTTTCCGCATCAACTCTATTTATAACACTTGTTGCTATTACATATGAGTTATAGGGAATAGTTGGATGTAGTACACCAGCTACAACATTTACCACACAGCGTCCTAACATATCCACCGTTTCGTCGGCGCTTATTCATATGTATTGATTTAAAAGATGGCTTCTAATGCGTTCTACTGTTCTCGTATAGCACCTAGAAACATAATATTTGTGTAAAGTTGATTCATCAGGAACATTTCGACCAGTATATTTTTTCAGAAATATTTTTAAAGTGCGATTGCTAAGTTTATTTAATGGAATATTAGCCGCCATAAAAGTTTTACAGAGTTCAGATGTGTTTGCGATCCTAAGTGACGAATTTTTGACGATATTTTACGGATTTTGTAATAAATTTCGGAATCACTGACAATGGACATACAATCAGTATGACCGTCAATACAACTCGCCATTGTTTTACAATGCCGTTCTCGACATTCTTCCATATCATGTCTGAAAAAGTAACTTAAACAATGCTCTAGATCTAAATAAATGAAAACTAAAAATGTGTACGTAAGTTATTGAAACTGAACGAAATTCAATGCACACTCTTACGTCGAAATAATTGGTAGAAATAGATTCAATCAATCGATATTAAACAGGATCTATCACAAAAATTACGATGTAGTTAACAGTTAAAACTATGTAAACAAGAAACTTACTCACAGCACTTTATTTATCTTACGAAATATAAACTAATAAATAAAATACATTATGAAAACCCCGCTTCTATCTACGCTCATGAAAACACTTTAAAAAGCACTATATTCTCCGAATACAATAGCTGGCTTGTCCATTGTTATCGCGGCGAGACCAGGTGTCCGTCAAACAAATACTTCATTGAATTACGCCGGGATGTACTGGGCGACGTTATACACAATTCCAATTGCCGATTGCGTTTTATGGAAATTGCGTCCGTTCTCTAGTTACCACACACGTCCTGGACCTTTGATGATACTTCACGAGAACCCCACAATTATTTTATTTTAGAATAATTTCATTATTATTAGCAAGGCAGCCAAAACCAGAAATCTGTAAAGCCAGTGTTTGTAATATTGCAAATATCATAACGATTGCCACTTTTATGGAATGGCATAATCCTTCCAATATTCAAGATAGGAACCGGTGGTAATAATTACACTGAAAATGACCGCTAAGGGTTCACATATAAAACAGGAACATAATCTCTAACGAAGAAAGAGCATTATGACCAGATGTTTGATTAGATTTGAGCTTGCGGGTGTAGTTCAAGATTGTATAGGGAGTAACAGGACATATGCTGCAGATCGCGAACGAAAGTCCCACGAAAAAAATTCGCCAAACGTGTCCAGTTTACTTTTATAAATAAAAGTGCTCTTATAGTCATACTTAATGACTCTCAGGTAAGCATACGACTATAAGTAGATACACAAATAGGATTAGTTAATTTGTAGCAAAATAAATATCAGAAATTTAAAGTTGTATTGTGGTAAGATTTTTTTTAATTAACTTCAACATAATAAGTCAAAATCTCGGATTTATTCAGACTCAAAAATGTAGTAATTATTACGACTAAAATAATATCTCTTTGAGCGTATTATGATTAATTTTGCTCATTTGTTATAAGATTTTTCTAAAAACAAATATAGTATAATTCAATTTCAGTATTAGAAGTGATACACTGCCATTGTCTTGTCGTAGCTTTTCAATCGATCTGTGTATGCGTCCATAAAATCAATTTTCAATTGTGTGCGTTTCAAGAATTAATCTGCACTTTATTAATGTACTTAAAAGCGTATATAAATTCTTTCATATCATATATTACATTGGCAATGGCTAGAGCGATTAAAGAAATTGGTTGGATCATATATCATTTTATATTAAAGCTTGTAATGTATCGTATCTTTTTTCTCGAGTAACACTTTTTCTGACACAATGTGGTACTTTCGATGTAATTGTCGTTGTTTATATTTTATCTAATTACAACAAGTGAACAATTAAATTATACAGGCCTGCATAAAATTTGTGCTGATGTGATTTTTGTTTGTTAAGCTCAGTTTTTATATAGCAATAACTAATTAAAATACAGTTGGTCTCTACCACCCACAGATTTTTTTTTGCACAAAATAAAAAGAAAAAAATATAAAAAAAAATCTTATAATAGGCGTTTTAATACATTTTAAAATGAATGTACTACTTCAAATTCTAGGTATAACCCAAAAATTATTTTCTGTTGTGGTTTTAAAGAAATTTGTTAAATAGGCTCTCATTTCCTGATGTAAATCTTTTATTACATGTATTAATTTTGGACAAGATTTCCGGGAATGTTTACCCGCTAAATCCTATTTATTATGCTTTCACTTTATTAGTACTGCGAAGAAGGATTTCAAGTTTATCACTCCAAACAAAATGTATATTTTAATGTCATTTACTTCATTATAGCTCTGAGCGTCGATCAGTAAACAAGTAAAATTAATTTGTCTTTAGTGTTGTGCGTGGTATTTGATAAATAAACATTGCTTAAAAATATGTCTAGCCGGTGTTGCAAAAACAAACCAGATGATTTCTGTTATATTTGTAGATATTTCGTCTTGAAAAAGTTTAAGAGACCAATTGGTGAATTTGTGAAAAATGCATATTATGCTTAAAATCAAATTAGGAGATCAAGATAAAGATTGGGCACCGCACATTGTTTGTAAGGTATGTGAAGAAGGTTTAAGACATTTAACCAAAGGGAATAGAAAAAGCCTTCCTTTTGGAATACCGATGGTTTGGATAGAACCGCAAAATCATCATGAAGATTGCCACTTTTGTCTTTGTAATATTAAGGGGCATAATAGAAAAACTTTGAAACATATTTTGTACCCAAACAATATTAAATCAGCTATCAGACCAGTTCCTCACAGTGATCATGTACCTATACCTATACCCCCCAAAGTACTACAACAAGATATTGAAACCTCTTCAACTTCCGGCTCCGTACAGATGGATAGTGATTTTGAACCATCAACCTCAGGTCAAAACCAACCTCGGCTATTTTCACAAGCCGAACTGAATGATTTAGTAAGAGATTTGGGAATTTCAAAAGATCTTTCTGAAGTACTGGGGTCTAGGTTGAAACAAAAAAATTTGCTTGCCCCAGAAACTACCTTCTCTCGGTATAGAAATCGTGAGGCTGGATTTGTAAAATATTTTGCACAAAACGGACCACTCGTGTACTGCCAAGCAATTGCTGATCTACTTACTTTCCTCGGAGCTCCTGAGTACACACCTTCTTACTGGAGACTTTTCATCGACTCTTCAAAAAGGAGCCTTAAAGCTGTTCTTTTACATAATGGCAACGTTTTTGCTTCTGTTCCGGTCGGCCATTCTGTTCATTTAAAGGAAAACTATGAAAATTTACAGGAATTACTTTTAAGAATACAATATGAAAATCACAACTGGGAAGTGTGTGGAGATTTAAAAATTTTAGGCCTTCTCTTGGGTCAGCAGTCTGGATATACTAAATTTCCATGTTTCCTATGCGAGTGGGATAGCAGAAATCGAGAACAGCATTGGATAAAAAGAAGCTGGCCACAAAGGGTGACTTTAACACCTGGAACCAAAAATGTAATTCGCGAAAGTCTTATTGACCCTCAAAAAGTGTTACTTCCACCGCTTCACATAAAACTTGGTCTTATGAAACAATTTGTTAAGGCATTAAACAAAGAAGGAAATTGTTTTAAATATTTGTGTAAAACATTTCCGACTCTGTCAGAGGCAAAATTAAAGGAGGGAATCTTTGTAGGCCCGCAGATTAGGAGCTTAGTGAAAGATAAAGAATTTGAAAATGTGATGAAAGATAAGGAAATGCTTTTAACGAAGTTGTACATAAATTTCTAGGGAATTATAAAGACACAAACTATGTTGAGATAGTTGAAAATATGCTGGAAAGATCCAGGATTCTTGGTTGCAATATGAGCATAAAAATTCACTTTCTCCATTCCCATTTGGACTATTTCCCAGAAAACCTTGGGGACGTGAGTGAAGAGCAAGGAGAAAGATTTCACCAGGATATTAAAGAGATGGAAAAAAGATACCAAGGGCGCTGGGACACAAAAATGATGGCCGATTACTGTTGGACATTGAAAAGAGATCTTTAGTTGAATATGACAGAAAAACAACCAAACGAAGCTTTTCTGAAAAACGAAAACGTTTTTTTAAGAAGCATAAAGAATAAATAACTATTTCTAATAGTTTCTATGTGTATATTTTTGTAGTTTTTTTAATATAATATAAAACTAGCTTATAAATGAAATAAATCGTGTTTTTTCCATATTTTTTGATTTTACTGGTTTGAAAAATAACCTTACGTGATACAAAAAAATAAAAGCAGATTTGAAATCAGCGCTACCCAATTACTAGAAAACAGTTAAAATTTTTAAATCAACTTTCAAAGTGTTGAAAAATGCAGGCCTGTGTTATTATTATAAATTTTAAGCACATATTCATATATACAATATATTTACTACTTTTGATAAATACTCATTGACAATACCTCAACATTGAATATATTTTGAAAAAATTGTGTTTTATAGTGAAATTTTTAATTTACCGAGATTTGTTCGCTGTAATGAATCCATTAACGGAATAAATTATTATATTTTCATAAATATTTCTTAGGCTATTATAATAAGTATAGTCAAGTAAAGCAATTCAATTTACCGATCTCATGAGTACATCGACACTAGCTTAAATGAGACGAGGAAATGTTAAGTCTACGTATTGTGGAATATAGCTTGGCGGAAGCCAAGTAATGGTTTAACAGCAATTCCCTAAAACTAAATGAAGATAATAATCCTTTATTATCACAATGAAACGCCAAGTACAGGAAAGAAAAACAATTATCTATTATCTATTAAGCTATAAGTTAATGTAAATAACAAAAGGGAAATCTAACAAAAACAGTCATTATAAGTTTCTAATAATATTAGTAACTACATTCGGTGTATCATAATTAATGTCACACACGTTTGATAAATATTAAAATTTCTACAAATAATAGGAATAGGTGACCTGAACATTACACTAGTTCTGAACAAATAAATTGCATTTTCGCGAAATGATGTGAGTGAAATAAATGCTGTTATTTAGCAGTTATTTCATTCACATAACCTCGCGAAAATGTAATTGATTTGCACAAATTTACCAACTACGGGCACAAAATAAAATTTGTTCTTAATGCAATTCAAGGCTTTTCCTGATGATTCGAACTTCAGTCCCTTAATAGCTCAAGGGTTAAGAGCGAGCTCCGGCAAACCAAAGGACGTAGGTTCGAATCCTGCATCACGGCGAATTTTTTTTCAGTAAAAAAATCGCGTCGTATATGTAGAAAGCATTTATTTCATTGAACTAGTTCTGTTTGAAGCACAATAAAAGAAGTTCTATTGGCGAATATTCATTCTTGGAGCATTAAAGTTAATTTTATTTAATAATAAAAAGCAGTCTATAGCATTATAGTCTACCGCTTCAAACCTCGCCATTTTATCTCAGACTTTATTGAAACACTTGACAGTGGAGAGCAGATGGATGTTATTTATACTGACTTTTCTCGAGTCTTGGATACCATTCACCATCTGCTCTCCTGGGTAAAATGAGTTTATTTAGTTTCAGCAACTCACTAATAAAGCTCCGCCCTTCTTACCTTACTGATAGAAAGAATGTTATATACTATAATGCTAGGAGGTATCTTTCTACTTTCGGAGTGCCCCAGGGTTGCAATCTTGGGCGGGTGTTGGTAAATTGCCTCCCCGCAGGTAGTAAGAGAAAGGGTCGGACTTAATCCGTCTTATAATTAGGTAAATTGCCTCCTAAACGTTTGTAATCATTTATGATGGATTATTTTTAATCGTATATCGATATATTCCATTAATATTTTCGTTGTTGCCTGATAAACAAACAGAGACATATTTAAAATTACTTCATTTAATTACGGATAGCTTTAAAAATAATCATATAAAAGTAGACATTTTGGAGGTTGTAATTGATTTTGGAAAAGGTACCCACAAGGCTGTTCAACAAACTTGGACGTTAGTAAAGATAATTGGTTGCCGATTTCATCTTTCACATTCTTGGTATCGCAAAATCCAAGAATACGGCTGACTTCTTCATATAAAGATGAAAGCTCTGAAATCCGAAAATTGTTACGAATGACATTCGCCCTTACTTTTTTAAAACCTGATGAAGTTAGCGATTGTTTTGTATTTGATTTACTATCTATTGCACCGGATTTGGAAAATATTCGAAAATATTCTGATTATTTAATAGACAATTATGTATCAGAAAAATCTTTATTTCCTCCACATCTTTGGGCTGAAGATTCAGCGGAACTCACTCGCACTACCAATGCTTGTGAATCGTTCCATAAACATTTTAGCGATTCCTTCTACAAAGCTCATCCAAATATGTTTGTATTTATAGAAAAGCTTAAAGAATTCCAAACAGAAACTTACGTTAAATTACAGAGTGTGCATTTAACTGCTAAAATTCATAACGCGAAGGCAAAAAATCGCAAAAGATTCATTGCAAAAATGATCGAGTCTTATAAAAAAAACGAGACAAGCAGAATACACTTTATTAAATGTATTTCTTTCCATTGTGTATTTTAATTAACGATTTTTAGAGATTGAACATTTTTAGTTTATTTAACTGTAATTTTAATATTTAAGTAATTGTAGATTTAAGGTTTATGTTACATCTTATAATTTATGTATTATATATTTTTGTTTAGTTTGTATTCTACATTTTTTCCAATAAATTCAAAATTTTAATTAACTATTTTTGTTTTATTATTTATCGATCGGGACCCAATTTACACATATATTTCAGGTACCTAAAAGTTGCGGGAGGCAGTTTAACTATTATTAATAGTTGCTCATTATCTCGGGAGGCAATTTACATGTACCCTCTTAGGCCCTTATTATTTAACATCTGTTTTAATGATTTAATAACATAAAAATGCTGATAAAAAATAAGTATATATTTCACATATTTTTTGGAAGCATGTAACATATTTATTGGCATATTTAAATAATTTCTTGTGCATAAAAATCCTAACTTTAGTTCTGATTAAAAACTGAATAATCAGTACCATTAGCGCAAGAAATATGTGTAAAATACTCATCAGAATAAATTATAGACGGTCTCAGTATTTATCGTTTTATTAGTTAATAATAATAATCAGTCATTACCTTTAATTTGGTTAGCCTTGTTACCTTAAGTAATCTATCTATCTATTTAAACAATTTTCGTGGATTTGTTTGAACAACGTTGTATTTAGCAGATCAATCAATCAGTGTGCCCCAAATATTAACTCGATTTATTAAATTTTACTATTATTTTGTTCTATTTTATTATTTTTTTTTGTCTGATTAATTTAAGTTATTCCATTTTTGAAAAATTTTTCTTTGGAGACTGTGGTTAAGTAAAAACTTAAAAAAGGTATATAACCCCTTACCACAATTATTAATCGTATCCTAAATACGCATTTCGACAACTAAATTGTCATCATCAGTAGGTAAAAGAACTAATCACAATGTCGCACATGGGGCACAGCAAAGCTAACACAACTGATCACGCAACAACTTTACAAGACGTCCACGTATACACTAACTTAAAAATACAAATATATCGACTAAAAATTACGACAAAATTACCTCTCTTAAGGAAACGGCACCCACATGTGTTTCCTCTCTTTTCGAACCGTCTACAAACTTTCCACCTTCTTTTCTACGAATGAAAAGAGACAGCTATACGGGATCGGTCCCTTATCTCCGTTCATCGTGCTCTGTTTGGTTTTAGCGATATGAATGCGTTCGTATGCGTCAAGATCGCGGGGATTATTGATGTCTTTGACAAGTTTTAACCCTTTAATCGACATATTGTGTAGTGTATTTAAAGCATGGTTGGCAACGTTAGATTTTTTTGGTCTATTGAATTTAATATGTTATATGTGTTCTTTAAGTCGGGTTATTATTGATCGTTTCGTTTGGCCTATATATTTCAAATTACAATCATCGCAATTAACTTCGTATATACCTGATTTCAAATTAAAATTAACTTTATCTTTGGTATTCCCCAGGAGGCTTTTGATAGTATTTTCGGACCGAAAGGCAACTTGGAGACCTCGTTCTTTCACAACTCTGTTAATGTTTTCTGTGATAGGGTGGTATGGCAAACACATGTACTTTTTCTCCTGGTTACTTTGAGATACCAAACTTGTGAATTCGCGGATTGAATTTTTTAATTTCGGTTTTTTTATTAATTAATTGATTATTTCTATGTCAAAGCCATTATATTTCGCGATATTTTTAATGAAATCTAGTTCTATTTCATATTTCTCTTTTGTTAACGGAATATTTAGTAACCGATTGACTATGAAATTAAAAAAAGCTGTCTTATGTTGAAAACTATGATTTGAATCAGCGATGATGAATCTATTAACATTGATTTCTTGCCGGAAAATATCGATTTCTATTTCATGTTTATTTCTAATAAGTAAAGTATCTAAAAATGGTATTCTGTCATTGTTTTCCTTTTCCACCGTGAATTGAATCGTCGGAAATTTCAAATTTAACTGATTAACGAACATGTCTAATTCGAATTTACGTGTATAAAAAATTGCGAGAATATCGTCTACGTACCTGATCCAGACTCTCCATGTGTGACAGTTTGATTAGTGGTTTTACCTACTGATGATCACAACTTAGTTGTCGAAATACGTATTTAGGATACAATTAATAATTGTGGTAAGGGGTTATATACCTTTTTTAGTTTTTATTCCATTTTTAATGATGATAATTATTAATAAACGACATTAATAAAGTAATACATGTCTATAAACTCAAAGTAACTCTCCCCGAGCTAGTAAACAATATTAACTTTACAGATTTACCACCCATTATTAACGTTGGAAGTTGGCGAACTCTGTGGGTTTTGCTAAACAAGTTAACAAGGACATCTCACACTGTGTTTCCTACAACTCGGATAAGGAAAAACCTGTACTTTAATTAAATTTTCAAGTTGCTTGTTTCACTTGCCGTTCTTCCGGCCGATAGTCCAGGGTAAGTCAGTGGCTTATTGTTCCGGGGTCCCTGAATCGAATCCCGGGCTCGGCCGTCCGAGAAAGTTCGCGTGGTTTTCCTCGTTTAAGTTGAATGCCGACAGTCAAATAACTTAAGTCGCTCTATGAGCGCGGTCGTAATAATAACTCATGTTTTACTAATCCCCCCTGTAATTTGCACTAAACTGTTAGTGCATGTTAAGACATGAATTATTATTAGAGCAGACCAATTTCCGTGCGCGTCATGAGCGCCAGTATGAGTGTGTGATTCGTAATATATTAGAATATGCGATAGAATAGGACCGCAACATGAGCTTGTTACCGATATAAGTATAGAAGTAGAGACATTTATTCTATCAGAAATAATTAAATATACATTTGGTTTTATGCTATTAAAGTTAATATGCACACACGAAAAATAAGAATAGTACATATTATAGAAGCATTGTATGTACCTATAAATAAAATGGAAAATGTATGAAATCAGTGATTGTGTGCACGACAGAGGATTTAAAAAAACACATACCGTTTTAAGCGTCTTCCAAGGATTGACAAACTGGAGAAACTCGATTGTATATTTTCAACATAAGGTGCGTTTCTAAAGTTATTTCTGAAAAACATGTCCGCCGTGAGGAAAGAATATGTTTATATTCGGAAAACGAGCGCTCTACATCTAGTGATATTATATTCGCATAATCAAAATACTTTTTTAAGCAAGTTAACGCATCTGTAGATGTGCCCTCACAAATACGTGTTAAGGTGTCAAAATCTGCATTTCTGCCTAAAACACATTCAAATTTAATTAGAACACTTTCACATTTTGCGTCTTCTACAGCACACAGTTGTGCGTGAACATCTTTAACGATTTACAGTGATTCCTCTAACGACAGCGACGAATTTTCTAATTTTGTTATTGCTTCTTCTAGTCCCAAGTAATTCTCACGAATACTTTGTAAATCCATTTTAATCTGGGCATCGTGAAATTTTTTCTGGCTTGTATTACGTCCTTAATTTTTTCAAAATGTTCATGATCGTAAATCCCCGCCCGTAACCATGTACCCCAACGTGTCAGAATCGGCTGTGGTGGCTCAGGGGTATGGGGACACAATTCGTGAAATTTCCGAATACGTTTTGGAGATTTCAGGAATAATGCCTTTGTACTCGATATTAAAGCATCTACCTCTGGATAACATCTACGAACCTGTTCTGCAACAAGGTGTAGAGCATGGATTTTAGAAGTAATATGTAACAAGTTAGGACAATATTTTCTAAGAGACCGGCCTACAAAACACATGGTTGCGGCACCATCGGTCATAAACATTAATACTTGGTCTTTCGAAACTTTAAATTTTTCCAAAGTATCTAATAGCACCTCTGAAATTTTTTCGGCATTACATTGTTCTAGTCGTCTGGATGCTAATAAAATTGAAGACGTTGGTTGATGTGGTTTCATATAACGCACCATCACATTAACTACAGATTGTTTCTTGCTGTCAGTTGTTTCGTCCACACATAACCCCAGTTTTTTATTTTTCAGTTCGGCTTTGATTTTATATTCAACCTGTTTACGCACCGATGGTAAATTCCTTCGTAACGTTGTCGTGCTCGGTAATGTTTGATTCGCGTATTTATTCCAAAATGAAATAAATGAATCATTACTTAACAAGGTAAACGGCAGTGTACACACAATCATAGTTACACATAGATCATGTATAAACTGTTGTCGATTAATTTTGTTATTATTGTGCTTCGAACTGCTTACCTGTTCTTTACAATGTGTTTTTGACCAACACATTAGAAATGTATTGCACACTAAACATTTAATTTTTGAGCCATCGTATATTAAGTCCGGGAAATCCATAATAAACTTATTCACTTCGTCTGACAACGGTCGTTTTCTCGATTTATGTGTCGACGATATTTTATTACGTATGCTTACATTTACATGCAGTCTAAGCAAGTACGAAACACATACTGAATGCTTTTTATTAGTTCTGATGCAATACAATCATCCTCACATCGGCGCACATGGCGCGCACGGAAATTGGTCAGCTCTAATAATAACTCATGTTCTACTAATCCCTCCTGTAATTAGCATTAAACTGTTAGGGCATGTTAAGGCATGAATTATTATTATAGTTATTATCGTTTAGGTTTTTACAAAATTTGAACGTGTTGGTGATGCCGTGTAATTGAAATTGTATCATAAGGTGGTTTTAATTTGAAAACTTTAAAACAGATGCCGTTTGCCTACATTGTTAATTTATATGTCTTATTATTATTATATACAACCGACGTTTATACAAAAATACTTTTAGCAAAAAGTTCAACTCCTTCGGGCAGTTTTTTCCACTTGGCATATTTGTACGCTGACAATTAGAATTACAAAAATTATTTTACCATTAATTTAAATTCAGAAACCGCTTTTATTTCGAAAGACGGAAGTCGTTTTAGTGGTAGTGTATTCGCAATTAAATATTTAAAATGCTGAAAAACCATAGCGGCCCATTTTTTGTTCTCAGAAAATATGAACGCGGCTTAATTAATTTCCGCATTCAGTAAGCTACTTTCGTATGCGAATGCATAATTATCCATTTCTAAATTATTCCAATGCTGGAATTATTTTAATTCTTTTAACAGTAATTTTATATAGCCACACTTATAATATCAAAGGGAATTGGTTGTTAAAATTTACATAAATATTATACAATAGGTTCTTGTGGGCTTTTACAAAGGTTGAATTTATCTGAATACAACAAAGCCAGTATTAGCATTCTAATACACGATTATTTGCGTGTAACATTATGTATTTTTTAAAGGTATGAAACCTTTTACGAGGGTCACCTTTTATGTTTTTACAAAATCTGGAAAGAAAACAAAATTTTTGGGAACAAACTATTTTATTGTTCTTCAAAATATTCGCTTTTATGGTCTATACACTTTTTCATGTGTATGAACCAGTTCTCAAAACATTTTTTCCACTCTGAAAGTTGTATCACAGAAACATGGATTTCAAAGGCTTCGACTGCTTCTTGAGGTGTTGAAAATTGCTGGCCACGCATTTTTTGTTTCACAATTGGGAACAAAAAGAACTCATTCGGCGACAAGTCAGGTGAATATGAACAATGAGACATTATTTCAACACTTTTCTTCTTCAAATAGTCAACTGTTAGACATGCTGTATGGGTGCTTGTTCTTCCTGATTTCGTCTATAACTTTCGGCAAACAAATTACTGTATACCATACAGCGTTAACAGTTTTTCGATCCTCTAAAGGAATTGTTGCGATGTGTCCTGTACAGCCGAAGAAACAAGCGATCATTTTCTTGGAAGTGTTCCTTGCAAGAACAACTTTTATGAGGTTCGGTTCGTCTTGGAACACCCATACAATAGATTGTTGCTTGTTTTCCGGCTCATACGCATATATCCATGTTTCGTCACCTGTGACAACATTGTATATGGATTCTGCGGTTCCTACGTCGAATTTTTTGGGCATCTCTTTTCACCAATTGACACGAACTGCTTTCTATGCTTCGGTTAAGTTATGTGGAATCCATCTGGAACATACTTTTTTTACAAATAAATACAAATAAATGTAAAATCGAATGAATTGCAATCTGCGATATGCCAAGAGATGCCTCTACCTCACTGTCAGTCACATGTCGATCGTAAACTAATTAGAAATCCTACTGCTATATTCAATAGAAACTCAAAATCTTTACTTTGAAAAATTTACCTTCCGATGCATTAATTAAGCCCTCTGTCGAACTCGAACAAAAGGATACGAGGTGTATAAATGAAGAAACTGGCTACGTATTCTTCGATCGAGCAATACTTGTGCACGGAGCTTGAAAGGGTAGCAGATGAACATGTGATACACCTCCAGTGCGAGTTTGAACTCGCTAGTCATTTGGCTGTATGTAGCGATTTTTTTCGTGAAACAGTTTTTTCTAATGCATTATAAAAATGAGTGGCATTAATTTCTAGGAGTGCTCTGCTACCAGGTTTTGTTTCAGACTTGGGTACGCAACGGAAACTTTTGCAAAATTTTAGCAGGCCTACGGACACAATGTTTTGTAAACGGCCTAGGTTTTTCGCTTGTTTAAGGCGTTTTTAAAAGGAAGGGTCGATTAAAGATAAATCACGCAGCGGAATGTCTTGATCTTCAAGAACCGATTAAAATGTCGACAGAATGCAGAACCTCAAGCGTTCAGATCGTTGGTTGACAGTCAGAATGATTCGGAAAGAGATAGATTTGACTCGCATAACCGTTTAACAGATTTTGACCAATGACTTGGAGATGAAGTTAATACAAGATACAAGATGGGTAACCCTTCATTGAGAATTTTATGCTATACAGACGACGCTGTACTTACAGCCAAGCACGAAGATGACCTACAACATCTCCTGTACAGGTTCATACAGCAGCCGAAAAACTTAATATGACAATATCGTACGAAAAAAACCTACTCCATGGTCACAGCGAAACACCCTATCAGATGCAAGTTAGTTGTCAACAAGCTCATAATAAAACAGGTGATGGACCTCAAACTTCTGGAGGTGAGATATCGGGCGACAGACATCTAGAGTAAGAAGCGAAACAGCAAGCAAATAAAGCCGCTAGAATATGAGAAACAATACGGCGAAACAAATTTATGAGTAAAGATGTAGGATCAGAATATATAAAGCTCTGCATCAGACCCGTGCTAACCTACGCCACTGAAACAAGGGCCAAAACATCACAATCAAAAAAGGACAATGAGAAGAACAGAAATGAAAATAGTTAGGACTATACAATATATAGCACCACGCTTAAAACAGAATAAAGAACGAAAACATACAGAGAAATCGGAATGTATGACGTGTTGTAAGATGGGCAAGAACGCGACGCCATTTCTGGAGAAATCATGTTAATAGGATGGGCCCAGAAAGATAGCCAAAATTGGCAAAAACACAAAAACGAAACACCAAACAACCGATAGAACAACCACCTCAGCGCTGGGCGGAGAGTTCGACATCGCTATCACAAGAGGGAAAATTACAGAAAACAATAGGACTATGTCCTACTAGAAGATGATGAAGAAGAAGAAGGCTTGGAGATGAGGAAATCTGCGAAAAAATTGTTCCAAAAAACCTTTTGCATGACCAGAAGGATATCAGGAGAGAAGGGTGAATTGACTTAAAATGATCTCTATTTTTTCGTGAAACAATTCTATCTAGTACACTCTAAAAATGAGTGACATCAATTTCTATCAAGTTTTGCTTCAGACTTGGGCCTTTCAGACTTGGAAACGCAAGGGAAAGTTTTGCAAAACTTCAGCAGCCCCGAAGAGACAGTGTTTTGTCAAGAGTCTAGGTTTTTCGGTTGTTTAAGGCATTTTCAGAAGGAAGGTAGTCGCTTGAAGATGAATCACGCAATGGAAGGTCTTCATCTTCAAGAACCGATTAAACAGTCGACAGAACACAGAACCTTATGCGTTTAGATCTTCGGTTGAGAGTCAGTATGATCGGGAAAGAGTTAGATTTGGTTCACACCACCATTCAACAGATTTTGACCAATGACTTGGAAATGAGAAAATCTATGCAAAATTGTTAAAACCTTTTGCAGGACCAAAAGGACTTCAGAAGAGAAGGGTGTATTGGCTTTTTTGGAATCGATTATAATTATCTCCAGTTTCTGAAACGTGTAATTAATGGCAACGAGTTTTTAAGTGTTTAAGTACGACCCAGAAGCTAAGTAATAAAGCATGGAATGGCTTGACACCCTAGGGGTAAACAAGATTATAGATTATAATAATAATAATAATGGCGCACTTCAACCTCTTCAAGTTCCAAAAAAGCAAGAATGAGCAAGTCGAAGATCAAATGCTAATTTAGTTTTTCGATAGTCAGCTAAGATTTTGAGCCTCAAGTTCAAACAAGGGGTCCTTGAAGAAGTTAGAAAAATGGTTATGCATGTAATACTAAACATCAAGAACAACTGGGTGTTGAAACACGACCATGCGCCTTGTCACCCAGCAATTTCAGTAAACGAGTTCTTAATCAGTCGAAACATTCTTGTAGTCTCTCAGCCATCATATTCGCCTGATTCGAGTCCTTATAACTTGTACCTTCCCTCGAGAATGAAAAATAACCTCAAGGAACGTCAATTTGGGACACTCGGAAACAATCAAACGGCTATACCAACAAACTGAAGACTATTCCAGTATCCGAGCTCCAGCACTGCTATGAAGATTGTAAGAACAATATCCAGCGCCATGCGCCTTCTCAAGGAAATTATATTGAGGGAGACAATATTGAATTGTAATTGTATTTGAGTAAAAAATTAGTCTCATTATTTAATATACGCACTTCGTATATTGAAAATTCTCGCCTTTTTCTACTTGACGCTTCATTTATATTCGCCAATAATTAATACATTCTATGCACAAATTAACAAATTTGCAAACTATTCAATTAAGCAATAATGTAAGATGAAAATAACTTTGACGTGTGCCCTATCAATTTGTTTTTTTTTTGCAAAGCACTCTCATCCTAGAAACGAAGAGCGCTAGGAACTTATTCATCAGTCTGATGTAACTTCAAAAATACTTAATTTTCAAAATCTAAGAGTAATATTATGGTAAAAAATAAACATAATGACGTTATTAACTTTTCTGTGCTAAGAGAAATTGTCGCTTACTTTGGCCCTTTCGTGTATAGGTTTATACACCTTGTCTGCTACCTGTACCTGTTGCATCTCGATACGCCCTGTTAGTTCTACGTCTACTCGTTGATGTCGCAATTAAAATAGTTCTGCCAACTTCAAATTTGAACCTTTACCCTTGGTGTGAATAATGCTAATATAGAAGTGTTTTGTACCTATCTGTCACTCAAGTTAAAACCTTATGTTTAGAACATTAGTGGACCCCAAATCAATTTTGTTGTTCAATTAGTTTCTTATTATCCATTATAATATATTATAACTTTATAATGATATATATATATATATATATATATTTATGAACGAAAAAAATTCTGGTTTTCATAGAATCGCTCAAACCTAAATACTCTAATCAACAGCCACTCGGATTAACGTTACACAATTTTAGTATATTTTGTACCTACATAATATTTCAGAGAGCTTAATTTTTTACGTTAGCGCTAATTACACTGGTCAGCAAATTTTCCAGGTTTTGGAAAAAAAATATTGAAAAGTAAATGAAATAATATTAATCAGGTACCTCCAGACTAAAGTTCTCTAGATTTTTTTCTCTGGGATCACTTTAAATCACTAGTTTATACCACTCCCACTGAAAATGTTGATGAACTGAGAAATCGTATTATTGCAGCACTGAAGACAATTCGAAACACCCTCAGTATTCTTGAATGCACTCACCAATTAATGCTAAGTTAATTTGTTTTGTTTTAGTACGTTGTATTGTATGAACTTTTAATTTACTATTAAACATGCTGTAACTTTAAAACTAAGCCGTTTAAGACATACATTCATATGGACTTTTATGATCATAATAACCCTAGGAATCGGCATATAAAATTTGTCGTATATATTTAGAATCACCCTGTATACCCACATAGTCAGATATCTACAAATTCTTAATTTGATTAGTTCTAGAGAAAAAATGAGCGTGGTTTAAGTACTCTTACGTAAGTTTCTAATTATGTTTTTAATTAAGTGTGTTATTCGACAGTTGTTTAAATGGAAGTCGAGTTCCTACAGAACAAGACGTCTATCTGCACACCGTATATATATATATATATATATATATATATATATAAGGCATCAAAGCATCATTGCCGAAACATGTAGGATTATTTTAAATATATACACTTTGAAGTAATAACCAGACCTTTAATCGCCGACTAATTAAGTTTACCTTATCATACCAAGGTCACGAAAATACTATATTATATATATATATATATATATATATATATATATAATATCTTCGTGACCTTAGTATGATAAGGTAAACTTAATAAGTCGGCGATTAAAGGTCTGGTTTATTACCTCAAAGTATATATATTTAAAATAACTCTACATGTTTCGGTAATGATGCCTTTGTCAAGAGAATACAAAATATAAATGAGTTATATAAATAATATAAATGATTTATATTTTGTATTCTCTTGACAAAGGCATCATTGCCGAAACATGTAGAGTTATTTTAAATATATATACTTTGAAGTAATAAACCAGACCTTTAATCGCCGACTTATTAAGTTTACCTTATATATATATATATATATATATATATATATATATATATATATATATAAGTTTTATTAACGTGTGTTCATTTGAAGAGTCAATCTAGGTTACTTTGAAATTTTGATAGAACAAGACGCATATATACTAGTATGTGTTTGTTGTTCCGTAAACGTAAATCCAAATGACATTTGATAATGTCAATCACATTTGTTATTTATTTGTATGAATGAAACTGTCAAAATATACGACCTCGTAGGTTAAGTAGTAAATTTTAATTTACGATATACTTCAAAATGTTCTCAGTAAATCACATGCTACTAGATTGTCTTTTCAAATGAACACCCGTTATATGCCTATCAGTGAATGTATAATCGTTAAAAATCCAATTACACAGATATCATGAGATCACTAGTTGAAAATTTCCTATTCGCTACTTCAGATACTTGCATAAATTTACATTGGTGTATTTACTGTTAATTTGTTCAAATTAATACTCCATATATGTTTCACAATGTTCGATTTTTATTTATAGACTTCAAATGCAATTGTGCGTACTTACGTTAGTCTTTCTCCTATTCTTTGTAAGACTCTTACTTGAATAGAGTTTCAATACAATTATAAATTAAAGTAATTGTATAAAAAAAATATTTAATACTATACTAACAATTATAAATCAAAGTTGCTTCAACTTGTATACATAAATATAGAACAAATTATTATATACTTTCTTAATATAAGTTTATTCAAACCATTAAAATCTAAATCAGCGCTAAATGTTGAAGGTAAAATGTCGAATCTATGTTGAATGTCGAATTTTTGTTTAACCTTGAATGAATGTCCTCTTCTAACGCCATTTTAACCTTTTATACTGGGTACTTTTCATTTCTCGGAAAAAGTTCATTTTCTTGTCCCACCTTCGGTATTTAATTTCGAAGTTTCTTTATTTTAGTATATTATTTTCATTTCAACCCTCGTATAAATTCACCTACTATATAAAAATATGTTCTTTCTCGTCTTTTGTTGGAGATTCTTCAGTAAATTTGTTTTGTTTTCTTTCTTTCATCTATGGATATTTACCAGGTCATCTCTAACCCGACAATTTTCATACATTTGATCAGCGTGGGCATGCGCATTCTGATGCATTTTAACGTTTGCTTTGATATTTTCTTTTGCTTACGTTTTCGAACGTAAGAAATTTACAATTGCCGTTTTAAATATTTCTAAATCTAGTTCACATTTGTTATAGACATTTTTGTTTTTCAAGTTACACTGTTTCTGCTGTTAATACCAGATGTTTTTATATAGATTTACGATTATTTTAAAAGAATTTTGAATTTAAAAATTCCTATCATAAATAATGAATATATTTCATAAAATATTAACAAGTTTAAAACAAATAACAGAGTTAATATATAAGTAATGATTTATTTAGTATCCTTTTATAAATTTTGGTACGTAAGCATGTGTTTTGTATATAATTAGATTATAATATTGTCGAAATTCATTGTAACCTCTAATCTATTTACAAGATGTTAATGCAAAATTATTATGTTATAGACCAGGTGCATTCAAAAACAGGACCTGCTTTGATTTTATTTTGCTTTTAATTTGCTTATGCTTCATGTAATTAATTTATACTACATTTACTTATTTTAATTTCTATCAAAGGGAGATTTCACAACAATTTGTAGTGTCTATATTATATCTTTTTTTTAAATTAAAACGCTGTGTTATTAACTATATTAATTATATAAAGTTTTAACCTATTTCACTAGTCTGCTCAAATCTATATACCTATATAAAGTTATTGTCGGTATATTTGAAATGGAGGAACATTTTCATAATAATCCAATTTATTATCGATTGCACATGTCCAGTTTTGGCACAATCCAATTTCAAATAGCGAAAGATTCTCCACAAGTGTAATAAGTACTCAGGAGGTAGAAGACAATTCACTGAACTGTAAATTGTCAAAACTGGTATACTGGATGTACTTTATACTCTGCCACTATAAATAACGTCTAGTATTATTGGATATTATGTTCTATATCTTGGAAAATAACATATCGTTGCCAAGGTATATATTGCTTCGATTTATTACGTCCGATTCCTATCTTGTTCTGTTCAAAGTGCACTTTAGATAAGATTCTTTTAATTGTGGTATGGAGGTTTACACCTCTTTTGAGAAGATTTTTTTAATATTTCGCAGAATGTTTATTTTCGATTTTATATTTTTCCATTATTGTTTCAACTTCAAGATTGTTATTATAAATGTAATTCAATTTTAGATTAATCATTAGATACAGTATACTTTATCACATTACAATATATACGACATATCCAAATTTACCTTCTCAAAATTTACAAACTTGATATTCAATAATGTAGTTACATAATATATTTAATTACATTATACAGGGGACGACCCGGGAATAGTAAATTTTTGAGTTGAGCGGTATATGGTCAATTTTGCGAGAAAATAATTTAAAAGTCTTTCTTTGGAGACTGTGGTTAAGTAAAAACTTAAAAAAAGGTATATAACCCCTCACCACAATTATTAATCGTATCCTAAATACGTATTTCGACAACTAATTTGTCATCATCAGTAGGTAAAACCACTAATCAAGGTGTCGCACATGGGGCACAGTAAAGCTAGCACAACAGCTCACGCAACAACTTTACACAGCGTCCACGTATACATTGACTTAAACACACAAATATATCGAACGAAAAGATCGACAAAAAATTACCTCTCTTAAGGAAACGGCACACACATGTGTTTATACTCTATTTGAAACGTCTACGACCTATTTACTTACGTTTCTAAGAATGAAAAAGACAAGGTGTAGGGGATCGGTCCTTTATCTCCGTTCATAGAATTCTTTTTGTTTTTAGCGATATGAATACTTTCGTATGCGTCAAGATCGCGGGGGTTATTAATAGCCTTGACAAGTTTTTACCCTTTAAGCGACATATTGTGTAGTGTATTTAAAGCATGGTTGGCAACTTTAGATTTATCCGGTCTATTGTATTTAATATGTGATATGTGTTCTTTAAACCGGATTATTATTGGTCGTTTTGTTTGGCCTATATATTTCAAATTACAATCATCGCAATTAATTTCGTATATTCCTGATTTCGAATTAAAATCAACTTTATCTTTGGTTTTCCCTAGGAGACTTTTGATAGTATTTTCGGACCGAAAGGCAGCTTAGAGACCTCGTTCTTACACAAATTTATCAATGTTTTTCGTGATGGGGTGGTATGGTAAACACATGTACTTTTTCTCCTTGTTACTTTGAGATATCAAACTTGTGGATTCGCGGATTGTATTTTTTAGTTTTGTTTTTCTAATTAATTTATTGATTATTTCTATGTCAAACCCATTATATTTCGCGATATTTTTAATTAAATCCAGTTCTATTTCATATATCTCCTTTGTTAAGGGAAAATTTATAACCCATTGACTAAGAAATTAAAAGAAGCTGTCTTATGTTGAAAACTATGATTTGAATTCTCGATAATGAATTTATTAACATTGGTTTCTTTCCGGAAAATATCGATTTCTATTTTATGTTTATTTCTAATCAATAAAGTATCTAAAGTTAAATTTGAAATTTCCGACGACTAAATTTACGGTGGAACAGGAAAATAATGGCAGGATACCATTTTTAGGCTAAGACTTAAAATGTTAGACGCTGCAACTGTCAAGAGTTTAACAAAATTTGCAATAAATCCAAAACTAACAGTTGTAAGTGCACATTGTCATATATCATTGCAAAGATAATTTGGGTGGCTATCATGTTAACAACAAGAAAGTATAGCAATCTATTTAAAAAAAAAATTGAAAGTGGTTGCGGAAATTTGGAACACCCTGTAAATATATAAATAAAATTAGAAAATGCACTGTAGCATACTACATGTGTACGTAAAATTTCATTGTTACAACTTTATTAGTTTTCATGCTAAGCTCCGCCGACACACTATTGCCGCACCCGGTATACATATATATTTGTTTAGTTTACTTTTTGTATACCACAGTCTATTAAAAGCCCTACAAAAAAACTCCTTTTCTGCTTATTTTAAGCAAAAAACTGCATTTTAATATTTTTAAACCACATATTGACAATTTTTCGAAAAAGGTATATAAAAACATCTATTCTTGCATGTTTTTGACATGGAAAAAGATAAACCATAAAATAAAATTTTTGAAAATCTTGGAAGGTTTTTGCAATTTGCCACAAATTTACTAAAGTGGAGTTGCCTGTTATTGTGTCCATCCCTTCAATTTACTTCAAGCAACACAAGCAAGCCTGTTTCCATTAGTATTAGGTAAATAGTCATAGTAGAAATATAACAAATACATATTAAATTAATTGTAATAAAAGAGAAGAAACTAAATTATTAAATGCGAAAGCTCTAAATAATTATATTTGGGCATGAGACAGCATTGTCATAACACCACGCTAAGAAAAACAACTCTAAATAGAAATGTTTGTATTCTTGTAGATCAATACGTACTGAAACATTCTTGTATAAAATATACATTTTATACAATAACGATATTTAGAAATTTGGATGTACATTCTAATAATAAAACTTTCGAATTTGTGATGACTTTGGTATGCAATCTCTGATACAGACAGAAACAAGAAAAATCCCTAACTGCAATATAAATCAATAAACTCTGTTGAGGATACATTTACCATCCATTTGTAATATTTTAATTTCAAACATTTTTTATTGTTGAATATAAATATAAAGTAAATCTAGAATGTAGAATTCAAACATAAACATTTACAATTTATAAAATACTTAACGTGTATTTTAAAATTTAAACCACTGAATAACATACTCTTATTAGCACATTAAAATTATAATAACGTTCTTTAAATTCTAAGAAAGCGATATCTTTACATCTTCGCAAATCTATTTATTACCTACATTATATATTAGACCGTTTGTTTATTATTGAGTGTTATTAGTAGACGATTTCAATAGACCCTTAATATGACCACCCATTTTTAATTAAATATGCATAATAGGCGCCCGATTCCTAAATATATATGTACCATAAAAAGTCCATTACTGAACAAATGAACAGCTGGAAATAGATACTTAGGTTTATAACACCTACTAATACTTAATTAGGTATGATATTCTATTTCATTATTATATTTATTTATTAGTAAGATCTTTAAGATTCTATCGTAAACATTTGGTGTTGTTGCACGTAGAGAAGTAACAACACAAAAATTCCCCGTTATGAGCTCAAACAATATACTGTTCAACCAATACACTTTTAATATGTAATAGCGTAGGTAGATAAATAGTGTTAAGAATATACCTTCAAAGGTCGTACCTTAACAAAAGACGCTGCGTTTAACGCTAATAAAACTATCAAAGACAGAATACCGTTAGAGGATCAAAGTGTTTATGAAATACTATGCAGAGACAGTAAGCAGTCATACGTAAGTCAAACGAACCGAAAAATTTGCGTAAGAACAGAAGAGCCTAAATTAATGGTATAGAAACTGAAAGCCACTTCGCCTTTAGCGTAACTTTTCAGGGCACAAAATATTTCTTCAACAACACGAAAACACTATATATATATATATAGCAATTCATTTAATATATCAATTGATAAATTCTTGGAGTTTTTCGACTTTTATCTAAAATATTTATAAATATTATCAAATTAGTATGTAATTGTGAAGTAAATGTGAATGTAAACATTGCTGACTTCAAATTACAACGCAAGTCATATGAAATTTTATTGAAAAATTTTGTCTACGTTGGCACTTGAACCCAAGTTTACGGTTTGTCGGACTGTAGCTTTAACCAATTAAGCCACGATAGACCCTGGTTCAAGCTAATTTAATAATATTTATAAATATTTCATATAAAAGCCGAAAAACTGCAAGAATTTATCAATTGATATATTAAATGAACGGCTAAGAAATTACCTAATATACATAAAGCTATGGAGTAATAATTAGCAATTTCAAACCTTCAAAACTGACATCTGCTTTCAAAACTGACATCTGCTTTCAACAACTGACGTCTGCTTTCAATAACTGACATCTGATTTCAATAAACTGACATTTGCTTTCAAAACTGACATCTGCTTACAATAAACTCACATCTGCTTTCAAAACTGACATCTGCTTTCAAAACTTACATCTGCTTTCAATAAACTGACATCTGCTTTCAATAACTGACATCTGCTTTCAAAACTGACATCTGCTTTCAAAACTTACATCTGCTTTCAATAAACAGACATCTGCTTTCAATAACAGACATCTGCTTTCAGAACTGACATCCGCTTTCAAAACTGACTTCTGCTTTCAAAACTGACATCTACTTTCAATAACTGACATCTGAATCATTAACATTGTCACCTTATAATGCGTTTCTAATTAGCTTGAACCAAGGTCTATCGTGACTTAATTGGTTAAAGCCACGGTCCGGCAAACCGTAGACTTGAGTTCAGGTCCCAAGGCAGACAAAATTGTTCAATTAAATTTCGTATGATTTGCGTTGTAGTTTGTAGACAGCAATGTTTACATTCACATTTACTTCCCAATTACATACTAATTTGATAATATTTATATAAAAGCCGAAAAACTCAAGGAATTTATCAATTAATATATATATATATATATATATATATATATATATATATATATATATGTGTTGTAACTGGATTCCGGGTTTTCTTCCGCGTTTCCAGTAACCAGAAGCAGAAGCAGACAGTTATCGCAGACCTGAAGATGGCAAATGTGATTTTGCCGAAACGTCGTCCAGAAACCAGCACCGGTCTTTACAAAGACCAAACAATGGAAACGCGGAAGAAAACCCGGAATCCAGTTACAACACATACTACTACCCGCGGAAACCTGAAAGAAAACATATATATATATATATATATATATATATATATATATATAAATAATTATTTCGTGACCTTTGTATGTTATGGTAAAGTAATATATATATATATATATATATATATATATATATATATAATAAATTCACTAATATTAAGATTATCGGTTTGTTTACATGAAAACTCAAGTGTTTTTTCACAATATTTCGTCAATTTATTAATGACTTCATCAGGAGAAACTGTAAAAATTGCAATGCTCTTGGGATAAAGAATGTAAACTGCAGCGACAGGTACCACCAAGAACATACAAACAGAACACAAAACGCCCTGCCCGCGAAAAGCAGACAAGAAGATGTTAGCGAGAGCATGAAACGTCAAGAAGTTAACAGTCAAAAAACCATCTACAACCCTTTATTTCTATTTTATTCCTGTTACTTACTATACTTTCTATGATAATTAAAATAAAACTTTAGCATTGACTTAAACCAGGTAATACAAACCCAGATATTAATAATGATGCAGTGCTTGGCAGATAATGGTTTCGGTGCTTATATCACATCTATAAAAAGGATAAGCCGGCAATGTATATCAAAGAGGGAGATAAATAGACAGAGTAGTTCTACATGGAAAACTCTCTAGCAACTAATGAACTTTTTTTCAATTCATCGTAATGTACAAACTAATATTTTGTACAGACTTTTATACTGATCAATACGCTCTACTCCACAACTTCACTCACTAATCAAACGTAAAAAACCGAAGAAAACAACTATCGCAGTTAGTATATGTACATTAGAATAGCATAGAACATAATATTTTTACTGTTGTTAAATACTCCCTCTGTACTGAGTAATTTCATTACTCCACATATACATATCTTCGCATGCACTTGACTACGTATTTGACTTGATGCGATTTGCATTTGCATTGCTTTCAAGTTATTGTTGTACTAATTCCATACATTCGGGTAATATTCTCTAGACATACTACACAACATTTCTGAGAAATTCGTTTATAGATCAATATAGAAATATGTAAATTTCTGCCATTGAAATTTCTATTTGTACGACACAAGGAGGTACTTATAACTATTTAACCTGACATAGTAAATGTCATATTATTTAATTTTATTTAAAAGTTATATTTATACAATTTAATCTCCTTTAAGACTTTCACATTTAGCAGAACGTTCTAAAGTAACTCTAAGCCCCTTAAAAAAACGCATCAACAGAACGGCACATATGACTTCTACGTTTGTTGCGACGAACGACTTGTGCGCAGGATCGTTGTCTTGCAAAAAGAGCACACCATTGGCAAATTTTCTGCGGCGTTTTTTTCACAACTTTCTTACTTAATTTAGTTGTTAATACAGTATTAATATTATGATGTTAGTCATCCGATGATACGTCAGACGAGCGATATCACGCGCGAATACATTATCAAGTCTCCTGGACTTCTTAGAAAAGAGCTATTGGAAAGCTCTCGAATGAGCTATAGACCTATATAAGAACTAGGAATAGAGGGAGACAATCAGACGACCAACAACCGGTGATGAGTATTGTGATGTAAATAAATACTCTGAAATAAATATTGAAATAAATACTGCAATAGTTTTAAGTGTTATATAACGTATTTTGTTTTATTATTAATGTAGTGTGTGTTTCAAAATTACCGTTAGTTTTAATTAAACGAATTTAGAAAGATAAATTCTTTACAATATATTCTTAAAGTACCTACTATTATTTTTAGTGAATCGGAATTTAAATCTGTTTTACAGCCATCATCGTGTACTATAATACTGCCTACCAATTGGCTAAAGGAGATGCAAACTATCGGAGATTCGTTCTTGGAACATACCTACAATCCACTGGATGTTGAAGCAGCATTCGAATAGCCGACAGGGTCAGTTAATAAATCGTCTTCCATATCATTAGTTGAACCTGAGTCTCCCACATGGATGATAAACTCCTCAACATCATCTTGCAATCCATCGACAATCCACATATCTTCTTCAATTTTTTTTACATGCTGAATATAATTCTTCCAATTTTCAGCTGTCACATTACTATAGGCACTCGTAGTTAATGGTGCCATATCTTTTACTTTGAACATAGTGTTGTGCATCTTTATGTGACCCAATAGAGATGGTAAGGTGGTAAACGTAGAACTTCTCGGCCAGCATCTTTCGCCAACATATCAAGCTTATATTTGTCATATTGATATTTTACTTGTGATACACTAAACTGTATTCACAGTGGGTGGTATGTTTTGCATGAAAAATCTATGAACTTGTTTGTCGTACAAGTGCGTGTATATTTCCATCATAACGGTGTAGACGAGCATTTACTTGTACCCCTTTTCTCTTCTGCTTGTTTTTTTTTTGGACTCAACAACGGCCTTTTTTCTTGTTCCTTTCTCATGTTGTATATGCTGTGTACTGAACAATAAGAAAATGATTAAAAACATTTAGTATCATCTGCTTTTCTCTTCGACTAAAACATTCACCCCTTCGTGATTTTTTCTCTCCAGGTTCCATTACTGAAGTTTAGAATCTGTAACGGTAATGTTTTTATTTACGAGCACATTTCCTTCACATTCCAACTTACCAGAAACTTTTGTAAACAACAACGGGAGAATATGATAAAGAGAGAGAGAATATAATATATAATAATAAGAATATAAGGTATATAATATAATAACACTATAACAATATAACAATAAAGGTTTTGTTTAAGTATGACAATACGTTAAGCACGTATAAAGCGTTTGTACAATATGAAACAAACATGTAAATAATTTACATATCTGTAACTATGCACATTGTTATTGTCCATGTGCATAGTTACAGATATGTAAATTATTTACATGTTTGTTTCATATTGTACAAACGCTTTATACGTGCTTAACGTATTGTGATACTTAAACAAAACCTATTCGTATATACCGCCATCTGGCAAGTTGTTAATGGACTACATCTACATACGTATTTTATCGTTTCCCGTAGCAGCATAGCTGTTCGAACGATAGGTAGCCCTCCGGACAAAGTATCTTTCGCCCGTAAGATGTCAATTATTAAATAGTTGTCTTCTTATAGGACGGAACTTGCTTGATCTATGCGGGCTATTTCAGTAAATTTAAATACAGATACAAACCAGTTGTTTATAACAGGTTTGTATTAATTTGTATACACTGCTTCACTAGCTTAACTGAGGACGCCTATATGGCAGAAACATATGTATTAAGCAGAAGTAAATGCTGAAAACACGAAGTGTATTGTCCATGTGCATAGTTACAGATATGTAAATATAACAAGAACGAAGAACAACAAATAATATTTAATAAAAATACGGAAAGGAACAATTTGATACTTGACAAGATAACAAAGTGTACAAACTACTGGTAGCAGTCCGGTTATCTGTATGAATTAAAAATCCCCAATAGAAATTCATATAAATTTTCGACATAGCGAGCGGTGGAAAAGGATAGCGCGATGCAATTCCTTAAAGAAAATAAAAGAGGGGAATGCTCCATAAGAGCCCATACTTCATCGTGGGCGTGGAACGCTCTATAGAGAAAATGTTTAATAAAGCAAGAAGAAGTATTTGTAGTAAGCTCACTTTGCAGATTGTCTCGTAATTCCAATTTAAAAACTGTATATGTATGTTAATAGTTTGTAACTAGCTGAAAGGGTATTCATAATAATAACATAATTATAATTAAAGCTTCTACTGAAACGGGTAGTATGATAGAGGATGCTATGTGTTGGATCCTTCCCACGAATATTAATGTTATATACAAATACATCGGTTTTCGATACGTAAATAAAGCAATCTGAGTATAAGTACATATTTAACTAGCCACATTGAATTAATTTATAAGGGATGATTATTCTCTGTCTGTTTTTGATGATGGAAGCAAAATTTAGACAATAGTTTCGAGTTACTTGACTTCATAATAAACCCAATCCGAATACGCGATTAGAAAATTAATTTTAACAACAATAATATAACCGAGTTTGAAGTTCCAGATGCTTCCATAGATTTTTAATATCATACCCATGTGGAATTTTCGGTTAATTTAGCATTACTGGTGGGCACATTTTTTTCGTTTGGCAAGAGTTACTTCTGATTTTTACATTCGCTACTTTTGCACATGTAATAGATTTTTGTGCAAGAAGTCTGATGCTATAGTTGGTGCAGTGTATCACGACAATAATACCACGTCATCTGCAAAAGTTTGTTTTGTAAGAGTTACATGTATTGATTTACTTTCGCTAATTTTGATTCTCCACTTCATCGCCCATTTTTGCACATGTAATAATTTTTTTTGCAAGAAATCTGATACTTTAATTGGTGTAGTATATCATAGTAATTATGTGGTGACATATGCAAGAGTTTGTTTGGTGAAAGTTAGTTGTGCTGATATTGGTTTTGCTAATTTTCGTTCTTCACTTCTTCGCCCATTCTCGCACATGTAATAGATTTTTTTGCAAGAAGCCTGATACTATATTTGGTTTAAAATATGATGATAATACTACGATGTCATCTGCAAAACTTGCAATGGGAATTCCTGTTGTTTTAATGTGTTTGGGGTATATACATCGTAGAGAAATGGACTAAGGACACTATGTTGTGGAACCCCTGCATGGATACTGCAGTTCTGTGTGAGTGCTTTAATATTTAACAATGAAATACATATTAACAAAATAACTGAAGAAAATATAATAATTCACAGAGAGGGAACATTTAAATTTATCTAACAGCCCAGTGCAGTAATAGCCCCGTGACCATTGAGAGCCATAAGATGTTTAACTGTCGGCATTTACCTTACATGAGAAGCAAAATCATTGAAACCTTCACGGACAGCCCAACAGACAATTAGAAAAACAACAGCGCAAACCCTACTTTCCTTCAAAATATTTCTTTATTCTCTCTACAAAATTACCCTATTTGCTCTATGCATACCACATATCACTCTATTAATACAAATACGAATGGGATCTAGTACTCATTTGAAATACAATCTAAGAAGCAGAATCCTTTCGAAAACATCACACAACTGGAAGGAGACCAATTGATCGATAGGATTACACAGTGTCTGGATGTTTCCCAGGTTTTAGAATGAAAATTTGATAGTATTTATAAACATTTGAATGTCAAAAGAATCGCACTTTACTTACTAAAAACTATCCAAGACTTGTTTTTATTAATCTGTAAATTTTGATTATTGGTGATACGTAAAAATGTATCGAAGTCAGCATTTCTCTGGAAGCCTTTTCATCAATTTGCAGCTTCAAGTTCCATGTCAATGTTCCAGATTGGTTGCTTTACTAGCGACAACCATTTCAAAAATTGATTTTATAATCAACTATTCTTTCCTTCGCATATGTCGTTTAGTCAATATGAAATTTGATGACTTATTTACAGAATATTGATCCACTGTCTGGTTAAATATTACGTCTGTCACCAATCGACAATCGCAAAGATTCATAGACGATTTTTTTAAATATATATCATTGAAAATCGACGGCCTGTATCCTATTAGAGGTAGCGACTAATTCTTTACTAGAATGTCATGGCTTTTAATTCATTTCTGAGCCGAGACACCAATCAATATTTTCGTGCTTTACTGTTTAAGCTAGACTTTAATGTTTCTAGTCATCCATCTAGCCATATTTCAACGTTTGAATTACCGACGCCAAAGACTAATTTCTTAATAACCTCCCCTTTATAAAATATATGTAGTTTATTACACAGATACGATTTCAAATGAGACTAAGTTATGTAAGTACAGTCGCGGTCGTTAAGTGTAGCACGGTTCACTTTTCCTGTACTGATATGACTTTATCCAGTGGCTTACTCAATATTTATAATTTGTCATAATTGTCATTACTGTCAGTGCAATATCTGCACCGCATAGACACTGTAATATTTACATTTCAACTAGATAATGCCAAACTATGTTCTTACGGACGCCGAAAAGGGTTTTGCTATTGCAAAACTGGAGGAAGGGCGGTCCATTGTAACGCGTACCGAATTAAATTTATTGCGGCAAAAGCACTATTTTAGATTTAAAACAAACATAGATGCAAACCAACAACTTACATAGGAAACTTGTTTCTGTAGCCCCAAAGAAGTCAACTCTAGAAATGGACAACAGAATATATAAATGAACATCGTCTTACTACTGCAGAGAAAGCAACTGTAGAAACAAATTTTTCTGCATCAGTAAGGACGGCCAGGAAACTATTAAGAAGCGAAGGTCTTTTGAAAAGTGTGGCAGCAATGAAACTGCAGTTACGTGATGAACATAAAAGAAGAAGTCAGTTCGCCATCCAATATCTAAATCAGGCACCAAATTTTTGGGAAAATATAGTGTTTCAGAATAATTGAAACATACATGAGTGGGTAAAACCCCACCAGTTTTGTATAATACCAAGGTATTTTTAATAATATAAAATATTATTAAAAATCTGGTGTGAAGAACACAAATACAGGTTCACTATTAATATTTTTTGTGATCGTGTCCGAACATATCCCTCCCCAGAGACGCAGATACGTATTTCGCCTTTCTACAGGCTCATCGGTACGCCCCTGCTGGAGAAAGGATATCTTCAGACACATTCACAAAAAAGAACCACATCGCCATATCACAGAAATTATCCAGACCGAGCGTAGAAGTAAATTCATATAGTGTTTTCAGACGAAAAGGTGTTCCAATCCATATAGTAACAGAAGGTTTGCGTGTATGTGTGGGGCTGGATATCAGTTCAAGGACCAGAAGCATTGCATATTACTGACGGCCATTTAAATACTCAACGATATGTTGATGTATTTAACAATGTGATTTCCCAATGCGATGATTTTGTCCGTTCCAACATGTAATATTATACAACTTCATTTTGTTATTACAAAAGTATTTTTAATAATATAAAATATTATTAAAAATCTAAAAAATTATACAAAATTGTTAAGGTTTCTTTCTACTCATGTATGTTTGAAATTATTCTGTTATATACGCTTGCGATTGATCCAGAATATGTAGTGAAGGCTCGATAATACAGTTTTCAGAGATACGGCAGTGCCATCTGATGGAAACACTTTGTTAGTTCTGCAGTTGTTATTCAGACAGAGATTGTTGCTTCGGCTGTTTGCTAATATGCAGCGCTGAATGTGCTTCTACGCTCGGTATTAATAATTTCTGTGAAATAGCGAAGTTGTTCTTTTGTTAATGGATCCTTCTACAGCAGGGACGTACTGACGAATCTGTAGAAAGATTAAATACGTATCCGCGTCTTTGGAGAGGGATACGTTCACAAAAATATTAATATTGAACTTGTATTGTGTACTTCACACCAGATTTTTAATAATATTTTATATTATTAAACATACTTTTGTATTATATAAAATTTGTGTACTCATATATGTTTCAAATTATTCTGTCAATTTATTATGATACTAAACAATAATAATCATTTTCATCATTAGTATAATTCAACTATTCATACAGCGCATATTGTAAGCAATTGGTTGAATGAAAAGAATCTTAATGACCTTCCGTAGTCATCTAAAAGCTCCGATTTACTCCCAAAAGAAAATATATATGTACAACTATGAATTTTGACCATAAAACAGAAACGAATTAATAAATGCAATTCAAAACGAATGGCGTCAGTTACAACAAACTTGCAACATGCGAAATTTAATCGCTTCTATGCCCAAAAGCTTACGAAACATTTTAAATAACCATGGGGGCTCAACAAAATATTAAAACTGTGGCTTTTCTAATCGTTATTCTATTTACCATAAAGCAATTTTTTCAAGTTTGTATTAAGTTTTTTTGCTTTAGTGATACGCCAAAGATATTCTGTCAGAATATTATGAATGCGAAGATTGACACAAAATGATCAGGTTTGCAGTAGGTAAATATTCAAAACGCAAAGCAACTTGATAGCAAATCGTGCGAAATTTAACGGTAGCAGTAGTACATGTAGTGAAACGTGTAATTCTTTGTGTTAGTTTAAGTTGAAATTTGTAATTGAAAATATTCATTTAAAATTGTCTATTATAGTCTTGTAGTTGGCGTAGACTGCTGCTCAATAAATATTATTACAATTATTAATTATAGTCTAATTCAATTTATTTTTTGTTGCTTTTTTATTTTTGCTTTGCACAAGTGTGTATTCAACATTATTGCGCGCTATTTATTTTACCCTGTAAATGGTTTCTGTTGAATAATAAACATTATTATCATTGCTTACTTTTAACTTTCTCAATCTATTACCGGGAAACACCTCGAACCATATATCTGTGGGAACGAGTTCGCCTGACGCGCGTGGTTTTGCGGTATTAACATATATCATAGAACGGTACCTTCTCTTCGATTATTTTATTCCATTTTCACGTTTTCGCTTCAGATTATTATGATATAAATGAGTCGAACATTGTTACGATGCGTAAATTTAAAATAGAAATGGTGTAGAATAATTTTAAGAAATTCTTGGGTCTTGGATACAAAAATCGGAGATATTTTTATTGTTTTGAAAACGTATGTATATTCAGAATAAAAATTGGATTTCATATAGTGTTGTCACTCTCGCCCGTTATCAGTTACTTCAGGTGTTCCGCAGGGTAGCTATTTTGGACCAATATTGTTCCAACTTTGCGTTAATGACAAAGTATTGTGTATTTTTTTCAACTTTCTCCTCTTCGCTGATGATTTAAAACTGTAGAATGCAATTTCCTATCGACTGCTTTTGCTTACAATCGGATCTTGATGCTATTACAAATAAGGGGTGTACCAAAGGGGTATTGGCTAGGTATAATAATAATGAAATTATTCTAAGATAAATAATATAAAACTATACTTTAGTTATTTTGTAATACAATAATTTGTGGTGTTGGTGAAGTCTCATCAAAGGTCCAGGACGTGCGTGATGGTGGTTAATTAATTACGATGAATATAAAAGAATCTCTGTATAGAACAATACAGTTACCTTTATGTGGCGATGATGGTCACGTGGCCTTCGAAGATATACCTTGGTCAAGTATAGGCAGAGCGATGTTTTACCGGAGGAATAAGAAATTAGTTAAATTAATATGAATTCACTTAAAAGAATAATATGCATAGAACAATGCAGTTTACCTTAGAAGTTGAAGAACACCTGGACGGCATGGTAGCATTGTGACTTGAACAGCACGATGTGTGTTTTCTCACGAAAGGTTCGAAAGAGAAGAAGGGTGATAGATTTTGTATCGAAAAGAACACTGGTTTTGAAAACGGTCTAGTTTATGATCTATCGAAGAGGGGATCGATATCTTGAATTATAGTTAATTAAAAGCGCGACCTGAAGACGTCGTCTGTCAATGTCATAATTATTCTTAAAATAACCCTTGTGACATAAGCTTCCTAACGATATCAAACACGACATATAATAGAAGATGTAAATACTATTAATTAAAACAATTTAAAATATGGAATTTATCTAGAAGAAATTCGACATTAAGGTTAGGGTTCTGAGTCAGGTAGAAAGAAGGGTCGTCGGCGGTTAAGAAGGTGACAAAAGAAATAGAAATACTTTCTCTTTGTAACGAAAATGAAAGTTTGTATAAATGAAAAAAAATGTCTTAGTTAAATATAATTTAATGATATATTTAAAGACGAAATAATATGTACTTAAATAAATGAATTAAACTTCTATACGCTAGGCGTAACAATGCAGTCTCTATTTAGTGGAAAGATAAAAACATTGTCCTTAATATAAATACATACATGTAAAATCATATCCTTTACTGAAAAGAAAAAAGATTGCCTTGCATTGAATATTTATATATAATCGATAACAGTATTTTGGATCCTGTGGATATGATAAGAACATTAAGTCTTCTCTTCGATTCATCACTAACTTGTTCCTTTCATATCCGTGATCTTGCGAGGTCAATAAGTTATGTAGTTTTATTCAGCGCCAACCTTTAGATTTTTCGGACATTTCAGGTATTATTCAGTTTGTGCAGTCAACAGTTTGGTGCGATTAAGGCTTGACTACAGCTGCACAATATGGAATATTCATATAGAGAATTCAATGAAAATATTTCAATCACATATTATTCAAATTAAATATTGACAGATCTATACTTAGAACTTTCAAGCTTGATAAATTTTCAATAATTATTTTTACATCGTAGGATAAGTTATCTCAATTTAGACTTGAAGTGTTTGAGTAATTTGTTCTTCTATCTCGGTTTCGGATTCCTGTACCAAGGTTGGTACATTATATACATTTTGAACAACGAAGTTGTTGTTTAAAAATGTGATGTTTATGTGTTACTTGTCAGTTGCTAGTGACAATTATGTGTAAATTAATTAATAAGACTGCCAACGCTTAACTCTAACTCTTCTCCTGATGAAGTCATTAATAAATTGATGAAATATTGAGATAGAACATTTGCGTTTTAATGTAAACAGACTTATAACCAAAATATTAGTGAATTTATATATATGTATATACATATATATATATATATATTTATATTTTATATTCCTTGATAAAGGCATCATCTGCCGAAACATGTAGGGTTGCTTTAAATATATATATTTTTAAAGTAAAACCAGACCTTAAATCGCCAACAAATTGAATTTACCATAACATACAAAGGTCACGAAATAATTATCTATATATATATATATATATATATATATATATATATATATATAATAACTTCGTGACCTTGGTATGATATGGTAAACCTAATCAGTAGGCGATTAAAGGTCTGTATATTACTTCAAAATATATGTATTTAAAAAACTCTACATGTTTCGGCTGTATACGCCTTTATCAAGAGAATACAAAATATGAATCCATTCATATTTTGTATTCTCTTGATAAAGGCGTATACAGCCGAAACATGTAGAGTTTTTTAAATACATATATTTTGAAGTAATATACAGACCTTTAATCGCCTACTGATTAGGTTTACTATATATATATATATATATATATATATATATATATATAAGGTAAACTTAATAAGTCGGCGATTAAAGGTCTGGTTTATTACTTCAAAGTATATATATTTAAAACAACCCTACATGTTTCGGCAATGATGCCTTTGTCGAGGATATAAAAAATATAAATGACAGAATATAAATGTCAAATAATTGAGTATATATATATTTAAATAATTTCTTAGCCGTTCATTTAATATATCAACTGATAAATTTTTGGTGTTTTTCGGTTTTTATATGAATTATTTATAAATATTATCAAATTAGTATGTGATTGCGAAGTAAATGTGATAGTAAACATTCGTGTCTACAAATTACAACGCAAGTCATACGAAATTTTTAATTGAATAATTTTGTCTACGTCACTTTAACCAACTAAGCCACGATAGACCTTGGTTCCAGCTAATTAGAAACGCATTAGAATGTGACAGTGTTACTGATTCAGATGTTAGTTATTGCACGTAGATGTAAGTTTTGAAAGCAGAAGTCAGTTTTGAAAGCAGATGTCAGTTTTGGAAGCAGATGTAAGTTATTGAAAGCAAATGTCAGTAATTGAAAGCAGATGTCAGTTTTGAAAGCAGATGTCACTTTTGAAAGCAGATATCAGTTTTGAAAGCAGATGTCAGTAATGCGAAAGCAGATGTCAGTTTTTTGAAAGTAGATGTCAGTTTTGAAAACAGATGTCAGTTTTGAAAGTTTGTAATTGCTAATTATTATTGATAAATTCTTGGAGTGTTTCGGCTTTTATATGAAATATTTATAAATATTATCAAATTAGTATGTAATTGCGAGGTAAATGTGAATGTAAACATTGCTGTCTACAAATTACAACGCAAGTAACACAAAATTTTTAATTGAAAATTTTTGTCCACGGCTAAGAATTAATCTAAATATACATATAGCTATGGAGTTATAATTAGCAATTTCAAACCTTCAAAACTGACTTCTGCTTTCAAAACAGACATCCGCTTTGAAAAAAACTGACATATGCTTTCAAAACTGACATATGTTTTCAAAACTGACATCTGCTTTCAATAACTGGCATTTGCTTTCAATAACTGACATCTGCTTTCAAAACTGACATCTGCTTTCAAAACTGACTTCTGCTTTCAAAACTGACATCTACTTTCAATAACTGACATCTGAATCATTAACATTGTCACCTTATAATGTGTTTCTAATTTGCTTGAACTAAGGTCTATCGTGGCTTAGTTGGTGAAAGCGGCGGTCCAGCAAAACCGTAGACTTGAGTTCAAGACACAGCGTAGACAAAATTTTTCAATTAAAAATTTTGTATGACGTGTTGTAATTTGTAGACAGCAATGTTTACATTCACATTTACTTCGCAATTACATACTAATTTGATAATATTTATAAATATTTAATATAAAAGCCTAAAAACTAAAAAAAAAGAATTTATCAGCTGATATATATATATATATATAAATAATTATTTCGTGACCTTTGTATGTTATGGTAAATTTAAGGTCTGGTTAAAACTAGACCTTAAATCGCCAACAAATTGAATTTACTATATATGTATATATATGTATTAATAACTTACTACACTTGTGTAGAATTAGGGTGTCGTTTTGTAGAAAAACACTATTTAGGTTGTGTGACGTTTCGGTCTTGTATTTAGACCTTCCTCAGACCTGTTTTTTTTATTTTTGTTGCTGCATATGTACTAGTATATTAAATGTTTAGTGTTTTTTATCATCATTGACATAGCGATGATTTTGACGTGTAAAGGCCACTGTAACAGGCTCGTGTGTGGAGTATTACAAACAATAGCCCATATAGTTTAGGTTATGTAAGTATTTGTGATACGTTTTATTTGTACAATGACAACATATTGACAAGTTTGTTTACATTCCTTTTTTGTCTTCTTCTTAATAAAAAACAGGTCTGAGGAAGGTCTAAATACAAGACCGAAACGTCACACAATATAAATAGTGTTTTTCTACAAAGCGACACCCTAATTCTACACAAGTGTAGTAAGTTATTAATACATAGTGCTATTCACCATCAACATACACGTTGAATTCCACCATACATATATATATATATATATATATATATATATATATATATATTGTTGTGATACATGACATACACTTAGAGCAGCAACTGAAATGGGAAATATAAGTTACTCAACATCATCATAATTTTAGTACACATTTATTATAAAATAACAACACACATAACCTTGTCAATTTATCACCTTGTTATAATACACATATATAGTTCACATTCCACTTAAACTTTTATATTAGTACATGTTATTACAGTTTTCTTCTTTTAATACAATAAATATATTTTGTTTATATTGATATAAATCTTTTATTGATGTAGATCCAGTTGTAGAAGTTATTTCTTTTGATTATCGTTCATTTAAATTACTTATAAGGAAGCAACTACTTTTAGTCACGACGAGCCTGAGATATACCATTTATTTAAACATTTATATACAGATTTCATGCACCCTGAGTCTAGTTGGCAGGCAAAAACAAAGATTGCGTACATTGAGAAGTGTATCACATTTAATAAGGCGCCCAATTATTATTTTTAAAATTTATTTAACTTATCACTTCTCGCTCAACATAAATACTATTCTTTTTTTAATAATTGACAGCATCTCTGCCTTTTATCAATATATATATATATATATATATATATATATATATATATATATAAATATAATATTTTCGTGACCTTGGTATGATATAGTAAACTTAATAAGTCGGCGATTAAAGGTCTGGTTTATTACTTCAAAGTATATATATTTAAAACAACCTTACATGTTTCGGCAATGATGCCTTTGTCAAACATGTAAGGTTGTTTTAAATATATATACTTTGAAGTAATAAACCAGACCTTTAATCGCCGACTTATTAAGTTTACTATATATATATTAACCCAATTGACATTGAAGTTTGATATCAATTCATAGTGTTTATTTAAAATCAGATATTGACAAATACATTATTATTTTTGTGTTTGGGATTATATAAACTTGAATTACTGTTGTATTTAATGTTAAGTTTATTGCAATCCATATCCCTTGGTTTTCCCACACGGGAGTGAAAAATTCATTTTTAGAACATGTGGAAACACACATGTAATTGACTTATAGAGCAAATACTGCATTATGCAATTTAATAGTTTAGAATTTTGATGTGTGTTATTTATTTTCCATGGCCGTCTTAGTTTTAACAACTTGTTGCCGTGAAGTGGACAGCTTTTTGCAAAACGATTTTAAAAACGAAAAAATCTTGAAATCTATTGCAAATAGGTATATGATATGCTTAAGTAAAAATGAAGTGCTTTACTTTAGGAGTAAAATAACATAAGAAGAACACTATGCATTCAATAAAAAAAATGGAGATTTTACCACGTGAAATTTGTGATACTGCTTTCCCTTTCCTAAACACCTTGTATCAAAAAATAATAATTTTAGCAATTCGTATAAGTTACCGAAAGTATAAAGTACTCACATACTAAAAATTGCGTTTCTTGGATCAAACATAAATAAGACATGACTTAGCAAAATAGTACCTGCACATGACATTTATTAGGGAAAATGTTAAATTCATATTTCAAAAACTATTACGGTTAGGTATAGACAAGCAAGTCGATTTTATAGCGTATTTTAAAAATGAAATAAAATGTAGGGTGTTTCGTATGAAAAAAGTTCAGTACTGCTATTATAAGACACCTATATGAACAAAGTATTTTTAGGCGATGCCCCATTAAGAATTGAACAATTGTTTCAAAAAAATTTTTGTACCTTCAAACGGTATCAAGATATCGACCGACACCACACTATTGGGACACAGGATATATAGAAATTTTTTGCCATCAATGAATTACTATTATTAATATTATTATTAATAATATTAATAGAATATTAATACCTAATTAATTTTATTATTAAAAATATATTAAATATTGTTAATACAGCGAAAATAATTTTGGTTTCTATATCATTACATTTTTATTAAATTTGTACAGAATTTAATACAAATAATAAAAAGATATTACAAATTCTAAGAAAATACCCGCAAAAGATTTAATATTATCAAGTAGTTCAAAGATTATTTCATACTTTTTTCATTGTTGAACCTGAAAAGTTAAATAATAAAATTCAAGTGTCTTTTATTTTAATTTTTATAAATACAAAGTTTCTTAAAGTGCTAGAATTATAACCCGTATGGATTTCTGTAAGTTTCTGTTCAAATTTAATTTTAATTTAATACGGATTAATTCCATACACTTGCACAAACTTTCTAAAAGTTCTGGGTAGATATCCACAGCTTGGTTTTACTAGTGACCTTTATAGAAAACTTTTTCCTGTGAAGCAATTTGTCGTAGATTTATTATTATATAAACAACAGTTTTAAATTGAAATGTAAATTTAAAGTTTGTGAATTTTGTAGATATTTAAGTTAGCAATAATTTTTAATAAAGTGAGAACTATATATTTTTCTACTCCTGTTTACTAATGCACTCATTAACATAGCAATTTATGAGAGATAATATTATGCATTATTCTCAATATTGAGTAATACTCATTACTAGAGCAGAACAATTTCCGTGCGCGTCATGAGCGCCGGTATGGGAGTGTAATTCGTAATATATTAGAATATGCGATAGCTTGTTACCGATATAAGTATAGAAGTAGAGACATTTATTCTATCAAAAATAATTGAATATACATTTGGTTTTCTACTATTAAAGTAATATTTATAAACACACGAAAAATAAGAATAGTACATATTATAGCAGCGTTGTATGTACCTATCAATAAAATGAAAAATGTATGAAATCAGTGATTGTGTACACGACAGAGGATTTAAAAAAACACTCACCGTTTTAAGCGTCTTCCAAGGATTGACAAACTGGAGAAGCTCGATTGTATATTTTCAACATCAGGTGCGTTTCTAAGGTTATTTCTGAAAAACATGTCCGCCGTGAGGAAAAAATATGTTTATATTCCGAAAACGAGCGATCTACATCTAGTGATATTATATTCGCATAATCAAAATACTTTTTTAAGCAACTTAACGCATCTGTAGATGTGTCCTCACGAATACGTGGTTAAGGTGTCAAAATCTGCATTTCTGTCTAAAACACTTTCAAATTTAATTAGAACACTTTCACATTTTGCGTCCTCTACAGCACACAGTTGTGCGTGAACATCTTTAACGATTTGCAGTGATTCCTCTAACGACAGCGACGAATTTTCTAATTTTGTTATTGCTTCTTCTAGTCCCAAGTAATTCTCACGAATACTTTGTAAATCCATTTTAATCTGGGCATCTTGAAATTTTTTCTGGCTTGTATTGATAGCTGCACTTTCTTCCGGATCGAATGATAAAACCACGTCATTAATTTTTTCAAAATGTTCATGATAGTAAAACCCCGCCCGTAACCATGTACCCCAACGTGTCAGAATCGGCTGTGGTGGCTCAGGGGTATGGGGACACAATTCGTGAAATTTCCGAATACGTTTTGGAGATTTCAGGAATAATGCCTTTGTACTCGATATTAAAGCATATACCTCTGGATAACATCTAAGAACCTGTTCTGCAACAAGGTGTAGAGCATGGATTTTAGAAGTAATATGTAACAAGTTAGGGCAATATTTTCTAATAGCACCTCTGAAATTTTTTCGGCATTACATTGTTCTAGTCGTCTGGATGCTAATAAAATTGAAGACGTTGGTTGATGTGGTTCCATATTACGCGCCATCACATTAACTACTGATTGTTTTTTGCTGTCAGTTGTTTCGTCCACACATAACCACAGTTTTTTATTTTTCAGTTCGGCTTTGATTTTATTTTCAACCTGTTCACGCACCGATGGTAAATTCCTTCGTAACGTTGTCGTGCTCGATAATGTTTGATTCGCGTATTTATTCCAAAATGAAACAAATGAATCATTACCTAACAAGGTAAACGGCAGTGTACACACAATCATAGTTACACATAGTTCATGTATAAACTGTTATCGATTAATTTTGATATTATTGTGCTTCGAACTGCTTACGTGTTCTTTACAATGTGTTTTTGACCAATCATTAGATATGTACTGCACACTAAACATTTAATTTTTGAGCCATCGTATATTAAGTCCGAGAAATCCATAATAAACTTATTCACATCGTCTGACAACGGTCGTTTTCTCGATTTATGTGTCGACGACATTTTATTACGTATGCTTACACTTACATGCAGTCTAAGCAAGTACCAAACACATACTGAATGCTTTTTATTAGTTCTGATGCAATACAATCATCCTCACATCGGCACACATGGCGCGCACGGAAGTTGGTCTGCACTACTCATTACTCAACACTTTAAATCCAATCACAATTCTGAGTATTCATTACTCAACACTTTGGAACCAATCACAGATCTGAATTTCTCATTTTCAAATACTTCGATCGTGTTACCGCGCGCTCTAAGAGTGTTGTGGAACCATGACGCCTGTCGAATTTATAAAAAATTGTTGTTCACGTCGTTTACGTTTAAAATTATTATCTTGCTATAATTTGTATAATTCTAACTGTAAAGTATGGACTCTGGCGGAGAAGCAGATGAAATTTCCACTCCTCCTGAGATAGTAGAGGCAGCGTAAGTACACTATTTGAATTTGTTGCCCGAAAAATCTAGAAAAAAATACGAGCAAGTCTACAAAGGGCAAATACGGAAAAATGTATTTTTTTTTTCTGAGGATGTTCTCATTGCGTATTTTGGAAAACTTTCTGATAAATACAAGTCGTCGTCATTACGGTCGACTTATTCTCTGTTGACAAGTACGCTCACGATTAATAATGACATAAACATAGAAACTTATTCCAAACTAAAAGCACTTTTGAAACGGAAATCGGAAGGGTATCAGGCAAGGAAAGCCAAAACATTTAACTGCAGATCAAGTGAAAAAAATTATAAATGAAACGCCCTGCGATGTTTATCTGGCAACTAAGGTGGGAAATTTTAAATTTTTAATGTCGAATTGTCGAGATATGCAACTCAACACACTTTTGTGCAATTTTGTTTCATGATCCTCAGAATTTTGTAAAACGTGTTAGCATACCATCATCTACATTCACTCATAAAAATGAAATTAATTTTGAAAAGAATTCTAATTCCATTCCTTCAATAAATTTAACAAATTGTCACCATTAACTTTAATAATAATAAATGATGTATGTAATGTGTAAACAAGTTGTTAATATTAGTGTTTTCAATTAATAACGATATAACATAAAATTTACAAAATGTCATTTCCAAGTATATTCGCAAGTAATGGCTACTACTCACTCAAATGATTTACAATTGCAAACTTCATTATCGTGAGTAATAGCCTTCATTACGTGCTCATTAAATAATATACTATTATTTCTGAAAAAATAAAGATTACGTGAAGATGACAAGAGGTAACAATACTAAGAAGAAGAAATGGCTTCAGACATAGTAAACGAGTTGTGGCTATAAAATAACGAGACAGATGCTACTACAGACTAACAACGCATGCGCCAAAGTCATACGACGGACAGCTGTGTACTGTGAACCCAAGGAGCATGTCATATAATAGTGTTACATTCCATGTTAAAAATTAGATTCAGAAGCTAGTGCCTCTGATGTTGATATGGTAGTACTAAATTCGTAAACAACTGCGATGGCGGTATTTTTAAATTACTATAATGTTTTTTTTTGTACTAAATATGCTCTAAATACATGTTTCGATCTTGTTTGATCTCATCAGTGCGATATATCTATAAATATAGAAATCGCAGACACGTATTTACGTGCATACACAAAGCGTCTCGTATCGTTATGTTCAAATTTTAGGAGCGTAAAGTAGACTTCATTTCAAGTGACAAAAAACGCAAAACTTGTATATCCATTTATATTTGTTTCAAAGTTACAGATCTATGAATGTTATTGTAAGTTCATGAAAAAAAATTTAATCCTAAAGTAAATAAAAACTGATTTTATTTAAAAAAGTTCAATTAATAATATTTTCGAAATGTCCACCTCCTCGTTGAATGCAGGCTTGTGCCCGTAAGCCAACAGAACAAATACTTATCCGAATTTCATACTTCTTTTGTCGGATTTGTTCGGCAGCCAGGTGAATACGATCCAGCAACTCTTCACTTGTTTTCGAAACTTGCGCGTAGACTAAATTTTTCATGTATTCCCATAAATAAAAGTCAAGGGGATTAAGATCGGGTGATCTGGGTGGCCATCCAACAGGACCACCTCGACCAATATCTTAGATAACACAGGTCTACAAAATTAAACTTTTTGACAGATGTTTTTATTTTGAAAACTGATTTTATATAATTTTGGTAGGCTGATTTCAAAAATTCTATGCAATTTATTTGTATCACGTAAGGTTTTTTTGCAAATATTAAATGAAAAAAACGATATTTCTAAAAAAAATTATTTGTTTATTGAGTAAAAAGGTGGAATACAAGTTAAAAAAGTGGAAAAAAATACTTTACTCAGTCTTTTTTAAGTGAAATCTTTGTCTTTTCGCCAGAAAGCTGCGTTGTCCGAACATTCGGTTGTATGTTTTTAAGGGCATATCCCGTTTTAACATCCAGCAGTAGTCCGCCATCATCGTTATGCTCCATCTGCCTTGGTATCGCCGTTCCATTCCCTTAATGTCTTGGTGAAACCTCCCTCCCTGTTCTTCGCTAACTGCTCCAAGATTTTCAGGAAAATAGTTCAAGTGTGAAAACAGGAAATGCACTTTCAAACTCATATTACAACCTATACGATGAAAGTGTTGTAACATATTTTGAACAATATTTTCGTAGTTTTCGTCCTTAGAGTTCCCAAGAAACTTATCAATTACTTCTTTAAATGAAACCCAGGGGTTTTTCTCGACATTGGTCATTGTGTTTTGAAAATCCTTGTCTTTGCATAATGTTCTTATCTGCGGCCCAACAAAAATACAACCTTCTTTTAACTTGGAATCGGATAAGGCTGGAAATGTCTCGCACAAATATTTAAAATACTGTCCATTTTTGTCTAGGGCTTTAACAAACTGCTTCATCAAGCCAAGTTTGATATGGAGAGGAGGCAGTAAAACTTTTTTGGGGTCAACCAAGCTATCCCTTAATACATTTTTGCTACCAGGTGTAAGGCTTGTTCTAGAGGGCCATTCTATTTGAGTCCAATGTCTATCCCTTGCTCGACTATCCCACTCACAAATAAAGCATGGAAATTTTGTATAACCTCCTTGTTGTCCTAGTAGCATGCACAGCACTTTAAGGTCACCACAAAGCATCCACTGATGTTCTTGGTAGTTTATTTTCTTTAAAAGAAGTTCAAAATTTTCATACGTTTCTATTAAATGTACCGAATGGGCAACGGGAGCGGAGGCCAGCTCGTTAACATTGTGCAATAAAACGCCTTTTAAACTACGCTTACTTGAGTCAATAAACAGGCGCCATTCTTCTTTTACATACGGCACATTTCCTAATTTTGAAATTAAGTCAGGAATATTTTTGCAATACACTAGCGGTCCGTCTTGAGTAAAATATTGACATAACTCTTTTTCGCGATCCTGGTAAAAGCTTGATGTGACGCCAGGTGCCAGTAAATGTTTTTCACGAAGTCGGGAGGCTAACAATTCGGATGCATCCTTTGGAAGGTGCAAATCTCTAATTAAATCATTTAGTTCGCTCTGGTTAAACACTTCGGGCTCTCTGAAACCTGGTGTGAAATCTGAGTCATCTGGGTCGCAATTAGATTCCTCTGATTCTGACGATATGCCGTTTTCTAGTGCTTTTGGGGCGGTAGGTATCGGTACATGTGGTCCATGAGGAACTGGTCGAATAGCAGAGTCAAGATTGGGATACACAATTTGTTTATTATTTTTTCTGTTGAATCCTTGAACATTACACGAACAAAAATAACAATCATCACTGTGATTTCTAGGCTCTCGCCATACCATAGGAACACCAAAGCTTAAACAATTCTTCCTACCTTTTTGCCAGTTTCTTAATGCTTCAACGCAAAAGGAACAAACAGTATGAGGTGCCCAGGACTTGTCTTGGTCGCCAATTTTTACACCAAAATAAGCGTGGTATACATTTTTCACAAACGAAGTTATAGTTTGCCTCTGCTTTACTACGACATAACTACCACAGATATAACAAAAGTTATTCGGATTGTTCACACAATGTCTTCTTTCCATATTTATACGTTCTAGAACACTTAAAATACGCAACAACGAAGACAACAAGCGCGCGGACACAGTAGCACGCCGACTAACACAACCAAACTGCACATAAGCAGGTTTCAACGTTGTATTGACGCTTCTGCGCCGACTCTGTTGCTTTGCTGAGAAATCTAATATTAACCAGTGTGGCAAATCACATTTAATTTCATAAAAATCAATTCATTTAAAAATCATGCCTAACATGGAACAAACATATTCTTGTCATAGGTATGTATATTAATAAATTAACATTTTTAAGATATAGAGCGCTATAAAAAAAATTTACGTGATAGAGCAAAAACATGGCGTTTTTTGGAATAAGGGCCCCCAAACATATACAATTTAGCAAACAGCATTCAAACATCAAAATCACTGTAGACCTGTGTAATTGACGTTAACCCAATTTCGGACAGCAATTCCGAAATGTGGTGGTAGCCTATCCATGTGAAACCACATGTCTCGTCGAACATTCAGTGGGACATCCTTTAATAGACCTGACAGTTCGTCAATAAGAAGTTGAAGGTAATTGTCCGCATTTAACCTCTCAGGAAGAACGACAGGACCAATCAACAAGTCATCGATTAGGGCCGCCCAAACGTTAATTCAGTAAACTTACAAATTACAAAATATACCTGTGCAGGTTTCTCAGATTTGTAACACCACTTCTCGTGAACGTAGATTCATCTGTCCAGAGGACTGTTCTGCAGAAATTAAAAAGAAGCCGTGACTGTCTTAATATCCAGGTAGAATAAACTAGACGAGCATAGTGGTCTGCCTCAAGCAAACCGTGTCCCCTGCAATAGTGATATGGATATAAGCCCTCACGTTTTAAAATTCGTCAAACTGTCGTTCATGGCACTCCTAGTTGTCTAGCAATTCGACGTGCACTGAGAGATGGATCCTTTGTAACAATAGCTACTGCTTCTTCCTCTAAGTCTGCTGGCAAATTTACTCCTCGGACGAAAAGATAATCACGCAGTACGCATTCCCGAAATTGTCTGTGTACTTCCAGAAACATTCCGTAATGAGGAATGCGCCTATCGAGAAACCGATTTCGGTATTCAACAACTGCTTGACGTGCACTGCCGTTACAGTAGCCATACACAAAATGCATGTCCGCGTTCTCTTGAGAAGAAAATCGGTAAGGCATTTTGAATAAAGAAAACGTGTCCACTCACTAATAAGCTGTTGTATGAACTGAAACGTAATGTAATCCTTTATTAAAAAATGCCACGTTAACAGTCATCAGAACATTTGTTTATTGTATGATATTCATGGTTCAGCACTTACGAAATAAGTAAGAACCTACTTTATCATAAATAAATTTCCAGTACTCTTTTTTGTAGATCTCCAAGAAGTTACTGTATGCACAACGACACGTGTTAATTTATTTTAGGATAACATTTTATTATGCGACGTTAACAATCACACGCCTGTTATTGAATCTTATAACTTTTTTTAAATAAAATCAGTTTGTATTGACTTTAGGATTGCATTTTTTTCATGATCTGGCAATCACATTCATAGATCTGTAACTTTGAAACAAATAAAAATGGATAGACAAGTTTTGCGCTTTTGTTACTTGACATAAAGTCTACTTTACACTAAAATTTGAACATAACGATACGGGACAGCTTGTATAGACTTTGTATGCCCTTCACTATTCCTGACAGTAAGCACTGCTTACAAAAGTATTCCATGTCTTCGCTATTAATCTTGTCAAAGGCCCCTTGCAGATCTATACAGCACAAATGAATCCTTCCTTTTCTGATTGTTTTTTTGGTTATTTCTGTTTAATATTCGTATTTTATTTATTAAAAAGGCTAATTACAAATAGAACTTATGTTTTTTTTTTTGTTTTTAAAGATTTTCCAGGTTTTCAAGAAAAGAAATTTTTGGTTTATTACGTAATTTTTTCGATTATTACTGATTTTTGGAAAATGCCAATTTAGAAAACTAAATTAATTCATGTGTCTGATATCATTTTTACAAAACAATGTTAGTAAGGTTCTTATGTAAAGAATCGGGAATCTGCATCAGTCGATGTATGGAACTGGTAATTAATTACCTCATAAATTTAGAATATGCGGTTAAATTCGTTTTTCTACGAAAACATCAGTTTATTTGGAGATTCCACTACACCTTCATGATAACTAGACAAACGTAAATGTAATAAACCTCAAACAACGTTATATTTAGTTCGTAGCGTGCAGCTATAGTGGAAAAATCTTTTATGGAAGTGTATTTTTGGGAAGTAATTTTGGCATCGTTTTCGTTTCTTGTATTCTGACATGCAATCGGTATACCATGAAATGTTTGCGAGATAAAAACATAAGATGAACATCCCGAGGAATGCTTTCTTTTGTTTTTTTCCCAAATTATTGGCAATCCCAATATTTATGCTTTAAGCGAAACATGCGAGTGTTTACGACTCGCTGAAGAATAAGCGATGTTTAGTTTCGTGCATTAAAAGAACTTCATGTTTTTATTCGTATATTTTTGTATCTTTAAATATAAACTGGTATATTTTCCGTGTAAAGGAGACAATATTCTATAGATTGCACGATTTAAAAATAAAGGCTAAATCGTTATTAATAGAACTCTGGTTAATTTTAATGCATCTATTAATTTGATAATATTCAGCAGGAGATCGTCTAAAGAAGAGAAGATACTCTTAGAGGTAACTAGATTGAATAAAAGATCTGTGGGTAACATCAGTGGGGTTACTAATTAATTATCTACATAATTTAAATTTCCTGAATAATTAAATGTAATACGCTAAAATCTAAGAGACAAAGTTGAATTAATTTTAAAAGCGAATTCGCTACAGTCATATACAGGGTTAGTTAAAAGTATGGAGACGGCGATTTATTGTCTTTGATATTCATTTTAGGGAATTATGTTCAATATAAAAGTTTGTTAAGATATTTTGATCTACATTTGAGAATATTTGAATTTTTTTTCTTCAATTGTTTTTTTAGATACGCCTGTCCGCGCATTTTTTTTTTAATGGGAACTGGTAAATTTTGCTCTTCCATTCGATAGAGAATTTTTTTCTCTTTACAATAAAATTTTTGTATTTTTAAAATTCATTTTAATAACTTTTTTACAAGAAAAATTAAACAAATTAATAATAAAGTAAATTAAAGTAAGTGTTCAAATTGTCGTCCATTAGTAATTTGACAATGACCCAATCGATTTACAAAACTCCGAACAGAGTTCTGTAAAAGATCTCGGGGAATTTCTTGTATCGTTCTGGTAATTCGGATTTGTAAATCTTCGACGTTATCGGGCTTATCTTTGTAAACTTTGTTCTTTACGTAACCCCAAAGAAAAAAATCTAAAGGACTTAAATCTGGCGAACGGGCTGGCCATTCAATGGTTCCTCGTCTTCCAATCCATCTGTGGGGAAAAACGTTGTCCAGACATTGACGAACATTTACACCATAATGTGGTGGGACGCCATCTTGCTGGAACCAGATACTGTCATTGGACAGGTGTTCAATGTTTTCATGAGGATAGAGCGTAGCACAAGCAGGTATTATTTCATTTTGCAATAACTGCAAATACAGAGCCGAAATTAAATTGCCATTGATGAAAAAGGGACCGATAATATGACCTAGAATACCAACCCAAACATTAACCTTTTGGGGGTACTGCGTATGGTGCTCCAAAAACCAAGAGGGATTTTCCTATGACCAGTATCTGCAGTTATGTCTGTTTACTTCACCGGTAAGGCAAAAAGTAGCTTGTCAGAGAAAAGAATATTGTTGACAAAATTTTCATTATTATTGCAAATATTTAACATTTCTTCATAAAATTGTAATCTCCTATCAAAATCATCTTCCGTTAACTCGTGTACAAGGTGTACCTTATAAGGTTTATACTTTTCACTTCTTAAAAATGACACGATCGATGACTGTGAAATATTGAAATTGGCCGCTAATTGATTGGTTGATAAATGGGGATATTCAGATACAGCCAATAAAATATCCAGTTTATTATCATCGCTTTTTGCTGTTCTAGGTCTACCACTCCTTAGCAAATCCTTAATGCTACCCGTTTGTTCAAAGCGTCTTAAAGTTTTACCAACAACGGATTTAGAAATTGGATTTCTATTTGGATGCGTATCATTAAATAAATTACAAACGTCTTGTAAACTTCTGGGTCTATCTCCATAACCCAACATCATAAGTATTTCAATTCGCTCATGTTCACTTAAACTCGCCATTGTTAATATTAACAGCAACAAATTGCACAAATGAATTATTTCTGTCAAAGATTTGACGTACACAATAACCACTGATAAAATTATGTCGCTAAAGTTTGTTTATCGCTACGCTTCTGTCTATCCGCGATGTAGCGAACTCTGTTAAACACATGAACCGGCCTTTTCTTATAAAAAAGTTATTGAAATGAATTTAAAAAAAACAAAAATATTATTGTAAAGAGAAAAAAATTCTCTATCGAATGGTAGAGTAAAATTTACTAGTTCCCATTTAAAAAACTGCGTGGACAGGCGTAACTAAAAAACAATTGAAGAAAAAGAAAATTCAAATATTCTTAAATGTAGATCAAAATATCCTAACAAACTTTTATATTGAACATAATTCCCTAAAATGAATATTAACGACAATAAATCGCCGTCTCCATACTTTTAACTAACCCTGTATGCAGGGTTAGGCAAATGTAAAGATCCATTTGAATATCTTTGATACAGCTACTTAGATTTTAATAAAATTTTCCATATTTAAGTTAATGCAAATAAGGAATTCGAGGAGAATATTCATTTTCAAATTAGGCTTCCGGTTTAGCCGGAATTAATGTTAAGATTTTTATTTTATAAAACACTGTATATTTTTACGAATTTCGTTAAAACTCTACTCTGGGAGTTTAGCAATAATAAAGTTTAACAAAGCTATTTAATTAAAATGATATTTTAAAATCATGTTTGTTTAGTAAGTCATGGAATTAAAACACAGTATTTGACTTAAACTACCAAAATTAACTTTGTAGACGTCCAAATATTAATAATGGTTCAATTAACTGAAAAAGGACGTACTGAAATTCTGATGATGATTGGTTTTGTTGACCGCGTCAGAACTTATGAAAAAGTATGCGATTTATTTAACAATTTGCATCAAGATCGGCATACAATACCACGAACTGTCGTTGGTAAAACTTTGAGAAGGTTTGATTGAAAATGTTAGAAATTTATCGAAAAGCGGACAATTAAAAGTCGCAACTAATGAAGTTATTGCTCAAGATATTGCTATAACATTAGAAGAATTACCACCAACTTCTACCACATCTCTCACTAAACTATTGATATAAACTATATCATAGTTTATCGTTATACGTCATCCGTATAAGCCACATTTAGTGCAAGAATTATTAGAAGCGGATTATGATTGTAGAATTGAATTTTATAAAACAGTAATGGAGAATTTCAAAAACACCGTATATACATATATTCAATGCAAAACAATAATATTCATAATTATTTTATATTTTTTGTTTTACATTTAGTTTAGTTTATATTATATATATATATATATATATATATATATATATATATATATATATACATATATTCAATGCAAAACAATAATATTCATAATTATTTTATATTTTTTGTTTTACATTTAGTTTAGTTTATATTATATATATATATATATATATATATATATTCATACAGTAAATAATAAAAATAAATTAAAACACTTGGCTTGTTTCACTATGAGATTTATTTAAATTCTCTAACAATTGTTTCGGCTGTTATGCCATTCTCAAAGAGATCTATAAATCTCTAAATTTATAGATCTCTTTGAGAATGGCATAACAGCCGAAACAATTGTTAGAGAATTTAAATAAATCTCATAGTGAAACAAGCCAAGTGTTTTAATTTATTTTTATTATTTACTGTATGAAGTTAAAATGTTTCACCAAGAAGTATCTGCAACAACAGCCGAGAATATATATATATTTAGTTAATTACTTTCTTTAAATTAATATGCATAAATGTAAATGGAATATTTAATAAGAGCTTGCATTTGGATCACACCATTCAATGTTAATTATAAATGTAATCCATGCGAAATGCTAGATTACCGAAATTTCCTATCCCACTTAAAATCTCCTAATTGATTTAATATAATAGATGTAATTCTGTGGCCCGTTACGTGCCTGTTATTTCTGTTAAATATGCAAGGGCGTAATTGAATGTAAAAGTCTATTATGGGTTTTACGTTTGCAGTTTAACACAGAGGGCTATGTGTCTTGTTCATCGAGGTTTTCTCCGTATATCAGTTGATTAGTGTTCAAAGATTTCTAAAATAAGTTTTAGCTTAGTTTTATTACATTGTAGGAATATTTGTGCGACCCCCATAATTTACCTGGCAGAAAAGATGAGTCAAGACTAGTATCTCCGAAGAAATCATCTATAAAGAACTCGTAAAACATCAAGCTAGACACAAACTCGGCATTCGCTCAGATATTCAAAATAAACTTCAATATCAAATAAATAACAAGTATATTTTATCAAATACAATTAATAGTTGTGTAAAAGATTTTCAAGTTGAAAGCTGCCTTCGCCATGTATGGTGCAGCATCCGTCAAAAACAATAGAATTTTCTCTGTTGGAACCGATTCCGGTAAGAAGAAAGTTGCCAGGTCTTCATGTAAAAATAAACCTTGTTATTGTCAAATTATTTGCCTTTTGCAACTTTTTATATGAAATTAAATAAGATTTTGCTGGAACCGATACGTTAAGGATACCAATCATTAAATGAACTATGTATCGACCCACACTATCAGTTGTTTCATCAGCGCATATATAAAGATAATTGTTTGCAACAACATTCTTAATGCTACGCAATGTTTCTGCATAGATACAGCGAATATAATTTTTCCTTAACTTGTTCTCGTCGGGAATGGTATATTTGCTGATGTAGTTTTACAAAAATAACTGACATTTAAATTGTTTAATTTATGTAGTGTACGGTAATGTTTGTAAAAGATAAAGGAATAATTAAAAAATTTATTAATTAATTAATAAGAGGAAATAAACTTAAAATTTTACTCACAATCTTGCAGCATGCTAGGCAAAACACTTTTTCTCCATCCATGCGCAATTCTGAATAAGGTGCAATCCATCCAGGTACAGTCGCTATTTTCGGCATGTTTGCTATTATATATCACAACTCACAAGTTTACACTTCGAAAAGCCAACGTAAGATGACGTTTAAAATAAAATTACTTTCGAATATGGGAACAAATTTCTCCGAATAGCAAACACTTAGTTTTCTGGTAAAATGTATTTTTATATTTATTTAGAAGTGTTAAGGTATTAGCTTTTCCTGGAATTTTGTCTCAGTCTGGATGTATGGGAAGAGCATTAATAAATTCTTGGAGACGCTTTTCGGAAAAGTAACGGGAAGAGGCTTAATAAAATGCTATTTTTAATTTAAAGGGGGCTGTTTAATTTTTGTTTGTTTGTTACATCCACGACATATCTTTAGTAATGCCTATAATAAATTTGATTTAGTAAATATATAAAACTCGGATACTTAAAATATGCAAAAATGCTAAATTACTACAAAATATGCAAATAATATACAAAATGCATATATTATGGAAATATGCAAATTTATGCAAACTGCATATAATCCGGCCTTTAGTGATCAAGTTAGTCCTAATATTAGGGAAGATGGGGAATTACCTGTAAGTGTTTCATTCCAAGAAGATGAAGCACCCTCTAACTAAGCCCTTAATGTTAGAAATTTTTTAAACGAAACATTTCCAAATCGGTATATTGGTCGTAGAGGATTCATTCACGGTCTCCAGATTTAAATCCCCTAGATTTTTCCTTTGGGGTTATTGGGACCGCATATTCTGGACGAGTTACGGCAGAGAATAATTGAGGAAGTGCAATGAATTCGTGAAGAGCCTTTGGCAAATGTCATTCAAGAATTTGTTCACAGACTTGCATATTGTCAAGAAGTGAACGGTTATCATTTCGAAAACTTTTAATATTGATTTTGTTTATATTTTTTGAGTTCATTTTTCTTGTTCTTAATAAAATTTGCTTTATCGGAATTAATTAAATATGTTTGTCGTTGTTGAACAATGCATAAAACCCCTTACCAAAATAAATACTCGTATTCTAAATATGTATTTAAACAATTAAGTTGTCATCCTCAGTAGGTAAAAATAATAGTCACAGTGTTGAACATGGGACATAGTAAATGTAACAACAAGACGTCCATATATATGTCTTGGAACGTATTTCGCTATTCTTCGCGTTAGCTTTACCGCGCTCCATGTTCAACACTGATTATTATTTTTACCTACTGAGGATGACAACTTAATTATCGAATTACTTATTTAAAATACGAGTATTTATGGTAAGGGGTCTTACAATCTACATTTTTTAAAGTTTTTCTTAACTACAATCTCCAAAGAAAGACTTTTCTAAAGTAGTTTGTAAGCTCGCCTTTTTATTTTGATATTTAACATCAAAAGAAACATACTTTGAATAAATTAATTAAAATATTTATCGATCGTAAAAATAAACAAACTCCAGCGTATTGTAACTGATTAATTGCTTGAACAGTTTAAGAAAACGAAACATGCCCGAACAGTTATAATAGATAGCTATACGTATAGATATAAATATTCTCACCCTACTTGTATATTATTTATTTCAAGATCGATAGCTTTAAAATATCATCTCGAATTTCGAAGTGCGAAGCGTGAATTTATATCCAATATCCTCAAAAAGCAATATAACAAAACGTCAAAATAATTCGATTGAATGTGTCAGGTTTCGGAAATATTCAAAATATTACCTGACATATTGGGATAAATTTCAGAGGGCGTAATATAAAAAGTTAACACGATCTTGCTCCTATTTCTTATTAAAACATATTAATTACTGTATGATTTAAAAGTATTTTATATTTTTAGATGTATTCAAATTCAAAACGTTATCTAAAAATTCTGGAATGGCTATTTACAACATTTCAGCAAAATTAGTTAAGGATATACAGGATGAGCCAATATTCGTTCCCCAGCCCTCGGATATACCGGGTGTCACACAAACGACCCAAGCTGTAACTCTGTTATTTACATTCCGATTTTCATAAGACAGCTACCAAATAAAATGGTTTGATGAATGTAGATCTCGGTTTCCGGGTTGGAACCGCGTCGAGTTAGGCGTAATTGCCAACTTTTCGTTCACTGTTTCAAGGGACATCTTCAGGGCGTACGTAGATGTTCGTCGTTCTGCAGTAGCTTGAAGAATGCTATCACAGAGACCGGCACAATTTATATATAGTCAGACCGGGTCAGATGGTGGCCTGCTATTGGCTGAGAACAATGGCATATGTCGTATGGGCGTGGTAATTCTTAGTAGAGTTCAGTAGAGTTTGCCACGTCGGATGTAACGTATAGCCATCGTCTCTATTGAGATTGCGAGGATGTTTGTAAATTTCAATAGATTCACGGATTTTTCAAGGGAAATAATGCGATTCACGGGACAGAAGCTTGACATCTTTGAATAGAATTTGATGACCGGAGTTGAGTTTGTGTTCTGCCAGCGCTTAACCGGCTATATGTCTTTATATAGGTCTTTAGATGAATTCTTACTTTTTCTAAACTCCCAGCACCGTGATATTCGCTTTACCATGGAGGTGGAATCAGACGGTAGTCTCCCATTTATAGACGTCTTAGTGACCCGCAATATCAATGGCAAACTGCCACACGGTTTACAGGAAACCGACTCATACGGACCGATATCTGAACGGGTTTTCCCATCATCACCCGGCACACAAACAAGCGGTCATCAATACTCTTGTACATCGTGCGTTTTCTATTTCAGAACCTAGGGCACTACCCTCCGAACTTAAGCATGTTTCTAACACCCTACTCCAGAATAATTATAAAGCCCACGACATACACCGTACTATAGTGAGACATCGTAACCCCAAACCTCGGAGTGAACCTGTTCCTAACATCAGCACCGCCTTCTTACAGTATATTCAAGGTATCACCGATCATATAGGAAAGGTTCTACATAGAAATAAAATCAAAACTGTCTTCAGACCCCATTCTAAAGTTTCGGACCTCTTACCCTCGGTTAAAGACAAAATATCTCCGCTCCAAGCACAAGGAGTGTATCGTATTCCGTGTTCGTGTGGCAGTGTGTACAATGGCGAAACTAAGTGGCCGGTCGGTGTGCGTGTGTCCGAACATGAACGTTTTACTAGACTGTCACATATAGCCGGTTCAGCGCTGGCAGAACTCAAACTCAACTCCGGTCATCAAATTCTATTCAAAGATGTCATGTCTGCCCCGTGAATCGCATTATTTCCCTAGGAAAATCCGTGAATCTATTGAAATTTACAAACATCCCCGCTATCTCAATAAAGACGATGGCTACACGTTACATCTAACGTGGCAAACTCTACTGAACTCTACTAAGAGTTACCACGCCCATACGATGCATGCCATTGGCTCATTGTCCCCAGCCAATAGCCTATAGCAGGCCACCATCTGACCCGGTCCCCCTTAATAAATTGTGCCGGTCTCTGTCATAGCATTCTTCAAGTTACTGCGAAACGAAGAACATCTACGTACAGCCCTGAAGATGTCCCTTGAAACAGTGGACGAAACGTTGGCAATTACGCCTAACTCGACGCGGTTCCAACCCGGAAGCCGAGATCTACATCTAGAGAACGACCGCGGAAACCTTCACCTACATTGGTTTGATGAATACTATGTTTTTGAGGCCGCGTTTACTATTTTCCAGCGCCATCTTTAATTTATAGCGATTATCTACTTTTTCTTTCAAATTGCTCGGTATATATTTTTGTCATCTTTGAATAGAGATTTTTTTCCTGAATCCGTTAATGTGCAATACGTCAATTTTAGTTAAATTTAAAAGAAAAAGAATTATTAAAACACTCCGTATATTATCGTAGTCACTTGTATTATACTGTAGCGTGCAATGGAAAAATAACGCATTACGCATATGTAACTGTCATCTTTGACTTTTCTTTACTAAGCAACCATATTTTGAAATTTTTTAACTAAATCATGAATTTCAATCAATTCACTGACATGCTACAAGTTTATTTTGGATGTAATAAAAACTTTAATCAGGTGTTGCGAATTTACATGGAACGTTTTCCGGAAATACAGGTTCCAGAACGACATAAGTTTAACCGACTCGAAGAAAAGTCTTTCTTTGGAGACTGTGGTTAAGTTAAAACTTTAAAAAAGGTATATAACCCCTTACCAAAATTACTAATCGTATTATAAATACGTATTTCGACAACTAAGTTGTCATCATCAGTAGTTAAAACCACTAATCAAAGTGTCGCATATGGGGTACAGTAAAGCTAGCACATCTCATCACGCAATAACTTTACACGGCGTCCACGTATACAATGACTTAAAAATAAAAATGTAACGACTAAAAATTACGACAAAATTACCTCTCTTAAGGAAACAGCAACAACATGTGTTTATTCTCTCTCTGGGCGTCTACAACCTTTCTACCTCTTTTCTAAGAATGAAAAGAGACAAGTGTATGGAATCGGACCCTTATCTATCTTTAACTAAAGACACGTGTCTTTGGTTGAAGTGAACATTGGTAAAATGCGAGGTGTATTCCCATGTTTACAGATTCATAATATGTAGTATCATTTATAACAAGTGCTTAATGCGGCTTACACATTGATATACTAAATTTCTTTGCTATTAAATTAAATGTTAGATCCATGATTACCTTATTATATGATAATGTTTCAGGAGAGTAACCGGAGTAAAAATATATGAGACATTAATTAGAAGCAGTATTATTTTCTCCTGTTCTTATGTAAAAACAGTTTATTACTGTAGAATCTTTTATCTTTTACTAATTACATTATACCAGTTAATAACAAGACATTAATAAATTAAGTACCATATCCTTTTGTTCATGATTTTCTTCACAAAGTAATTTAACCGTATCTAAAACAGTAGCAATACGATGAACCAGCTTCACTCAGTTTCCTAAGTATTAAGAATTTCGTTTTATTAAAAAGTTTCATGTCAGAGTAATGAAGTGGATTTCGCGAAATACCATTAACCAAAATTTCGAACTTTATTAAATTTCGTACAACTAATATAATTTATATGTCGAAGGAATTCAACAAAAAAATGCTTGCAAAATTTGGTCCGCCAGAGAAAGTGTAGGGCCCGAACAAAAGGACTGCATTTCAAATTCCCTTTTCGTGAAAGAAATTAAATCTCGCCAGACGACTTTTAATTCAATAAAGGTATGAAACGCTGACTGAATCTGTAATATTAAGAAGCCTATAATTACTACAGAGAGACTTCTATTATTATTTATTTAAATCTTAAGTTAACCGAAAAATTATTTTTTATATTTAAGAGTAATATATTTTAGTAGATATTGAGAAGTCCTTTCTACATCGCAACTGGTTATAGGTGCATACTGGAAATATTATTTTATTTCAGCGTATTTAGTAGTTAGATTTTGAGGCATTGTCCCCATACACAATTGCCGCAATGTTATTAAATCTGGAATTCTATTAAACACTGCGTCTAACTTTTGCCGAAGGGCACATCCGAAGTCACTTGGAATATTTTTCAAATTATTAAAAGCCACATCTAATGTGGTTAATCCATCATTTAATTTAAGATTTTATATATATATAATCGATAAAGCCTTCTTATACCCGAAGGTGTTAAGGCGTAAGGCGTTAAGGTGTAATTAAAATATCTCTGACATATGTTTCGACTTATTCAGTCATTCTCGAAGAGTCATGTAAACTGTCAGTTAACATGACTCTTCGAGAATGACTGAATAAGTCGAAACATATGTCAGAGATATTTTAAATACATTTTGTGACACAAATATACCAAGTGTTTTATTTAGTAAATTAATACTTTATAGAATAATTTCTGGTTTCCGTGGCTATCACTTCCTATTCTTTCCCCGAATTCTTCCCATGATTTTTGTTTTGCTGCTCTCACTAGTTCTTTTACCCTTGTTCTTTGCTGTTTATACTTAGCGTAGCTTTCTTCTGTTTTCGCTTTGAGGTATTTCGCCCACACATGTTTTTATATTTTATCGCATCTTTTATTTCGTCGCTTCACCAGCTTGTTTTTTTTTTGTTTTTATTTATTTTTAAATTCCGCACGCTTCTTTTGTAGCTTTATGTATTTTGCTTTTTATATTTGTCCATAATATTTCCACATTATTGTCTGTGTCCAGTTTATTTAATTCTTCCATTTATTGCTCAATTTTTTCTTTGTATTTTGTCGCTATTTCATTTTGTCTAAGTTTATAATTTCTTATAACCACTTTTGTCTTTTGTTTTTTGTTCTCAGTCACCATTGGGCTTTTCCTTCCTGGAATGAATATTTTTGACAGTAACAAGTAGTGATCTGAGTATATTTCTGGACCTCTTTGCACTCTAGTATCGACTTCTTTCTTATGGCTTTTGTTTATTAGTACGTAGTCAATGATTGATTTTTCACCTCTACTTCTAGCTTCTCTGGTGTATTTATGTATTTGAGATTTTGATTTTCAAAATAAGTGATTAGTTTTGGCAAATTTGAAAATTGTTCCTAAAGAAAATACAACTGATTTTTTAAATTCGGAATTTGTATTAGATCCTTGCACTCAGAAACACTCCGAGCAACATCTAACGAACTTTAGTAAACTATCGAAATTTTCTGTATAAAAACTAGTAGCTTCCAACCATGTTCCCCATATAGTTATTACTGGAGAGGGAGGCAGTGACAAAAATGGAAGTTTTTCCCTGTAAAGAGCTACTCTGATTGGTGCTTTTCTGAAAACTTTTTTAAAAGCGGAAACAAGTCTATCAAATTGCGGAGAGTTGCCTCTGATATATTCACATATTCTGAGGAGAGCATGTGTTACACAAGTAATATGCAGCATACTAAGATATGTTTCCTTTAATAGTCTGCCTGTTTCTAACATATATGCTGCACTTTCACTGACAAATAAATTATACCTATCGTACGAATGAAGTATTTGTTGTATATTCTCGTCAATAGTTTTAGCTACTGTTTCCGCATCAACTGTATTTATAACTTTTGTTCCTATTACATATGCGTTATATGGAATAGTTGGATGTAGTACACCAGCTACAACATTTACTACATAGCGTCCTAATATATCGACAACTTCATCGGCACTTATCCATAGGTAATTATTTAAAAGAAGACTGCTAATGTATTCTCTTGGTTTCGTGTAGCACTCAGGAACATAATATTTGCGTAAGGTGGATTCATCAGGAACATTTAGACCAGTATATTTTTGGAGAAATGTTTTGAAGGTGGCATTGTTAGGTTTATTTAATGAAATATTTGCCGCCATTAAAGTTTCCCAGAGTTCTTCGTTAAAATTGTCAGATGTCAACGGGTCAAAATTCTGTGTATGTATTTACGATACTAAGTGACGTTTTACGTGCGATTTCTTAGAATTTTTTAACGATATTTTACAGACTTTGCAATAAATTTCGGAACCATTGACAATGGACATACAATCAGTATGACCGTTAATCCTACTCGCCACTGTTTCACGATGCCATTCTCGACGTTATTCCATATCATATTTGAAAAAGTAAGTATGTTCGGACCTACTCTTGGCTTATGTCGTACGTCACCCACCTAGCCTACACTTCGGGTGCTGTATGTATGTAGTGTACGAATAGTATTGATAGTGCAAAATTGTTTATAAATATATTTACGAATACCAGTAGGTGCATTTCGAAGAGAAAGTATTTTTCTAACCCGCAATTTTATTTAGATAAATCCAACGCAATGACACCACTGTTATCGAAGCCGGATGGTGGTCCCTAGTCATAAATTATGGTAAATACTGTGTGATGTTGGATAGCAGCTACACATTGCGATGGAGGACGAACGATTGTCGCTACAAATCCTTAAGGATACCAGAAAATAAAGAGTAAATTCGTACAGTAAACAAGGCCCACTAAGTGAAATTTAATAATTAGAAAATTTGGAGAGATTGGTAATTAACTAAATGAAATTAGGAAATATTAAAAGGCTTTTTATCAAAGGGGTTGTTGTGTAGTAAAAAGTAATTATGCCACGACTTTATTCTGGATTTTTTTATTTTATTTTTTATAAATTATTAATTAATCTTAATTTTTAATTCATATTTATGCTGCCCAAATTATAAGAAAAATAAGGGAAGGATAATACTTTACCTGAAGCTGACAAGCATCTGATGTGCGTTTCCGAGGTTCGTTCTAAAAGAACAAAGAGTATGTACACTCGTGAACAAAAAATTCCGAACACCAAAGTAAATGTCTCTTAGTACTAGAAAAATGTATTTTTTTCTTTTTTTTTAACAAGACATGAAACATTATCTATAGAGCAGACCAATATCCGTGCGCGCCATGAGCCCCGGTATGGGAGTGTAATTCGTAATATATTAGAATATGCGATAGCATAGGGATGTAACATGAGCTTGTTACCGATATAAGTATAGAAGTAGAGACATTTATTCTACCAGAAATAATTGAATATACATTTGGTTTTCTGCTATTAAAGTAATATGCATAAACACACGAAAAATAAGAATAGTACATATTATAGCAGCGTTGTATGTACCTATCAACAAAATGGAAAATGTATGAAATCAGTGATTGTGTGCATGACAGAGGATTTAAAAAAACTTACCGTTTTAAGCGTCTTCCAAGGATTGACAAACTGGAGAAACTCGATTGTATATTTTCAACATCAGGTGCGTGTCTAAGGTTATTTCTGAAAAACATGTCCGCCGTGAGGAAAAAATATAATATTCGGAAAACGAGCGTTCTACATCTAGTGATGCTATATTCGCATAATCAAAATACTTTTTTAAGCAACTTAACGGATCTGTAGACGTGCCCTCACAAACCACACCTCGTTAAGGTGTCAAATTCTGCATTTTTGTCTCAAACACTTTCAAATTTAATTAGAACACTTTCACTTTTTGCGTATTCTACAGCACACAGTTGTGCGTGAACATCTTTAACGATTTGCAGTGATTCCTCTAACGACAGCGACGAATTTTCTAATTTTGTTATTGCTTCTTCTAGTCCCAAGTAATTCTCACGAATACCTTGTAAATGAATTTTAATCCGGGCATCTTGAAATTTTTTCTGGCTTGTATTGATAGCTGCACTTTCTTTCGGATCGAATGATAAAACCACGTCATTAATTTTTTAAAAATGTTAATGATAGTAAAACCCCGCCCGTAACCATGTACCCCAACGTGTCAGAATCGGCTGTGGTGGCTCAGGGGTATGGGGACACAATTCGTGAAATTTCCGAATACGTTTTGGAGATTTCAGGAATAATGCCTTTGTACTCGATATTAAAGCATCTACCTCTGGATAACATCTACGAACCTGTTCTGCAACAAGGTGTAGAGCATGGATTTTAGAAGTAATATGTAACAAGTTAGGACAATATTTTCTAAGAGACCGGCCTACAGAACACATGGTTGCGGCACCATCGGTCATAAACATTAATACTTGGTCTTTCGAAAGTTTAAATTTTTCCAAATTATCTAATAGCACCTCTGAAATTTTTTCGGCATTACTTTGTTCTAGTCGTCTGGATGCTAATAAAAAAAATTGAAGACGTTGGTTGATGTGGTTCCATATTACGCGCCATCACATTAACTACAGATTGTTTTTTGCTGTCAGTTGTTTCGTCCACACATAACCACAGTTTTTTATTTTTCAGTTCGGCTTTGATTTTATTTTCAATCTGTTTACGCAGCGATGGTAAATTCCTTCGTAACGTTGTCGTGCTCGGTAATGTTTGATTCGCGTATTTATTCCAAAATGAAATAAATTAATCATTACTTAACAAGGTAAACGGCAGTGTACACACAATCATAGTTACACATAGTTCATGTATAAACTGTTGTCGATTAATTTTGTTATTATTGTGCTTCGAACTGCTTACGTGTTCTTTACAATGTGTTTTTGACCAACACATTAGATATGTATTGCACACTAAACATTTAATTTTTGAGCCATCGTATATTAAGTCCGAGAAATCCATAATAAACTTATTCACTTCGTCTGACAACGATCGTTTTCTCGATTTATTTGTCGACGACATTTTATTACGTATGCTTACATTTACATGCAGTCTAAGTAAGTACCAAACACATACTGAATGCTTTTTATTAGTTCTGATGCAATACAATCATACTCACATCGGCGCACATGGCGCGCACGGAAATTGGTCTGCTCTAATTATCTACGTTAATCTATTTCTTTGCCCAAAGTGCGAACTGCAAATTGTACTTTATTTCTTTCTAACACACATACACAATATGTCCCAAAAACATGCTGACAAACTTGTAGGGGTGGTAAGGGACATCAAAATAAAAAATTTTTGTTTAATAAATATATGTCTGCAAATGAGCAGTTTGTGCTGTAGAGTTATAAATTGTTTTAAATCATATCCAAATAACTAAAGTATTTCATTAAAATTTTTTGCTGCAACTACGGTTTTTGTTGGGCAGCAGAAACAATTCTTTATCACAATAAACATTCCGCAGATGCCGATTTTGATATCGCAGTAGTCAGTTGTGTCATTTAGCTTTGTTGATTGTTAATTTCAGATTTAATTGAAAATGAATGATAATTTCTGATTTGAAGAACTTGCCCATATGCACCTTGCTTATGGTGCAACACAGTGTAATGGAGGAGACGCAGTACGCTTGTATGAACAGCGATATCAGGAACGTCGGCAACCTCATCATACAGACTTTGCTTCCATGCATCGTCGCCTTAGAGAAAGTGTGATGGTGGTCGTCCTAGAACAGTTCGTACTGTTCAATTTGAAGAAGTTCTACGCCGTGTGGAAAAAAAAACAATATACAAATGTTCGCTACAAATCGACGGTACACCAAATCAATTATGAACAAATTCTCTACCCTTACCATTTATAACGCGTACAAACTTTAAATTCTAAAGATTATCCGCTTCGATTGGATTTTTGCCAATGGTTTTTGGTTCACAACGAACCTGAGGAAAATTCAGTTAACATCTCGCGATATCGAACACCATTCACTGTTACAACATCACCAGCAGCATTTTGAAAGATATATGCACCAATTACACCACCATGCACACCAAACAGTGACTCGTTGACGATGCAAATGTCTTCCATGAATCAATCGTGGATTTTCCTCACCCCAAATTTGACATTGACAAATTTGTTTGTTAACAAAACCACTTTCAAAATATGCTTCATCAGAAAAGATAATTTTATTATGAAAAATCATCTGGTTGTTCTTTAATCCAACTGACGAATGCACGACATTTTGCATGGTGCAATGGCTTTAGTTATTTGAAGCTTAATTGCCTTTAAAGCTAAATATTTTTTTAAAATACGCCATATTGTTGATTCACTGAATACAACTTGTGAACGTCGACTAATGGACATTTCAGATACTTCAGCAACACTTTCACGAATCAAATCATTATGCTCTTGTGAACGAACACTACGACTTTCTCTTTTTTAATCTTCCACCGAACCGATCTCTTGAAATTTTCTAATAATTCGACCAATAGTTCTTTCAGATGGACAATCATACAAACAATAAAATGCCCGTAATTTTCTGAAAACATTTTTCAAAGAGCGCTGATTTTCATAAAATAATTCAACAATTTGAAAGCGTTGTTGTATCGTGTAAGAAGGCATTTTTATAAATGTCACATACATCACACTTCGTAAATGTCAAAATACCCAAACGAATTCAGTGCGCCATCTATATTTTATTTATTTGTAATATAAGACGTTCAATTTGAAAGACCCATTATTTCGAAATCCATAATGTAAGTGCAAGCAAACTTCAATCGATACGATAACCACTAAAACAAAAGTACAAATAAAGTAAATATAAAACTTTGTGGATATTATATTGCGAAGTTTTGGCGTAATAAGTCAGATACTTCGACGCGAGATACCAACGATAAGAGCATTTTTATTGAAAATGGGGAAACTTTACACGACGATATATTTTTAATGGAACAGAAAACAAAAGAACGTTGTTTTCATTATAGTATAACCATAGTATAAGAAATTTCTTTTTCAACAGTTTTATTTCGTTCAGTCAGTTCCTTTGACTTCAAAGCATTCCGAATATTATTTTGAAAAATATCCGGAAAATTACTTTATTATGTAAGTAGCGTACGTTATAACGCTAAGAAATAAGTAATTAAACTTCTAGTTTCAAAAATTCCTTTATTGTAAATACCACTACAATATTGTTTCGCCATACAATGGCTTCATCAGGTGGATGAAATACTGAATGTGTACAATACAAGTTTGAATATTTATGCGAAAATTATTGGGGAAATGGTGGTGGAAATTTTTTTTTTTTACAATCTTAAATTTAGTAGAGGGGAGTTGTTTAAATCTAGTTGGTCATTTAAAGCTAATCCTAAACTATTGTATCTATTAATTTCTAAGTTTTCTAAGAGGTTAAGTTTTTTACTTTTTTCTTGAATGTGTAAAATTTTGAAATCTATATTCTATGATTGATATCTATACAATGACTTGCGAAAGTTGAATCTGTTTTTTTTCTCTATGGCTTCTCTCGTGTTCATTCATCTTAATTTACAATAAAAGAATTTTTGAAACTAGAAGTTTAATTACTTATTTCTTAGCGTTATAATGCAGTTTCAACAAGTATCTCCTTCGTCAATTAATTATTTAGCGTACGTTATATCCTATATCGCAGTTTGGTTCACACAAGCAAATCTTTTTAAATTATATTTTCTGCACTAATTCCACAGTCTCATAATTAGAGACCGGACACGAGAGGTTTATGACTCATCGCCCACGAGCGTACTATAGAACATTTGTATTTTTAAAGTTCTTAATTTTATTTATATAGTTATACTTATAATAATAAAACGGGTATATATACGGCTACAAAATACGAAATACATTTTTATTTGTTCATTTCTTAGTTCAAGTTGATTAAAGGAGTATTAATATTTACTAGCAATACTTTCTCAAGGCTCTCTTCTATAAAATTTGTTCTCTTTGAATGAAATCTTTCTAAATATAAAACGTCCTATCTACATCGCAACTGATTATAGGTGCATATTGGAAATATTCTTTTATTTCCGCGTATTTTGCAGTTAGATGTTGTGGCATTGTCCCATTACACAATTGCCGCAATGTTATTAAATCTGGATTTCTATTAAAGACTGCGTCTAACTTTTGCCGAAGGCCACATCCGAGTCACTTGAGATACTTATCAAATTGTTAATACCCACATCTAATGTCGTTAATCCATTATGTAATTTGAGATTTCGATTTTCAAAATAAATGATTAGTTTTGGCAAATTTCCAAAGTGTTCCTGAAGAAAGTACAACTGTGTTTTTAAATGTGGAATTTGTGTTAGTTCCTTGCACTCTGAAATACTCCAAGCATCGTCATTTAACGATGCAACGACATTTTGTAAACTATCGAAATTCTCTGCATAAAAACTAGTAGTTGTTACGCTCGCAAAATTATCCTGAGACCCTTTGGGAATTTTTAAGAAATTTATTACACTATTTGCTTACGTTAAGTTATCATAGGATTTTCATAATTCAACATTTTAGTTTATTATAATTTTATTTAATTTTGTTTTTAATTATCGATCATCTTAGACTTCTTCAAACTTTGTTATTTTCATATAATTTTCATATGTTCAAATATTCTGGATGTCACTATACCCATATTCTTAACCGGTTTTTTTTTTCTATACCTCGACGCAGGTCGACATTTTGGAAATTTTTATGCGTTGTCATACTTCGTATATTTTTACTATTATTTCAATTTTTGTTTCTCCTTAATCTGTTCTGATATTGTGTTCTTTTATTATTAAAATTATGTGAATCTAATAGGGTGCTTAATTTGATTGTTTACTCAATTTCTTTCGCTTGTTGCGACATCTTCTCGACATTTTGTTGTTCTTCCGATTGCAGATCGCTTGACGATTGGGGACATCCTTATATTGTCTTTCTACCCTTTACTGCTGTGAATTAATTACCAAATTTTCGCTTGTTAGCTCCGTCGATCACTCTTAAACCTTGTTAGGGTTTTGGGAAATCATTCTCTTTTCTTTCAATTTTTCCGTCCAACGATCATGTGTGTGACGTATATCGGTCGGCGATCGTTTCATGCCAACTTCTATCGACCTGTACTTTGATCGAGGTCCTAGTCAGCGCTGGTTCTGTTTTATTTTAGTGTAAGAACTTAGTTTTTGCGGTAAGCGATATTTGTTGAAATCTTTTGTATTATGTCTAATGTATTCCTTGAATCCTTCTAGGATAATTATTTATTTTGGATTGAACCGTCTATTTTATTGAGAATTCTTCCTGTTTTCTGCTGATCACCATCGGAGTTTTCATTTAAACCACGTGGAAGGCTGGACAAGTGTTCATACATTCCCTCGAAGCAGATCATTTAATTCACGATACTTTGAAGGAAATTCCGGAGGAGAAAAACCTCATATCATCCTCAATTGCAGATTTTAATTTCGGCGTGGCCCACAAAAAAAGGAAGCTTCCAGAAGAATTTTTCTAGCGTCCAAAATGGCGATCTTTCACTTAATGGCGGCATAATGGCAGCTAAATTTCGATAAAATCTACGGAATTGTTTTACCTGTGCTTCTCCTGTGAAGGCCAACTCAAAATAAGTTTGAAGACTGGTCGATGTAAGGGGCATATTAAAGTAGGTGTTGTAAATTCTATTTCTTGATGATGGTTATCACTTAACCTATTGCAAACCATATAAATATTTAACTAATTTACTGTTTGATTATTCTTGAGTAAAGCATTAGAGAAGCTATTCGTATTAACTTGGGCAAACGATGTAAGTTAACCCTTCTTAACTTTAACAGTATCGTAAGACCTAGATTGTTGAAATCCGGTTAGATAATAGGATTCGTCCTTCGCACGAACTTGCTGATGAATTGAATTCATTTTAATTTTGCTGTTATTAACTTTACATCGTGTGTTCACTTCTCAGTGCCACCTCATTTATTTTGATCGTAAAACCTAGATAGCAAGCAAGGCATTTTCATTAAAAATTAGCAGATGGGTGTCTGAACTTCGGAGTTCAAGCTATTGCTTTTATTAATATTATTAAACTGGTTGTCTAGCTTCACCAGCAGCCAGGAGAAGATAGTCTAGTGATATTGTATGAGGCTGTGAACCCTTAGTCGGGCCTTCGTACTGATTAATCATTAACTTGGGGTACCCTGTAGAACTAAATTACTTTCTATTATACTTTGTAAACATTTTGTAAAGAACAGCCTATTACGTATACCTAATTTGTGTTCTGTTTATCTCATGTATGGATTTTATATCGAATATATCCTTACTGATCACAGAATTACTACCCGTTTATACAGGGTGTTGATGTTATGACAGGTGTCCTGTTTTTAGTAAACTCTGTATTACGCCTAGAGCGATTCTTATGTGATTTGGGGAATTTTAACTGGGAAATTTTGAGCTTTATTTAGAATTTAATTTGAGCCTAATATATGCTTTGTCGCCTTTTGCTTTGTTTTGGCGTCACTTTAAATTAATTGATGTATTGCTATCTATATCTATTAAACTTTACTATTGAAACTTCTCTTACGTCTACCGAATTATTTGTCATATATTAAATTCTGAGCCTACTTAGACTTGTCATTAAATTTTGATATTGCTGATGTCATGTTTTTTTTACCTTTTCCTCAAGTGTTTGAGAGCAAAGTGTAGTTAGATTTGGGTAACAAGTGGTATAGAGGCATACTCTTTTGCGTTTGAAGCTACCAGAGTCCCACAGGGTATTAATACGGTGGCGTCTTAATCACCATCTAGCGACCTTGGAACTCGCGACACTCTCCGAATCTCGATAGAGCTGGCCGACAGAGTATTTACCCCGGGACGTCCTTCATCAGTTAGGTCCAGACAAGAGAGGGTTGCCCTGTGGAACACTTCACAGACTCACAGCCACGAAAATATTTGTTTTATTTTGTTTTGGTCGCAAAAGTGTAGCATAGTTTCCAACCATGTCCCCGATCTAGTTATTACTGGAGAGGGAGTCAATGACAAAGATGGCAGTTTTTCCCTGTAAAGAGCTACTCTCAAGGGTGTTTTTCTGAAAAGTTTTTTAAAAGCGGATACAAGTCTATCAACTTCTGGAAAGGTGTCTCTGATATATTCACACATTCTGTGGAGAGCATGTGCTACACAAGTAATATGCAGCATATTAGGATATGTTTCCTTTAATAGTCTGCCTGTTTTTAACATATATGCAGCACTGTTACTTACAAATAAAAGTACTTTTTCTTTGTACCTCTCCTCCGAATGAAGTATTTCTAGAATATTCTCGTTAATGGTTTTAGCAACTGTTTCGGCATCAACTTTTGGGGCATGTAATTTTTTAACGATATTTTACAGATTTTTCAATAAATTTCGAAATCACTGACAATGGACATACAATCAGTATGACCGTTAATCCAACTCGCCATTGTTTTACGATGCCGTTCTCGACGTTCTTCCATATCATATCTGAAAAAGTAACTTAAACAATGCTCTAGATCTAAATAAATGAAAACTGAAAAATTTTTGAATTAATGATAGGTGGCGCTGTAATCCATACAATTTTTTTTTTCAATTTCTCTCACTGAAAACCTACGCATACAATTCTGCAATACGTGTGCAATAAAAAATACGTTTTCTTTGTAAATAATCAATATTAGTCTTAGAAAAACTTTATTCATTTTACAAATTTCGACTAACTGGGAAAATGTCACCTGTAGAAATGTAAATTGCTTTTGAATAAATTATTTTTACTCTAACCTAACAACAACGACGTGTACGTAGTACCACCTTGGGGTGCTTGATTAGTCTCCTCGCGTATCAAGGTGCTTCATTTATGTAAGTCCCTTCGCCTCTCACTTATCAGGGTGCTAAATTTCCCCCCCACCTCATCATCTTTCAATTATGGTACCTGCTCAAAATGATGGCCTTCGACTACAATGCACTTATTGATCCGCATTTTAAATGAGGGTAGACAACTGAGAAGTGTATCTTCTTGAATTCCGGCACAAGCATTTCTGAATCGCTCAATCATATTTTCAGGTGTTGTTGGTACTTGATTATATATTTTGTATTTAAAATAACCTCATAAAAAGGAATCTGGCGACGTAAGATCTAGTGATCAAGCAGGCCAGTTTACTGAACCAGCTATACCGATCCAGCGACCACTGAAATTACGCTCAAGTACTTCACGTACTACCACCGAATAGTGTGTTGGACAACCATCCCGTTAAAACCACATGTTCTGCCGCAGTTCTAAGCTAACGTCTTTAAGTAGTGCTGGAAGTTCATTTTCCAAAATGTCTTGGTACATTACACGATTCAAGTGGCCTTCAATAATGTGGAGACCGATGACTTGGTTCCCAATTATTCCACACCACACGTTTACAGTCCCAGGCCACTAATGTTTGAATTTTATCGATTACAGCGCGATCTATCATGAATTGAAAAAAATGTTTCAGACAAATCCTACGTACAGTACATCCTACCTACAGTAAACTTCGAATCTGTAATAAAATATATAATAGAATATTTAAGATTTCAAAGTTACCACCACGTCACCTAAGAGAGAAAGGGGCTACTGTAAAATTAGTCTTCACGTGCTTCATTTCAAGTATTTCTATGCATGTTACATAATGAAAAACCTTTTACAAGCTCTCAAAGGTTCGAATTCATTGTATTAGACTTTATTTCAAATGGAGTTACGTACACGATAATAACATACTCGTCTTTTAGTCTTGAATTAATAAATACTACTTCTAGATAGCATTTTTATGAACTGTCGGAAATTTTAACACATAATAGATTTATATTTATGTTAGCACATTAAGGAGTTAATGTGCTAACATGAATATAAATTGCAAGCAATAAATACAACTCGAGTATTCCATTCCACGCGTATAATACAATTATAATATGTTTCACAGTTGACATGTAGATAATACATTGTCATACACCGAAAGAATGAAAAGAACATATATAAACGGTAAGAGTTTTTCAGGGCTTTTATTTCAGCGACAGTGGAAGAAACCTGTCGAGGTATAAAAGTGTCGGAAGGCTATAAAAATATTTGCCGTCCCCTTAGGCCTGCCCTCTTGTTCTCGTCGAGTTTCAGTAAATTCTCAAAGGAACTATTTTTAGAACGAATTTATGCAAATATGACAAATACTTATCTTTCTTATTTAAACACTAAAAAATATACGAAATTAAAATAAATTTTAAGACACGCACTAACGGTTCGTGTAAATTTGAATTTAAATAGAGTTAAAATATTATTCAATTAAAAAATTTAAAAAATTGAGAAGAAAAATATTATCAAAAACAAAGGAACAAGAACGTTTAACTTACTAATTACAATGATATATAAAATTTAACTTTTTGTTTGTTGAACTAAAGAAGGTGATCCTTATAGAATTTTTCCTCCTCATTCTAAATTTCCTTTCAAATTTTCCTAGCACGGAAGGTTTTTGAGTAATCACGTTCAAAATTTCATAAATATAAGCTATGTGCCTACACTGAATTTATTTGCCTCACTACGTTCAGCAAAATAAAGTTTCAGCTTCGTCACATAAAGTACCGCTTTTACGCCTAATGACTTAATCTACTATTGCTGATTTAATCACTATGCCATTTGCTACATTAATTTTGTTATTCCAATTATATATATTTTTTTAATTGGTATAAATTTATTACGATAATTTGCTTTACCGTCCAAGCTGACAAAAAAAAGCAAAAAATGACACTTTTAGAATTTTTTCAATTTAATTTTGTTCTTGTTTACATCGAAACCTACAAATTGTATTATGTATTACGATTTACTATAAAATACACTTCACTTACAATATACATCACTAAATTTTGTTCTATATACTGTTATGCCTTAATTTGCCTTTTTAATATCAATTAATAGTCTTCATTATTTATTGACGAGTCCCGGTATATTATATTAAATACGTTCATTCCTATACTTGTTCCGCTATCTGTGGTTAACTTTGGTAACTGTATCACCCCTTCCGCTTACACTCGGGTGAGATTCGAGCATTAGCAGACAGAATTTAGTAGTGTAAAGTAGTCTAAAGAATTACGAATGTGCATCTTCTTAATGGGAGTTAATTCACGCATCTTTGATCTTTAGTTAATTCATCGTTCATAAACGGATCATGTCAAAGGGTAAATTCTAATTTTTGGAACAGCCAATTTTCCGTTTGCGACTTACGTAGGTTTGAGGAAAATATAACCCAACCTTGGTTTTTGCGTGGCGTTCCATTTCGTCTTCGTAAACGGAAAAAAATAGCTTCCTGCTGAAGAGTTCACAAGCACTGCAGCCTATACTTCAAGGGCAATTTATGGTCGTCTAATTCCCCGAACAGCGATAGACCTGAGGAATTAATTACCACCTTCGACGGACAGGGACAAGATATGAAGGAATTCGTATTATTAAAGTATTTGTGTAATTTAAATTTCGTCTTATATTTTATGTATATATCGCTATCATATTTTGCCGTAATCAATTTAACTTCTTTTGGCATAACTTAAATTAATTTTTGTTTTATTAGTATATTTTTTAGCTTTTTAATGCAATATTAATCAATTTGTATAGCGGCTTAGAGCCCAACTCATTTAATATTTAATATATCTTGTATAGTATAACCTAAAAGAATTCATTCTTGTGAATTAAAGAATTTTTCTTACCCAAATTATTCTTTCGTATATTGTAAATTAAAATCTAAATTTTGTAGCATATTCGGATAACGATATATTTTATAGTAATTTCTTCTGCGGTCACAATTATTTTTGCCGTGTCGTACGTGACCACAGATGTTCTTTTTTTGCATACATGCAGGTGTCGATAAATGACGACGCATTTTTGTAATTTCATAATTTTGAATTTAAAATTTAAATCATTTGTATTTGTGAGTAGAATATTTTAACTATCACTATTTCTGTTTATAAAATCATTGTGAATTTATCTGTAATAGTACCTTTAGAAAAAAAAATCCGTGGAAATAAACTATGTAATTAACTTAAGTAATTATTTTCTATTTACTTTTAACAGTATTATTTCGTTCGACTTTCGAGATATTATGTTTACCATACTGTGTTCACTTTTTTTGCGATATCTAGTTTTGGATTTTGTATAAAGTTATATATATATATATTTTTTATCTCTACATACAGTCGGTATAATTATACAGGATTAAGAATTCAATTGATTAATATTTCTTTATTTAATTTTAGTCAATGCTTAAACATAATACATCCCTTTACTTAATTATATTATAATCATTTATTTTCCTTTGATCGTAAATATACGAATTATTTGTTCATAAGTTCTTTTCTTTGCCTTGGCACTCCCCGTAGCAATTTCCTTTTCAGGTATCTTGGGCAGCAATTTTAGGGTTAGTGCGTAGGTACTTAGTAAATCTAGATATATAGCTTGAGTTTGAGTAGTTTGTCTGTGCATGCGCCGAAGATCGCGCAGTCACTTTTCTCAGTTTTCAGTCTGAGCTTCCGTAAGCAAAACTGAGTGGCGCTACCTTCTAACTTTTATTTTAGTCACCACACCAGTCTCCACTGACTAAGGGCATAGATAATAAATAGAAACTCCCATACTTTGTGCAATACAACTACAGTTTTTTTTTTATCTTGACCATCTTCAGACGCCTTTGTTGCGCCAGCTTCACGAATAGGTAGCAATACTTGCGTTTGAGATAACATAGTATATGTTATTCGGCTTAAAAGTTCAGTTTCGTTACGTGAAGTATCACTTTTACGCCTAATGACATAATCTACTATTATTGTTTTAATTACTATGCCATTTGTAGCATTGATTTTGTTATTCCAGTTATATATATTTTTTAATTGGTTTAAATTTATTACGATATTTTGCTTTACCGTTTAAACTAACAAAAAAAACAACTAAATTTAAAAACTAAGAAAAAAATAACCAAACTAGAACATCGATCGAATTTTGTGCCGTTAAATTTTGTATACAAAAATTTATTTGAAAATAAATAAAATAATCCATTTCCGTTTTAATTTAGTACTTCATTTGAACCAAGTTCACAATATCACGCACACATAAATAGTGGTAATAAACTTTAAATTTTAAACAGAAAAAGTAGGACAAGCGGCAAGCTCGAAAGTTCGATTAGTTTTTCTATTATAACAGAAATCTGAACGTTAGTTTTTGAAGAACTGCTTCACGAATTTAATATTTTTGATTGCTCACTTGTTGGCGAAGTAGATCTTGAAATTAACGACCACTGAGTTTTATGCAATAGTGGAGGTTTTGCACGATGCATCGTCGCAGATTCTGAAGTATTTTTCAACCGATATAGCGGAATTTACCGACAATACATTCGTTTAGACTTTATTATCTGTGCTGTCTTTTGAAGTAGAGCATTCGATCTGTTCCGTCGTATATTTTAATGACGTGTTCAGGGCACATTCGTATATTTCATGTTTCGTACAAATAATGCATGCATAAACTTTTGTATATTTAGTAAAACGAGTTGGGTACATTTAGAAATATTCTATGTTCAAACTGTAAAAATTTTCGAAACTTGGAATTAAGCACCCTCAAAATTTACACATTAGTAATTATAAAGGTGAATGAACTAAAAATAAAATAACTCATTGGCTTTTGAACGTTTCAATAAATTGAACTTAGATATAATTACTAACATCTGGAAATTTAACCTTAAAAATAATATTTATTTTGACGTCTTATGCATTCATCTAAACCATAGGCTCCCAAACTTTTTTTTCTCATAGACCAATTTGAAAGTTTTGCTGGTTCCGGTGGCCCCCTGCAGATACATTTCTACCATATTCCCAAAACTCGACGAAAAATGTGAAGATTAGATCTAACTATGGAAATTTGCGTTGCGTCCGAGTTATTGGTTAATTAATTAATTGATTGTGCTGTGAGTGGATGTCAAAAAGTAAAGTTAGCCAATCAAAAAAGTGATTCCATCCAACTTTACTCCTTTGACATCTACTCACAGCACAAGAAACCAATAAATTCTCACATATTTTATTTAGAAAACTCCCCATTCGGAGTGGTAAAAATAAAAAGAAAAATAGTATATTTCCTTGTGTTGTATTTATTAAAATATGTAATTATTACAATATTAATTATTATTGTTATCATATTACATTGTAATATGATAACAGTCGTAATGTAATTAATATTAAATATTAATAACGTAACGTAACTTCTACAATGACAATCACAAAATAGTCATAATTTTAGTGAGAGGGATGTACTTGATTGATTGACAGCAAATTATCAATATTTGGCTTCAGTTTTGTTAGGAAAAACCGCAAATCTCCCCGTTCTGTGATATTCAATCTGCTCCATTTTTTTTGTTAAAAGGTTTGTAACGACACTAAAACTTTTCTCGACAAGATATGACGAGGGAAACGCTATCAAAAGCTATCTCGAAATGCCCCACAGTCCAGGATATTTTTCGGGTATTTCTGCCTGCAGCCAAAATGTTTGATACCCTCTTTTAAATTTCACCTTCAGTTCCTCATTAGTGCTAAGCTCGAGTAGCTCCTCTTGTAATATCACATTCTCCACTTCCGTTTCATCAAGTAGATTTATGATCCATGGTGGTATTTCCAACGTCAGAATATCTTGAAAACTGATTTTAAAGTCATCATGCATTCTACCTGTGACAAGTTTGAAAACTTGGAAAATTCGCGCCGACTAATATTTTGCTTCATAAATTTCAATTTTTCAAGAATATCTGAAATTACACCCTTTGTTTTTATTAAATTGAGGCTGTCCCCTTGTAATTGTAAGTTAATGTCATTAAATTTTTTGAACAAATCTGTCAAATACGCGATGTCTGCTTTCAAATTGATCAGATTCTCTTTTAAATCTGGATCTTTACTTTCCAGAAACTCTAAAACTGATTCAAAAAGTGAGAAAAATCTTGTTAAACATGAACCTTTCGGCAACCAGCGTACTTCAGTATGTAAGAGCAATCGTTAGAAGTCTTCATCATTTTCATCGCACAATTGTGCAAATAAACGCGTATTCAATGCATTGCTTCTTATTTTGTTAACTGCATTAATCACAAATTGAAGCGATTGGTGCAATTTAGCACTCAAATTTTTCGCTACTAGGTGTTGTCGGTGGATGACACAGTGAATTGCAGTTACCTCTGGTATAATTCTTTTAAGATGGCTTATAAACCCACGACATCGCCCGGCCATGGCAGGAGCTCCATCTTTTGCCACCGAAATAACGTTTATGAATGGAATCGATTTTTCCTTAAAAAAATCACTCAGGACATTAAATATTGATTCACCTTTAGTGTCCGTCTCCAAAGTTTTCGCGAATAGTAGCTCTTCATGAATTTCTTCGTCCATAACAAATTGAACATATGCCAATAATAATGCTTCATTACCAGGTAAAGTTGACTCGTCCAGTTGAATAGAAAAATGAGTTGTTTGCAGATAATTACACAAGAAAATTTCAATATCAGAGCTCATTTCGTCAACACGTCTTTGTACAGTGTTGTTACTCAAAGGAATTCTTTTGAGTATGTCAAATGGAGATTTGTGCAGAACAGTTCTTAAAACCTCTTCAACAGCGGGTAAAATTAACTGTTCTCCAATGGTGTGCGATTTTCCAGATTTCGCTATAAGTAATGAGATATTGTAAGATGCCCGCAAGTCATCATCGTTACTCTCCGACGTTGAAGCGAACATACTGTGCACGGTGGGTCTCTTTTCATATTTTTCCTTCAATGTTTGAAAATATTTCAAATCTTTACCTATTTTATCAGGATGACACCTTCTTAGATGATCTTCGAGCTTCGATGGTTTCATAGAGTCATTGTTCAAAACTTTGTTGCACAAAAGGCATATGGGCAATCGCTTGTCTGCTTTTGATGGAAGAAAAGCAAATTTTAAATAATCAATACTGTACTGTCGACATTTCTTCTTAGATTCAGCCATGTTTCGTATCAGTTACCTACCTGTCAATTAAAAAAAAACTTTGTTGTAGTAATCTTAAAGCGGTCTTACTTAACAGGATATGGCTATTTTAACAGGATTAATTGATTATTGCAATGAAATAAACAAAGTACCGGCGGCAAACTGATTCTAATTATTAAAAGCAATAAATCGCTTAGATCAATAATTGAGTTTTATGAAAACGGCTGAACCGATTTTAATGTAATGTAAAACATTTTTTCATTAATTATATTTTGATATATTTCTGTAAATTCGATAGAAAATACTTGTAAATAATATTTTGATATCAAAACTTCGCGATTTTAATTATTTATTTATTACTTTGATGCACGTTACGAGTATGTAGTATATAAAGACACGTTCAATTTATGAAAATATATTTAATTATTAGTGAACCACCACATAGTCGGGTAATAAAAAAAATTACTAATAAAGTAGGGACAAGAAGTTCAACCTTTCTAGGCTTTCTGTTCTTTTATGGAAGTATCTAAAAGTGGCTCTGTTCAGTATTTAATTTTTAATACGTACCTACTACACGCAAACATTACAAATATACTTATTACAACATAAATATATCTCCTGTTCTGCACAAATCTCTATTTGGGTTGGAAGAGATTTCTTTTAGGAATAAGCCTCACCTTTTGTACCTACGAATTTTTTTTGTAATTTGTCCATTTTTTGTTTACTTACGTGTATAATAAATTGTAAAATAAATATATAAATAATAAATTAAATAAAAGTATGTATAACAAATAGGCAGGTAAGTACTTACTTTTCCGACAGTGGCCAACACTAACATCGATTCACTTTACTTTACTTTTCTTTTCGAAATTCGGGAAACAAATGAGTAACGTTTATTCGAGGCATTCGTATGTATATTGGTGAAGAATCAAACAAGTTCATGCAAGATTGCAAGCACACACACAACAAGTCGTACTTCGTCCCTTTGCGCGTCTGAACAAGCATTGCGGACGGCGGCAGCGCTTTGCAAGTCTCGACACGTTGTACTGAATATGGAATATGCAAGTTTTTACAAGTAACAGTCGCTGAGCTTCTTAAAATATTATCTGCCTACATTGATAGGTGAACTCAAGCCAACATTTTAGTTCTTCACTATCGAAACCAGATAAATTTTCGTGGACCCCCGCTTACGAATTGTGAACCCCAATTTTTTTGTTACGCCAACGTAGACCCCCGTCGAGTCTCCCGTGGACCCCTGGGGGACCACTTTGGGAATCAATGATCTAAACGATGTCATGCATTTAGAATAACCCGTTGACACAGTGCTGCATGTATGGCGGTAATTTGTTCTCGTATTCGGTCTTTAAGATCATTTACATTCGCCGTAGTATTTTCCTACACCTTACCTTTAAGGCAGCCACACAAGAAGAAATCTAATAGTGTCAAATCACAGCTTTCTGAGTTGGACGCTAGTGCCTACATCGTGTTTCTGTCAGTCGCATCTTCGGACAACAAAAGTGATAGTAATGAGATTTCGGTTGGTGTTAAGCCTTTCAAATTTACTTTATTACTACTCTCAACTCAGTTTTTTCCATTATTACAAAATCACACGAGACGATCACTTTAGCGTTCTGTCAAAAACAGATTAATTGACAGATCGCTTTGTACCATTCATATTTAACCTATGAAAGGATGTAAATATGCTTTCTGCACTTTACGACGCTATTTTATTCGAATTTTTCATAGAAAAAAATTCGCTCTTGAGTGGAATTCGAACCCACGACCTCTGGCTTGCCGGACCATTGCTCTACCGCTAAGCTATTAAAGGCGTGAAATCGAAACTTTTGTGATGCCTTGAGTTACATCAAGGAAACAGATGGTATATATCTTGCCCGTAGTACGGCAGTTGTACAAATATATTGCATTTTCGCGAAGTAATATCAATGTAAATATGCTTTCTACACTTTACATTACTTCGCGCTAGAGGTCGTGGGTTCGAATCCTACTTAAGGACTAATTTTTTTCTATGAAAAATTCGAATAAAATAGCATCGTAATGTGTAGAAAGTATATTTACATTGACATTACTTCACGAAAATGCTATGAAAGGATGATTCTACAGAATTGTAAAGACGATTCCTCTAAATACGCGCCATCTCTGAGTTAGGCCACGTAGTTTCCGAACAATTCTCGTGTAAATTAGAAGATACTTACAGATATAACATTTGAATTCAAAAGACTGCAGTTTCCAATTTGATTCGTCTTCGCAATTACAATCAGTAAAGTAAAGGAACAATCTACTTCAAATTTGTTGATTGAGTTTACAAACTTCATGCTTCTCACATGAACTGCACGTGGCTTATTTACGCGTTGGCAAACTGACAAATTTATTTGTGTGCGCACCTGATGGCCGAACAAAAAATATTGTCTACCCGAAGGCATTACAGTAACTATAATTACTTTAAATTTAGGATAAAAATATTGTTCAATAATTGTTTGATTTATTTATTTAACGTATGACTAACATGGATTATACATCCAAAAGTTAAATTTTAAAATCTAGGCCATTGATCCAGTCTAACGCGGAGTCAGTTGCTTCAAAGAAGTCACTCATCTCACCTCCATATGTTGTAAGGGGACACTCAGCAAAAAATATTGTCTACCCGAAGGCATTACAGTAACTAGAATTCCTTTAAATTTAGGACAAAAATAAAAAACATTGTTCAATAATTGTTTGATTTATTTATTTAACGTATGGCTAACATGGATTATACATCCAAAAGTTAAATTTTAAAATCTAGGCCATTGATCCAGTCTAACGCGGAGTCAATTGCTTCAAAGAAGTCACTCATCTCACCTCCATATGCTGTAAGGGGACACTCAGCTGTAATATGGCGAATAGTCGGGTGAGGTTCTCCGCATTCGCAAGTTTGTGTATCAGTCAGTCCCCATTTATAGAATGTTTCACGAGAAATTCCTAGGGACGTTTTTATTCAATTGAGTGTCTTCCACTCATGACGTGGCAGCTCCATTCCTGGTAAGGGCACACTAGGATCAACTTGAGCGGGTTTCAACGCTGCCCAATAATCTCTCCATCTAACACTTGGGTTGAAATCTTCTGCTATAAGTCGTTCTGCTAGCTGTACTTGAGGAGATCTCGACTTCAGTCTCGAAAGGCCAGCATCAGGCAAATCATTGTGTACTGGAATATAGGGATTCGATATTATTTTATTATATTCTCTTACCAGGTTTTCCTGTCTTCGGATGGTGGGAGGTGTAATATGGCTTAGAACCGGGAGCCAGGGTAGAGGTGTACTTTTTAAACAACCGCTAATTATTCTCATGGTCTCAATTGTTTGATAAATATATATGTATACCTACACATAAAAGAAAACATCTATTTTATTTCATTAAATTGCGTTGCAGCGTGCGTAGGACATTCGCTAGTAATTAATACTAGTAAAATCTTGACACAATTTCACAAATTCAGAAAGTATACGACATTAAAATAACATAGACATATTCCCAAAAATTTTTTTTAATGTAGTTTTATTCTGGAAACCATAAAACGTCGCGAACTTATGCATTGACCAACGAAAATAATTCTTGCTACCGTTTCATGGCGTCTATTATACAGGCTGTCTTTGAAATAAAGAGACAACGTATGATAAATGGAAATATGTAATTATATCGAACATAAATCTAGAATATTGCGAGTCTGTTACGACGCAACTCCGAAGTTAAAAACAGGCTGAAAATTGTATTACGTGACATCTATGAATTCAAAATATTCAGAATGTGTATAAATACGTTTAAATCTAAGTATGTTTAGATACGTAACAGCTGGATGAGATGGACGATAACAAAACTATCTTTTTGTTATTTTTGGTCAACTTTAAGGTATCGTCTTTTATAATATAATTGATCGCGCAGTGGCGTGACAAAAATTTATTAAATACCTTTGTCATTTTTTTCTCGCTCATGAGAGGGAATTTTGGGAAAATATTTTCGATTTATATTCTATATAGTTACATCTTCCCATTTTTCATAAGATGTCTTTTGATTTCAAGAACACCCGGTATATAGACAAACATTTTTTATCAAATTAAGCATCCTTTTTGCTTATAATTGCAATTAATTAATATTTATCTCTTTAGAGAATTGTATTTAATAATCTAAATAGAATGTTTATTCTTTATACGATACTCCAAGAATGAAACATTTATTTTTTTTTTACATAATTATTTTATAGATGTAAATGTTGGGCATAGGTAGATGCAGGTTAAATATTTTATTTGAAACTCATGCCATCTTATGCCGTCTTGTCTGCTTTCATGCTTTTCTCGTTTTTTAAATATTCTCTTTACAAAAATCTTTTGATTTAAAATGAAAATGACTTGTACGTCAATGTCAATATTACATACGAAAATAAAAATTCATGACTTTTTTATGAACATACCTTACCTATCTACCGTTTCGTATGAAAATAATATTTTTTTATATCTTGATGAAGTCTAAGTAATGTTTGTTTGTAAAGTTTGCAGGCGAACCGGTTTGGAATTTTACAAAAATTTCAAATTATACTTTTTTTATTATTTATTTAATATCTTCTCTTTTTCCTCTCTATTAAATTTTTGCTCAACATCATAATAAATGATAAAATTCCTTATTTTTATTTCTCTAGAACGTTTTTCTATATTTAAATTTTGATCTTTTTCTTATTATTAGTTTGTTAATTTCAAAAGATATCTAAACTTTTAGATTATTTACAGTTTATTTAATTAATCTTTAATCAATTAAGCAATAACTTCTTATATATTTTTCAGAGAAATTGTAAGAATTTATTCTCTCTCTCTAAGGCATTTACGCTGTCTGTCTGACAACCTCACAATGCTTTTGCAACACACAATACCAGCTTTATATAAATATCCTTCAAACAATAAATTATGAATATTAATAGCTTTTATTCCCCCACTTTCACTGCTTCTTCCGGTGTTCCTTAGGAATCAAACCTTGGTCCGCTGTCTGCTTCTGCTTCTGGTAACTCGTAAACTCGTATATATATATATATATATATATATATATATATATATATAAGTGTTTAGATAATTTCTTAGCAGTTTATTAAATATAACAATTGATAAATTATAATTATTGGAGTTCTTCGGCTTTTATATGAAATATTTACAAATATCAAGTTAGTATGTATATTATTGCAAAGTAAGGGGGGATGTAAACATTGCTGTCTACAAATTACAAAGCAAATCATACGAAATTTTTTAATTGAAAAATATTGTCTATGTTGGGACTCGAACCCAAGTCTACAGTTTGCTGGACTGTCAGTTTTACCACTCACCCACAATAGACCTAGGTTCAAGCTATTTAGAAATTAATTATAAAGTAACAGTGTTAGTGAATCAGATGTCAGTTATTGAATGTAGATGTCAAGATGAAAGCAGAAGTCAGTTTTGAAAGTTGATGTCAGTTTTAATAGCAGATGTCAGTTAGTGAAAGCAAATGTCAGTAATTGAAAGCAGATGTCTGTTTTGAAAGCAGGTGTCAGCTATGAAAGCAAATGTCAGATTTGAAAGCAGATGCCTATTTTGAAATTAGATGTCAGTTATTGAAAGCAGATGTCAGTATTTAGAGAGCATATGTCAGATTTGAATGTTTGAAAATGCTAATTATTACTCCATAGCTATATGAGTGTTTAGATAATTTCTTAGCCGTTTATTAAATATAACAATTGATAAATTATTGGAGTTTTTCGGCTTTTATATGAAATATTTACAAATATCAAGTTAGTATGTATGTAATTGCAAAGTAAGGGGGGATGTAAACATTGCTGTCTACAAATTACAAAGCAAATCATACGAAATTTTTTAATTGAAAAATATTGTCCATGTTGGGACTCGAACCCAAGTCTACAGTTTGCCGGACTGTCGGTTTTACCACTCACCCACAATAGACCTAGGTTCAAGCTATTTAGAAATGAATTATAAAGTAACAGTGTTAATAAATCAGATGTCAGTTATTGAATGTAGATGTCAAGTTGAAAGCAGAAGACATCTGCTTTCAATAACTGACATCTAATTTCAAAATAGGCATCTGCTCTCAAATCTGACATTTGCTTTCATAACTGACACCTGCTTTCAAAGCAGACATCTGCTTTCAATTACTGACATTTGCTTTCACTAACTGACATCTGCTATCAAAACTGACATCAACTTCCAAACTGACTTCTGCTTTCAACTTGACATCTACATTCAATAACTGACATCTGATTCATTAACACTGTTACTTTATAATTCATATCTAAATAGCTTGAACCTAGGTCTATTGTGGGTGAGTGGTAAAACCGACAGTCCGGCAAACTGTAGACTTCGGTACGAGCCCCAACATAGACAATATTTTTCAATTAAAAAATTTCGTATGATTTGCTTTATAATTTGTAGACAGCAATGTTTACATCCCCCCTTACTTTGCAATTACATTCATACTAACATGATATTTGTAAATATTTCATATAAAAGCCGAAAAACTCCAATAATTTATCAATTGTTATATATATATGTTTAATGTTTAAATGTTTGATAAGCTTTATTTATTGTTTTTGTAATTTAATGAAATTAATTTGTAATAAGAACAGAATATTTCTTACCTGACGGAGTACAGACCTTATGTCTGCAATTTCTTCGCAAATTTTGGTGCTCCGGTTTTTGCTTAGCAAGTCGAGTCACTATGAGTTCTTGTTCTTATCAAGGGGGGGGAGGCAAGTATATATGAGCCTCGTAAATGCTTTGTATTTATTTATAATTTGGCAATTATTGCCCTTAATTTTGGTATTCTTTAGTGCTGTTTAGGTGTATTGTGCAAGAGAAACAGGTAATTATGATATAATTGCTTCTTTATTTAATACAAAATATAAGAAAATCAATGTTATAATTGTGACAATGTGACAATTTTTGGTACAAGTTAAGCACACGTACTTATTTAAAGTATAATGATACAACGTTTATCTTTTTTTTTCAAACTAAATATAACATCAAACTCATATATTATATAAATAAATGGCTTTCTTTACCTTTTGTGACAAACGCAACGACGCTTATTATTGCAAACTGGTATTTATATTCTTGGACAACTCTATTTGATTCAATAATATTACTTTTCAAAATAAAAAGAAACTTAAAAGATGAGAGGCTCACATATACTTTATTGATACTAGTAATAATGATAATAATCGTTTCTAGGATTTCTTTGTCAAATTTTACGTAATTCAGATGTTTTTATGTACCTGATATATGTTTGCTTAGCTGATCCGTTCCCGCGCGAATTTGCCGCCGCATCCGTGATTGGACGATTTCAAGCCGGGACGCCTTTTGTAAAACAATTGCCTTTCCACTTCGCAGTTCTTTTTTGCGGGCCTTTTCTTCTATGGAACTTCGCCTCTCTAATATCCGTTTGGAACCAAATTTTTTGTTACCTTGCCTGGATACGTATCAATCTTGTCCCTTGCGTCGTGGGTGATCTTCTTTGGATAATTTTATATGATTCTTCGATCGATATTCCGTATATGTTTTTGGCGATTTATCGTTTCGTTTTATCACTTTTTGTGTAAGTCGATTTCACGCTAATATTTTTAATAAAATTTGCTTCTAAGATTCGCGTTTTCATTTTATTTTGATTTTACTATCCTTCTAAGTTAATTGCTTTAGTTTTTAACGCCATTTTTCACTATCTTTATTTGGTACGGGGGAAGATACGTCTCTTCCCTCCTTGACACTTGTTGAAGTTGTTCGTAAATTGCTTTGAAATTTTCAACGTATACTGATTTTTTTTTATTAATTATTATTATAAATATCTGTTTTTTTTAATAATTTTTGCATATATATATATATATATATATATATATATAACTTGAAACTTGAAACTTTCAAATATCTCGAAAAATAAGCAGTTCATGAAAAAATAGATTTAAATTTTAATAATTCAATGGAGGAAATACATTAGTGTTAAAATCAATCCTTTCATGTAAATAGGGTGGGGTTAACTTTGAAATATTAATTAATTTTACTACAGATTCGAATTCTACTGGAAAAAGTAATTAGGATTTGTCTGAAACATTTTTTTCAATTCATAATCGATAAAATTCAATTCCTTTCAATTTCTCTCACTGCGAACCTATGCATACAATTCTGCAATACGTGTGCAATAAAAAATACGTTTTCTTTGTAAATAATCAAAATTAATCTTTCAAATTTCAAATAACTAGGAAAATGCCACCTGTAGAAATGTAAATTGCTGGTGAATAAATTAAAAACACTCGACGATAGCAGAATACAAGAAAAATAATAATTTTGCTTTGATCAAAAAACAATCACTAAACTTTGACGTTTTTGTAATTGTTGTTGCCGTTGTTGTGGTTGGAAAGTAAAAATGTAAAAATCTCAAGAAGTGTTGAAAATAAAGTTAACTAGTGTGGGTTCATTGAAAATGTTTTTAATAGTACTATGTTCTAATTTATAAAAAAATATAATATTCCATTAAAAATAATGACGTCAATGTTTTGACCAATAGGTGCAGTAATTGAAAACCAGCCCAATGTAAAAGCTGCCCTGTTTTGGCGTCTTACAAAAATATCATTTTAAAATTACCGAATTTATTCCATAAGTAGCGTCCACACATAGATATACATACACTGACTTTTTTTAGGTATTTATTACCTCTATAATCATTTAAATCACTTTCGAAAGTTGTAGATTTAAGATACGTTTGATTAAGATTTGTATGCATTTGGAAAAACAGAAATTTTTCATGAAAATTCAGACTAAACTGATATTAGATTAAAAACAAAGAAATATGCTCCTATCAATTTCCATTACTGCGGCTCGGGAAAGGAAAGAATTCATTACAGAAAGTAGTCGTTACGGTTGATGGTAATTTTTTAAGCAGTCTCGTCTATAAAGCGAGCCTGTAACTTGAATTTCATTCAAGCGAAAGATATATTAATTCCCTAACGCCTCCGACATTCTTCTGTGAATTTCTCCGATATCTTTAGTTATAAAAAGCTTGACATTAAAAAATTGTCTACAGAAATTATGTTAAACTAAAAATTCTTTCAAGAATATTAATTCTTTTTTCTTCGCCAGCATTCCTTGCTGCTCTCTTTAATACCATCTGTGTAGGACGAATGTTTTAGTTAAAAGTCCAGTTTTTTAGATGACAAAAAACGCAACTAAATATGTACTTTGATGATATTTTCTTTGATTCGAGACTTAATATATAATATAAATATATAAATTTTTTATATTCATTTGTTTCAATTCCTTAGATTCTTATATAGAATATATACATATTAATTTTTTTTATTTGTTATTTCCCCTATAATTTTTATTGATTTGTTATTCAAGCAACAATATTGCACTTTTTATTACTATACGTATTTGGTTGTACTGGTAGACAATTAATAAATCATTACTATTATTATTATTAGTACTATTATTATTATTTCCTCCATTCACAAGTATTTTTGATTTATTCTCTATTGCCAGCATGTTAGCCTATCGGTTCATTTGAACAAGATTGTCGGTGTAATTACTATCCTATTATATTAAAATTATATATATAAGTGAATAATTAATTAAAGTCTGTTAAATAAAAACGAATTTATTTCACTCTCTATATTTCGCAACCGTTTGTTACTTCTTCAGGAGAAGCTACAAGATTAACAGGACCCATAATATATTAATGAATCTGTTCATAATAAAATACTTACGAATACCGAGCTAAAAATTAGCAGTGACGTAACATGTTAAAATCGATTATCTTACATTCAAACATTAAATTGACTAGCTAAGAAGCAACCAACGGTTGCGAAATATAGAGAGTGAAATAAATGAGTTGTCAGATCGCTTACCCGTTTTAATTAATTATTTATTAATATAGTACGATCGATAATACTTAGAAGTCAATTGTATGACAGGTTTATATATATATATATATATATATATATCATTATTTCCTGACCTTTGCATATTATAGTAGATTTAATTAGTCGCCGATTTAAGGTCTGTTTTACTTTAATAAATATGTATATATTTAAAATAATGTTTCGGCACATAATAACTTTTTCAAAGAATTTTAAATAACAGATATTAATTTCATATTTATATTTACCATTGATAAAAATGACATTATTCAAAAATAAATTCCAGCTTAATAATAATAATTCATGCCTTAGCATTCCTCAACGGCTTAATGCCAATTATTGGCAAGCCATGAATTATTATTATGTCTGCATCCATGGAGCGACTTAAGATGTTCATCTGTCGCCATTCGCCTGGAACGAGAAAGAAAACAACGAAAACCTACTCGGACTGCCTAGTCCCGAATCTAAACTCGAGACTGCCAGCATGATAAGCTAGTGTGCAAATATTTAAATAACATGATAGATATTTATATAACAATTGTATACATTCATGATGGTAAATTACAGATCGTTACTTTACATTATTAAGTTATAGTATATACTGCTTAGATTTTTTTATGTCACTTCTGTTGTTAATTGAATTTCTTGTTTAATATTAATAATTTCTTTAATTTCCCTTTTCATTGTGTGTTGTTCTTTATTGATTATCGGTGTGTTTTCAAAATCGGAATGGTGATCGTGTTGCAGTTTCCGTGTAAATAAAATAGTTTGGTCTATTTTGGAATATTTGTGAGCTTGTATTCTTGTGTATAAATATTGTCTAGTTTGGCCTATGTAGTAACTATCGCAATCGCGACATGGTATTTTATAGATGACATGTGTTTCTCGATTTTTTTCTATTTTAGGTTTTAGTTTTGAAAATAGATGTTTAATGGTATTGCTAAGTTTATATGTAGTAGCTATTTCATATTTTTTTTAAGTATATTTTATTTTTTCTGATAACTGTGGAACATATGGAATCGTGATATATGTTGTTTCATTGTTTAAATTATTATTGGTGACTGTAGTGTTGTATATTTTTGTGTATTCTTTTTTTAATTGTTTGTTCTATAAATTGTGGTGGATAGTTATTGTGTGTTAAGATCGTTTTAATTTTCTTGATATTATCTTTTCTGTATCGAGTATGTGATAGTTTTACTGCTCTATCAGTCCGATTATTTATAATCATTTTATTGAATACTATACGGTAATTCATATGTCGAAAATAAGTTGTGGGTTTGTTGTACCAATTTGTATAAATAGTACCCTATCTGTCATAGGTTAAAAAAATATCAAGAAAATTAATACTGTTATTAATTTCTTCTTCAATAGTGAATTTTAATCTGTCGTGAAAATTGTTGAATTTATTTAAAAGAGTCTATGTTATTTCTCGGTATACATGTTATGATGTGTCTACATATCTTTTAAAGAAAATGGGTTTGATGTCTAATGATAATGTGCTGTTCCTCATGTTCCATTACCAGATTTGAAATAGGAGCAGCTAAAGGAGAGCCCATGGCAATACCAAATGTTTGACTGTAAAAAGAATCTTCGTATTGAAAATATGTGTTGTCGAGACAGAAATGTATACTTCAAATATTTTTATTTAGTGATGTGTGTAAACTAATTTCATCCCATTTGGATTTTATTATATTTACAGGTGGGTTTGTAGCTAGCTGTAAATATATTAATTACTTGATGGTAAATGTGTTGAGAATCATTTAAAATTCTTATGGGTGGATTGAATTTTTTGCTAGCCAGTTTGAGTGGCGTAAAATTGCCCATTTAAGCAATCGCATTATGTAATCTACTTATATTCGACTTTTCCAAAAAGTATAGTAAGTCTATTTCTCTTCTTGGCAGGTGAAATCTTTCGACTGAAATATGTGAGTGATGAATTCTATATTTTCAGGTTTCTACTCATGTCTCAATATCTATTATTTCAAGTTCAGTATATGTCCAGCCAATTATTCCAAACACGGATGTTGCAAAGCTGTTAATTGTCTTGGACATATTTCTTGTCGACAATCTAGTTTTCAATAGCGATCGCAGCCTAGAGAACTATTGATCTTTTGTAAAATTGTATTCCATTCCTCTAGCCTGCAAATAATGAAGGTATTTGTAATAGTAATTATTATCATTACCATTAACAGCAATTTGAAGGCATAACAATCGTTTGCCATAAATTTAATAAAGAAGTCTTTAAACAGTTCGTGCAAATATGTGATGTAAGCCTATTAACGTTAATTCAAAATTTGTATACAATTTAATACCTTAAATTTAATAGGACGAATTTAAAATAAAATGCGATATTAAATTATATTTATAAAAGAAGTTTCCCTGGAGAAAACGCCTTGGTAAAAAGCTGTCAAAGGAATATTTTGTTCATTTCAAAGTATATTGAAAGTATTTTTTACATTACGATTCCACTACTCGCAGATGCATGGGTTGCTTTATATTTGTTCAATGTGGTTTACGCATAGTTATTTTTAATAAATCTTTTCATCTTGCGCAAGATAAATTTATAGTAAAGAGCAAATTCATACCATTTACATCTAAAATTGTAACTTGCTATATCAGAAATTTCAACTACACAGAGACACTTTGAATATCTATTTCGCGTTTTAATATAATTTCCTTTTTTTGACTCTTTCGCTCACTGCGTCTTCAATTGAGGACAAACATTTCTAAGACTTCTAATGCACGAAATATGTATATTATCCGATATTTCACAGTGTCCACGTATGTGAACATACATAACATACAATAGAGTATGGTAGCGCCCTCTATTGCTAAGTTTTACCAGCTGTGCCAACGCATTTGTAATTGTGTCTTTATGCATATTCGAACTTGTTGGCGGGTAAACCAAATACATAAGACAATTTTAGTTTATTATGGACATTTGATAATGAAGTGACTTGTAATAGTTTATAGTTTTGATATATTGCTGTAGTAAAACGTAAATATATCCAGGTCTTGAGTTTTTTTTTGCGAAAATTGTGCGCACACTTAAAAACAGTGTGAGTTAGAGGTTCATAAGCACGAATGAGTGGCGATATATAAAATGAGTAAATATCATAGTAGAAAACGGACACTAACGAACGAAGAATTATTGCAAATAATCGAAAATGGATTGTGTGATATTGAATATTTAGGTGATGATGATCAGAGCCACGAGGGGTGGGAAAAACTGTCAGACAATTCTTCTGGTGAGGTTTTATGATCTTTTTATGTTTCTAGAGCATTTTTTCTCAACACAGAAGAAAAACCTAAAATGAAAAAATAATATGAATATTTCTTTCTATTTGGTTTTGAAACAATAAAATAAGATAAAACATTTTTCTTTTACAAGACAATGATCAACTAAATCACATTGGTGAAAAACAGTAACTTATCGAAGATCAGCAAGCAGTTGATAGCTTATGTAGTGTAGAAATTTTACCTCAAACATACCACGTAACAGCTGAATCCAAACAACAGAATAGAGAAAAAAGAATTGAAGTGTCTGAGTATTTGAAAAACAATGACCTTACCGCCAAGAAAAATATAAAGTAACGCAAAGATATTACAATATAACTCCAAATATAAATTGGTATACTCCTGAAAATTCTTCAAATCCTGTAGAATTGCAAAGTCTAATTGCAAAGTATATTTTTTTCGAAATACTGACGATCTATTTGAAAAAATGGCATACTTCACAAATCTTTTCATTGTTCAAGAAAACGTAAAATTTCAACCCACAAGTGCTGAGGAGTTACGTACATTTGTTGGTATGCATATAGTATTGGGTAACTTGCACTACCCTAGAGTAAAGTTTTATTGGGAACCAAAACTATGTGTCTCACAAATAAAAGATAATATGCCAATTAATCGCTTTTACAAGCTTCGACAAAATGTACATTTTCTAAATATACAAGATCAGAATGAGAAAGACCGTTTTTGGAAAGTTCGGCCTATATATAACGCTATTGGTGCTCGATGTTATCTTTGAAGCTGAAGACACATTTATCCGTAAATGGGGAAATTGTTCCTTTCAAGGGCTCACTTAATGTCAAGCAATACGTAAAGAACAAGCCTTGTGGAATAAAAATATTTACGCTGTGTGGCTCAATGGTGGTCAAGGTGGTCAAATGTTTGACTTTGTTATTTACCAAGGTTCTAAAACCGAACTAAATGAAGAACATTTAGCTGTTTTTGACCAGGGACCTGCAGTAGTCCTAAAACTGACGGAAGGAATTTCGGAATCAAATGTAAATCTCTTCTCTGATAATTACTTTTCAAATTACAACTTACTACAGTTTTTGCGTCAGAAACAAATATACGCAACTTGTACTGCACGACTGAATAGATACGCAAATCGGCCATTTTCAGCTGACAAAGATGTAAAAAATTTTGGGCGCAGTGGTGGCGAAATAATTTGACCAAATGGTTAGACAACAAGGCGGTTATTATGGCTTCCAATTATGTAGAGATTGGAAACCAAGACTTCTGCAAAAGATGGACTAAGAAGGAGAAAATACATTTAGAAATTCAACGGCCCGAAGTTATTAGATCCTACAATCAGCATATGGGTGGAGTAGATAAAACGGATTTTTTTAATACGGCATATCGTACGTTTATACGATCTCGAAAATGAACAATAAAAATTTTAAATTTAGGATATCTGTTATACACCTAATGTTCATTAAATTGAGCCTACTATTCATATGTTTTCACTTCCGGTTTAACCGGAAACGACTTTACTACGTATGTTCACACATGCTATTGATATTTTGTGTGTAAATTCGTGAACTGAATATACACAGCAAGTAAGGCATTTGAGATTACCAAAAAAGAAAGTATTAGATTTAATACACCTTCGAGCATCAATCGCCGATTCACTCATAAACGCTAGTAAGACAATATGTAAAAAGAGAAGCAGACCATCTTCGTCAACACAAGAGGATGATAAAGAAGAAGCGACGAACAAAAGTATGTGCAGAAATCAGACCACAAAAAGATATTCGACTTGACAATATTGGTCACTTACCAAAATATACAGAAAAGCAATTTGCCATGCGTTGTAAATACCCTAATTGCAAAGGGAGAGTCTCGCATTTTGTGTTGAAAATGTAACATTTGTGCTTAACCAAAGACAAAAACTGTTTTTATAACTACCATAATTAATATTTAAAAATTAAAAAACAAAGCTTTTATAGGTATTGTAATTTATTTACCGCTTTCTCACGATCTTTTTTCTTCAATGTGTCTGAGCTAATGACTTCCAAATAGACATAAAAATCTTTAAAAAAAAAAGTTTTTAGAACAATAGATAACAATTCGTGAGCGAAAGGGTTATCAGTAGAGAACGGATGCAACGCATTCGGCAATTGGAATTGTGTATAACGTCGCACAGTACATCCGGGCGTAATTCAATGTGGTATTTGTTTGACTTACTCGACCACCTGGTCTCGCACGATAACAATGGACAACTCAGCTATTGTATTCGGAGAATATAGTGTTTTTTAAAGTGTTTTCATGAACGTAGATAGAAGCGGGGTTTTTATAATGTATTTTATTTATTAGTTTATATTTCGTAAGATAAATAAAGTGCTGTGAGTAAGTTTTTGTTTTCATAGTTTTAACTGTTAATTACATCGTAATTTTTGTGATAGATCCTGTTTAATATCGTTTGATTGAATCTATTTCTACCAATTATTTCGACGTAAGAGTGTGCATTGAATTTCGTTCAGTTTCAATAACTTACGCACATATTTTTAGTTTTAATTTATTTAGATCTAGAGCATTGTTTAAGTTACTTTTTCAGACATGATATGGAAGAATGTCGAGATCGGCATTGTAAAACAATGGCGAGTTGGATTGACGGTCATACTGATTGTATGTCCATTGTCAGTGATTCCGAAATTTATTACAAAATCCGTAAAATATCGTCAAAAAATCGTCACTTAGGATCGCAAACACATCTGAACTCTGTAAAACTTTTATGGCGGCTAATATTCCATTAAATAAACTTAGCAATCCCACTTTCAAAATATTTCTTCAAAAATATACTGGTCGAAATGTTCCTGATGAATCAACTTTACGCAAATATTATGTTTCTAGGTGCTATACGAGAACAGTAGAATGCATTTGAAGCCATCTTTTAAATCAATACATATGGATAAGCGCCGACGAAACGGTGGATATGTTAGGACGCTGTGTGGTAAATGTTGTAGCTGGTGTACTACATCCAACTATTCCCTATAACTTATATGTAATAGCAACAAGTGTTATAAATAGAGTTGATGCGGAAACAGTTGCTGAAACCATTAAGGAGAATATGGAAAAAATGCTTCATTCGGACGCAACGTACAAAGAAAAAATACTTTTATTTGTCAGTGATAGTGCTTCGTATATGTTAAAAACAGGCAGACTATTGAAGAAAACATATCCTAATATGCTGCATATTACTTGTGTAGCACATGCTCTCCATATAATCTGTGAATATATCAGAGACACTTTTCCGGAAGTTGATAGACTTGTATCAGCTTTTAAGAAAGTTTTCAGAAAAGCACCATTGAGAGTAGCTCTTTCAGGGAAAAATTTCCATCTCTGTCACTGCCTCCCACTCCAGTAATAACTAGATGGAGAACATGGCTGGAAGCTACTAGTTATTATGCTGAGAATTTCGATAGTCTAAAGCATTTCGTAACACTGCTAAAGGAGGATGCTAGAAGTATTGGTGAGTGCAAGGAGCTCACACAAATCCCAAATTTAAAAAATCAGTTGTACTTTCTTCACGAACACGTTGCAAAATTGCCAAAACTAATCACTTATTTTGAAAATCGAAATCTTAAATTAAATGACGGATTTATCACATTAGATGTGGCTGTTAATAAGTTGAAAAATATTCCAAGTGACTTCGGATGTGGCCTTCGGCAAAAGTTTGAAGCAATTCTTAATAGAAATCCAGATTTAATTACATTGCAGCAATTATATATGGAGACAATTCCACAAAATCTAACGGCTAAATATGAAGAAATAAAAGAATATTTCCAGTATGCACCTATAACCAGTTGCGATGTAGAAAGGACGTTTTCTATTTATAAGGATGTACTTAATTCAAAGAGAACAAAATTGACAGAAGAAAACCTTGAGAAACTATTGCTAGTCAATATTAATACTCCTTTACTCAACTTGAACGACAAAATGAACAAATAAAAATGTTCCAATTATAGAAATAAAATTAAAAACTTTAAAAATACAACTTTTCAACAAATACATATGTATTTCGTAATTTTATAGATCACCACCCGTTTGTTTTCCAATTATATAAATAAAATTAATGAATAAATATGTATTTCGTAATTTTAGATAGATAGATCACCACCCGTATGTTTTCCAATTATATAAATAAAATTAAAAACTTTATAAATACAACTTTTCAACAAATAAATATGTATTTCGTAATTTTATAGATCACCACCCGTTCGTTTTCCAATTATATAAATAAAATTAAATATTTTAGAAATACAGCCTTTCGCCAGTACTGCACTGGGCTTTGCGTCATGTGGTAAGCGTGTCCGTTCTCTACAGTAATAACAAGTATAAGTGAAAAGTTTATAAGCACATAAAAAAATATATTTTCAGATCGTTTATATCCTCTTTTTCAGAGAAAATATATTTATAAATGAAATACACTGCTTTTTTATACGCGAATATAAAACGGTAATGTATTTATATTGCACACGGCTTTAACATTTACTAAAAAATATAAACAAGTTTGTTTAGCATATAACATCATTTGTCCATTAGCTTTCTATTTTGAACGGAATAATAAAAGCTTTATATTTTTCAGGATATATTTCGGTTCATATTTTAAAGCACTAATGTTAACATATTGCCATGTTATTTTACTTGAGATTAAGTAGATAAAAGTTTAGAAAGTGAATAAAATGTTAAAACAACATAATAAAGATGTATGTAAAAGGCACATGCGCGCGTGATTTTTACAGGCACAATGCAACTGGAAAAAAGTACAGTAAAACTCACTTATAACTAGGGACCGGACATGAGAGGCCGAAATTACGATGAACCATATAAATAGTCTATAACATCGCTGAGTACAACACGCAGTTCTTGAATAGCACTATTCATTCGGTTAACCGCACATCTGGTTTTTGTCGTTGAATATCGACGCAATTACTTCTATATTATAGTAAAATTCCTTTCTTCATGGACGTAGCTGGAAGCGGGGTTTTTATAATTTATTTTATTTATTAGTTTATATTCCGTAAGATAAATAAAATACGCTGTGTAAGTTTCTTTTCTTCATTGTTTTAACTGTTAATTACAACACTACGTAATTTTTGTAATAGATCCTGTTTAATATCGTTTTATCGAATCTACTTCTCTCAATTATTTTGACGTAAATGTCGCAGTGAATTTCGTTAAGTTTCATTAATTTAGGCATACATTTTTAAGAAAAGCACCATTGAGAGTAGCCCTTTACAGGGAAAAACTTCCATCTTTGTCACTGCCTCCCTCTCCAGTAATAACTAGATGGAGAACATGGTTGGAAGCTATTAGTTTTCATACAGAGAATTTCGGTAGTTTACAAAATTTCGTTACATGTTTAAATGACGATACTCGTAGAATTTCTGCCTGCAAGGAACTAATACAAATTCCAAATTTAAAGAATCAGTTGTACTCTCTCCAGGAACACTTTGGAAATTTGCCAAAACACTTATTTTGAAAATCAAGATCTCAAATTACATGATGAGTTAACCACATTAGATGTGGCTTTTAATAATTTGAAAAATATTCCAAGTGACTTCGGATGTGGCCTTCGGCAAAAATTAGATGCAATTTTTAATAGAAATCCAGATTTAGTTACATTGCGGCAATTATGTATGGGGACAATACCTCAAAATCAAACTGCTTGGAAATACCCACGATGTCCCAATTTCTCCAGATATATCGCATGTCTATCTTTCCTAATCAGGCGGGGCACAGCATAGATGTGTTCTGGGTGACTGTTGTTCTAGGCAGAATGCGAATTTCCGTTCCTTCCGACCGAATTCTTCGCGCAAGAGCTCGTTTTCATTTAAATCGGGGATCTGGGGAGGCAGTCCCACAACTTTTATTCTTCTATATTCTTCCAGCTGCTTAGATATTGTCGAACAATTTTGGAAGAATGTTTCGGGTCATTATCTTGGAATACAAAATTCTGACCCAAAATTCTGGATCCAAAATTTGGTTATACCTTTTACTGGATCCTGTCGCTGGGGTTCTTAAATTATGCGATTTCGGCAGCGCCAAACACCTTGTTAAAGGTAAACTGACCGTATCATATATTTGAATTGATTTTCGGAGCGATCTACTACACCACCAAAATTGACGTAGGTTGTGTCCTTGCGGAATTCCCTTTGGACCAACCTATATTTCCAAGAGATTCGGGTGTAGACCAACCGGTTGAAATTACTAAGGTGCTCGGGACGCCGGCCAGAGAACAAGTTAAAGAAATGAATCCCAATTGCACAGAATTCAAATTCTCACAGATGAATGTTCCATATTATGGCAATCCAAAATTCTATTGTAGTCCGTACTTCGTTCAGGATAAGTGCCAGTCACTCTGAAGGAGAGATATTTCAGAAATGTCTTCTGAATTCTCTCAACGGAAATTTGACAATATAAACTCTTAATTTAAACAATGTTGTTGAAGTTTCTGTACGACCTAATAAGAAATTCCAGTGATTTTGAAACCGATGCATAGATCCTCGAAAAATGTTGAGATATTATGCCCAGACTCCAACTAGTCACCAACTAATTTGTCAGAATAATCAAATATTTTAAGGCGTAGTACATCGAGTATAAGAAACAACACATTTCGAAATATTCAATAAAATTTGATTTGGGTTACACCATTCTTCAATTATAGACAGATTAATTTGCAATTTGATGCACTCTTAGAATGTGCGGATGATGTTTAAGATTTTAAGATCATCAGCATACACCAGAAATTGGCAGTTTAATTTATCTAAAAGATTATTAATAAAGGTGTTAAAATGTAATGTGGGCCGTTTGGGCGGCCACATCGGGTAGCAGGTTTGGGCGGCTTATAGTACTAAATGATACACACACGAAGTTCGGGTAACATTCTATAATTAATATAACTCTTACAAACTGGATAGCAATGTATTTACATGATGTACATAGTTTCTAGGTTCAACTCAGACAGGGTAGAACGTGGTTATTAAGTGTAACACAGTTCGCACCACTGACTGGTTGTAACTCTCAATCGTAACTGTTCTTTAGACTTAAACTATTGTCTATTTATACTTAGAGAAGATCCTTGTCTTACTTAGTACTGTTTCTAGAATAATCCGTGTAACGCTGATGCGTAGTTCTGTGTATGCATCAATATGCGGAGTAAGGTCGTGTTTAGACAACACGTTACCGTTTGTATTAAAAGGCGAGGCTGTAGCCTTGCTGAAAGTGTTATGTATACACATGACTACGTATCGAGTTATTACACCATCCCTCTTGGGGAGCAAAGAAAACTAACACTAATATGTTTGTTTTTCTTTCATCAAGAATCTCTCTATCTATTTAACCTTCCCTATTTTCGTTTTTGAAAATATGGTAAACATTACTGGGATTACAAATTTACAATGACATTATTTAAACAATAAATTTGCTAAAATTACACTGACTACAATTCTAAAGTGAAATCGTTATCAAATATCACATAATAACAAGTACATAGTAAAATGATGAATAGTCTAATATATATGGTAATACGTAATAAATATATAATAAATAAATATATAATATAAATCGTCAAGATGATAAATATTCTAATATAAATTGTAATAATAAATATATAATATAGATTGTAAAAACTTTAAATAGTAAATGATAAATTTTCAAATGTAATGCTAAATCGTAAGTTTTACATTGTTGATGATAATACAAATAATAATAATATTCGGGCCTTTGTACACTGTCTCAATTTTGCTTTCTTAATTTTTATTTCTATATCATGTGTAACTTATTTAGAATAATTGCCTTTTTTCGCAGTTCGCCATTCTTGTCTTTCTTTTTCGCGTTTGGTTCTTGTTTCCGATTCCTCATGCTTGATCTTGTGGTTTCAATTCTTGTGCATGATTGTTTGCTCCCAATTCTTGTGCTCCCTTTTTAACCATACTTTAAAATAAATCGACTCTCTGTTTTTCTATCTATTTCCTCCATGGGAAAAATTATTTTGGAAATCACTCATTCGTGTATTTCCCTGGACAACACATATCCCGTGTCTGTCATGTTCCTGCGCAGAACTATCTTTTGAAGCTTATTCTGGCTACAGTAAGGGTGCTCGTACAGCAGAAATGCCCTTATACTGTAAGCCATTTCTTCAATACAGAAAAACTTGAGACCAGTTACCAAAACACACTTTTGTTATAACTGTAATCTCTAAAAAAAAATTCTGAGAGCGTTTTTTGTCGTGTAGGACTATTTCCTGGAAGCGCATGCTTGCTTCCTCACGACCTAGGGGCGAATTGGAGTCTTCCTTTGCCTTTCTTCTACTTTTGAAGTTCGTCTGATTCGGTTGGTTATCGTTTTCGCCAGTTCCCCAACTCTAGGATGATCTGTCCTGGAGGCTGGTGGAAACTGCACTGTTGTTGGTGTCGTAAAGGTACAATCGATAGGTCTCTGTCGCCTATTGAGCTCCTGACGTGATTAGGATGCTATCGAGTCGTCCCGTTACTAACCATTACATAATCGGAATCAACTTCTAAGGCATTTGTGACAAAAATTTCGGAATTCTTACAAATAAAATTAATATACTACTCCTCGTATATTGATTACTTTTTTAATTTAATATTATTCTCTTTTGTTTGGGAAGAAAAATTTTGAATAGGTCGGCAATAACTTCTGTTCAATGTCACTATGCAATAAACAATGCTCGTGCATTTTCTAAATGAACTTGACTTTGTGAATTTCTAAACTGTCTTGTAAGTACATATATATTTTGAATCGATAAAATACACATGTTATTGCTTACACTTTTGTTTATAAACAATATGAAATATAATGCACATTGAGCGGCGCTTATTTAAAAAATACAAGCGTGTGCATTTTTTATATGCTTCGAACGTAAATGAACTTATGAAAAAGAAATATAACATATCTTCACTGTTTCATGTAGGCGGATTTTTAAAAAATATATATTTAAACTTCTGCGTTAATAACAAAATTGCGACATTACGGCCAAAATGTAGCATTTCTAAATTACATTGTACATATCAGTTTTCAAATAAACTTGACCTTTAAATAAAGAAACGTGTGCTACGCGCTTTGCAACTTCTGCATTTTGCGTAGGTAGACATAAATAACATTGTATGTACGCATTAAATCAATATTATTGTATCTTATAATGCAAATAAACATTTTCACTAGCGAAATGTACATAGTTTATATATATGAAAGTCTTGCACTGTTCATTCACTTTTATACACCGTAATTGTCTGTGTGCAACTTTATTTTAAAAGGAATACCTGTGTTTCTTCTTTCTTTTCTTCTCGCCGTGTGGAGCTTCTGCTTGCTCTTGGAGATGATTTCCTCCATTCTTTGTCGCGTACTTGCCCATTTGTTACTCTGACCTGCTAAACTGTAGGTTTTCTTCGCTGGTTCGTTCCGGGTTCCTACAAGTTCCCTGCAGTGTTAAACGACTGGCGGAATGGTCCTAAGCCGTAGGTAGGCAGAGATCGCCATGTAATGTGGGCCGTTTGGGCGGCCACATCGGGTAGCAGGTTTGGGCGGCTTATAGTACTAAATGATACACACACGAAGTTCGGGTAACATTCTATAATTAATATAACTCTTACAAACTGGATAACAATGTATTTACATGATGTACATAGTTGCTAGGTTCAACTCAGACAGGGTAGAACGTGGTTATTAAGTGTAACACAGTTCGCACCACTGACTGGTTGTAACTCTCAATCGTAACTGTTCTTTAGACTTAAACTATTGTCTATTTATACTTAGAGAAGATCCTTGTCTTACTTAGTACTGTTTCTAGAATAATCCGTGTAACCCTGATGCGTAGTTCTGTGTATGCATCAATATGCGGAGTAAGGTCGTGTTTAGACAACACGTTACCGTTTGTATTAAAAGGCGAGGCTGCAGCCTTGCTGAAAGTGTTATGTATACACATGACTACGTATCGAGTTATTACAAAAAATCAGTGGCCCAAGATTTAAATCCTGAGGTATCCCTGAACTTAATGGAAAAATTTTTTAGCCTAAAATTTATTGTAAAACATAGCCAGAACGATTTGCGAAGTATGTTGACATTAACCTAACCTGCTCAGGGCAAAAATCAAATAAATCCAACTTGATAAGGAGGAGACCGCGGTCTATGGAATCAAAAGCTTTAGAGAAGTCTATATGACGTCAACCTGTTGTCCGTTGTCACTGGCCGAAGAAAGAAATTGAGTAATGTTCACAAGATTTGTGGTCGTTGATCGCCCAGATATGAATCCATGTTGGTGACAGGATAAGAATGGTTTAATTTGTCTGTAAATTTTATAAAACAGAATTTATTCAAGAATTTTGGAAAAGTTGGATAATATACTTATTGGTCTATAATTAAGAATTTTATATCTGTCACCTTTTTTGAACGCAGGTATGATTTAGCACACCTTCCAGATGCTTGAAAATATAGATGTATGTATAATTAAATTATATAAAATTGCTAATGGACAAGCCAACACAGACGCACAGTCACGCAGTAAAAAACTTGGTACATGATCGTTATACCAGTTGTTGTATCAGATTTAAACTTAGCCGCTCCAAAAATCCTAATATGTCCAACACCAAACGAAGAATAATTACCGAACATCACTGACGAACTGACGACACAATTTCACTTTAGCGAAAAGACTTGGAAAACTCTTCAACTTCAACCTGTTCGCAATTATATCCGGTTGTGTTAGTTAAATAACCAAGGCGTGTTCTATCTATCCTTGCGTTTGTAAATACTTAATATTCAAAATTTTACAATCTATTCAACACAAATTTTTATTTTTGAACAAAGCTTTTAACACGAAATAAATGTTATTAAATAGTTAATTGACGAAGGAGATACTTGTTGAAACTTCATTATAACGCTAAGAAATAAGTAATTAAACTTCTAGTTTCAAAAATTCCTTTATTGTAAATACCACTACAATATTGTTTCGCCATACAATGGCTTCATCAGGTGGATGAAATACTGAATATGTACAATACAAGTTTGAATATTTATGTGAAAATTATTGGGGAAATGGTGATGGTAAAATTTTTACAATCTTAAATTTAATAGAGTTTTCTAACAGGTTAAGTTATTTACTGTTTTCTTGAATGTGTAAAATTTTGAAATCTATATTAAATCTATGATTGATATCTATACAATGCGAAAGTTGCGAAAGTTGAATCTGTTTTCTTTTCTTTATGGCTTCTCTCGTGTTCTTTCATCCTAATTTTGAATATCCTCCTCGTTTGTCCTATGTATACCTTATTACAGTCTTCGCATGTTAACTTATATACACCAGAGTTTGATTCTTTGTCTATTTTATCTTTGTTATTTTTAATAATGTTCTGTATAGTATTGTCTGATTTAAATGATATATGTTCGTTATTAAGTTTTTTAATGAAGTACCAATTTTTTCCGAAATTTTTCCTAAGTAAGTGATTGAATTATAGGAATTAACTATCTTGTTTAAAACAATAGATAACAATTCGTGAGCGAAAGGGTTAACAGTACACACACTAAATAGTTTTTTGTGAAAAATAAATAAATAATATGCAATAAAGCATTATGAATCATTTATTAATCTAAATCAAAACAAAATCATTTAAAATTATGAATACATTGTCAAAAATACACACAAATACCCTTGAAGACATTGTTAAGATTTAATAAATCTTTCAATAAGCACACTTGTCTATTATCATAACCTAGGGGATCTAAAACCCTCCAAATACTAAGCTATGACACAAAGTGTTTTGTTTAATTCGCTATATAAAAGCCTTATGAATCTTTGAATTTATTGATATTGTTGTACTGAAAGAGTATGTTATTCAATATTCATTTAGTGAAAAATAATCCCTACCGAATGAAATGTCTATCTCCACCCTATATAAATTTTTACATAACTGACTATTTCTATTAAGATCACGATTCAATATTGACAGTATAAATTCTTGTAATTTACTGGCGGGTTACGTCACAGTAAGTACTGTTCATTCAACGTATAAAAGCGTCTTATTGAAATCTTTGTGCTTTGTAAATTACAAGAATTGTTGCTCTTGATAGAAACGATTTTAATTTTTATTATTCATTTATTCTATTTAAATAAGTATTTATTTAATAGTACACTCTAATGCGCAAATATAAACCAAAGTTCCAAGTTCCAACACACTTAGCGAGCAAGTTGTACCGCCCGGCGGCCGCGTTACCGGGGGCTAGCAAAAATGACCTTGTCTAATGATTACCATATGCCACATATGGTAATAATTTTTGAACCATTTTGGACCACAACTACTCAAATCGCTACTTCAACTACAAAAATTCTTTTAATTTCAACGCCATCTGGGGAGAATACTTCTAAAAGTTGACACTACCTCGACGTTTATGGCTTCTCTCGTGTTCTTTCATCCTAATTTTGAATATCCTCCCCGTTTGTCCTATGTATACCTTATTACAGTCTTCGCATGTTAACTTATATACACCAGAGTTTAATTCTTTGTCTATTTTATCTTTGTTATTTTTAATAATGTTCTGTATAGTATTGTCTGTTTTAAATGATATATGTTCGTTATTAAGTTTTTTAATGAAAGTACCAATTTTTTCCGAAATTTTTCCTAAGTAAGTGATTGAATTATAGGAATTAATTATCTTGTATTTTAATTTGGGATAAACTAAGGAAAGGGTTTTAGATTTTTGTTGGCTATTTAGGATGTTATTGGCAATATTTATAGAGTAACCATTGTTTAATGCTATTGTGTATATTCTATTTAGTTCAAGGTCGAAATTACTTTTACTCATAGGTACATGAATTAATCTATATACCATTGATTGGTATTCTGATAATTTGTGTGTTATAGGATGAAAAGAAGAATTCGCTATATACCATAAACCAACACATACAGATATCACAATACACGCTAATTATTTTCATCCTATAACACACAAATTATCAGCATACCAATCAATGGTATATAGATTAATTCATGTACCTATGAGTAAAAGTAATTTCGACCTTGAACTAAATAGAATATACACAATAGCATTAAACAATGGTTACTCTATAAATATTGTCAATAACATCCTAAATAGCCAACAAAAATCTAAAACCCTTTCCTTAGTTTATCCAAAATTAAAATACAAGATAATTAATTCCTATAATTCAATCACTTACTTAGGAAAAATTTCGGAAAAAATTGGTACTTTCATTAAAAAACTTAATAACGAACATATATCATTTAAAACAGACAATACTATACAGAACATTATTAAAAACAAAATAGATAAAATAGACAAAGAATCAAACTGGTGTATATAAGTTAACATGCGAAGATTGTAATAAGGTATACATAGGACAAACGAGGAGGAATTCAAAATTAGGATGAAAGAACACGAGAGAAGCCATAAAGAAAAGAAAACAGATTCAACTTTCGCAAGTCATTGTATAGATATCAATCATAGATTTAATATAGATTTCAAAATTTTACACATTCAAGAAAAAAGTAAAAAACTTAACCTGTTAGAAAACTTAGAAATTAATAGATACAATAGTTTAGGATTCGCTTTAAATGACCAACTAGATTTAAACAACTCCCCTCTATTAAATTTAAGATTGTAAAAATTTCTCCACCACCATTTCCCCAATAATTTTCACATAAATATTCAAACTTGTATTGTACATATTCAGTATTTCATCCACCTGATGAAGCCATTGTATGGCGAAACAATATTGTAGTGGTATTTACAATAAAGGAATGTTTAATTACTTATTTCTTAGCGTTAAATGTTATTATCTTCCCCAGAATATTTACTTTTAAAATAACCTGTGACCGAGTTCATTACTTTCGAAGTTGTCGGGGCTACAACACAAGTAAAGACGAAGATTGATGAAATAATGCGATAAATGCGGAAACTTGCGAACTTTCTTTCTTAAGAAGGAAGTCTAGGAAGTTATCATTCTCTCAAAATAAACCGGGTGCATAGTTTAATAAGTTTTACACATCAGTTATTTCCGACTTTGTAATTGTGCATTAATTTCAGCTTATTAAGAGGAATTGATCAGAACTAACTGGTTTAAACTACTTTACGATCGATCTAGCGTAAAGTAGGATCAAAATATAGTAACATAAGTAATAAAAGAGATCTTAAAAGAAGGTTTAAAATGCCTTCCCACATCTAATACTCCTATCCTAAATACGTATTTCGATAATTAAGCTGTCATTCTCAGTAGGTGAAAATAATAGTCAGAGTATTGAACAGGTGCTGAATGTTCAACATTGTGATTAATAAAATTAAAGAAATTAAGAGAAACCCGTTACTGAAAATGATCAGTGACGTTAAAGAAATGTCTAATATTAATAAATTCTACTCAAAAATATAAATGATTGTAAAAATATAAAAGCTGTCTCTCGTATAGCAATCATTATAAAGTGGGTAGTGGATATACCAGCGCAAATGTGCATGTTCCAAACATCAGTGTCTGTAGGTAAATGTTTAGAAATTGTTTGCAGATTGTTTGTCGATTATTTGTGTGTTCCGTGATATCTATGAATTGTTTGCATTTAATAATTCAGATTGAAACCAGGTTCGGGTTTTTTCTAGTATCTGAATGTATTAAATTTGTTTATATAACCACCTGCTTGGTTATTTTGCATCTTGTTTACGTATTATTTAGATACCGCTTGAGTATTATTAGCGAATTGTTAAATTACTCCAGGTGTTGTTTTCATATATTTTGTACGCGTATATCCAAATTTTTTCGTATTTTTTGCATGTTGTTCGCATTGTGTTTACCATATTATTCAAGAAACATAATAAAAATACGTAGATAATTAAAATCCGAGCATACCAAGCGTAGAAAATATTTGTACATGTTTTATTCTTCATCCGGAATATTCTTTTATAAATCGCCCTTTCGTAGAAACAAGTAATTAATTGTTCATTTCATTTGTTAAAGTTACATGTATTTAAAAGTAATATCGTGCCACTGCGAATTGAGCAACAGCTGGACATCGCGTGCTAAACCAACATCTGTTTCTCGAGAAGTAGCACTGAAAATAGAGGAAAATTACCTTATCCTGTAAACTACTGTAATTGCTTTTCGAACTTCAAAGAAGTAGCTTTCTTTTTGTTAACGGTATTGTTTTCGAAGCGAGAACTAATTAAAATATAATTAAATTGTTGTAAATCTTTGAATAAAGCTTTATTAACCGCTTTTTCAAATTCATTAATATGACGTCCCATATTTATAAATTTTCATAATCCACTAGTTTCTAGATGTGACAAGCTACGACTTTTGTTACAAGCATGTATTACAAAAGAAAATCGGATAATGTACATAAAGAAGAAGATTTCTATTTAATTACATATTCCTATACCAAACGTTCAAAGAACAACGGTCTCAGAATTCACCATGAAATTTTCAAGTATATCTTAACTCAATTAGTAAATTTCACTGTTGTCAAATATCTGTCATCTTTATTTATACGTGTAATAAATTAGAAACAATTATCTAAATTAAAATTTCAGTTTACTTTCTAATTTTTGTGGATATTTGAATTTAGATAATGATTCGTCTATAAGCGATTTTAAAATCAGTATATTAATATACTGTCATTTATATTTTAAATTCTTTGAAAAAGGCATCATATGCCGAAACATGTAAGATTGTTTTAAATATATACATTTTGAAGTAAAGCCAGACCTTAAATCGCCAACTAATTGAATCTACTATATATATATATATATATATATATATATATATATATATATATATATATATAGATATAAGTGTTTAGAAAATTTCTTAGCCGTTTATTAAATATATCAATTGATAAATTATAATTGGAGTTTTTCGGCTTTTATATGAAATATTTACAAATATCAAATTTGTATGTAATTGCAAAGTAAGTGGGGATGTAAACATTGCTGTCTACAAATTACAAAGCAAATCATACGAAATTTTTAATTGAGAAATATTGTCTACGTTGGGACTTGAACCCAAGTCTATAGTTTGCCGGACTGTCACTTTTGCCGTTTAAGCTACGATAGACCTTGGTTCAAGCTATTTAGAAATGCATTATAAAGTAACAGTGTTAATGAATCAGATGTCAGTTATTGAAAGCAAATTACATTTGCTTTCAATAACTGACAACTGCTATCAAAACTCACATCTGCTTTCAAAACTCACTTCTGCTTTCAAACTTGACATAGACATTCAATAACTGACATCTGAATCATTAACACTGTTACTTTATATGTGCATTTCTAAATAACTTGAACCAAGGTCTATCGTGGCTTAAGTGGTAAAGTAACGGTCCGGCAATCCGCAGACTTGGGTTCAAATCCCAACGTAGACAATATTTTTCACTTAAAAATTTCGTATGATGTGCTTTGTAGTTTGTAGACAGAAATGTTTACATCCTCTCTTACTTTGCAATTACATACTAATTTGATATTTGTAAATATTTCATATAAATTCTTGGAGCTTTTCGGCTTTTATATGAAATATTTATAAATATTATCAAATTAGTACGTAAATGTGAAGTAAATGAAGTCCCAACGCTGACAAGGTTTTTCAATTAAATTTCGAACGACTTGCGTTGTAATTTCTAGACAGCAATATTTACATTCACATTTACTTCACAATTACATACTAATTTGATAATATTTATAAATATTTCATATAAAATTCGAAAAACTCCAAGAATTTATCAATTGATATATTATATGAAATATTTGTATATATATATATATATATATATATATATATATATATATATATATATATATAGGATTACCGCTGAATAGCGCCTAAGCTATCCAAATCTGCTTCCCTAAAGTGATTAGGGCTTTCTAAATGTATTCAGATCCACAGTCCTTGATAGCTCAAGTGGTAGAGCGGTGGTCCGGCAAACCATAGACGTGGGTTCGAATCCTGCTTAACGGCGATTTTTTTCAATTAAAACTTCCAATAATTATCGTCGAAAAATATAGAAACCAATATTTACATTACTTCGCGAAAGAGCAATTAATTTGCAACAAAATGCCCGCTACAGGCGAAATATTAATATCTGCTTCCCTAAACTGATTAGGACTTCCCAAAGTTTTCAGATCCACAGTCCTTAGTAGCTCAAGTGGTGGAGCTGTGGTCCGGCAAGCCATGGACGTGGGTTCGAATCCTGTTTAAGGGCGAATTTCTTACAATTAAAAATTCGAATAATTAGCGTCGTAAAATGTAGAAAACAATATTTACACTTACATTACTTCGCGAAAAAACAATTAATATGCAATATATATATATATAAATCGAATAACAGCACGCAATTCATAGTTGACATGATTTTCAATTTCAGCAGCCATTTTAAACGTCCAAAATTGCACGAAATAATGTCCGAACAATTCTCGCACTAACACTCCCAAACTCACGCTGAACCAGGACTACACCGCAACGCAGCGATCATTAAGTGGACACAGAACTTACTTTACGAATCGTCCTCGGATATATCATACATACCTGTTAAATACTAATTTGCAAAATTTAACCAGCTTTCTATTTGATTATTAATTATTACATTACTCATAGTCTCATAATAACAATCAATATAAGAATCAATTTTCAATGCGTAGGTATTATAATTTTATGAGCCGACTATTTAGACAAACCGAGTCAATCAATTGCATTCATAAAAACGTGTTTATAGACGTGCAATATCTAACATTCGCATCAGACGACCTAAATCTAAAGTAATTGAACATAGATATGTTTTATTGCTTTACGTCTAATAGAATAGTTAATAGTATATTCATTATATTCAGTTTCGTTTAAAATAAAAATGAATTCGACCGTTTTGTATTATAACGATTTACCGCAGTGCAGTGGACAATTAAAATAGTCATTGCCCTTCAAACGGCATGTACGTACTATAACATATCGTAAAAGCTTTGTACATTCTTTGCTATCTGATCTTCTATTCCTCTTCTCCACAATATTTTCCAAATTACTTCGCTATTAAGCTCAATTAAAACCTCAAAAGCAATGAAACGCGTGTACGTCCCTCCAGATTGTTTTATGATTTTCCTTCTCATTTTCTTTTATATTAAAAATTACATCATACCCTCCTGTTCGAACTATAATATTTTAATACAAAGGTATTTTTAACCCTGCAGAACTCGCGCCTATAAGCATTTCGCTCACGCTTAAGCCAGAATTGCTGTATTTTTAAAGAGGGTTGAGATATAGGAACGAGGCGCCCTCTAGCTGAGTTTACGTATCACTTCTGTTTATAAATGCAACCTAAACACCAATTAGTCGTCTGTAGCAATTTCTAGGAAGAACTTGTCAATCACTTGCAGACTGCGTGAGCATTTCGCTCACGGCGCTAGTTCCGGCATTGGTGTTTTGTTTTGCCTATTGACGTTTCTCTCACTACGCGAGTTATAGCATTGACGTGTTTTTCTAACCTTATTTATGTAAGTATTGCATTTATTAGTATTTAGTCGTGTACTAAATGTTTTATATTAGTGAAAATGACATATTTATATGACGATGTTATTTTTTTAGTATAATGGCAATGAGTAGAACTCAGAAAATTGTCGAATTAGCAAGACAACAATATGCAGAATTAAATCCACAACCAACATGGATGGCTACTCAACCAGCCCTTGACCAGCAATCAGAAAATTTATTTGATGATGGAGATCATTATGAAGTGGAGAGTGACAATGTCAGTGAACACAGTGACCATAATACAGACACAGAAGAATCAGATCGTGATAATGAAAATGATGATATGATAGTTGACACAGAGCCTCAATTTGATGGAGAACATCATTATATTGTAAAGATGGCACAACTCGCTGGTTGGCCCACTCGCCTTATCCTAACACTCGCACTCCGAGACATAATATTGTTAGTCATTTACCCGGAGTCACCTCCATTGCAAAAAATGCAAAATCTGTAAGAGAATGCTGGGAGTTATTTTTTCCGACTGATATGATTCGACATATTGTGAACTGTACAAATATTTTTCTAGACAAGTTACGCCCAAATTATACGCGAGATAGAGATTGTCGTGCAACAAATTAGACAGAAAAATATGCTCTCATTGGACTATTATATATGGCTGGGATAAAAAAAGGCTCAATATTTGAACACTCGGGAACTCTGGTCGGACGATGGCACGGCTCCAGAATGCTTCAAGCTTACAATGTCTAGAGAGAGATTTCACCTTGTATTACGCTCTCTTAGATTTGATAACGTAACTGACAGAGTGGAAAGAAAGCAATATGACAATTTAGCTCCAATTCGGCAAGTATTCGAGCAATTTGTAGAGAAATGCCTAAACAACTATCAAGTTGGTGAATACTGCACAGTCGATGAAATGCTGGAAAATTTTCGTGGCCGGTGCAAATTCAGGCAGTACATCGCGAATAAACCAGCAAAATATGGTTTGAAGATATGGGCCTTAGAAGTTTATGCAGGTAAGCAGCCTGAAGGCCCATTTAAATTGGATAACTCGGCAAGCTCTATAGTAAAACGAATAACGCAACCAATTTTGAACACAGGCCGAAACGTTACGATGGATAACTATTTCACATCTATACCACTAGCCAAACACATGATTCAAATGAAAACAACTATTGTCGGAACGTTAAGAAAAAATAAAAAAGAGATGCCGCCTTTGATGTTGAATACTAAAATTAGACCTCTAAATAGCAGCATATTTACATTTTGCAGACCTATGGTTTTAGTACAAACCGAAACCAAACAAAATTGTTTCTATGTGATCTACATTTCATAGTGATGATAAAATCGATGAAGAATCTGGAGATGCTTCAAAACCGGAGATAATCACGTTTTATAATTTGACAAAAGGCGGAGTCGATGTTGTAGATGAGCTGAAGTCAACTTACTCTGTCTCTAGGTTCTGTTGTAGATGGCCTCTAAGATTATGTTTCTCAATTTTGGATATAGGCGGTATCAACTCTCAAATAATATATAAAAATATTACCGACATTATTCAAGACCGCAGATTATATATGAAAGAGTTTGCTCAAGAATTGATCAAACCACATTTGATAAATCGATCTTCAAAACAGAATTTACCGGTGAGTTTACGTACCCGAATTCGAAAAATTTGTAACATGAAGGAATCAACAGTTGTGCGAGAGGTTGCCTCAGGTTTTTGTGCGTTTTGTCCTAGGCGAAAAAATCGAAAAAGCAAGAAACATTGCGAGAGGTGCAATAAAGTGATTTGTACAGAACATGCTAAATATGTCTGTCCCTCATGTTCCAACGTCAACAGTTCCTCAGATCAGAGTGATTAGCATTTTAGAGAATACAGGATTTTTTTGCAATTTATTTTCGATTACAATTTTATTATTTTTTTTTATTAGCAAATGTTAGAGATTTTAAACTTTTATAAGCAAATAACATGTTTAAAAAAACAATAAATATTGATTTTGACTTAAAAAATACTAGTTTTATTCGCATCCTGACGTTATATAAAAAAAAATATGAAGCGTGAGAAAAATGCTCACGCGTGAGTACTCACGTTCCACAGAATGGCGCTAGTTCTGCAGGGTTAATAATATAAAATATTATTAAAAATCTGGTGCGAAGAACAATAATATTTTATATTATTTTATATTATTAAAAATACCTTTGTATTATACAAAACTGGTGGGGTTTACCTACTCATGCATGTTTCAATTATTCTGATATAATATTTTACATTATACTAAGGGGATAATATAAAATATTCATGATTCTATAAAATCAATAACTTTATTTATATTTGGGGTTATACTGATCTTCGGAATTAAATTTTTAGTACTTTGTCGCAACTGTTAAATGATACGCGAAATCCTTTGCTCAATAAAATATAATTTGTTAGTTTTATTGAGCGAAGTATTTTACGACACGTCAAACAACTTACCTAGAAATTAAAGAATGTTAGACGCGTGATTAACCCGAACATAAAACCCCGAATTCAACCCCGTTATTTTATGACAAACATAAAATAAAAGGATTTTTGTTCTGAGTCCATATCATAAAAAGTTTATCTTGTTTATATGTTCTTTTTTCCAGACCAAACTGAAGTATATGAATCATATTTTTTATGTCTTGAAGCAAATTGATATGTCTATATTAAAGGAAACAAGATATTACACTTTTTCGGGATTGACTAATGTGATTAACAACTACATCGGCCATTTTCTTTCAGCGCGACAGGATAAATCAGTTATAAAGTGTGTTTTTTATAGAGGTATAGAACTTTGAAATGGAATAAAACAAAGATGAATTTTTTAAATTGACATGAAATTTTCTTTATTCGAAAGATAATCTTCTGCCATTACAATTTAAATATGACTTCTGGCATATGACCGCCACGGCTGGCTCGGACGTAGTCTAATCTGGAGGTCCAATTTTCGATGACTTTTTCCAACATTTGTGGCCGTTTATCGGTAATAACGCGGCGAATGTTGTCCTCCAAGTGGTCAATCGTTTCAGGCTTATCGGCGTAGACTAGCGACTTCACATATCCCTACAGAAAATAGTCTAGCGGCTTTAAATCGCACGATCCTGGAGGCCAATTCACGGGTCCGAAACGTGAAACTATGCGGATACCAAACGTTTCCTTCAATAAATCAATTGTGGCACGAGCTGTGTGACATGTTGCGCCGTCTTGTTGAAACCACAGCTCCTGCACATCATGGTTGTTCAATTGATGAACGAAAAAGTCGGTAATCATGGCTCTATAGCGGTCACCATTGACTGTAACGTTCTGACCAGCATCGTTTTTAAAGAAGTACGGACCAATGATTCCACCAGCCCATAAAGCACACCAAACAGTCAGTTTTTCTGGATGTAACGGTGTCTCAACATACACTTGAGGATTATCATCACTCCAAATACGGCAGTTTTACTTATTGACGTATCCATTCAAACAAAAGTGAGCTTCATCGCTAAACAAAATTCGCTTATGAAAATCGGGATCAACGGCAATCTTGTTTTTGGCCCATTCACCGAATCTACGCCTTGCTAGGTGATCGTGTGGCTTCAATTCTTGCACGAATTGGATTTTGTAAGCACGCAAACTAAGATCTTTCCGCAAAATCTTCCATAAAGTGGATGGACACATATCCAATTCCTGTGCACGATGGCGGATAGACTAATTTGGGTCTTCCTCTACGCTACGCTCTACAGCAGCAATTACTTCTTCTGTACGCACTGTACGACGTCTCTGTGGATGCGTATTATCATTTAGAGTAAACGTGGTGCGAAAACGTTCCATAGTTAATCAAATTAATTGCTCTGATGGACAATTATGTTGACCGTAGAATGGACGTAGTGCGCGATACGTATTTCGAACAGAACCATGATTTTCAAAATAAATTTGCACAATTTGGAAGCGTTGTTCAGACGTCAGTCTATTCATGTTGAAATGCCAAACCAAACTAAACATAAATCACTTGACGGCTGACAAAGTGGCCGCCAGTTAAAAAAGTGTTGCCAAGTTAAAGTTTTATACCTCTATAAAAAACTTAGTATAAGCAGCACAAGAAACATAGCTTACACTGTGTCCCCGGATTGAGTTCACAATAGGTACAATTAGAAAATACAATCCCGAGCTTTTTTCAATCCCGGGATTACGGGATTTTTGAAGCGTAATCCCGGGATCCCGAGATTAATCCCGGGATTAAACTATGTGGTTTCTAATTGGGCTCAAATGAGAAAAAAACTTAAGTAATTTCTTAAAAATTATTTATTAATATTGTTGCACAACACAATACACAATATACTAAAATAAGGAACAAAAAAGACAATACAAAAAACTATTTAGAATTTAGAAAATACAATCGCAGAAATATCGAAGCATCCAATTGTAATGTAGCCGGGTCCTGCGGAGGCTACATTGTTGCGCTGGTACGCAGATGCGTACAAGCATCGAAATAATACGCAGATAAGGTTGGTTTAACGTAGTATAATAATTTAACACATAATAAACATAACAATTACTATATACATAACAATGAATAGTACAGTAGTCAAAGGAGAGATCTAACTGACACTCGCCATGTCTTACTGACTATCTAGCTATGATTGATCTCTTGTTCTTTAATAGAACATCTTATATACCACATTAGAGTGCCCTCAGGTGGACCGAGGTCGCGTTTTCTAATACAATGCAAATAAGACCAGGGCCACGCCTTGACTATATCGAGAATTACAAACATTACTTAATTAGGTTATCACACCTGCCACCCAGCGAGAAAAGAAAAAACAACAGGATTTGTTTGCTTTTTTCTTTCTCTAGAAATTAGGTATAGAAATTTCTATATGTTTCCTTATTTACTACATGCAGATATAATTTACAATATTACATTTACTTATCTTCTAAATATTCGATATTTATTCGACACTACTATCTATTAAAACGTTCGGTAAAATTATTTAACGTTCTTACACAGAAAAAAAAATTTTATTTACATATTACACTTGTAAACATTAAATCGTAAAAGGTAAAATAATAAAATTGTATAATGATAAATAGTCTAAGGTAAATAGTGAAATTGTATAAGGGTAAAATAGTAAAAAAAAGTGGTAGATGGGCCGTTGTACACTGTCTCAAGTTTGTTTGCTTAAAATTCTTCCTTCCATAGCATGTGGTAGCGATTCGGAATAGTGGACTTATTTCGAAGTTTTGCAATTCTTGTCTTTCTTTAAATTTTTCGCATTCGATTCTTTTTTTCGATTCCTCATGCTTGATCGTTTGTTTTCAATTATTTGTGCTCCCTTTTAATCATACGTATTTTAACATAATTCAACTCTCTCTCTCCCTATTTTCCTCCATGGAAAAATTATTTTAGGAAATCACTCATTCGTGTATTATCCTGGACAACACATATTTTGTGTATGTCATGTTCTGCGCAGAACTATCCTGTGAAGCCATTCTAGACTACAGTAAGGGGGCACGTACTGCGGAAGTTCCCTTATCCTGTAATGTCCTTATCTTCAATACAGAAAATCTAGAGACTCTTATTAATTTCCAGTTGTAACTTTTCCTTTACTGTCAATTGGGGTTGGGAGGTTTGCTGCCTTGGCTCATCATCTGTTTGTGATCCTGACCTTTCGTCCTCTTCCGTGTCATCTCGATTATTTAATCTTTTAGCAATAGTCTTTATTTGCACCCTCATTAAAGCCTGTGTAGGAACTGGAAAAGTCAAACCATTTCAAATCCGATAATAACTGATTTTCGTCATTTTTCGAGGATTTTGTAAATAATTCAACACAGTTAAATCATCATTTCGTCGTTGCTTTATAAGTTCCACTAAGGATGTTTTCATTTTATTGGAGAGTGCTGAGTTTTTGTTATACAATTGTTTCATAAGAAATTTCAATGTGTATAAATTAGCATTTCGTCGACAGATTGCTTCAACTGTTAATTTAATTGGGGTCAGCACATCAACAATTTTATTTACTAAGTCGAAATCAGCATCTTCTAAACGGATTGGATGATTGAGATCTAAAAGAGAAAATTCGTTCCAGCATGGTTAAAAGACTATTCCACCTGGTTTTATAGTCCAAAAGAAGTGACAGCTCTTTTTCATGTTTAATCTTCACATATTTTTGAAGTACTGTGTCATTTTTCAATGGTGTTCTTTTAATACACTACAACTTTGCGGATTTTCTTTATCAGCTCATTAATGTTTTCATCTTTCGTTAGCACTGGTATGGGTTCTCGCACAAGTTCATTTCGTGACATTAAGATTAAACCTGATTCTGGACAATCTAAGTCTTCTAAATTGTCATCAGCATCGCTATCGTTCATATAATTAGCAGTCACAGCTAGTTCATTTATAGAATCATCTGAGTCTGAGGTAGGGCTGTCTTGCCTGTCTTGAAAATAATTCTTTATTTTATAAAGCACATTACAGACAGCCAAATTGATACCATGTCCGAGACACAGTTGTTGTTCAGTGCAAGCAAGCTGTCCCACCTTTATCATAACGTTCGGTCCATCGGTTACAGTAGCCACGATATCAGTTTCCAGGGAAATATCAAATTTACTTAGACGCTCTTTCAATATACGAAGACAATTTTCAGCCGTCATACTTCCATGAATAGGAACGAGTCCTAAGCTCCAAATTTTTTTTATATGAATGAACGTTGACAGCCATGTATCGTTTATTGGACGTTGATGTCCACTCGTCGAAAGATACACCTCAAATAGTCGTCGCACTCACTATTATGTTTTCTAGTTTCTTCGAAATACGTCGTTTCCGAAACGTAGCTAAATACGACAAGTATGTGTGTACTGACATGCACTCACAACGACCAATGGAATAATACTGAATAGTGTACTTTGATACGGACGCTTGAGTTACTGTGCCGCGCCCTTCTCTTCTCTACCTTGCTCTCGGCACTGCACTGAAAATTGCCCCTCTTTGCCGAGTCTAGTCATGATGTTGTAATTTTAATTGTTGTATTGCAAAGTTAAGTGAAGGAATTGTGGTGTTTTGCACTCAAAGCCAAACTTAACCTTACCATTTTTATCTATTAGTTTTTATTAACTGTACATTCGTTTTTTTTATGTTTTTGCTGTTATGGAGGAAAAAGAAAAAAATTAACTTCTTAATATTATTATTATTAAACAAAGGTTCTTAACTTTATTTCTTAATATAATGCTCCAAACGTTCAATACACTTTTTCCAAGGATGTTCCAATGCTCTTATCTTACCGCGGAAGGTGTTTTTTTCAGGTCAAGCAAAATAGCCGTCTACAGCAGCTTTGATTTCCCCGTCCATAGAAAATCTCTGTTGACCTAAAAAAGTTTTAAGTTTTGAAAATTGGTGATAGTCCGAGACAACTAAATCGAAGAAAAATGGTGGGTGCGAAAGCAACTCAAACTTCAGTTCATGAATGTTGGCCATTGAAACAACAATACTATGATATCGTACAATATTATGGTGAGAGATATTTTTTACGCGCTAATCTAGGTCTTTTTTCTAATATTTTTTGGTGCAACTTATCCAAAAAGTTAGCGTAATATTCCCCGTTTATCGTTTGTCCCAAAAAACTGATGCCATTACTTTGTCAGCTGACTTCGTGATCATGGCTTTCTTAAGCGCCGAACAGTCAGGTTCTGTTCACTGTTTAGACTGAAATTTTGTTTCGGGAATATAATAATTGACCCATGTTCCGTCGGTGGTAATAGATCGTCACAATTTTTCTAAAAACGGTCCAAACATTCTTATGACAGTTGCACTTTCCACCTTTCTGCTCCATTGTGAGAAGATGCGACACTCGCCTGGGCAAACACTTTTTTATCCCTATTTCTTGAGTGACGATATTACGTACCCGCTCTTTTAAAATGCTCACTGAACTGGCTATTTACTTAATTTAAGCCGTAAGTCTTTTATCGCCATATCTTGTATTTTAGTGATCATTTCTAAAGTAATTGCAATTCATTAGCAGTTGATTTTGTATGTTGAAATTATTGTAAAAATTAGTGCCGGACGTGATCTTTCGAAATCCGTGGCTTAGAGAACTATTAGTAAACATGAAGCTGGTCATAGAACAATACGTCAAAAGTGAGTATCATTATAAGGAAGCAAGTGTAACGCCAACCGTTATAAATTGGTACCATATAATATCTATCTAATGTTATTGGCTTGAAGAAATAGAAATCCAGAACAGAACCTGCTGCCACGATTAGAAGATCTACATCCACACAAAGTATATGAAATTATTTTACACAGAGATTGTCTACTTGCTCATACACATTTTACATGTTTTTCACTTACCATTGCAGATAGAAAGGTTGAGTTGCTTGGTCGACGATAGTTGAAATACTACTGATGCGATTATGATAAAACTTTAGATTTATACTAATAATGAATGACTGAGCACATTACGATTTGAAAGCTCTCTCTCAGTACCACATCTTCCCCCCATTCCGTGCAAAGTTAAAAATATACCCTCGTATATGACTGATTAACCTTCTGTCGGGCGCGGTCATAATCGTAATAAGATCAGGCGCGCTGTATCAAAATGATCACTGTGATCATTCTTTCTTTTCAACCGCGAACAAAAAATGTTAAAACAAAAAGTAATTACATACGTCTCTTTTGGTATAGGTATTTTGACTGAGAATACTGAAATTAATGAAAATAATGAACATGCGCACTTTAGTAAAGGAATTTATTACAATAATGTTGGAACAGAAGAATATATAATAGCACTTGTTGATTGTGCTTGAAAATGAAAATAGTGACATATCTAAATACACATAAACTCAAGAACTAAAAAGAAAGTAAAATATAACGGAGGATATAGATTTAAATCTTCAATCTGAGCTCTCGTGGTCGTCCTGTTGCAAATTACAAACTATTTGACTGCATTCTGAACAAAAGCTCTGTAAATGCAAGAGACATATTGATTTGTTGCATTTGACACACTTATATTTAGTTAAACGTCTCTTTTCAGTACATATTTCACATCTCTTCCTCTTACTTCCTCTTTCGCTAACTGCTTCCGTATTCTCGTTTTCTTCCACTGGTCTGTACTGCTGAAATTTCAGTTTTAGGTCCATATGCATCCCCGAAGTATTTGCGCTTCTTCTAATTATATTAGGTAAAACTAATTCACTTGATAATTGTTTTATGAATTGACTTCTTCTGATAGTGTCCTGATCATTGCCAAAATAGATCACTTGGGCATTGATCCCACTCATGTTCAACATGGCAAAAAATATTACCATCGGCCAACGACGAACATTCCTAGCCACATTGTAAGAGGCGCATAGCTTATCTGTTGTATCAACACCGCCTTTCGTATGATTGTAAAATGTAATCATCGAAGGCTTTTGCTTATGGCCACTCTCACAATCTATACAATTATCATTATGTAATGTAGATGCCAAAATTACACATTTTCCTTTTTTTTGGTATATATGACAATAATGTACATCCCTTTCTAAATCTAAAAAGGCTACTATCTAGATCTTTGCCTTTTGTAGACCTAAATTCCAACGGAAACTCTCTTTTGTTTTTCTTCATGGTACCAACATATGAAAGGCCTTTTTCTGTTAGTTTTTCTAATAGTTCCATACTACCAAACCAATTGTCTGCAGTAATATTTCGCCCTGAGTGATATATAGGCTCAGCCAGTCGTAGAACTACATCAATAGGTTTGTTGCTCAAACAATATGGACCATTTGGTTGCACTCCAGCATATATTTCTAAATTGTGTAAGTAGTAAGTTTGAGAATCGACAAGAGCATATATTTTAATACCGTATTTATTAGGCTTGCTAGGTATGTATTGCTTGAATGCGCACTTACCACGAAAGCCCTCAAGCTTTTCGTCAATAGTAAAATTTTCAGCCATTGTGTAGGATTTCTGACAATTTTGTACAAATATCATAAATATTTCACGAATAGCTGCTAGTTTATCTAGGCATTGCCGCTCTTTTCGGGTTTCGCGATCATCAAATCGTAAACACCTCACTATGAACTTGAACCGTTTTATACTCATCACAAGCTGGAATTTCTCAACACCATTTCCATCGGCCCCCCATAGATCCTCTAAGCTCTGCCTATTGCTTTTATACACTCCGGCTAAAAACAGAAGACCGATGAATGCTTTTAATTAATAACGTCAATTGGTCTGGCATCTCTCTCTCGTTGAAACAATGGTCTGATTATTTCAATATACTGATTCGTATATTGAAGAATGATTTTCAAAATATCATTAGATATGAGGCAACTCCAACATTCCAAAGAAGTTCGTGCTGTTCTTTCCTCACCTATTACTCCCGGCAGTTTTCGAATTATATTGTGTCTTCCGCAGCGCACTCTTTGTGAGGGAGGAGTTTTATTCCATTTCGTAGTGTTGTCTTTCCCAAGGAAGCAATTTTCTTCACTTTCTGGAAAATCGTCGTCTGATGCATCTTCTTCGGTTCCTGAATCTCCTTCACGAGTTTCAGTTACATCTTCACCATCAGTGTCACTTTCGTCCTCGAAATTTTCTTGCAAATCATCATTGTCATCAAACATCATCCTTTCCAATTCTTCTACATCTTTCGCATTTGTTAAATCATATTTTTTACCCTTGCCAGCCATTTTAGGTGTAAGTAAACTGAAAGATAAATATTTTTCTTACAAAATATTTCCTATTATTATTATTGGGACGCGGTGTATCAATTTGATATTTGCGCGGTGGTAAAATAAAAATAAAACCGATAATGAAATGATTGACATTTATGTATCCATATAAGAGAAAGGTACTTACCTACGCACAAGAATAACTAAATTCTATATTTTTAAATTATAACAAGAACGGGCGCAGTGTATCAAAGTGATATAAAACTCCAGAACTGATCAGCCTAACAGTTTCCATAAAACTAAATGTACTGATAATGTAGGGCATTAGGAAAAATGAAGCTACCAGAAAGTAGATGTCGCTACACATTATAATTTACAAGTACCAAACGAAACAGTTTGGTGTGTATCAATTGGATCAGGCGCGCCCGACAGAAGGTTAATTTCCTAAAAGTTGCAAGTTTAATATTTTTGCACACTACGACGTTTCGGCTTCGAATTTTCGAAACATAATAAATTGTCTAAGAGGAAGAACAAAATACGTAGAGAATAATGGTCCATGACTGAATAATAGCCTACGCAAAATAAGGAAATCGAAGAAGATAAGAGAACTCATTAATAAGTGGAAATATAATAAATATTATAAACTCCTCTCTCCGTTTACAAATTTGAAACTAATTTTAGATCGAATTAAGATTAAGCAATAGTAAATATTGTATATTACATCAAGAGCTTTCTTATCGACAGAGAATACATGATACAGAACGAATTATAATCAATATCCTTCCAGTATATATAATTAGATATTGTATATATCAGGGTGGCCAAACTTTTGACCTCTGAGGTCTACTTGTGTTCAAAAATGTTTCTTGCGGGCGACTCTAAGGTAGAGTTTACAAGAGAGAAATAAAACATTTTAGCGATAAGTTAGTAAGTATTTTTCTATTATATACGTTGAAAACAAAATACATAATATTCATTCTGTATTAGGCTTTTGGGTGGGTATTTGGCACTGCATATTCTCCACAAGTGTATTATATTGAGGAGTGTAAGAAGTAACTGCGATGCGCAAACAGGAAGTTAAGTGGGCATCTGTTAAACGAGAACGATGTTTGGTTTTTATTGTATTCATAGTAGAAAATGTCGATTCGCAAAGATAGGTGGAACCGAAAAACGAAGTCAAATATAAGGCAACCTTTCTTAGGTATGGGAACTTTTCTTTGCAAATCAGTTTCCAAAAATCAGTATTACTGCCAATTGCTCTAGCTTTCAGAAATATGTCGCATCTCATTATAATTATTTCTTCTTCCGCCACAACAGATTCAGAATCAGTTAACTTGGCGATTTTTGCAGTCAAGCTGTGAAGGTCATTGCTTTCATTAAAAGGGAATGTCATGAAACTTAGCACTTCTTCGAGAGCGAAGAAATCCAAAAACCTTCTTTCGAACTCCAGGTGCAAGTTCTCCAGCTGTCTGGCGAAAGTTTCAAAGTCCCGATTTGAGTTATGCGTGCATTCTTCTTCCATGTTTTTATAGTTTCTTAGTTCACCTCGTCTTAATTGAGATGCATGCACTTGAATTTGACTTTTAAATGTTTTAATCAAAGTTGTCATATCAATCACATTCCTGTCTTTTCCTTGAAGATTTAAGTTCAACTGATTGAGTTTTTCCGTTATGTCACAAAGAAAGGCGAGCTTCATGAGCCATTTTTCATCTTCAAGCTCAGGTACATTTTCTTCTTTCGAATGGATTAATGTTTTGATTTCTGGCAGTAATTGGCGAAACCTCTTCAAAAAAGCACCACGGCTAAGCCACCTAACATCTGTATGTAACAAAAGATCCGAGTGTTCGGCTTCAGTCTCTTCAACTAAAGCTCGAAATTGACGCCTTTACAAACTTCTGGCTCGAATAGAATTAACTATTTTAAAGGCAATTTTCATGATAATATCCGAGTCAAGAATTTTAGAGCACAAAACTTGCTGGTGTATGATGCAGTGATAGTTGGTGAAACTTGGAATGTTGTCATCATTTTTACACAATGAAATAAAACCAACTCTTTGTCCCAGCATAGCGGGTGCTCCATCTGTCGTAATAGCAACTATTTTGTGAATCGGAAATTCAATTTTTTCTACAAAATCTTTAAAAGATCTGTAGATATCCTCACCTCTTGTTTGCCCCTTCAATGGAATCATCGTCAATAATTCTTCTTTTGACGTCATATCTTCAAAAACTAGACGCACCAAAATGCACAATTCAGCAGTGTCCGTCACATCGGTGGATTCATCGAATTGTAGTGACAAAAAACTACATTTTTGCAAGTCTTCCTTAAGCAATTGTTCCAAATTTCCACTTGAGGCTTCACTTCGTCGCATCACAGTGTTTCGTGACAGAGAAATGGCATTTATGGCTGAAATAATTTCTTTCTTATTTTTAAAGTCATTAAACAGTACTTCTCCAGCTCTCTGCATGGCTTCCTTGATCATTTCTCCATCTTCAAAAGGTTTCTTTCGTTTTATCAATATTTCCGTAACACCAAATGACGCCAGTGTAGCAGCTTTTGATTTCAAGTCTGGTTTCGTAAAAAAATATTGTTGCGCACTTAAACTGCTTTTTAATTCTCGTACTTTTACCTTCCGAAGTTCACTGCCAAATGGAAAATCTGTGGCGTATTTGGAATGTGTAGTTTTAAAGTGCCTTTCCACATTTGCTCTTTTCGGTAATGCTACACTTGAATTACAAATTAGGTACACACATTTGTCGTTGACCACTCACTGTGATAATGGTAAGTCTTACTTTTTTTGCACTTGAACCAGATGGCACACTCATTTTGATTAAATAAAAGTCACAAACTCACAAAGGTCCCTACGTTACTTAGTATTGTTACGCCGCTGCCTGACGAATTTCACGTGAGGAACGAACGAACGAACGATGTCGACCGAGAGTTCGGTATTCACAGTCACAACGCATACGTCTGTCCAAACGCACTCAGTCCAGGACTCTACACGCACTTTTTATCGTTTCGTATCGCTTCTGAATTCAAACTGACTGGCTATGGCTTCCGCCAGCTATTTATATTATATGATGGGATTAGCGACATCTAGAAATTTCGAGAAACAATTCGCGAACCCACACAGCGTTCGCTCGCGCGTCTTCACGAATCTTCCATCGCCGCCGTCGATATTGTTCTAGGCAAGTTAGTACTACCTAGTGAAACTAGATGGCGTAACTTGCACTGCGCTACGACCAAAGCGCGTGGGTAGTTATTGGCGCGAATACACTTGATTTTTTTTGTCTTCTTTTTCAGTTTATTTATTTATCTCTTGAGGGCTACCTAAATCGCCTTCGCGGTCGACCGGTAGACCGCGGTCGACCTCTTGGCCACCCCTGGTATATATTATGTAATTATATATAGATATATAATTATAGAAAATTTATTGACTGTACTAATATAAATTCATTTTCTCAATATTTCGTCATTTATTAATAACTTCATCAGGAGATGAGCTAGAGTTAAGCGTTGGCAATCTTATTGATTAATTTACACATAATTGTAACCAGCAACTCACAAATAAAAACCTGAACATTACATTTTTAAACAGCAATTAAAACTGTGAAACTAAACAACTTAACTATGAAAAACATGACGTTGTACCAAGTTGGAGGACAGTCCTGAAGAGGACTGTTGGTGGTTTCGATGAATTCTTCCTTATCTTGTTCGGAGGTTAAAAATACAATAAACCATACTTCGATATCATCTCTTTATATAGCGGTTGATTGTGTACCTGGGGTGGCGCGACGCTTGAGGCGACATGTGATTGTTTCGGAGGAAGAATTCGAGTTCTGTGTTTGGCACGTGTGTATTTTCTGTGTCTGTTGTGCTGTAATTTAAATATTATTCCTTTGACCGTCTCCCGACATACGCTTATCACATAACGCGGGCTGCCATATCACCAGCAGTCGGAGCGCATCGTCTCTTTTGTTTAGTCAGTTCGGACGTTCGTCGATTTCTATCGTCTCTCTTATTATTCGAGCCATGTAATTCGTGTTTATGTCTAAAGTTTTGTATTCTCGCAATCAATTGTATAGCGCGTCTCCGTTAGGTGTTGTACCAGCAATGGCATTTCTTCATTCTTGGCTACGGCATTTATTTATATAGTAGGATAGTATAGTAGGATGTAGGATTATTTTAGATATGTACATATTAAAGTAAAACAGATCTTAAATCGCCGACTAATTGAATCTACTATATATATATATATATATATATATATATATATATATATATAACGTGTGTTCATTTGAAAAGTCAATCTAGGTTACTTTGAAATTTTGATAGAATAAGACACATATATATTAGTATATGTTGTTCCGCAAACGTAAATCCAAATGACATTTGATAATGTCAATCACATTTGTTATTTATTTGTATGTATGAAACTGTCAAAATATACGACTTCGTAGGTTAAGTACTAAATTTTAATTTACGACATACTTCAAAATGTTCTCAGTAAATCACATGCTACTAGATTGACTTTTCACATGAACACCGTTATATACTTATACTTATATATATTTATGGTCTGGTTTTACTTCAACATATACAACATATATATAATATAACATTCGGCAAATGATGACTTTTTCAAGGAATATAAAATATAAATGACAGTATATTAATGTCATACATTTGTAGTTGCTATGGATAAAATTATTCAAAGATACATTCCAATTGAATAATAATAATTATAATAAATCATGCCTTAGCATTTTAAAATAGATAGACAACAAAAACAGGGAAACACAAGTCATGAGTTATTATTATGTATGCGCCCGTGGAGCGTCTTAAATCGCCAACAAATTGAATTTACCATAACATACAAACTTCACGAAATAATTATCTTTATACTTAGCACAAGGCGTGTAGTGCTAATCAAATGGAACAATTACATCATGAAGTATACAATTACATAAACGAAGAAGATCATAAAATCATCAAAGAATACATCAAAATCAGAAAAATACTGGCAAACCATATCAACAGAAGAAACTTTTTGGTAAAATGCAGATCGTTACAAATAACACCTACATTTATAAAAATGAAAAAACTTGACAGATATCATTTCACAATTTCAAAACTAAAAACTAAATTTCAAAAAATTATGAATTCCTGTTATCTACAAATTTTAAACATCACAATATCCCAAACCATTTGTGACATAAATACATTCAATCTAATTATTTCAAACTTGAAAAATATTATCATACAGAAATTGTCTCCTCAAATTTTAAACAGCTTCGAAAAAATAGAAAAATTTACAATAATAATTTCCTAAGAAACAAAAATAAATTAAAAAACAAAGTAGATAAACTAATAAAGAAACAACACTTAGACATAAATTACAAAATTAACAATAACTGGATTATCAATTTGACCAATATAAATATTCCGGATAATGTTAAATACATACTTAGCCTAGAATCCAAATTTAATATGCCACCGTATAAAATACTCATTAATGACTACATAGCTAACATTGCAAGAGGAATACAAAATTTACCACAGACAAACAAAATGAAATACGTAGCAAAATCTGTAATATAATCACTAACCATAACCATAGGAAAGTAAATAATAAAAAACAAAAAGTCGAACAGAACAACGCAGAAACAATACGACAGGAAGTAGCTTCTATTATCAGAAAGGCCAAACCACCCAAGAGCAATATAACAAGGGAAGAATATCTAGCTCTAAAAGATATTCAAAAAGACAATAACATCATCGTTCTACCCGCTGACAAGGGAAATGCCACCGTCGTTTTAGACAAAATCGACTACGACAGAAAAATGATTGCACTTTTAGACGACCCCTCATATAAAACAATCAATACGGACCTGACTACGTATCTAGAAAAGACCACGAAGACTAAAATAAACGCGACAACACTGAGTGAAGAGACAATGAAACGGATCATTCCCCGAGAAAAACGTCCCGGTGTCCGAAACTCTACGGACTATCAAAAATACACAAGACCGATATACCGCTCAAGCCAATAGTAAGTTCTATCGGATCTCCAACGCAAGCCCTAGCACGATACTTGGCACAGCAAGTCCAGGTACACGCCGAACAAATGGCATCTTATGTGAAGAATGCGGACCACTTCATAGAGTTAATAAAAGACGTACGCATACAACCAACGGATCTGCTAGTCAGTTTCGACGTAACATCGTTATTCACGCAAGTGCCGATCGCAGAAACCATTTCCATATTAGAAAATAAATACCAAGTACCAAAGGACACGATTAATCTAATAGAACACTGCCTGGCAAACACTTATTTCACCTACAATAGCCAAAAATACCGACAAGTAGAGGGCGCACCGATGGGATCTCCTCTGTCACCGATTATTGCCAACATATTCATGGAGAACTTCGAAACAAAGGCATTAAGCAACTGCGCAGACAAGCACAATTTGTGGCTAAGTTATGTCGACGATACATTCGTCATTTGGACACATGGCAGAGAGAAGCTGGATACTTCTCTACACCACTTGAATGCCGAACATCCAAACATACGTTTCACAATGGAGGTAGAAGAACAAGAGAAACTCCCTTTCCTTGACGTGTTGGTAATCAAGAAAGAGAACGGACTACTGGGACACACGGTATATCGAAAACCTACACACAAAGATAGATATTTAAAGGCACAATCACACCATCACCCGGCACAACTAAATTCCGTTGTAAAAACACTAGTTTTGCGATCTGAGAGACTAACAGATAAAGAATACATACACGAAGAAAGAAGGAACATAAGAAACGCCTTCATCACAAACGGCTATTCAACAAAAACAATAAATAAAGCCAGAATTAACGTCAACAGAAAAACAGAAAAACAAGAATTCGCGTCCAGAGCTTTCCTTCCATATATAAAGGGAACTACAGACAAAATCAGTATATTATTAAAAAGACACAACATCTACACCGTTTTCACAACACACAGAAAAATAGCCGATGAAATAGGTAAAGCGAAAGACAGAATTCCTCTAGAAGATCAGGGCGTTTACGAAATACCATGTTCAGTGTGTGATCAATCATATGTGAGGCAGACAAACAGGCGAGTTAGCGTGAGAAGAGAAGGACACCGAAACGCGGTCGTCAAGAAAGAAGTAACGTCATCGTTAGCACAACATAAACTTCTGACAGGGCACTCCATCGACTTTGAAAACACGAAGATCCTAGCCAAAAGTGAAAACCTAACGACGAGAATTACAAGAGAAGCGATAGAAATAGAAAAGCGTCCTAAGTGCTTAACTAAACGTGACGACGGCCAGCGCTTGCCGCATACATGGAAACCGCTCCTAGTTCACCGACAGATAAAAACACAAACAAATCCCGACAGATCGCAACCCCTACACAGACACACGGACCGACCAGGGAACTTACAGGCACTCGGACCAATTACACAAAGCCGCGCACGCATGACGTCAATAGTGGGACGCCCCCTCCCGACACACCAGCACATAACAAGAGGTAGTGCTAGGCGCACTCTCCAACTCTAACCAGCGACAGACCGACTAGCTCCTGAAGATGACGAGTGCGATCTCGTTGAAACGTAGAGTAAATAGTCCTTTTCAGGACAAAACTCACACGCGACCAAGAACCCGAGAAACTACACCTTCATATATATTGTTATGGTTCAAACTGCACCCATATATCTGCATCTGAAATGGAAAAACAGATAGAACAATGCATATAACATAATTATAAAAAAGGTGAAATTGGTGAATATAGTTTGTAAAATTAGTATCAACATGTATATAAATTAATACAACGAGAACAGTATAATTCAAATTAACTTATTTTTATAACTTACTTTTATATTTCTATTTTAAAATTCATAATTCAAATAATTCGCGCGAAACTACCGGTATCTAATTTATATACATTGAAATAATGTATTGATACTGATTGGACACGCCCTCTTTTTAAATTTAGCATGAACTCGTAAGAATGCAACTTTAAACACATGATAATAACATAACCTTATATTCAAGAGTAAACAAATTGTATTTGAAAAGCATTTTAAAAATTTTATATTTTAATTAAAAAAGAAATATCAATTAAATTCAAAGCACAAAGCGATGTTATGATAATAAAGTTACGAGGCTATTTATCAATATAAAAATAGGCCTTGAAAAATAAATGAACGAAAAAAAAAAAGCCGAAAAATAATTTTACAACATATGGCCGCGTTTTTGTAATTTTCCAAGTTTAAAATTAAATTACCATTATAATACTTTAAATATCTCGTCAAAAATATATAAAATTGAAACGCAAAATATTGGCCAACATTTAAAAGTAAGAACCAGCCCGGCATCATCAAAAATACGCCGGATATTGAAAATAGCATCATTGCAAGAATCCTAACTGCAACGCGTGGGCAACTTGGACGATCGAACGACGCAATACCCGACATCAAGAATCCTAACGCCGTACTTGGTGCTGTACAACGAGCAACGCTTCCAGCCTGATTCAACTTATCATACCTTGGAACACAGGTTCTAGAATAATCGATTTATTCTTTTCATTCCCTATAAAAATTATATTTCTATAATCAAGATCACCATAACCAATTAAAATATTTACAAAACTTCTAAATTTGTTATCCATGCAACGTCTATCCCAGCTTAATTATAACAAACATAATTTAATTGAGAAATAATATCCTAGTACTTATCAAATTTGTATAGACAATATAACATATTCAATAACTTAGTTGTTTGTTCACCAACACTATTTTTAATATAATTTGATAAACACATGTTAAGATAGTAATTCCTTTTATAGACACTTGTCAACGTTAATATAATTGTTACAGATTTCTAGTTTTTATTACAATATATTTTATTTTTATCTCTTTAAACAGTTTTTTTTTATTTGTTAGCATTTAGTTTTTGAGTGAAACATATTACAAAAACATAAAGCTACAATTTAGGGAGGTAATTCGCAGATCGACGAAGATCCAGAGGTAATTAATATTAAAACCATTTAATAATCTTGCTCGCCGACTGCTAGTAGTGCTATTGTATGTACACAGAGGACGTTGAATTTATTGTGATTAATTTAATCGCTGGCGCCCAATATTTAAAATTCATCATCTTCAACATATCCTAATATTCATTGTTATATATAATTTAGAACGTCTCCATGTGTTATTACAGTATTGACACCAACAACTTGTTGGTAGATAATGTTTGATCTAGCATTATTATAAAATTGGCACAAACAACGTGAAGGCCTTGTATATTTCTTTTAATATACCACCAGCCCCTCACAGTAGCATATTAAAATATATATATATATATATATATATATATATATATATATATATATTGAGGCATTGCAAGAAGGGCTCTTTCTCTGAAAAGAAATACAAAGAATACATGTAACTGTAATGTTTATATTTACTATGTAATTTAATACCAAGAAGGGGAAAAATTGATTCAAAGTGTAAATACTATATTATGACGACAAATTTGCCTTGAAATAATTAACTGATTTTTCTATTTTTATTGTGATGTTTATAGTCATTTCTATTTCAAATTAATATATATAACGCGATTTTATTCAAACAAATTTAACGTATTTATATTTAAATGTATTTGAACAATTAAGCCCCGCCCACAATTTTAACGGCGCAATAACCCGCAAAGAAACAGATGTTGACAGAGTGATTGTAAACACATCAACATATGTTACCTAACTAAAGTTATTTTATAAATCAAAATGTAATTTTTTTAACTGTTTTACACTGTAAAAATGTTTAATTTAATAATATTCAAAAAGATAATGCAAGTAAAGAATGGAGCGATTTGCGGCAAGTTATGCAATTAAAAACAAATGAAAATATTGGCGTCGGTAATTAGTAGTTGCAACGAGAGGTCACGTTTTTTTGTGCTCCGGCTTAATTAAAATAAATTGGCGAAAATATTAAGTGCTCGAGATTTTTAAGTCTACCAAACGTTTCACCTACCTACGAACTACCTGTAGACCAAATTTAACATCTTCCGACCAAACAGTTCAAGAGTTAAGAATTTTTATAGTTTTCGATACGAAAACTACCCGCCAAAATTTCACCGTACATCGAACACCATCTTTGAACGCTCGAGATCGGCCATCCGCTCAAGCCGCCGTCGGACTTGGAGATTTGGAACAGTTCACATCATCCCGAGGGATAGTAGCAGAAATATTCTCCAGTTTCCCGCTGTGAAGACTTCTCCAGAACACAGGCGCAGGAATCAACAGAGGTTATATCCGAAGATTCAGGTTTTTGCTATTTTTACAAATGTTATACGCGCCATTTTTAACTTGCCTATGAACACTTCTAGAACTTTTTTGTTTATTCTATACATAATTAGTCACATTAATTTCACTGATATTAAACATTGTAATTCATTTTCAAAACTTATTTAAATATTAGTATCCACTACTTTTAATTTTAAAACTTAATTCGATTTCACTTATATAAAATATTTTAATAAAGCACAATTATTTGCACTTGTCTTACACCATATTGCATTTGTACTGTAAGAATACCAACTGCTAAGTGTGTCTCCCTTATGATATATGTGTGTCACGAAACTGTTTATTTAAATTCTGAAATTTTTCAAGATGTTTTCTTATTAACAAAGTTAATTGTCAATATTTTACTTTGGTTTTTTTGTTGTAAAGTACTTGAGATATTGTTCCATTTCCAATTAAATAAGCTACGTAAATAAATTCAAAGTGGAGAGAAGTGAACCTACCTTAACCCTGAGAGAGAAATAAGCTAGCCGATAAAAAACAGATAAGTATTGAATAAGCCCAATTTAAATAAATTTTATATATAATCTACGTTCACAGAAATATATTCACATGTCAATAGCAATATCCATATTATATTAAATCAATTATTCACATTTTACATTCATTCATTTTATTTTACCATATACTAAGAAACGTAACAATATATATATTTATTGCAAGTAATTAAGAATACTATTCTTACAAAATAAACTAGAAATCTTAATAAATTGCTTGTGTAAAAAAGCACTATCATTATTTCCAAACACAATTTGGCTTGCGGAAAGCGTACAACGTTTTACATGCACTAGAGGAATAGTAGTCATATTAATATGTTATATCCCGCGGTATGCAAACGGAGAACTCAGGATTTTTAACATTATTCGTTAGAGAATATCGTCATTTAACTATTGTATTGTGGACATATTGTTTACTTTTATTTTGGAACGGCGACGTATTCATTTACATATGTTTGTAGATACCTTATCGTAACATACCCGCAGGTTTTAATTTTACTGCTATGTCGTCTGATTCTACCGCGCTCTGCGAGTTTCAAATACATTTCGTTTTGTGTATATTTTATGATTTTGTCGTTTATTAGAAATAGACAATGAACACTCGAAATAGAAGAATACTGCGCATATAACGAAAACCCGCGGACTTGTTTTAATGAATACTCGTAGATATCTTGAATTTTTATATTAGTAGGTATGTCTGTATATGTCTTACACATCTCGCATGTATACTCCAGAAAGTCCAGCAGCAATTTCAAGTTAAATTGTATTCTCTATTTTGTAATATAGAAACGCTCTATGTTCTGGACAAAGAAATTAACAAATGATATAATATGTGTATTTAATTAAAGAAATAATATTAAAATTGTTCTAGAAAATATCAAATACGTCTTAATAAGTATGAGATACTTCTTAGTTCATAAATGATTTTCTTCACGTCTTTGCAATTAAAAATACACGTCATTTCTTAATATACAACTGCCTTTCGCGTCTTACGTCGTTCTATTGATCAAGGAGTATGTCATAAAAGAGTGCTACACTCCATGTTCAAAATTAGACCCGTACGCTAGCGCCTCTATTGTTGATATGGTAAATAATACACAATAAGGTAAATTAAGGTTTTTTAGGAAGAATCCACATACATAGGTGACCGCTTGATAATTAAAGTCATCCTCATCATTGATCGGAATATTCAGTGAAGAATCTACCAATTCATTCGTATCCAATATACTAATCTTAGCACTTTTAGGCTCAATAGAAGACATAAAAGTTAAGATATGCCCACTATCCTCCTCGCAATTCAACCCGATGGAATGAGATGACACTAAATTATTTAGACGTTGTTCAAAATGAGCCTCGCAAACATATATTTGTTTTGAATTCGAAGAAACGTCAATACCTGAAAAACCTTTAATAGATTTCAAACATACCTGTTTTCTACCATAATCAGAAGGGAGAGTGAAGAAATGTTTATTTTGATAACTCGAATCAGGAAAAATATTGGAATAGTATCGATTTTCGCAACCTCGAACCTTACATTTATATTTATGCACACTTGAAATAGTATATTAAAAAACAAGTTTCATAAGGCACCATTTTGCCGCACGAGATCAGTTTAGAAAACGAGCCGCGATAGCGGCGAGTTTTCTAAAGAGCGAGTGCGGCAATAGGCCTTATAAAACGAGTTTTTTATACTATTTTTTCTATTTTGCATTTTTTACATTAATAAATTGGAATTATTTAATTTGGAAGTTCAGAGTTTAATTTTTATATAAAGCATGCAGTTGGTCACATTGATACTTGACATTGTCAAATTTAATCTTGCTATCCGCGAAGTATATTATATTACATATTATTTATTAATTTTCGTTAACATTACTTGATATTTTATTAAAAAATATAAACATGAGTGACTTAGAAACTAATATATCTTGTTGTCAATTGTATACAATATACGTTGTTTGTGTAGAGTACGAACATATATCATATCTGTCAAATGTACTTAAATTCTTAAAATCACAGCAATGATATTTATTTCTGTGTTCGGAGAACGCCAACATTGAAAAATGAAAAAAAGCGTATCGAAATGGAGCTCATTTCGAACGCAAAATAGAAAAAAGTCATTATAAAAGTAAATTTGTATGCAAAATATTAAAATTAATTATTACTACAACAATTAATAATAATAAAACTTACCAAAAAACAAACTGTTCCACTTCAAAAATAATTTGTAAACACTACGTCATTAGTCGCATACTCTTATAGTTAACCATATTTATTCATAGATTTTTGAAGAATATGAGCAACGAAGACTTTTTGGTGAAAGTAACACTAAAAACTATCTCATTCTACATACAGGGTTGGCCATTTAAGGTTGCGGTTTTTGAAGTCATATTAAACATACAAAACATTAATTTAAAAAAATGATTTATTTGTGCAATTAAACAACAAGATCTGCGGTTTAATAAATCAGGTTTTCGAAGTGAGAGCCTCGAGCAACGATAACATTTCGCAGCCTCTTCTCAAATTCTCCACAAACTGCCTGAAGTGTGGCGTACGGTATCGCTTCTATTCGCTGCCGTATTGCCATTTCAAGGTCATCCAGGGTGTCTATACCATCGCGATATACCGTATCTTTTAATGATCCCCACAGGTAGAAATCGCAAGGATTGAGGTCTGAACTACATGGTGGCCGTTATCCCTCCGCCTGTAAACTGTTGAGCGTCAAGACCAATGATTCTGTTACCGAAATGTTCTTCAAGAATTTTGAAAACTTCTTCCGGGCGATGCGGACGAGCCCCGTCTTGCATAAACCATGCATTCTCCACCATATTTAATCCATGCGCCACGGGAATAAAAGACTCATCAAGCATTTCACAATATTTTTGCGAAGTAACGGTTCCATTGACAATCACGGGACCGATAATTCCTGCCGACGAGATAGCACACCATACAGTCAACCGTCAAGGGTGAAGAGGACGAACAATTGCTAGATGTGGATTTTTTGTCCCTCAATGTCTCCAATTTTGCTAATTCACATAACCGGATACATCGAAATGTGACTCATCCGACCACCACACTCGTTCCAATGACATGCTGCCATTTTCAATGCGTTCGATGATTTCGTTCGCAAAATTGTAGCGTCGCTCCATTTCAAACGGTCTCAACGGCTGATCGATCTGGATTTTGTATGCTTTCATCTTTAGATCTTCCTTTAGGATCCGCCTTAGTGTTGTACGGGGTATCTCAAGTTCTTGAGATGCTCTTGAGGTCGATGTTGAAGGTTGAGCTGTAAAGTGCTCCCGTACTCGTTCTATGGTTTCCGGTACCCGCATGGTCTTTTGACGTTCTCTAACAGTTGATCTTTCGTCTGCCGCAGATGCTGTTGCTTCAAATTTCACAACAATCCTAAGATATTGTCGGATTAGTAGACATGGAAACACGATAACGAATACTTTGTTACTTTTCTAAATTTATCTTTTTTTCCTTACATTTTTATAGTGTTTTCCGTTGGTGCGTTATTTCTCCCGAATAGAGTACGCAAGTGTCTTGCCGTAGCTGCAAAAGATTCCCCATTTCTATAATAATATTTCATTAATTCCACACGCACTTCCGTTGGATACGACGCCATCTTGAAAACTGACAAGGCAAATTTTTCATATATTTATTGTAAACCGCGCTTGGCCCTCTAGTGTAAAAAATATATATTATATTAATTTTTATATATACAAGAGAATAGCGCGATTTTTAAAACCGCAACATTAAATGGCCAACCCGTTATCAAAACCTTCTTTGATGTTTGATTACAATCCTTCTAGATACAGAGACTACATATCACGACGCTAATTTATACGAATTAAAAAAAAAAATCGCCCTTAAGTGGAATTCGATCCCATGTACATAGCTTGTCGAACCATCGCTCTAGACCACTAAGCTATTAAAGGCAGTGAGTCCGAATCTTTCTGGGGATGCCTTGAATTACATCAAGGAAACAAATCATATATATCTTGCCCGTAGTAGGCCGTGTGCAAATTTGTTACATTTTTCGCGAAGTTATGTAAATGTAAATATGCTTTCTACATATTACAACGCTAATTTATTCGAATTTTTTACAGAAAAAAAAAATTTCTATAAAAAATTCGATGTAATGTAATATGTAGAAAGCATATTTACATTTACATTACTTCGCGAAAAATTCAACAAATATTTTATTCTATCTTTGTATTTTCACAAGCCATTTATTTAAATCTTAAGATATCTCATTTATTTAAACTAAAAACCTAGTTATTATCGGAGAGTTTTATAAGAATTATTTAAAAACACACATATTAGACTTGAAGTCTTTCTGTAGATTTTATTTAATCTTTCAAAATACGCTCAAGTATTTAATTTAACCAAGGAGGTATTTACCGTAGGAACGTTAAGCTAGGTGTCTGTTTTGACTTTTTAGAATATGGATATCTTGACTCTACTGATATTTTTGCTTCTAAGTAAATAAGTGACACTCGACTGAAACAGACATCAAGCTTATGGAGGAATACAATAAATTATTTACAAAATATGAAGAACAGAGTTGGACGTGCTTCAGCTAGTATTTTAGTATCGCCATCAATTTTTAGATAATAAAAAAGAGACTTTATCCAAAAGTAATGATTTTTAAAAGAAAGAGCAATTTTCTCGCTATATTTGTCTGACGAATTTTAAACTTTGATTTATAAAAATTAATAGCAAGAATATTAAAAATTAAGTTGTAAATAATGAATTTATTGTTAACCACTACTTCAGTGCTATATTTTTGTGTTGAAAAATAAATTCAATATTTTATTTTTCTATTCCATTTTTTCTTTTCAAATGTAAAGACAAAGGGGCACCACTTCTCCTTATCCTATTTAGTCAAATTTTCATATAGCTCATTTTTACGTGTAATGGAACGACACTGGAAAGTAGGACCAGATAAAAAACAAACTTAAAAATAACTCTTACAAATAATAAATATTAATTAAAATATTGAACATAGTAATCAGATTTATAAAAAAAATATTTTATAATATTAAGATTTCTTAAAAATATAACAATATATATTAGAAGCATATATTTATTATAAACCGAGATATCTAATAACACCCTTTGGGAGTCCTATTTGTCCATATCACTAAAATTTGTTATGTCTACAAAAACCTCTCTTAAATGTGGTGATAGGAACCTTTACGTTGTCAGACAAGCCAATGATTTATATCTGTCTCGATACCATTTATCATTGCTTGAAAACGAATCGATGAGAATTCCCAACTGAATTACTTATCAGAGAGTATATACGGTAAGGCTGTCTACGCCGAATAATATTTTTGAGGTTTAAATTTTTTAAGTCATTGTAAATTGCAGTGATTCCTTAACTACAAACTACAAAAATATTTCTCTTAGGAAAGTGAGAATATAAATAATAAATAATAAAAGGGATTTAGAATAAAATGTAATATCACAAAAGAGTTATAATATAAAATACAATATGACATTATCTAATGCAAAACATATATATACAAAATATTGTAAGATCTCAATTAATTATTTAATTATGAAATCGACAATTTATTGCATTTAAATTCATATTTTTATTTTATTTGTTCATTTTTCCAATCATTTTCATTAAATAATAATTTTAAAACTAATTCTGATTATTAAAGAAAGATGTAAAGCTATTTTGAACTAAAATGTATAAAGACTTTTGGTTGACCCCTATACAAATAGCAAAGAACATGTGACATAATTATCGGAATAATCAAATTATTAAATATAAAATTTGCAACCAAATACAAATACGAACGATATCATAATATTCCGAAAAATCAATTATAGTTATTTATTGCACAAGTGTGTTATGTTACAAATAAGTCACGCGAGAAAATGTTTAGCTCACGAGTCCGCTAGGACGAGTGAGCTACTTTTCTCAAGTGACTTATTTGTAATTAACACACGTGTGCAATACAAAACTTTATCCAACACCTCTTAAGATCCGTTCAAAATGGCTTTTAATGTTTTATAAATTTGACGTTCCATGTCAAATTTAAATTATAAATATGACGTTCCATGTCAAATTTAAATTATAAATAGAGCTGAGGATGTTTGCGGTATAACCATGGACATAAACGACTAATGCAAAAAGTTCATATACAGTAATGCAGTTACTATGGAGAATAAATAATGCAAATCAACAAGCAAACAAAATTAGTGATTGATTATTATTGATTAATAATACTGCAGTTAAAAGTTGATGGTAATGGAAGAGTTGCAAGAGGCTGTTTTCATTCCGCTAGAAGTTAAGAAAGAAGCTCAAGCAGCATGTTATAAATTACTGCCAAAAAAATCGAAGGATAATTACGACATAGAATTTCGTCATTTTGAAGAATGGAGAAAACAGCAAAGTGTCACTGGAATTAACGAAGAAGTTATGCCGGCGTATTTCCATATTTATAGAAGGAAAATAGCACCTTCTTCATTGTGGACGAAGTATTCCATGTTAAGAAGTACTTTGAAAGTGTATATGAATAGTGACATATCGAAATACGGAAAACTTATTTCCTATTTGAAGAGTGAGGCAAGAACCCACAAGTCCAAAAAGGCGAAAATCTTGGAGAGGCTACATATAGAGAGTTTCTGAATGGGGCTCCTAACAATAAATATTTGATGATGAAGGTATTATTTATTTTCTTATAATTAATTCAAAGTATTTATTCATTATTCGTTCAGGTTGCCTTAATAATGGGTATATCAAGTGCGTGTCGTTGTGATGAAATAACTAAGCTGAAAGTTGACGATATAGAAGATAAAGGAGGATACTTGTATGTTTCGATACCTGACACAAAGACAAACGTATCTAGAAGTTTCACTGTTATGGCAGAAGGATTTACAACAAATATTCTTGACCTCTACAGAAAATATGTCTGTATGAGACCAAAAGGAATTCCACATAGCAGATTCTTCCTAAATTACATGAAAGAAAAATGCACTATCCAGCCAGTTGGAATTAACACCATTTCTAAGATACCTCAGAAAGTTGCATCTTTCCTGAACCTATCAGAAGCTCAATTATATACAGGACATAGTCTGAGACGTTCGTCAGCATCTCTTCTGTCAAACGCAGGAGCTGATATTACAACAGTTAAACGACATGGTGGGTAGAAATCGTCCACTGTGGCAGAAGGTTATATACAAGATTCAGTATCCAACAAGATTGATATAACCAGAAAGATGCAAGGTCCAGACAGTCTAACGTCCTCGACTTCTGGTCATCTAATTTCTGTTCAAGATACTTCAAATACGTCTTCTAGAATAACTCTAAATTCGAATAACCTGAATGCAGAGTCAGATACAAAGAGGATTTCCTTCAACTTTAATATTAATGTAAATGTTAATTAGTTGCTATTGTTTACCCTTTAGAATTAATATAAATGTGTTAATACTATAGCTGTTTGAATGTCTCTATGCAATCTAAATTTCACCTTGTTTTATTTCACTAGTGAGATAAATTATGTTTTTAACTCACTAGTGAGTTATAAGCTACATAATTGATTTAAAATCGCCATAGTTATAGGTCTATTATTAGGAGGTGTTGGATAAAAAATATTAATCGAATAATATTAATTAAACTCTCGTTAAATTCAATTTAAATTAAAAGAGAAAAATTAAAAATATAAAGATATTTACCGTTGTCATGGAAAAAAAATTTATTTAATGAGACAAATATTTTCACCAACGCTTCCGAAAACACACATTTTCAAATCAGCAAACTAAAATCTAATGAAATAAACTAAAATTCGAAGAAATAATTCAAGAAACAGTCTTCAATCAATGAAATTAAATATAATCTACAATTTAACCTATATTTCCCGTCTCGGCGAATTTCCACATCCTAATAAAGAAAAATATTCTCCGAGAACATCTTCAAGGCCAAAGAAAGTCCTGTATTCCAGCCTGATTCACTCAAGAAGCAATCCTATACAACTTTCTATCCATCTCTGCATGAAAACGTACTCGGAGACCCTTATTTTACACAGCTAAATTATCAATAGTACATTTTTCTTTTAAATAGACATTAAAACATTAAATAAATAAATCAAATACGTAGCACAATAATAATTTCAAAAATTTGTGTCAACATGTCATACATGATTGAAATCAGAAAAAAAAACTTTTTTGAGCGGCGTCAAAATCCGACATCGTGCCCATAAGAAACAAGAAAGTTGATGATGGCCAGATAGAACCGAAACGTCATATGAAAATTTCGAGTTTACTATTAGATAGTAAATCAAAAGAGGCCTCGAGAATGTGTTTTTAGCTTTCTTCTGCAACTACAAATATACGTGTTGGAGGTAAAAGAAGAAAATGAGCTTCTTTTATTTTTTTAAAAAATAATCTCCGACGTCATTTGACACAAGTCTATTTTCTCTTCTGGCTCATAACAAACACAAAATTTAGCAAGTTTACCAAATTTAAACCTAACTCCTATCTCCAATAATAAGCGAGATCTCCATGGTGAGGTTCGAAAATGAATCAGCCTGTATATACACCGTGTCCAAAGTTATCGGTGCACTATTGCTATCTATCACTATCACTATTACTATTGCTAACTTATTAGTATTTTTACCGCTGATTAGTATGCAGTTCATGAAAAAACAATTGAATATTTCTGAGAAGTTTGGAATTGTTTTTTTTTAATAATATTTTTTTTGTAATATTTATTTTGACGAAAAACTCATCTGACAACGTTGTAAATCAATAAGTAGCCACACGTAGGTAGCCTAATGTTGTTCCAGTCAAATGCATTACTACAGTCAAATTTTGACACTTATGTAAAATTGCGAGGCATAAATTTTGGCCGTCAATGTCACTATAAAATTTAAGGAAACTGTGACAATGTAAGTTTTTGCCCTAATTTATTATATCTATTGTCAATGAAATGTCAATATAAATTTGCGGTTTGTCAAAGTCTTGTTTTTTGAATTATTTTTAATACAGTCTGAGTATCCTATTTTAACAAAGTAAGGATTATTTGCGTAATTGACACTGGACTCCCTAAAGTTACGGTATCAACTCCTCTAGGACCTGCTTAAATTTTATTAACATGTGACATATTAAATTATAGGTTATTACCATTAGGGCCGTTTCACAATACAGCAATTTTGTCATTTTGTCAAACAATGCCATTGACTACCAAAATTTATTGCTCGCAGCTGTACCTACCTACTTCATTCGACTTGCTAATCTATCTGTAATCTCGATTATGTAGGTAATAATTAGAGAACGGTGCAATTTCCATAAAACGCAATCGGCAATTGGAATTGTGTATAACGTCGTTCAGTACATCCCGGCGTAATTCAATGAAGTATTTGTTTGACTTACTCGGCCACCTGGTCTCGCAGCGATAACAATGGACAACCCAGCTATTGTATTCGGAGAATATAGTGTTTTCAGTGGTGTCGTGTACGTAGATAAAATAAATAAGTTTATCGTATTTCGTAAGAGAAATAGCACGTACATTCCTTTTCTTTTCATTTAAGCAACATCTTCCAATTATTTTCACGTAAGTGTGCATAAAATTTCGTTATTTAATTTCGTTTATTTGGATCTAGAATATTCTTATTTTTTCAGACAATGGAAGAGCGTCGAGAATGGCATCGTGAAACAATGGCGAGTTGGATTGAGGGCCATACTGATTGTACGTACATTGCCAGTGATTCCGAAATTTATTGTGAAGTGTGTGAAACGTTATTGAAAAATTGCAATAAATCAACCGTACAACCGTAGGATCGTTAAAGCACGAAAAAAAATTGAACCCGTTGAAATCTGACAATTTTAACGAAGAACTCTGTGAAACTTTTATGGCAGCTAATATTTCATTATTTAAATTGAACAAGCCAATTTTGAAGACATTTCTGAAAAAAATATACTGGTCGAAATGTTCCTGATGAATCAACTTTGCTATACGAGAACAGTAGAACGCATTAAAAGCCATCTTTTAAATCAATACATATGGATAAGCGCCGACGAAACGGTGGATATGTTAGGACGCTGTGTGGTAAATGTTGTAGCTGGTGTACTACATCCAACTATTCCCTATAACTCATATGTAATAGCAACAAGTGTTATAAATAGAGTTGATGCGGAAACAGTTGCTGAAACCATTAAGGAGAATATGCAAAAAATGATTAATTCGGACGCCACGTACAAAGAAAAAATACTTTTATTTGTCAGTGATAGTGCTGCATATATGTTAAAAACAGGCAGACTATTGAGGAAAACATATCCTAATATGCTGCATATTACTTGTGTAGCACATGCTCTCCACAGAATCTGTGAATATATCAGAGACACTTTTCCGGAAGTTGATAGACTTGTATCAGCTTTTAAAAAAGTTTTCAGAAAAGCACCATTGAGAGTAGCTCGTTTCAGGGAAAAATTTCCATCTCTGTCACTGCCTCCCACTCCAGTAATAACTAGATGGGGAACATGGCTGGAAGCTACTAGTTATTATGCTGAGAATTTCGGTAGTCTAAAACATTTCGTAACACTGCTAAAGTAGGATGCTAGAAGTATTGGTGAGTGCAAGGAGCTCACACAAATCCCAAATTTAAAAAATCAGTTGTACTTTCTTCACGAACACTTTGGAAAATTGCCAAAACTAATCACTTATTTTGAAAATCGAAATCTCAAATTAAATGACGGATTAATCACATTAGATGTGGCTATTAAGAATTTGAAAAGTATTCCAAGTGACTTCGGATGTGGCCTTCGGCAAAAGTTTGAAGCAATTCTTAATAGAAATCCAGATTTAATTACATTGCAGCAATTATGTATGGAGACTATACCACAAAATCTAACGGCTAAATATGAAGAAATAAAAGAATATTTCCAGTATGCACCTATAACCAGTTGCGATGTAGAAAGGACGTTTTCTATTTATAAGGATGTACTTAATTCAAAGAGAACAAAATTGACAGAAGAAAACCTTGAGAAACTATTGCTAGTCAATATTAATACTCCTTTACTCAACTTGAACGACAAAATGAACAAATAAAAATGTTCCAATTATAGAAATAAAATTAAAAACTTTAAAAATACAACTTTTCAACAAATACATATGTATTTCATAATTTTATAGATCAACACCCGTTTGTTTTCCAATTATATAAATAAAATTAATTAATAAATATGTATTTCGTAATTTTAGATAGATAGATCACCACCCGTATGTTTTCCAATTATATAAATAAAATTAAAAACATTATAAATACAACTTTTCAACAAATAAATATGTATTTCGTAATTTTATAGATCACCACCCGTTCGTTTTCCAATTATACGAGTATGAATAAAATTAAATATTTTAGAAATACAGCCTTTCGCCAGTACTGCACTGGGCTTTGCGTCATGTGGTAAGCGTGTCCGTTCTCTAGTAATAATGACATTGATTTCTATCAAACAGATTTAAGTCAATACTATCAAAAAAATTAAAACTTTTTAATATTTTCACAATAAATATGTAATTTCAAGAGCTAATTTTATTTCTATCGCTCCATGTGCACGATTTAAATCGTATCGTGGACATAACCGTGAATGTATCGTTCTTTCAAATCCTTTCTCAAAACACAGGAACCATGATACACCGTTTTAGCATTAAGACTTTTAACTCCAAATTTGGCCAAGAACGTCGTCAGGTATTGTTAGTACGCCAATTTATACACAGCCTATATACAGGCTTGTATATAAAGTTTAACCAATATACAGGGTGATTCTAAATATATGCGACAAATTTCATGGGCTGATTCCTAAGGTTATTATGATCATAAAAGTTCATGTAAATGTATGGCTTAAACTGCTTAATTTTAAAGTTACAGGATGTTTAATAGTAAATTAAAAGTTCACACAATGAAACATACTAAGACAGCAAAATTAATTTATAAAAATTGTTGGAAATGATCGCCTTCAATTGCATTGGAAACTTCTATCCTAAGTTGCATTAATTGGTGAGTGCGTTCAAGAATACCAGAAGCGTTTCGAATTGTCTCAAATGGTGCAACAATATGATTCATTTGTTATAGTATGACTAATGAGATTTAATATCACACCTATCTCTGCAAAACCAGTCGTTTTGAAGGGAAACTCTTTATTTATCATTTGAATATTATTGTATCAAAGTTTTCTAAAATGAATGACACAAATACTGAGTTGTGTGATATGAATTTTGTTTACGCCTTATCAATGGTAATTAACGTGCAGCTGGACGTCTCTATGAAGAACGATACCCAAACCATGCCAAAAAATACGGCTAGTTGCGGGCACCTACGTTCAGTTAGAACGCCACAAGTGGAAGAAATGGTGCTAAATGAAATTCACTAACATCCTGCTGCAAACACTTAAATCAGCCCACAGTTTGGTGGATATTGAACAATCAACTGTTCCATATCACATACAACTGGTACAGGCACTTTTGCCAGCAGACTTCCCGAAAAGATTGGCTTTTTGTCAATGGATACAACAGAAAATCGCACTAAATCCTCAGTTTTTGGCTAAAGTATTCTACATCGAGGAATTTCTCCAGACATGCTATTATTAATTTTCATAATAATTACACATGGGCCGAAGAAAACCCACAAGAAACATTGAAAACCCGTCATAAACATCACTTCTCTGTTAATGTGTAGGCCAGAATTGTTGGAGATCACTTGATGTCCATATTTTTTGCCGACGAGGTTAAATGAATAAGTATACCGCCGCTTTATTGAAGAGGAGCTACCACTACTGTTGGAAGAAGTCCCGTTGCTATTAAGATTACAAATGTATTTGCACAATGGTGCCTCAACACATTTCAGTTTAGTTGCACATGAGTTTTTGGAGGTCCATGACCGTGGTCTCCGCGATCTCCAGACGTAAATTCTATAGATTTTTTGCTCTGGGTCACCTTAAATCACTAGTTTATACTTCCATTGCAAATGTTGATTTGCGAAATCGTGTTGTTGTATTAGTACGTTCGATTCTATGAACTTTTAATTTGCAATTAAACATCCTGTAACTTTAAAACTAAGCCATTGAGGGATACATTCATATGAACTTTTATGATCATAATAACCCTAGGAATCAGCCTATAAAATTTGTCGCATATATTTAGAATCACTCTGTATATTGGTTAAACTTTGATATTTCTGCGATGTTTAGTATTGTATTATTTTATTGTGATTGTGTTGTACGTATGTATAACATATAATCACATTAAAACAATACAATTCCAAACACACAAATGTCGGTTCTCGGGAACGCACAGAAAGTCTTCAGCGAAATGCACGCAGCTGTCCCGTAAAATTTGTCGCAATTCGCGCCTGAATCTATTACTCTCCACATCATTCCATCCGGCAATTGATTGAACAGTTTAAGACCGATTGAGATCGGGGATCCCTTTGAAATCTTCAATTTATTATACGGAACTAGCAAATCGTTTTTATATCTACCATTGTGACATTTGAGTTTTTAAGAATTTTTTTTTATTAAAAAAATTTAAGAGAACTATTCTAAAATATACATACTAGACAGACGCAAAATATTATATTCTGTATTAAAAACAAATTGTGGTGAAATGCGTCTTGTCTATACAACGAATTATGCGTTTTTGTGGCAGAAACACGTCATGGGCAAATTGAGAAGATCCCCAGAAAATAATGATGTGCGACCCTCGAATGTAGCTGCCCGTAATAAAATGTTATCAGATTCTTGATACTTAGTGAGTTGCTTAGAATGCTTATTTGGTAGCAAGAGAAGCTGATACCACCGATTAACTTTTCGTAATATCTAACCAATTCAATAATTCATCCAACTGAACACCAAGCATACTTCATGATGACTTGAGCCCTACAAGCACTCACGCCAACATTAAAATTTACTTTAACCCTTTCGCGCCTAATAGGGCATATGCGTCCCATCATATTTTCGAAAACTTCTAAAACGCTTGTGAACACATAATAAAAGTATTAATGTCCTACTCGTATTCCAGTCTTTTCGGAGCATTAGGACGCAATTGATATTATGATTAGAGACCGGACGCATCAGGCCGAAATCACGATGGACCATATAATTAGTTTATAACATCGCCAAGTACAACACGCAGTTATTGAATAGCAATATTCATTCGGTTAACAGCACATCTGTTTTTTGTCGTTGAATTATGACGCAATTACTTCAATATTACAGTTAAATTCCTTTCTTCAGGGGCGTAGATAGAAGCGTAAGGAGGTTCTATAATTTATTTTATTTATTAGCTTATATTTCGTAAGATAAATAAAGTACGGTGTATAGTTTCTTTTTTTCATTGTTATAACTGTTCGTAATTTTTTTAATAGATCCTGTTTAATATCGTTTCATCAAATCTACTTCTTCCAATTATTTTGACGTAAGTGTTCAGGGAATTTCGTTAAGTTCCAATAACTTACGCATACATTTTTAATTTTCATTTATTTAGATCTAGAACATTGTTCAAGTTACTTTTTGATATGATATGGAACAACATCGAGAATGGCATCGTGAAACAATGGCGAATTGGATTAAGGGTCATACTGATTGATATGTCCATTGCCAGTGATTCCGAAATTTATTGCAATGTCTGCAAAATATCGTTAAAAAATTCCAAGAAATCGCACGTAAAACGTCATTTAGCATCGCAGACATACACATAAACTAAATCTGTTGAAATCTGACAATTTTAGCGAAGAACTCTCTCTGTGAAACTTTAATGGCGCCAAATATTCCATTAAATAAATTTAACAATCCCACCTTCAAAACATTTCTCCAAAAATATACTGGTCGAAATATTCCTGATGAATCCACCTTACGCAAATATTATGTTCCTAGCAGACCGATTTTCATGTGGTCGGTTAGAAGTACCGCCCTCGAGATGCGCACGAAATTCATAGGTAGGGAAACCTCTGGCATTCAGTGTTTTACATCGTTTTAAGCGATAAACACAGTAGTGCAGTGCCGTATTAAGGTAGTGAGTAATGGAGTTTAAAAGTAAATTAAATAAATGTGTTTTACACAGTCAAACTCGTGAAGTGATCTCAAATGTATTTAAATATATGCAAGAAGAAAAAACTTCAGGGGTACTCAAAATTCCACTGGATCAGTTATATGAACGCGTTATTGCCGCAACGGGTGTTTCTGAGAGAAGTATTAGACGGATTGTTAAAGAAAAAAGTGAAATAAACGCAGGTGCCTGTTCATCTTTTACATCGCCAAAGAAAAATAAAAAGAAAACCAAGCCCAAAACCGACTTAGACGATGCAGATAAAGGTGTGCTGCGTAGAACAATTTTAAATACCTTTACTGTTGACAAAATTGTGCCTACAATGCCAAACATTCTAAGAAAATTTAAAGAAACAGGATACACTGGAGGAATAGATAATAGTAAAAGATATGGGCTTTCGTTGGAGAAAAACAAAAACCAACAGAAAGTTGTTAATGGAAAAGCACGACATTCGTCAGTTAAGAGTGTCTTATTTGCATACCATTCAAAGCTACAGAAATGAAAAAAGACCGATTATATATATGGATGAAACTTACATCCACAGTTCTCATACCGTGGCTACTTGTTGGAGTGACAATTCCAATGAAGGATTAGCAAGGCCTATATCAAAATTTCTAAGACTAACTATTGTTCATGCTGGCTGCGAGACGGGATTCATTCCGAATGCTAAATTGATTTTTAAGTCTAATACCACAACGGGAGATTATCATCACGAGATGAATTATGAAAATTACAAAAAATGGTTGTTAGAAAAATTAATTCCAAACCTGCCTCCAAAGTCTGTCCTAGTAATTGACAATGCTCCTTATCATGATGTCCAAAAAGATAAACAACCGAACTCTAATAGCAGGAAATTAGTTATGATAGACTGGTTAAGGTCTAAAAATATTTACTTCGACAATAACATGCTCAAGCCCGATTTATATAATATTATTAAAGTACATAAGCTAACATTTAAAACGTTCGAGATAGATGAAATGTTAACACAACGTGGCCATAGTGTTTTGCGATTACCGCCATACCACCCAGATTTAAATCCGATTGAGTTAGTATGGGCATCTCTTAAACAATATGTGGCACAAAAAAATGTATCATTCACTATTAGATATGTTCAACAGTTATGTGATAAATTTTTTGATGAATTTAGTGCTGCTGAATGGAATAAATGTTATCACCACGCGATAAAGTGGGAGCAAAAGTTTTTGGAAGCGGAACCTCTCATAGACGAAGTTACAGACCAGTTCATTATTAATTTGGGTGAAGACTCTGAATCGGAGAGCGAAGAGGAAGTCAGTGATAGTGATTCTGCATAACTTTTTATATAATTATATGTATAATTTACCGTAATTTTTTTTAAACTTAGTTATTGTTCATTATTGTTTTCTCCTATAATTATTTTTGAGTATTTATGTATTGTTTCTTATTGTAATTATTATTTTCATTGTTATTTTCAATAATATTAGTATTAATAATATTCTTTTCTCCACGACTATTAAATAATGTTATTACAACACTCGGCTACGCTCGTTGAAGAATATACTGTTCTTTTGTACATATAGAAAGTTTACAATGTGATTATAATGAGAAAGAGATTAGCATAAACATTATTTGCCAATAATTCAGTTAATTATCCAAATTAGTTTTACTTTTAATCTTATTCAGTATCCCCTTAATGTGATGTTAGTACGCTATTAGCTAGTAGGTAAGGTAAGACATTTTAATTAAACATGTTACATGAAACTATGCGTTTTATTTTACTTCTATTTGCCTTAATTTAGTGAAATTCAAACCATTATAAACATGTTCAACAATGTGATTTTCTGAATTTATCCCTTACTACGTCCCAATGCACGACTCGCACAAAGAGTTTGCATTTCATTTTTCCGAATACTGTCTCTATCTAACACTGACCCTTACTTGACGCACGTACAAATTCTCCCACCGACCAAATGAAAATCGGTCTGCTGTACCTATGGATAAGTGCCGCCGAAACTGTCGATATATTAGGACGCTCTTTGGTAAATGTGATAGCTGGTGTACTACATTCATATATTCCATATAACGCATATGTAATAGCAATAAAACGATAAAAACACACAATGTTGTATTAGATTTACACTTTATTTAATAATAATAATAATAACTATATAACAGCTGTTTCACCGTACAACGGTTTCTTCGGATATAGCAAGCGGTACTATAAAACATTTTACTTAAACGTAAATATTTTTTTATTTTATTACTTAATGGTATTCTCAGAAATTGGAAACCGAAATATTTTTACCCGCCTCTTTTAGTAGGGATACAAATAGATAACATAAATTATATAAGTGACACATATCTAACAAAATATTTCAATCACAAATAGGAAATAAATTCAACAGAGGGGAGGAATTAAGCTCTGTTTTGTCATTTAATAATTTATTTGAAAATTTTTGTTTATTAATTTGCATTGCTTCTAATAAATCGAGTTTCTTACTTTTGTTTTCTTCGTGTAGGATCTTGAAATTATTATTAAAACTATGGCTTTCTTCAATTAAATGGTTGGAGTATGCTGAATCTGTTTTCCCATTTCTAAACGAATAATAATGCTCGTATATGCGCTTTTTGAACGTTCTATCGATTCAATAGCAATAAAAGTTATAAATACAGTTGATGCGGAAACAGTAGCTAAAACCATTTACAAGAATATATTCTATATATATATATATATATATATATATATATATATATATATATATAATTGAAAAGAAATGATCGACCGTGATATGTTATCAAAAATTTATTTAAATTCGGGTAAGCGGTCAATTAAAAAACTCCTTTATTAAATTACCCTATATTTCGCAACACTTTGTCGCTTCTTCTGGGGTAAAAAATGTAGAGTTAAAAAATAATAAAATTGACGATTTTTTATATCTAATCATTTTTATATTTTGTACGTCAATTTTATTATTTTTTAACTCTACATTTTTTACCCCAGAAGAAGCGACAAAGTGTTGCGAAATATAGGGTAATTTAATAAAGGAGTTTTTTAATTGACCGCTTACCCGAATTTAAATAAATTTTTGATTATATATATATATATATATATATATATTCTAATATGCTGCATATTACTTGTGTAGCACATGCTCTCCACAGAATATGTGAATATATCAGAGACACCTTTCCGAAAGTTGATAGACTTGTTTCCGCAGGGAAAAAACTTCCATCTTTGTCACTACCTCCCTCTCCATTAATAACTAGATGGTGAACATGGCTGGAAGCTACTAGTTTTTATACAGAGAATTTCAATAATTTACAAAACTAATACAAATTCCAAATTTAAAAAATCAGTTGTATTTTCTTCAGGAACACTTTGAAAATTTGCCAAAACTTATCACTTATTTTGAACATCAGCATCTCGAATTAAATGATGGATTAACCACATTAGATGTGGCTATTAATAATTCGCAAAATATTCCAAGTGACTTCGGAATTGGCCTTCGGCAAAAGTTAGATGCAGTGTTTAATAGAAATCCTGATTTAATAACATTGCGGCAATTGTGTAATGGGACAACGCCTCACAATCTAACTGCTAAATACGCTGAAATAAAATAATATTTCCAGTATGCATCTATAACCAGTTGCGATGTAGAAAGGACGTTTTCTATCTACAAGGATGTATTTCATTCAAAGAGAACAAATTTTACAGAAGAGAACCTTGAGAAAGTATTGCTAGTTAATATTAATACTCCTTTACTCGACTTGAACTACAAAATGAACAGCAAATGAAACTTTAGCTCACTGGAGCGTCAATATTACGATCTAATTGTTTATACCAAATGATTTGTCAGGTAATGTGTTGAGAATATCCATCATCACGGTAGAAATTGCTTTTTTTTCATTCGTTTATTATTCAATCTATTTACAAACTATAACGACTAAACATTAACCATATATGAAACATAGATGAGTGAGTAAAAACCTCACCAGTATTTTTAATAACATAAAATATTATTAAAAAACTGGTGTGGAGAACACAATACAAGTTCATAATTAATAATTAATAATTTCTGTTAGATAGCGAATTCGTTCTTTTGTGAAGGTATTCTTCTCCAGCAGGGACGTACTGAGGAACCTGTAGAAAGATGAAATACGCATCTGCGTCTCTGGAGAAGGATACATTCACAAAAATATTAATATTGAACTTGTATTGTATTCCTCACACCAGATTTTTAATAATATTTTATGTTATTAAAAATACTTTTGTATTAACCATATATGTTGATTGAAATACATGACATGATAGAAAAGTGTTCCAGTGCTTTTTATTACAACGTTCTTAAAGAAACTGATCTGAGTCTTCTTGTTTGTTCGCTATTATCCAACAGATTTAAGGCAAAGTATTTTTCACTACCAGCAATAATTGTTTCTCTTACTGTAGACATCTCTAGGTTTCAATATACAGGTCTCCTTGAAATAAAAAGACATGCATATTAGAATTACTAGCGTATTATTGAACTAAACTATAAATTAAAAAATTACTTGAAATTCTAAGTTTCAAGATCCCTTAAAAATGCATAAAGCCACCTTTTAAATGTATTTAGATTGGGTATTTTCTTTAATGCTATAAGTAAGTTGTTATATAGTCTTATGTATTGACAAATTTTACAATTAATGAAATATTATTAGATTTTCCTTTGTATAATGTAAAATAGTTCTTATTGTAGCTACTATTGTAAAAATAGTTTCTATAAAAAGCAGATTTTGTAATCTTTCTACGTAAATTATTGATATTTTTATCGACACCATTTCTTCCTCAAACAGCTTCTAAACGTAGTTGGTACAAACACTTGCGATATTTATGCATACACTCGTAAAGTTTGCAACATAAGCTGTGCGGAAAGTATTTTGTTACACTAGGTAAATCAATATTTACCGAAGTCTTACACTTCCTGTTCAATAGCGATGTCCGCTTTTTTGCTACACTCTATTTCCCGGTATCAGTCTCGTTGATGTACCATCTCTTGCGTGGAAGTTTATCGATAGAAATGGGTCGTAAAAACGTGTGTCTGAACACATATGTGTGTTGAAATAAACCGGATCTCGGCGTTATCAATATTCATTAAGGGATGAAGATAAACAGTGTTCGAGGAACAAGTGTAAATCATCCTAGTGAAACAAAATAACACGAATGAAGAAGAATGTTCTTGTAAAAATACAGTGTTCATCTGATTACACTTCATTTGATTTATATAAATCAGTTATAACGAAATAAATGATATTGTTCTTAATTGAAAATAGCGCGTCATGATACTATTACTAAATCTCTGGAGACATTATCATACAGAGTATCCTTGAAATAAAGAGACAACGTATGAAAAATGGAACGATGAATTTACATAGAATATAAATCTAAAATATTGTAAGTCAATTACGACGCAAACCCCAAAAATTATGAGCCGCCACTGGATGAGAATATCTACAAAGAACCTCAATGGAATTTACGCGCAAACGTACGCTGAAATATTTATGTTTATAAAAACTCTAAAAGATAACAATGTTTAGATAGCTGTCGATGTTATAAAAACTCAGCAATTGAGCAGCTTTGTTTACCTAGGGTTTGGTAATCTCAATGCGATTACGTACGAATATATTAGCTGTGAATCATTTATAAACTCTTTCTTTAAGTTTAAATGTAACAATTGTTGTTTCTGAAACAAAAACAATTTGTAAATAAATGAAACAGATGGATAGCTTAGATGAAATATTCGAAGTGTCCGCCTTTAGCTTAGAGACAGGCTTCTATGTGACATAAATAATTGTCACGATCTTTGCGGAAAATATTTTAGATTCATATCCTATATAATTAAATTTTTCTTCATTTCACGCGTATTATGTAAATGTCTTTTTTTGTAACAATAATTGGTATTTTCTTGGTAATTGTGTCTATTGATTTAGGTATGTTAACGACATATTAATTTGCTTTAATGGTTCAGATAGACGATTAAAAACTTTACATAATTATATCAACACTGTAGATCTCGGTTTCCGGGTTGGAACCGCATCGAGTTAGGCGTAATAGCCAACGCTTCGTCCACTGTTTCAAGGGACATCTTCAGGGCTGTACGTAGATGTTCGTCGTTTCGCAGTAGCTTCAAGCTACAAAATGTGCGATCTAAGGGAATTTAACGTCCTATTTATTGACAATCTATCTTTAATCGAAGACATAAATGTAAATCGTATCAAACGTACGAACGATCGACGACTGAATCGGACACGAAATTTAAAATGCTACTCTTTTTATTCTTGTCGGTCAGCTTTAAGATATTATTGTCTGCAATAGTCTTTATGATATAGTCGGCTGCACTGTGGCATGACATTCTATAATGACATATTCTATAAATATTTTTATAATTTTTTTCTCGTTTCGCGAAATGTGCCATTGTGACATATTCAAGGAATGCGAATTCGTATAACTTTTCATACAGTGTATACCAAATGGTGATACCTTGTAGATGTGAAGTTAAAGACTTGGAGATTCTGTTTAATGTGTCGCTTCAATTTGCCGCCCATATCTTCCATACGTTCTATGTGTTTACGTGCGGAGTGTGCTGGAGTATGGTGCAGTTGTGTGGTATCCATACTATGTCTACCAACAGATAGCTTTGGAGAGAATTCAGAAGCGTTTCCTTAAATACTTCACCTTCAAGTGCGATGGAATTTATCCAATGCGTGGGACGGACTATAACGCTTTGGTCAATAGACATGGTTTTCGCTCTCTAACTAGTAGAAGGGAAGAAGCAAGTGCCACCTTTGTTTTGAAACTGGTCAACAACTCCATAGATGTATCAGCTCTGCTGTCTCAGGTTGATTTTCTTATGCCGCCTTACTGTACGGGTTCATGTGCCACGTTTCTATTGCCAACCTCCAGATCTAACGTTTAAAGAAGGCACTTCTGGTACACATGATGCGGAATTGTAACCCCTTGGATCTGGATCCGTTCTGCAGTTAGCATTGTTTTGTTTTACTTTTCTTTGTTAAAGCTGTTTTCATAACATAACTTTTAATTTTTATATAAGCATATTTTGTATTAATTTTGAATTTTCTTTTTTTAGTGTATATCGCTATTTCTTCGCTTTCTATTTTTTTTATTTATGTATATATACTATTGTAGATAGCAATCGTTTATAATTATCATAATTATTATGTTGTAAATGACTTGCTGTTAGATAATAAAGATTATTATTATACAGGTTTATTATTTTTTATTATTATTATAAAGGTTATTATATTACAGACACATCTATTTCGATCTACTCAATGCAGTTATGAATTGACGTCTTCAGATCGTAAGATCAATACACATGTGTCTGTATGTTGAAGTGACCATTGATTAAATACGTTGTGTATGGTCATGTATACAGATACAGATATGTTTTTAAATATTTGTATTAATTTGTTTTTCAATAGGGATATAACAACTTTATATTTAAATACAAATGCACCCTTAATTTTTTTTTATGATCTGCCTATGTCAAAACGTAATTTAAGGTTTACATTTTTATCACGGTGAAGTTCACGAACCAGCGACGTCTGGAAATGATTAAAAATTACTACCGAAATTCTGAGACGGTAGTCACAACTTTAAGAGTCTACATCTAATATTCCGGTCGTAATAATCGTCCCACCAGACAGGTTGTGCGTGGACATTCGACTCAACATATTCACTATTGAATGTTCCTGTGCCAGTGAAACAACGTACCGATCGAAGTACCGAAAGTATCGTAACCATAAGTGCTTCAGTTCAAAATGAGCCAAATAAGTTGACTCCACGCTGTTCACAGGAATTGGAAATCTCTCAGTTCACATTGTGGCGAATTTTGGGTAAAGATCTTGGCTTGCACCCTCATAACTGATCAAATTAAATGAAGAAGTGAAGCTTGTTGATCATTTGAAGCGCGATCAAGCTCTGCAAAACTTTGAAGAAAATCCTGAATTTAATCTTCAGTTATGTATTTCTTATTCTGATTATATGCTTTATTGGACAGCAACAAACACGTGTAACAACAGCAACAAACACATGTAACAACAGCAACAAACACAGCAGCAAACAGACCTTAGGTCTGTTTTACTTTAATATGTATATAACAAATTATTATAAAAACACACTTGGCTATTTCACAATTTTTTATTAGATCTATGTCTAACATATGTTTCGGCTGTTATGCCATTGTCAAAGAGTATCTTAAAACTAACTTACAATACGTGTCCTTTTAACTTTTATACCTATATTTTAGTGCTAGGGTGCTGGTTGGGACATATTTACAATCACGTCTATTATGGGAGTGTTAACAAATTCTAACTGTGTATTCGTGATTATTCTATTTTGTTTTTGTGATTTTTTAATTTCTAGTATTTCTAATAAATCTAGTCTTCTACTTTTTATTACGTTATGTAACACGGTGGAGCTATTCATATCGGGCAAATGGTTTTGTTCGATACAGTGTGTCGAAAAACCTGTGTTTTTATTACTATACTTTATATCTCTTACGTGTTCGGATATGCGTTTTTTAATGGATCTTCCACTTTGCCCTATATATATAGCTTCACAGTCATTACATTTTATTGTGTATACTCCTGATTTTTCTATATTTTCTATTTTATCTTTGTTATTATTTAACATTGTACCTAATTTTGTTTTATTGCTACATATGATGTGAATATCTAATTTTCTTAATATTTTGTTTACTTTGTCTGTGATTTGGGGGATATATGTAATTGCGTGCCAAATGGGTTTATTTTCTTTTATTTCCGGATATAAGAATTTTTTCTGAATATTCTTTTGTTCTTTTCGATTTAATATTTTGTCTACTATGTTGGGATTGTATCCATTATTTTCTGCTATTTTTTTTAATATATATTATTTCTTCTTTAAAAGCCTCAGTATTCAATGGTATGTGAGTTGCTCTATGTATATAACTGTGGAATGTTGACATTTTTATTTTAGTATCTTGTTTCGCTTCCGCATGTATTATATTATCTGCGAATGTTGGTTTTCTGTAAATTTTATATGCTAGATTGTTATTGTTTCTGTATATGGTAATATCTAAAAAATTTAATTTGTTATTTTCTTCTTTGTCTATTGTGAATTGTATTTTGGGGTTTAATGAGTTTAATAGTTTCAAGAATTCTGTTAGTTGCCTGTCTGTACCTATCCAGATGCAAATTATATCATCGACATACCTGGCCCAGAAAAGGATTTGTTTGATTAAGTTGTTATTTCTGTTAAATAGACCTATTTCGAAGTTATGCATATAAATGTTAGCCAATATTGGGCTGAGAGGATTTCCCATAGGTAATCCTTCTACTTGTGAATATATATCATTATTAAATTTGAAGTAATTTTGATCTAGGATTAACTTTAATATCTCTTTTAATTGTGTTTTCTCTATGTTGTCTGAAATATTATCATTAATTTGGTTTTCTATTATGTCTTTTATCTCTTGAATTGGTATTGAAGTGAACAGGCTTTTAATATCGAAGGATACTAATTTCGCGTTATTTGGTAAAGTGATTTCTTTTAATTTATTGGTTAATTCAATAGTGTTTTTTATTGCATAATCGGATTTGAACTTTATTTTTTCCGGTAATGTTTTACTTAATAAAAAACACTATTGAATTAACCAATAAATTAAAAGAAATCACTTTACCAAATAACGCGAAATTAGTATCCTTCGATATTAAAAGCCTGTTCACTTCAATACCAATTCAAGAGATAAAAGACATAATAGAAAACCAAATTAATGATAATATTTCAGACAACATAGAGAAAACACAATTAAAAGAGATATTAAAGTTAATCCTAGATCAAAATTACTTCAAATTTAATAATGATATATATTCACAAGTAGAAGGATTACCTATGGGAAATCCTCTCAGCCCAATATTGGCTAACATTTATATGCATAACTTCGAAATAGGTCTATTTAACAGAAATAACAACTTAATCAAACAAATCCTTTTCTGGGCCAGGTATGTCGATGATATAATTTGCATCTGGATGGGTACAGACAGGCAACTAACAGAATTCTTGAAACTATTAAACTCATTAAACCCCAAAATACAATTCACAATAGACAAAGAAGAAAATAACAAATTAAATTTTTTAGATATTACCATATACAGAAACAATAACAATCTAGCATATAAAATTTACAGAAAACCAACATTCGCAGATAATATAATACATGCGGAAGCGAAACAAGATACTAAAATAAAAATGTCAACATTCCACAGTTATATACATAGAGCAACTCACATACCATTGAATACTGAGGCTTTTAAAGAAGAAATAATATATATTAAAAAAATAGCAGAAAATAATGGATACAATCCCAACATAGTAGACAAAATATTAAATCGAAAAGAACAAAAGAATATTCAGAAAAAAATCTTATATCCGGAAATAAAAGAAAATAAACCCATTTGGCACGCAATTACATATATCCCCCAAATCACAGACAAAGTAAACAAAATATTAAGAAAATTAGATATTCACATCATATGTAGCAATAAAACAAAATTAGGTACAATGTTAAATAATAACAAAGATAAAATAGAAAATATAGAAAAATCAGGAGTATACACAATAAAATGTAATGACTGTGAAGCTATATATATAGGGCAAAGTGGAAGATCCATTAAAAAACGCATATCCGAACACGTAAGAGATATAAAGTATAGTAATAAAAACACAGGTTTTTCGACACACTGTATCGAACAAAACCATTTGCCCGATATGAATAACTCCACCGTGTTACATAACGTAATAAAAAGTAGAAGACTAGATTTATTAGAAATACTAGAAATTAAAAAATCACAAAAACAAAATAGAATAATCACGAATACACAGTTAGAATTTGTTAACACTCCCATAATAGACGTGATTGTAAATATGTCCCAACCAGCACCCTAGCACTAAAATATAGGTATAAAAGTTAAAAGGACACGTATTGTAAGTTAGTTTTAAGATACTCTTTGACAATGGCATAACAGCCGAAACATATGTTAGACATAGATCTAATAAAAAATTGTGAAATAGCCAAGTGTGTTTTTATATTAATTTGTTAATTACAAAATGTTTCACCAAGAAGTGTCTGCTACATCAATTAATGTAATATGTATATATTTATAATAATCTTATATGTTTTGGTAATTACAGCCTTCTTCAAGAATTTTAAATTATAAATTTAAAACTTGAGTTCTTTATAATAGGTTCCACCGTGTTTATACTCTGGAGCCGGTACAGAGGACACGACGACAGTAAATTAACTAAATCGCAGATAATACGCAATTGTAGACAATTGTTACATTAATAGTAAAATATGAACGTTATATTAAACCAAACCTATAATGAAAACAAAGTTACCTACAACAACGTGAAATATATCGCAACTTTAATTAAATTTAAATCAACTACGACAAAATTTCTAATTTTAACTAACAATAGGATAAATATCCGCCAAAGAAAAGCCTGAATAAAAATTTTAACGATCGAAATTACAAAAATATAAGCGAAAATCGATGATATACAGGTCCGTTCAAAAATTACTGAATAAGCGTCTAAAAATAACGAGAGCGATTTCAGCCCGTTACAATATTTGTCGCAACTGGG